>CM061539.1:188115968-189387218 GCA_030864215.1 Capsicum pubescens | reverse complement strand
GCTAAATTAAGAAGTCTGTCAGAGTACTCCTTTATGGTTTCACTTTCTTTCATCCTTTGCAACTCAAATTCACGTACCAGATTCAACACTTGCATCCCTCGAATCCTTTCATCTCCTTCATACTCAGTCTTGAGATAATCCCATACCTCTTTCGCTGATTCGAGAGACATGATACGAGTGAAGATATTAGATGAAACTGCAGTAAATAAGCATGCCATTGCCTTTGATTTCCTAGTATTCCTCTCCCTGTGAGTTTTAATCTGCGCCACCTTGGGATTGTCCGGCAAGGGAGCTATCTCGTATTCATCTTCAACAATTTCCCATAGATCCAAAGCTTATAGATATATCCGCATTCTAACTGCCCAGATTTGATAACTTTCTCTATCGAAAGTTGGTGGTGCCATTGAAGAAAAATTTGCTTCTCCGTTCATGGTATCCACTGGATCAGATTGATGCACACACTCACAGGTCCCTTAAGATTAAAGCTCCAATACCAATTGTTGGTTTAAAACCGTATAATAGAAATAACGCAGGAATTCAATTCAAAAGCTAGCCGACTAAACAGAGATGGAGTTTGTAGAAGAGAATATGCAGAGAGATTGATTATTTTCTTGTAAAAGCCGTCTATGATTGATCATCAACTTAGCAACTTATATAGTTGCTATTACAACTAAAAATAGGACAAAGAAACAACCTATTTCTACCAAAATTAAAATAACTAGTTAGTTTCCTACCAAAGATAGGACTCCTAATTTAACTAGGATTGTACGTAAAAAAACTGGAGAGAAAACAAAAACAAAAAAAGACGTGCATTCCTAAAGCAACTCTCAACATGGTTGAGACACTAGCTTCTCATGTTTGAATCTGAGTATTTATCAGGCTCCAGCTTATTGGGAAAATATTCATTCTAACAGCATGGTGGGGACTCTAAGCTGACTTTAGAGCTCTCTGACGTAATTATGAAAAATGATGTGAAATTTTTAAATATTGAAAGTTTGTTTTGCTTTCCTGTTTGATTAATAATTAACTGGATCTTTTGTTTCCAACTACTGGAATAAAGTAATGGAAAAAGGTCCCAGTTAGCTTCTTTGTCCTCCATAAATAAAAGACCAATTACTGATTGCTCTAGTTAGAGCATGTGTATATTAACTAACATGTATATGTTTCATTTTTCTCAATCTGTTATATTATCTGTATTGCAAATTTTGGTGGGAGCAAGTCTATAAATATCCAGAAATGGGGGCTGGCCACTGGTGTACTTAATACTTCACCATGTGGTTGGTTCTCGCAAGCAAAAAACTTGCTTTTTGGCTTGAGATGATTGTGTGAACTTACAGTTCCATGTCTGTTTGACCGAAAAAATGGATGTGATGATTTTTTTTTCAGGAGCTTAAAGTGATTGTTCAGACTGTACCTGAGATTGTTGAAGTGGTTGGTAGTGCGCTTGCAGAGCGAGTATGGTACTTGAACGATGATGATGGAGAGGAGAAAGTTAAATTAGTGCTCAGAAAACTATTTACGGAGATGATGTCAGCTAGCAAGGATGTGATCACGGAAGTTCTTGCTAAGCTGATTAGTCGTCTGAACATAAAAAACAAGGTAAATCCTTAGTGTTCCGTGATTATATGAAAGTTGTTTTTTCCACCATGATTAAATGAAAGTTCAAGACTTTCCCTTATCTTGCAATTTAATCTCTCTATGTGCTTCTTCATGTTAGTGACTCATTTATGTGGCACAGTGGCAGTATGATTCTGGAAACTTATACTCTTCATTGTCTTAGTTAATTGTTTGTCTTATTACACCTCTCTACCCATCTCCCAATTTAAAGACACTATCTTAATGTGCCCCCTGATTACATTTGTTTTGGATAACGATGGTGTTTGGACCAACTTTTGCACACTTGTGTGTTCCAATGGGTACTTGCTGCCACCCATTGGGTAACTTTGGTCACTGAGGCTTATAGATGGAAAGAGATCATTTAGTGTCTTTTGTTTCAGTTGCTTACACTTTGATGTTTTAGGTAAGGGAGCTGACTGACAAGGAACAGCTGGTCGTAGGACTTGAGAAGCAGTATCCCGCTGATGTTGGTGTTTTAGCTGCATTCTTGTTTAATTACGTGAAGCTTAATCCTGGTGAAGCTTTATATTTGGGGGCAAATGAACCCCATGCATATGTATATGGCGAGTGTATCGAATGTATGGCAACCTCAGACAATGTGGTACGCGCTGGCCTTACTCCCAAGCACCGGGATGTTAGGACACTCTGTTCAATGCTCACTTATAAACAGGTACACCATCAGAGTCTATTAGAAGTGTCTTTCATTCTCCATGTTTAATTACCACTTCAGGTATAGTGGAAACTGAAGTTCATCTGAAGGTGAATATCCTTCAGATAGAGCATACTATAAGAGCCCAAAATATAACAATATAGCACAATATTCATGTTCAAATCTTGATTGAGTCAAAGAAGTTAAACTAACAACACTTATAGAAATTGGTTAGCAACAGCTAGCGTACCACCCAGTACACCTAGGAGGTAAATATCTGGCGAGATTACCTAACATGCAAGCTTATGGAATTCCCTATCTCTGGTCTGAATCAATGTTTTCTGTTACAGGGTAACCCTGAAATTCTGTACGGTACGACAATAAATCCGTACACAACGAGATACCTTCCTCCTTTTGATGAATTTGAGGTGGATCGTTGCATTCTCCCCCCGCATTCAACTGTTGCCTTTCCTTCTGCTCCCGGTCCTTCCATATTTGTGGTCATGGGAGGAGAGGGAACAATGACCACATCAGCAGAAGTGATTGTTGCGGAAGGCGATGTCCTATTTGCGCCTGCAAATACCAATATTACCATCGCAACTTCCTCTGGTTTACACTTGTATAGAGCAGGAGTAAACAGCAGATTTTTTGAGGAATGATAGTTGTAAGCTTGTAGCCCCTTATGCTTACTAATAAAACAGTGAATTTGTGTTCCAGTGGCTGTTCCACCTCGTATTATTAGCATGTGCAGGTATATAACCGCTTCTATTAGTGTAGTTTTGTAAGTAATAAACATCATTGGAAGGGTGGAAATTTTGTTGTACTTTGTCTCGTGCAAGAAAATGAAATTGTACTCAAGTATGTGAACTGGGACTAGTGGTTGCGTAATGACTTAACTGTTAGTATCCAAATTCCATCGTATTCCTCATATCCATTTTAACCTTAGTTTTTGGTTGTGCAAAAGTACTACTTGCTGATATAGTTTTGATACCACTGCCAATATTCTCATGAAAGTGAAAGTTCAAAAGAAACCCGTAAATGTTAAAAATCCCCCAAGCCTGTCAGCGTCTTTTTTTCATGGTGGGACATTTTGGAACCAAACAGTACATTTTGTAGAGGATTTAGCACCATCAGATAGGGTTGATTTTGATTGATGCACCATCAGAGATATACCCTCCTAGCTACAGGAGAATGTCGAACATCAAAGCAAAACTAAAAAGTTGCTGGCTTCGAACATATTCTAACAAAAATATTCATGTTACTGAACGTCTGAACATACTGATTCTGTTTTGTTAGTTTCTTGACTTTTATCTATATCCATCCTACAGATCTCCAAAAGCAATAAGATTACAAATACAATCCCATTCTAAACCTCTTAATTGTTCACATCTCGATTGAATCAAAGGCCATAGAAGTGATTCTCAACTAGTCAAGAAAATTAGGACACTAACAGACACAGAGACAAATTTTCTTTCAGATTTGTGTCCCAGCTTTATTTAAGTCGTTTAACCATGATAGGATCGATTGTGCACCCTTCCTCCATGAGCAATCTATCATTATATCATGAGCAACCCCATCAATACAGACGGTTGGCACGCCATAGAATCTTCCTGTTTCATCGAGTCCTTCTATGTCCTGAGAGAATCACAATCCATATGTTACTTTCGGAACACAAGAACTATTTAGCTCTCAGAGTTGCAAATACTTTTCAAAATTGTCCAAGAACTTACCACAATGAAATCATCCTTTGCCCCCACTATGAGTACTTTAAATGCAGGATCCTCGAGTCGAGGGACAGGAAGAGATGCATTGAGCTTTCTTAGATCAAACAAAGGCATCCTTGAGCTTTCAGTCATTAGCTGTTGGTAGCTAAAAAGGAGAACAGAAAGAGCAAATGATGCCGTAAGACAATGTTGTATACATAGTTGATTCAATCAAGGTATTATTCCAACACATAAAAGATAATCTACCAACTTCCCAGGACAAAATGTTGACATAAAAATAACAATAACCATCTAAGTTCTAATTTGACTGACCGTGCAACCAGCTGATCCTCCATTGCTTCTGAAAAAAATGTTTCTTTACAAAGAGGTAAAGATGTTTGAAAAGCTTTGGCTGCCAGGCTCCGAGTTACCTGCTCGAAATATCAAATTCACCAATTTGAAAAACAACGATGCAGACAGTACAGAAAGAAAACGAATGAGATTTCACCCACTTACTGAGGATATAACCACTTTTTACCATCCATATTACATAGAAAAAATTGTAAGAGGAAGAAGGGGCCAATGTTGCTTCAATATGTACATATAATAGCTTTGTAAATGCTACTAGCAAAGTCAATCAACTTTGATAGTTCATAGCTGAGGTAAGTCTGATATGGTTTCTTTAAACAAAATAGACAAACCTTGAAAGCAGCAAGAGGCTTGGAGAATAGATATCGCCATACTAACCCACTGCATAAAATAAAAGGGAAACAAATTATTGAGTGAAAACAAACTTTGTATGGAAGACAGGCTTTTCCAGTACCGGAAGTCACCTATTACCCGAAGGGGGTACCGAGCAAACAAGTGCCGCTCCAGAAAGATTGGGGAATAAACTTTTCTTTTCTGAATCAGAACCTGTAGTACCAAAAGACGAAAATGTATGAGTAGAAACAACCACTTTAAGGAACTTTTGGATTTACTCCTACTGGTATGAGATTTCGAAGAAATGACTTAAGAGTTTAGTGTGCTTTACGGTACAAGTGGGGCAAGCACCTTAAATAATACTTTAAGGACTAGAAAACCTAGGTCCACAATGTCACACATTAATGGACACATAAATTCTACCCCTTGTTCATATGTAAGCAAAATGAGGTAAATTCGACAAAAGAAATAATGAAATGAGGTAAACCGATGAGGGCATCAACAAGGTGGGAGCACAGCACAAAGCTACACAATCCGTTGAAGTAAACAGTAAAGATAAAAAGGCATATGATGTCTTTAATACCACGAGTGCTGCTGTGCTTAAACCAGTTTCTTGATTAAAAGAGATAAAATAGCAAAAGATCTTTGTTTTCATCTTATTCTTTTGGGCAAAATTTAAGTGTTGGATAAATCAACCAAACAATGTTTAGAGTATACAATAGTTCACTCTACAGCTTGATCAACCAAGGCCTGCACAAAATGTCTCAAAAGTCAAACCGCAGCTACAAGTGAACGAAGACATATACTTCCCCCTTCTTAAGTTCCTGCATTGACCTTCCTTTTGAAGAACTTGAGTTCATAACAGGAATAACTTCCATTGGAACTAATCTATGAGGTACTGGGTAATCCCATAAACGCGGTTTGCCTTAGCAATGATTACCTTTTACTGCTTCTCTAGTATTTGCAATGTAATACTGAACAATAAGCCCCCCAAATGAATGTCCAAGCAATACTGGTGGCAACTTGATCTCTTTGTGGATGAAGTCAGCAATATCACTTGCATGTGTCTACTAAAAGAAGCAAAGTACAGAATTATAGGGCACCGAAAACCGTTTCCGTAATGCAATAAGAGAAACTTGAATGAGAAATGTCATCAGCTTAAAGTCATTACTCTAGCAATTTCCTACCTTCCAATTGACAATCAAGAAGAATCTAACAGAAAGAAATGTAAAATACCTGGAGGGTACCTGCAACTGCAGCAGCAGGTGAATCAGTTTCTCCCTGGCAATGTCAAAAAGATAGATACATATTACTCTGTGTACCTTTGTTACCTGATAGTGTTGCATTGCTATTTCATCATTCAAATGATAATGAAATATCTTTGCGAAATAACTAGTGGAATCTAATTGAATAAGTACATTAACGTCAGCAAGAATTTCATTCGGGTGAATGTGAACTGGCTGAGATATACACGGCTTTCCCATTTCTTATGAAGTACTAAGAAAAACTTGTTACAAAATATATCAAAAGGTCTTTCCAAAGATAAACATTAGCTGGATCAATCAATCAAACTGCAAGTTAGTTCAGTCGGCGTTTAGATCATCAGTATTGGATTAGACATTATCATCAGTATTGAATTAGGCATACGTTTAAGATACATTCCATATTCATAATATTCTGGCTTTCAAAATACCATGATGAAGCCATTCTCAAGCAGATCTGGTTCTGGCAGATATGTTACTACCTCCAATTCATCCTTTTCAGTTTATTTCAAAAAGAATGTCTCTTTTTATCCTTGACAACTATTTTATTCCAACATTTCCATATGACACGTTTAAGACTGCAAGATTAACGAGCATTTTGGTATATATTTCACACATCTTTTCTTAGACTTTGTGCCAAGTTGAAACTAGACAGACAAATTGAAACGGAGGACAATAATCTTTCTTGATTCACATATTCAACTCAAATGCATTTCAGAAATCATCAATATAGCTGAATTACCATGATGAAATCTAAGCATCGGGATTTCCACCCTACTCTACATCCTTTTATCAAATATAATTGCAGTTGTTGAAACATAGGAGTAGGTACCTGGCCAAGCAAGCTGAGAGCATAACAATCATATCCATTTTGAGAAAAGAAGGGAAGCCAGTGTTCAGCCCAGCACCAAGCTGCATGAAAGCTTCCATGTACAAATACTAATGGTGGGTTTTCAGTACATGTTCTCTTTTCCTCTTCATCTGGTTGAAGTCCCTTTTGGAAGAGAACCTCCATGTTTAGACCAGAGGGAAGCTTGTGAAAAAGACGAGATTGTCCCTGCTTCACTTCATATGGAACCTTCATTTTGGCATCCCTCGTTAGGACAGCACGAGTTCTTGATATTCCTCGGTTGGATTGAACAACTTTGGGAAGAATCAAAGTACAGAGTGCTACGGTAGCCATTGTTTCTCAGTTTATCACTTTGGGAACTTTTTCCTTTGGTTTCTTTTATCTGTTTGCCTAAATTAAATACTAGGAGTATTATTTTTCCTTAATTATGTATTTCATTAAAAAAAATTTACTAATATCTAAAATTTCATTCAACCTTAAAATGATTGTCTACAAGGTTAGATCAATAATCACAGTGGTAATTAATTCAAACAGTAATACTGAGAAAAAAATAAATAGGACAGATGATAATTCACAAGTTAGTGATCAGACCTTTTTGTTCTTGATTTTGAAAATAAAAAACTTTTTAATAGAACATAACATAGAATTTGAAATCACGACTCTGTACAACAAGATATTAAATACTAATCAGAAACCCAATGAAATTTGAAATTGCAAAAGAATGGTGGCTAATTTTGCAAAAGTAAATAACATTAAGTAGCCGCTATTACAAGATGCTACTATTTAAAAATAACAGTCGTTTTTTTAATGTATTTAAATTTTAGCTACTTTACTATTGTCTTTTCCCGTCTCATTTATAACAACAAAAAATTAAGTCACTTATTTCCTCCGTTCAGATTTACTTATCACTATTTTTTTTTTATTTAGTTTCTATGTTTACTTATCATTTTTGACAAATCAAGAAAAAATATTTTTCTTTTTTTTTTTCATATTTTACCCTTAAAATTAATTACTTGTTTTTCAGATCATTTTTTCAATACATATTAAGACTAAACATCAATTAATATGGGTAATATGATAAAGACACTATACCTATCACTGTTTTCTTAGTAGGTATATCAAATCAAAATGTGAAAAGTAAATTCGAACGAAAGGTGTATAACATAGTGACTTATACTGAAAAATAAAATTGTGCAATTTTTCTATAAATTTCATACATTCACATACTTTGAGCTAGTTGATTTAAGTCGTAGCACTGCGAAAACATGAATTACTGAGGCAAAGAAATTTGTTAATGCATTACTTTCCATGAATTATCTCAGAATAATATCTTAAAGTTCAGTTCAAAGAGTTCAAACTTGAATCAGTTACTGTATTTTAAATACTACTGATGTGGTTATGTTTTAAACATTACTCCCTAAATGGCAAGCCACTGAATTCGAAGTTCACATCAGAGCTGGACCATTAATTGTTGGCCCAATTAGTCAGACCCAATTATCCAAAGTCCAACAACATTCAGCCCAATTCTCCCCCGCGCCCCGGTTAGCAGATCGAGGGAGGTTGTCGCTTGCTTGTCCGAGATCAACATGGCCTTTCATGGACTTCGCACTCCATTCTTCCTTAACTCTCAATTCCCATTTGCCAATAAATTCATTTTAAATCTGGCTTAATTGAAGCTTAAAGCAGATTAATTGTCCCAAAAATGATGTCTCCGAAGCCACTTTCTGAAAATCGAGGTTCATCTCACTCTACTACCATCAGGTATCCGCATGTTAATCTTCTACTTTGATTTTATAATTTTTCTCTAAAATTTACACGAGAAGTAATTGTTTTTCCCATTAAATGCATTCTGTTTACTTTGATTTGTCATTTCCTAATACTAATTGGCGTTTAAAATTAATCTCTTTGGAGATGATTTAAAGTTTAGGAGCTTATGTTAATTTTTCCCATTTCTAAGAAATTGGATATTTCTCTTTGGAGTTTCGAGGGTTTACCTAAGGAATGTACTCAATCAACGTTCAATTTATGCATTGTATTAGCTGGTTAAGCGTTCGATTGTTTTTTACGTTTCAGTTTATTTGTTTATGGAGGCAAACAAGATTTGGAAGCATTCACATTTTGACCCTACAACAATAACTTACCGAGTGTAATCCCGGGTCTGGGGAGGGTAAAGTGTACACAGACCTTACCCCTAGGCTGTTTCCGATAGTCCCTCAGGTCAAGAGAAAAAAAAAAGTCCAAATCAGTATCGAGAAAGAAATAACAGAAATGAAACATTCACGGCAAAATAAAATACTATAGATAACATGACAAATCATTCTGAGCAGAATCATAACAATGTAAAACAATACTAGAAGTATAAAAGCAATAAATAATAACCAAACTTAGAGGACAAGAAACTCCAAGAGTAATATAGTGTATTTTTTTTAATCTTAGTGAGTTATCTCCTTTTTGTTTTCCAGCATTTGGTTAGGCATACAGATGGTAAATTTTTGTAGTGGTAGATAGTTGGGGTTGGGATGATGCATATTTGTTTGGTAATAATAATTTTCATGAAATAGGAGAGATAATGGTTATATGTTGATAGTAGTAAGTGAAATCTAGAGTGGAGTGGAAATGACTCCTATTATGGGTGTATATGAACTCCTGTTTGGTGAAACTTTTTCCCTTAAGCACAAAATTTAATTTTGGCAATCAAGCACAGCAAAATAATTTCGCCAAGAAATGTTTTCTTTTCTTTATGTCGTACCAAAATAGGGCCATTGTTCTCAACAGCTAATTGAGTCTAAACAAGCTAGAGAATAAGTTAAAAATCCTGGAGTATATCCTGCTTAAAAGCTGGTGGGAAATTTGGTTTTACGGAGAGGTAAAATTGGCCAAGCGGATCCGTCAGCAATAATATGGTTTCATAGATGAGACCTTCTTTTTCATAATGAGCATACTGTATTTTTATCTAAATCACGGCTTTCCAAGATTTTTTTCGAGGGCAGTGTCCAGGCCAGATTGTACATACTCAAACTATTACATCGAGTACCTGCTACCTCCTATCAGCATAGGTATGGGGTAAATCTGCTACCAAGACTTTGACATATGGGAAGATATCACCTAGTATTTTTGCCTCCGTTGAGATTCAAACCTAAGACCTCATGGTTCTCATCATCGTGGCTTCCCAAGAATTTGGCTAAGTTCATAAATAGTCAGAAGCACAAATGGATAATCCTGTTATTTTATTAGCTTTGGAGTTCTTAAATTTTAGTGAAGCAAGTTTTCCAACACTCTTATGTGAATAAGGCTATCAATTGTTGATGAACATGGTGGAAACGTGGATTTATCAATGTAGTTTGAGTCATATATGTAGCTTTGCCTCCTGCACTGTGAGTCTTGCTCCGTGATACCTTAGAAGCTATTACTGATAAACTTGTCTTAATGTAGGCAAACCCCCTTGCAGATAATCCATGTTGTTGGGAACTTTATGAGAATATGGTCAGTTTACTCCATGTACCGTTATTTGTCTCAGACAGGGGCTTCAGTTGTTCTTTTCATGTTCTGCTGTCTTCTTCCATCATGCATTTGGTTTCTAGTAGCACAAAAGCCTTGGAAGGGAAGGGCACTTTCTAATACACAGGTGCAGTAGAGCTGTCATTTTCTTCCTTTAGTAAATGTCTAAAAGGTAATAAAAGGTCATTTCATTGTCATTTATGCATTTTTGCTGATAATCTTCCTTTTGATAGGTGGTACCTTCGGTTGTAAATGGTGGTATAACAGCTCTTTACTTCATCTTGTGGGGAAAGGGCCTTAAATCTTGTGGTCCTGTTCGGTAAGTTCAAGGTTGAGTGATATTTTACTGTCACTTTGTTCCTTTCTTGAATTTGTTTTTTGCATTGTCCCTTTTCTCTTATTCAGTAACTCTGGCACTGAGTATACCTCAAAATCCTATTTGTGTACCTTGCATAACCACATGATAGATTATTTTGGTAAGCAAATGCTTTAGCATATCATCATTATGTCTTGCCCTTGTGGCTCTCTATACATGAAATGTATGATGATTCTGCTTGGGTCATCCGTCTGAATTTTTTTTTTTTTTTTTTGCTGTTAATTATCTAGTACCTCCTTGCGATTAAAGATTCTTATCCAATCAGGGCCATATTGGGTGAGTATTCTGGTGCTGTTCTAGGAGTATTATCTGGGGTACTGTATGGAAGGGGGGGGCGTGTTTGGAAAAAGGTATACTTCTTGTTCAACTGCTGTATTTATTTATTTGCTTTGGAATTAGTACAAATCCTTATACTTTCATGTGATATAATTCTCCGATTATTGAAAGCATGAGCTTGTTGTTGATCTGTCTCTTTTAAACTTAAGCATATCTTTCATACTGGACTCGCACTAGGAAACTTTAATTTCTTCTCTTTATGATCTAGTAGCTATAAGTCTATTTCATGGTAGAAAATGGGATTAAGCAATTTGTATTCTCTTACTTATTGGAAAGAAAAGCAGTTGGAAAATTTTCTACTTCACTCTTCATTTTCTTGGTTGGTAATTCGTTGCTATTTTCCCCGTCATCAGGTTGGTGGACTCCTTGCAATGCTTGCATCTTTCTACTTTTTATCACAAGGATGGGCGATGGCTACATATTCTCCATTTCATATCCTTTCTATATTGAATTCTTCTCTCTAACAAACTCATTCTACATTAGCATTTTGTTCTTCAATTTCTTTCTCTGTTTCTCGCTAGATGAATCTTATGTAGCAACCAACTTAACAAACAAATACCATTTAGCAATGCCTCTGATGATGAAGCACCTACTGAACGGCTAGTTGGAATGAAGGAAATGCTTGTTCCTATTGTTGCTGGAATCTTGTCAGCACTTCGGAGGGTGATCGCAAGACGGGTCTCACTTAAGGTTTGTGTAGTCTCATCAAGCTATTTGATCCATTCAACTTTCTATCTTCTGGTACTTAAAGGAGGAAAAGTAAGTTGGCGTTGAATATTTCCCATCCCATTTACACAGAACCAACTGAAGAGGCGACTCCATGCCATAACCCTTACATCTGCGACATGCTTTTTGTTTCCTGTTGCCATGTGGGACATGATTATAGTGAGTACAGTTTGATACTTTTGGTGCCTATGTTAAGAATCTCTGCTTTTTCTTCTTGTTCTTCTTCTTCTTTTAAACTGCTTTCCTCCTTCGTGTGGAGATATTCAGGGATCTAACAATGTAGAGCTGCCTTTTTCTGCATGGGCTTTTTCAAGCACCATCTTATTTGGGATGATATTGATATTTTACATTGATAGCATCGCAGAGGAGAGGTGATATTTTGTGATCTCTTTCTGATTCTTGTTTAATTTTTAATTCACTAACTCTTAACTGATCGCTATTGCAAATACTGTCTGGTCCTCATCTGACTTTATTAATTAATGTCTAGTGATTTTACCTGATTGTCTAAAGATCTTCTCCATAACTTTTATCTTGGCGGTGTACGCCCATTATTGGGAATGATTCATGACTTCTTACTTTGCATGCATTTCCCCCTCTTCTCAGCTAGCATTTCATTTTTCCGTCTTTACTTTTTATGTCGTGGACCATTGCAACGTAAGAACAACTGTTGTGGAGTTAATGAGTTCCCTTCCAGCTTTATAATTACTTTTATCATCTTTGATGGAGCTCAAGTAAGAGAAACATATATTGTGGTCTTTGTTACGTCTTTGGGTATGTTAGATCCTATCACCACAAGTGTGAGCTTTTGCTGTTCTGACTACTTCTGTATATTCGTTCAGTTCATTTTGATTTTTTCACTAGACCTGCAAGTCAACAGTCTCATGTGGAAGTTCTACATTATTGTCCATTTGTAGGTTGCATATGGTTTTCTCTTCTCCAAGGCACTTAATGGTTGCAGGAGGATGCATCATTGTCATGGAGATAGTATATAAAATGGACTTCTCGTTAATTGGCTTTCTTGTTTGTGCCGCCATCTTGGGAATTGGTATGATGCAATCTTCTTTTTTCCTTTCTCTTTTTTCGGGTTGGGGAAGGGTAAGGTCTGGGTACGTCCTACCCTCCCTAGATCCTGCTTCTAGGGTTATACTGGGTATGTTGTTGTTGTGGGGAAGGATGGGGTTCATCTTTTCCAATTCGTTCCTGCACAGCTGTTTCTGCATATTCGATTGCTTTGCTAATTGAATCTGTCAAATGATGAATTGGTGAACATGAATAAGTTCTTAGACCTCAGTTTACTTATCCATATCCTCTTAGCCATGCTATAGATAATGTATTTGCTTAAAACAACAATATACCCAGTACAGTCCCACAAGTGGGATCTGGGGAGGGTGGGGTGTACACAGACCTTATCCCTACGTTTATGGCTGTTTAGGTATAGACCCTCGGTTCAAGAAAATCATTTTTCAGAACAAGTTTAAAAGAAATGCTAGAGTCAAGCGCGACGATGAAAATATGAAAAAAGGAAATTCTGACGACAGAAATAGTAAGGATAATCAAAGTAAAAAAGATTCAGCAGCAGCAATAATACTGGTAAAGGAATGGGTAAGTGCTCCAAATGCGCCCTGCTCTACCACTGCAATACCTTTTGTTGCTTTTATAGTCGCTATTGGTCATAAATTTCTTTCGTCGAATCAATTATATATTATCGCATCCTCCCTCAAATTTCAGAAAAAAAAAGTTATTGCATGATATTTACTTTGCCTGAGCCATTTATTGGTTAGTGAGTTAGTCTCACTTCTAAATCTTGTAGGCATATATGAAGCCACATCCTTGGATCGTTCTAGGAGAGATTCTTTCCAACGCTCAGGCTCCAATGGCATCTTGGACGATCAAATGGAAATGTCTCCACTTCCCACTTGATGTGAGCGACCATTTCTCAAAGAGTTTGGTTAATTTTTTTTCACCTTTGTTTTGCTATTGCCATGTCTCTTTCTGGAAGATGGTCACAAGGATATGCTTTTGGATAAATTAATGTGATTTGGATTCTTAGTCAATGAAGTTAAAGAAAATTTTCTAGACTAGCAATACAGTGTTCTTAAGCTACAGAATTTATAATTAGAATGATGTTCTGGTGGCATTTAGCTTTGCTTCTTTGAGAATTACAAGGCCACAATAAGTAGTAACGTAATTCAAATCCCGGTCACAAGAATACCGGTGCTTCTTTCTGAACTTTCACTGTTTTTGTTTGTCCAGGTGCAGTAGCAATCATATTTTTGACTCAGTTACAGTGACAAGTGATGCAAATGAGGAGAAACGTGTTTTGTGGTATGCTCCTTATCGTGTCGTGGTAATTGTCCTGAAACAATTTATGATACTTTCCATGTTAAGCAAACATCGAGTGGCTGGAAGTGTGGAAAGCACCTCAGGAATCTATATAACAAGCAGAATTGTCCTGTGCCTATTTCGGTTGATGGTTGTCATGTTCCATCTACATTGAATTTGTGTTATGATTTGATTTGTATGACCAACAGGGTTAGCTTAGCAAAATATTTGTACAAACAGGATATGATTCTTCCCATATTTTATGTATTTCTTCTTTTCTTCTCCACCAGCTTTAGATTATTTGAATGAAAAATGAGAAAAAAACTAGTTGTGAGACAAGCTAGTGAGCAACCCAAGCGATTCTTCAGCGGCCAAAATGAGTACAAACTTTTTACGGATATTATAGAACAAATTTCACCTTGCATGTCACTTAGAAGTCAATTATAGGCAACGGCATACAACAACATACTCAGTGTGATTCCACAAGTGGGATTTAGCCATTCGGGGAGGGTGGGGTGTATGCAACTTTAAGCCATTGGGTGAGAGGAGAAGAGATTTTTTTTGGCAGGAGGAAGATTCATGGAAGAAACCTGACATTCCGCCATCTAAAAGAAGCATTTAGATTTACTGAAAATAAAGGTAAGCAGATATCAATTTTCAACTTGCATGCTTTTGTTGTTGAATGAAAATTATACTTTCTTCACAGTTGCATTAGCCAAAAACATTCAAAATTGTTAAATCTTTGTCAATGAGTTCTAGGCACTGTTTTTCCTGCACTACTTACTACAGCTTTAGTGAGGAGATGAATAACAATTCCAATGGGGCAAAATAGCAAGCAGAGAGACACAGAATGACGCGTTTCCATTCCATTTTGCAAACCATCGTGATAAACCTGCCTGTTTCAGATAAAAAGCAGCATTAGAATAGTTTTTGACAAGGCACTTTACTCCTAAAAGCTAGCTCATGAACTGAGAAATGGCCAAGGAAATATTTTTTTTTAAAAATGAGGCGACAACAGTTGATTCCGCAATTACCTGGAGCATGGATGGTACAACATAAAAGCCTAACATTGAGTAAACTAAGAATACGGATAAGTCTCTATGATACCATATAAAGAAAGATGGACCTTGGCTCCAACAAAACCCCAAATGCTAACTCATAAGGTGAGGATTGCCTAATAGGCAACATGACAATACGTTATAGGAGACAACTACCCATTTCCTCAACTAACTTGGGACACTCTTAACACATATTCAATGAAGCGTGTGTGTGTGTGTGTGAGAGAGAGAGAGAGAGAGAGAGAGAGAGAGAGAAACCTTGCAGCAAAAAGATCTACAGCCAGCAGGTGAATCCAAGCAGATGCTAATGTCATCTCACTGGAGAACATCTTTGCTATACCAGACAGCTGAACAGAACGAAATGTCAACAACCAAATCACGTAATCAGCACAAGATGACAACTATCATATGTTAAGCACAAGAACAAACCTCGGGAAGCCAGTATTTACTAGCAAACATCAGCCGAATTGTATCAGGTGTCCAAGACAGGTACAACAGATATGCGTACAGAAGTCCGAGCACAACATATGGTATGGCACTTTCCATCAATTTTCTGGTCTGCATTAAGTATTTAGTTATGCCCTCTTACAAAATGTCTTGGAAAGGCCCAAAATCAGTATCTTACAATTAGATGATAAATCAATGCCACTGAAATAATGCCCCCATCAGTTCTACTTTTGTGCATGACAAAAGGAGAGAGATATGTCTTCCAATAAAAGAAATAAACGAGAGGTTCTTAAGTTGATAATATAACCAGAGAGCTTACTCTCTGGAAAATGGAAAAAAATAGAATGTTGTTTTACATAACTGAGATAACTTACAAGTTCGGCTTTAGGTGCTGCAACCATGAGGGTGTAAAATGGAAGAACGGCTGCTGTTCCTAGCGTAAAAACACTACTAGCTACTTGAGAACTAGGCAACCCTGTAAAAATAAGACACCAGTTGTCCCAAAAGTCCAAATAGATGATACTGAAATCTTTGCAAAGAGAGGTTTGTTCTGATTGAATATCAATGATTTGTTCTTCGATATACCACCCAACAACTCACATATAAAAATAGATTAGCTATTTAACTAAGGTTAACTATTGGATTGGCAAGAAAATCCTCTGACCTGAAGCATTAATATTCGTTGACTAATTTACAAATAATGACAGAATAGAACATGTCGTATTCTTTTCAAGAAAAGAACATGCGTTGTATTCATCATGCCTGAGATGCCGTCTGCGACATCCATAATAGATTAAGCGGAAAGAGGTTACGATAATTCATCCCATCAATCTTACTGAGAAGCTACAGACCAAAAGCTATCACACATTTGCCACACTTCCTGCTACATGAAAGTAGGTCCGCTTTGTCTAGTTGAAAGTGTTAACGTTCTTCACCATGTTTCAAGTTTAATTCTGTTAACAGATGTGTTGGTATCGAGATGTCATAACTACCTAAAGTGCATCATTATGTGATGACTGTACATTAAGATTCCTGACTGTATATAGCGAATGCCCAATAATTATCCAAAGAGAACCAAAAAAAGGTAGCAAAACATGACTTGAGTACTAAGGATAAATGATAAATACTAACAAAGCAGTGGGAAGAAGAGATTACACATAGCAGACACCCTGCAGCTTCTTCCTTTTGAAATGTTTTGGAGGTTAGGCTGACGCATTACTGTTGATCCTCCGAGGAAACTCCATTCATTTCCATGCTTGATTCCTTGTTTCCGAACTCGGTGACTTAAAAGGTCAGGGTCTATTATTTCAAGTGTGGGGGATGGAGTCTGGTTCCTCCTGACATAACAACATAGGATATTTGATGACAGAGCAGGTGTCCAGCTGGTCATCTACAGTAAGTAGTAAAGATTGATTACTTCTAATAGCATAATCGTTTAGTAGGGTGGCATTTCATTAGAGTGTTAAATGAGTAGGAAAACCTCATTTCTTTTTTTTCAAATTACCAAGTATAGATTAATTTTATTGAAGCTATGTTGCTAATAGCATAATTCACTAAGCCTCATTCCTAATAGCATAATTCAATGGTCCCAGATTGACATTCAATTTGATAAGCCTCCAAAGACTAACACCTCATTCTTCAAAGCTTTCCTTCCCCTTAATTCCTAAAGCCAAAAACATCTTCAAATGATAGAAAAAGTTCATCTAATCTCTTCTAATTGCTTAATTGTTCTGCACTAAGCGAATCTAGAATTTCTTTCTAGAACATGGGTGCACCAGTAAAAAAAAATAAAAAAAATGAGAATTGATCCCTAGCCCTCTACATAAATAACTCTAACATTTAACCTTCTTGTAATATGGGGGCCAATGGATAATAATATTATACTACTATTATTTTAGAAAATATATGTACATAAAAATACCTTGTTTTATGGAGAGACCACGGGTTCACGCGCCCCATATTTTAGACTATAAATTTGCCCCTTCACTATCTACTTGAAATCGTTTTAACTGCTCTCAAATGTGACAATTCAAATTGCAATGGTGCAAATTCAGATCTAACCAAAAAGTATTACTAGTAAACGGTATGTTTCATTATGGAAATTCAATTTAAAAATTGAGAACAATAAACACCAATTTAATTACCTGCACAAATGAAGAACTTTTCAAGACACAACATATATTACAAACTAATAAATATAGAGTAGCAGAAGAGCATACCTTGAGTGAGGAGGATTGGGAAAGACAAAAGCAAGTAGAAGTTAAGGCCATGGCTGATTGGTATGAGAATTGCACAATAACTTGGACGAACAAAAACAGCAAGAGTTAAAACATAACAGCCTCCTCATTCGGTGTAGATATACAAATTAAAGAGGATGGCAGTAATGGGAAAGTGTAATTTTAGCAAGGAACAATACTACTATCTTTTTGGAAGAAGACAGTGTGTGTGTGTTGGAATAAAGAAAGAAAGTGGGTCTAAATTGGTCATGATGACAAGTACTGAAATCTACTTTTTCACATAGTGAAAACTGAAAAGTGACCAACATCAACCTTAGATGAGATTTCACCAAATCCAAACAGACAAAGACACAACTCCCTATTGGATGGAAAGTTGTCCTACCACTTTGTCTTTTTTTACTACTATTCAAAACTCAATTAATTGAAAGCCACTTTGTCTTTTTTCACTATTCAAAACTCAATTAATTGAAAGTTTGTTGATTGTACAAGGTGGCGCACATGCATACCGGCTACATATTAGTATATTTTAGTCATTAAATCATTGCTATATAGTAATATAATGTAAATTACCATCTCAATTAAGGTTAGATAATTTGATTTGATATTGTATATTTATATGACTCTGTTTTTACCAGAGAAATAAACCATCATAAATAAAACAAATGTGGACCATTATAAGGAAAGGAAACATGCTGGATTTACAGAACCACGAGATTTTCTTTCCATTGGTCCAACTTCTGACAGGCTTATCCTTTTTTATCTTTGTTCTCCTAAGATTTTTAAGTAGGAAAAAGAAAATTTATAATTAGCAGTAGAAGTGTTTTTAACTTCCCCACAGCCACAGTAATTTATAATAAGAGGCAAATGTTTTCAACAGACCCTCCTCCTCGGCTCAAGTAAAAATAATACTCATCTTTATCATGTCGAACGCATTCAGAAATTAAAGAAAGCTGATTCTGTCCTCCATAGTTAAAAAATTGTTTTTTCTTTCATGTACAACTCAATAAAAGTCCTTAATTAGTAAAGCTATAGAGGAATAAGGAGGGTCATAGCCCTCCTTAGTCTTTCAATAATATAAAGAGGGTGTTTCTACCATGGAAATCTTACAAAATAAATTAGCTTAATTGCTTTCAGCTCTTCCCCTTTTTACCCCCCTTAAACAGCAGAGAAAAAAAGGCAACAGAAAAACAGGATCACTGCAGAAATGGCTAGGGGTTGGTATGTTGGTCCAGCCATGAAATAATGTCACCAAAAACTCGAAGTATCATTTCATCCGACTCACCCTCGAGCAAGGCATGACAAGCATCTTCGTAAAGAAACAGCTTTTTGTCCGAACTACTTGACCTCTCATACAGCGCTTTGCTAACCGATGGATCAGTTACTACATCACTCTTTCCGTGCAAGATTAACAATGGCAGAGATACCTGTAAAATAATACCATTATCAATATGTAGATAACGATTTGATATACAATGGTTACAAACGCAGATTGCACGAAAGTTGGAATTAAGTCATGCTAGTTACAAAGATCCTGGCAGAAGGAGCAGTATAGTTGAGGCCATAAAACACACATGTTACAAATTTTTTTTTTACTACTAGAGACACCGGATTACCGTAGAATCATATCCATATTTTTTCCTGTTCCAATTCACCTCGGTGCTGGCACTAACAATCACCATCAGCAAAAGAAGTTTATAATTAACTATGCAAATAAGAAACTCAACTATCCCCCGATTCCCTATAAGGTTGCTGCTTATGAATCGTTTCTATCTGTTCTTCTCTATGCAAGTAAGTTTCGTTCCAATACAAACTAATCTAGGTAAATTTCCATTTATTCAAAAGAAACTCCATGGTGCTTCCCTCGAAGTGATTTTAAGTCTACCTCCACTTGATCACCTTCAACCATTATATTATCATATGTAACGAGGGTGCATTTAGTGGGTCTATGTAAGACATGGTCACACTCTAGGAAACCTTCTCAATGTTCTCACAAGTTGTCCTCTGTATATGCTACTTGCGACAACTTCAGATGTTATTATTTCTAATCTTTCTAATTTTATATGACCACATATTTATCTTAATATTTGCATTTCTACGACATTCATTTGAAACTTCCCGTTCATTCCCATTTAATATTAGTGATTGGCTGATTGCAGAACCATTCAATGGAACATATCTTTCGCCATGTTAGGCATTTTTATGTTGCATAACACGTCCCATAGCACTCACTCAAAGTTTAAGTCAGCAAGGGAAAAGATTTTCTAGAGGGGAAGTTTTTTCAAGAAAGAATCAAATTCGAGCAAAGTTGTTACTTTCCTCGATTAATCAGTTCTCAAAGTGATAGTGGGAAGAGTTTTGTGGATCCAGGGTCTATCCTTTGTAAAGAGATT
This sequence comes from Capsicum pubescens, assembly GCA_030864215.1. Classification (NCBI taxonomy): domain Eukaryota; kingdom Viridiplantae; phylum Streptophyta; class Magnoliopsida; order Solanales; family Solanaceae; genus Capsicum; species Capsicum pubescens. Next base: position 189,367,045 of record CM061539.1, on the reverse strand, counting down.
CAAGTATTCTGAGAATACTAACCTCCTGGAAAACAAAATCTGCTATAGTTAATGTCTGGTGTTCATTTTTCACGATTTCAACAAAGCAGGAAAAACAAGTCAGGTTAGCATCAGGAGATAAAGAGCTTAAAATGGAGTTAAAATGTGGAATGTGACATCCTTTTTGCGAAGGATTTGCACAAGTTAATGTTCCAGTGGGTACACTCTTGCTCTTATTACCCATCCCTTCCCATCTGAAGTACTGTTCTTTTTGGCAGAAAGAAAAGTCCTGCAGGTTGATCATAGTTATGGACAGTTCTCGGCACTCTTTATCAAGCTAAATGAGGAGAGCGTTCGCTAAACTACAAGAGCAAAAGATACAACACCTTCTAGAATAAATTACAAAGTCGAAATAAAAAGCTTTTTAATATCAAGAAAAAACTTGAACCTCATTAAATACTGCCGACAGAAGCCGATTTACGATAAAAGAAAACCTTTCTTCTTTACTACTCATCCATTATTCTAATGTACATGTATTTATATACGGGAAAAAGAAAACCTAGAGATTTTAGGCATATCCATACATATAGGAGATAACAAAGAAATATTCCTGTAATAAAATTTCCTACAATTAATTACGATCTCCTCCAACCATGGGATTTTGATCAATCTCTCATCGTCAATAAATAAAAACACAGGGAACTACACTCCGACCGTGGAGCAGCTCCAACAAATGGAAATTATTCACATATTAACCTTTAAACAGTTGACATAGTAATGAACTTTTACACAAATTCAAAGAAAAGTTGAAACACGTGACATACCTTTTCTAGTAGTCCCTCTATCTCTTTTGTGGCATTCAGCAACTCCAGGGCGGTTTGTAAACGGGGTTTATGTTTGTAACAGAGGACATTATAGGCGGTCTGCACACAGAAGACACAGGTTACATCTTATATGAGAAACGGGCGGCGTGTATCTGTGCATCTAATTATGATGCTCAACAAATCAAGATAGTCCTACTGGAAGCTATTCAACATCATTTAATGCAATTGAGATAGGTAACAGTGACTTTCCTGGCACAAGCACTATAAGCTTCTGATATTGTAAAACATCACTTTCCTGATCTCCTGAAACCTATTACTTTTCAGAGCTAATTCATTACAGAAAACAAAGAGATACGTACCAGTTCCCTCTTCTTTGCATCTCTGACTGCCAACTCTCCTAAATCCTGTGTTGGAACAAGTTTCTGTGTTGGAAGCAACTTTGCAACACCAATTAAAATTTGTGTTACTAACCATGATGGAACCACGTTATCTGCAAGCTATATGATAAACCAGTCATCAGTTTATATGAATAAGTGGTATCAGTAAGAATTGAAAAGCATTTCCAGAGATATACTTTGCACATAGGTGCAACAAGAATAGCACCGTTCCAAGCATTAGGTTGCTTCCAGTGCACCTTCAAAGCTATTGCTCCACCCATGGATTCCCCAAATAGGAAGCTTGGGAGATTACGGAACTCTGGCTTTTCTGCAACCAACTATTAACTGTCAATTTTTTCACCGATAGAGTGTCAAGAAAATAAGAAAATGCAATGACATTCAACACTAAGTCATCATGTTCGTGCTTTCTTGCTTGATGCTAGTCAAATACCAACATCTACACGGAGAACTAGCAACTTGCTTTACATAGATAATATTTTACATTTTTATCTAAAATGCAGGACACAGATTTTTCCGGCATGAAATATGTATATAGTCTATTTACTATCTAGCACACTGAAGTCGACAGATAAAGATCCTATGAGGGTAACAGCAACCAGGTTCAAATAAGGTCAGTCATATCGTATGCTACACAATTATTTAGGTCATTCAGATGGCCAATATTAACCGGCCCTCATTTTGCTATTCAAATAAGTCTCCGCTCCAAAAGAAAGATTATTTCAGTTTACTTATATATTCCCACGCGATAATCTCTGCTTACTGTAAATGGAAACTTTCCAACTATATAGTTTTAAGTTTACCCTTATACTTTATTCCGTCAAACTAAGACTAAGAAAATGACCTGAGAGAGTGTCTGACATATATGAAGAGGAGACACTAGACTAATTTATTATGAGAAATTTTTATATATAAATTAGCTTGTTAGTTTCATACCCACATGTAAGTAGTTTGAATCCAATTTCTACATATTATGTGTGCCTCGACCCACTCGGAAGGATCCATTTAATGATGAAGTAGGTTATCGGTTATCCAATTGAGCCATACCTTTAACTTTTGAGTAACGCTCAATGACGTCATCAACCAGCTTGTCAAAACTTGGTATGTAGCCATGAAGACCTTCTGAAAGCCCAAACCCGGGGTAATCCATTGCAACAACTCCATAACCTAAAGATGCTAATTTCCTTGCAATGCCTACAGATCAGGATAGTCATTACAAACTTTTTTGTAAAAAGTAACTTGTCTGAGACTTTAAATGCTTTTGCAAGCCACAAACCTTCAGCAAAAAAAGTGCATGAATCCCCATAACCATGACAAAAATAGACAATAGCTTTTGGACGTGTCTCCGGAAGCCAACTTTTGGAGAAGATTTCAAGCCCTCGAGAATTAACCTCATAAGACTGCCACAGAATGTTGCAAAATTATACAATGTAAAACACATTAATATTATGGTTATAACATCCAAATATAAATAACTTGTACACAAAAGAGACTCTTCTTGCTTTGCCTTAGTACAAGCAAGGGAAAAGCACTAGTACTCGAAGCATCCTTGAGGGACCAAGTCATCTTTCTCAAACTATCCCCCAAGTTTAATGAGTATGATTTATAAGAATGTCTACGTTACTGATAATAGGTCATAGATTTTGGAGCTTATAATCTTATGAACGAAGCATTTCACCTTCCAATATGAGTAAGAAATAGTCTCATAATCAGAATAGAAGGTTGACAGTTAAATAAGGAAACTAAATCCCAATTTAATTCTTCTTATGGAATCTCATCTCTCCTATGCTAATCTCAGTTCATCAAATAAGAAGTGAGCAAATAACATTTACTAAATTCAATACAAAATTCTCGCATTAGCTCCGTTTGTTTTTGTTTTCATTTATTCATTTGTATAAGTTATTAAAATCACCTCTCATTTTGAAAGGAAAAGTAGGAAGAAGCCATAACTTATTAGACTACTAAGTACAGAATAAACTAACAGGAATGACGTTTTAGTAAGGAGTAAGGAAAATCAGGCAATAAGGCACCAACACGTTTCCAACAACATTAGAAAAAAGGAAATAAGAGCATAAGCTTTACCTCCGTCATCTTCAATCCAGCATGTGGCACCTGGTGCAAAGATAGACGAAGAGATCATTAAAAGAACATAAAAGATCAGTAAGAACACGCTACTTCCACGTAGGATATCACGCCCATTTGGGAACATTCATTCCTCCATCCCAGTAGACGACAAAGGCAAGAAATGTATACAAGTCTCAACCGTAAATGCTTCCAAAAGCTATAACAACCTTTACAAACACGACATAAGCTTACAGTAGCAGGTGCATTTGCCAAGATTATGTACATACCACAATTTTCTCCAGATAAATGCTTATTTTACGAAAGATCAGTAAGAAACACGTTACTTCCATGTACGTAGGATATCACGGCCATTTGGGAACATTCATTCCTCTATTACGGTAGACGACAAAGGCAAAATATATATATACAAGTCTCAACATGAATGCTTCCAAAAGTTATAACAATCTTTACAAAGACGACATGGCAAACTTACAGTAGAAGGTGCATTTCGCAAAGATGAAATACATAAAATAATTTTAACCAGATAAATGCTTTTGCTTACTTTACGAGAATATACAAGTGACAAGTATCTTTTCACCTTTCCAGGAACTGGATGATGACGAACAAAAATCTCCAACTTACTTTACGAGAATATACAAGTGACAAATGTCCTTTCACCTTTTTAGGCATCGAATGATGATGTACATAAACCTGCAACTTATTTTATGAGAATTTACATATCAAATGTCCTTTCACCTTTTCAAGAATCAAATTATGATGATTGACAAACAAAATTAATAGCTATCCAATCAGATGTAAGATGGAAAAAAACCAATTTTGTTGATGGTATTTTCAGTTTCTTAAAGCCATAGGTTTTCACCTGGATTTTGAGAAAATGTGCCATTAATGCATTGAGCTCTAATTGGCAGAAAGAAAATAATCAATCTTGAAATGCCTTTGAACTACTAACAGTATTTCAAAGTGAATTAACACTTGATAGAGAACTTCTTGAATCTAGATGGTCTACAATCAAGTGCGGATTCAGTATTCACTTTGGACCATTGTTAGTTGTCCAAGGGCATCTCAAGATTGACCACTCCCTTTATAGCCAATTAGTGGCCAGTACATTAATTTCACATTTTTCCTGAATTCAGGCGAACACTTATTTATGACTTTAATAAACTGAAAATATGTTTTTTTTTCCATCTTACATCAATTTTTTTAGCTATTAATTCTGCTTTTCAATCATCATTCAATTCTGAAAAGGTGAAAGGACATTTGATACATATATTCTTGTAAAGTAAGTTGAAGATACGCCATCATTCAGTTCCTGAAAAGGTGAAAAGACATTTTTCACTCGTATATTCTCGTAAAGTCAGCAGTTATCTGGTTAATATTGTTTCATTTACGACATCTTTGCGCATTCGGTTCTTGAATAGGTGAAAGAACATTTATCACTTGTATATTCTCGTAAAGTAAGCATTTATTTAGTTAAAATTGTTCTATGCACGTCAACTTGATTTGCAAATAATTACATGTAAGCTTGTTTTCCATCTTCCTAAAGATTGTTAGCTTGTTTTCCATCTTCCTAAAGATTGTTATAGCTTTTAGAAGAGTTGACAGTTGAGACTTGCATACTAATCTCTAACTACATACTTGTTAAATCCACCATCGCATTATATGAGGCGGTGTTCAGTATGACTGAAAGCATTTCCCTCCAAAAATGTGTTCCTTATTGTGTGCTTATCTTGAAGCCTGGAAAATATTTTCTCCGCACATTATTTTCCACCAGAAGAGACGGAAATGACTTCACTCACTTATTGGCGGAAGTAATTTTCCTTTTACAAATATCCTAAATCTTACTCCACGCCACTTGCTTCCATTAACGTTTTTTTTTCCTATCAACCTTTAATATTCAAATTTATGTCGAAACATTATTCTCATACCTTATCCTATACACCTTGCAAAATTACCATATCACCAAGCTCTATATCCAATCATACACCAGAAAATGATTCAAACAAATCATTTTTCTGGGTAAAACATTCCATGACATGGAACTCCATATCAAAGGCACTCGTTGTTTGGCATGCGGGATGGGATAAACAAGGATATTCCATGGGCTGGGATACCCAATGGGATTCTATATGGGGTTGTGTGGTTCACGAAATAAGGTGAGGTATTCCAGGATTACGCATGGGATAAAAGTTATACTGCGTTTGGTTTATAGTAGAAATTTATCCTAGGATAAATTAATTTATACCGTCTACCAAACGCAATGTTAATCGTATCCCAGGATTAAATATCCAACTTTATCGTATCCAACTTAGGATTATCTTATCCCATCTCCCAGGTGGGATAAATTAGTTCCGGAATTATAATCCTGGTACTATAATCCCAATATTATTTAGTCTGCGTACCAAACAATCCCTGTGGAAATATTTATAACCGAATGCAGGATAAAATAATCCCGGGGCTATTATTCTTATCCCTCATATCAAACGGCCATCTAGATCACATTACACAAATTTGCAGTCTATAAAGCAAGAATCATTTTAATTTTTTTTTAGTATCCCACACAAATACTTGAGTACCTTTGCAGCTTCCACCCTAGACCAATATATAACCAAGATCAAGAAAACATGAATATCAATCATTTACATGCAATAAGAATCCAAACTTTGAAACTAAAAATTTAATCTTCTCTTCCCTATTAAATTAACAATGACAAACAATGATAAAGACATTATATATACCTTAAATAAGATATGATCAATTGAAAGCTGAATATCTTTAAATGCCTCTCTAGCACAACGCCTGGCCTCCACGTTGTCCATATCTGCATCTAATATCTTCTGCAATTCCTCACTAATACCTGGAAATTTCACCTGATTCCCCATTAACAAACCTCTGGGTAGAAAGAAACTGAAAAAAGCCAAGGAATCTTAATGCACATAGGATTTGATCATGAATGGCTTTATAAAGTAGTAGTCAATTCAACAAAATGTACCACGTATGTAACACCTTTCTAGAAGGTGTACAATTTAGAAGAAAAGGTATTGGGATTATATACAACTTTGACGAGAAAATTATAAATTAAAGGTATATGAAATCAGAATTGAGATGTGTGATTTTCTTTATTTTTTTGGTTTACTTTTCTGATTACTGACCAAATTGAGAAATTTTAGGAGGTTGGCGGAGGAATAGGGAGTGTGACAGACATGCCTTGCCCTAATATAGAGGATGGATTACTTAATTAAATGAACTTGAATAGAAATTATCAAATTAATACGGACTTGAAAGTGAATATCAACTACAAAGTAAACACAAATTTAAGGATGGATTTTTTTTTTAATTAACTAAATAAATAAAATTTTGACTTTTAGAACAAATGGGATGAAAAGATGCTCATAAAGTTTGCTCCTATTCCTAGTCAATAGTATGTCTTTAGTAAAATTGTAATAGTTTTTTAATAAAAATTAATACAAGATTAACATGGAGAGGAATGGAATAGAGAAAGAAAGAAAAACTCACCTTTAATAATTAAATCATAGTGAGAAATATATGATGTGTTTCATTTTTCTCAAAGTATAAATTTAAATGTCAAATATTAGAATATCATAATTGATTTGAAATTCATAATAAAAATTCAGTATCAACAAGAAACTTACAATAGCAATAACAACTACACCTCATTTTTCCAAATAAATTATGATCAATTACATCAATCATCACCTATAAGTAGAAGAAATGAATTGTAATGTTATCATTACAATAAGATATGAATTAATGTCTATTCATTAATTAATATTTTTATTTATTATAACTATAACTTATATAAAAGTTAATTTTTAATTATTTCTTTACGTTGAGTCCTACAATTATATTTATTTAGAACTTAGTAATGAAGTTAATTTTTTATTTTTTTTTTCCAAACAAGGAGTTTATTCCTAGGGAATCAAGTTTAGCCAAAATTTTGTAAGGAAAATTATTTATTTTTACTTCTTCTTTCCCATCATCACCGTCCACCATGGACCCTTTTTTTTTTTTTTTTTTTCCCCGTTGTTGCCGATTAAATCAATTTTCAGTCGGATTTATTTCTGATTCTACGATGAATTTTGCTACTAATCCTATGATTAATGTTGCTTCTCCCAAACCTCTTCGAGTAAATTGCAATTCTAAATGTCTTATGAAAATTCCCATCTGGAGATTTGTCATTTTTTTTGTAGACTATTAAATGGTTAATATTTTGTATTTTATTTGGGCTTTTTTTAATTGTGGAACACTCTAATCTAGGGTGTCAAACGGGCCGGACCGACCCGGCCCAATCCGATTAGCTAACTCGGTCCGGTAAATCCTAGGGTTTTAGGGTTCCGGATCCCGGGCCGGTTTTTTTGTTAAAATGGACCCAGTTAATCCGGTCCGGATCAAGCCCAGTTCAGGCCCGTCGGTTAACCGGCCCAGCCCGATCCGGAAAATTAATAATAAAAAAAAAAATGAATTTTGGGCCAAACTAGCCGTTGGCCCAACGGCTATATAGCCGTTTTTGGGTCCAAACGGCTAGTTTGGGCCCATTTAATAAAAAAAAAAAAAAAACTTTAAAAAATATTTTTTAATCCCAAAAAAAACTTACAATAACAATAACAGCTACTCCTCAATTTTTCAAATAAATTGTGATCAATTATATTAATCATCACATATAAGGAAATGAATTTTAATGTTATCATTAAAAAAGATATGAATTAATATTTATTTACTAATTAATATTTTTATTTATTTATTAGAACTATAACTTATATAAAAGTTGATTTTTAATTATTTAAGTTGGGTCCTACAATTATATTTATTTAGTACTTATTAATGAAGTTAATTTTTTTTTCTTTCCAAACAAGGGGCTTATTCCTAGGGAATCAGGTTTAGCCAAAATTTTGTTAAAGAAAAATTATTTATTTTTACTTCTTCTTTTCCATCATCACCGTCCACCATGAACAGTTGTTTTTACCTTGCTGCCGATTAAATCAATTTTCAGTCCGATTAGTTTCTGATTCTACGATGAATTTTGCTACTAATCCTATGATTAATGTTGCTTCTCCCAAACCTCTTCGAGTAAATTGCAAATTCTAAATGGCTTATGAAAATTCCCACCAGGTGATTTGTAGTTTTTTTTTTTTCTTTTTTTGTAGACTATTAAGTGGTTAATATTTTGTATTTTATTTTGGGCTTTTCTTAATTGTGGAACTCTAATCAAGTTGCTGCTTTAGGTTGAAAATCAGGAGCAGATGTATTTTTGGATTTCATTGTCAAAGAGGTACATTTGAATCTCTATGAATTTAAAACTACCCTTTGTTGCCTTTAGTCTCTTTTGTTAAAATTGATGAACACGAAGTATTACTGGAAAATTAAAAAAAGGAAAGATTTTCTTATTATTCCATCAATGCATGTTCACCTAAATTATTAGGGATTGAATGATATACCTTGTATAAAATTTAAGTTGGCATTTCAATGTGAGAGGGGAAATGTAGAAGAAATGAGGGTTTTGGTATGTTATAAAACAACATGCTCAGTGTAATTCACAAGTGGAGTCTGGAAAAAGTAGCGTGTATGCAAACTTACGCCTACCTCGTAGAGATAGAGAGGTAACTTTGATAGATCCATATTTTAGGATGTAGTTGCTATTATAAGTAATTGTAAATGTAGAAATCAACATTTACATCTGCTATAGGTTGTTGATTTCAAGCTAGATGCAATCTTACATGTGCGAGACTACTGTATATGTATCAAAAATCTCAATTAATGGAGCATCTATTTAATTTGAGTGGCATATACATGTATGAATTACGAGCTAATAAGGTCATAAATCTAGTCTCTAGCAGCTCAAGGAAGTTTTTTAGTCCTCAAGGGAGTTGTTCAGTGAAGTGTTGCAAACTGCCTACCATGGTTTCTGCAAATTAAAGTAGCTTTGATGCTTAAGTTAATGAATATAAGTCGTAAACACTGACAGTGTAAAGATTTATTAGATGATCAATGTAGTTTAAACCAATCATAGTAGATTAGTTCTTGCCATTGTCTCAGTGCAATGCTGGGGATCTAGGGTAAGCATCAATACGTGGAGTGGTTCTGCGTAAATCATAGGGAAATCGAAATATAGTAGTTATTGATGTCTAAATGATCACGCAATGTATAAACCCCTACACCTGTGTCCTCAGTAGGTGTTCAACCAATTGTTCTCATTACCTTAAATGTTTATAACTGTCTTCTTGATATCAAACTTCAACAATGTACTAAATGTGCTGCTCTACCAGAAACCATGAGTTATATAGATCACCTGTTTGCTTTCCAACTGTCTCACTTACCTTTTCTGTCCTTTCTACACCTAAGTCTGCCGGTGTTTTTTTTTCTTTTCGTACCACTGCTTCAAATGTATGCTTCTATTACATAATGAAAGTTTAACTTATATGCAATGACGGTGTAATGAACCGCATTGATGGTGTAAATTTTTATTTAAATATATATAATCCTCTTTCTGAAATTGACTATTCATGGTAATTCCTATATGGTTTAACAGGATGGCACAGCTGCAATGCGATCAGCATCCCTGTTGTCATCATCCCCTCCTTTCTTTAATAGTTCACCGCCTAGCCGAGTGATGAATCCTTTACCTCATGACGTGTACTTTGCTGATTATGGAAAGCAATTAATCTATTTATCATCATATATCACCAGTAATTAATTCACCTTCACCTTCGTCGAGTTGTAAGGGAAGGTCATGTGCAAGGGAAAGACTAGTACTTGGGCAAAAAACTCAAGCACCAGCTTGGAGTTGAAGGCTTTGATTGCCTAAACTCTCATCTGGCTGCTGTGGTTTGAATCTTCCTTAATGAACTGTAAATAACTGGGACTTTATGAACTGAATAATCAATATAGAAATCTGACTATAAACATGTAAGTAAGGAATACATTTTGCTAGAAAAAAAGATAAAAAGGAAAGACAAAAATTTTGGACACTAATTAGCATTAGAGGGAAGGTTTTGAATTTTCTTGTATATGCTTACTTATAAAGGGCAATAAGCTGACACCTCTTCGACATGTTCAGCTGCTTCAATCGTTATTTTATTATATTATCCCTAAACAATCATTATAAGTTTCATGTAAGGGGTTTTATATATAGTTTGATCAATTTTGTTTATTGTCTTGTGTAAATGCACTCGAGTGGGTTTTAACAATTTTTGACAATTTGAAAATATATAATATTGTACAATGTGGATTCTTCCCCACCCATTTCCAGGGAGATCTTCAGATTAGAGATGGACATATTTTGATTTAAATAAAAAAAATTGAAAAATCAAACTGAAATTTAATTTTGGTTTCGATTTTTCGAATCGGATTCGATTTATAATTTTAAAATTTTGTTTTTTTGGTTCGGTGTTCGATTTTGTTTAAAAAAATCGGTTAAACCCAAAAACCAAAATTTTATAAATAAATAAATAATATATATATATATATATATTATATAAATATATAATATAATATTATATTATATTATATATGTATATATAATATTTAGTAATTCACATTCACAATTAACATTTAACAACAAATTCACATACGCCGCAACCATTGCCCATTGCCAACCCTAAATCCCTATTCTGGTATTCCCTACGCCGTTTCTCACGTACACCGGCGACGACGAGTCACGACTCACGAGTGTTCCTCCGTTCCACAGAAGGCAAGGCGGTGTTCCTTCATTGATCGTTTTCACTTCAACTGGTTGTGGGTTGTGGCTATCCACCGGCGAGAAATAGATGAGTTTTGTGTCATTTTAATTTGTAGACTATTTATGCAAGGTTATATTATATGTAATGATTAATGACGTTATGTATTATGTTAAGCTTATGATTATTTCATTTCGTTTCATCCATGTTGAGTTATTTATAATTATTTATATTTGGGAATGAAAAACAGGTTTGAAAAAGAGTTTTTTTTTTCTAAAAAAACCATCAATTTTAAATGCTCAGTTATGAAAAAGAGAGGCTAACTACTTTAATATTTCAAACCGAAATAAAAATTCGAAATAACCGAACCGAATTTGTAAAAACCGAATCGAACCGAATTTATTTTGGTTTGGCTACGGATGTCATTTTTGTCAATCCGAAAACCGATAAACCGAATCGATATTAAACAATCAGACCGAACCGACCGAACGCCCACCTCTACTTCAGATTGTAATACATTATCATCTTTGCAGCACTGGATGTTTTAGTTAGGTTTCTTCAGATTGTAATACATTATCATCTTTGCAGCACTGGATGTTTTAGTTAGGTTTGATTTGTCCAATTAGCAGTTTTTTGTTCTTGGTAATTTAGGTTGAGTTTAAGTTTTGTGCATTATCAGTATAGAAAATATTCTACACTATTAGGTGAACTTGATTTACTATTGCAGGTTACCTAATTTTTTCGTTTTTAATTTTTATGTAAATAATTGGGTAACCTGCAATAGCAGGTCAAGTTAGCTGATAGTGTAAAATTTTTTTATGCACTGACGATGCACAGAACTTAAACTCTTATGCTAGGGCCGTTAAATGGCCGTGAAAAAGAGAAATTAGGGTTCTTAATATATTTTCACGCTCAACGAGATGCACCAATTTCTAAATAAGACTCGATCAACCTTTCCTTATATGAAATTGCTTTCATAAACTAACCTTGAACTTAGATTCATGTTTCATTTTGAAAAATAGAAAGATCTTTTTATTAAGGTTCCAACAGTCACAGTTACAACTTCATTTTCTACAACACACATAATTCTACATCACCACTAGCCACAGTAGTATAGCTACCATCAGATCTATTATCTCCATTGTATATTCCAATCAAAAAGACTGACGCCATGCATGCCGGTAGAGAACCTCCAAACCGAACTACATACAAACAAACCATTATCTCTAAGCTAAGTTGTAAAGACTAAAAGACTGATACAAAACTGACACCTACTTAGTAAAATTCTCTAGAACTTTCACTCTTGACACATGTATGGTATGCAAGCCCACAAAACTCTAAATTAGGTAGCAAAAAGTTAAAAAAAAAATTAAAGCAAACTTTCACATAGCAAAGTACATACAGGTGCCCAAAATGTGGTCGGTATGTTTTTGGAGACTTCTCCACCTTATTTCCTCTTGGGGGTTATAACTTTTAATACTATGACTGTTCCTCTTATTTTTTTTTTATTGAAAAAATATAATTTCTTTTTTAGATTTAACTTATATATTATATTATACACCGACATTGTAACATAAAATAACTTAATCCTGGTAACCAGATCAGTTTATTCACTTTGACTAATTTTTGAATTGTCCAAGTCCATGAATTTGACTTTGACTATGGGTTGTGTCACGCCCCAAATCCCATTGGAGCGGACTGGCACCCGTAGCCGGGGAGGCCCGGGAGAACCCGTTCATAACCTATACTTTTACATTTACATTACTTATGAAAATTAGAAATTTGGGCAGCACTTCGTTGTAAATAGAAGAAAACAGTACCTGTATCAGCCCAGCAGACACGCATATATATATATATAAACCGTAATTGGCCGTCAGATCCATCACATCTATCAACCAAACACTCCTATGGCTGTACAATATGTCTACAAAAGCCTCTACATAGATACACAACTGAGTTTGTCACGCCCCAAATCCCATTGGAGCGGACTGGCACCCGTAGCCGAGGAGGCCCAGGAGAACCCGTTCATAACCTATACTTTCACATTTACATTACTTATGAAAATTAGAAATTTGGGCAGCACTTCGTTGTAAATAGAAGAAAACAGTACCTGTATCAGCCCAGCAGACACACATATATATATATATATATATAAAGTAATTGGCCGTCAGAGCCATCACGTCTATCAACCAAACACTCCTATGGCTGTACAATATGTCTACAAAAGCCTCTACATAGATACACAACTGAGTTAGGGTCGGGACAAACTTCCGCCCACAAAAGACTTTTATACAAATACCAAAAATACATATAGAAACGACTTGGGATGCCCCGAAACAACTGGAGCTCACCACTATCAACAGAATGTCCTGGCTCTTACTGTGGAGGTGTACGACCTGAAGTACCTGTTCCTGCAGGCATGAATACAGGTCCCCCGTGAGGGACGTCAGTACGGAAATATGTACTGAGTATGTAAGGCAGTGAGTATCAAGATGAGATACAAAAGATCAACAGAACCCAGATACCAGTGAATAAACAGTATGAGTAGACCACACTTAAAAGAGCTGATGGGATACCTGCACATTACTTTCATATCATTACTTCCCGTATTCCTTATCAATACATAACATATGTCATACAATGGCCAACTGATCAGTGGTACTAATACAATACATCAGGGACCACCCCTGGAATAGCATATATACATAATCTTTATAATACAATGGCCAACTGATCAGTGGTACTAATACAATACATCATATCAACAATTTAAAATAAAGACATTCCATTTCTTAATTCAATTAATCTTTGAGATTGGTTACTTTGTGGTCACACCTTATGGAACTTGAAACCATGATACCTCAATAGGAAAAATATGTAAATAGGTAATCAATATCATGAAAATGAAGTAGAGAATCATGGATACCTCATTAAACCATTTCGGAGTCAACAATAGTATATGGACATTTTTTTGACTAGCCGGACATCTTAAAAGTGAAAACAAGTTCAATTGGTAGTGTCGAAGATCATATGATGTTATTATGTGTCATGTGTCGTAGGACAATGTTGGAAGCTTACTTGAGAGTGCCATGAGTCATTATTCATGCCAAAGATTAGATAGAGTATGTCTTACATACCTTGATATAACCACTTCAATACAAGTCCAACTTGACTTCCCGTACTCTTCGAACACTTATCTACAATAAGTCATTTGTGGCAAACTAGTATTAGCAACCAAACCTTACCATTTAGGTATTAACTTCACCAAATAATGTCTAGGAAGTAATCCTTTAACTCATCAATAAGAGTGCTACATACATCCTCTTATACTCTTATTACATTCACATATCATGCATTTTCATGCAATATCCCTCAACATCACTCTTAGCCTTTATTTCCCCTCTTAATCACCATCCAATACCAATATGATCACTAGGCATACATAACCACTAATATAATGATATATCACCACAATTCATCCTCCATAATCCAATACAACAACTTCCATAATTTACTATAACTATGTTTCTAGTTATCTTCCAACATCAAGACAATACTCATAATCCTTTATCAATACTTATTCATGGATAAGAATCAAGAATAAACAATATTCATACCTTAACAATGAACTCTTGTATTTAGAATCCTCCTTACATAACCATGGGGTGCTTCTCGAAGCTTTCGAGATGGTGAACACAACTACGGAACCAATTCGAATTTTCTACGGTTGAATCACAAAATATTTGAAGTTGAAATTAGGCTAGGGTTTCACCTTCTCTTAATAATTGGATGATATATGATATATATGAGGCTAAGTGTATGTTTATAAAGACCAATTTTCGTCCAAGAGGTAATAGAAAATGACTATTTTGCCCTAAAAATTTAAATAAATCCGAATCTGTCCCCAGTGGACAGTTTTGACAGGCTGAAGTAAATTGATCATAACTCTTTGCTCCGGTATCGGATTTGGGTGAAACCAATTGAATTGGAAAGATAATTCAAAGGTCTTTCATTTTCATATAAAGTATACCACCCAGTTATTCCTGTACAAGGAGTTATGGTCGTTTAAAATTTGACCCAAAAATCTGTCCCGAAATTCTGTGTTTTTTTTTCGTTAGGCTGTAGTAAAACGGGTATAGCTCCTTACTCAGACATTGGATTTGGATGAAACCAATTTCATCGGAAAGAAGACTCTCGGAGATTTTCGTCGATATATAGAAGATCACACAGTTCTTTTTGTACAAGGAGTTATGATCGTCTAAAGTTGATCCAAAAAAAAAATTGCCTAGCTGCAGTAATTTTCCTGCAGATTTACTGTTCACAGGCTTCACGGCCACCGTTTTGAAATTTCGATTGTGCTCGCTTATATGAAATACTCCTCTGTTTTGGGCAAACTTTATATCGTTGGAAAGCTTATTCCAATAACTACACATACAACTATTGACGGGATACTTCCGAACACCATAAACTTAATTTAACCCATGCGCAAGCCTTTAGGACTCCATATAATCGCGATAAGTGTGCGAAAAAAATTTACGGGGTGTTACATTCTCCCCCCCTTAAGAACATTCGTCCTCGAATGTTAGCATAGTTACTCAATTAAGACATGTCCAAGCTTACAATTAACATATTCATCATCATAACATACTTGCATAAAAATAAACACTTACTTATTATTGTTCTTCTTCCGTCTCATGAACTTCCTCCTCATCGTTGAATAGGTAAGGGTACTTAATCTTCATCGCTTCCTCGGCTTCCCATGTGATCTCCTCAACTTGTTGATTCCTCCAAAGTACTTTTAACGATGCTATCTCTTTATTCCTTTTCTTTTTAATTTGGCGATCAAGAATAGCAATAGGCATTTCTCCAAAAGTGAGATCTTCTGTAACTTGTACATCTTCCGTAGTAGTGATGTGCGATGGATCTCCGATGTACTTGCGAAGCATCGAAACATGAAATATGGGATGAACTGCTGAGAGCTCTTGAGGTAGCTCTAACTCATAAGCAACTTGTCCAAATCTTTGAATGATCTTGTACGGACCTATGTATCGTGGACTTAACTTTCCTTTCTTGCCAAACCTCATCACTGCTTTCATTGGTGATACTTTCAAGAATACCCAATCGTCGATAGAAAACTCAAGTCCTCTTCTTCTAACATCCGCATAAGATTTGTGTCAACTTTGAGCTGTTTCAAGCCGTTGTTGGATCACTTTAACCTTCTCCATTGATTGATAAACAAGATCCGGTCCAAACAAGACCGCATCACCTGCTTCAAACCATCCTATTGGCGATCTACACTTTCTTCCATACAATGCTTCATATGGCGCCATTTTGATACTTGAATGATAGCTATTATTGTAGGAAAACTCGATAAGAGGTAGGTGATCATCCCAGTTGCCTTTGAAATCTAATACACATGCTCGTAGCATATCTTCAAGTGTCTGGATGGTACGTTCCGCTTGTCCGTCCGTTTGAGGATGAAAAGCCGTACTTAGATTTACTTGTGTCCCCAAACTCCTTTGAAAAGACTTCCAGAAATTCGCGGTAAATTGGGCTCCTCGATCGGATATAATGGAAATTGGAACTCCATGTAACCGAACGATCTCCTTAATATACAACTTCGCATACTCTTCCGCCGTATAAGTTGTCTTAACTGGTAAGAAGTGCGCGGATTTGGTAAGCCTATCAATGATCACCCATATGGAATCAAACTTCCGAAATGTACGAGGCAAACCCGTGATGAAATCCATATTGATCTTGTCCCACTTCCAGACTGGAAGATCTATACATTGCATGTAACCACCGGGTTTCTGGTGTTCTACTTTGACTCTTTGACAATTCGGACATTTAGCTACAAATTCGGCAATATTCTTCTTCATGTCATTCCACCAATATATTGCTTTCAAATCTTGATACATCTTAGTCGACCCTGGATGGATGGAATACCTTGAACAGTGTGCTTCTGTCATAATTCTCTTTCTTAGCTCAACTACATCAGGTACACATAAACGATTCTGACACTGAAGCACTCCTTCTCGCGTAATCTCAAATGCCTTTGTCATGCCACTCTGCACATCCTCCTTAAGCTGCAATAAAATTGGATCTGCATACTGCTTCTCTTTTACTTCAGCTATCAATGAAGATTCCGCTGCATTACGTACAATAACCTTTTCATCTGGAGTTTCGAGAAGTCGAACTCCCAAATTAGCTAGTTGGTGAAGATCCTTAATCATCCCCTGCTTTTCTATAGATGCCATTTTAGACTTACGACTCAGTGCATCCGCTACCACATTCGCTTTCCCTGGATGATACAAGATATCAACATCGTAATCTTTCAACAATTCAAGCTATCTCCGCTGCCTCAAGTTTAGATCTTTCTGACTGAAGATATATTGCAGGCTCTTATGATCGGTATATATGTCAACATGAACCCCATATAAGTAGTGGCACCATATCTTCAAAGCAAATACAACTGCAGCTAGCTCAAGATCATGCGTGGGATAATTCCTCTCATGTGGTCGCAACTGTCTAGAGCCATAGGCTATTACTCTACCATATTGCATTAATACGCATCCTAAGCCAATTCTCGAAGCATCACAGTACACTGCATACCCTTCTGTGCCTTCAGGAAGTACCAATACCGGTGTAGAAGTCAACTTGCTCTTCAGATCTTGGAAACTCTTTTCACAGGCATCATTCCATTGAAACTTGGAGGCTTTATGTGTCAACTTAGTCAAGGGTGCAGAAATAGAAGAAAAACCTTCAACAAACCTTCTATAATAACCTGCCAACCCGAGGAAACTACGAATCTCCGTAGGCGTCGTGGGTCTTGGCCATTTCTTCACAGCCTCAATCTTCTGAGTGTCAACTTTTATGCCTTCACTGGATACAATATGGCCCAAAAATTCCACTGACTTGAGCAAAAACTCACATTTAGAAAACTTCGCATACAACTTACGATCACGAAGAATCTGCAACGCCTGCCTTAAGTGATTAACATGATCCTCTTCTGATCTAGAGTAGACCAGAATATCATCTATGAAAACTATCACGAACACATCTAGAAACGACTTAAACAGCCTATTCATCAGATCCATAAAAACTGCGGGTGCATTTGTCAGCCCGAATGACATAACCAGGAATTCATAATGACCATACCGTGTTCGGAAAGCTGTCTTGGGTATATCTTTATCCTTGACTCTCACTTGATGATAGCCTGATCTCAAGTCAATCTTGGAAAAACACTGGGCACCCTGCAACTGGTCAAATAAATCATCAATTCGGGGAAGAGGGTATTTATTCTTGATAGTCACCTTATTCAATTGCCGATAGTCAATACACATCCTCAGCGAACCATCTTTCTTACGCACAAACAATACTGGTGCTCCCCAAGGGGACATACTAGGCCTGATGAATCCCTTCTCTAGCAAGTCTTTCAGTTGCTCTTTCAATTCTCGCAACTTTGCTGGTGCCATTCTATAAGGAGGAATTGAGATTGGCTGTGCTTCTGGCAACATATCAATACCAAACTCCACTTCTCGTTCAGGAGGTAAACCTGGTAGTTCTTCAGGAAATACATCAGGAAATTCATTCACAACCGGAACGGTCTGAAAAGTTGGCGGCTCTGCCTCTGTATCCCTTACTCTAACCAAATGGTATATGTACCCCTTGGAAATCATTTTTCTTGCCTTAAAGTAAGAAATAAATCTACCTCTCGGCGCGCCAACATTACCCTTCCATTCAAGGACTGCCTCATTTGGGAAATGAAAATATACCTTCTTAGAATGGCAATCTACTGTAGCATAACAAGACGCTAACCAATCCATGCCCATAATAACATCAAAATCTACCATTTCTAATTCAACAAGATCGGCCATCGTATCACGACCACAAATATTCACAACACAATTTCGATAAACATTCCTAGCTATAAGAGATTCCCCCACTGGCGTTGATACTTCAAATGGCTTGGCTAATAATTCGGGTGTTCTTCCGAACCTTCCCGCAACCAAAGGAGTAGCATACGATAATGTAGAACCAGGATCAATTAAGGCATACACATCAAATGCAAAGATGGACAACGTACCTGTAACCACGTCTGGAGAAGCCTCTAAATTCTGCCGATCTGCTAGGGCATACACTCGGTTCTGAGCTCCGCTAGAACTAGCTGTTCCTCTATCACCTCTACCGTGACCCATAGGTTGTGTACCCCTACTCAAAGGAGGCACCGATGATGACGCAACAGCTGATCCGGTAGGTCGTGTTATACCACCTGTGGTCCTGCGTGGGCAATCTCTAGCCATATGCCCCGGCTTACCGCACCAAAAGCAATTGTTCGTTCCAAGCCGACATTCGCCAAAGTAAAATCTTCTACATATGGGGCACGGGTGTCGTGGAGGTCTCAATTGACTCATACTCCCTTGCCCTTGATACCCCACTGTTCGCGAACTCTGATTTTCACTGCTTTGCCCGAAATGATTACCTCTGAACCTTTGAAATTGCGGTGGAGCACTAATTGCAGGATAAGAAGATAATGGGCTAGGCAATCTATGAGAGAACGAAGGCCTAAAACCTCCCTGAGATGCCATAAACTGCCCTATAGCTCTGGCCCGCTTAGAATATCCTTTTTCTGATTCCTGGGTTCTTCTTCTTTGCCTCTGATCTTCCATTTTCTAAGCGAAAGCTTGTATCCTCGCTATATCCATGTCTTTGTTCAAAGCAGCAATGGTATAATCTCTAACCAAGTATGGTTCCAATCTATCCACATAGTGATGAACTCTGTCATCCATAGTAGCTACCACATTAGAAGCATATCGAGACAAGGAGTTAAATCGAAGACTATACTCCCTTACACTCATATTACCCTGACAAAGATTTAAGAATTGATCTGCACGGGCCTGACGAGTCTCAAATGGAAGATAATGATCAATAAATGCATCTTTGAACTCTCCCCACGTAGTTGGAGGTGCATCAATACCCCTAGATCGTTTCCAATCCTCGTACCACAATATAGCCTCTCCTTTCAGTCTATATGCTGCTAGCTCAACCATCTCTTTACCGGATATGTTCATAACATCTAGAGCCCTTTGGGTTTGATCGACAAAGT
Organism: Capsicum pubescens; assembly: GCA_030864215.1. Taxonomy (NCBI): domain Eukaryota; kingdom Viridiplantae; phylum Streptophyta; class Magnoliopsida; order Solanales; family Solanaceae; genus Capsicum; species Capsicum pubescens. The sequence continues at coordinate 189,346,965 of CM061539.1, read as the reverse complement.
CCTGCGGGTCTTCGTTAATATCTGATCCGGTAAAAGTAAGAGGATCCAGTTTCAGAAAATCCTGTGTCCGAAGGCTAGCTGCTCTATCCATACCACTAGAACCCGTGGTAGGAATAGCTTGCCCTTGAACTTGACCGGCAACTATACGCGTCAGAAGTTGTACTGCATCCCTCAAATCTCGATCAACAACATTAATAGATGGTCCTTCCGGAGGAGAAGAAGCTCCTGATATATGCTCAGCTTGAGACTCACTTTGTTCAGCTTGTGCCGGTGGTGACTTACTAGTACCTTCTCCGGCCACTACATCTACTCGCTTCCACTTATTCTTTCTCCTTGTAACCGGCATCGTTACTATAATAAATAAAAAAAAACAATTGGATTAAGCGATCGATTATGACTTTATCTCTAATATGGGCTCTATTGCACGATCTAAGAAATGGAGAATGGAAACAATCCCTAAATGTCCAATAGCCTCCTGTTTATAGATGTGGTGCACAACACACCGATAAACGAGATTCTACGTAGACACGGCTTTGTAGACTCACTAGGACGAACTTCTCTGATACCACTTCTGTCACGCCCCAAATCCCATTGGAGCGGACTGGCACCCGTAGCCGAGGAGGCCCAGGAGAACCCGTTCATAACCTATACTTTCACATTTACATTACTTATGAAAATTAGAAATTTGGGCAGCACTTCGTTGTAAATAGAAGAAAACAGTACCTGTATCAGCCCAGCAGACACACACATATATATATATATATATATACAGTAATTGGCCGTCAGAGCCATCACGTCTATCAACCAAACACTCCTATGGCTGTACAATATGTCTACAAAAGCCTCTACATAGATACACAACTGAGTTAGGGTCGGGACAAACTCCCGCCCACAAAAGACTTTTATACAAATACCAAAAATACATATAGAAACGACTTGGGATGCCCCGAAACAACTGGAGCTCACCACTATCAACAGAATGTCCTGGCTCTTACTGCAGAGGTGTACGACCTGAAGTACCTGTTCCTGCAGGCATGAATACAGGTCCCCCGTGAGGGACGTCAGTACGGAAATATGTACTGAGTATGTAAGGCAGTGAGTATCAAGATGAGATACAAAAGATCAACAGAACCCAGATACCAGTGAATAAACAGTATGAGTAGACCACACTTAAAAGAGCTGATGGGATACCTGCACATTACTTTCATATCATTACTTCCCGTATTCCGTATCAATACATAACATATGTCATACAATGGCCAACTGATCAGTGGTACTAATACAATACATCAGGGACCACCCCTGGAATAGCATATATACATAATCTTTATAATACAATGGCCAACTGATCAGTGGTACTAATACAATACATCATATCATCAATTTAAAATAAAGACATTCCATTTCTTACTTCAATTAATCTTTGAGATTGGTTACTTTGTGGTCACACCTTATGGAACTTGAAACCATGATACCTCAATAGGAAAAACATGTAAATAGGTAATCAATATCATGAAAATGAAGTAGAGAATCATGGATACCTCATTAAACCATTTCGGAGTCAACAATAGTATATGGACATTTTTTTGACTAGCCGGACATCTTAAAAGTGAAAACAAGTTCAATTGGTAGTGTCGAAGATCATATGATGTTATTATGTGTCATGTGTCGTAGGACAATGTTGGAAGCTTACTTGAGAGTGCCATGGGTCATTATTCATGCCAAAGATTAGATAGAGTATGTCTTACATACCTTGATATAACCACTTCAATACAAGTCCAACTTGACTTCCCGTACTCTTCGAACACTTATCTACAATAAGTCATTTGTGGCAAACTAGTATTAGCAACCAAACCTTACCATTTAGGTATTAACTTCACCAAATAATGTCTAGGAAGTAATCCTTTAACTCATCAATAAGAGTGCTACATACATCCTCTTATACTCTTATTACATTCACATATCATGCATTTTCATGCAATATCCCTCAACATCACTCTTAGCCTTTATTTCCCCTCTTAATCACCATCCAATACCAACATGATCACTAGGCATACATAACCACTAATATAATGATATATCACCACAATTCATCCTCCATAATCCAATACAACAACTTCCATAATTTACTACTAACAATTTATACAAAACAATTCATAACTATGTTTCTAGTTATCTTCCAACATCAAGACAATACTCATAATCCTTTATCAATACTTATTCATGGATAAGAATCAAGAATAAACAATATTCATACCTTAACAATGAACTCTTGTATTTAGAATCCTCCTTACATAACCATGGGGTGCTTCTCGAAGCTTTCGAGATGGTGAACACAACTACGGAACCAATTCGAATTTTCTACGGTTGAATCACAAAATATTTGAAGTTGAAATTAGGCTAGGGTTTCACCTTCTATTAATAATTGGATGATATATGATATATATGAGGCTAAGTGTATGTTTATAAAGACCAATTTTTCGTCCAAGAGGTAATAGAAAATGACCATTTTGCCCTAAAAATTTAAATAAATCCGAATCTGTCCCCAGTGGACAGTTTTGTCAGGCTGAAGTAAATCGATCATAACTCTTTGCTCCGGTATCGGATTTGGGTGAAACCAATTGCATTGGAAATATAATTCAAAGGGATTTCATTTTCATATAAAGTATACCACCCAGTTCTTCCTGTACAAGGAGTTATGGTCGTTTAAATGTGACCCAAAAATCTGTCCCAAAATTCTGTTTTTTTTTTTTGATAGGCTGTAGTAAAACGGGTATAGCTCCTTACTTAGACATTGGATTTGGATAAAACCAGTTTCATCGGAAAGAAGACTCTCGGAGATTTTCGTCGATATATAGCAGCTCACACAGTTATTTTTGTACAAGGAGTTATGATCGTCTAAATTTGATCCAAAAAAAATTGCCTAGCTGCAGTAATTTTCCTGAAGATTTACTGTTCACAGGCTTCCCGGCGACCGTTTTGAAATTTCGAATGTGCTCGCTTATATGAAATACTCCTCTGTTTTGGGCAAACTTTATATCGTTGGAAAGCTTATTCCAATACCTACACATACAACTATTGACGGGATACTTCCGAACACCATAAACTTAATTTAACCCTTACGCAAGCCTTTAGGACTCCATATAATCGCGATAAGTGTACGAAAAAATTTACGGGGTGTTACAGTAAGGGAAGGTCATGTGCAAGGGAAAGACTAGTACTTGGGCAAAAAACTCAAGCACCAGCTTGGAGTTGAAGGCTTTGATTGCCTAAACTCTCATCTGGCTGCTGTGGTTTGAATCTTCCTTAATGAACTGTAAATAACTGGGACTTTATGAACTGAATAATCAATATAGAAATCTGACTATAAACATGTAAGTAAGGAATACATTTTGCTAGAAAAAAAGATAAAAAGGAAAGACAAAAATTTTGGACACTAATTAGCATTAGAGGGAAGGTTTTGAATTTTCTTGTATATGCTTACTTATAAAGGGCAATAAGCTGACACCTCTTCGACATGTTCAGCTGCTTCAATCGTTATTTTATTATATTATCCCTAAACAATCATTATAAGTGTTCCTCCGTTCCACCGAAGGCAAGGCGGTGTTCCTTCATTGATCGTTTTCACTTCTACTGGTTGTGGGTTGTAGCTATCCACCGGCGAGAAATAGATGAGTTTTGTGTCATTTTAATTTGTAGACTATTTATGCAAGGTTATATTATATGTAATGATTAATGACGTTATGTATTATGTTAAGCTTATGATTATTTCATTTCGTTTCATTCATGTTGAGTTATTTATAATTATTTATATTTGGGAATGAAAAACAGGTTTGAAAAAGAGTTTTTTTTTCTAAAAAAACCCATCAATTTTAAATGCTCAGTTATGAAAAAGAGAGGCTAACTACTTTAATATTTCAAACCGAAATAAAAATTCGAAATAATTGAACCGAATTTGTAAAAACCGAATCGAACCGAATTTATTTCGATTTGGCTACGGATGTCATTTTTGTCAATCCGAAAACCGATAAACCGAATCGATATTAAACAATTAGACCGAACCGACCGAACGCCCACCTCTAATTCAGATTGTAATACATTATCATCTTTGCAGCACTGGATGTTTTAGTTAGGTTTGATTTGTCCAATTAGCAGTTTTTTGTTCTTGGTAATTTAGGTTGAGTTTAAGTTTTGTGCATCATCATCAGTGTAGAAAATATTCTACACTATTAGGTGAACTTGATTTGCTATTGCAGGTTACCTAATTTTTTCGTTTTTAATTTTTATGTAAATAATTGGGTAACCTGCAATAGCAGATCAAGTTAGCTGATAGTGTAAAAAATTTTATGCACTGACGATGCATAGAACTTAAACTCTTATGCTAGGGCCGTTAAATGGCCCTGAAAAAGAGAAATTAGGGTTCTTAATATATTTTCACGCTCAATGAGATGCACCAATTTCTAAATAAGACTCGATCAACCTTTCCTTATATGAAATTGCTTTCATAAACTAACCTTGAACTTAGATTCATGTTTCATTTTGAAAAAAAGAAAGATCTTTTTAACTAGGGTTCATTATTAAGGTTCCAACAGTCACAATTACAACTTCATTTTCTACAACACACATAATTCTACATCACCACTAGCCACAGTAGTATAGCTACCATCAGATCTATTATCTCCATTGTATATTCCAATCAAAAAGACTGACGCCATGCATGCCGGTAGAGAACCTCCAAACCGAACTACATACAAACAAACCATTATCTCTAAGCTAAGTTGTAAAGACTAAAAGACTGATACAAAACTGACACCTACTTAGTAAAATTCTCTAGAACTTTCACTCTTGACACATGTATGGTATGCAAGCCCACAAAACTCTAAACTAGGTAGCAAAAAGTTAAAAAAAAAATAAAAGCAAACTTTCACATAGCAAAGTACATACAGGTGCCCAAAATGTGGTCGGTATGTTTTTGGAGATTTCTCCACCTTATTTCCTCTTGGGGGTTATAACTTTTAATACTATGACTGTTCCTCTTTTTTTTTTTTTTATTGAAAAAATATAATTTCTTTTTTAGATTTAACTTATATATTATATTATACACCAACATTGTAACATAAAATAACTTAATCCTGGTAATCAAATCAGATTATTCACTTTGACTAGTTTTTGAATTGTCCAAGTCCATGAATTTGAATCAGATAACATGTAAAGAATGGATCTTGGGTCTAACTCAACCTCAAAAACTATCAAGATTGCCCAATTCTATATAAGGAGATCAAATATCATTCCTTCTCCATTTTTTTTTCCTCTGGGGGTTACAACTTTTGATACTATGGGTTGTTTCGTAATGGTATCACCTTATTATTCTTTTTTGATTGAAAAACATAAAACTTTATTGTAAAACAAAATAACTTAATCTTGATGATCGGGTCAGTTTATTCACTTTGACTAATTTTCAAAGCATATGAAAGAAAAACATAAAACTATCCAATAAGTTTCGAATTTAACTTATATATTATATTACACACCAATACTGTAATATAAAATAACTTAACCTTGAATCCTTGATGTTTGGATTAATTTGTTCACTTTGATTAATTTTGGGATTATATGAACATAAAACGACACTATAACATAAAATAACTTAACCTTGATATCCGAATCAACTTATTCACTTTGACTAATTTTCAAAGCATATGAGGCACTTGTTATATCTCACTCTGTTCACCAAATTTTGAATTCTTGCCTCTATTGAGAATTAAACTTTAAATCTCATTATTTTCAACTCACTTCACGAAGCACTATACTGCACTCTGAATAGTGCTATTACTATTTACTTTTATCTATCATAACAGATAATTTATCTTATTTTCCAGGTTACTAGCTTAATTCCCACATTAATTCTGATGTAGTTATTTTGGATTTTTATGCATTCTCAGAGAAAGCAAACTCAACTTAACTTAATCATCTAAACTACTTCACTTTTTAGTAGTTTTTAGACAACTCTTCACTGAATTTAATGCATAATAACTTGATTATTGTAACGGACAAGTCAAAGGGTAGAGTAGTTGCCAACTTTAATTTTCTCCTGTTTAGTTACTGTGTTCTTTCTAATTTCCTCAATACACGATACATGTACTCGGATTTAGTTCTGTTTTATCTCCATTTTATATTTTGAATGAGCGAAAAGAAACACAAGCTAAATCTTAGCTGTTCAGTTGGTTAGTTATCACGTTGTTGGTGAGGTGATTTAATTCTGTATTAACTCCATTTTAAATTTCGAATGAGCAAAAACAAACACCAGCTCAATCTTAGTTGTTCGGTTAGTTAGCTATCTGAACTTTCCCGTTGTTGGTAACTTGTAATCCCACTCGCATACCCCTATTTTATTTACCAAAAAACCGAAGAGAACACCTTGTTAATGGTGTGTATGTTATGTGATGAGTCATGCATGCAAGCATATAATCCAAAACTGATAACGTTGCTTCCTTCACTATATATTCACTCCTCCCCCCACTCAATTGAAGCACCAAACAATCTTCTCTTTTTCTTCCTCTTTGCTTTCTTCTTTACTTTCTTTGTCCCTTTTTCCCCCCTATTCCCTCTATGATGGGGTCTGTCAGCAATGAGAGCGGTCCTAGTGAGGTGAAAATAGCGGTGAAAAACAATGATGAGCCAGTTCAGAAAACCGAAAATAGTTCTGCTGGAAAGAAGCCTGAGGAGGAAATCCCACCTTTGGATGTGAAAGATTATGAGGAGCTAGGTCTTATAATAGACCTGGATGCAATGGGGGGAGCTTTTTATGAAAATGCTAATATTGATTTTAATGCTATGTTTTCTGACTTTGATCTTATGTTCCCTGAAGATGAAACGAAGGCAATGGAAATTAATCTTCCTCATGTTGATGAAAAGGACATACTTGATCCTCCTCCAGTGGATTTTCCTATAACTAATCCCGCCTTGATGGAGCTGCAAAAGTGGATGGACATTGATCCACCTGAGTTCAACTCAAATGGTGCAGGAGTGCCACCACTATCTGGGGATCCTAAGAGTTGGGACTTTGAACTCATGGAGAGGCTGTGGTATCCAAATACTTATCAGGAATACCTACGTATCTGCAAACAGGGCAAATAATCCCCACCCCCCCAGTCTCTTCCAAATTCAACTATGATGCTACTAGTATACTAAGACAAAGTGCTCTCTATGTATGCGTGTGTATCTTTTTTTTTCTGTGTACCTATCTCTTTTTATTTTTTAATCTTATGTCTGTGTGTTAATATGTACACTTGAAAAGTCTCTCTATCTGAGGCTTTTTAAGTAAGTGTAAGATATGTGAAGTTCAGTTATACCAAGGGTTGTAATAATGTTGTATCAAATCAAATAGGTAAACAAGTACCTATTAAGTTTGTAAATTTTGGGGTTTGATTTTGTCCTTGATCTGTTGTTACTTCTATTTCCCAATTTGATAATGAGATAGTAGTAATTAATGAAAATCAATAAGATTTGTCTTTCTATGATTCTCAAATTAAACAGGACTAACGAAAAGCTAGTGTAAGAAATCGATCGAGCAAGAGGCAACAAAAAGTAAGGTATGGATAGAGTAGATCTATGATATTGGGAACTTAAAAAGAATTATGGAATGTAGTTAGTTAAGAGCAGTGTAGAGCGGTGATTAATTAACTTTTGTGCACTAGTAATGTCAAAAGAATAATGAAGTTACTCAAACTTTTGTACGTCAGTCAACGATGCTAAAAGAAATTATGAGTTACTTCCTCAGTTTGCTTTTACTTGTCACTAATTTCCTAATTGGATGTCTACTTTTACTTGTTATTTTTGACATATCAAGAGAGGACAACTTATTTTCCTACTTTACCCTTAGCATTAATTGTTATTTCTCCAAATTAATTTCAAGAAACAATGTAAACATCACATGACAAGTAAAAAAAGGACGGAAAAAGTATTTTGGAGTTGCTTAAAACCGGTGCCTAATTAACTTTTGTGCACCACTAATGTCAAAACATTAGGTAACTACTTAAATCAATGCTTAATTCATTTTTGTGCAATAATAGTGTAAAAAAATTATCAAATCATCAAGTCATTTAAAAGATATTTAATTTCTCATATATAACCTTCAATAAAATGTGAAATTCAGAATTTTGAAAACTAAGGAGAAGGAATGAGGTTTGAACTTTGAAACCCTTCAATTATAAAGTGGAAGACATCTCCAGCAATGAGTATACGATGAGTGCATTTATAATTTTCTATTTGATAATATAGGGAGTTGGATAGGTTTAAGGGGAGGAAAAGATGACTAGAGTTGTATATATATAATATTTTTGTTTATATTAGAAGTGCCCAAAGGCCAAAGCTAGAAACAAGATTTATAGTAGAATATTCAAAGTTTTTCGTCGAACAAGTAAATATAAATATAGAGAAAGTCTTTCCTATTCGGAGAGTGACATTAGGGTTTTCTAGAAGAGCTTGTTTCGTTTTTGGAGATGAGAATTAGAAGAACGTGAAAAGCTCAACTGAATACCTACTAGAACTATATAGACTTCACTTGTCTATTACTCGATCTTAAATAACTATAGTTACAAAGATCCATTCAATAGCTCGAATATAAAAAGAAGGCTTTCTCTTCAGTTCAAGACACAGGGGTACTGAGGTTTCGATTGAGGCATTAAGTAATTAGGAGTTGAGGGAAATCATCTTTCTTTAATTAGAAAGCTTATTTACATTCATTTTGTAAAATTTGGGGTTTAGTTTTGAATTAAATTTAGATAATTTTGTCATTCTTTTGTTACTTGTATTCCCCAATTTGACAATGAGATAGTAATTAATGATAACCAATAAGTTTTCTCTTCCGACAATCCTGAAACTGGACTAACGAACAACTAGTATAAGAAATCGATTGAGCTAAGAGGCAACAAAAAGTATATATGGGATGAATAGAGAAGATCAATGAGATTAGGTGTTATTTCCTTCTACGGGTATGCAGAATCTGTATATGTAGAACAACAACTTCAACTAGAGTTCAAGTATAAACAAGAACACAATGAAGTATATCAAATACCCCCAACACAAGATCAAAATGACCTTTCCAAGAGGTGTATTTTATTTTTTCCAGAAAATAGATCAAAACAGAAATGAATAAGGCCAAGTCGTCCGAATTCACGGAGTTTCCTTAAGGAAACAATTCCCCTCACTGTACCCGAGGTTATGAAATTTTTCCTCCAGGATAAAATGGCCTTCAATCAAAATATAGCGGTACCTCAAATATTTGGACTCGTCGAACGCACTCAACAGTTTGAATGATCACACAAAGTTTTTGAAGCCAAGAAGAGTATTTTTAATTCTGAAATTTCGTATCAAAACCTATGGATGAAAGCAGGTTTATATAGCCACAACATGCCTCTTCTGAAAAGAGGCAATGGTTCACTCCAAAGGTTACACCTTTGCTGTAAGTTCATGTCTGTTCACCATTCCAACCTTCTGTAGCCTCAGTGCAGAACAATGTATCATTTCTGAAGCACCAGTTCGTAAACAATGCATCATTTCACTCACTTGAAACAGTGCAACTTTGAAACAGTTACTGCAGTCAAATAAAGTTTGTCCAAAAAGATAGATCTCATCAATCGATCATTTGCCAAATCCAAATTCAAATCCAAATCCGAAGCCGAGTCGAGCGAGCGACGATGACGATGACGATGACGACGACGCGAGGCATCTATTATTTCTTGCCTCACTTGCCATGTAGAGTAAGTGTTCTTGATTATAAACACTTTCAAGTTCTCTTCTTCCACCAATGTGGGAGAAAGAGTAAACTTTCTAATTTGAGAGTACACTTTCCATTTTAGTGTCTCCTTCCCCTCCACCATTTTATTCTCCATTTTTCCATTCACACTTCTTTCATATACTATGAACCCAACAATCCCCCACATGAATGGGAAATGGCTATTTTTCGTAAAATTTTTACGGACAAGTATGTGATCATCAAGCAAAGATTGATTGCATCTGGATAAGTGGGTTTTCCTTTGAACTTTCCGTAGTGAACATGCATCGGATGCACTCGGTGAATCGGTAGTTTTGATATCTTTGAACCGTCGATCTTTAATGTACACCTAGACAATACATGTCATATAACCATCCTTTTACCGTTTATGGTTCTCACGATTTTGTTCTTTTCAGTCATGAACACGTCCTGATTTCATGAGAGCTTAGAGAATAGGCCTTTATTAACATTCTCTTTGAAACGGCTTCCACTTCCTCCTCACATAGGTGATTTCTAAACGTTCAATCCTGTAGATTAAACTATTTGGTTTAATCTGCCAAATTTAGATAATCATTGAAAAACTTTTCACCTTAAGTCTTATCCTTGTTTACTAAACATTGTCTACATCATGAGAATGGGTTGGATAATTGACAATGTTGAACCTGTCAGACACAACTTTGTTTGATCTCCTTGAACCTAGCTCTTGGGATCTCCAGTCTGCTAGGTAGAGTTACCGCCATGCTGACTCGTCCTAGGCCTTAAACCCATTTCCTTGGATGTTCTTTCCACTCCTTCTCTAGATAGACCTTTTGTAAGTGGATCTGATACATTATCCTTTGACTTTACATAGTCAATAGTGATAATTCCACTAGAGAGAAGTTCCCTAACAGTATTATGTCTCCGTCGTATGTGACGAGATTTACCGTTGTACATCATGCTCTCTGCCCTACCTATTGCCGCTTGGCTATCACATTGTATACATACTGGTGCCACAGGTTTGGGCTAATAAGGAATATCTTCCAAGAAATTTTGGAGCTATTCTGCTTCTTCACCGGCTTTATCTAATGCGATAAATTCAGATTCCATTGTAGAGCGAGCAATACAAGTCTGTTTGGATGATTTCCAAGAGACCGCTCCTCCATCGATAGTAAATACATATCCACTTGTGGATTTTACTTCTTTCGATCCGGTGATCCAATTTGCATCACTATATCCTTCAAGTACCGCAGGATATTTGTTATAATGCAAGGCATAATTTTGAATGTACTTAAGATACCCCAAAACTCTTTTCATTGCCATCCAGTGAGTTTTGTTGGGATTACTCGTGTACCGACTCAATTTACTGATAGCGCATGCTATGTCTGGTCGTGTACAGTTTATTACATATATTAAACATCCCAATACTCTTGCGTACTCCAATTGCGAGTCACTTTCACCTTCATTCTTTCGAAGTGCAAAGCTCGCATCCAATGGAGTCTTGGCAATACCGAATTCCATATACTTAAACTTGTCAAGTACCTTTTCGATATAAGACTGTGACAATGCCAACCCTTGTGGAGATCGATGGATTCTTATACCTATGATTACATCTGCAACTCCAAGGTCTTTCATATCAAACTTGCTCTCGAGCATTCGTTTTGTTGCATTTATGTCAGAAATGTCTCTACTGATGATCAACATATCATCCACATATAAACATACAATGACTTGGTGATTTGGGGTGTCTTTAATATAAATACATTTATCACATTCATTTATTTTGAATCCGTTTGTCAACATGGTTTGGTCAAACTTCGCATGCCATTATTTTGGTGCTTGCTTTAGTCCATATAATGACTTGATAAGTTTACACATCTTGTTTTCTTTTCCTGGAATCAAAAATCCCTCAGGTTGTTCCAGGTATATTTCTTCCTCCAATTCTCCATATAGGAAAGCGGTTTTCACATCCATTTGATGGATCTCAAGGCCATATACCGCAGCCAAGGCAATTAACATTCGAATCGATGTTATCCTTGTTACTGAAGAGTATGTATCAAAGTAATCAAGGCCTTCTTTCTATTTGAAGACTTTTACTACAAGTCTTGCCTTGTATTTGTCAATAGTACCATCTGCTTTCATCTTCCTTTTGAAGATTCATTTGGAACCTAATGGTTTATTTTCGAGAGGAAGGTCAACCAATTCCCATGTATGGTTTCTTAAGATTAAATCTATCTCACTATTGACTGCTTCTTTCCAAAAGGATGAATCCAAAGATGCCATCGCCTCCTTAAATGTTTGAGGCTCATTTTCCAAAAGAAATGTCACAAAATCCGATCCAAACGAAGTAGACGTTCTTTGACGTGTACTACATCTTGGATTTTCTTCATTATGTTCATTCTCAATTGGTTCATCACGAGGTCGTTTAGACCCCCCACTAGACTGTTCATGTCTAGTTTTATACAGATAAATATTTTCAAAGAATTCAGCATTGTCTGATTCAATTATCGTATTTTCATTAATATCCGGATGTTCGAATTTATGAACCAAAAATTGACATGACTTACTGCTTTTAGCATATCCTATGAACATACAGTCCACCGTCTTAGGTCCTATCTTAACCCTTTTAGGCACAGGAACCACAACCTTTGCTAGACACCCCCACACTTTGAAATATTTTAAGTTGGGTTTTCTTCCTTTCCACTTTACATAAGGAATTGATTGTGTCTTACTATGGGGAACTCTATTGAGTATACGGTTGGCCGTAAGGATAGCCTCTCCCTACAAGTTTTGCGGTAAACCAGAACCTATAAGTAAGACATTCATTATTTTCTTCAAAGTTCGGTTTTTCCTTTTCGCAATTCCATTAGATTGAGGTGATTATGGGGCCGTAGTTTGATGGATGATTCCATTCTCTACACATATTTGCGCAAAGGGAGATTCATATTCTCCGCCCCTATCACTTTTTATCATTTTGATCTTTTTGTCTTACTGATTTTCAACTTCAGTTTTATATTGCCTAATCGCATCTATTGCTTTATCCTTACTATTTAGCAAGTAGACATAACAGTATCTAGTGCAATCGTCAATAAAAGTTATGAAATACTTTTTCCCACCACGTGATGGTGTTGACTTCATATCACAAATGTCAGTGTGTATTAAGTCTAGGGGATTGGAATTCCTTTCAACGAACTTATAAGGATGCTTTGCATACTTCGATTCCATACACGTTTGATACTTTGAATTATTGCACTCAAAGTTTGGCAAAACTTCTAAGTTAATCAGTTATCGTAACGTTTTGTAATGAACATGGACTAAACATTCATGCCATAAATTATAAGACTTAAGCAAATAAGAAGAATTTGAACTTTTATTTATTTCAACAGTCATTACATTCCTCTTATAAAGGCCTTCGGTCAGATAGCCTTTTTCTATATACATTTCTCCTTTGCTAATTACAATTTTTCCAGAAACGGTTACACATTTGAATCCGTTCTTGTCTAGAAGTGAAACAGAAATGAAATTCCTACGTAACTCCGGAACATACAAGACATTGTTAAGTGTCAAGACCTTTCCTGAAGTCATTTTCAAGCATATTTTTCCTGTTCCTTCTACCTTAGCAGTAGCAGAGTTAGCCATGTAGGTCATTTCTTCTACTTGAGCCAGAGTGAATGACGAAAACAACTCTTTGTTGGAACATACATGGCGGGTGGCACCAGAATCCATCCACCATTCGCGAGGATTCCCGCCAAGTTGCATTCTGAGAACATAGCACACAGATCATCACATTCTTTGTTGGATTCAATCATATTTGCTTGATCCTTCTTCTTGCCTTTCTTCGGGGCTCGACAATCCGTGGACTTGTGGCCAATCTTGCCACAATTGAAGCATTTTTCCTTAAATTTCTTCTTGTGTTGATGGCTTCCTTGTTCAACTTTTTTTCTTTTCTTAGAATTGTTTTGGTCATATTCTGAAATTTTGTATCAAAACCTGTGGATGAAAGCAGGTTTATATAGCCATAACATGCCTCTTCTGAAAAGAGGCAATGGTTCACTCCAAAGGTTACACCTTTGGTGTAAGTTCATGTTTGTTCATCAAAGATTGCATCTCTTTCTGAACAGTACTTGAAACAGTCGATCCTTTTCCGAATCCGAGCGACGACGATGACGGCGCGAGGCATCTATTATTTCTTGCCTCACTTGTCATGTGGAGTAAGTGTTCTTGATTATAAACACTTTCAAGTTCTCTTGTTCAACCAATGTGGGAGAAAGAGTAAACTTTCTAATTTGAGAGTACACTTTCCATTTTAGTGTCTCCTTCCCCTCCATGATTTTATTCTCCATTTTTCCATTCACACTTCTTTCATATACTATGAATCCAACCATAGGAACTTACAAAATATTGCTGCATATAGTTACTTAAAAGTGGTGATTAATTAACTTTTTATGCGCTAACAATACAAAAAAGAAATATGAAGTTACTTGAAATGGTGATTAATCAATTTTTGTGCATTAACAGTGTCAGAAAAATTATGAAGTTATATAAAACCGGTACTTAACTAACTCTTGTGCACCAATAGTGTCACAAAAAATTATAAGTATATGTAGCTACTTATAAATGGTGCTTAATTAAAAATTTTGAACCAACCATGTCAAAAAGATTCTGCAGTTACTTAAATTCGATGCTTAATTAACTTTTGTGCACTAACAGTACGTGTCACAAGAAAATAATGAAGTTACTTAAAAGCAATGGTTAATTAACTTCTGTGCATCGATTGTGTCTAAAAAACTATAGTTACTTAAAAGCGGTGCTTGATATTACTTAAAATCGATTCTTAAATAACTTTTGTGCATAATAGTCCAACAAAATTATGAAGTTACTTAAAATAGGAGCTTTTGCAGTCTATAAAGCAAGAATCATTTTAAATTTTTTTTTAGTATCCCACATAAATACTTGAGTACCTTTGCAGCTTCCACCCTAGACCAATATATACCCCAGATCAAGAAAACATGAATATCAATCATTTACATGCAATCAGAATCCAAACTTTGAAACTAAAAATTTAATCTTCTCTTCCCTATTAAATTAACAATGACAAACAATGATAAAGACATTATATATACCTTAAATAAGATATGATCAATTGAAAGCTGAATATCTTTAAATGCCTCTCTAGCACAACGCCTGGCCTCCACGTTGTCCATATCTGCATCTAATATCTTCTGCAATTCCTCACTAATACCTGGAAATTTCACCTGATTCCCCATTAGCAAACCTCTGGGTAGAAAGAAACTGAAAAAAGCCAAGGAATCTTAATGCACATAGGATTTGATCATGAATGGCTTTATAAAGTAGTAGTCAATTCAACAAAATGTATCACGTATGTAACACCTTTCTAGAAGGTGTACAATTTAGAAGAAAAGGTATTGGGATTATATACAACTTTGACGAGAAAATTATAAATTAAAGGTGTATGAAATCAGAATTGAGATGTGTGATTTTTTTTTTTTTCAACCAAAACCCTTATTTTATTAATGCAAAGCCAAATTGAAAGAGTTAAAAGATGCAGAAGCATCTTTGACAACCTAACAAGGAAAACAAGAAGTCCACACTAATTTGTCTACCAATGTAAAAGAAAATTTAGCCATATTGTGCGCTACCATATTCCAAGATCTAGGAATATATATAACTGAAACTTCTTCAAACATCCTCATTAGCTTCCATATATCTTCGTACGTGGTATCTATCTCCCATGAAGCTACACTCCTCTTCATAACCATGTCCACTACATTCTTTGCGTCTGATAAAATCTGCACCTTTGTCCATCCATTTTCTTGAGCTTTTTCCAATGCAATCCGAATTGCAAGCGCTTCTGCAATGATGGTCTTCCCAACAAATTGAAGTGGGAAGCCAAGGGCTTGAAGCAAATTTCCAGAGCTATCCATAGCTGTCATTCCAATGCTTGCCATAGTCTTCTCCTTTTGTAAACTAGCATCTGCAAACATAACCACAAAATCTTGTTCTACAATAATTGTATTATTAGTAGTATGGTCAGGACCCAATGTGAGAGAAGGAGTAGCAAGTGAATTACTTTCATATTCCTGAAAATAAACAAAGAGCCTTGTTTACAATTTCATTATTAGATTCATAGATTACCCCATTAAAGTTCCTATCGTTTCTAGCCTTCCAAATTGGCACATTATAGAGACACTTAATTTAATTAACTCAATAGAATCCGGGTATTTATTATTATTATCAAAAAGTTCTTTCCAACAACTAGCAAATACTGTGATATTTTCGATGTTAGCCCATTTAATAGGACAAATTTTTCAAACCATCTGAGCCTTCCGACACTAAAAAGCATATGTTCAATAGTTTCACTTTCCTCACCACAACTCTTACAGACATCACAATTATTTTTTAGCCTTTTAGAAATCATATCATTCGCAGGAAGCACATTCAGGATACATTTACGAATGAAGTGTTTATACTTATTTTTGACATTCATAGACCAAAAAAAATTCCAAAAGTTTTTAGAAAAAGACTGATGACTTGATTGAGGTCTATCACTATTGGATATACTGCTTCTATCAATTTCCCTCGCCAAATGATGACCGGATTTCACTTCATAGATTCCCGACTTAGTGTGATGCCAAATGATTCTATCTGGAGATCCAGTACTAGAGATCGGGATAGACAAAATGTCATTTATATCCTCTATAGCAAACCTCTTCTGATGTTCTTGAAGCTTCCAAGTGTTGTTTCTATTATCAATAAGGTCATTCACTTGTAATTCTAAATTCATTTGAGATTGAGAGAACCTAGGTTTGAAACCACATGCGTTGGGTATCCAAGGGTCAGTCCAAACCTTTACACTATCAGCGGATTCCACCCTCCATCTATTACCTTTTTGTAAAAGGTTTCTTCCCCAAATGATGCTTTTCCATACCCAAGAGCTAGTAGAAGAGGAAGTAGCTTTGAGGAAAGAAGTATTCTGAAAATACTTACTTTTAAGAATTCTAGAGATAAGAGAATCTTTCTGGGTTAAGATTCTCCAAGCTAGTTTAGCCAACAGGGCCTGGTTGAGTGATTTTAACTCTCTAAACCCTATACCCCCATACGATTTAGCAATACAAAGGTTTTCCCATTTTTCAAAATGCATTTTTCTCCTACTCTCATCTTGTCCCCACCAAAAATTGGAAAAAATTGTGGTAATCTCTTTACACAAATTATCAGGAAATTGAAAACATAATAAAGCATAAGATGGTATCGCCGATAAAACGGATTTAAGCATTACTTCATTACCCGCAGGGCTCAAAAAATTATGTTTTCAACATTTGATTTTTGCTTTAACTCTATCCTTAATAAAATCCAACATTCTTTTTTTTGAACAAATGATTAACCGTCGGTCTGCTCCTAATCAAACTTAACCCTTGAATATCTCCATTCGCTTCCGCTTGGTTTAATATTCTAGATAATCCTTCTGCACACATAAGAAATAAATATGGAGATAAATGATCCCCTTGTCTTAAGCCCCTTGTAGGAGTCACCTTCCCCACTACCTGCCCATTAATATTAAATTTATAAGTAGGGGTAGTAACACATTGCATAATCCAACTAACAAAAGTTTCATGAAAATCCATTTTTGTCATTAATTTTTGTAAATAAGTCCATTCCACTCGGTCATACGCTTTGGACATATCTAACTTTAGAGCCATATACTTATCCTTTCCTCTCCTTTTATTCTTCAACATATGACTGAACTCATGTGCTATAACCACATTGTCCACAATCTGCCTTTTGCCAATAAAAGCCGATTGGTTAGGGAAAGTAATAGTAGGCAGGTATCTTTTAATTATTGCAACTATAATCTTGGCAATAATTTTGTAAACCGTTGAGCACAAGCTAATGGGTCTATTGTAACACCCCGTATTCAAGTATGTGTATTGGTCTTATTTATATGGAATTAATTTTTTATTTTATTCATACCGGAATTTGCCCGTCGATGGTTCCATGCGAAGGTTATTGAATAAGTTTTCCAACGATATAAATATTTCCAAAAACGGATAGGTTTCGGATATAATCGAGCACGTTCGAAACTATAAAACGGCGGCCGGGATATTTGGGAATAGTAAATGTGCAGAAAAATTTCCTGCACACAAACTACTGAGGCCAGCCGAATTTTTGGGTCAACTTCGAACGATCATAACTCCCTTAATATAATGAACTGGGAGATCTTCTACCTATGAAAAGAAATATCTTTGAGTCTTCTTTCCAATGCAATTGGTTTCATCCAAATAAAACGTCTGAGTAAGGAGTTATACCCGTTTTACTTCAGCCTATCAAAACAGATTTTTAGGGTCTATTTCAAACGACCATAATTACTTGTACAGGACGAACTGGGTGACCTAATTTATATGAAATGAAATACCTTTGAATTCTATTTCCAACGATACCAATTTCACCCAAATCCGATATCGGAGCAAAGAGTTATGGTCAATCTACTTTAGCTTATCAAAACAGTCCACCAAAGGACAGATATGGCATTATTTAAATTTTAAAGGCATTTTGGTCATTTCCTATTATATTATGGACGGAAATATGTGTATATATACATGTATATGAGTTCAAAAACTCATTTTAATCATCAATCATTGAGAAAGAACAAACCCTAGCCAAATTTGACCTTTAAATTACTTTTGATTCAACCGTAGAAATTTCAAAGTAATCCGATAACTGCGTTTGTCATCTCGAGAGCTTCGAACGACACCTATTATTTGTGCAAACAGGATTGCATAATCAAGAGGTGAATTCTAAGGTATGAATATTATTTGCCTTTGTTCTTTTCCATATGTATATGTGTGATAGAGGATTATATGTATTGGTTGTTATTGAAAGGTGATGGAAATAGGGTTATGGACTATTTTGCATGGTTTGGTTGTATTGAATTGTGGAAGGTGGATATGGTAATTGAGTTATGGAAGGTGTATATGGTGATATACTATTGAATTGATGATTATTTATGTCTATGGCTCAATTTGGTTTAATGGATTGGTTGGAAGGATAAATGAATCCAAACTTGATATTGGAGGATGTTGTATGAATATGCATGGCATATGAATGTAATTGGAGTATAAGAGGGTTAAAGTGACACCCTTTATGGTGTAATTAAGGCTTACTACTTAACCACTAGTTTGGTGAATTCAAATAATTGAATTGTGACGTTTGGTTGCTAATACTAGATTGCTATATATGTTCATTGTAGATAAGTAATCCTGAAAAGACGGGAAGTCCATTTGGGACTAGTATTGAAGGTTGACAGTCAGGTATGTAAAGCATACTCTATACCATATCTTTGGCATGAAAGTGAACAATTGTTCTATTAAGAAAGTTTCCAAAGTTATTCAATAAAATGTGATCCATAATGGTTTTGTATGATGTCCTACGTTACCAATGAACTTGTTTCCACCCTACAAGATGTCAAGACATTCCAATACTTACTTGTTTTCCAAATCTTACATGTTTATTGCACTAATGAATGTCAGAAGGTATCCGGTTACTCAAACAAGATCCATGTGCTATTAATGACTCCAAAACGTTTCATTGATATACCAATAAGTTCCTACTTCATTGTTATGGCATTGATGACTCCAAAACACTTCATTGATGTGACAATGAGTTCTTACTTCATTGTTATTGCATTGATGGTCTATTTATATGTCTCTTATTGATGTATCATTATTTCAAAGTATCAAAAATGCGGTGGCGACTGAAATAACAATCTGAAAGATTAATTGAACTAAGTGATGGAAGTTCTCTCTTATCGGGTGGTATCCCATGGGCATAAGCCTATCATGGGTCGATCCCTATTTATGTGTTTATGGGTGGTATCCCAGGGGCATAAGCCTATCATGGGTCGATCCCAGTTGATATGTACTGGAGGCAGCCTAATGGTCACAGTACAGTACAGTAATGATTACAAAGATAATAAGAACGAAGGTAAAGTGATTGAATAAATACAATGTACAGGTTGTCACAAGTTCTAGTAAGTGTGGTCCACTTCTATTACGATTTATTCACTTGTTTCTGATTTCTATTGAGCTCCTATATCATATGTGATTGTCTACAGCTTTACATACTCAGTACATATTTCGTATTGACGTCCCCCACGGGGGCCTGCATTTCATGCTGCAGGCATAGGTACCTCAGCTCATACACCGCACAAGTAGGAGACAGGATATCCAGCTACTTTTGGTGAGCTCCAGTTTGCTTTGGGGATTTCCGTGTCATATCCAGTCACTTTTGGTATTGTATAGAAGTTAGTTATATGGCGGGGTATGTCCCGACCTTAGTTAAATTTTGTGTATTATCTAGAGGCTTTGTAGACCTAATGTACAGTCAAGGTGGTATTTTGTTAATAGACGTGATGGCTCCAACGGCCAAGTATTGTATATACATATATATGTGTGCTCGAGCTTATATAGGTGATTATTTCCTTTTATATGCGACATAATGTTGTCCGAATTTTGGGTTGTCATAGAGGTATGCATGGGAAGTATAAGGTTATGAGCTGGTTCTCCCGGGCCTCCTCGGTTACGGGTGCCAGTCCGCCCCAATAGGATTTGAGGTGTGAAAAAAGTGGTATCAGAGAAGTTAATCCTAGTGAGTCTACAAAGCCGTGTCTACGTAGAGTCTTGTTTATCGGTGTGTCGTTCACCGCATCTATAAACATGAGGCTATAGACATTTAGGAATTGTCTCTTTTCTTCATGTCATAGATCGTGCGATAGAGCCTATATTGTATATGAAGTCATAGTTGGCCACTGAATCCGTTTGTTTCTCTTATTATAGTAATGATGCCGGTTACCAGAAGCAAGAATACCGGTAAGCAAGTAGATGTGGCTACCGGAGAGGGGACTAGTAAGTCACCCACTATACCAGCTAATCAAAGTGCGGCTCCAGCTGAGCATGCATCAGAAACTTCTTCCTATCCGGAAGAAATAAGGGGTAGGAGAACTATATCCCCAGAGCCACCTATTAATGCTGCTGATCAAGATCTTAGAAATGCAGTGCAACTTTTGACTCGTATAGTTGCTGGGCAAGCTCAAGGGTAAGCCATTCCTACCACGGGTCCTAGTGGTACAGATAGGGCAGCTAGCCTTCGAACATAGGATTTTCTTAAGATGGATCCTCCCACTATTACCGGATCAGATCTTAATGAGGACCCATAGGACTTTATTGATCAAATTCAAAGGGCCTTAGATGTTATGCATGTAACGGGTAGAGAGACAGTAGAGTTAGCAGCGTATAAATTCAAAGGGGAGGCTATATATTGGTACGAGGACTGGAAACGATCTAGGGGTATTGATGCACCCCTAGCTACTTGGAAAGAGTTCAAAGAGGCATTTCTTGATCATTATCTTCCATTCGAGATTTGTCAGGCCCGTGCAGATCAATTTTTAAATCTTCGTCAGGGGAATATGAGCGTGAGGGAGTACAGTCTCCGATTTAATTCCTTGTCAAGATATTCTCCTAATGTTGTAGCTACTATGGATGACAGAGTTCATCAATATGTGGATAGGCTGGATCCATATCTAGTTAGATATTGTACTATTGCCGCTTTGAACAAAGATATGGACATAGCGAGGATCCAAGCTTTTGCACAGAAAATGGAAGATCAGAGATAGAGGAGAAGAACACAAGAATTAGAAAGAGGATATTCCAAGAGGGCCAGATCTACAGGGCAGTTCATCGCATCCCAAGGAGGGTTCAGACCACAGTTTTCTGCTAGACCACCTAGGACATTATCTTCTTATTCTGCAGCTAGTGCCCCACCACAGTTTCAAGGGTCCAGAGGAAATCAATTTGGGCACAAAAGTGAGAGTCAGAGTTCACGGACAGTGGGGTACCAAGGGCAAGGTAATATGAGCCAATCGAGACCTCCCCGAGAGACATGCAATAAATATGGAAGGTATCATTTAGGCGCATGTCGGCTGGGGACCAATGTTTTCTTTTGGTGCGGTATGTCGGGGCATATGATGAGAGAATGCCCATGAAGGGGCATAGGGGGTATGTCATGACCTACGGGGTCATTTGTTGCATCATCATCATCGATGCCTTATTCAGGAAGGGGTGCACAACCAATGGGTCGTGTTAGAGGTGATAGAGGAGCCACGAGTTCTAGCGGGGCTCAAAATCGTACGTATGATCTAGCGGATCGACAGAATTTAGAGGCTTCCCCAGATGTGGTTACGGGTACATTTTCTATCTTTTCATTCGATGTATATGCCTTAATTGATCCCGTTTCTACATTATGTTATGTTACTCCATTGGTTTCTGGAAAGTTTGAAAGAATACCCGAATTGTTAGTTAAGCTATTTGAAGTGTCCACACCAGTTGGGGAATCTATTATAGCTAGAAGGGTTTGCCGAATCTGCATAGTAACTGTTTGTGGTTGTGATACGATGGATGATCCTGTGGAGTTAGAAATGGTAGATTTTGATGTTATAATGGGTATGGACTGGTTGGCGTCTTGTTATGCCACAATTGATTGCTGCACGAAAAAGGTATATTTCCATTTTCCAAATGAATCAGTCCTTGAATGGAAAGGTGAAATTGGCGCGCCAAGAGGTAGATTTATTTCTTATTTTAAGGCAAGAAGAATGATTTCCAAGGGATACATATATCATTTAGTTGGAGTAAGGGATACAGAAGCGGAGCCACCAACTCTTCACGCTGTTTCGGTGGTAAATGAATTTTCTGATGTATTTCCTGAAGATCTTCCAGGTTTGCCTCCTGAATGAGAGGTAGAGTTTGGTATTGATGTAATACCAGACACCCATCCAATCTCCATTCCTCGGTATAGAATGGCCCCAGCAGAATTACGAGAATTGAAAGAGCAATTGAAAGATTTGTTAGAGAAGGGATTCATAAGGCCTAGTATGTCCCCCTGGGGAGAACCAGTGTTATTTGTGTGCAAAAAGGATGGCTCGCTGAGGATGTGTATTGATTATCGGCAATTGAATAAGGTGACTATTAAGAATAAATATCCTTTCCCAAGAATTGATGATTTATTTGATCAGTTACAGGGCGCCAAGTGCTTTTCTAAGATTGATTTGAGGTCAGGTTACCACCAAGTGAGGGTCAAAGAGAAGGATATACCCAAGACAGCTTTCCGAACACGGTATGGTCATTATGAGTTTCTAGTTATGTCATTTGGGCTAACAAATGCACCCGCAACTTTTATGGATTTGATGAATAGGGTGTTTAAGCCATTCCTGGATGTATTTGTGATAGTTTTTATAGATGATATTCTAGTTTATTCTAGATTAGAAGAGGACCATTCCAATCACTTACGACAGACATTGCAGACTCTTCGTGATTGTAAGCTTTATGCAAAGTTCTCTAAATGTGAGTTTTGATTAAAGTCGGTGGCATTTTTGGGTCATATTGTATCTAGTGAAGGGATAAAGGTTGATGCTCAAAAGATAGAAGGTGTGAAGAACTGGCCAAGGCCCACAACGCTTACGGAGATTCATAGTTTTCTCGGGTTGGCCGGTTATTATAGAAGGTTTGTTGAAGGCTTTTCTTCCATTTCAGCACCCTTAACCAAGCTAACCCATAAAGCATCCAAATTCCAATGGAATGATGCCTGTGAGAAGAGTTTTCAAGATTTAAAGAACAAGTTGATTTCTACACCCGTGTTGGTATTTCTAGAAGGCACCGAAGGGTATACAGTGTATTGTGATGCTTCCAGAATTGGTTTAGGATGTGTATTGATGCAGCATGGTAAGGTAATAGCATATGCTTCTAGACAATTGCGGCCACATGAGAAAAATTATCCTACACACGATCTTGAGCTAGCAGCAGTTATTTTTGCTTTAAAGATATGGCGCCACTACTTATATGGGGTTCATGTTGATATATATACTGACCATAAGAGCTTGCAATATATTTTTAATCAGAAGGATCTAAATTTAAGGCAGCGGAGATGGCTTGAACTATTAAAGGACTACGATGTTGATATCTTGTACCATCCAGGGAAAACAAATGTTGTAACTGATGCATTAATTCGTAAGGATATGATGGCTCCTATAGAAAGGCAAGGGATGATTAAAGATCTTCACCATTTAGCTAGTTTGGGAGTTCGCCTTCTTGAAACTCCGGATAAAGAGCTTATCGTTCATAATGCTGCGGAATCTTCATTAGTAGCTGAAGTGAAAGAGAAGCAATATGCAGATCCTATTTTATTACAGCTTAAGTAGAACGTTCAGAGTGGTGCGACCAAGGCATTTGAGCTTACGTGAGAAGTAGTACTTTAGTGCCAAAACCGATTGTGTGTGCCGGATGTAGACGGGCTAAGAAAGAAGATTATGACAGAGGCACATTGTTCAAGATATTCCATTCATCCAGGATCAACCAAAATGTATCAAGATTTGAAAGATATGTATTGGTGGAATGACATAAAGAAGAGCATTGCAGAATTTGTAGCTGAATGTCCAAATTGTCAAAGAGTTAAAGTTGAGCACCAAAAACACGGAGGTTATATGCAATGCGTTGATCTTCCAAGCTGGAAGTGGGACATGATCAACATGGATTTCGTTATTGGTTTGCCTCGTACATCCCAGAAGTTTGATTCTATATGGGTGATTGTTGATAGACTTACCAAATCCGCACATTTCCTACCAGTTAGGACCACTTACACAGTTGAAGAGTATACGAAGCTATACATTAAAGAGATAGTCCGATTACATGGAGTGCCAATCTCTATTATATCAGATCGGGGAACCCAATTTACCGCAAACTTTTGGAAGTCTTTTCAGAGGTGTTTGGGAACACAAGTGAAGTTGAGTTCAACTTTTCACCCTCAAACAGATGGACAAGCAGAACGTACCATCCAAACACTTGAAGATATGCTACAAGTTTGTGTAATAGATTTTAAGGGCAACTGGGATGATCATTTACCTCTTATTGAGTTTGCCTACAATAATAGATAAGTATCAAAATGGCACCATATGAAGCTTTATATGGAAGGAAGTGTAGATCACCAATAGGATGGTTCGAAGTGGGTGAAATTCTTTTGTTCGGACCGGATCTTTTTTATCAAGCCATAGAGAAGGTTAAAGTAATTCAGCAACGACTGAAAATAGCCCAAAGTCGACACAAGTCATATGCGGATAGTAGAAGGAGAGGGCTAGAGTTTTCTATAGGTGATTGGGTATTTTTGAAGGTATCACCAATGAAAGGGGTAATGAGATTTGGCAACAAAGGGAAGTTGAGTCCACGTTATATAGTCCCGTATAAGATCACTCGAAGGTTTGGACAAGTTGCATATGAATTAGAGCTACCCTAAGAGCTCTCATCAGTACATCCGGTATTTCATGTGTCAATGCTTCGAAAGTGCATCGGAGATCCATCACATATCACTTCTACTGAGGATGTGCAAGTTGCGAAAGATCTTACCTATGAGGAAGTGCCTATTGCTATTCTAGATCGCCAAGCTAAAAAGATGAGAAATAAAGAGATAGCATCTGTGAAAGTACGTTGGAGAAATCGTCAAAGGGAAGAGATTACATGGGAAGCTGAAGAAGCAATGAATTCTAAGTACCCTCATTTGTTCAAAGATGAAGAGGAAGTTCAAGAAACGGAGTTAGAACATTAACAAGTAAGTGTTTTTTAAATATGCATAGTATTTATGTGATGATGTGAATATTAATGATGGACTTGAACTTGTTTCGGTTGAATAACTATGCTAACATTCGAGGACGAATGTCCTAAAGGGCGTAAGGATGTAACACCCCGTATTCAAGTACGTGTATTGGCGTATTCAAGTACGTGTATTGGTCTTATTTATATGGAATTAATTTTTTATTTTATTTATACCGGAATTTGCCCGTCGATGGTTGCATGCGAAGGTTATTGAATAAGCTTTCCAACGATATAGAGATTTCTAAAAACGGATAGGTTTTAGATATAATCGAGCACGTTTGAAACTATAAAACGGCGGCCGAGATATTTGGAAATAGGAAATAGTAAATGTGCAGGAAAATTTCCTGCACACAAACTACTGAGGCCAGCCAAATTTTTGGGTCAATTTCGAACGATCATAACTCCCTTAATATAATGAAATGGGAGATCTTCGACCTATGAAAAGAGAGATATTTGAGTCTTATTTCCAATGCAATTGGTTTCATCCAAATCCAACGTCTGAGTAAGGAGTTATACCCGTTTTACTTCAGCCTATCAAAACAGATTTTTATGGTCAGCTTCAAATGACCATAATTCCTTGTACAGGACGAACTGGGTGGCCTAGTTTATATGAAATGAAATAACTTTGAATCATATTTCCAACGATACCAATTTCACCCAAATACGATATCGGAGCAAAGAGTTCTGGTCGATCTACTTTAGCTTATCAAAACAGTCCACCAAAGGACAGATATGACATTATTTAAATTTTAAAGGCATTTTGGTAATTTCCTATTATATTATGGACGGGAATATGTGTATATATACATGTATATGAGTTCAAAAACTCATTTTCATCATCAATCATTGAGAAAGAACAAACCCTAGCCAAATTTGACCTTTAAATTACTTTTGATTCAACCGTAGAAATTCCAAAGTAATCCGATAACTGCGTTTGTCATCTCGAGAATTTCGAACGACACCTATTATTTTTGAAAACAGGATTGCATAATCAAGAGGTGAATTCTAAGGTATGAATATTGTTTGCCTTTGTTCTTTTCCATATGTATATGTGTGATAGAGGATTATATGTATTGATTGTTATTGAAAGGTGATGGAAATAGGGTTATGGACTATTTTGCATGGTTTGGTTGTATTGAATTGTGGAAGGTGGATATGGTAATTGAGTTATGGAAGGTGGATATGGTGATATACTATTGAATTGATGATTATTTATGTCTATGGCTCAATTTGGTTTAATGGATTGGCTGGAAGGATAAATGAATCCAAACTTGCTATTGGAGGATGTTGTATGAATATGCATGGCATGTGAATGTAATTGGAGTATAAGAGGGTTAAAGTGACACCCTTTATGGTGTAATTAAGGCTTACTACTTAACCACTAGTTTGGTGAATTCAAATAATTGAATTGTGACGTTTGGTTGCTAATACTAGATTGCTATATATGTTCATTGTAGATAAGTAATCCGAAAAGACGGGAAGTCCATTTGGGACTAGTATTGAAGGTTGACGGTCAGGTATGTAAAGCATACTCTATACCATATCTTTGGCATGAAAGTGAACAATTGTTCTATTAAGAAAGTTTTCAAAGTTATTCAATAACATGTGATCCATAATGGTTTTGTATGATGTCCTACGTTACCAATAAACTTGTTTCCAACCTACAAGATGTCAAGACATTCCAATACTTACTTGTTTTCCAAATCTTACATGTTTATTGCACTAATGAATGTCAGAAGGTATCCGGTTACTCAAACAAGATCCATGTGCTATTAATGACTCCAAAACGTTTCATTGATACACCAATAAGTTCCTACTTCATTGTTATGGTATTGATGACCCCAAAACACTTCATTGATGTGCCAATGAGTTCTTACTTCATTGTTATTGCATTGATGGTCTATTTATATGTCTCTTATTGATGTATCATTGTTTCAAAGTATCAAAAATGCTGTGGCGACCGAAATAACAATTTGAAAGATTAATTGAACTAAGTGATGGAAGTTCTCTCTTATCGGGTGGTATCCCATAGGCATAAGCCTATCATGGGTCGATCCCTATTTATGTGTTTATGGGTGGTATCCCAGGGGCATAAGCCTATCATGGGTCGATCCCAGTTGATATGTACTGGAGGCAGCCTAATGGTCACAGTACAGTACAGTAATGATTACAAAGATGATAAGAACGAAGGTAAAGTGATTGAATAAATACAATGTACAGGTTGTCACAAGTTCTAGTAAGTGTGGTCCACTCCTATTACGATTTATTCACTTGTTTCTGATTTCTATTGAGCTCCTATAGCATATGTGATTATCTACAACTTTACATACTCAATACATATTTCGTATTGACGTCCCCCACGGGGGACCTGCATTTCATGCTGCAGGCACAGGTACCTCAGCTCATACACCGCACAAGTAGGAGCCAGGATATCCAGATACTTTTGGTGAGCTCCAGTTTGCTTCGGGGCTTTCCGTGTCATATCCAGTCACTTTTGGTATTGTATAGAAGTTAGTTATATGGCGGGGTGTGTCCCGACCTTAGTTAAACTCCGTGTATTGTCTAGAGGCTTTGTAGACCTAATGTACAGTCAAGGTGGTGTTTTGTTAATAGACGTGATGACTCCAACAGCCAAGTATTGTATATACATATATATGTGTGCTCGAGCTTATACAGGTGATTATTTCCTTTTATATGCGACATGATGCTGTCCGAATTTTGGGTTGTCATAGAGGTATGCATGGGAAGTATAAGGTTATGAGCTGGTTCTCCCGGGCCTCCTCGGTTATGGGTGCCAGTCCGCCCCAATAGGATTTGAGGTGTGACATCTATACAGGCTTATATCGCTGGGATTGAATATTTTTGGTATTAGAGTAATTAGAGTTTGATTCCAAGAGCGAATTAGACGCCTGAACGAAAGAAACTTTTAACCGCTTCACATATATCTCTTGATAAAATATTCCAATACTTTTGAAAGAAAAAAGGAGTCATACCATCCACTCCTGACACCTTTAGGGGATTCATATCAAACGTTGCCTTTTTAATCTCCTCACTCGTAACCTCCCTAATTAGATTATCATTCATATCATTGTCAACTACTGGATGAATTAAAGTCAGAATAGCGTCAAAGTTTACTTTTCTGATTAATACTGACCAAATTGAGAAATTTTAGGAGGTTGGCGGAGGAATAGGGAGTGTGACAGACATGCCTTGGCCTAATATAGAGGATTAGATTAATTAAATGAAGCAGAATATAGAAACTAATGTGAAATCAATTCATCATATCCTGTGCATTAAAATTCCTTTAATTAATTGTAATTACTAGTTTCTAATAAAATTTAATACAAGATTAACATGAAGAGGAATGGAATATAGAAAGAAAGAAAAAACTCACCTTTAATATTTAAATCATAGTGAGAAATATATGTTGTGTTTCATTTTTCTTATAGTATAAATTTAAATATCAAATATTAGAATATCATAATTGATTTGAAATTCATAATAAAAATGTGTGTTCAACCATTTGTTCTCATTACCTTAAATGTTTATAACTGTCTTCTTGATATCAAACTTCAACAATGTACTAAATGTGCTGCTCTACCAGAAACCATGAGTTATATAGATCACCTGTTTGCTTTCCAACTGTCTCACTTACCTTTTCTGTCCTTTCTACACCTAAGTCTGCCGGTGTTTTTTTTTTCGTTTCGTACCACTGCTTCAAATGTATGCTTCTATTACATAATGAAAGTTTAACTTATATGCAATGACGGTGTAATGAACTGCATTGATGGTGTGAATTTTTATTTAAATATACATAATCCTCTTTCTGAATTGACTATTCATGGTAATTCCTATATGGTTTACCAGGATGGCACAGCTGCAATGCGATCAGCATCCCTGTTGTCATCATCCCCTCCTTTCTTTAATAGTTCACCGCCTAGCCGAGTGATGAATCCTTTAACTCATGACGTGTACTTTGCTGATTATGGAAAGCAATTAATCTATTTATCATCATATATCACCAGTAATTAATTCACCTTCACCTTCGTCGAGTTGTAAGGGAAGGTCATGTGCAAGGGCAAGACTATTACTTGGGCAAAAAACTCAAGCACCAGCTTGGAGTTGAAGGCTTTGATTGCCTAAACTCTCATCTGGCTGCTGTGGTTTGAATCTTCCTTAATGAACTGTAAATAATTGGGACTTTATGAACTGAATAATCAATATAGAAATCTGACTATAAACATGTAAGTAAGGAATACATTTTGCTAGAAAAAAAGATAAAAAGGAAAGACAAAAATTTTGGACACTAATTAGCATTAGAGGGAAGGTTTTGAATTTTCTTGTATATGCTTACTTATAAAGGGCAATAAACTGACACCTCTTCCACATGTTCAACTGCTTCAATCGTTATTTTATTATATTAACCCTAAACAATCATTATAAGTTATCTAAGTATAAAATAATTAATAAAAATAATAAATTGAATATAAAATAATAAATTAATTATTGACGTTTTATTTTTACTTGATGTCTTATATGAGACCTATTTAATTTTTTTCACAAATATTTTATATAGTAATTTCATTATATCACTGTTATAAGTCATTTAAGACATGTCTGTTTCGTTGTTTCAATCGTGGTTTTATTGTATCATGACCCATAATTAATTTTGAAAAAAATAAATAAAATAGAAATAAAACAATAAATTAACTTTTGATGTTTTTGTACTACCTTCTTCAGCTGCTTTAATCGTAATTTTACTATATCACCCCTAATTAATTATTATAAGTCATTTAAGTATTAACAAATTAATAATATTTAATAAAACGATAAAATAAACATAAAATGATAAATTAACTTTCGATGTTTTAAATTAATTAGATGTCATATATGAGATCCATTCAATTTTTTTCACATGTATTTTTTATAATAGTTTTGTTTTATCACTTCTAATTAGTTGTTATAAGTTATTTAAGACTTGTCTGCTTATTGTTTCAATCGTGATTTTATTATATCATCCTAATTAATTTTTCTGGCCATCTAAGCATTAAAAAATTAATAATATTTCATAATAAAGATAAAATACACACAAAATGATATGTCAATATAAAATATTTGTTTGACTATCGAAATTATATTAGTACCACAGAAATTAAGATGGGACAGAGGAAGACATAACTTATTGAAAAATTATATTTAAAACATTATAAATCACATATTTAACAACTTAAAAATATAAAATATATAAAATATTTGATTGACTCTCAAACTTATATCAGTGTCACTTAAATTGGAATAGAAGAAAAAGTATTATAAATCATAATAATTAAAAATTTAAATTATTTTAATGATTAATTATCTAAATTATATTTGTGTCACATAAATTAAAACAAAAAATAATATATATTGGATCCGTGTTGAGCATGGGCCTTCGATGTCTAGTTTATATATGGATGCCTATCTTAAGCAATTTTTCATGTAAGGGGTTTTATATATAGTTTGATCAATTTTGTTTATTGCCTTGTGTAAATGCACTCGAGTGGGTTTTAACATTTTTTGACAATTTGAAAATATATAATATTGTACAATGTGGATTCTTCCCCACCCATTTCCACAGAGATCTTCAGATTAGAGATGGACATATTTTGATTTAAATAAAAAAAAATAAAAAATTAAACTGAAATTTAATTTTGGTTTCAATTTTTCAATTTTTCGAATCGGATTCGATTTATAATTTTAAAATTTTGTTTTTTTGGTTCGATTTTCGATTTTGTTTAAAAAAATCGGTTAAACCCAAAAACCAAAATTTTATAAATAAATAATATATATATATATATATATATTATAAATATATAATATAATATTATATTACATTATATATGTATATATAATATTTAGTAATTCACATTCACAATTAACATTTAACAGCAAATTCACATACGCCGCAACCATTGCCCATTGCCAACCCTAAATCCCTATTCTGGTATTCCCTACGCCGTTTCTCACGTACACCGGCGATGACGAGTCACGACTCACGAGTGTTCCTCCGTTCCACCGAAGGCAAGGCGGTGTTCCTTCATTGATCGTTTTCACTTCTACTGGTTGTGGGTTGTAGCTATCCACCGGCGAGAAATAGATGAGTTTTGTGTCATTTTAATTTGTAGACTATTTATGCAAGGTTATATTATATGTAATGATTAATGACGTTATGTATTATGTTAAGCTTATGATTATTTCATTTCGTTTCATTCATGTTGAGTTATTTATAATTATTTATATTTGAGAATGAAAAACAGGTTTGAAAAAGAGTTTTTTTTTTCTAAAAAAAACCATCAATTTTAAATGCTCAGTTATGAAAAAGAGAGGCTAACTACTTTAATATTTCAAACCGAAATAAAAATTCGAAATAATTGAACCGAATTTGTAAAAACCGAACCGAACCGAATTTATTTCGGTTTGGCTACGGATGTCATTTTTGTCAATCCGAAAACCGATAAACCGAATCGATATTAAACAATCAGACCGAACCGACCGAACGCCCACCTCTACTTCAGATTGTAATACATTATCATCTTTGCAGCACTGGATGTTTTAGTTAGGTTTGATTTGTCCAATCAGCAGTTTTTTGTTCTTGGTAATTTAGGTTGAGTTTAAGTTTTGTGCATTATCAGTATAGAAAATATTCTACACTATTAGGTGAACTTGATTTGCTATTGCAGGTTACCTAATTTTTTCGTTTTTAATTTTTATGTAAATAATTGGGTAACCTGCAATAGCAGATCAAGTTAGCTGATAGTGTAAAAAATTTTATGCACTGACGATGCATAGAACTTAAACTCTTATGCTAGGGCCGTTAAATGGCCCTGAAAAAGAGAAATTAGGGTTCTTAATATATTTTCACGCTCAATGAGATGCACCAATTTCTAAATAAGACTCGATCAACCTTTCCTTATATGAAATTGCTTTCATAAACTAACCTTGAACTTAGATTCATGTTTCATTTTGAAAAAAAGAAAGATCTTTTTAACTAGGGTTCATTATTAAGGTTCCAACAGTCACAATTACAACTTCATTTTCTACAACACACATAATTCTACATCACCACTAGCCACAGTAGTATAGCTACCATCAGATCTATTATCTCCATTGTATATTCCAATCAAAAAGACTGACGCCATGCATGCCGGTAGAGAACCTCCAAACCGAACTACATACAAACAAACCATTATCTCTAAGCTAAGTTGTAAAGACTAAAAGACTGATACAAAACTGACACCTACTTAGTAAAATTCTCTAGAACTTTCACTCTTGACACATGTATGGTATGCAAGCCCACAAAACTCTAAACTAGGTAGCAAAAAGTTAAAAAAAAAATAAAAGCAAACTTTCACATAGCAAAGTACATACAGGTGCCCAAAATGTGGTCGGTATGTTTTTGGAGATTTCTCCACCTTATTTCCTCTTGGGGGTTATAACTTTTAATACTATGACTGTTCCTCTTTTTTTTTTTTTTATTGAAAAAATATAATTTCTTTTTTAGATTTAACTTATATATTATATTATACACCAACATTGTAACATAAAATAACTTAATCCTGGTAATCAAATCAGATTATTCACTTTGACTAGTTTTTGAATTGTCCAAGTCCATGAATTTGAATCAGATAACATGTAAAGAATGGATCTTGGGTCTAACTCAACCTCAAAAACTATCAAGATTGCCCAATTCTATATAAGGAGATCAAATATCATTCCTTCTCCATTTTTTTTTCCTCTGGGGGTTACAACTTTTGATACTATGGGTTGTTTCGTAATGGTATCACCTTATTATTCTTTTTTGATTGAAAAACATAAAACTTTATTGTAACACAAAATAACTTAATCTTGATGATCGGGTCAGTTTATTCACTTTGACTAATTTTCAGAGCATATGAAAGAAAAACATAAAACTATCCAATAAGTTTCGAATTTAACTTATATATTATATTACACACCAATACTGTAATATAAAATAACTTAACCTTGAATCCTTGATGTTTGGATTAATTTGTTCACTTTGATTAATTTTGGGATTATATGAACATAAAACGACACTATAACATAAAATAACTTAACCTTGATATCCGAATCAACTTATTCACTTTGACTAATTTTCAAAGCATATGAGGCACTTGTTATATCTCACTCTGTTCACCAAATTTTGAATTCTTGCCTCTATTGAGAATTAAACTTTAAATCTCATTATTTTCAACTCACTTCACGAAGCACTATACTGCACTCTGAATAGTGCTATTACTATTTACTTTTATCTATCATAACAAATAATTTATCTTATTTTCCAGGTTACTAGCTTAATTCCCACATTAATTCTGATGTAGTTATTTTGGATTTTTATGCATTCTCAGAGAAAGCAAACTCAACTTAACTTAATCATCTAAACTACTTCACTTTTTAGTAATGTTACAGCACTTTTAGACAACTCTTCACTGAATTTAATGCATAATAACTTGATTATTGTAACGGACAAGTCAAAGGGTAGAGTAGTTGCCAACTTTAATTTGCTCCTGTTTAGTTACTGCGTTCTTTCTAATTGCCTCAATATACAATACATGTACTCGGATTTAGTTCTGTTTTATCTCCATTTTATATTTTGAATGAGCGAAAAGAAACACAAGCTAAATCTTAGTTGTTCAGTTGGTTAGTTGTCACGTTGTTGGTGAGGTGATTTAATTCTGTATTAACTCCATTTTAAATTTCGAATGAGCAAAAACAAACACCAGCTCAATCTTAGTTGTTCGGTTAGTTAGCTATCTGAACTTTCCCGTTGTTGGTAACTTGTAATCCCACTCACATACCCCTATTTTATTTACCAAAAAACCGAAGAGAACACCTTGTTAATGGTGTGTATGTTATGTGATGAGTCATGCATGCAAGCATATAATCCAAAACTGATAACGTTGCTTCCTTCACTATATATTCACTCCTCCCCCCACTCAATTGAAGCACCAAACAATCTTCTCTTTTTCTTCCTCTTTGCTTTCTTCTTTACTTTCTTTGTCCCTTTTTCCCCCCTATTCCCTCTATGATGGGGTCTGTCAGCAATGAGAGCGGTCCTAGTGAGGTGAAAATAGCGGTGAAAAACAATGATGAGCCAGTTCAGAAAACCGAAAATAGTTCTGCTGGAAAGAAGCCTGAGGAGGAAATCCCACCTTTGGATGTGAAAGATTATGAGGAGCTAGGTCTTATAATAGACCTGGATGCAATGGGGGGAGCTTTTTATGAAAATGCTAATATTGATTTTAATGCTATGTTTTCTGACTTTGATCTTATGTTCCCTGAAGATGAAACGAAGGCAATGGAAATTAGTCTTCCTCATGTTGATGAAAAGGACATACTTGATCCTCCTCCAGTGGATTTTCCTATAACTAATCCCGCCTTGATGGAGCTGCAAAAGTGGATGGACATTGATCCACCTGAGTTCAACTCAAATGGTGCAGGAGTGCCACCACTATCTGGGGATCCTAAGAGTTGGGACTTTGAACTCATGGAGAGGCTGTGGTATCCAAATACTTATCAGGAATACCTACGTATCTGCAAACAGGGCAAATAATCCCCACCCCCCCAGTCTCTTCCAAATTCAACTATGATGCTACTAGTATACTAAGACAAAGTGCTCTCTATGTATGCGTGTGTATCTTTTTTTTTCTGTGTACCTATCTCTTTTTATTTTTTAATCTTATGTCTGTGTGTTAATATGTACACTTGAAAAGTCTCTCTATCTGAGGCTTTTTAAGTAAGTGTAAGATATGTGAAGTTCAGTTATACCAAGGGTTGTAATAATGTTGTATCAAATCAAATAGGTAAACAAGTACCTATTAAGTTTGTAAATTTTGGGGTTTGATTTTGTCCTTGATCTGTTGTTACTTCTATTTCCCAATTTGATAATGAGATAGTAGTAATTAATGAAAATCAATAAGATTTGTCTTTCTATGATTCTCAAATTAAACAGGACTAACGAAAAGCTAGTGTAAGAAATCGATCGAGCAAGAGGCAACAAAAAGTAAGGTATGGATAGAGTAGATCTATGATATTGGGAACTTAAAAAGAATTATGGAATGTAGTTAGTTAAGAGCAGTGTAGAGCGGTGATTAATTAACTTTTGTGCACTAGTAATGTCAAAAGAATAATGAAGTTACTCAAACTTTTGTACGTCAGTCAACGATGCTAAAAGAAATTATGAGTTACTTCCTCAGTTTGCTTTTACTTGTCACTAATTTCCTAATTGGATGTCTACTTTTACTTGTTATTTTTGACATATCAAGAGAGGACAACTTATTTTCCTACTTTACCCTTAGCATTAATTGTTATTTCTCCAAATTAATTTCAAGAAACAATGTAAACATCACATGACAAGTAAAAAAAGGACGGAAAAAGTATTTTGGAGTTGCTTAAAACCGGTGCCTAATTAACTTTTGTGCACCACTAATGTCAAAACATTAGGTAACTACTTAAATCAATGCTTAATTCATTTTTGTGCAATAATAGTGTAAAAAAATTATCAAATCATCAAGTCATTTAAAAGATATTTAATTTCTCATATATAACCTTCAATAAAATGTGAAATTCAGAATTTTGAAAACTAAGGAGAAGGAATGAGGTTTGAACTTTGAAACCCTTCAATTATAAAGTGGAAGACATCTCCAGCAATGAGTATACGATGAGTGCATTTATAATTTTCTATTTGATAATATAGGGAGTTGGATAGGTTTAAGGGGAGGAAAAGATGACTAGAGTTGTATATATATAATATTTTTGTTTATATTAGAAGTGCCCAAAGGCCAAAGCTAGAAACAAGATTTATAGTAGAATATTCAAAGTTTTTCGTCGAACAAGTAAATATAAATATAGAGAAAGTCTTTCCTATTCGGAGAGTGACATTAGGGTTTTCTAGAAGAGCTTGTTTCGTTTTTGGAGATGAGAATTAGAAGAACGTGAAAAGCTCAACTGAATACCTACTAGAACTATATAGACTTCACTTGTCTATTACTCGATCTTAAATAACTATAGTTACAAAGATCCATTCAATAGCTCGAATATAAAAAGAAGGCTTTCTCTTCAGTTCAAGACACAGGGGTACTGAGGTTTCGATTGAGGCATTAAGTAATTAGGAGTTGAGGGAAATCATCTTTCTTTAATTAGAAAGCTTATTTACATTCATTTTGTAAAATTTGGGGTTTAGTTTTGAATTAAATTTAGATAATTTTGTCATTCTTTTGTTACTTGTATTCCCCAATTTGACAATGAGATAGTAATTAATGATAACCAATAAGTTTTCTCTTCCGACAATCCTGAAACTGGACTAACGAACAACTAGTATAAGAAATCGATTGAGCTAAGAGGCAACAAAAAGTATATATGGGATGAATAGAGAAGATCAATGAGATTAGGTGTTATTTCCTTCTACGGGTATGCAGAATCTGTATATGTAGAACAACAACTTCAACTAGAGTTCAAGTATAAACAAGAACACAATGAAGTATATCAAATACCCTCAACACAAGATCAAAATGACCTTTCCAAGAGGTGTATTTTATTTTTTCCAGAAAATAGATCAAAACAGAAATGAATAAGGCCAAGTCGTCCGAATTCACGGAGTTTCCTTAAGGAAACAATTCCCCTCACTGTACCCGAGGTTATGAAATTTTCCCTCCAGGATAAAATGGCCTTCAATCAAAATATAGCGGTACCTCAAATATTTGGACTCGTCGAACGCACTCAACAGTTTGAATGATCACACAAAGTTTTTGAAGCCAAGAAGAGTATTTTTAATTCTGAAATTTCGTATCAAAACCTATGGATGAAAGCAGGTTTATATAGCCACAACATGCCTCTTCTGAAAAGAGGCAATGGTTCACTCCAAAGGTTACACCTTTGCTGTAAGTTCATGTCTGTTCACCATTCCAACCTTCTGTAGCCTCAGTGCAGAACAATGTATCATTTCTGAAGCACCAGTTCGTAAACAATGCATCATTTCACTCACTTGAAACAGTTCAACTTTGAAACAGTTACTGCAGTCAAATAAAGTTTGTCCAAAAAGATAGATCTCATCAATCGATCATTTGCCAAATCCAAATCCGAAGCCGAGCCGAGCGAGCGACGATGACGACGACGCGAGGCATCTATTATTTCTTGCCTCACTTTCCATGTGGAGTAAGTGTTCTTGATTATAAACACTTTCAAGTTCTCTTCTTCCACCAATGTGGGAGAAAGAGTAAACTTTCTAATTTGAGAGTACACTTTCCATTTTAGTGTCTCCTTCCCCTCCACCATTTTATTCTCCATTTTTCCATTCACACTTCTTTCATATACTATGAACCCAACAATCCCCCACATGAATGGGAAATGGCTATTTTTTGTAAAATTTTTACGGACAAGTATGTGATCATCAAGCAAAGACTGATTGCATCTGGATAAGTGGGTTTCCCTTTGAACTTTCCGTAGTGAACATGCATCGGATGCACTCGGTGAATCGGTAGATTTGATATCTTTGAGCCGTTGAGCTTTAATGTACACCTAGACAATACATGTCACATAACCAGCCTTTTACCGTTTATGGTTCTCACAATTTTATTCTTTTCAGTCATGAACACGTCCCGATTTCATGAGAGCTTAGAGAATAGGCCTTTATTAACATTCTCTTTGAAACGGCTTCCACTTCCCCCTCACATAGGTGATTTCTAAACGTTCAATCCTGTAGATTAAGCTATTTGGTCTAATCTGCCAAATTTAGATAATCATTAAAAGACTTTTCACCTTAAGTCTTATCCTTGTTTACTAAACATTGTCTACATCATGAGAATGGGTTGGGTAATTGACAATGTTGAACCTGTCAGACACAACTTTGTTTGATCTCCTTGAACCTAGATCTTGGGATCTCCAGTCGGCTAGGCAGAGTTACCGCCATGCTGACTCGTCCTAGGCCTTAAACCCATTCCCTTGGATGTTCTTTCCACTCCTTCTCTAGATAGGCCTTTTGTAAGTGGATCCGACACATTATCCTTTGACTTTACATAGTCAATAGTGATAATTCCACTAGAGAGAAGTTCCCTAACAGTATTATGTCTCCGTCGTATGTGACGAGATTTATCGTTGTACATCATGCTCCCTGCCCTACCTATTGCCTCTTGTCTATCACAGTGTATACATACTGGTGCCACTGGTTTGGGCTAATAAGGAATATCTTCCAAGAAATTTTGGAGCTATTCTGCTTCTTCACCGGCTTTATCTAATGCGATAAATTCAGATTCCATTGTAGAGCGAGCAATACAAGTCTGTTTAGATGATTTCCAAGAGACCGCTCCTCCACCGATAGTAAATACATATCCACTTGTGGATTTTACTTCGTTCGATCCGGTGATCCAATTTGCATCACTATATCCTTCAAGTACCGCAGGATATTTGTTATAATGCAAGGCATAATTTTGAATGTACTTAAGATACCCCAAAACTCTTTTCATTGCCATCCAGTGAGTTTTGTTGGGATTACTCGTGTACCGACTCAATTTAATGATAGCACATGCTATGTCTGGTCGTGTACAGTTTATTACATATATTAAACATCCCAATACTCTTGCGTACTCCAATTGCGAGTCACTTTCACCTTCATTCTTTCAAAGTGCAAAGCTCGCATCCAATGGAGTCTTGGCAATACCGAATTCCATATACTTGAACTTGTCAAGTACCTTTTCGATATAAGACTGTGACAATACCAACCCTTGTGGAGTTCGATGGATTCTTATACCTAAGATTACATCTGCAACTCCAAGGTCTTTCATATCAAACTTGCTCTCGAACATTCGTTTTGTTGCATTTATGTCAGAAATGTCTCTACCGATGATCAACATATCATCCACATATAAACATACAATGACTTGGTGATTTGGGGTGTCTTTAATATAAATACATTTATCACATTCATTTATTTTGAATCCGTTTGTCAACATGGTTTAGTCAAACTTCGCATGCCATTATTTTGGTGCTTGCTTTAGTCCATATAATGACTTGATAAGTTTACACATCTTGGTTTCCTTTCCTGGAATAAAAAATCCCTCAAGTTGTTCCATGTATATTTTTTCCTCCAATTCTCCATATAGGAAAGCGGTTTTCACATCCATTTGATGGATCTCAAGGCCATATACCGCAGCCAAGGCAATTAACATTCGAATCGATGTTATCCTTGTTACTGAAGAGTATGTATCGAAGTAATCAAGGCCTTCTTTCTATTTGAAGACTTTTACTACAAGTCTTGCCTTGTATTTGTCAATAGTACCATCTGCTTTCATCTTCCTTTTGAAGATCCATTTGGAACCTAAAGGTTTATTTCCGAGAGGAAGGTCAACCAATTCCCATGTATGATTTCTTAAGATTAAATCTATCTCACTATTGTCTGCCTCTTTCCAAAAGGATGAATCCAAAGATGCCATCGCTTCCTTAAATGTTTGAGGCTCATTTTCCAAAAGAAATGTCACAAAATCCGATCCAAACGAAGTAAACGTTCTTTTACGTGTACTACATCTTGGATTTTCTTCATTATGTTCATTCTCAATTGGTTCATCACGAGGTCGTTTAGACCCCCCACTAGACTGTTCATATCTAGTTTTATACAGATAAATATTTTTAAAGAATTCAGCATTGTCTGATTCAATTATCGTATTTTCATTAATATCCGGATGTTCGAATTTATGAACCAAAAATCGACATGACTTACTGCTTTTAGCATATCCTATGAACATACAGTCCACCGTCTTAGGTCCTATCTTAACCCTTTTAGGCACAGGAACTTGGACCTTTGCTAGACACCCCCACACTTTGAAATATTTCAAGTTGAGTTTTCTTCCTTTCCACTTTACATAAGGAATTGATTGTGTCTTACTATGGGGAACTCTATTGAGTATACGGTTGGCCGTAAGGATAGCCTCTCCCTACAAGTTTTGCGGTAAACCAGAACCTATAAGTAAGACATTCATTATTTTCTTCAAAGTTTGTTTTTTCCTTTCCGCAATTCCATTAGATTGAGGTGAATATGGGGCCGTAGTTTGATGGATGATTCCATTCTCTACACATATTTGCGCAAAGGGAGATTCATATTCTCCGCCCCTATCACTTTTTATCATTTTGATCTTTTTGTCTTATTGATTTTCAACTTCAGTTTTATATTGCCTAAACGCATCTATTGCTTTATCCTTACTATTTATCAAGTAGACATAACAGTTCTAGTGCAATCGTCAATAAAAGTTATGAAATACTTTTTCCCACCACGTGATGGTGTTGACTTCATATCACAAATGTCAGTGCGTATTAAGTCTAGGGGATTGGAATTCCTTTCAACGAACTTATAAGGATGCTTTGCATACTTCGATTCCACACACGTTTGATACTTTGATTTATTGCACTCAAAGTTTGGCAAAACTTCTAA
Source organism: Capsicum pubescens (assembly GCA_030864215.1). NCBI lineage: Eukaryota > Viridiplantae > Streptophyta > Magnoliopsida > Solanales > Solanaceae > Capsicum > Capsicum pubescens. Next base: position 189,306,032 of record CM061539.1, on the reverse strand, counting down.
GTTAATCAGTTTTCGTAACGTTTTGTAATGAACATGGCCTAAACATTCATGCCATAAATTATAAGACTTAAGCAAATAAGAAGAATTTGAACTTTTATTTATTTCAACATCCATTACATTCATCTTATAAAGGCCTTCGGTGTCACGCCCCAAATCCCATTGGAGCGGACTGGCACCCATAGCCGAGGAGGCCCGGGAGAACCCGTTCATAACCTATACTTTCACATTTACATTACTTATGAAAATTAGAAATTTGGCCAGCACTTCGTTGTAAATAGAAGAAAACAGTACCTATATCAGCCCAGCAGACACGCATATATATATATATATATATATATATAAACAGTAATTGGCCGTCAGAGCCATCACGTCTATCAACCAAACACTCCTATGGCTGTACAATATGTCTACAAAAGCCTCTACATAGATACACAACTGAGTTAGGGTCGGGACAAACTCCCGCCCACAAAAGACTTTTATACAAATACCAAAAGTACATATAGAAACGACTTGGGATGCCCCGAAACAACTGGAGCTCACCACTATCAACAGAATGTCCTGGCTCTTACTGCGGAGGTGTACGACCTGAAGTACCTGTTCCTGCAGGCATGAATACAGGTCCCCCGTGAGGGACGTCAGTACGGAAATATGTACTGAGTATGTAAGGCAGTGAGTATCAAGATGTGATACAAAAGATCAACAAAACCCAGATATCAGTGAATAATCAGTATGAGTAGACCACACTTAAAAGAGCTGATGGGATACCTGCACATTACTTTCATATCATTACTTCCCGTATTCCTTATCAATACATAACATATGTCATACAATGGCCAACTGATCAGTGGTACTAATACAATACATCAGGGACCACCCCTGGAATAACATATATACATAATCTTTATAATACAATGGCCAACTGATCAGTGGTACTAATACAATACATCATATCAACAATTTAAAATAAAGACATTCCATTTCTTACTTCAATTAATCTTTGAGATTGGTTACTTTGTGGTCACACCTTATGGAACTTGAAACCATGATACCTCAATAGGAAAAACATGTAAATAGGTAATCAATATCATGAAAATGAAGTAGAGAATCATGGATACCTCATTAAACCATTTCGGAGTCAACAATAGTATATGGACATTTTTTTGACTAGCCAGACATCTTAAAAGTGAAAACAAGTTCAATTGGTAGTGTCGAAGATCATATGATGTTATTATGTGTCATGTGTAGTAGGACAATGTTGGAAGCTTACTTGAGAGTGCCATGGGTCATTATTCATACCAAAGATTAGATAGAGTATGTCTTACATACCTTGATATAACCACTTCAATACAAGTCCAACTTGACTTCCCGTACTCTTCGAACACTTATCTACAATAAGTCATTTGTGGCAAACTAGTATTAGCAACCAAACCTTACCATTTAGGTATTAACTTCACCAAATAATGTCTAGGAAGTAATCCTTTAACTCATCAATAAGAGTGCTACATACATCCTCTTATACTCTTATTACATTCACATATCATGCATTTTCATGCAATATCCCTCAACATCACTCTTAGCCTTTATTTCCCCTCTTAATCACCATCCAATACCAACATGATCACTAGGCATACATAACCACTAATATAATGATATATCACCACAATTCATCCTCCATAATCCAATACAACAACTTCCATAATTTACTACTAACAATTTATACAAAACAATTCATAACTATGTTTCTAGTTATCTTCCAACATCAAGACAATACTTATAATCCCTTATCAATACTTATTCACGGATAAGAATCAAGAATAAACAATATTCATACCTTAACAATGAACTCTTGTATTTAGAATCCTCCTTACATAACCATGGGGTGCTTCTCGAAGCTTTCGAGATGGTGAACACAACTACGGAACCAATTCGAATTTTCTACGGTTGAATCACAAAATATTTAAAGTTGAAATTAGGCTAGGGTTTCACCTTATCTTAATAATTGGATGATATATGATATATATGAGGCTAAGTGTATGTTTATAAAGACCAATTTTCGTCCAAGAGGTAATAGAAAATGACCATTTTGCCCTAAAAAATTAAATAAAATCCGAATCTGTCCCCAGTGGACAGTTTTGACAGGCTGAAGTAAATCGATCATAACTCTTTGCTACGGTATCGGATTTGGGTGAAACCAATTGAATTGGAAATATAATTCAAAGGGCTTTCATTTTCATATAAAGTATACCACCCAGTTCTTCCTGTACAAGGAGTTATGGTCGTTTAAAGTTGACCCAAAAATCTGTCCCAAAATTCTGTTTTTTTTTTATAGGCTGTAGTAAAACGGGTATAGCTCCTTACTCAGACATTGGATTTGGATGAAACCAATTTCATCGGAAATAAGACTCTCGGATATTTTCGTCGATATATAGAAGATCACACAGTTCTTTTTGTACAAGGAGTTATGATCGTCTAAACTTGATCCAAAAAAATTTTGCCTAGCTGCAGTAATTTTCCTGCAGATTTACTGTTCACAGGCTTTCCGGCCACCGTTTTGAAATTTCGAATGTGTTCGCTTATATGAAATACTCCTCTGTTTTGGGTAAACTTTATATTGTTGGAAATCTTATTCCAATACCTACACATACAACTATTGACGGGATACTTCCGAACACCATAAACTTAATTTAACCCATACGCAAGCCTTTAGGACTCCATATAATCGCGATAAGTATACGAAAAAATTTACGGGGTGTTACATTCAGTCAGATAGCCTTTTCCTATATACATTTCTCCTTTGCTAATTATAATTTTTCCAGAAACGGTTACACATTTGAATCCGTTCTTGTCTAGAAGTGAAACAAAAATGAAATTCCTATGTAACTCCGGAACATACAAGACATTGTTGAGTGTCAAGACCTTTCCTGAAGTCATTTTCAAGCATATTTTTCCTGTTCCTTCTACCTTAGCAGTAGCAGAGTTAACCATGTAGATCATTTCTTCTACTTGAGCCAGAGTGAATGACGAAAACAACTCTTTGTTGGAACATACATGGCGGGTGGCACCAGAATCCATCCACCATTCGCGAGGATTCCCGCCAAGTTGCATTCTGAGAACATAGCACACAAATCATCACATTCTTTGTTGGATTCAGTCATATTTGCTTGATCCTTCTTCTTGCCTTTCTTCGGGGCTCGACAATCCGTGGACATGTGGCCAATCTTGCCACAATTGAAGCATTTTTCCTTGAATTTCTTCTTGTGTTGATGGCTTCCTTGTTCAACTTTTTTTCTTTTCTTAGAATTATTTTGGTCATATTCTGAAATTTTGTATCAAAACCTGTGGATGAAAGCAGGTTTATATAGCCATAACATGCCTCTTCTAAAAAGAGGCAATGGTTCACTCCAAAGGTTACACCTTTGGTGTAAGTTCATGTTTGTTCATCAAAGATTGCATCTTTTTCTGAACAGTACTTGAAACAGTCGATCCTTTTCCGAGTCCGAGCGACGACGACGACGGCGCGAGGCATCTATTATTTCTTGTCTCACTTGACATGTGGAGTAAGTGTTCTTGATTATAAACACTTTCAAGTTCTCTTGTTCAACCAATGTGGGAGAAAGAGTAAACTTTCTAATTTGATAGTACACTTTCCATTTTAGTGTCTCCTTCCCCTCCACGATTTTGTTCTCCATTTTTCCATTCACACTTCTTTCATATACTATGAATCCAGCAATAGGAACTTACAAAATATTGCTGCATATAGTTACTTAAAAGTGGTGATTAATTAACTTTTTATGCGCTAACAATACAAAAAAGAAATATGAAGTTACTTGAAATGGTGATTAATCAATTTTTGTGCATTAACAGTGTCAGAAAAATTATGAAGTTATATAAAACCGGTACTTAACTAACTCTTGTGCACCAATAGTGTCACAAAAAATTATAAGTATATGTAGCTACTTATAAATGGTGCTTAATTAAAATTTTTGAACCAACCATGTCAAAAAGATTCCGAAGTTACTTAAATTCGATACTTAATTAACTTTTGTGCACTAACAGTACGTGTCACAAGAAAATAATGAAGTTACTTAAAAGCAATGGTTAATTAACTTTTATGCATCGATTGTGTCTAAAAAACTATAGTTACTTAAAAGCGGTGCTTAACAAACCTTTGTGCATCATCAACGTCAAAAAATCATGATATTACTTAAAATTAAGGGTGTCTAATGGGCCGGGTTGACCCGGCCCTACCCGGCCCGACCCAGCCCGATTAGCTAACCCGGCCCGGTTTGACCCGGCCCGGTAAGCCCTAGGGCTTTAGGGTTCCGGGTCCCGGGCCAGTTTTTTTTGTTAAAATGGCCCGGTTAACCCGGTCCGGATCAAGCCTGGTCCAGGCCCGCCGGTTAACCGGCCCGGCCCGGCCCGAAAAAATTGATTTTGGGCCAAACTAGCCGTTGGCACAACGGCTATATAGCCGTTTTTGGGTCCAAACGGCTAGTTTGGGCCCATTTAATTAAAAAAAAAAAAACTTTAAAAAATATTTTTTAATCCCCAAAAAAAATCTATAAATACCCTACAACTTCAAATCATTTTTCACACAATTTTTCACTCTCTCAAATCTCAATTCTCAATTCTCAATTCTCTAATATTCAATATATTTAATTTCTTGAAGTGTTCACTTTAATTTTTTAATTTTCGTTTACAAAGTACGAGCGGAAGTTTCTAAAGTCACAATCTTCGGATACTTCCAAAATTTGGTATTGTCGTTCCATCTCTTACGTTTAATTTTTATTTATTGTATTAATTGTTTAATATTTAATTTTATTATATTTGTGTATTTTGAATATTTTTAGTTTAATTTAATTTATATTATGGATAAATTAAAAAACCTCGCTGCTAAAGGTGTTAAAATTTTTTGTCCCGGAAGCGGTAGTGGTAGTAAAAAGCGAATTACTAGCGGTAGAGGTAGTTCAAGTAATAGATATACCCGTGTGCCTTCGCCTCCGGTACCGCTTGGTACACCTTTTGAGGAAGAAATAGGTGTAGGTGCTCACGATATGGATTATGTAGAAGCTCAGGAAAATTACGGTATAGAAGAAGAAAATGAAGTAGATGCAGTTAATTTAGACGAAGATAATGAAAATATTGCTGAAACACCCGCAGTAGGAGATGCTAACGTTAGATCTGAATCAGTTAATCTCCCTTCCCGTCCTCCCAGTGCCCCAAAACCTCGTAAAAGAACTAGTATTGCATGACAATTTTTTGAACGTATATCAGATATTGAGGTGCAGTGCAATAGTTGTCAACAAATATATAAGCATAGAAGTGGAGGCAAGCAAGGGGGTACGGGTACGTTAACGAGACATATAGCTGAAGATCACAAAAGAGAGTTAAATATTGCAAAAGGTGGTGGGGATGTTGGTGGGTCAACGCAAACTAGAATGGACCCAACAACCGGTCAAGTAGTGAAAAAGTATAATAAATTGAGGGACAGGGAAGAAATAGCTAAAATGGTAGCTGTGGGTTGTTTGCCTTTTAGTTTTCCTTCTTCTGATGCTTTTATTCGTTATATACAAGCAATTTATAATCCTATGTTTAATGGTATTCCTAGAACTACTTGTCGGTCTGATATTTTTAGACTCCATTCACAATATTATTTTTATTTATCAACATTGTTAAAAAATATTCAATGTAGATTGTCCCTAACTTCTGATCTTGGTCGTGCTGTAAATAAAAATGATTATTTAACCGTTACTTGTCATTGGATGTATAGTAATTTCGTGATGCAAAAACGTATTCTTGCTTTTTTATATGATGAAGATCGTAAATATACTGGACAATTTATTGTTGATTCTATTGTTAAAATTGCCGGATATTATGGTATAGAAAATAAAATTTTATGTATTGCTTTTGATAATGCTTCTAACAACAAGACTGCTATAACAAAAATAAAATCTACGCTATCTCCACCCTTGCTTGAAATTTTTCATATTAAGTGTGCATGTCATATCTATAATTTAATTGTAAAAGATGGTCTTGAGTTTTTTGAGCTTTATATTGAAAAAATTCGTCTTGCCGTTGGTTTTATTCAAGGAAATAATCGTAGATCGAGAATTAGAGAATTTAAACTTAAATGTCAAGAAAATGGACTTACACCGATTTTGATGCCTGAGGAAATTGATACTAGATGGAATTCTACGTATGAATTTCTAAAAACTTGTTATAAATATAGAATTCCTATTACACTAGCTTTTAACCAACATTGCGGTTCATTTGCTGATTCTGCTGATTGCATGCTACATAATTCTGATTGGGTTGTAATTAATGATCTTGTTAAGTTTTTAGAAAAAATTTATGTAGCTACGGTTGAATTTTCCGGTGCTTATTATCCTACTGTTTGTAATATTTTGGCATATATAGCCGATATTTCTGGTTTTCTCCAACAATATAAAAATAAAGAAGGTTATAAAGAAGCTGTTGGCGCCATGTTTACGAAATTTAAAAAATATTTTTTCCCGATTCCCCCTATTTACTTGGTTGGTGCTATGCTAAATCCGTGCATGAAATATAATCATATGTGTCACTTTAGTACTATTATTTATACTAACTTAGAAATAAATACTAACCATGATTCTGAACAAGTACAACCTGATTTGTGGACGGCTACGGCTGATGCAAAGGATTATATAGAAAAATTATATAATCACTATGCTGATTTATTTGATTCAGCCTTACCTACAAATATCACTCCAACTGTCGCTCCTCATCCTCCCGAGGAGCCATCATCTTCTAAAAGGCCGGCATATAGTGGTTTTTCTGATTCGTTTTATGATTTAAATTGTTGGAACAGTGTTGATGAGAGAACTTACACATCAACTTATCGGGAAGAGCTGAAATATTATCTTCGGATGGCACCAGAGGATCGCAGACGACGGATCAACACGCTGGATTGGTGGAGGAATAATGAATCACAATATCCTGTGCTTTCAAGATTAGCTAGAGATATCTTGAATGTTCCAATGTCAACCGTAGCATCAGAGAGCGCCTTCAGTCAGGGACGACAGCAGCTTGGAGACAACTGACACTCATTGGGAAGCAATGCAATGAATGTTCTAGTTTGCCTCAGAGATTGGATTAGAGCGGAAAGAAGAGACCAAGGAATGGAACCGGAGCCGAGCGACGAGCTGAAACTTAAAGAAATTATGACTTCACGGGAGAACTCCGCAGAATCAAGTCCAATGCATGGTTTTGCCCCCGTTGACTTCGATTATCCTATGCAAGTTCCCATTAATATTAACATGAATGAGTTGGAAAAAATGATGCATAATTTATAGATTTTTCATTCATGTAAATTATAAATTTTGGATCATTTTGCAATCAATAAAATTCCCCAAATTCATTCACTCCTTAGTCGTTGTTTTTTATTTTTTTTTATTTAACGATTTAAAATTTAAAATTGAATTTCTAGTTTTCTACTTTAAATTAAAAACTTACTTCTAATATATTATTAATTTACTACCAAATATTATTAATTTATTATATTAAGTAGCATATGTTTTGTATATTTGTGCATATATCTTCTATAGAAGTGTATATTTAACGTATACATGTGTATATATTTTATAAATTAGTATATAAGTATATCTATACATATTGTAATGTATATATAATGTAGTATATTTTATAAGTAGTAGTATATATACATTTAATGGTGCGTATACACGTGTATATATCTTCTATAGAAGTGTATATTTAATATATACATGTGTATATATTTTATAAATTAGTATATAACTATACAAATATATATTGTAATGTATATACATTATAGTATATTTCATTTAAAGTATTACATATACATAGAATAGAGTGAATGGATCTTCTATAGACGTGTATATTTAACGTATACATGTGTATATATTTTATAAATTAGTATATAACTATACAAATATATATTGTAATGTATATATATTGTATATATCTCATTTAAAGTATTACATATACATAGAATAGAGTGTATATATGTGAATAGATCTTCTATAGACGTGTATATTTAAAGTATACATTACTTTATGTTTTATAAATTAGTATATATATTGAAGTATATATTTTTTTAAAGTAGTACATATATATTGAATGGTGCGCATATATGTGTATATATCTTCTATAGACGTATTTCTTTAAAGTATACAAGTGTATATGTTTTATAAATTAGTATGTAACTATATATATATACATATTGTTGTATATATATATGTGTATATCACTATACTGTAGTATATATTTTATTTAAAGTAGTACATATATATTGAATGGTGCATATATATGTGTATATATCTTCTAAAGTAGTATATATTTAACGTATACATGTGTATATGTTTTATAAATTAGTATATATATATTGTAGTGTATATATATATATATATTATACTATTATAGCATATGTTTTATTTAAAGTAGTACGTATAGTCATATATAATTATATATTGAATGGTACGTATATATGTGTAATTGTTTATACTTTATATATTTTTTTAAAAATATATATTGTATATTGGAGTGTATATAGTGTATATTGGATTTTTTATTTATTTTTTAAATGGGTTTGACCGGTTTTTAACCGGGTTTGACCGGATTGGGTGAAGTCGGCCGGGTTCGGGTGGGTTTTAATTTTTTTACTATTTGCCCGGCCCGGCCCGGCCCGGTTAACCCCAAACCCGGCCCGTCACCGGCCCGGAACCCGGGTAAAATGGGAGGGCCAGTTCCGGGTTGGCCCGGCCGGGACCGTTAGACACCCTTACTTAAAATCGATTCTTAAATAACTTTTGTGCATAATAGTCCAACATAATTATGAAGTTACTTAAAATAGGAGCTTAATTAACTTTTGCACTCTATTAAGCAAGAACCATTTTATTTTTTATTAGTATCCCACATAAATACTTGAGTCCCTTTGAGCTTCCACCCTAGACCAATATATAAAGATCATGAAAACATGAATATCAATCATTTACATGCAATAAGAATCCAAACTTTGAAACTAAAAATTTAATCTTCTCTTCCCTATTAAATTAACAATGACAAACAATGATAAAGACATTATATATACCTTAAATAAGATATGATCAATTGAAAGCTGAATATCTTTAAATGCCTCTCTAGCACAACGCCTGGCCTCCACGTTGTCCATATCTGCATCTAATATCTTCTGCAATTCCTCACTAATACCTGGAAATTTCACCTGATTCCCCATTAACAAACCTCTGGGTAGAAAGAAACTGAAAAAAGCCAAGGAATCTTAATGCACATAGGATTTGATCATGAATGGCTTTATAAAGTAGTAGTCAATTCAACAAAATGTACCACGTATGTAACACCTTTCTAGAAGGTGTACAATTTAGAAGAAAAGGTATTGGGATTATATACAACTTTGACGAGAAAATTATAAATTAAAGGTGTATGAAATCAGAATTGAGATGTGTGATTTTTTTTTTTTTCAACCAAAACCCTTATTTTATTAATGCAAAGCCAAATTGAAAGAGTTAAAAGATGCAGAAGCATCTTTGACAACCTAACAAGGAAAACAAGAAGTCCACACTAATTTGTCTACCAATGTAAAAGAAAATTTAGCCATATTGTGCGCTACCATATTCCAAGATCTAGGAATATATATAACTGAAACTTCTTCAAACATCCTCATTAGCTTCCATATATCTTCGCACGTGGTATCTATCTCCCATGAAGCTACACTCCTCTTCATAACCATGTCCACTACATTCTTTGCGTCTGATAAAATCTGCACCTTTGTCCATCCATTTTCTTGAGCTTTTTCCAATGCAATCTGAATTGCAAGCGCTTCTGCAATGATGGTCTTCCCAACAAATTGAAGTGGGAAGCCAAGGGCTTGAAGCAAATTTCCAGAGCTATCCATAGCTGTCATTCCAATGCTTGCCATATTCTTCTCCTTTTGTAAACTAGCATCTGCAAACATAACCACAAAATCTTGTTCTACAATAATTGTATTATTAGTAGTATGGTCAGGACCCAATGTGAGAGAAGGAGTAGCAAGTGAATTACTTTCATATTCCTGAAAATAAAAAAGAGCCTTGTTTACAATTTCATTATTAGATTCATAGATTACCCCATTAAAGTTCCTATCGTTTCTAGCCTTCCAAATTGGCACATTATAGAGACAATTAATTTAATTAACTCAATAGAATCAGGGTATTTATTATTATTATCAAAAAATTCTTTCCACCAACTAGCAAATACTGTGATATTTTCGATGTTAGCCCATTTAATAGGACAAATTTTTCAAACCATCTGAGCCTTCCGACACTAAAAAACATATGTTCAATAGTTTCACTTTCCTCACCACAACTCTTACAGATATCACAATTATTTTTTAGCCTTTTAGAAATCATATCATTCGCAGGAAGCACATTCAGGATACATTTACGAATGAAGTGTTTATACTTATTTTTGACATTCATAGACCATAAAAAATTCCAATTTTTTTTAGAAAAAGACTGATGACTTGATTGAGGTCTATTACTATTGGATATACTGCTTCTATCAATTTCCCTCGCCAAATGATGACCAGATTTCACTTCATAGATTCCCGACTTAGTGTGATGCCAAATGATTCTATCTGGAGATCCAGTGCTAGAGATCGGGATAGACAAAATGTCATTTATATCCTCTATAGCAAACCTCTTCTAAAGTTCTTGAAGCTTCCAAGTGTTGTTTCTATTATCAATAAGGTCATTCACTTGTAATTCTAAATTCATTTGAGATTGAGAGAACCTAGGTTTGAAACCACATGCGTTGGGTATCCAAGGGTCATTCCAAACCTTTACACTATCTGCGGATTCCACCCTCCATCTATTACCTTTTTGTAAAAGGTTTCTTCCCCAAATGATGCTTTTCCATACCCAAGAGCTAGTAGAAGAGGAAGTAGCTTTGAGGAAAGAAGTATTCTGAAAATACTTACTTTTAAGAATTCTAGAGATAAGAGAATCTTCCTGGGTTAAGATTCTCCAAGCTAGTTTAGCCAACAGGGCCTGGTTGAATGATTTTAACTCTCTAAACCCTATACCCCCATACGATTTAGCAATACAAAGGTTTTTCTATTTTTCAAAATGCATTTTTCTCCTACTCTCATCTTGTCCCCACCAAAAATTGGAAAAAATAGTGGTAATCTCTTTACACAAATTATCGGGAAATTGAAAACATAATAAAGCATAAGATGGTATCGCCGATAAAACGGATTTAAGCATTACTTCCTTACCCGCAGGGCTCAAAAAATTATGTTTTCAACATTTGATTTTTGCTTTAACTCTATCCTTAATAAAATCCAACATTCTTTTTTTTGATTTACCTACTATTGCCGGTAAGCCTAAATACATCCCAAGATCAGTAGATCTTAGCTGCCCTATTACTGCGATAATTTCACCCTTTTCACTTTCAGAAGTATTTTTACTAAACAAAATAGCTAATTTAGAAAGGTTTAACTTTTGACCCGAGCAATCTTCATATTTTTTAAGAATATCAGAAATATTCGAAGCATTTTGAATATTAGCATTACAAAATATAAAGGAATCATCAGCAAAAAATAAATGATTAACCGTCGGTCTGCTCCAAATCAAACTTAACCCTTGAATATCTCCATTCGCTTCCGCTTGGTTTAATATTCTAGATAATCTTTCTGCACACATAAGAAATAAATATGGAGATAAATGATCCCCTTGTCTTAAGCCCCTTGTAGGAGTCACCTTCCCCGCTACCTTCCCATTAATATTAAATTTATAAGTAGGGGTAGTAACACATTGCATAATCCAACTAACAAAAGTTTCATGAAAATCCATTATTGTCATTAATTTTTGTAAATAAGTCCATTCCACTCGGTCATACGCTTTGGCCATATCTAACTTTAGAGCCATATACTTATCCTTTCCTCTCCTTTTATTCTTCAACATATGACTGAACTCATGTGCTATAACCACATTGTCCACAATCTGCCTTTTGCCAATAAAAGCCGATTGGTTAGGGAAAGTAACAGTAGACAGGTATCTTTTAATTATTGCAACTATAATCTTGGCAATAATTTTGTAAACCGTTGAGCACAAGCTAATGGGTCTATTGTAACACCCCGTATTCAAGTACGTGTATTGGCGTCTTCAAGTACGTGTATTGGTCTTATTTATATGGAATTAATTTTTTATTTTATTCATACCGGAATTTGCCCGTCGATGGTTCCATGCGAAGGTTATTGAATAAGCTTTCCAACGATATAAATATTTCCAAAAACAGATAGGTTTCGGATATAATCGAGCACGTTCGAAACTATAAAACGGCGGCTGGGATATTTGAGAATAGTAAATGTGCAGAAAAATTTCCTGCACACAAACTACTCAGGCCAGCCGAATTTTTGGGTCAACTTCGAACGATCATAAATCCCTTAATATAATGAACTGGGAGAGCTTCGACCTATGAAAAGAAATATCTTTGAGTCTTATTTCCAATGCAATTGGTTTCATCCAAATACAACGTCTGAATAAGGAGTTATACCCGTTTTACTTCAGCCTATCAAAACAGATTTTTAGGGTCTACTTCAAACGACCATAATTCCTTGTACATGACGAACTGGGTGACCTACTTTATATGAAATGAAATACCTTTGAATTATATTTCCAACTATACCAATTTCACCCAAATACGATATCGGAGCAAAGAGTTATGGTCGATCTACTTTAGCTTATCAAAACAGTCCACCAAAGGACAGATATGACATTATTTAAATTTTAAAGGCATTTTGGTCATTTCCTATTATATTATGGACGGAAATATGTGTATATATACATGTATATGAGTTCAAAAACTCATTTTCATCATCAATCATTGAGAAAGAACAAACCCTAGCCAAATTTGACCTTTAAATTACTTTTAATTCAACCGTAGAAATTCCAAAGTAATCCGATAACTGCGTTTGTCATTTCGAGAGCTTCGAACGGCACCTATTATTTGTGCAAACAGGATTGCATAATCAAGAGGTGAATTCTAAGGTATGAATATTGTTTGCCTTTGTTCTTTTCCATATGTATATGTGTGATAGAGGATTATATGTATTGGTTGTTATTGAAAGGTGATGGAAATAGGGTTATGGACTATTTTGCATGGTTTGGTTGTATTGAATTGTGGAAGGTGGATATGGTAATTGAGTTATGGAAGGTGGATATGGTGATATACTATTGAATTGATGATTATTTATGTCTATGGCTCAATTTGGTTTAATGGATTGGTTGGAAGGATAAATGAATCCAAACTTGATATTGGAGGATGTTGTATGAATATGCATGGCATGTGAATGTAATTGGAGTATAAGAGGGTTAAAGTGACACCCTTTATGGTGTAATTAAGGCTTACTACTTAACCACTAGTTTGGTGAATTCAAATAATTGAATTGTGACGTTTGGTTGCTAATACTAGATTGCTATATATGTTCATTGTAGATAAGTAATCCGAAAAGACGGGAAGTCCATTTGGGACTAGTATTGAAGGTTGACAGTCAGGTATGTAAAGCATACTCTATACCATATCTTTGGCAAGAAAGTGAACAATTGTTCTATTAAGAAAGTTTTCAAAGTTATTCAATAAAATGTGATCCATAATGGTTTTGTATGATGTCCTACGTTACCAATGAACTTGTTTCCACCCTACAAGATGTCAAGACATTCCAATACTTACTTGTTTTCCAAATCTTACATGTTTATTGCACTAATGAATGTCAGAAGGTATCCGGTTACTCAAACAAGATCCATGTGCTATTAATGACTCCAAAACGTTTCATTGATATACCAATAAGTTCCTACTTCATTGTTATGGCATTGATGACTCCAAAACGCTTCATTGATGTGCAAATGAGTTCTTACTTCATTGTTATTGCATTGATGGTCTATTTATATGTCTCTTATTGATGTATCATTGTTTCAAAGTATCAAAAATGCAGTGGTGACCGAAATAACAATTTGAAAGATTAATTGAACTAAGTGATGGAAGTTCTCTCTTATCGGGTGGTATCCCAGGGGCATAAGCCTCTCATGGGTCGATCCCTATTTATGTGTTTATGGGTGGTATCCCAGGGGCATAAGCCTATCATGGGTCGATCCCAGTTGATATGTACTGGAGGCAGCCTAATGGTCACAGTACAGTACAGTAATGATTACAAAGATGATAAGAACGAAGGTAAAGTGATTGAATAAATACAATGTACAGGTTGTCACAAGTTCTAGTAAGTGTGGTCCACTTCTATTACGATTTATTCTCTTGTTTCTGATTTCTATTGAGCTCCTATATCATATGTGATTGTCTACAGCTTTACATACTCAGTACATATTTCGTATTGACGTCCCCCACGGGGGACCTGCATTTCATGCTGCAGGCACAGGTACCTCAGCTCATACACCGCACAAGTAGGAGACAGGATATCCAGCTGCCTTTGGTGAGCTCCAATTTGCTTCGGGGATTTCCATGTCATATCCAGTCACTTTTGGTATTGTATAGAAGTTAGTTATATGGCGGGGTATGTCCCGACCTTAGTTAAATTCTATGTATTATCTAGAGGCTTTGTAGACCTAATGTACAGTCAAGGTGGTATTTTGTTAATAGACGTGATGGCTCCAACGGCCAAGTATTGTATATACATATATATGTGTGCTCGAGCTTATACAGGTGATTATTTCCTTTTATATGCGACATGATGTTGTTCGAATTTTGGGTTGTCATAGAGGTATGCATGGGAAGTATAAGGTTATGAGCTGGTTCTCCCGGGCCTCCTCGGTTACGGGTGCCAGTCCGCCCCAATAGGATTTGAGGCGTGAAAAAAGTGGTATCAGAGAAGTTCATCCTAGTGAGTATACAAAGTCGTGTCTACGTAGAGTCTTGTTTATAGGTGTGTCATTCACCGCATCTATAAACTTGAGGCTATAGACATTTAGGAATTGTCTCTTTTCTTCATGTCTTAGATCGTGCGATAGAGCCTATATTGTATATGAAGTCATAGTTGACCACTGAATCCGTTTGTTTCTCTTATTATAGTAATGATGCCGGTTACCAGAAGCAAGAATACCGGTAAGCAAGTAGATGTGGCTACCGGAGAGGGGACTAGTAATTCACCCACTATACCAGCTAATCAAAGTGAGGATCCAGCTGAGCATGCATCAGAAACTTCTTCCACTCCGGAAGAAATAAGGGGGAGGAGAACTATATCCCCAGAGCCACCTATTAATGCTGCTGATCAAGATCTTAGAAATGCAGTGCAACTTTTAACTCGTATAGTTGCTGGGCAAGCTCAAGGGTAAGCCATTCCTACCACGGGTCCTAGTGGTACAAATAGGGCAGCTAGCCTTCGAACATAGGATTTTCTTAAGATGGATCCTCCCACTTTTACCAGATCAGATCTTAACGAGGACCCACAGGACTTTATTGATCAAATTCAAAAGGCCTTAGATGTTATGCATGTAACGAGTAGAGAGACAGTAGAGTTAGCAGCGTATAGATTCAAAGGGGAGGCTATATATTGGTACGAGGACTGGAAACGATCTAGGGGTATTGATGCACCCCTAGCTACTTGGAAAGAGTTCAAAGAGGCATTTCTTGATCATTATCTTCCATTTGAGATTCGTCAGGCCCGTGCAGATCAGTTTTTAAATCTTCGTCAGGGGAATATGAGCGTGAGGGAGTACAGTCTCCGATTTAATTCTTTGTCGAGATATGCTTCTAATGTTGTAGCTACTATGGATGACAGAGTTCATCAATATGTGGATAGGCTGGATCCATATCTGGTTAGATATTGTACTATTGCCGCTTTGAACAAATATATGGACATAGCGAGGATCCAAGCTTTTGCACAGAAAATGGAAGATCAGAGGTAGAGGAGAAGAACACAGGAATTAGAAAGAGGATATTCCAAGAGGGCCAGATCTACAGGGCAGTTCATGGCATCCCAAGGAGGGTTCAGACCACAGTTTTCTGCTAGACCACCTAGGCCATTATCTTCTTATTCTGCAGCTAGTGCCCTACCATAGTTCCAAGGGTCCAGAGGAAATCAATTTGGGCACAGAAGTGAGAGTCAGAGTTCGCGGATAGTGGGGTACCAAGGGCAAGGTAATATGAGCCAATCGAGACCTCCTCGAGAGACATGCAATAAATGTGGAAGGTGCCATTTAGGCGCATGTCGGCTGGGTACCAATGTTTTCTTTTGGTGCGGTATGTCGGGGCATATGATGAGAGAATGCCCACGAAGGGGCATAGGGGGTATGGCATGACCTACGGGGTCATTTGTTGCATCATCATCATCGATGCCTTATTCAGGAAGGGGTGCACAACCAATGGGTCGTGTTAGAGGTGATAGAGGAGCCACGAGTTCTAGCGGGGCTCAAAATCGTACGTATGATCTAGCGGATCGACAGAATTTAGAGGCTTCCCCAGATGTGGTTACGGGTACGTTGTCTATCTTTTTATTCGATGTATATGCCTTAATTGACCCCGGTTCTACATTATCTTATGTTACTCCATTGGTTGCTGGAAAGTTTGAAAGAATACCCGAAATGTTAGTTAATCCATTTGAAGTGTCCACACCGGTTGGGGAATCTATTATAGCTAGAAGGGTTTACCGAAACTGCATAGTAACTGTTTGTGGTTGTGATACAATGGATGATCCTGTGGAGTTAGAAATGGTAGATTTTGATGTTATAATAGGTATGGACTGGTTGACATCTTTTTATGCCACAATTGATTGCTGCACGAAAAAGGTATATTTCCATTTTCCAAATGAATCAGTCCTTGAATGGAAAGGTGAAATTGGTGCGCCAAGAGGTAGATTTATTTCTTATTTTAAGGCAAGAAGAATGATTTCCAAGGGATACATATATCATTTAGTTAGAGTAAGGGATACAGAAGCGGAGCCACCAACTCTTCACGCAGTTCCGGTGGTAAATGAATTTTCTGATGTATTTCTTGAAGATCTTCCAGGTTTGCCTCCTGAATGAGAAGTAGAGTTTGGTATTGATGTAATACCAGGCACCCAACCAATCTCCATTCCTCGGTATAGAATGGCCCCAGCAGAATTACGAGAATTGAAAGATTTGCTAGAGAAGGGATTCATAAGGCCTAGTATGTCCCCCTGGGGAGAACCAGTGTTATTTGTGCGCAAAAAGGATGTCTCACTGAGGATGTGTATTGATTATCGGCAATTGAATAAGGTGACTATTAAGAATAAATATCCTCTCCCAAGAATTGATGATTTATTTGATCAGTTACAGGGCGCCAAGTGCTTTTCTAAGATTGATTTGAGGTCAGGTTACCACCAAGTTAGGGTCAAAGAGAAGGATATACCCAAGACAGCTTTCCGAACACGGTATGGTCATTATGCGTTTCTAGTTATGTCATTTGGGCTAACAAATGCACCCGCAACTTTTATGGATTTGATGAATAGGGTGTTTAAGCCATTCCTGGATGTATTTATGATAGTTTTTATAGATGATATTCTAGTTTATTCTAGATCAGAAGAGGACCATGCCAATCACTTACGACAGGCATTGCAGACTCTTCGTGATTGTAAGCTTTATGCAAAGTTCTCTAAATGTGAGTTTTGATTAAAGTCGGTGGCATTTTTGGGTCATATTGTATCTAGTGAAGGGATAAAGGTTGATGCTCAAAAGATAAAAGCTGTGAAGAATTGGCCAAGGCCCACAACGCTTATGGAGATTCGTAGTTTTCTCGGGTTGGCCGGTTATTATAGAAGGTTTGTTGAAGGCTTTTCTTCCATTTCACACCCTTAACCAAGCTAACCCATAAAGCATCCAAATTCCAATGGAATGATGCCTGTGAGAAGAGTTTTCAAGATTTAAAGAACAAGTTGATTTCTACACCCGTATTGGTACTTCCAGAAGGCACCGAAGGGTATACAGTGTATTGTGATGCTTCCAGAATTGGTTTAGGATGTTTATTGATGCAGCATGGTAAGGTAATAGCATATGCTTCTAGACAATTGCGGCCACATGAGAAAAATTATCCTACACACGATCTTGAGCTAGCAACAGTTATTTTTGCTTTAAAGATATGGCGCCACTACTTATATGGGGTTCATGTTGATATATATACTGACCATAAGAGCTTGCAATATATTTTTAATCAGAAGGATCTAAATTTAAGGCAGCGGAGATGGCTTGAACTATTAAAGGACTACGATGTTGATATCTTGTACCATCCAGGGAAAACAAATGTGGTAGCTGATGCGTTAAGTCGTAAGGCTATGATGGCGCCTATAGAAAGGCAAGGGATGATTAAAGATCTTCACCAGTTAGCTAGTTTGGGAGTTCGCCTTCTTGAAACTCCGGATAAAGAGCTTATCGTACATAATGCTACGGAATCTTCATTAGTAGCTGAAGTGAAAAAGAAGCAATATGCAGATCCTATTTTATTACAGCTTAATGAGAACGTTCAGAGTGGTGCGACCAATGCATTTGAGCTTACGTGAAAAGTAGTACTTCAGTGCCAAAACCGATTGTGTGTGCCGGATGTAGACGGGATAAGAAAGAAGATTATGACAGAGGCACATTGTTCAAGGTATTCCATTCATCCAGGATCAACCAAAATGTATCAAGATTTGAAAGATATGTATTGGTGGAATGACATGAAGAAGAGCATTGCAGAATTTGTAGCTGAATGTCCAAATTGTCAAAGAGTTAAAGTTGAGCACCAAAAACACGGAGGTTATATACAATGCGTTGATCTTCCAAGCTGGAAGTGGGACATGATCAACATGGATTTCGTTATTGGTTTGCCTCGTACATCCCAGAAGTTTGATTCTATATGGGTGATTGTTGATAGGCTTACCAAATCCGCACATTTCCTACCAGTTAGGACCACTTACACAGTTGAAGAGTATGCGAAGCTGTACATTAAAGAGATAGTCCGATTACATGGAGTGCCAATCTCTATTATATCAGATCGGGGAACCCAATTTACCGCAAACTTTTGGAAGTTTTTTCAGAGGTGTTTGGGAACACAAGTGAAGTTGAGTACAACTTTTCACCCTAAAACAGATGGACAAGCAGAACGTACCATCCAAACACTTGAAGATATGCTACAAGCTTGTGTAATAGATTTTATGGGCAACTGGGATGATCATTTACCTCTTATTGAGTTTGCCTACAATAATAGATATAATTCAAGTATCAAAATGGCACCATATGAAGCTTTATATGGAAGGAAGTGTAGATCACCAATAGGATGGTTCGAAGTGGGTGAAATTCTTTTGTTCGGACCGGATCTTGTTTATCAAGCCATAGAGAAGGTTACAGTAATTCAACAACGACTGAAAATAGCCCAAAGTCGACACAAGTCATATGCGGATAGTAGAAGGAGAGGGATAGAGTTTTCTATAGGTGATTGGGTATTTTTGAAGGTATCACCAATGAAAGGGGTAATGAGATTTGGCAACAAAGGGAAGTTGAGTCCACGTTATATAGGCCCGTAAAAGATCACTCGAAGGTTTGGACAAGTTGCATATGAATTAGAGCTACCCTAAGAGCTCTCATCAGTACATCCGGTATTTCATGTGTCAATGCTTCGAAAGTGCATCGGAGATCCATCACATATCACTTCTACTGAGGATGTGCAAGTTGCGGAAGATCTTACCTATGAGGAAGTGCCTATTGCTATTCTAGATCGCCAAACTAAGAAGATGAGAAATAAAGAGATAGCATCTGTGAAAGTACGTTGGAGAAATCGTCAAAGGGAAGAGATTACATGGGAAGCTGAAGAAGCAATGAAATCTAAGTACCCTCATTTGTTCAAAGATGAAGAGGAAGTTCAAGAAACGGAGTTAGAACGTTAACAAGTAAGTGTTTTTTATATATGCATAGTATTTATGTGATGATGTGAATATTAATGATGGACTTGAACTTGTTTCGGTTGAATAACTACGCTAACATTCGAGGACGAATGTCCTAAAGGGGGTAAGGATGTAACACCCCGTATTCAAGTACGTGTATTGGCGTATTCAAGTACGTGTATTGATCTTATTTATATGGAATTAATTTTTTATTTTATTTATACCGGAATTTGCCCGTCGATGGTTGCATGCGAAGGTTATTGAATAAGCTTTCCAACGATATAAAGATTTCTAAAAACGGATAGGTTTTAGATATAATCGAGCACGTTCGAAACTATAAAACGGTGGCCGGGATATTTGGAAATAGTAAATGTGCAGGAAAATTTCCTGCACACAAACTATTGAGGCCAACCAAATTTTTGGGTCAACTTCGAATGATCATAACTCCCTTAATATAATGAACTGGGAGATTGTCGACCTATGAAAAGAGAGATATTTGAGTCTTCTTTCCAATGCAATTTGTTTCATCCAAATCCAACGTCTGAGTAAGGAGTTATACCCGTTTTACTTCAGCCTATCAAAACAGATTTTTAGGGTCAACTTCAAATGACCATAATTCCTTGTACAGGACGAACTGGGTGTCCTACTTTATATGAAATGAAATAACTTTGAATCATATTTCCAACTATACCAATTTCACCCAAATACGATATCGAAGCATAGAGTTATGGTCGATCTACTTTAGCTTATAAAAATAGTCCACCAAAGGACAGATAGGACATTATTTAAATTTTAAAGGCATTTTGGTCATTTTCTATTATATTATGGACGGGAATATGTGTATATATACATGTATATGAGTTCAAAAACTCATTTTCATCATCAATCATTGAGAAAGAACAAACCCTAGCCAAATTTGACCTTTAAATTACTTTTGATTCAACCGTAGAAATTCCAAAGTAATCTGATAACTGCGTTTGTCATCTCGAGAGCTTCGAACGACACCTATTATTTGTGAAAACAGGATTGCATAATCAAGAGGTGAATTCTAAGGTATGAATATTGTTTGCCTTTGTTCTTTACCATATGTATATGTGTGATAGAGGATTATATGTATTGGTTGTTATTGAAAGGTGGTGGAAATAGGGTTATGGACTATTTTGCATGGTTTGGTTGTATTGAATTGTGGAAGGTGGATATGGTAATTGATTTATGGAAGGTGGATATGGTGATATGCTATTGAATTGATGATTATTTATGTCTATGGCTCAATTTGGTTTAATGGATTGGTTGGAAGGATAAATGAATCCAAACTTGATATTGGAGGATGTTGTATGAATATGCATGGCATGTGAATGTAATTGGAGTATAAGAGGGTTAAAGTGACACCCTTTATGGTGTAATTAAGGCTTACTACTTAACCACTAGTTTGGTGAATTCAAATAATTGAATTGTGACGTTTGGTTGCTAATACTAGATTGCTATATATGTTCATTGTAGATAAGTAATCCGAAAAGACGGGAAGTCCATTTGGGACTAGTATTGAAGGTTGACAGTCAGGTATGTAAAGCATACTCTATACCATATCTTTGGCATGAAAGTGAACAATTGTTCTATTAAGAAAGTTTTCAAAGTTATTCAATAACATGTGATCCATAATGGTTTTGTATGATGTCCTACGTTACCAATGAACTTGTTTCCACCCTACAAGATGTCAAGACATTCCAATACTTACTTGTTTTCCAAATCTTACATGTTTATTGCACTAATGAATGTCAGAAGGTATCCGGTTACTCAAACAAGATCCATGTGCTATTAATGACTCCAAAACGTTTCATTGATACACCAATAAGTTCCTACTTCATTGTTATGGCATTGATGACTCCAAAACACTTCATTGATGTGCCAATGAGTTCTTACTTCATTGTTATTGCATTGATGGTCTATTTATATGTCTCTTATTGATGTATCATTGTTTCAAAGTATCAAAAATGTTGTGGCGACCGAAATAACAATTTGAAAGATTAATTGAACTAAGTGATGGAAGTTCTCTCTTATCGGGTGGTATCCCAGGGGCATAAGCCTATCATGGGTCGATCCCTATTTATGTGTTTATGGGTGGTATCCCAGGGGCATAAGCCTATCATGGGTCGATCCCAGTTGATATGTACTGGAGGCAGCCTAATGGTCACAGTACAGTACAGTAATGATTACAAAGATGATAAGAACGAAGGTAAAGTGATTGAATAAATACAATGTACAGGTTGTCACAAGTTCTAGTAAGTGTGGTCCACTCCTATTACGATTTATTCAATTGTTTCTGATTTCTATTGAGCTCCTATATCATATGTGATTATCTACAACTTTACATACTCAATACATATTTCGTATTGACGTCCCCCATGGGGGACCTGCATTTCATGCTGCAGGCACAGGTACCTCAGCTCATACACCGCACAAGTAGGAGCCAGGATATCCAGCTGCTTTTGGTGAGCTCCAATTTGCTTCGGGGCTTTCCGTGTCATATCCAGTCACTTTTGGTATTGTATAGAAGTTAGTTATATGGCGGGGTGTGTCCCGACCTTAGTTAAACTCTGTGTATTGTCTAGAGGCTTTGTAGACCTAATGTACAGTCAAGGTGGTGTTTTGTTAATAGACGTGATGACTCCAACAACCAAGTATTGTATATACATATATATGTGTGCTTGAGCTTATACAGGTGATTATTTCCTTTTATATGCGACATGATGCTGTCCGAATTTCGGGTTGTCATAGAGGTATGCATGGGAAGTATAAGGTTATGAGCTGGTTCTCCCGGGCCTCCTCGGTTATGGGTGCCAGTCCGCCCTAATAGGATTTGAGGCGTGACATCTATACTGGCTTATATCGCTGGGATTTTTTATATTTGGTATTAGAGTAATAAGAGTTTGATTCCAAGAGTGAATTAGACGCCCTGAACGAAAGAAACTTTTAACCGCTTCACATATATCTCTTGATAAAATATTCCAATACTTTTGAAAGAAAAAAGGAGTCATACCATCCACTCCTGACACCTTTAGGGGATTCATATCAAACGTTGCCTTTTTAATCTCCTCACTCGTAACCTCCCTAATTAGATTATCATTCATATCATTGTCAACTACTGGATGAATTAAAGTCAGAATAGCGTCAAAGTTTACTTTTCTGATTAATACTGACCAAATTGAGAAATTTTAGGAGGTTGGCGGAGGAATAGGGAGTGTGACAGACATGCCTTGGCCTAATATAGAGGATTAGATTAATTAAATGAAGAAGAATATAGAAACTAATGTGAAATCAATTCATCATATCCTGTGCATTAAAATTCCTTTAATTAATTGTAATTACTAGTTTCTAATAAAATTTAATACAAGATTAACATGAAGAGGAATGGAATATAGAAAGAAAGAAAAAACTCACCTTTAATATTTAAATCATAGTGAGAAATATATGTTGTGTTTCATTTTTCTTATAGTATAAATTTAAATATCAAATATTAGAATATCATAATTGATTTGAAATTCATAATAAAAATTCATTATTAACAAGAAACTTACAATAACAATAACAGCTACTCCTCAATTTTTCAATTAAATTGTGATCAATTATATTAATCATCACATATAAGGAAATGAATTTTAATGTTATCATTAAAAAAAGATATGAATTAATATTTATTTACTAATTAATATTTTTATTTATTTATTAGAACTATAACTTATATAAAAGTTGATTTTTAATTATTTAAGTTGGGTCCTACAATTATATTCATTTAGTACTTATTAATGAAGTTAATTTTTTTTTCTTTCCAAACAAGAGGCTTATTCCTAGGGAATCAGGTTTAGCCAAAATTTTGTTAAAGAAAAATTATTTATGGATTACGAGCTAATAAGGTCACAAATCTTATTAGTCCTACCTACCGTGGTTTCTGCAAATTAAAGTAGTTTTGATGCTTAAGTGAATGAGTATAAGTCGTAAACACTGACAGTGTAAAGATTTATTAGATGATCAATGTAGTTTAGATCAATCATAGTAGATTAGTTCTTGCCATTGTCTCAGTGCAATGCTGGGATCTAGGGTAAGCATCAATACGTGGAGTGGTTCTGCGTAAATCATAGGGAAATCGAAATATAGTAGTTATTGATGTCTAAATGATCACGCAATGTATAAACCCCTACACCTGTGTCCTCAGTAGGTGTTCAACCATTTGTTCTCATTACCTTAAATGTTTATAACTGTCTTCTTGATATCAAACTTCAACAATGTACTAAATGTGCTGCTCTACCAGAAACCATGAGTCGTTTAGATCACCTGTTTGCTTACCAACTGTCTCACTTACCTTTTCTGTCCTTTCTACACCTAAGTCTGCCGGTGTTTTTTTTTTCGTTTCGTACCACTGCTTCAAATGTATGCTTCTATTACATAATGAAAGTTTAACTTATATGCAATGACGGTGTAATGAAGCGCATTGATGGTGTAAATTTTTATTTAAATATATATAATCCTCTTTCTGAAATTGACTATTCATGGTAATTCCTATATGGTTTAACAGGATGGCACAGCTGCAATGCGATCAGCATCCCTGTTGTCATCATCCCCTCCTTTCTTTAATAGTTTACCGCCTAGCCGAGTGATGAATCCTTTACCTCATGACGTGTACTTTGCTGATTATGGAAAGCAATTAATCTATTTATCATCATATATCACCAGTAATTAATTCACCTTCACCTTCGTCGAGTTGTAAGGGAAGGTCATGTGCAAGGGCAAGACTAGTACTTGGGCAAAAAACTCAAGCACCAGCTTGGAGTTGAAGGCTTTGATTGCCTAAACTCTCATCTGGCTGCTGTGGTTTGAATCTTCCTTAATGAACTGTAAATAACTGGGACTTTATGAACTGAATAATCAATATAGAAATTTGACTATAAACATGTAAGTAAGGAATACATTTTGCTAGAAAAAAAGATAAAAAGGAAAGACAAAAATTTTGGACACTAATTAGCATTAGAGGGAAGGTTTTGAATTTTCTTGTATATGCTTACTTATAAAGGGCAATAAACTGACACCTCTTCGACATGTTCAGCTGCTTCAATCGTTATTTTATTATATTAACCCTAAACAATTATTATAAGTTATTTAAGTATAAAATAATTAATAAAAATGATAAATTGAATATAAAATAATAAATTAATTATTGACGTTTTATTTTTACTTGATGTCTTATATGAGACCTATTTAATTTTTTTCACAAATATTTTATATAGTAATTTCATTATATCACTGTTATAAGTCATTTAAGACATGTCTGTTTCGTTGTTTCAATCGTGGTTTTATTGTATCATGATCCATAATTAATTTTGAAAAAAATAAATAAAATAGAAATAAAACAATAAATTAACTTTTGATGTTTTTGTACTACCTTCTTCAGCTGCTTTAATCGTAATTTTACTATATCACCCCTAATTAATTATTATAAGTCATTTAAGTATTAACAAATTAATAATATTTAATAAAACGATAAAATAAACATAAAATGATAAATTAACTTTCGATGTTTTAAATTAATTAGATGTCATATATGAGATCCATTCAATTTTTTTCACATGTATTTTTTATAATAATTTTGTTTTATCACTTCTAATTAGTTGTTATAAGTTATTTAAGACTTGTCTGCTTATTGTTTCAATCGTGATTTTATTATATCATCCTAATTAATTTTTATGGCCATCTAAGCATTAAAAAATTAATAATATTTCATAATAAAGATAAAATACACACAAAATGATATGTCAATATAAAATATTTGTTTGACTATCGAAATTATATTAGTACCACAAAAATTAAGATGGGACAGAGGAAGACATAACTTATTGAAAAATTATATTTAAAACATTATAAATCACATATTTAACAACTTAAAAATATAAAATATATAAAATATTTGATTGACTCTCAAACTTATATCAGTGTCACTTAAATTGGAATAGAAGAAAAAGTATTATAAATCATAATAATTAAAAATTTAAATTATTTTAATGATTAATTATCTAAATTATATTTGTGTCACATAAATTAAGACAAAAAATAATATATATTGGATCCGTGTTGAGCATGGGCCTTCGATGTCTAGTTTATATATGGATGCCTATCTTAAGCAATTTTTCATGTAAGGGGTTTTATATATAGTTTGATCAATTTTGTTTATTGCCTTGTGTAAATGCACTCGAGTGGGTTTTAACATTTTTTGACAATTTGAAAATATATAATATTGTACAATGTGGATTCTTCCCCACCCATTTCCACGGAGATCTTCAGATTAGAGATGGACATATTTTGATTTAAATAAAAAAAATTAAAAAATTAAACTGAAATTTAATTTTGGTTTCAATTTTTCGAATCGGATTCGATTTATAATTTTAAAATTTTGGTTTTTTGGTTCGATTTTCGATTTTGTTTAAAAAAATCGATTAAATCCAAAAACCAAAATTTTATAAATAAATAAATAATATATATATATATATATTATAAATATATAATATAATATAATATTATATTATATTATATATGTATATATAATATTTAGTAATTCACATTCACAATTAACATTTAACAGCAAATTCACATACGCCGCAACCATTGCCCATTGCCAACCCTAAATCCCTATTCTGGTATTCCCTACGCCGTTTCTCACGTACACCGGCGACGACGAGTCACGACTCACGAGTGTTCCTCCGTTCCACCGAAGGCAAGGTGGTGTTCCTTCATTGATCGTTTTCACTTCTACTGGTTGTGGGTTGTAGCTATCCACCGGCGAGAAATAGATGAGTTTTGTGTCATTTTAATTTGTAGACTATTTATGCAAGGTTATATTATATGTAATGATTAATGACGTTATGTATTATGTTAAGCTTATGATTATTTCATTTCGTTTCATTCATGTTGAGTTATTTATAATTATTTATATTTGGGAATGAAAAACAGGTTTGAAAAAGAGTTTTTTTTTCTAAAAAAAACCATCAATTTTAAATGCTCAGTTATGAAAAAGAGAGGCTAACTACTTTAATATTTCAAACCGAAATAAAAATTCGAAATAATTGAACCGAATTTGTAAAAACCGAATCGAACCGAATTTATTTCGATTTGGCTACGGATGTCATTTTTGTCAATCCGAAAACCGATAAACCGAATCGATATTAAACAATTAGACCGAACCGACCGAACGCCCACCTCTAATTCAGATTGTAATACATTATCATCTTTGCAGCACTGGATGTTTTAGTTAGGTTTGATTTGTCCAATTAGCAGTTTTTTGTTCTTGGTAATTTAGGTTGAGTTTAAGTTTTGTGCATCATCATCAGTGTAGAAAATATTCTACACTATTAGGTGAACTTGATTTGCTATTGCAGGTTACCTAATTTTTTCGTTTTTAATTTTTATGTAAATAATTGGGTAACCTGCAATAGCAGATCAAGTTAGCTGATAGTGTAAAAAATTTTATGCACTGACGATGCATAGAACTTAAACTCTTATGCTAGGGCCGTTAAATGGCCCTGAAAAAGAGAAATTAGGGTTCTTAATATATTTTCACGCTCAATGAGATGCACCAATTTCTAAATAAGACTCGATCAACCTTTCCTTATATGAAATTGCTTTCATAAACTAACCTTGAACTTAGATTCATGTTTCATTTTGAAAAAAAGAAAGATCTTTTTAACTAGGGTTCATTATTAAGGTTCCAACAGTCACAATTACAACTTCATTTTCTACAACACACATAATTCTACATCACCACTAGCCACAGTAGTATAGCTACCATCAGATCTATTATCTCCATTGTATATTCCAATCAAAAAGACTGACGCCATGCATGCCGGTAGAGAACCTCCAAACCGAACTACATACAAACAAACCATTATCTCTAAGCTAAGTTGTAAAGACTAAAAGACTGATACAAAACTGACACCTACTTAGTAAAATTCTCTAGAACTTTCACTCTTGACACATGTATGGTATGCAAGCCCACAAAACTCTAAACTAGGTAGCAAAAAGTTAAAAAAAAAATAAAAGCAAACTTTCACATAGCAAAGTACATACAGGTGCCCAAAATGTGGTCGGTATGTTTTTGGAGATTTCTCCACCTTATTTCCTCTTGGGGGTTATAACTTTTAATACTATGACTGTTCCTCTTTTTTTTTTTTTTATTGAAAAAATATAATTTCTTTTTTAGATTTAACTTATATATTATATTATACACCAACATTGTAACATAAAATAACTTAATCCTGGTAATCAAATCAGATTATTCACTTTGACTAGTTTTTGAATTGTCCAAGTCCATGAATTTGAATCAGATAACATGTAAAGAATGGATCTTGGGTCTAACTCAACCTCAAAAACTATCAAGATTGCCCAATTCTATATAAGGAGATCAAATATCATTCCTTCTCCATTTTTTTTTCCTCTGGGGGTTACAACTTTTGATACTATGGGTTGTTTCGTAATGGTATCACCTTATTATTCTTTTTTGATTGAAAAACATAAAACTTTATTGTAAAACAAAATAACTTAATCTTGATGATCGGGTCAGTTTATTCACTTTGACTAATTTTCAAAGCATATGAAAGAAAAACATAAAACTATCCAATAAGTTTCGAATTTAACTTATATATTATATTACACACCAATACTGTAATATAAAATAACTTAACCTTGAATCCTTGATGTTTGGATTAATTTGTTCACTTTGATTAATTTTGGGATTATATGAACATAAAACGACACTATAACATAAAATAACTTAACCTTGATATCCGAATCAACTTATTCACTTTGACTAATTTTCAAAGCATATGAGGCACTTGTTATATCTCACTCTGTTCACCAAATTTTGAATTCTTGCCTCTATTGAGAATTAAACTTTAAATCTCATTATTTTCAACTCACTTCACGAAGCACTATACTGCACTCTG
The DNA here is from genome assembly GCA_030864215.1 of Capsicum pubescens. NCBI lineage: Eukaryota > Viridiplantae > Streptophyta > Magnoliopsida > Solanales > Solanaceae > Capsicum > Capsicum pubescens. The sequence continues at coordinate 189,277,157 of CM061539.1, read as the reverse complement.
AATAGTGCTATTACTATTTACTTTTATCTATCATAACAGATAATTTATCTTATTTTCCAGGTTACTAGCTTAATTCCCACATTAATTCTGATGTAGTTATTTTGGATTTTTATGCATTCTCAGAGAAAGCAAACTCAACTTAACTTAATCATCTAAACTACTTCACTTTTTAGTAGTTTTTAGACAACTCTTCACTGAATTTAATGCATAATAACTTGATTATTGTAACGGACAAGTCAAAGGGTAGAGTAGTTGCCAACTTTAATTTTCTCCTGTTTAGTTACTGTGTTCTTTCTAATTTCCTCAATACACGATACATGTACTCGGATTTAGTTCTGTTTTATCTCCATTTTATATTTTGAATGAGCGAAAAGAAACACAAGCTAAATCTTAGCTGTTCAGTTGGTTAGTTATCACGTTGTTGGTGAGGTGATTTAATTCTGTATTAACTCCATTTTAAATTTCGAATGAGCAAAAACAAACACCAGCTCAATCTTAGTTGTTCGGTTAGTTAGCTATCTGAACTTTCCCGTTGTTGGTAACTTGTAATCCCACTCGCATACCCCTATTTTATTTACCAAAAAACCGAAGAGAACACCTTGTTAATGGTGTGTATGTTATGTGATGAGTCATGCATGCAAGCATATAATCCAAAACTGATAACGTTGCTTCCTTCACTATATATTCACTCCTCCCCCCACTCAATTGAAGCACCAAACAATCTTCTCTTTTTCTTCCTCTTTGCTTTCTTCTTTACTTTCTTTGTCCCTTTTTCCCCCCTATTCCCTCTATGATGGGGTCTGTCAGCAATGAGAGCGGTCCTAGTGAGGTGAAAATAGCGGTGAAAAACAATGATGAGCCAGTTCAGAAAACCGAAAATAGTTCTGCTGGAAAGAAGCCTGAGGAGGAAATCCCACCTTTGGATGTGAAAGATTATGAGGAGCTAGGTCTTATAATAGACCTGGATGCAATGGGGGGAGCTTTTTATGAAAATGCTAATATTGATTTTAATGCTATGTTTTCTGACTTTGATCTTATGTTCCCTGAAGATGAAACGAAGGCAATGGAAATTAATCTTCCTCATGTTGATGAAAAGGACATACTTGATCCTCCTCCAGTGGATTTTCCTATAACTAATCCCGCCTTGATGGAGCTGCAAAAGTGGATGGACATTGATCCACCTGAGTTCAACTCAAATGGTGCAGGAGTGCCACCACTATCTGGGGATCCTAAGAGTTGGGACTTTGAACTCATGGAGAGGCTGTGGTATCCAAATACTTATCAGGAATACCTACGTATCTGCAAACAGGGCAAATAATCCCCACCCCCCCAGTCTCTTCCAAATTCAACTATGATGCTACTAGTATACTAAGACAAAGTGCTCTCTATGTATGCGTGTGTATCTTTTTTTTTCTGTGTACCTATCTCTTTTTATTTTTTAATCTTATGTCTGTGTGTTAATATGTACACTTGAAAAGTCTCTCTATCTGAGGCTTTTTAAGTAAGTGTAAGATATGTGAAGTTCAGTTATACCAAGGGTTGTAATAATGTTGTATCAAATCAAATAGGTAAACAAGTACCTATTAAGTTTGTAAATTTTGGGGTTTGATTTTGTCCTTGATCTGTTGTTACTTCTATTTCCCAATTTGATAATGAGATAGTAGTAATTAATGAAAATCAATAAGATTTGTCTTTCTATGATTCTCAAATTAAACAGGACTAACGAAAAGCTAGTGTAAGAAATCGATCGAGCAAGAGGCAACAAAAAAGTAAGGTATGGATAGAGTAGATCTATGATATTGGGAACTTAAAAAGAATTATGGAATGTAGTTAGTTAAGAGCAGTGTAGAGCGGTGATTAATTAACTTTTGTGCACTAGTAATGTCAAAAGAATAATGAAGTTACTCAAACTTTTGTACGTCAGTCAACGATGCTAAAAGAAATTATGAGTTACTTCCTCAGTTTGCTTTTACTTGTCACTAATTTCCTAATTGGATGTCTACTTTTACTTGTTATTTTTGACATATCAAGAGAGGACAACTTATTTTCCTACTTTACCCTTAGCATTAATTGTTATTTCTCCAAATTAATTTCAAGAAACAATGTAAACATCACATGACAAGTAAAAAAAGGACGGAAAAAGTATTTTGGAGTTGCTTAAAACCGGTGCCTAATTAACTTTTGTGCACCACTAATGTCAAAACATTAGGTAACTACTTAAATCAATGCTTAATTCATTTTTGTGCAATAATAGTGTAAAAAAATTATCAAATCATCAAGTCATTTAAAAGATATTTAATTTCTCATATATAACCTTCAATAAAATGTGAAATTCAGAATTTTGAAAACTAAGGAGAAGGAATGAGGTTTGAACTTTGAAACCCTTCAATTATAAAGTGGAAGACATCTCCAGCAATGAGTATACGATGAGTGCATTTATAATTTTCTATTTGATAATATAGGGAGTTGGATAGGTTTAAGGGGAGGAAAAGATGACTAGAGTTGTATATATATAATATTTTTGTTTATTTTAGAAGTGCCCAAAGGCCAAAGCTAGAAACAAGATTTATAGTAGAATATTCAAAGTTTTTCGTCGAACAAGTAAATATAAATATAGAGAAAGTCCTTCCTATTCGGAGAGTGACATTAGGGTTTTCTAGAAGAGCTTGTTTCGTTTTTGGAGATGAGAATTAGAAGAACGTGAAAAGCTCAACTGAATACCTACTAGAACTATATAGACTTCACTTGTCTATTACTCGATCTTAAATAACTATAGTTACAAAGATCCATTCAATAGCTCGAATATAAAAAGAAGGCTTTCTCTTCAATTCAAGACACAGGGGTACTGAGGTTTCGATTGAGGCATTAAGTAATTAGGAGTTGAGGGAAATCATCTTTCTTTAATTAGAAAGCTTATTTACATTCATTTTGTAAAATTTGGGGTTTAGTTTTGAATTAAATTTAGATAATTTTGTCATTCTTTTGTTACTTGTATTCCCCAATTTGACAATGAGATAGTAATTAATGATAACCAATAAGTTTTCTCTTCCTACAATCCTGAAACTGGACTAACGAACAACTAGTATAAGAAATCGATTGAGCTAAGAGGCAACAAAAAGTATATATGGGATGAATAGAGAAGATCAATGAGATTAGGTGTTATTTCCTTCTACGGGTATGCAGAATCTGTATATGTAGAACAACAACTTCAACTAGAGTTCAAGTATAAACAAGAACACAATGAAGTATATCAAATACCCTCAACACAAGATCAAAATGACCTTTCCAAGAGGTGTATTTTATTTTTTCCAGAAAATAGATCAAAACAGAAATGAATAAGGCCAAGTCGTCCGAATTCACGGAGTTTCCTTAAGGAAACAATTCCCCTCACTGTACCCGAGGTTATGAAATTTTTCCTCCAGGATAAAATGGCCTTCAATCAAAATATAGCGGTACCTCAAATATTTGGACTCGTCGAACGCACTCAACAGTTTGAATGTTCACACAAAGTTTTTGAAGACAAGAAGAGTATTTTTAATTCTGAAATTTCGTATCAAAACCTATGGATGAAAGAAGGTTTATATAGCCACAACATGCCTCTTCTGAAAAGAGGCAATGGTTCACTCCAAAGGTTACACCTTTGCTGTAAGTTCATGTCTGTTCACCATTCCAACCTTCTGTAGCCTCAGTGCAGAACAATGTATCATTTCTGAAGCACCAGTTCGTAAACAATGCATCATTTCACTCACTTGAAACAGTTCAACTTTGAAACAGTTACTGCAGTCAAATAAAGTTTGTCCAAAAAGATAGATCTCATCAATCGATCATTTGCCAAATCCAAATCCGAAGCTGAGCCGAGCGAGCGACGATGACGACGACGCGAGGCATCTATTATTTCTTGCCTCACTTGCCATGTGGAGTAAGTGTTCTTGATTATAAACACTTTCAAGTTCTCTTCTTCCACCAATGTGGGAGAAAGAGTAAACTTTCTAATTTGAGAGTACACTTTTCATTTTAGTGTCTCCTTCCCCTCCACCATTTTATTCTCCATTTTTCCATTCACACTTCTTTCATATACTATGAACCCAACAATCCCCCACATGAATGGGAAATGGCTATTTTTTGTAAAATTTTTACGGACAAGTATGTGATCATCAAGCAAAGACTGATTGCATCTGGATAAGTGGGTTTCCCTTTGAACTTTCCGTAGTGAACATGCATCGGATGCACTCGGTGAATCGGTAGATTTGATATCTTTGAGCCGTCGAGCTTTAATGTACACCTAGATAATACATGTCACATAACCAGCCTTTTACCGTTTATGGTTCTCACGATTTTATTCTTTTCAGTCATGAACACGTCCCGATTTCATGAGAGCTTAGAGAATAGGCCTTTATTAACATTCTCTTTGAAGCGGCTTCCACTTCCCCCTCACATAGGTGATTTCTAAACGTTCAATCCTGTAGATTAAACTATTTGGTCTAATCTGCCAAATTTAGATAATCATTGAAAAACTTTTCACCTTAAGTCTTATCCTTGTTTACTAAACATTGTCTACATCATGAGAATGAGTTGGGTAATTGACAATGTTGAACTAAACATTGTCTACATCATGAGAATGAGTTGGGTAATTGACAATGTTGAACCTGTCAGACACAACTTTGTTTGATCTCCTTGAACCTAGCTCTTGAGATCTCCAGTCTGCTAGGTAGAGTTACAGCCATGCTGACTCGTCCTAGGCCTTAAACACATTTCCTTGGATGTTCTTTCCACTCCTTCTCTAGATAGACCTTTTGTAAGTGGATCCGACACATTATCCTTTGACTTTACATAGTCAATAGTGATAATTCCACTAGAGAGAAGTTCCCTAACGATATTATGTCTCCGTCGTATGTGACGAGATTTATCGTTGTACATCATGCTCCCTGCCCTACCTATTGCTGCTTGGCTATCACAATGTATACATACTGGTGCCACTGGTTTGGGCTAATAAGGAATATCTTCTAAGAAATTTTGGAGCTATTCTGCTTCTTCATCGGCTTTATCTAATGCGATAAATTCAGATTCCATTGTAGAGCGAGCAATACAAGTCTGTTTGGATGATTTCCAAGAGACCGCTCCTCCACCGATAGTAAATACATATCCACTTGTGGATTTTACTTCGTTCGATCCGGTGATCCAATTTGCATCACTATATCCTTCAAGTACCGCAGGATATTTGTTATAATGCATGGCATAATTTTGAATGTACTTAAGATACCCCAAAACTCTTTTCATTGCCATCCAGTGAGTTTTGCTGGGATTACTCGTGTACCGACTCAATTTACTGATAACACATGCTATGTCTAGTCGTGTATAGTTTATTGCATACATTAAACATCCCAATACTCTTGCGTACTCCAATTACGAGTCACTTTTACCTTCATTCTTTCGAAGTGCAAAGCTCGCATCCAATGGAGTCTTGGCAATACCGAATTCCATATACTTGAACTTGTCAAATACCTTTTCGATATATGACTGTGACAATGCCAACCCTTGTGGAGTTCGATGGATTCTTATACCTAAGATTACATCTGCAACTCCAAGGTCTTTCATATCAAACTTGCTCTCGAGCATTCGTTTTGTTGCATTTATGTCAGAAATGTCTCTACTGATGATCAACATATCATCCACATATAAACATATAATGACTTGGTGATTTGAAGTGTCTTTAATATAAATACATTTATCACATCATTTATTTTGAATCCGTTTGTCAACATGGTTTGGTCAAACTCCGCATGCCATTATTTTGGTGCTTGCTTTAGTCCATATAATGACTTGATAAGTTTACACATCTTGTTTTCCTTTCCTGGAATCAAAAATCCCTCAGGTTGTTCCATGTATATTTCTTCCTCCAATTCTCCATATAGGAAAGCGGTTTTCACATCCATTTGATGGATCTCAAGGCCATATACTGCAGCCAAGGCAATTAACATTCGAATCGATGTTATTCTTGTTACTGGAGGGTATGTATCAAAGTAATCAAGGCCTTCTTTCTGTTTGAAGACTTTTACTACAAGTCTTGCCTTGTATTTGTCAATAGTACCATCTGCTTTCATCTTCCTTTTGAAGATCCATTTGGAACCTAAAGGTTTATTTCCGGGAGGAAGGTCAACCAATTCCCATGTATGGTTGCTTAAGATTAAATCTATCTCACTATTGACTGCCTCTTTCCAAAAGGATGAATCCGAAGATGCCATCGCTTTCTTAAATGTTTGAGGCTCATTTTCCAAAAGAAATGTCACAAAATTCGATCCAAATGAAGTAGACGTTCTTTGATGTGTACTACGTCTTGGATTTTCTTCATTATGTTCATTCTCAATTGGTTCATCACGAGGTTGTTTAGACCCCCCTAGACTGTTCATGTCTAGTTTTATACAGATAAATATTTTCAAAGAATTCAGCATTGTCTGATTCAATTACCGTATTTTCATTAATATCCGGATGTTAGAATTTATGAACCAAAAATCGACATGCCTTACTGCTTTTAGCATATCCTATGAACATACAGTCCACCATCTTAGGTCCTATCTTAACCCTTTTAGGCACAGGAACTTGGTCCTTTGCTAGACACCCCCACACTTTGAAATATTTCAAGTTGGATTTTCTTCCTTTCCACTTTCCATAAGGAATTGATTGTGTTTTACTATGGGGAACTCTATTGAGTATACGGTTGGCCGTAAGGATAGCCTCTCCCCACAAGTTTTGTGGTAAACCAGAACCTATAAGTAAGACATTCATCATTTCCTTCAAAGTTTGGTTTTTCCTTTCCGCAATTCCATTAGATTGAGGTGAATATGGGGCCGTAGTTTGATGGATGATTCCATTCTCTACACATATTTGCGCAAAGGGAGATTCATATTCTCCGCCCCTATCACTTTTTATCATTTTTATCTTTGTCTTACTGATTTTCAACTTCAGTTTTATATTGCCTAAACGCATCTATTGCTTCATCCTTACTATTTAGCAAGTAGACATAACAGTATCTAGTGCAATCGTCAATAAAAGTTATGAAATACTCTTTCCCACCACGTGATGGTGTTGACTTCATATCACAAATGTTAGTGTGTATTAAGTCTAGGGGATTGGAATTCCTTTCAACGGACTTATAAGGATGCTTTGCATACTTCGATTCCACACACGTTTGATACTTTGATTTATTGCACTCAAAGTTTGGCAAAACTTCTAAGTTAATCAGTTTTCGTAACGTTTTGTAATGAACATGGCCTAAACGTTCATGCCATAAATTATAAGACTTAAGCAAATAAGAAGAATTTGAACTTTTATTTATTTCAACAGTCATTACATTCATCTTATAAAGGCCTTCGGTCAGATAGACTTTTCCTATATACATTTCTCCTTTGCTAATTACAATTTTTCCAGAAACGATTACACATTTGAATCCGTTCTTGTCTAGAAGTGAAACAGAAATTAAATTTCTACGTAACTCCGGAACATACAAGACATTGTTAAGTGTCAAGACCTTTCCTGAAGTCATTTTCAAGCATATTTTTCCTGTTCCTTCTACCTTAGCAGTAGCAGAGTTAGCCATGTAGATCATTTCTTCTACTTGAGTCGGAGTGAATGACGAAAACAACTCTTTGTTGGAACATACATGGCGGGTGGCACCAGAATCCATCCACCATTCGCGAGGATTCCCGCCAAGTTGCATTCTAAGAACATAGCACACAGATCATCACATTCTTTGTTGGATTCAATCATATTTGCTTGATCCTTCTTCTTGCCTTTCTTCGGGGCTCGACAATCCGTGGACTTGTGGCCAATCTTGCCACAATTGAAGCATTTTTCCTTGAATTTCTTCTTGTGTTGATGGCTTCCTTGTTCAACTTTTTTTCTTTTCTTAGAATTGTTTTGGTCATATTCTGAAATTTTGTATCAAAACCTGTGGATGAAAGCAGGTTTATATAGCCATAACATGCCTCTTCTGAAAAGAGGCAATGGTCCACTCCAAAGGTTACACCTTTGCTGTAAGTTCATGTTTGTTCATCAAAGATTGCATCTTTTCCTGAACAATACTTGAAACGGTCGATCCTTTTCGAATCCGAGCAACGACGACGACGGCGTGAGGCATCTATTATTTCTTACCTCACTTGCCATGTGGAGTAAGTGTTCTTGATTATAAACACTTTCAAGTTCTCTTGTTCAACCAATGTGGGAGAAAGAGTAAACTTTCTAATTTGAGAGTACACTTTCCATTTTAGTGTCTCCTTCCCCTCCACGATTTTATTCTCCATTTTTCCATTCACACTTCTTTCATATACAATGAACCCAACAATAGGAACTTACAAAATATTGCTGCATATAGTTACTTAAAAGTGGTGATTAATTAACTTTTTATGCGCTAACAATACAAAAAAGAAATATGAAGTTACTTGAAATGTTGATTAATCAATTTTTGTGCACCTGACCACAAAATCTACAAGGAGGGTATGATGGAGCTGATTTAGGCACTAGCCATAGAGTAGGAGCCAGAATTGACCCTCTTCTTCTTAGACCACTTTCCACTATCTCTACCATACTGTTGCTAACCTTTATCCTAATTAGAGTTGCGATACTTCTTATTATGCCTTTCACTTATTTTTGAATACTTCTTTTCTCTTCCACTTGTTGCATATACACCACAAGTATAGATATATCCATATCCTTGTTCAACAAAGCAATGTTACTCTCAAAGATCAATTCACGGGATAACCCAGAGGCAAACTTACTTACCCTAGACCTTATGCTAGATTCCAATTCTAGAACATAATGCGAAAGCTTATGAAATTTCAAGGCATACTCCCTCACTGACATGCTGCCTTACTTTAAATTCATGAACTCCTCAGCTTTCACCTCCCTAAACTCCTAAGGAAAGAAGCCATTAACAAAAGTACTAAAGAAGTCAACCCACAAAGTAAACTTAGTACCATCTCCCCTAAGCAAACTTAGTACCATCACCCCTAAGCAAACTTAGTACCATTGCCCCTTGAGCCCTTGGATGACTTACTTCTTGAAAACCCTAAGTATGGATTCTTGAGAGAATTTGAGAGAGATTTAGAAGTGTTTGAGTATTTTAAGGATGAAATATAACCCCTTAAGTGATCTATGGATGTGGGGTTTTAATTAGGAAGGGAGTGAATTATCTAAAGTTCCCTCACATTAAAAGTTAAATTTTAGTCGTCAATGACTACGGGTCACTATACAACTCGTATAGCCTCATTATAACTCTTTACTATGATTCATAGCCAAGGCAATCTCTAAGACACTCATAAATTGTTAACCTTACGACTCAACCAGTTGGACTCATAATAGGACCCTACGACTTCTACAGTCCAGTTATAATTAACACAAAACCCATTTGGGACTAACACTAGAAACCCCACAATTTTCACCTAATGACTCATAATAAGTCCTTATGAATCATAGCGAGCCACTCGTAATCAGAGAAGAACTTATCCACTTAACTACTGATTTGGTTATGACTTGGGTCCCTAGGACCCGTCAAGACTTCCTATGACTTGTATAGGTAGTCATTGTAATGTATATATAATGTAGTATATTTTATAAGTAGTAGTATATATACATTTAATGGTGCGTATACACGTGTATATATCTTCTATAGAAGTGTATATTTAATGTATACATGTGTATATGTTTTATAAATTAGTATATAACTATACAAATATATATTGTAATGTATATACATTATAGTATATTTCATTTAAAGTATTACATATACATAGAATAGAGTGTATATATGTGAATGGATCTTCTATAGACGTGTATATTTAACGTATACATGTGTATATATTTTATAAATTAGTATATAACTATACAAATATATATTGTAATGTATATATATTGCATATATCTCATTTAAAGTATTTCATATACATAGAATAGAGTGTATATATGTGAATAGATCTTCTATAGACGTGTATATTTAACGTATACATTACTTTATGTTTTATAAATTAGTATATATATTGTAGTATATACTTTTTTTAAAGTAGTACATATCTTATGAATGGTGCGTATATATGTGTATATATCTTCTATAGACGTATATCTTTAAAGTATACAAGTGTATATGTTTTATAAATTAGTATGTAACTATATATATATACATATTATTGTATATATATATATGTATATCACTATATTGTAGTATATATTTTATTTAAAGTAGTACATATATATTGAATGGTGCATATATATGTGTATATATCTTCTAAAGTAGTATATATTTAACGTATACATGTGTATATGTTTTATAAATTAGTATATATATATATTGTAGTGTATATATATATATATTATACTATTATAGCAAATGTTTTATTTAAAGTAGTAAGTATAGTCATATATAATTATATGTTGAATGGTACGTATATATGTGCATATATCTTCTATAGAAGTGTATATTTAACGTATACATGTGTATATATTTTATAAATTAGTATATAAGTATATCTATACATATTGTAATGTATATATAATGTAGTATATTTTATAAGTAGTAGTATATATACATTTAATGGTGCGTATACACGTGTATATATCTTCTATAGAAGTGTATATTTAATGTATACATGCGTATATGTTTTATAAATTAGTATATAACTATACAAATATATATTGTAATGTATATACATTATAGTATATTTCATTTAAAGTATTACATATACATAGAATAGAGTGTATATATGTGAATGGATCTTCTATAGACGTGTATATTTAACGTATACATGTGTATATATTTTATAAATTAGTATATAACTATACAAATATATATTGTAATGTATATATATTGCATATATCTCATTTAAAGTATTTCATATACATAGAATAGAGTGTATATATGTGAATAGATCTTCTATAGACGTGTATATTTAACGTATACATTACTTTATGTTTTATAAATTAGTATATATATTGTAGTATATACTTTTTTTAAAGTAGTACATATCTTTTGAATGGTGCGTATATATGTGTATATATCTTCTATAGACGTATATCTTTAAAGTATACAAGTGTATATGTTTTATAAATTAGTATGTAACTATATATATATACATATTATTGTAGATATATATATGTATATCACTATATTGTAGTATATATTTTATTTAAAGTAGTACATATATATTGAATGGTGCATATATATGTGTATATATCTTCTAAAGTAGTATATATTTAACGTATACATGTGTATATGTTTTATAAATTAGTATATATATATATTGTAGTGTATATATATATATTATACTATTATAGCAAATGTTTTATTTAAAGTAGTACATATAGTCATATATAATTATATATTGAATGGTACGTATATATGTGTAATTGTTTATACTTTATATATTTTTTTAAAAATATATGTTGTATATTGAGTGTATATAGTGTATATTGGATTTTTTATTTATTTTTTAAACGGGTTTGACCGGTTTTTAACCGGGTTTGACCGGGTCTTGGTGGATTTGACCGGATTGGGTTTAGTGGGCCGGGACCGGGTGGGTTTTAATTTTTTTATTGATTGGCCCGGCCCGGCCCGGCCCGGTTAACGCCAAACCCGGCCCGGAACCAGCCCAAAACCCGGGTAAAATGAGAGGACCGGTTCCGGGTTGGCCCGGCCCGGCCCGTTAGACACCCCTAAGCCAAATTGAAAGAGTTAAAAGATGCTTCAACCCAACAAGGAAAACAAGAAGTCCACACTAATCTGTCTACCAATGTAAAAGAAAATTTAGTCATATTGTGCGCTACCATATTCCAAGATCTAGGAATATATATAACTGAAACTTCTTCAAACATCCTCATTAGCTTCCATATATCTTCGCACGTGGTATCTATCTCCCATGAAGCTACACTCCTCTTCATAACCATGTCCACTACATTCTTTGCGTCTGATAAAATCTGCACCTTTGTCCATCCATTTTCTTGAGCTTTTTCCAATGCAATCCGAATTGCAAGCGCTTCTACAATGATGGTCTTCCCAACAAATTGAAGTGGGAAGCCAAGGGCTTGAAGCAAATTTCCAGAGCTATCCATAGTTGTCATTTCAATGCTTGCCATATTCTTCTTCTTTTGTAAACTAGCATCTGCAAACATAACCACAAAATCTTGTTCTACAATAATTGTATTATTAGTAGTATGGTCAGGACCCAATGTGAGAGAAGGAGTAGCAAGTGAATTACTTTCATATTCCTGAAAATATAAAAGAGCCTTGTTTACAATTTCATTATTAGATTCATAGATTACCCCATTAAAGTTCCTATCGTTTCTAGCCTTCCAAATTGGCACATTATAGAGACACTTAATTTAATTAACTCAATAGAATCAGGGTATTTATTAGTATTATCAAAAAGTTCTTTCCACCAACTAGCAAATACTGTGATATTTTCGATGTTAGGCCATTTAATAGGACAAATTTTTCAAATCACCTAAGCCTTCCGACATCTAAAAAGCATATGTTCAATAGTTTCACTTTCCTCACCACAACTCTTACAGACATCACAATTATTTTTTAGCCTTTTAGAAATCATATCATTCACAGGAAGCACATTCAGGATACATTTATGAATGAAGTGTTTATACTTATTTTTGATATTCATAGACCATAAAAAATTCCAGAATTTTTTAGAAAAAGACTGATGACTTGATTGAGGTCTATCACTATTGGATATACTTCTTCTATCAATTTTCCTCGCCAAATGATGACCAGATTTCACTTCATAGATTCCCGACTTAGTGTGATGCCAAATGATTCTATCTGGAGATCTAGTACTAGAGATCGGGATAGACAAAATGTCATTTATATCCTCTATAGCAAACCTCTTCTGAAGTTCTTGAAGCTTCCAAGTGTGGTTTCTATGATCAATAAGGTCATTCACTTGTAATTCTAAATTCATTTGAGATTGAGAGAACTTAGGTTTGAAACCACATGCGTTGGGTATCCAAGGGTCAGTCCAAACCTTTACACTATCTCCGGATCCCACCCTCCATCTATTACCTTTTTGTAAAAGGTTTCTCCCCCAAATGATGCTTTTCCATACCCAAGAGCTAGTAGAAGAGGAAGTAGCTTTGAGGAAGGAAGTATTCTGAAAATACTTACTTTTAAGAATTCTAGAGATAAGAGAATCTTCCTGGGTTAAGATTCTCCAAGCTAGTTTAGCCAACAGGGCCTGGTTGAATGATTTTAACTTTCTAAACCCTATACCCCCATACGATTTAGCAATACAAAGGCTTTCCCATTTTTCAAAATGCATTTTTCTCCTACTCTCATCTTGTCCCCACCAAAATTTGGAAAAAATAGTGGTAATCTCTTTACACAAATTATCAGGAAATTGAAAACATAATAAAGCATAAGATGGTATCGCCGATAAAACGGATTTAAGCATTACTTCCTTACCCGCAGGGCTCAAGAAATTATGTTTTCAACCTTTAATTTTTTCCTTAACTCTATCCTTAATAAAATCCAACATTCTTTTTTTTGATTTACCTACTACTGCCGGTAAGTCTAAATACATCCCAAGATCAGTAGATCTTAGCTGCCCTATTGCTGCGATAATTTCACCCTTTTCACTTTCAGAAGTATTTTTACTAAAGAAAATAGTTGATTTAGAAAGGTTTACTTTTTGACCCGAGCAATCTTCATATTTTTTAAGAATATCAGAAATATTCGAAGCATTTAGAATATTAGCATTACAAAATATAAAGGAATCATCAGCAAAAAATAAATGATTAACCGTCGGTCCGCTCCTAATCAAACTTAACTCTTAAATATCTCCATTCGCTTCCGCTTGGTTTAATATTCTAGATAATCCTTCCGCACACATAAAAAATAAATATGGAGATAAATGATCCCCTTGTCTTAAGCCCCTTGTAGGAGTCACCTTCCCCGCTACCTCCCCATCAATATTAAATTTATAAGTAGGGGTAGTAACACATTGCATAATCCAACTAACAAAAGTTTCATGAAAATCCATTTTTGTCATTAGTTTTTGTAAATAAGTCCATTCCACTCGGTCATACGCTTTGGCCATATCTAACTTTAGAGCCATATACTTATCCTTTCCTCGCCTTTTATTCTTCAACATATGAAGGAACTCATGTGCTATAACCACATTGTCCACAATCTGCCTTTTGTCAATAAAAACCGACTGGTTAGGGAAAGTAATAGTAGGCAGGTATCTTTTAATTCTTGCAACTATAATCTTGACAATAATTTTGTAAACCGTTGAGCACAAGCTAATGGGTCTATACTGGCTTATATCGCTGGGATTTTTTATTTTTGATATTAGAGTAATAAGAGTTTGATTCCAAGAGTGAATTAGACGCCCTGAACGAAAGAAACTTTTAACCGCTTCACATATATCTCTTGATAAAATATTCCAATACTTTTGAAAGAAAAAAAGAGTCATACCATCCACTCCTGACGCCTTTAGGGGATTCATATCAAACGTTACCTTTTTAATCTCCTCACTCATAACCTCCCTAATCAGATTATCATTCACATCATTGTCAACTACTGGATGAATTAAAGTCAGAATAGGGTCAAAATTTACTTTTCTGATTAATACTGACCAAATTGAGAAATTTTAGGAGGTTGGAGGAGGAATAGGGAGTGTGACAGACATGCCTTGCCCTAATATAGAGGATTAGATTAATTAAATGAAGCAGAATATAGAAATTAATGTGAAATCAATTCATCATATCCTGTGCATTAAAATTCCTTTAATTAATTGTAATTACTAGTTTCTAATAAAATTTAATACAAGATTAACATGAAGAGGAATGGAATATAGAAAGAAAGAAAAAACTCACCTTTAATAGTTAAATCACAGTGAGAAATATATGTTGTGTTTCATTTTTCTTATAGTATAAATTTAAATATCAAATATTAGAATATCATAATTGATTTGAAATTCATAATAAAAATTCATTATCAACAAGAAACTTACAATAACAATAACAGCTACTCCTCAATTTTTCAAATAAATAGTGATCAATTATATTAATCATCACCTATAAGTAGAAGAAATGAATTGTAATGTTTTCGTTACAAAAGGATAAGAATTAATGTTTATTCATTAATTAGTATTGTTATTTATTTATTATAACTATAACTTATATAAAAGTTGATTTTTAATTATTTGTTTTCACTGAGTCCTATAATTATATCTATTTAGTACTTAGTAATGAAGTTATTTTTTTTTTCAAAGGTTTAAGTCATCGACAGTGTAGTACCCCGTACGTTCTTAGCTTAGCTCAGCCCTTAGTAATGTGCCTATAGCACTTAGAACCTGAAAATAAAACTAAGAGTTGAGGGATTTAATCATTTTTGACTCCCTGTAAACTTCGAGGATTTTAAGTTGACCTTCTGGGCTCCGAATTGATTATTTTTGAGTTGAATTACATTCAAGGGTGTAATTAGTATGTCTCGAATAAGTTTTGAATTTTTCAGATAAGGTTTGAATCGCATTCGGACTAGTAAGGCAGCAGCTCACCGCATTAGGGAACATCGTGGTGAGGAGGCCACCGTGTCGAGGTGGAGGTCAAATCAATAATGGTCAGTTTACAGAGAGCCACCGTGATTGCACCGCGTTGCGGTGAATTTCGCGATGAAGGGCTCACCGCGTTGCGGTGACGCCCAAATCAACATTTGCCAGAAATCAGTGAGTCACCGCGATTTCACCGCGTCGTGGTGGGTATCGCGATGACCCACTCACTGCGTCACGGTGAGGCCGTAAACGACTCTCCAGTTTCGAACTTAAACTTCCAAAGGGAAACTTAGTCTTTTTCCAAGCCCCCAAATCATGAAAAACAAAAGATTAAACCTATTCTAAGCATCTTATACCCATTATTCATCAAATTGCTCTCCAAGAAAACCCTAGGCTTCAACATTCAACTTCAAGATAATCCAAGATTTCGCCATTCTTTTTCAAAGATAATCCAAAATTCAAGGTTCCCAATTCAAGAACTTCAAGAAACAATCTTCAAGAGCATCAATAGGAATTCAAAGTCAAGCTTCTTCATCTATTTCATCAATTAAGGTATGTGGGTGTAACACCCCGCATTTTGGATTAGAACGCAAACCGTCATTTCTATGCATAGATGATCCAAAAGTCATAAATCGGATGTAAATATAGTGTGTTAATCAATTATGTAGTGTGGAAATATAATTGAGCATGAATTGAGATCCTAGAGGTTCCTTAACTCAAAGTCAAGTTGAAAGTTTTCCTATCGTTCGAGTTTTAGTGAGCGTTGAAACTTGGGTCAACTTCAATTGACAATAACTACTTGTATATATCGAACTGGGTGGCCTATTATATATTATATGAAAGGTATTTGTGTCCTCTTTCCAACGATATCAATTTTTCCAAAATCCGATATCGGAGTAAAAGGTTATGGCTGTTTTACAGTGAGCTATCCGGACTGCCCAGATGCGACGGCAAGGTCCGATGGACCGTCGCACATGCGACGGACCGTCGCCTAGACCATCGGAACTGAGGCAGCAAGCCTTTTTTCTGGCCAAAAAGTGATGGTATGAAGTGACGGTCCATCCCAGGTGCGACGGTCCGTCGCCCAAGCCGTCGCGGACCTCCGTTTAGCGATCTAAAGCCATTTTAAAGGGTTTTTTGGGTCTTCTTACACCCTATTTAACCCCAAATTCCATCAATATATTCACCTTAACTCATCATTCATCCATAACATTAAAAACTCTCTCTTCACTCTCAAAATAAGATCAAATTAAGGGTTTTCCCAAGAATAAGGAATAAAAAAATCAAGCCTTAAGTCCAAGATCTTCAAGAAACAAATCAAGATCTGGATTTCATCTATCAAGATCTAGGTTTCATCTTTCAGATCTGATAATCTAAGGTATATGGGACTACTCTAAAAACCTTAAGCATAAGTTTAAATGCTTTTATCAAGATTAAAGATCCCCAATTATGTTTTATAATGAAGTATTCTACATGATTTTCGGAAGGTATGCATCATGTGATTGTTTTGATGAAAATATATATTGTCTTGAATTACTTTTCATGGAAATTAATTTATAACTATATATGTATGGGATTTTGTGTATTTTGTAAGATTGATTGAGAGCATGAGTATAAATCCCCACTCTTGTTGCTAATTAAAATATATGTATTTATTGTGAATGATGTGAAATACATGTTTTAAGATTTGAAAGTGATCTTCTCAAATATCATGGTGTTTGACATGGATTGTTATATTTAATGAGAGGGAGTTTCTTGTTACAATATATCCTGACTTTAAAGGTAAAGAATTGCATGTGATTGATTAAATTAACATGACCACCCCATGTTTTGAATCTTGTAAAGAGAAAGTGTTCTTGAGGTTTCAAATTGATGACTCTTTTGTGATGTTATGAATCTTGGGTGGTTATGTTCATGTTTTAAATCTGATGGTCTGTGAATTTGATATGATATTGACTTGCAAGTCAGGGTATGACGATACCCGGTGGTGATATGCCCTCAATAGAATAAATGAAGAATGTTTTAAATGCATGACAAATGGTTTTAAAGAACTAAAATTGGGCCTAAAGAGAGGTAGATGGTTACCCGAAGAAGGCGCTTAAGTGTAAGGGCTCATCGCTGGAATAACCGAATTTGCCGATTCGGGTGACACGATTGGCTAAAGACAATGTATACTTGTCCTTGAGACATTGGTATACTAGAATAGAAATTAGAACTCCAATCCTTGCGACATACTTAGATTGGGGGCTTAGCCACCGAGTTAAGGGCGGATTCCATATAGCCCGTGGAATCGTAGAAATGTACGGTGTACCATCTATCTTAGGATTAATATAAAGAGTGATGTCATGTTTTCAAAGAAGTGCCTTGGAGTCATTAAAGTATGCCCATGTATTTTCTTTACTTACGTATTATGAGTATTGACTTTATGAAATGCTCCCATTTATTTTGTATAGAAACCTATTATTTTTAGTTGTTACACATACCAGTACATTTGTATTGACCTCCTATATTTCAGGATCTGAGGCACAGTCCCGGGATCCCGTTCAGAAATAGATTCGAGTGTATCAAAAGTTGCAGTTGGTGAGCCTTCTTTATTCTGGAAGGCCTGAATTTCAGAATTTGTTATTTTCTTTAATTATGGTCTACTGGGGCCTTGTCCCAGTTCTAGATAAGATATTAGCTCTCATGTCTTAGAGATTTCGCATACTGTTATTAGATGTTGTTAGGAGTCATGGACTCCATTTGAACTGTCCCTTCGAATTTTATTCCTTGACCATGATTCCGTTATGTTATGTATTTCCTTTTTGTATGTGAATGGTGTATGTGATTTCAAGTTAGAAAGACTCTCAGACCTTCATGGTTCGGGATGTCCGTTATGGCCAGGGCCTTAGTTCGGATCGTGACAGTGGGGTTATGAGTAAGGATAATTCTTTCATCCTTGTGCTCAAAATTAGTTTTGAGGTTGATTTTTATATGAATTTACATGAGATTCAAATTAGGGTTCATACCCAATATTGCTATTTGCAAGATTATGAGATTATAAGTGATTTAGATGTTGAGTTGCATGTTTACTTTCGTATTTTCATGCGTATGATATAAATTTCCATATTTCAGATTGAATTATCATTATTCTCATTATCAAGCATGAACTTTATGATGATTTGACAAGAATTTGATGCATGTGTTATAAAGCCCTACTTTGTATGTTGATATTTCAAGAATGACTATGCTTTAAGCATCCTATGACTAGTTACTGTCACGCCCCAAATCCCATGGGAGCGGACTGGCACCCGTAGCCGAGGAGGCCCGGGAGAACCCGTTCATAACCTATACTTTCACATTTACATTACTTATGAAAATTAGAAATTTGGGCAGCACTTCGTTGTAAATAGAAGAAAACAGTACCTGTATCAGCCCAGCAGACACGCATATATATATATATATATATATATATAGTAATTGGCCGTCAGAGCCATCACGTCTATCAACCAAACACTCCTATGGCTGTACAATATGTCTACAAAAGCCTCTACATAGATACACAACTGAGTTAGGGTCGGGACAAACTCCCGCAAACAAAAGACTTTTATACAAATACCAAAAATACATATAGAAACGACTTGGGATGCCTCGAAACAACTGGAGCTCACCACTATCAACAGAATGTCCTGGATCTTACTGCGGAGGTGTACGACCTGAAGTACCTGTTCCTGCAGGCATGAATACAGGTCCCCCGTGAGGGACGTCAGTACGGAAATATGTACTGAGTATGTAAGGCAGTGGGTATCAAGATGAGATACAAAAGATCAACAGAACCCAGATACCAGTGAATAAACAGTATGAGTAGACCACACTTAAAAGAGCTAATGGGATACCTGCACATTACTTTCATATCATTACTTCCCGTATTCCTTATCAATACATAACATATGTCATACAATGGCCAACTGATCAGTGGTACTAATACAATACATCAGGGACCACCCCTGAAATAGCATATATACATAATCTTTATAATACAATGGTCAACTGATCAGTGGTACTAATACAATACATCATATCAATAATTTAAAATAAAGACATTCCATTTCTTACTTCAATTAATCTTTGAGATTGGTTACTTTGTGGTCACACCTTATGGAACTTGAAACCATGATACCTCAATAGGAAAAACATGTAAATAGGTAATCAATATCATGAAAATGAAGTAGAGAATCATGGATACCTCATTAAACCATTTCGG
The DNA here is from genome assembly GCA_030864215.1 of Capsicum pubescens. NCBI lineage: Eukaryota > Viridiplantae > Streptophyta > Magnoliopsida > Solanales > Solanaceae > Capsicum > Capsicum pubescens. The sequence continues at coordinate 189,257,369 of CM061539.1, read as the reverse complement.
AGTCAACAATAGTATATGGACAGTTTTTTGACTAGCCGGACATCTTAAAAGTGAAAACAAGTTCAATTGGTAGTGTCGAAGATCATATGATGTTATTATGTGTCATGTGTTGTAGGACAATGTTGGAAGCTTACTTGAGAGTGCCATGGGTCATTATTCATGCCAAAGATTAGATAGAGTATGTCTTACATACCTTGATATAACCACTTCAATACAAGTCCAACTTGACTTCCCGTACTCTTCGAACACTTATCTACAATAAGTCATTTGTGGCAAACTAGTATTAGCAACCAAACCTTACCATTTAGGTATTAACTTCACCAAATAATGTCTAGGAAGTAATCCTTTAACTCATCAATAAGAGTGCTACATACATCCTCTTATACTCTTATTACATTCACATATCATGCATTTTCATGCAATATCCCTCAACATCACTCTTAGCCTTTATTTCCCCTCTTAATCACCATCCAATACCAACATGATCACTAGGCATACATAACCACTAATATAATGATATATCACCACAATTCATCCTCCATAATCAAATACAACAACTTTCATAATTTACTACTGACAATTTATACAAAACAATTCATAACTATGTTTCTAGTTATCTTCCAACATCAAGACAATACTCATAATCCTTTATCAATACTTATTCATGGATAAGAATCAAGAATAAACAATATTCATACCTTAACAATGAACTCTTGTATTTAGAATCCTCCTTACATAACCATGGGGTGCTTCTCGAAGCTTTCGAGATGGTGAACACAACTACGGAACCAATTCGAATTTTCTACGGTTGAATCACAAAATATTTGAAGTTGAAATTAGGCTAGGGTTTCACCTTCTCTTAATAATTGGATGATATATGATATATATGAGGCTAAGTGTATGTTTATAAATACCAATTTTTCGTCCAAGAAGTAATAGAAAATGACCATTTTGCCCTAAAAATTTAAATAAATCCGAATCTGTCCCCAGTGGACAGTTTTGACAGGCTGAAGTAAATCGATCATAACTCTTTTCTCCGGTATCGGATTTGGGTGAAACCAATTGCATTGGAAAGATAATTCAAAGATATTTCATTTTCATATAAAGTATACCACTCAGTTATTCCTGTACAAGGAGTTATGGTCATTTAAAGTTGACCCAAAAATCTGTCCCAAAATTCTTTTTTTTTCGTTAGGCTGTAGTAAAACGGGTATAGCTCCTTACTCAGACATTGGATTTGGATGAAACCAATTTCATCGGAAAGAAGACTCTCGGAGCTTTTGTCGATATATAGCATCTCACACAGTTCTTTTTGTACAAGGAGTTATGATCGTCTAAAGTTGATCCAAAAAAAAAATTGCCTAGCTGCAATTTTCCTGCAGATTTACTGTTCACAGGCTTCCCGGCCACCGTTTTGAAATTTCGAATGTGCTCGCTTATATGAAATACTCCTCTGTTTTGGGCAAACTTTATATCTTTGGAAAGCTTATTCCAATACCTACACATACAACTATTGACGGGATACTTCCGAACACCATAAACTTAATTTAACCCATACGCAAGCCTTTAGGACTCCATATAATCGCGATAAGTGTACGAAAAAATTTACGGGGTGTTACATTCTCCCCCCCTTAAGAACATTCGTCCTCGAATGTTAGCATAGTTACTCAATTAAGACATGTCCAAGCTTACAATTAACATATTCATCATCATAACATACTTGCATAAAAATAAACACTTACCTGTTATTGTTCTTCTTCCGTCTCATGAACTTCCTCCTCATCGTTGAATAGGTAAGGGTACTTAATCTTCATCGCTTCCTCGGCTTCCCATGTGATCTCCTCAACTTGTTGATTCCTCCAAAGTACTTTTACCGATGCTATCTCTTTAGTCCTTATCTTTTTAATTTGGCGATCAAGAATAGCAATAGGCATTTCTTCAAAAGTGAGATCTTCTGTAACTTGTACATCTTCCGTAGTAGTGATGTGCGATGGATCTCCGATGTACTTGCGAAGCATCGAAACATGAAATATGGTATGAACTGCTGAGAGCTCTTGAGGTAGCTCTAACTCATAAGCAACTTGTCCAAATCTTTGAATGATCTTGTACGGACCTATGTATCGTGGACTTAACTTTCCTTTCTTGCCAAACCTCATCACTCCTTTCATTGGTGATACTTTCAAGAATACCCAATCGTCGATAGAAAACTCAGGTCCTCTTCTTCTAACATCCGCATAAGATTTGTGTCGACTTTGAGCTGTTTCAAGCCGTTGTTGGATCACTTTAACCTTCTCCATTGCTTGATAAACAAGATCCGGTCCAAACAAGACCGCATCACCTGCTTCAAACCATCCTATTGGCGATCTACACTTTCTTCCATACAATGCTTCATACGGTGCCATTTTGATACTTGAATGATAGCTATTATTGTAGGCAAACTCGATAAGAGGTAGGTGATCATCCCAGTTGCCTTTGAAATCTAATACACATGCTCGTAGCATATCTTCAAGTGTCTGGATGGTACGTTCCGCTTGTCCGTCCGTTTGAGGATGAAAAGCCGTACTTAGATTTACTTGTGACCCCAAACTCCTTTGAAAAGACTTCCAGAAATTCGCGGTAAATTGGGCTCCTCGATCGGATATAATGGAAATTGGAACTCCATGTAACCAAACGATCTCCTTAATATACAACTTTGCATACTCTTCCGCCGTATAAGTTGTCTTAATTGGTAAGAAGTGCACGGATTTGGTAAGCCTATCAATGATCACCCATATGGAATCAAACTTCCGAAATGTACGAGGCAAACCCGTGATGAAATCCATATTGATCTTGTCCCACTTCCAGACTGGAAGATCTATACATTGCATGTAACCACCGGGTTTCTGGTGTTCTACTTTGACTCTTTGACAATTCGGACATTCAGCTACAAATTCGGCAATATTCTTCTTCATGTCATTCCACCAATATATTGCTTTCAAATCTTGATACATCTTAGTCGACCCTGGATGGATGGAATACCTTGAAAAGTGTGCTTCTGCAACGCCTGCCTTAAGTGATTAACATGATCCTCTTCTGATCTAGAGTAGACCAGAATATCATCTATGAAAACTATCACGAACACGTCTAGAAACGGCTTAAACAGCCTATTCATCAGATCCATAAAAACTGCGGGTGCATTTGTCAGCCCGAATGACATAACCAGGAATTCATAATGACCATACCGTGTTCGGAAAGCTGTCTTGGGTATATCTTTATCCTTGACTCTCACTTGATGATAGCCTGATCTCAAGTCAATCTTGGAAAAACACTGGGCACCCTGCAACTGGTCAAATAAATCATCAATTCGGGGAAGAGGGTATTTATTCTTGATAGTCACCTTATTCAATTGTCGATAGTCAATACACATCCTCAGCGAACCATCTTTCTTACGCACAAACAATACTGGTGCTCCCCAAGGGGACATGCTAGGCCTGATGAATCCCTTCTCTAGCAAGTCTTTCAGTTGCTCTTTCAATTCTCGCAACACTGCTGGTGCCATTCTATAAGGAGGAATTGAGATTGGTTGTGTGTCTGGCAACATATCAATACCAAACTCCACTTCTCGTTCAGGAGGTAAACCTGGTAGTTCTTCAGGAAATACATCAAGAAATTCATTCACAACCGGAACGGTCTGAAAAGTTGGCGGCTCTGCCTCTGTATCCCTTACTCTAACCAAATGGTATATGTACCCCTTGGAAATCATTTTTCTTGCCTTAAAGTAAGAAATAAATCTACCTCTCGGCGCGCCAACATTACCCTTCCATTCAAGGACTGCCTCATTTGGGAAATGGAAATATACCTTCTTAGAACGGCAATCTACTGTAGCATAACAAGACGCTAACCAATCCATGCCCATAATAACATCAAAATCTACCATTTCTAACTCAACAAGATCGGCCATCGTATCACGACCACAAATATTCACAACACAATTTCGATAAACATTCCTAGCTATAAGAGATTCCCCCACTGGTGTTGATACTTCAAATGGCTTGGCTAATAATTCGGGTGTTCTTCCGAACCTTCCCGCAACCAAAGGAGTAGCATACGATAATGTAGAACCAGGATCAATTAAGGCATACACATCAAATGCAAAGATAGACAACGTACCTGTAACCACGTCTGGAGAAGCCTCTAAATTCTGCCGATCTGCTAGGGCATACACACGGTTCTGATCTCCGCTAGAACTAGTTGCTCCTCTATCACCTCTACCGTGACCCATAGGTTGTGTACCCCTACTCAAAGGAGGCACCGATGATGACGCAACAGCTGATCCGGTAGGTCGTGTTATACCACCTGTGGTCCTGCGTGGGCAATCTCTAGCCATATTCCCCGGCTTACCGCACCAAAAGCAATTGTTCGTTCCAAGCCGACATTCGCCAAAGTGAAATCTTCTACATATGGGGCACGGGTGTCGTGGAGGTCTCAATTGACTCATACTCCCTTGCCCTTGATACCCCACTGTTCGCGAACTCTGATTTTCACTGCTTTGCCCGAACTGATTACCTCTGAACCTTTGAAATTGCGGTGAAGCACTAATTACAGGATAAGAAGATAACGGGCTAGGCAATCTATGAGAGAATGAAGGCCTAAAACCTCCCTGAGATGCCATAAACTGCCCTATAGCTCTGGCCCGCTTAGAATATCCTTTTTCTGATTCCTGGGTTCTTCTTCTTTGCCTCTGATCTTCCATTTTCTGAGCGAAAGCTTGTATCCTCGCTATATCCATGTCCTTGTTCAAAGCAGCAATGGTACAATCTCTAACCAAGAATGGTTCCAATCTATCCACATAGTTATGAACTCTGTCATCCATAGTAGCTACCACATTAGAAGCATATCGAGACAAGGAGTTAAATCGAAGACTATACTCCCTTACACTCATATTACCCTGACGAAGATTTAAGAATTGATCTGCACGGGCCTGACGAGTCTTAAATGGAAGATAATGATCAATAAATGCATCTTTGAACTCTCCCTACGTAGCTGGAGGTGCATCAATACCCCTAGATCGTTTCCAATCCTCGTACCACAATATAGCCTCTCCTTTCAGTCTATATGCTGCTAGCTCAACCATCTCATTACCGGATATGTGCATAACATCTAGAGCCCTTTGGGTTTGATCGACAAAGTCCTGCGGGTCTTCGTTAATATCTGATCCGGTAAAAGTAGGAGGATCCAGTTTCAGAAAATCCTGTGTACGAAGGCTATCTGCTCTATCCGTACCACTAGAACCCGTGGTAGGAATAGCTTGCCCTTGAACTTGACCGACAACTATACGCGTCAGAAGTTGTACTGCATCCCTCAAATCTCGATCAACAGCATTAATAGATGGCCCTTCCGGAGGAGAAGAAGCTCCTGATATATGCTCAGCTTGAGACTCACTTTGTTCAGCTTGTGCCGGTGGTGACTTACTAGTACCTTCTCCGGCCACTACATCTACTCGCTTCCACTTATTCTTTCTCCTTGTAACCGGCATCGTTACTATAATAAATAAATAAAAAAACAATTGGATTAAGCGATCGATTATGACTTTATCTCTAATATGGGCTCTATTGCACGATCTAAGAAATGGAGAATGGAAACAATCCCTAAATGTCCAATAGCCTCCTGTTTATAGATGTGGTGCACAACACACCGATAAACGAGATTCTACGTAGACACGGCTTTGTAGACTCACTATGATGAACTTCTCTGATACCACTTCTGTCACGCCCCAAATCCCATGGGAGCGGACTGGCACCCGTAGCCGAGGAGGCCCGGGAGAACCCGTTCATAACCTATACTTTCACATTTACATTACTTATGAAAATTAGAAATTTGGGCAGCACTTCGTTGTAAATAGAAGAAAACAGTACCTGTATCAGCCCAGCAGACACGCATATATATATATATATATATATATATATATATATATATATATAAACAGTAATTGGCCGTCAGAGCCATCACGTCTATCAACCAAACACTCCTATGGCTGTACAATATGTCTACAAAAGCCTCTACATAGATACACAACTGAGTTAGGGTCGGGACAAACTCCCGCCCACAAAAGACTTTTATAAAAATACCAAATATACATATAGAAACGACTTGGGATGCCCCGAAACAACTGGAGCTCACCACTATCAACAGAATGTCCTGGATCTTACTGCGGAGGTGTACGACCTGAAGTACCTGTTCCTGCAGGCATGAATACAGGTCCCCCGTGAGGGACGTCAGTACGGAAATATGTACTGAGTATGTAAGGCAGTGGGTATCAAGATGAGATACAAAAGATCAACAGAACCCAGATACCAGTGAATAAACAGTATGAGTAGACCACACTTAAAAGAGCTGATGGGATACCTGCACATTACTTTCATATCATTACTTCTCGTATTCCTTATCAATACATAACATATGTCATACAATGGCCAACTGATCAGTGGTACTAATACAATACATCAGGGACCACCCCTGAAATAGCATATATACATAATCTTTATAATACAATGGCCAACTGATCAGTGGTACTAATACAATACATCATATCAACAATTTAAAATAAAGACATTCCATTTCTTACTTCAATTAATCTTTGAGATTGGTTACTTTGTGGTCACACCTTATGGAACTTGAAACCATGATACCTCAATAGGAAAAACATGTAAATAGGTAATCAATATCATGAAAATGAAGTAGAGAATCATGGATACCTCATTAAACCATTTCGGAGTCAACAATAGTATATGGACAGTTTTTTGACTAGCCGGACATCTTAAAAGTGAAAACAAGTTCAATTGGTAGTGTCGAAGATCATATGATGTTATTATGTGTCATGTGTCGTAGGACAATGTTGGAAGCTTACTTGAGAGTGCCATGGGTCATTATTCATGCCAAAGATTAGATAGAGTATGTCTTACATACCTTGATATAACCACTTCAATACAAGTCCAACTTGACTTCCCGTACTCTTCGAACACTTATCTACAATAAGTCATTTGTGGCAAACTAGTATTAGCAACCAAACCTTACCATTTAGGTATTAACTTCACCAAATAATGTCTAGGAAGTAATCTTTTAATTCATCAATAAGAGTGCTACATACATCCTCTTATACTCTTATTACATTCACATATCATGCATTTTCATGCAATATCCCTCAACATCACTCTTAGCCTTTATTTCCCCTCTTAATCACCATCCAATACCAACATGATCACTAGGCATACATAACCACTAATATAATGATATATCACCACAATTCATCCTCCATAATCCAATACAACAACTTCCATAATTTACTACTAACAATTTATACAAAACAATTCATAACTATGTTTCTAGTTATCTTCCAACATCAAGACAATACTCATAATCCTTTATCAATACTTATTCATGGATAAGAATCAAGAATAAACAATATTCATACCTTAACAATGAACTCTTGTATTTAGAATCCTCCTTACATAACCATGGGGTGCTTCTCGAAGCTTTCGAGATGGTGAGCACAACTACGGAACCAATTCGAATTTTCTACGGTTGAATCACAAAATATTTGAAGTTGAAATTAGGCTAGGGTTTCACCTTATCTTAATAATTGGATGATATATGATATATCTGAGGCTAAGTGTATGTTTATAAAGACCAATTTTCGTCCAAGAGGTAATAGAAAATGACCATTTTGCCCTAAAATTTTCAATAAATCCGAATCTGTCCCCAGTGGACAGTTTTGACAGGCTGAAGTAAATCGATCATAACTCTTTGCTCCGGTATCGGATTTGGGTGAAACCAATTTCATTGGAAATATAATTCAAAGGGATTTCATTTTCATATAAAGTATACCACCCAGTTCTTCCTGTACAAGGAGTTATGGTCATTTAAAGTTGACCCAAAAATCTGTCCCAAAATTCTGTTTTTTTTTATAGGCTGTAGTAAAACGGGTATAGCTCCTTACTCAGACATTGGATTTGGATGAAACCAATTTCATCGGAAAGAAGACTCTCGGAGATTTTCGTTGATATATATCAGCTCACACAGTTCTTTTTGTACAAGGAGTTATGATCGTCTAAAGTTGATCCAAAAAAAATTGCCTAGCTGCAGTAATTTTCCTGCAGATTTACTGTTCACAGGCTTCCCGGCCACCGTTTTGAAATTTCGAATGTGCTCGCTTATATGAAATACTCCTCTGTTTTGGGCAAACTTTATATCGTTGGAAAGATTATTCCAATACCTACACATACAAATATTGACGGGATACTTCCGAACACCATAAACTTAATTTAAACCATACGCAAGCCTTTAGGACTCCATATAATCGCGATAAGTGTACGAAAAAATTTACGGGGTGTTACAGTTACTTCCATATTTTGATAAAGATTTGATCTTTTGATCTTAGCTTAGACATGGAATCCACTTTACAGTCTCAGTTACAGTTTTAATTAACAGATATACAGTTGATTTTCATTTAAAACCATTATACTAGTTTTTAAAGTGGATTTCCAATAAAATGAGCATACAGATTAAAGAGAGTAGTGTTTAGCACCGAGTTGGGTATGTTCTCATGCCCCAGAACTACGAGCCAACGTAGGAACAAATTATCAGATTATTCCCATTTCTATGTGGATGACAGTTATAGATGTGATCATTTAGATTAGGTTATACTCCTTGGCAAGAATATGACACCTCTCCCTAACGTGAGGTTTTCCCATAAGGGAATTAGACGTTGGACTCCATGTTAGCTCACATGGTTTATATCGGTTAGAAGAACCTCCCTACAGCCTACATAAATGAATAACAGAAAAGCTTTTAGAACTAAGTACAAAGGCTCACAACTTTATTTAGATGTTGCTTTATAGAAGACATTAGCTACAGATTTCAGTTTTTAGATTTCAGATATAAAAGTAAGTCCTTTCTACACTTAGACAACTTGATTTTCAGACAGAACACTAGTACAGCTTTCAGAAACTAAATGTTATGATTCACTAGATTTATACAATATGTTTTGCTACTCATTATCATGATTCTCAGTTTTCAGTTATTCAAGTTTATGTGAGTTATCTATATTTAACATGCATTATGTTACAAATTATGATGATCTTGAAACATTGTTTTACTTATGCATTTATTCCCATATACTCAGTATAATCCAGAAGTATTGATCTACATATACGTTTATGTGCTACATTGTCTCATAATGTAGGTTCAGGTGCTCAGTTTCAGCAGCGTGAGTGATTTCGAGCATCTCTATCTGCATCTCGACAGTTGGTGAGTCCTCATAGTTCGGGGACCCACTCCTTCAGTTTTTCAGCTTATTAGTACAGATGATTCAGTATTTTAGACAGTTCGAGTCAGCTAGGGGTTTGTCCCAGTGACTCTCTAGTTTTTAGTAGTAGAAGCTTATCGAACAACTAGATACGATTCAGATTTCCAGTATTGATTGATCAGACTCTTAAGTCTAGTATTTTCAGATATTATGTTTAGATAATTTCAGTTAGCTCGGATAGAATTCTGCATCTTAGCTTTGATTATATATCTTTATTTCCTCTATTTTGAGCTTCAGATTTAGTAGAAGACAGACAGGGTTAGTTTAAGGCTACTCGTATCTTGAGCACCATGTGACGTTTCGGGACTCATTTTTGGGGTGTTACAGATAGGCACTTAAAGTTGTCCTGAAAATTTACTTAGATTCCTCAACTAAGGCCTGTACCTATCAGACATCTAACCCACCCAAATTTTGGTTCAGTCAAGCCTTATTTGCCTAATCAACAACAGGTATAGAGTGTGTAATACACTCACCTGACATGGCAAAATTAACCAATTAGAAAAAAACACATGGTAAAAAAATAATTATATGGTGGAGTTGCTGATTTGTTCATTTTTTTATTTAAATATCTATTTAATAATAATTTTTTAATTTTTTTTAAAAAGGAAAAAAAGCACCCCACCCCACCCAGTCATTATCTTCATACCCCCCTCCCCGGTGTCTTCACAGTTCACACACACAGTCATCATCCTTCCCAATTCACACACACACACGAGAGCAGCAACATAGTCGACATTTTCTGACGAGACTCGCCAAAAATCAACTCCAAAATTCTAAAATTGTTCTATTACATGAACGCATAAATGATTTTCCTAGTTTTATGCTTCAAAATGGAGAAAAGGCCTCTAATACATATACACAAGGCCTTTTCTCCAGCAACACGAGGCCTTTTCTTCATTTTTTTCGACAATCAGATTAAGACAAGAAATCACATCTGATTCACGCATTTTATCAAACACCTTACGTGCACATCCCAAACGGTCACATTTCACATAAATATGCACCAATGAAGCTTCAACAAACGAATCCAACCCCAACCCAGTTGTTAAACCATACCCATGTACCTGTCTCCCAAATCCCTACTCCGATAATCCAGCACATGCTTTAATAGAACTAGAAAGTATATGCGCATAAGGCAAAATACACGCAGATACAAGTCTTAAAAATAAAACAAGAGTATAATTGAACAAATTGGAATTTGAAGAAGCTTGAATGAGGGATTTGAATGAGAAGATGTTGGGGTTCGGGAGAGAGTTAAGAAGATATTCTGCATCGATGTAGTGAGGGAAGTTGGCGTAGAGGGAAATGAGCTTGTTGTTATATGGGTGTCATTGGAATGACCAGTTTTGATGAACAGGGGTGGGGGAATGACGACAAACTTGGGGTTAGGGGTGAGGAGGACGATGAGGGAGGGGGGGTTTCTTTTTTCAAAAAATAAATAAATTAAGAAGTTATAATAATAATTAAAAATTATATTAATAAAATAATTTAAATATAAGTTTTTTAATTAAAAAATATAAAATATTATTTATTCTACTATTGACGCGCCCAAGGAGAGTGTAACACACTTTCCTTGTCAAATCAGCATTTTGTGTATGTCTGATAGATATCAATTTTAGCAGTTGAGATACCTGATTACCAAATTTAGCAGTTGAGGTATCTAATAGGTACAGACCTTAGTTGAGGATATTTTCGGGACAACTCTAAGTGTCTGTCGATAACTTAATTGTTTTCCAAAGAAGGAGTTTATTCCTACGCAATCAGGTTTAGCCAAAATTTTGTTAAAAGGAAAATTATTTATTTTTACTTCTTCTTTTCCATCATCACCGTCCACCATGGACCGTTATTTTTTTTCCCCTTGTTGCCGATTAAATCAATTTTAAGTCCGATTTATTTCTGATTCTACGATGAATTTTTCTACTAATCCTATGATTAATGTTGCTTCTCCCAAACCTCTTCCAGTAAATTGCAATTCTAAATTGCTTATGAAAATTCCCGTCAGGTGATTTGTCATTTTTTTTTGTAGACTATTATATGGTTAATATTTTGTATTTTATTTGGGCTTTTTTTGAATTGTGGAACACTAATCAAGTTGATGCCTTATGTTGAAAATCCGGAGCAGATGTATATTTGGATTTCATTGTCAAAGAGGTACATTTGAATCTCTATGAATTTGAAACTTCTTATTATTGCATCAATGATATGTTCACCTAAATTTTTAGGGATTGAATGATATACATTGTATAAAATTTAAGTTTCCATTTCAAATTTTCAATGTGAGAGGGGAAATGTAGAAGAAATGAGGGTTTAATTTTGGTATGGCATAAAACAACGTACTCAACGTAATTACACAAATGGAGTCTGGAAAGGGTATTGTGTATGCATACTTAAGCCTACCTCGTAAAGATTGTTGGGTTCTATATGTGTGTTGAATGGAAAATAGAGAAATCAAGTGGAAGAGAAAAATTGAGTTTACACCAAAATGGAAAGTGTACTCAAAATTGGAAAGTTTACTCTTTTTCCCACATTGGTGGAAGAAGAGAACTTTAAAGCGTTTATATTGTGAAACACACTTCCACATGGATAAGTGAAACAAGAAAATAGAGATGCCTCGTGCCGCCATCGCTCGCTTTGGCTTCGACAAATGATCGATGAGATCTATCTTTTTGGACAAACTTTATTTGAATTCCGACCAATGCCAAGAGAACATTTACGTATGTATGTATGTATGCATGCAGTAACAGTGACGCAGGAACTGATGCTACTGTTTTACGTGAACAGTAACGCAGAACAGTTGCACTGCTTCGGAAATGTTGCATTGCTTCAGAACTGATGCACTGTTTTCTGCTTTTTCACTGAACTGATGCACTGATTGAACAAATAGATGCAACCATTCAGCAAAAGACACACTAATTCATGGAAAGATATGACTGTTCAGGAAAGGATGCAATCTTTGATGAACAGACATGAACTTACAGCAAAGGTGCAACATTTGGAGTGAACCATTGCCTCCTTTCTAAAGAGTCATCTTGTGGCTATAAATAAGCTGGTTTTCATCCAAAGGTTTGATATAGAAATTACAGAAATTTCAGATTATAAACTCTTCATCTTCTCTTGGAAAAACTATTCTGTGTGATCATTAAATCATTCAGTGCGTTCGTAGAATCTGCCTATTTGAGGTACCGCTATAGTCGGATTGAAGACCATTTTATCGTGGGAGGAAAAATTCCACAACCTCGGGTACAGTGAGGGGAATTATTTCCTTAAGGAAACTCCATGAATTCGGACGACTTGGCCTTATTCATTTCTGTTTCATCTATTTTTCTGAAAAATAAAATACACCTCTTGGAAAGGTCATTTTGATCTTGTGTTGAAGGTATTTGATATACTTCATTGTGTTCTTGTTTATAAACTTGAACTAGTTGAAGTTGTTGTTCTATTATACAGATTCTGCATATCCGAATATATTGTGGAAATAACAGAGATAGGGAGGTCAACTTTGATAGATTTATATGTAATATGAGGGATATAGTTGCTATTATAAGTAATTGTAAATGTCAAAATCAACATTTACTTCTGCTAAAGGTTGTTGATTTCAAGCTAGATGCAATCTTATATGCGCGAGAGTACTATATATATATATATATATATATATATATATATATCACAAATCTCAGTGAATGAAGTTTCCATTTAATTTGAGTGGCATATACATGTATGAATTACGAGCTAATAAGGAAGTTATTGGTCCTCAAGGGAGTTGATCAGTGAAGTGTTGCAAACTGCCTTCCGTGGTTTCTGCAAATTAAAGTAGCTTTGATGCTTAAGTGAATGAGTATAAGTCGTAAACACTGACAGTGTAAAGATTTATTAGATGATCAATGTAGTTTAGATCAATCATAGTAGATTAGTTCTTGCCATTGTCTCAGTGCAATGCTGGGGATCTAGGGTAAGCATCAATACGTGGAGTGGTTCTGCGTAAATCATAGGGAAATCGAAATATAGTAGTTATTGATGTCTAAATGATCACGCAATGTATAAACCCCTACACCTGTGTCCTCAGTAGGTGTTCAACCATTTGTTCTCATTACCTTAAATGTTTATAACTGTCTTCTTGATATCAAACTTTAACAATGTACTAAATGTGCTGCTCTACCAGAAACCATGAGTTATATAGATCACCTGTTTGCTTTCCAACTGTCTCACTTACCTTTTCTGTCCTTTCTACACCTAAGTCTGCCGGTGTTTTTTTTTTCTTTTCGTACCACTGCTTCAAATGTATGCTTCTATTACATAATGAAAGTTTAACTTATATGCAATGACGGTGTAATGAACCGCATTGATGGTGTAAATTTTTATTTAAATATATATAATCCTCTTTCTGAAATTGACTATTCATGGTAATTCCTATATGGTTTAACAGGATGGCACAGCTGCAATGCGATCAGCATCCCTGTTGTCATCATCCCCTCCTTTCTTTAATAGTTCACCGCCTAGCCGAGTGATGAATCCTTTACCTCATGACGTGTACTTTGCTGATTATGGAAAGCAATTAATCTATTTATCATCATATATCACCAGTAATTAATTCACCTTCACCTTCACCTTCACCTTCACCTTCACCTTCGTCTAGTTGTAAGGGAAGGTCATGTGCAAGGGCAAGACTAGTACTTGGGCAAAAAACTCAAGCACCAGCTTAGAGTTGAAGGCTTTGATTGCCTAAACCCTCATCTGGTTTCTGTGGTTTGAATCTTCCTTAATGAATTGTAAATAATTGGGACTTTAATTTATCATCTGATTAATCAATATGGAAATTTGACTATAAGTATGCTAGTAGGGAATACATTTTGCTAGAAAAAGAGATAAAAAGGAAAGACAAAAATTTGGACACTAATTAGCATTAGAGCGAAGGTTTTGAATTTTTTTGTATATCTATTATATGGATGCTTATCTTAAGCAATTTTTCATGTAAAGGGGTTTATAGTTTGATCGATTTTGTACAATGTGGATTCTTCTCCACCCATATCTTCAGATTGTAATACATTATCGTCTTTGCAGCACTGGATGTCTTAATAAGGAGACATGACGGCACTGAATTAATGTCCTAGTTAAGTTTCATTTGCCCTATTAGCATGTAAGTTTCTTTTCGTGATTTTGGTTCCTTATAGTGTTCATTATTAATGTTCCAATACTTCTTCATTTTCTACAACACAAATAATTCTACATCACAATTACTTCTTCATTTTCTACAACACACATAATTCTACAGTATTATAGCTACCATCAGATCCATTATCTCCAAATCAGAAAGACTGACGCCATGCCAAAAGAGAACCTCCAAACCGAACTGCATACAAACAAACCGTTATCTCTTAGCTAAGTTGTAAAGACTAAAAGACTGAAACAAAACTGACACCTACTTGGTAAAATTCTCTAGAACCTTCATTCTTGACACATGTATGGTACATGCAAGACCACAATACCCTAAACTAGGTAGGAAAAAAATAAAAACAAAAATTAAAGCAAGCTTTCACATAGCAAAGTACATACAGGTGCCCAAAATGTGGTCGGTAGTTTTTGGAGAGTTGTCCACCTTTTTTCCCTCTGGGGTACAACTTTTAATACTGTGGGCTGTTCCGTAATGTTATCATCTTCTTATTCTTTTTGAAGGAAAAATATAAAACTTTTTGCATTTAACTTATATATTATCTTACACACCGACATTGTAATATAAAACAATTTAATTTTGATGATCGGGTCAGTTTGTTTACTTTGACTAATTTTCGAATCATATAAAAGAAAAATATAAAATAAGCTAGCTCATAAGTGAAGGATCACCCAAGTCCATAATATCCATGATTCTACCAATGTGGGACGGGTCCAACATCGGTGAATAAAGAATTTAGATGAACATGGCTCTGATACCATGTAAAAAATGAATTTTGGGTCTAACTCAACTCCAAAAGCAAGCTCGTGAGGAAAGGATTGCTCAAGTCCATATAATAAGATCAAATATCCATCCTTCTACCGATGTAAGACTCTTAACAATATTATATTATACACCGACATTGTAACATAAAATAACTTAATCTTGATGATTGGGTCAGTTTATTCACATTGACTAATTTTCGAAGTATGTGAAAGAAAAACATAAAACTATTCAATATATTTCGAATTTAACTTATATATTATATTATACACCGACAATGTAACATAAAATAACTTAATCTTGATGATCGGGTTAGTTTATTCACTTTGACTAATTTTCAGAACATATGAAAGAAAAACATAAAACTATTCGATATATTTCAGATTTAACTTATATATTATTATATTACACACAATACTGTAACATAAAATAACTTAACTTTGAATCATTGATGTTCGAATTAGTTTATTCACTTTGACTAATTTTTGAATCATATGAAAGAAAAACATAAAACTATCCAATATGTTTCGGATTTAACTTATATATTATATTACACATCGACACTATAACATAAAATAACTTAACCTTGATGTCCGGGTCAGCTTATTCACTTTGACTAAATTTCGGAGCATATGGGGCACCTGTTATATCTCCTACCAATAAATTATTAGAGCAATTAACGTTGTCCACCAAATTTTAAATGGACGAGAAAAAATCTTCTAGTGTTTCTTGCCTCTATTAAGAATTGAACTTTAAATCTCATTATTTTCAACTCACTTCATGAAGCACTAGACTGCACTGAATAGTGCTATTAGTAGTTATTTTTATATAACAGATAATTTATCTTTATTTTCCATGTTACAGATAATATAACTAGATTTTTATGCATTCTCATAGAAAGCAAACTCAACTAAACTTAATAATCTAAACTACCTCTCTTTTTAGTAATGCCACAACACTTTTAGACAACTCTTCACTGAATTTAATGCATAATAACTTGATTATTGTAACAGACAAGTCAAAAGGTAGAGCACCTGCCAACTTTAATTTGCTCCTGTTTAGTTACTGTGTTCTTTCTAATTGCCTCAATATACAATACATGTACTCGGATTTAGTTCTGTTTTATCTCCATTTTATATTTTGAATGAGCGAAAACAAACACAAGCAAAATCTTAGTTGTTCAGTTGGTTAGCTATCACGTTATATGTGAGGCTTCGATCCACACCTTGTAATTTGATTTAATTCTGATTTAACTCCATTTTAAATTTTGAATGAGCAAAAACAAACACCAGCTCAATCTTAGTTGTTCGGTTAGTTAAATATCTGAACTTTCACGTTGTTGGTAACTTGTAATCCCACTCACATACCCCTATTTTATTTACCAAAAAAACGAAAAGAAAACCTTGTTAATGGTGTGTGTGTTATGTGATGAGTCATGCATGCAAGCATATAATCCAAAACTGATAACGTTGCTTCCTTCACTATATATTCACTCCTTCCCCCACTCAATTGAAGCACCAAACAATCTTCTCTTTTTCTGTTGGGTTCTATATATATATATATATATGTGTTGAATGGAAAATGGAATAATCAAGTGAAGGAAAGGAGACACCCAAATTGAAAAGTGTACTCTTTAAGTTGGAAAGCTTACTCTTCTCCCATATTGGTGGAAGAAGAGAACTTTAAAGTGTTTATAAAGTGAAACATACTTCACATGGTAAGTGAGGCAAGAAAATAGAGATGCCTCGCGCCGTCGTCGTTGCTTGGCTTGGATTTGACAATCGATCGATGAGATCTATCTATTTGGACAAATTTTATTTGACAGAAACAAATAAATTCAATCCGAAGCAATAACGTTCCATTTATTTATGCATGCATGCAGTGAACAGTTGCACTATTTCGACATGAAACAGTGTCGTATTCGAACTGGTGCAACGAGCATTGTTTCGACTGAGCAGATGCAGATTTTCGAAATAGTATGTACATTGGTTCAAACAGATGCAACTCTTCAACGAAGTGATGCACTGTTTCGAACTGGTGCACTTGTTCTTGAAAAGGTGTACTGTTTCAGAAAATTATTGCACTGTTTTAAATAAACAAACATACATTTTTAGGAAAAGACACACCTCTAAAATTGAACCAATGCCACCTTTTCGGAGGGGTATGTTGTGGCTATAAATAACCTGTTTTCTTCCACAGGTTATAGAATGAAAGAAAATTTTTAGATTACATATAAATCTTCTTGTCTTCTAAATACTCTTTGTGATCAATCAAACCGAGAGTGCGTTCGAAGAATTCAAGTATTTGAGGTACCGCTATACTTGAATTGTTGGCCATTTTATCCTGGGAGGGAAAATTCCGCAACCTCGGGTACAGTGAGGGAAATTATTTCCTTAAGGAAAGTCCGTGAATTCGGACGACTTGGCCTTAACAATTTCTGTTTCATCTATATTTCTAAAATATAAAATACACCTCTTGGAAAGATCATTTTGATCTTGTGTTGAGGGTATTTGTTCAACTTCACTGTGTTCTTGTTCATACTTGAACTCGAGTTGAAGTTGTTATTCTATTATACAGATTCTACGTACCCGTATTGTGGAAAATAACAATCTTAAGGAAATAAGTTTACAGAATCTGTATTGCTTGTTTTTGGAGATTAAAGCTTAGGCTTTCTACTCAGCTTGAATTTAACTAGTGATTAGAAGACATAAAATCTTCATCACAAGTTAAGGTTCATTCGGTTGACGATTCGAAGAAATAAAAACTTCGTCGTTAAATAGAAACAAGAAGAATTGTTTCAAGTTATTTAACTTTATAAATAGTATTCTGAAAAATACTAAGTTTTCTGTCTTGTGGTGACAGGAAAAATAACAACTGAAAATCAAATGATGGATGCAACAACGTCTGTGGGGGCAAATAATATTGCCACATCAAGTCGCACAAATGCTCCGCCAACGATGGCACCGGCAGAGAAGCCCAGAAAATTTTCTGGCATTGACTTCAAGCGGTGGCAACAAAAGATGTTCTTTTACCTCACCACTCTATGTCTACAACGGTTCACTAGCGAAGACGCTCCTGAGGTGCCCGAGGGAACCTCGGACAAAGACCGCTTCGTTATTGTAGAATCTTGGAAACATTCGGATTTCCTTTGCAGGAACTATATTCTGAGTGGTCTCCAAGACGACCTCTACAATGTCTATAGTGGAACCAAGACATCAAAGGAACTGTGGGGGGCACTTGAACGGAAATATAAAACGGAGGATGCGGAAATTAAGAAATTTCTTGTTGTACGGTTCCTGGACTTCAAAATGATTGATAGCAAATCTGTTGTCTCTCAAGTACAGGAGTTGCAAGTCATCATACATGATCTCCTAGCAGAAGGTATATCATTAAAAAATACCTTAGTTGAACAAATTAAAAATGTTCTTAATACTCACATGAACTGTTTTGTAGGTTTAATTGTGAATGATTCTTTCTAAGTAACAACGATAGTTGAGAAACTACCACCTTTGTGGAAAGACTTCAAAAACTACTTAAAGCATAAACGCAAGGAGATGACCGTTGAAGATCTTATTTTTCGACTTCGTATTGAAGAGGACAATAAAGCTGCCGAAAGAAGGTCAAAGGGAAACTCTACAATGAATGGAGCACATATTGTAGAAGATGGCCAAAACAACTCGAAGAAAAGAAAGAAAGTTTAACATGGAAGCAATCAACCCAAGAAAAAGTTCAAGGGAAAATTCTTCAACTGTGGCAAAATTGGCCACAAGTCCACAGACTGTCGAGCCCCGAAGAAAGGGAAGAAAAATGACCAAGCGAATCTGATTGAGTCCAACAAAGATTATGACGAACTGTGTGCTATGTTCACGGAATGCAACTTGGTGGGGAATCCACGTGAATGGTGGATGGATTTTGGTGCCACACGCCATGTTTGCGCCAACAAAGAGTTGTTCTCGTCATTTGCTCAAGCTCAAGCAGAAGAAATGCTTTACATGGCCAACTTCGCTACTGCTAAGGGGGAGGGAACAGGAAAAATTTGACTAAAAATGACTTCCGGCAAGGTTTTGACACTGAACAATGTGTTATATGTTCCGGAGTTACGTTGGAACTTAATTTCTATTTCACTCCTAGATAAGAACGGATTCAAATGTGTAACCATTTCTGGAAAAATTGTAGTTAGCAAAGGAGAAATGTATGTAGGAAAAGGCTATCTCACGGAGGGCCTTTATAAGATGAATGTAATGACTGTTGAAATGAATAAAAGTTCAAATTTGTCTTATTTGCTTGAGTCTTATTGTCACGCCCCAAATCCCATTGGAGCGGACTGGCACCCGTAGCCGAGGAGGCCCGGGAGAACCCGTTCATAACCTATACTTTCACATTTACATTACTTATGAAAATTAGAAATTTGGGCAGCACTTCGTTGTAAATAGAAGAAAACAGTACCTGTATCAGCCCAACAGACACGCATATATATATAAACTGTAATTGGCCGTCAGAGCCATCACGTCAATCAACCAAACACTCCTATGGTTGTACAATATATCTACAAAAGCCTCTACATAGATACACAACTGAGTTAGGGTCGGGACAAACTCCCACCCACAAAAGACTTTTATACAAATACCAAAAATACATATAGAAACGACTTGGGATGCCCCAAAACAACTGGAGCTCACCACTATCAACAGAATGTCCTGGCTCTTACTGCGGAGTTGTACGACCTGAAGTACCTGTTCCTGCAGGCATGAATACAGGTCCCCCGTGAGGGAAGTCAGTACGGAAATATGTACTGAGTATGTAAGGCAGTAAGTATCAAGATGAGATACAAAAGATCAACAGAACCCAGATACCAGTGAATAAACAGTATGAGTAGACCACACTTAAAAGAGCTGATGGGCTACCTGCACATTACTTTCATATCATTACTTCCCGTATTCCTTATCAATACATAACATATGTCATACAAAGGCCAACTGATCAGTGGTACTAATACAATACATCAGGGACCACCCCTGGAATAGCATATATACATAATCTTTATAATACAATGGCCAACTGATCAGTGGTACTAACACAATACATCATATCAACAATTTAAAATAAAGACATTCCATTTCTTACTTCAATTAATCTTTGAGATTGGTTACTTTGTGATCACACCTTATGGAACTTGAAACCATGATACCTCAATAGGAAAAACATGTAAATAGGTAATCAATATCTTGAAAATGAAGTAGAGAATCATGGATACCTCATTAAACCATTTCGGAGTCAACAATAGTATATGGACATTTTTTTGACTAGCCGGGCATCTTAAAAGTGAAAACAAGTTCAATTGGTAGTGTCGAAGATCATATGATGTTATTATGTGTCATGTGTCGTAGGACAATGTTGGAAGCTTACTTGAGAGTGCCATGGGTCATTATTCATGCCAAAGATTAGATAGAGTATGTCTTACATACCTTGATATAACCACTTCAATACAAGTCCAACTTGACTTTCCGTACTCTTCGAACACTTATCTACAATAAGTCATTTGTGGCAAACTAGTATTAGCAACCAAACCTTACCATTTAGGTATTAACTTCACCAAATAATGTCTAGGAAGTAATCCTTTAACTCATCAATAAGAGTGCTACATACATCCTCTTATACTCTTATTACATTCACATATCATGCATTTTCATGCAATATCCCTCAACATCAGTTTTAGCCTTTATTTCCCCTCTTAATCACCATCCAATACCAACATGATCACTAGGCATACATAACCACTAATATAATGATATATCACCACAATTCATCCTCCATAATCCAATACAACAACTTCCATAATTTACTACTAACAATTTATACAAAACAATTCATAACTATGTTTCTAGTTATCTTCCAACATCAAGACAATACTCATAAACCCTTATCAATACTTATTCATGGATAAGAATCAAGAATAAACAATATTCATACCTTA
Organism: Capsicum pubescens; assembly: GCA_030864215.1. NCBI lineage: Eukaryota > Viridiplantae > Streptophyta > Magnoliopsida > Solanales > Solanaceae > Capsicum > Capsicum pubescens. The sequence goes on along the minus strand of CM061539.1, from coordinate 189,236,123 downwards.
ACAATGAACTCTTGTATTTAGAATCCTCCTTATATAACCATGGGGTGCTTCTCGAAGCTTTCGAGATGGTGAACACAACTACGGAACCAATTCGAATTTTCTACGGTTGAATCACAAAATATTTGAAGTTGAAATTAGGCTAGGATTTCACCTTCTCTTAATAATTGGATGATATATGATATATATGAGGCTAAGTGTATGTTTATAAAGACCAATTTTCGTCCAAGAGGTAATAGAAAATGACCATTTTGCCCTGAAAATTTAAATAAATCCGAATCTGTCCCCAGTGGACAGTTTTGACAGGCTGAAGTAAATCGATCATAAATCTTTTCTCCGGTATCGGATTTGGGTGAAACCAATTGCATTGGAAAGATAATTCAAAGGTATTTCATTTTCATATAAAGTATACCACCCAGTTCTTCCTGTAAAAGGAGTTATGATCGTTTAAATTTGACCCAAAAATCTGACCCAAAATTCTGTTTTTTTTTTATAGGCTGTAGTAAAACGGGTATAGCTCCTTACTTAGACATTGGATTTGGATGAAACCAATTTCATCGGAAATAAGACTCTCGGAGCTTTTCGTAGATATATAGCAGCTCACACAGTTCTTTTTGTACAAGGAGTTATGATCGTCTAAAGTTGATCCAAAAAAAAAATTGCCTAGCTGCAGTAATTTTTCTGCAGATTTACTGTTCACAGGCTTCCCGGCCACCGTTTTGAAATTTCGAATGTGCTCGCTTATATGAAATACTCCTCTGTTTTGGGAAAACTTTATATCGTTGGAAAGCTTATTCCAATACCTACACATACAACTATTGATGGGATACTTCCGAACACCATAAACTTAATTTAACCCATACGCAAGCCTTTAGGACTCCATATAATCGCGATAAGTGTACGAAAAAATTTACGGGGTGTTACACTTATGATTTATGGCATGAACGTTTGGGCCATGTTAATTACAAAACGTTACGAAAACTGATTAACTTAGAAGTTTTGCCAAGCTTTGAGTGCAATAAACCAAAGTGTCAAACGTGTGTGGAATCGAAGTATGCGAAGCATCCTTATAAGTCCATTGAAAGGAATTCCAATCCCTTAGACTTAATACACACTGACATTTGTGATATGAAGTCAACACCATCTCGTGGTGGGAAAAAGTATTTCATAACTTTTATTGACGATTGCACTAGATATTGTTATGTCTACTTGCTAAATAGTAAGCATGAAGCAATAGATGCGTTTAGGCAATATAAGACTGAAGTTGAAAATCAGTTAGACAAAAAGATCAAAATGATAAGAAGTGATAGGGGCGGAGAATATGAATCTCCCTTTGCGCAAATATGTGTAGAGAATGGAATAATCCATCAAACTACGGCCCCATATTCACCTCAATATAATGGAATTGCGGAAAGGAAAAATCGAACTTTGAAGGAAATGATGAATGCCTTACTTATAAGTTTTGGTTTACCGCAAAACTTATGGGGGGAGGCTATCCTTACGGCCAATCGTATACTCAACAGAGTTCCCCATAGTAAGACACAATCAATTCCTTGCGAAAAATGGAAAGGAAGGAAACCTAACTTGAAATATTTCAAAGTGTGGGGGTGTCTAGCGAAGGTTCAAGTTCCTATACCGAAAAGGGTTAAGATAGGACCTAAAACGGTGGACTACATGTTCATAGGATATGCTAAAAGTAGTAAAGCATGTCGATTTTTGGTTCATAAATCCGAACATCCGGATATTAGTGAAAATACGGTAATTGAATCAGACAATGCTGAATTCTTTGAAAATATTTACCCGTATAAAATTAGACAGGAACAGTCTAGGGGAGGATCTAAACGACCTCGAGATGAACCAAGTGAGAATGTACATAACGAAGAAAATCTAAGACGTAGTACACATCAAAGAACGTCAACTTCGTTTGGATCAGATTTTGTAACATTTCTCTTAGAAAATGAGCCTCAAACGTTTAAAGAAGCGATGTCGTCGTCAGACTCATCCTTTTGGAAAGAGGCAGTCAATAGTGAGATAGATTCAATCTTAAGCAACCATACATGGGAATTGGTTGACCTTCCTCCCGGAAATAAACCTTTAGGGTCTAAATGGATCTTCAAAAGGAAAATGAAGGCGGATGAAACTATTGACAAATACAAGGCAAGACTTGTAGTAAAAGGCTTCAAACAGAAGGAAGGCCTTGATTACTTTGATACATACTCGCCAGTAACAAGGATAACCTCGATTCGAATGTTAATTGCCTTGGCGGCGGTATATGATCTTCAAATCCATCAAATGGATGTGAAGACCGCATTCCTAAATGGAGATTTGAAGGAAGAAATATACATGGAACAACCTGAGGGTTTTGTAGTTCCAGAAAAGAAAATAAGGTGTGCAAACTTGTTAAGTCACTTTATGGACTAAAACAAGCATCTAAGCAAGGGCATGCAAAGTTTTACCAAACCATGTTGGCAAACGGATTCAAAATAAATGAATGTGATAAATGTGTTTATATTAAAGACACTCCAAATCACCAAGTCATTGTATGTTTATATGTGAATGATATGTTGATCATCAGTAGAGACATTTCTGACATAAATGCAACAAAACGAATGCTCGAGAGCAAGTTTGATATGAAGTACCTTGGAGTTGCAGATGTGATCTTAGGTATAAAAATCCATCTAACTCCACAAGGGTTGGCATTGTCACAGTCTCATTATATCAGAAAGGTACTTGACAAGTTCAAGTATATGGAATTCGGTATTGCCAAGACTCCATTGGATGCGAGCTTTGCACTTCGAAAGAATGAAGGTGAAAGTGACTCGCAATTGGAGTACGCAAGAGTATTGGGATGTTTAATGTATATAATGAACTGTACACAACCAGGCATAGAATGCGCTATCAGTAAATTGAGTCGGTACACGAGTAATCTCAACAAAACTCACTAGATGGCAATGAAAAGAGTTTTGGGGTATCTTAAATACACTCAAAATTATGCTTTGCATTATAATAAATATCCTGCGGTACTTGAAGGATATAGTTATGCAAATTGGATCACCGGATCGAACGAAGTAAAATCCACAAGTGGATATGTATTTACTATCGGTGGAGGAGCAGTCTCTTGGAAATCATCCAAACAGACGTGTATTGCTCGCTCTACCATAAAATCTGAATTTATCGCATTAGATAAAGCCGGTGAAGAAGCAGAATTGCTCCAGAATTTCTTGGAAGATATTCCGTATTGGTCCAAGCCAGTGGAACCAGTATGTATACACTGTGATAGACAAGCGGCAATAGGTAGGGCAGGGAGCATGATGTATAACGGTAAATCTCGTCATATAAGACGAAGACATAATACCGTTAGAGAACTTCTCTCTAGTGGAATTATCACTGTAGACTATGTAAAGTCAAAGGATAATATGTCGGGTCTACTTACAAAAGGCCTATCTAGAGAAGGAGTAGAAATGAAATCCAAGGGAATGGGTTTAAGGCCTAGGACAAGTCAGCATGGCGGTAACTCTACCTAGCAGAATGGAGATCCTAAGAGCTAGGTTCAAGGAGATCAAACAAAGTTGTGTCTGACAGGTTCAACATTGTCAAATACCCAACCCATTCTCATGATGTAGACAATGTATAGTAAACAAGGATAAGACTAAGGTGAAAAGTCTTTTAATGATTATCTAAATTTGGCGGATTTGACCAAATAGTTTAATCTACAGGATTGAACATTTAGAAATCACCTATGTGTGGGCGAAGTGGAAGCCGCTTCAAAGAGAATGTTAGTAAAGGTCTATTCTCTAAGCTCTCATAAAAATTGGGACGTGTTCATGGCTGAAACGAACAAAACCATAAGAACCATAAATGGTAAAAGGCTGGTTGTGTGACATGTGTTGTCTAGGTGTACATTAAATCTCGACGGTTCAAAGATATCAAATCTACCGATTGACCGAGTGCATCCGATGCATGTTCACTACGGAAAGTTCAAAGGGAAACCCACTTATCCAGATGCAATCAGTCTTTGCTTGATGATCACATACTTGTCCGTAAAACTTTTACGAAAAAAAAAACATAGCCATTCCCCATTCATGTGGGGGATTGTTAGGTTCTATATATATATGTGTTGAATGAAAAATAGAATAATCAAGTGAAGGAAAGGAGACACCCAAATTGGAAAGTGTACTCTTTAAGTTGGAAAGTTTACTCTTCTCCCACATTAGTGGAAGAAGAGAACTTTAAAATGTTTATAAAGTGAAACCCTTACTTCACATGGTAAGTGAGGCAAGCAAATAGAGATGCCTCGCGCCATCGTCGTTGCTCGCTCGGCTCGGATTTGAATTTGGCAAATGATCGATCGATGAAATCTATCTTTTTGGAAAAAATTTATTTGACAGAAACAAATAAATTCAATCCGCAGCAATAACGTTCCATTTATTTATGCATGCATGCAGTGAACAGTTGCACTATTTCGACATGAAACACTGTTGTGTTCGAACTGGTGCAACGAAATGTTGTAGTGTTTCTGAATTAATGCATTGTTTCGACTGAGCAGATGCAGATTTTTGAAATAGTATATACATTGGTTCAAACAGATGCAACTCTTCAACGAAGTAAAGCACTGTTTCGAACTGGTGCACTTGTTCTTGAAAAGGTGTACTGTTTCAGAAAATTACTGCACTGTTTTAAATAAACAAACATGCATTTTCAGGAAAAGACACACCTCTAAAATTGAACCAATGTCACCTTTTCGGAGGGACATGTTGTGGCTATAAATAACCTGTTTTCTTCCACAGGTTATAGAATGAAAGAAAAATTTCAGATTACACATAAATCTTCTTGTCTTCTAAATACTCTTTGTGATAAATCAAACCGAGAGTGCGTTCGAAGAATTCAAGTATTTGAGGTACCGCTATACTTGAATTGTTGGCCATTTTATGCTGGGAGGGAAAATTCCGCAACCTCGGGTACAGTGAGGGGAATTATTTCCCGTGAATTTGGACGACTTGGCCTTAACAATTTCTGTTTCATTTATATTTCTGAAATATAAAATACACCTCTTGAAAAGATCATTTTGATCTTGTGTTGAGGGTATTTGTTCAACTTCACTGTGTTCTTGTTCATACTTGAACTCGAGTTGAAGTTGTTATTCTATTATACAGATTTTACATACCCGTATTGTGGAAAATAACATTTTCTTCCTTTGCTTTCCTCTTTGATTTCATCTTTACTTTCTTTGTCCCTTTTTCCCCCCTATTCCCTCTATAATGGGGTCTTTCAGCAATGAGAGCGGTCCTAGTGAGGTGAAAATAGCGGTGAAAAACAATGATGAGCCAGTTCAGAAAACCGAAAATAGTTCTGCTGGAAAGAAGCCTGAGGAGGAAATCCCACCTTTGGATGTGAAAGATTATGAGGAGCTAGGTCTTATAATAGACCTGGATGCAATGGGGGGAGCTTTTTATGAAAATGCTAATATTGATTTTAATGCTATGTTTTCTGACTTTGATCTTATGTTCCCTGAAGATGAAACGAAGGCAATGGAAATTAGTCTTCCTCATGTTGATGAAAAGGACATACTTGATCCTCCTCCAGTGGATTTTCCTATAACTAATCCCGCCTTGATGGAGCTGCAAAAGTGGATGGACATTGATCCACCTGAGTTCAACTCAAATGGTGCAGGAGTGCCATCACTATCTGGGGATCCTAAGAGTTGGGACTTTGAACTCATGGAGAGGCTGTGGTATCCAAATACTTATCAGGAACAGGAATACCTACGTATCTGCAAACAGGGCAAATAATCCCCCCCCCCCCCCCCAGTCTCTTCCAAATTCAACTATGATGCTACTAGTATACTAAGACAAAGGGCTCTCTATGTATGCGTGTGTATTTTTTTTTCTGTGTACCTATCTCTTTTTATTTTTTTTATCTTATGTCTGTACGTTAATATTTACACTTGAAAAGTCTCTCTATCTGAGGCTTTTTAAGTAAGTGTAAGATATGTGAAGTTCAGTTATATCAAGGGTTGTAATAGTGTTGTATCAAATCAAATAGATAAACAAGTACCTATTAAGTTTGTAGATTTTGGGGTTTGATTTTGTCATTGATTTGTTGTTTCTTCTATTTCCCAATTTGATTATGAGATAGTAGTAATTAATGAAAATCAATAAGATTTGTCTTTCTATGATTCTCAAATTAAACAGGACTAACTAAAAGCTAGGGTAAGAAATCGATCGAGCAAGAGGCAACAAGAAGGTATGGATAGAGTAGATCTATGATATTGGGAACTTAAAAAAATTATGGTATGTAGTTAGTTAAGAGCGGTGATTAATTAACTTTTGTGCACTAGTAGTGTCAAAAGAATTATGATGTTACTCAAAACTAGTGATTAATTAACTTTTGTACGTCAGTCAACGATGCTAAATTATGAATTACTTCTTTCGTTGGTTTTTATTTTTCACGAATTTTCTAATTGAATTTTTATTTTTACTTGTCATTTTTGACATGTCAAAAAAGGAGAATTTCTTTTTTGTTATTTTACCCTTAGCATTAAATGCTATTTCTCTAAATTAATTTCAAGATAGAACGTAGCATCATTTAATAGGATAACTATCACAAAATAACCATGTTATTAATTATTTTTCTTAATGAGTGTGCTAAATCAAAATGTGACATGTAAAAATGAACGAAAAAAGTAGTTGGGAGTTACTTAACCGGTGCCTAATTAACTTTTGTGCACCACTAATGTCAAAACATTAGGTACCTACTTAAACCAATGCTTGATTAACTTTTGTGCAATAATAGTACAGCAACAACAACAAATCCAGTGTATTCACATATAGTGGGGTCTGAGGAGGATAAGATGTATGCAGTTCATACCACTAAGTAGAAAGGTTGTTTCCGATAGACCCCCGACTCAAGACAAGTAATAATAAACAAATCCGTAATAAGCATGGAACAAGATGACATAACATAAATACGACACCCACAAGGAATAGTAAACAAATTCATAATAAAGCATGAAATAAGATGGCATAACAAGAATAATACACCCACCAAGTAAAACCCTCCACTTGTGCAACAATAGTCTCAAAAAAATTATCAAACCATCAAGTCATTTAAAAGATATTTAATTTGTGATATATAACCTTCAATAAAATGTTAAATTCAGAATTTTGAAAGCTAAGGAGGAGAAATGGGGTTTGAAACCCTTCAATTATAACGTGGAAGACGTCTCTAGCAATGGATATGATTAGTGCATTTTTTCAATTTGATAATATAGGGAGTTGGATAGGTTGAAGGCGAGGAAAAGATGACTAGCGTTGTTTATACAATATTTTTGTTTATATTAGAAGCGCCCAAAGTTAGAAACAAGATATCGAATAGAACATTCAAAGCTTTTCATCGAGCAAGTAAGACGAATGGATTTGGAAGAAATTTAAGAACTAGTTGCATCGATATAAATATAGAGAAAGTCTTTCCTCTTCGGAGGGTGACATTAGGGTTTTCGAGAAGAGCTTGTTCCATTTTTAGAGACGAGAATTAGAAGAACGTGGAAAGCTCAACTGGAAACCTAGCAGAACGATATAAGCTTCACTTGTCTATTAATCGATCTTAAGTAACTACAGTTAGAAGGATTCATTCAATAGCTCAAATATAAAATGAAGATTTTCTCTTCGAAAGGCAGGGGTACTGGGGTAAAAACTTACACGCACTCGGTGTATACACCAAACTAATGTTCTTTACCATGGTTATGTAATTAAATTAAGTAAAATACATATTGATTAATTAATCATGGTTAAGTAACATGAACTTTAAATTCAAACACATGGCATGCATGTATTGACTTGATATATACACCGGGTGCGTACAAGTTTTACCCATACTGGTACTTGAGGATTCTATTGTGGCATTAAGAAATTAGGAGTTGAAGGAATCACCTTTCTTTAATTAGAAAGTTTATTAACATTAATATTGTAAAATTTGGGGTTTAGTTTTGGATGAAAGTTAGATAATTTTGTCATTCTTTTATTACTTGTATTCCCTAATTTGACAATGAGATGGTAATTAATGATAACCAATAAGCTTTCTCTTCCTACAATCCTGAAATTGGAATATAAGAAATCGATTGAGCTAAGAGGCGCAACAAAAAGTAAAGGGATGAATTGAGAAAATCAATGCATATAGCCACTTTAAAAGTGGTGATTAATTAACTTTTTTGCGCTAACAATACAAAAAAGAATATGAATTTACTTAAATGGTGATTAATTAATTTTTGTGCATCCATTAATAGTGTCAAAAAAATTATAAAGTTATATAAAATTGGTGCTTAATTAACTTTTGTGCAACAATAGTGTCAAAGAAAATTCTATATGAAGCTACTTATAATCGGTGCTTAATTAAAATTTTTGAACCAACAATATCAAAAAGATTCAGAAGTTACTTAAATCGGTGTTTAATTAACTTTTGTACACCAACAGTATGTGTCAAAAAAACAATGAAATTACTTAAAAGTGATGGTTAATTAACTTTTTGCATTAGTAGTGTCAAAAAAAACTATGTAATTGTTAGGTTCTATATGTGTGTTGAATGGAAAATGGAGAAATCAAGTGGAAGAGAAAAATTGAGTTTACACCAAAATGAAAAGTGTACTCAAAATTGGAAAGTTTACTCTTTCTCCCACATTGGTGGAAGAAGAGAACTTTAAAGTGTTTATATTGTGAAACACTCTTTCACATGGATAAGTGAGGCAAGAAAATAGAGATACCTCGCGCTGTCGTCGTTGCTTGCTCGGCTCGGCTTTGGATTTGGATCGTTCGATGAGATCTATCTTTTTGGACAAACTTTATTTGAATTCCGAACAATGTATATATGCATGCAGTATCAGTGACGCAGGAACTGAAGCTACTGTTTTACGTGAACAGTGACGCAGAACAGTTGCACTACTTCGGAAATGTTGCATTGCTTCAGAACTGATGCATTGTTTTCTGGTTTTTAACTGAATTGATGCACTGGTTGAACAAACAGATGCAACCATTCAGCAAAAGACACACTGATTCATGGAAAGATATGACTGTTCAGGAAAGGATGCAATCTTTGATGAACAGACATGAACTTACAACAAAGGTGCAACCTTTGGAGTGAACTATTGCCTCCTTTCTAAAGAGGCATCTTGTGGCTATAAATAACCTAGTTTTCATCCACAGGTTTGATATAAAAATTACAGAAATTTCAGATTATAAACTCTTCATCTTCTCTTGGAAAAACTATTCTGTGTGATCATTAAATTGTTCAGTGCGTTCGTAGAATCCGCCTATTTGAGGTACCGCTATAGTCGGATTGAAGGCCATTTTATTCTGGGAGAAAAAATTCCACAACCTCGGGTACAGTGAGGGGAATTATTTCCTTAAGGAAACTCTGTGAATTCGGACGACTTGGCCTTATTCATTTCTGTTTCATCTATTTTTCTGAAAAATAAATACACCTCTTGGAAAGATCATTTTGATCTTGTGTTGAGGGTATTGATATACTTCATTGTGTTCTTGTTTATAAACTTGAACTAGATGAAGTTGTTGTTCTGCTATACAGATTCTGCATACCCGAATATATTGTGGAAATAACAATCTTAAGGAAATAACGTTTACAGAATCTGTATTACTTGTTTTTGGAGATTAAAGCTTAAGCTTTCTACTCCGCTTGAATATAACTAGTGATTAGAAGACATAAAATCTTCATCACAAGTTAAGGTTCACTCGGTTGACGATTCGAATTAATAAAAACTTCATCTCTAACTAGAAACAAGAAGAAGAGTTTCAAGTGATTTAACTTTATAACTAGTATTCTGAAAAATACTAAATTTTTTGGTCTTATGGTGACAGGAAAAATGAAAACTGAAAGTCAAATGCATGATGTGGCTACGACTGTGGGGGGAAACAATATTGCTTCATCAAGCCGCACAAATGCTCCGCCAACAATGGCACCGGCGGAGAAGCCCGAAAATTTTTCGGGCATTGACTTCAAGCGGTGGCAGCAAAAGATATTCTTTTACCTCGCCACTTTATGTCTACAACGGTTCACTATCAAAGACGCTCCTGAGGTGCCCGAGGAAACCTCGGACAAAGACCGCTTCGTTATTGTAGAAACTTAAAAACATTCGGACTTCCTTTGCAGGAACTATATTCTGAGTGGTCTCCAAGACGACCTCTACAATGTCTATAGTGGAACTAAGACATCAAAGGAACTGTGGGGGGCACTTGAACGAAAATATAAAATGGAGGATGCGGGAATTAAGAAATTCCTTGTTGCACGGTTCCTGAATTTCAAAATGATAGATAGCAAATCTGTTGTCTCTCAAGTACAGGAGTTGCAAGTCATCATACATGATCTCCTAGCAGAAGGTTTAATTGTGAATGATGTTTTTCAAGTAGAAACGATAGTTGAGAAGCTACCACCATTGTGGAAAAATTTCAAAAACTACTTAAAGCATAAACGCAAGGAGATGACCGTTGAAGATCTTATCGTCCGACTCCGTATTGAAGAGGACAATAAAGCTGCTGAAAGAAGGTCAAAGGGAAATTCTACAATTAATGGAGCACATATTGTAGAAGATGATCGAAATAATTCTAAGAAGAGAAAGAAAGCTGAACAAGGAAGCAATCAACCCAAGAAGAAATTCAAGGAAAAATGCTTCACCTGTGGCAAGATTGGCCATAAGTACACGGATTGTCGAGCCTCGAAGAAAGGCAAGAAAAAAGACCAAGAGAATATGATTGAGTCAAATAAAGAATATGATGATCTATGTACTATGTTGACGGAATGCAACTTGGTGGGGAATCCACGCAAATGGTGGATGGATTCGGGTGCCACACGTCATGTTTGCGCAAATGTCACGCCCCAAATCCCATTGGAGCGGACTGGCACCCGTAGCCGAGGAGGCCCGGGAGAACCCGTTCATAAGCTATACCTTCACATTTACATTACTTATGAAAATTAGAAATTTGGGCAGCACTTCGTTGTAAATAGAAGAAAACAGTACCTGTATCAGCCCAGCAGACACGCATATATATATATATAAATAGTAATTGGTCATCAGAGCCATTACGTCTATCAACCAAACACTCCTATGGCTGTACAATATGTCTACAAAAGCCTCTACATAGATACACAACTGAGTTAGGGTCGGGACAAACTCTCGCCCACAAAAGACTTTTATACAAATACCAAAAGTACATATAGAAACGACTTGGGATGCCCCGAAACAACTGGAGCTCACCACTATCAACAGAATGTCCTGGCTCTTACTGCGGAGATGTACGACCTGAAGTACCTGTTCCTGCAGGCATGAATACAGGTCCCCCGTGAGGGACGTCAGTACGGAAATATGTACTGAGTATGTAAGGCAGTGAGTATCAAGATGAGATACAAAAGATCAACAGAACCCAGATACCAGTGAATAAACAGTATGAGTAGACCACACTTAAAAGAGCTGATGGGATACCTGCACATTACTTTCATATCATTACTTCCCGTATTCCTTATCAATACATAACATATGTCATACAATGGCCAACTGATCAGTGGTACTAATACAATACATCAGGGACCACCCCTGGAATAACATATATACATAATCTTTATAATACAATGGCCAACTGATCAGTGGTACTAATACAATACAATACATCATATCAACAATTTAAAATAAAGACATTCCATTTCTTACTTCAATTAATCTTTGAGATTGGTTACTTTGTGGTCACACCTTATGGAACTTGAAACCATGATACCTCAATAGGAAAAACATGTAAATAGGTAATCAATATCATGAAAATGAAGTAGAGAATCATGGATACCTCATTAAACCATTTCAGAGTCAACAATAGTATATGGACATTTTTTTGACTAGCCGGACATCTTAAAAGTGAAAACAAGTTCAATTGGTAGTGTCGAAGATCATATGATGTTATTATGTGTCATGTGTCGTAGGACAATGTTGGAAGCTTACTTGAGAGTGCCATGGGTCATTATTCATGCCAAAGATTAGATAGAGTATGTCTTACATACCTTGATATAACCACTTCAATACAAGTCCAACTTGACTTCCCGTACTCTTCGAACACTTATCTACAATAAGTCATTTGTGGAAAACTAGTATTAGCAACCAAACCTTACCATTTAGGTATTAACTTCACCAAATAATGTCTAGGAAGTAATCCTTTAACTCATCAATAAGAGTGCTACATACATCCTCTTATACTCTTATTACATTCACATATCATGCATTTTCATGCAATATCCCTCAACATCACTCTTAGCCTTTATTTCCCCTCTTAATCACCATCCAATACCAACATGATCACTAGGCATACATAACCACTAATCTAATGATATATCACCACAATTCATCCTCCATGATCCAATACAACAACTTCCATAATTTACTACTAACAATTTATACAAAACAATTCATAACTATGTTTCTAGTTATCTTCCAACATCAAGACAATACTCATAATCCTTTATCAATACTTATTCATGGATAAGAATCAAGAATAAACAATATTCATACCTTAACAATGAACTCTTGTATTTACAATCCTCCTTACATAACCATGGGGTGCTTCTCGAAGCTTTCGAGATGGTGAACACAACTACGGAACCAATTCGAATTTTCTACGGTTGAATCACAAAATATTTGAAGTTGAAATTAGGCTAGGGTTTCACCTTCTCTTAATAATTGAATGATATATGATATATATGAGGCTAAGTGTATGTTTATAAAGACCAATTTTTCGTCCAAGAGGTAATAGAAAATGACCATTTTGCCCTAAAAATTTAAATAAATCCGAATCTGTCCCCAGTGGACAGTTTTGACAGGCTGAAGTAAATCGATCATAACTCTTTTCTCCGGTATCGGATTTGGGTGAAACCAATTGCATTGGAAATATAATTCAAAGGTATTTCATTTTCATATAAAGTATACCACCCAGTTCTTCCTGTACAAGGAGTTATGGTCGTTTAAAGTTGACCCAAAAATCTGTCCCAAAATTCTGTTTTTTTTTTTATAGGCTGTAGTAAAACGGGTATAGCTCCTTACTCAGACATTGGATTTGGATGAAACCAATTTCATCGGAAAGAAGACTCTCGAAGATTTTCGTCGATATATAGCATCTCACACAGTTCTTTTTGTACAAGGATTTATGATCATCTAAAGTTGATCCAAAAAAAAAAATTGCCTAGCTGCAGTAATTTTCCTGCAGATTTACTGTTCACAGGCTTCCCGGCCACCGTTTTCAAATTTCGAATGTGCTCGCTTATATAAAATACTCCTCTGTTTTGGGCAAACTTTATATCGTTGGAAAGCTTATTCCAATACCTACACATACAACTATTGACGGGATACTTCCGAACAACATAAACTTAATTTAACCCATACGCAAGCCTTTAGGACTCCATATAATCGCGATAAGTGTACGAAAAAATTTACGGGGTGTTACAACAAACAAAGAGTTGTTCTCGTCATTTGCTCCGGCTCAAGCAGAAGAAATGCTCTACATGTCCAACTCCGCTACTGCTAAGGTGGAGGGAACAGGAAAAATTTGCTTAAAGATGACTTCCGGCAAGGTCTTGACACTGAACAATGTGTTATATGTTCCGGAGTTACGTAGGAATTTAATTTCTGTTTCACTCCTAGATAAGAATGGATTCAAATGTGTAACCGTTTCTGGGAAAATTGTAATTAGCAAAGGAGAAATGTATGTAAGAAAAGGCTATCTGACCGAAGGCCTTTATAAGAAGAATGTAATGACTGTTGAAATAAATAAAAGTTCGAATTCGTCTTATTTGCTTGAGTCTTATGATTTATGGCATGAACGTTTAGGCCATGTTAATTACAAAACATTACGAAAACTAATTAACTTAGAAGGTTTGTCAAACTTTGAGTGCAATAAATCTAAGTGTCAAACGTTTGTGGAATCAAAGTATGCGAAACATCCTTATAAGTCCGTTGAAAGGAATTCCAATCCCTTAGACTTAATACACACTGACATTTGTGATATGAAGTCAACACCGTCACATGGTGGGAAAAATTATTACATAACTTTTATTGACGATTGCACTAGATATTGTTATGTCTACTTGCTAAGTAGTAAAGATGAAACAATAGATACGTTTAGGCAATATAAAACTGAAGTTGAAAATCGGTTAGACAAAAAGATCAAAATGATAAGAAGTGATAGGGGCGGAGAATATGAATCTCCCTTTGCGCAAATATGTGTAGAGAATGGAATAATCCATCAAACTAGGGGCCCATATTCACCTCAATCTAATGGAATTGCGGAAAGAAAACACCAAACTTTGAAGGAAATGATGAATGTCTTACTTATAAGTTCTGTTTACCGCAAAACTTATGGGGGGAGGCTATCCTTACGGCCAATCGTATACTAAATAGAGTTCCCCATAGTAAGACACAATCAATTCCTTACAAAAAATGAAAAGGAAGGAAACCTAACTTGAAATATTTTAAAGTGTGGGGGTGTCTAGAGAAGGTTCAAGTTCCTATACCTAAAAGGGTTAAGATAGGACCTAAAACGGTGGATTGCGTGTTCATAGGATATGCTAAAAGTAGTAAAGCATGTCGATTTTTGGTTCATAAATCCAAACATCCGGATATTAGTTAAAATACGGTAATTGAATCAGACAATGCTGAATTCTTTGAAAACATTTACCCGTATAAACTTAGACATGAACAGTCTAGTGGAGGATCTAAACGACCTCGAGATGAACCAAATGAGAATGTACATAATGAATAAAATCAAAGACGTAGTACACGTCAAAGAACGTCAACTTCGTTTGGATTGGATTTTGTAACATTTCTCTTAGAAAATGAGCCTCAAACGTTTAAAGAAGCAATGTCGTTGTCAGACTCATCCTTTCGGAAAGAGGCAATCAATAGTGAGATAGATTCAATCTTAAGCAACCATACATGGGAATTGATTGAACTTCCTCCTGAAAATAAACCTTTAGGTTCTAAATGGATCTTTAAAAGGAAAATGAAGACGGATGGTACTATTGACAAATACAAGGCAAGACTTGCAGTAAAAAGCTCCAAACAGAAAGAAGGCCTTGATTACTTTGATACATACTCACCAGTAACAAGGATAACCTCGATTCGAATGTTAATTGCCTTGGCGGCGGTATATGATCTTCAAATCCATCAAATGGATGTGAAAACTGCATTCCTAAATGGAGATTTGGAGGAAGAAAT
The DNA here is from genome assembly GCA_030864215.1 of Capsicum pubescens. NCBI lineage: Eukaryota > Viridiplantae > Streptophyta > Magnoliopsida > Solanales > Solanaceae > Capsicum > Capsicum pubescens. Next base: position 189,220,873 of record CM061539.1, on the reverse strand, counting down.
ATACATGGAACAACCTGAGGGTTTTGTGGTTCCAGGAAAGGAAAACAAGGTGTGTAAACTTATCAAGTCGTTATATGGACTAAAGTAAGCACCAAAACAATGGCATGCGAAGTTTGACCAAACCATGTTGGCAAACGGATTCAAAATAAATGAATGTGATAAATGTGTTTATATTAAAGACACTCCAAATCACCAAGTCATTGTATGTTTATATGTGGATGATATGTTGATCATCAGTAGAGACATTTCTGACATAAATGCAACAAAACAAATGCTCAAGAGCAAGTTTGATATGAAGGACCTTGGAGTTGTAGATGTGATCTTAGGTATAAGAATCCATCGAACTCCACAAGGGTTGGCATTGTCAGTCTCATTATATCGAAAAGGTACTTGACAAATTCAAGTATATGGAATTCGGTATTGCCAAGACTCCATTGGATGTGAGCTTTGCACTTCGAAAGAATGAAGGTGAAAGTGACTCGCAATTGGAGTACACAAGAGTATTGAGATGTTTAATGTATGAACTGAACTGTACATGACCAGACAAAGTATGCACTATCAGTAAATTGAGTCGGTACACGAGTAATCCCAACAAAACTCATTGGATGGCAATAAAAAGAGTTTTGGGGTATCTTAAATACACTCAAAATTATGCTTTGCATTATAATAAATATCTTGTGGTACTTGAAAGATATAGTGATGCAAATTGGATCACCGGATCGAACGAAGTAAAATCCACAAGTGGATATGTATTAATATCAATGGAGGAGCAATCTCTTGGAAATCATCCAAACAGACGTGTATTGCTCGCTCTACAATGGAATCTGAATTTATCACATTAAATAAAGTCGGTGAAGAAGCAGAATGGCTCTAAAATTTCTTGGAAGATATTTCGTATTGGCCCAAGCCAGTGGCACCAGTATGTATACACTGTGATAGCCAAACGGCAATAGGTAGGGCAGGGAGCATGATGTACAACGGTAAATCTCGTCATATAAGACGAAGACATAATACCGTTAGAGAACTTCTCTCTAGTGGAATTATCACTGTAGACTATGTAAAGTCAAAGGATAATGTGTCGGATCCACTTACAAAAGACCTATCTAGAAAAAGAGTAGAAATGACATCCAAGGAAATGGGTTTAAGTCCTAGGACAAGTCAGCATGGCGGTAACTCTACCTAGCAGACTGGAGATCCTAAGAGCTAGGTCAAGGAGATCAAACAAATTTGTGTCTGACAGGTTGAACATTTTCAATTACCCAACCCATTCTCATGATGTAGACAATGTATAGTAAACTAGGATAAGACTTAAGGTGAAAAGTCTTTTAATGATTATCTAAATTTGGCAGATTTGACCAAATAGTTTAATCTACAGGATTGAAAGTTTAGAAATCACCTATGCGAGGGAAAAGTGGAAGTCGCTTCAAAGAGAATGTTAGTAAAGGCCTATTCTCTAAGCTCTCATGAAATCGGGACGTGTTCATGGCTAAAAAGAACAAAACTGTAAGAACCATAAACGGTAAAAGGCTGGTTATGTTACATGTGTTGTCTAGATGTACATTAAAGATCGACGGTTCAAAGATATCAAATCTACCGATTGACCGAGTACATCCGATGCATGTTCACTACGGAAAGTTCAAAGGGTAACCCACTTATCCAGATGCAATCAGTCTTTTCTTGATGATCACATACTTGTCCGTAAAAGTTTTACGAAAAATAGTCATTCCCATTCATGTGGGGGATTGTTGGGTTCTATATGTGTGTTGAATGAAAAATGGAGAAATCAAGTGGAAGAGAAAAATTTAGTTTACACCAAAATGGAAAGTGTATTCAAAATTAAAAAGTTTACTCTTTCTCCCACATTGGTGGAAGAAGAGAACTTTAAAGTATTTATATTGTGAAACACACTTCCACATGGATATGTGAGGCAAGAAAATAGAGATGCCTCGTGCCACCATCTTCGCTCGCTCGGCTCGGCCTCGGCTTCGGCTTTGGATAAACTTTATTTGAATTTCGAACAATACCAAGAGAAAACGCAGTAAATATTTTCTGTGTTTAATCCTCCATTTACGTATGTATATATGCATGCAGGAACAATGATGCTGGAACTGATGCTACTGTTTTACGTGAACAGTGATGCAGAACAGTTGCACTGCTTTGGAAATGTTGCATTGCTTCTGAACTGATGCATTATTTTCTATTTTTTAACTGAATTGATGCACTGGTTGAACAAACAGATGCAACCATTCAGCGAAAGACACACTGATTCATGGAAAGATATGACTGTTCAGGAAAGGATGCAATCTTTGATGAACAGACATGAACTTACAGCAAAGGTACAACCTTTGGAGTGAACCATTGCCTCTTTTCTAAAGAGGCATCTTGTGGCTATAAATAACCTGGTTTTCATCCACAGGTTTGATATAGAAATTACAGAAATTTCAGATTATAAACTCTTCATCTTCTCTTGGAAAAACTATTCTGTGTGATCATTAAATTGTTCAGTCCGTTCGTAGAATCCGCCTATTTGAGGTACCGCTATAGTCGGATTGAAGGCCATTTTATTCTGGGAGAAAAAATTCCACAACCTCGGGTACAGTGAGGGGAATTATTTCCTTAAGGAAACTCCGTGAATTCGGACGACTTGGCCTTATTCATTTCTGTTTCATCTATTTTTCTGAAAAATAAATACACCTCTTGGAAAGATCATTTTGATCTTGTGTTGAGGGTATTGATATACTTCATTGTGTTCTTGTTTATAAACTTGAACTAGATGAAGTTGTTGTTCTGCTATACAGATTCTGCATACCCGAATATATTGTGGAAATAACAGTAATTACTTAAAACCGATGCTTAATAAACCTATGTGCATCAATAATGTCAAAAAAATCATGAAATTACTTAAAATCGGTTCTTAAATAACTTTTGTGCATAATAGTGCAACAAAATTATGAAGATACTTAAAATGGGCGGAGTTAATACATAAAAATGACCCTAAACTTGACACCAAACTATAACTTTGACTTTAAACTTTAACAGTGCACAAATATGACCTTTAACTATTTAAAACTGCACAAATATGACCTCCAATCCTACGTGGCAAAACGTGTGTTCAACACGCAAAACTGAGCGCGTACAGCTTAAAATCTAAGGGTATAATACATAAATATGACCTTAAACTTTGACAGTGCACAAATATGATCTTTAACTATTCAAAACTGTACAAATATGACCTTTAAATGACTTTTCACTATTATTTTCTAATTTCTTTTGTCATTGCAGAAAAAGAGCAATATTGAAGATTTATTAATTAGGTGGGTCAGCCTCATACGAAAAAATCGCGCGGGTATGTATATATATTATAAAGCAGAGGGCGAATTTAAGTTATATAATAACTTGTCAATTGTGTCGATTAACAATCATTATTATGAAAGTTACGGACAATTTCTCTTAACTACGCGTACTTTTGTGCTATAACTGAAAACGTAATGTATGTACGCTGTCAGTTTCGCCCAATCAATCCACTATGCCTCAATGCAAGACTAGTTAGGATCGGCTGGATAATAAATCTTCTCTGTTCATATCGCCTTATACCATAATTGTACATTGAAGTGTATAGAATTGTACAAGGCTGCCTGACAAAAAAAGTAGTTGGTGCAGAGCATAAACATTTCATATATATATATATATATATGCACCAGAAATCATGTGCAAATAAGCAAAGAAACAAATGATTATTATTATTAGTTCTCATAAACTCAACTGGAATTCAAGAGCATACACTGAATAGAGAAAAGGAAAACAATGGAAAATCAATACAGTGTCTCCGGGGAAAAACTTGAGGAGGATTCAAACGAGCTTCCCTTCAAGACATAGGGCCAAGTTATACCTTAAACATGGAGAATTTAGTAGCCTTCGGGCTTGTAGGCGATGAAACTGATACACTGCACTTGACGAACGTTGTCGAATCCGATGATACGGATCCAGGCCTGTGGGTAAGCCTTCTTTGCCTCCTGGACTTCATTCAAGACCTGGGTAGCATCAGTGCACCCGAACATGGGCAACTTCCACATGGTCCAGTACCTGCCATCGTAGTATCCAGGTGACTTGTGGTGCTCACGGTACACAAATCCGTGCTGTACACATCCACAACATCAACATAACATATTACTAATTAGTTGTTATTATTAATTGTCGTATATTTTAAGAACAGAGAGATGTTAACCTCAGTCTCGAATTCCAAACAAGGAACCCATCCCTTTCGCAAAAGGTACTCAATTTCCTTGAGCAATTGCTCGTCGGACAAATCAGGAAGGTATGAAAGAGTCTCGTACTTCTTCTTGTTAATTGGTGACCAGACCTATACACATATCACGTAAATAATTAGCTAAACAAGCTTCAAGAGAGGAGGTAACACGTTAAATCTAAAACAGGGTCAGTGAAATTTATCCTTTCCTATGTACATAATTAATTATATTTGGTGAAATTAAGGCAAAATAATAGTGTAGATTAAATTTTGGAATGACATACGGACACAATTGTTCATAATAACTGAGATTAGTAACTTGAAAATTAAATATTTAAGGCAGATAACCTACTACAATTAGTTTTAAATTCCTTGTACTGTGTCAGTGTATATAAGTTAAATCCAATATTACGAACCAGCATGCATTGGACTCTTCCACCATTGCTAGCAATGGAGGTGATGTCAAGGTCTTGCTTTCTTGTAACAGGGAAAGAGGCTGCGGATTTAAGGCCATTGAAGGATGCAATCATGCTGGCTTGTGCAGCATTGGCGCCGGTGGCAACAGTTGCTGTGGACATCACTGAAGAAGCCATTGCTGAAAATTAAGTGCTTAGCTTAAAGCTACTGCTATGCTTTCCTTAACCTTTAATTTCAAGAGGGTTGTTAGCTCTGTAGCAAACCCCTCTATCTATATAGTGATAAGGCTTCACATCTTTTTCCAATCTAACGGACAAAAATAGCTAGCAAACCTCATCTTTGAGGAATGGTAACCATTGGATTATGTGGTTCTTGACATTTCAAAATGGATGGCCGCAAGAATTTTAACCCCTGACGTTACACTCAATCGTCCTTATCTCAAAGTTTACATACAGACAAATGGGATATTTTAAAAAAAAATAAATTAAAAAAATAGTAACAATTTGCTGCTTTCTTTCTCACAACTTTTAATTTTTTTAAAAAAATATCATAACTTTAGAAGAAAATCAAGTTTGTAACACCTGTACTGAATTGTCTCACATAGTGTGGTATATATTTTGGTTTGGTGTGTGAACAAAATTTCAGATTGATAATTTAAAAGAAAAGTACCTTACTTATTAGGTGTTGAATATTCTTAGTTATGTGAGGTATTTTGAAAATATTCGTATGTGTTTGACCCAAAGCAGATAATATCATATCATGTTAAAGTTCGCACAATTTTGGATCAAATTGTTTATGTATCACCTGATATTTCACCTCAACGTAGAAGGCATCAACAGAATTGGTAAGTCATATGTCTATTTTGAGCAGGGGACACACAAGTGAACATCATGAGGCCATTTCCATTTTATGGCCGGCAGAGGAATCACAGGGGAAAAAATAAGTAGTAGTATGATTAGAACTTCTATTTGGTTGAAATAATCTTAAGCCAATTCTTTTTTTCCTCAACTAATTATTATCAATACAGTTTATAGCTATATTGCTTTATTTGGGTGGAGAATCCATTTGAAACAACCTCTCCATCTTCATAAAGTAGAGGTAAAGTTGTGTACACACCATCCTCCTCAAAATCCGCTTACGGGATTACGTTGGGTGTGTTTTTGTTGTTGTACAGTTTACATTTATACTCCTTATTGGCTACTTGTTCAATGAAATACATTTTACAAAATTTTGGTGAGCCTATTTCCGTAGTTCTTACTTCATATTATTAAACTGGAAGGAAATTACATATGAAGGATTTAAGTTATGCACATTGATTGTGTAAAGGTGTTTTGCAAAATTGGTCATTTAACTGATTATAGTAGATTGCTACCAACTTTTTATGATTACGACACTTTCAACGTTCCCCTTTTTCCGATGCAATGTTGCTCATGGGTAACTTATCTGTAAATGGATATTCCTTTTTCAGCTGGATTATATCCCAAAGATATGAACTTACTATTCGCTTACACTAAGTATACCTGTTCGCTTACACTAAGTATACCTGTTGGATAATAAAATTCTCGAGACCGAAAGTAATAATTGAGACAAGAAAAGTATTGCAACAATCGATTTATTGATTTTAATAAGTGAGCGTTACAATCTCTATGATTCCTCTGATTTGCATTTTCAATTATAAATTCAAGGGCTTCGAGCTTGATCTTGAACTTGACGGATTTGATCTTGACTTGTGCTTGAATCCAAGGGCTTAGTAGCTTGTTCTTGAATCTTGCGGTCTTGATCTTGAACTTGAACTTGTTCTTGAACCTTGAACTCTTGATATCTTGAAATCTTGAGCTTGTTCTTGAACCTTGAACTCTTGATCTTGAAATCTTGAGCTTGTTCTTGAACCTTGAATTCTTGATCTTGAAATCTTGAGCTTGTTCTTGATCTTGATCTTGAAATCTTGAGTTTGTTCTTGATGAGTTTGTTCTTGATCTTGAAATCTTGAGTTTGTTCTTGAATTTGTGGAGAAATCTGCTGCTTTGATCCACGAGCTCTCTCTTACTTCTTGTTAAACTTCTCCCTTTTCTGAATTATGAGGCCCCTATTTATAGTTGTAGGAAGTAGAGAGTCATGATAAAAATGAACTTCTTTTGACCAATCAGATTGAAGTGACATGACATTTCTTATGGACTTTTAATTTACTGCATCATTTTGACACGTGGGATGATCCTATTGGCTCCTTCACTTGACTTGGCATGCCACGTCATTTGACACATGACACTTTTTTGAGCCTCTAGAATATGACAATATCTTGGGCTTAGTAAAGTGGACTCATCATTTGTAGCCCAAATCAATGGGCTAGCCCAATAAAAAAATTGGACTTTAATTAAACCCATATATGTTTGAACTTAAATAATTAATCCAATTATATTAATCCACAATATCTATTTGGTACTAATATATTTTAAATTTAATATAATCCAAATTTTGTACGGATTTAAATTTAATAAAATTGGATCGGCCACAAATGCCCCCTACTTCAAGACTTGTCGAGACATTTAATATTTTGGAGACTAGCCTTGAAGTATGATTATGTAAGAATGTTTCCTTCGTGCTTCAACGATCCTCATACCTATGAATACCTCATTCAAAAATTTAAAGCCGAACCATATTGATATTGCCTCTCAAAACTCTCTCATTTTTTTCCATGAATCTCTGCACTTAAGACCCATTGGTGAGGCATGATATCTAATTTCAAACAGATTTTGGAAAACTTTTTCATCGCTTTACTTAATCAGGAATAAAACTCTTCTGGTTTGAACTTAGATTGGAGAAGCAAAGAACCTCCAATTTGAATTTGTATGGGAGAAGGAAATAATCTCCAATTTAAATTTAGAGATGGAAGCTATTCCAATCTGAATTTATATTGTAGAAGGAAACAATCTCCAATTTGAATTTGAAGATGAAAATTATTCCAATCTGAATTTATATTGGAAAGAAAACAATCTCCAATTTGAATTTGGAGATGAAAATTATTTCAATCTGAATTTATATTGGAGAAGGAAATAATCTCCAATTTGAATTTGGAGATGAAAATTATTCTAATCTGAATTTATATTGGAGAAGGAAACATCCATCCTACAACTCTATAAAAGGAGGTAGCTTTTTCACTTTTTCAATATCAATTTTGGGGTTCCAAGTCATCAATAATATTGAGGTAATTTCTTTTGCTCCCACTTTTCTATTATTTTCGTCTTCTTTTTTTCAGCACAGCATGTTAGTGGTAGAAAATTCATATCTCATTGTAGGAATATTGAAATCATGATCCATTTGATGTTACAGAAACTAGACTTCAAGATCTACAGTATATCCAAAATTCAAAATTAAGCTCCTTCAATATAATCCTTGATAATTTTTTGAATTTAGCCCTGAATTTTATTATGATGAAAATTTCAGATCTGCGCACCTCTATTAAAATCTTCATATCTCAATGTAGGAATGATAAAATCATAAGGCACTTGATTTTTTATGAAACTAGACTCAAATATATATAGCATATCTGAAATTCATGATTTAATACCTTCAGCATTATTTTAGACAAAATTTTGAAGTTGACTTTAAATTTTGCCATGCTGAAAATTTCAGATCTGCGCGTCTTCACTAAAACTTTCATATCTCAAAGTAGGAGCAATAAAATCATGAACCGCTTGATTTTTTAGAAACTAGACTCAAAAATAGATAACATATCTAAAATTCATCATTTAAAACCTTTAGAATTATCCTATATAATCTTTTGAATTTGCCTCTGCCTGCTGATATGTTTTCAATTTCAGGTTTGCGTGGCTTCACAAGCCAAATCATATCTAGGCGTGGGAGTGTTGAAATTGTGAGTGTCCTTTTTATTGTTGGAAATAGAACTCTAATATTTACAACACTTTTGGTAGGCGAGCAAACTCAAGGGTGTAATTTGATCCATCTTTACCGATCGAGATACTCGCCATATTTAGGTAAGCATTCCTTCTTCTTTTTTTCGTTCCCCTTTTTCTTTCTTTCTTTTTTTTTTTTTTTTAGGAGAAGTCCAAGATTTTGCTCAAGATAACGCCTTTTAGGTAAAGGATATAGTCTTACTATGCAAAGGGATAGATATCCTTTCCTACCATAAGTAAGGTAATCCTAGAAGGTAATCTTACGGCGCATAGGGACGACTATTCGTTTCCCCCATAAGAAAAGGTAACTTTATGGTAATCTTACGCCGCATAGGGATGGCTACTCGTCCCTGCCATAAGAAAGGTAACTTCGTGGGAATCTTATGGCAAAGGTAAAAGATAACTTCATGGTAGTCTTATGGCAAAGGTAAAAGGTAACTTCATGGTAGTCTTATGGTAAAGGTAAAGGGTAACTTCATGGTAGTCTTATGGTAAAGGTAAAAGGTAACTTCATGGTAGTCTTATGGTAAAGGTAAAGGGTAAAGGTAACTTCACGGTAGTCTTATGATAAAGGTAAAGGGTAAAGGTAACTTCACGGTAGTCTTATGGTAAAGGTAAAAAGTAAAGGTATCTTAACGGTAGTCTTATGGTAAAGGTAAAGGGTAAAGTTAACTTTATGGTAATCTTATGGTGCATCGGGATGACTACTCGTCCCCGCCATAAGAAAAGGTAACTTTGTGATAATCTTACGGCGCATAGGGGCGGCTTATTCGTTCCTGCCATAAGAAAAGGTAACCTTATGGTAATCTTATGGCGCACAGGAATGGCTACTCATCCCCGCCATAAGAAAAGGTAATTTCATGAAAATTGGAAGGTAAACTCAAGAAGGTTTGAAGGATTTAAAGACTTCAACTTATAGATCAAAGAACCTGATGACTCCAACTTTCAAACTCTGAAACTTCAATATGGCAGACTTAAAGACTTCAACTTATAGTCGCAGAGCATCTGAAGACTTCAACTTGTAGACTTCGTGAACTCGCAGGTTTCAATATGGTGTAGTTGAAATCTCCAACATAAAGTTTTTGTTTTCTTTTTTTATCCCATTTTCATATTTGAAGATAATTATCTCTATGATCTTCAAAATTTCAATATAGAACATCATTACTGTCTTTCACTCTCTTATATCTCTCCTATTTTTTTCTTATTACTTTTTTTATCTTATTTTTTTATTTGGATTTATTTTTCTTTTTCATTTTTTTTTCCACTTATTTTCTCTCTTCTATTCCTCTTTTTTCTTTTCCTTTTTCGTTTTCTTTTTTTTCCTTTCTCATATCTTTTTTTTTCTTTTTTCGTTTTGTTCTTCCCTTTTCTATTTTATTTTGTTTATTTTTTTTTATTTTTTTTATATTTCTATTTCTTCCTTTTTTTTTCCTTTTCACTTCTCTTTTTTTATTTTTTTATTTTTATATATATTTTTTTTGTTTTTTACTCTTCGATCTCTAACTTTTATTTTGAAAAGACAAGTATATATATATATATATATATATATATATATATCATATACACATATTCAAAAAACATACAAAATACATAATCATACAGATCTGGATATGTATTTCAACACAAAACATATATGTATTTACGAAATACATATCATATTCATATTAAACAATAATAAACATAACTATATTATATATCTTCATATATATTTGCGAAATACAAAGGTGACTCATATAAAATAAGAACATACATATGGATCAGGTATGTATTCTGTAAATACATATGCAGAGCTATATGTATTTTATACGGTGTTGAATTTGTCTTTGAACTATACATACTATGTCATTTTAGAGGGTAACATATGTACTTATCTGTTTTCTTTTACCGTTTAAGATATGTATCATGTATTTTTTTATTACCTATATGTATATGTATATAATTGTCATTTTTGTTATAAAGATTTTGTGTCCTATATGTTTATATATACATGTGAGTCAGATATGTATTTCTGTAAGTGCATATGCAGATATATATGTATGTTTTTTATCGCAAATACATATGCAGATCTGTACGTCTATTTATTTTGTATATTTTTTGAATTTGTATATATGATATAGATATTTTCTTTTTAAATATAAAAGACAGAGATAGACGAGTAAAAAAAAGAAAAAAAAAATTGAAAAAAAAGAAGTGAAAAGGAAAAAAAAAAAAGAAGAAAGAGAAATAGAAACTAGAAATAGAAGTGTAAAAATAAAAGCGAATTTTTTTTTTTTTTAAAAAAAAGAAGAAAACAAAAAAAAATATGAGAAAAGGAAAAAAAATAAAAAAAATAACGAAAAAGGAAAAAAAAAAGAAAAAGAAAAAGAAGAGAAGTAGAAGAGAGAAAATAAAGTGGAAAGAAAAAAATGAAAAAGAAAAAAAAAATTTAAAAAAAAGATAAAAAAATTGAAAAAACTAACAAGAAAAAATAGTTAGAGATATAAGAGAATGATATTTTGAAATTTTGAAGATCATGAAAATAATAATTTTCATTTTTGAGTTTGATTTGGAAAAGGAATCTACTAATTTAAATAAGAGTAATTTATGAAAATGTAATTAGATTAGATAATCATTCCTTATTTAACTCAAATAATTTGAGTAAAACAAAGGCAGTAAATCTTGTTGTATATGTATTTGTATAGCATCAGTTTACTTAAATACAAAATACAATTTGTTATTTTTCGTAATATGAAACTATTGCTATAAAAGTTACAATTAAAACTTTATAGTTGCTATTTCTGAAATTTTCCATAAATGAAAACATTGTAAGAACTAGATTATCACTAACTTTTATGATTTCACTTTAATATGTCTCATCCTAGTTTTTAGCATGTTATAGGCATCTTACTAATACCTTTAAGGGTCGTTAGGTTGGAAAAGAGATATATCAGGATAATTAATATTGGAATTAGTTATTCCACCATGTATACGAATAATTTATCTCATAACTATGGTATAAATGGTGCGATAAATAATGTCGGTACTAACTAATACCTCACACCAAACATGGGATAAAATAGTCATTCATTTATCTTGGACTATTTATCTCTTATACCTCACACCAAACCATTCTTTAGTTGTAATTAGCTCGTGACATTTACCGTAATAAGCAAGGAAATGATGATTAGTTACAAATTTCATAGAAAAATCTAATATTATTAAGATAATAAATACAGATATACACAAAGTATCTACATAAAAACAACAAGATTATAACACAAGAGAGCCTAAATTTAAAGAACATAATATTACATTAAGCAAAGACAACAACTACTAAACCATCACGAGTAAAGACAACTTTTTAAAGTTCACAACTAAAAGCAACTTACTAGCCATTTCAAATGCACACTAAGAACTTTTTAAAAATTAGTATCAACTAAAGAATGGATAAAAAAAATTAAGTAGCTAGTTAGAAAAGATTGACAAAATTTTAATTTCTAATAAATAAATGCCCAACTTAAAAATATTTAAATTATTTTTAATGTCCCAGCCCATGGGTTGGTCTCTGAGGCTGACGGGTTAGGCCTCTGAGGCCGACGGGCCAAGTGAGGCTGAGCATATAAGCTTCATTTCTAAATGGGCTGAAAAAACTTAGCCCAACCCCACTTAATTAAAGGGTTGGGCCGGTCTCACGGGCCAAACCCATTTTGACAGCTCTAAATTTATGAACATGATAAAAAAGAGTTTTCCTTATTTAATTTAGGGGAAAGGACAAAAATAACACCTAAAATTAAAATAATTTCACAAAACTAGCACCTAAATTTAAAAACCTAGTAAATAGCCACTCGATCATGGCGCTGCTTAGCCCAAGATGTCCACTATCACGATGGCTACACGTACTTCACCTCCCCGTCATTTCTTTTTCTCCAATGCAACCTCACTTTTTATTTTTTTCGTGACTAATTTTTTACACTTTCTTTCAATTTTTGCATGGATCTATCAACCGACACTCAAAAAGAATTGTAGTAAGTTTAGTACTTTTCTTTTTTAAAGATTCTACTTTTTTTTATTTTTTTTAAATAAGTGAGTAATAGCTTTTTCTTTTTCAGATTATTCTGCATTCACCAACATTATTAAAATAACATACTATTTGTTTAGTTTAGTTTTACTTATTTATACAATAAAATACAATATCATATACTTTTAACATAATACAATTGGTAAAGATATATCTATATCTATATATAATAATGATACAGTTTCTATATATACACATATTCTATATATATAATAATTATAGCATTTTTATACACATTTTATACAATTTTTAACTACAATTATTATTTAGATACATATTTTATACGACTCTATATAGTTTCTAAATGCATTCTAAAATGTATCAATCTAGTATAAGAGAGTATCAATTGAGTATATGGACATTGCAAGTGTATCAATGTAGTGTAAAAGTGTATTAATATGGTATAAAAGAGCATCAATTGGGTATAGGGACTGCATGTGCTTGCATAGATTTTTTATTTTTTTTAAAAGTGTATCAATATAGTATAAAAGTGTATCAATTTGGTATAAAAGTGTATCAATTGAGTATAGAGACTGCATGTAACCAATTGGGCCAAGTGGCTAAAAAAAGGAATTAATTTAGCCGACTGGCTACACCATGTTCACCTTTTCAAATAGGGCAAAATTCAGAAATAACATACTTATCAACTTAATTATAAGTTTCATAGCAACAGTTTCATAATTACATAATATAACAAGTTGTATTTTGTATTTTTGCAAACTGTTGCAACAAAAATACAAGTACATATGATTTTTACTGCCCTTATGATCGATATATATTTTGTATTTTTGCAAACTGTTGCTACAAAAATACAAATACATACAAATACATATGCTACAAAAAGTAATTTGATAAAAGTGTTGTTATTTTTTGTAATTTAATACTTAAATATGCTACTTTATATATTTTTTTCCTTTATGAGCCATTTTTTAAAAAAATGGACAGCCCATGCCCTTTCCCTTTAATTTATGCTTGAAGAACCTCCGAACTTGTTCTTGCAAGTAATGGCGTATGAAAGAAGAGATTTTCAGGGATGGCTCAAGGTAAGGCTAATAAGGTTCCCAAAATTTTGAGGCCCCAAAAAATTTAATATGAATTGTTATGATTTTAATTTCACTTAAAATAATTTAAAGATTATAAAATATAAAAGGTACAAAATTTAAATAAAAAAAATGAAGAACTATCTATTTTTTATTAAAAATATTTTAGAATTTTTTATCAAATATTCATATTAATATATAAAATTTACACAATAATATTTAAGGTAATTCATTGTAAATAAATGACGAAGATCTTGTTAATTAGAAAGTAGTCCTTAGTTTTATTAATAATAATATTACTATATGAAGCCAAATACTTAATGTCTTCTAATAATACTATAATTAAAAAAAGTAGCACATAATACTAAAAAAAAGTAACTCTAAATTATTAATAATATTTTTGTTATGTGTATATATAATTAAGGCCTCATACATCATTCCACAAATTACAAAATGAACAGAAGGAACTAGGCTTTCAGATTTTTCTTAGTTTTCTTTCTGTGATGATGGTTGTACTTTCGGAAGTATCAGTTATTATGATTAGAAATGTGACTGTGGAGGACGATAATGAAAATTGTCCAGCTGAAACACAATACCCTGCACAACTCTATGTTCCACGACTGTTTCATTGGGATAATATCTGTTGATTTCTCATTTGTCATCGATTGTGTGATTCTTGATGCATGCATAGGATTTTTTGTGTTATTGTTCATATCATCTTTCTCATTTCTCTAGATCCATCTTTATCTGCTCATCAATACATCATGCGCTTCATTTGAAAGTTCAATTAATGAGCCTTTAGCTTTTTTTTTTTTTTTTTGTGTGTGGGGATTGAAAGACTTGTATTAAAGGAGGCTGGTGTCTTGTGTTGTATTCTATACTGTTTGATGGATGTTGTTTCACTTGTAATTTTTGGAATCAAGTCTAATGTGGGTGTATGTGATGTTTTGAGGTCCTCCCAACATTTTGTGGCGCCACTTTGGTAATTGCTGATTGATCTTAATACAATCAAGAAAGCCATGATTATATATGTCTTTTGTTCGATTAGTTATGCAGTTAGTTTTTTGTTTGGTTTGGACAATCTTTAGTGAATGTACTCCGATAAACTCAAAAGAGTTATAAGTACTTTCAATTTTCTGTCGCTGTTGTTATTAGGTTACATGTTTCAAGCGTGTATTGGATGTGAATTCATTTTCTGTATTTCTCTCAGAGCATTGTGGACGTTTATTTAATAATTAGCCTTGTGACTTTTGTTATGTTGCATTTCGTTAACTTTCCGTGACGTGTTGTAGTATTTTGTGTCCAGGTTCTTAACTGCTTCAATTGAATCAGTTCCTGTCATGCTCCCAACTTACAGAAGTGTGTTCTTAATGAGTTCAAATTATTTGCTCTATGATAATTGATCTATGGTTTATTCATTCCTTCACTTTTACTTGTCCACAATGAACTTTTTACACCCTTAATAAACGAAGTATATATCCTGCCATAATACCAATACCCATATTAATTGGTGTGTAGTCTTCACGAACTTGGAAAATGGTTTGGAATAAGTAATTAATGCTAAAGATTAAAAAAAAAAAGAAATTATTTTCCTCTTAATATGCTTTAGTGAACATATTTTTTGTATAGTGGACAAGTAAAAGTGACTGTATAGAGGACTTCTGTGGATTTTGTGTTTCTTCATATTTGGCGTTGGTTCCTGATGTGTGCATGTTGCATTTGCATGTCTTTGACGTACTTGTGGATGTTTGCTTCTTTATAATTAGCCGTGTGATCTTGAAAATTTGTGATTCTTCATATGTTATCATGTGCTTTTTTGCCTTGTGTTCGTAGTTTGATTCAGATGGAAGTTTTAACTTATCCAGTTTGGTCAGTTGCTTTCACAGCTTTGAATTAGGACACATATAAACACATATACTGTTATCTCAGTAGTTTCAGCAACATTGATTCTTTCTCTGCTTCTTTGATTTTTGAGTATTTTCCACGTATATACCTATAGTTATATCCCCTATGTATGCACCCACTCCCCTTTTCCACTTTTTCTTTGGTAATAGAAAGAGGATGGGATGTCATTACATCTGCAAAGTAGGGTTGAGCCTTCAGAGATAAGGAAGTCAAGAAATGATTATTAAACAAATTAAAGAAAGAGCTCAAAGCTGATTGTGAAAACAGTTTCAGACAATGATTATTTTGTTTTTGATAAGGTAGACTTTCCGGACAATGAAATTTCGGCTCTATTGGTTTCAGGGTTGCGATTCATCTGTTCTGCCAGCTGACAGTAATGTGAACGGAACTGCTGAACGCGATGCTATGCCGAACAAGACACTAAGAGGCTTTGATTTCATTGACACTAAGAGGCTTTGATTTCATTGACATGATAAAGGATGAAATTGAAGAGGCATGCCTGGGATGTCTCTTGTTCTGATATCCTCATCCTTGCAACATGAGATGGCATCGTTGTGGTATAAAGAATTAGCAATTTCCTCTGTTTCTTTTGTTCTTGGTCGTCGAACTTACTTTCTATTTTACGTGGATTTGTTTGGTATTCACTGTTCAAGGAGCAATTAAGAGAATACAATCTGACAAGTGAAATGGATGTAATTATGTGTGCCCATCATTCGGCCAAGGCTAAGTATTTCACGGGGATAGATTTACCTCATCCAACAATCCCTGCACTTTCTTGAGGAGTTGAAGCACAAGTGTCACAGGATAACGACATCATCAACAATATGTTCAATGAACATACAACTTGGGGACTGAGTGAGTCTGCTATATCAAGTGCGGCTTCCTTTGATAATCACAACTACAAGACTTTGATGAGAGGAAGAGGACTCCTGTTTTCTGATCAACAGTTGATGGCTAATGAAAAGGCCGCTGCAGCAGTGACAGATTACACTTATGACGATGGGACTATATTTAGAAGACAGTTTGCTCAAGTAAACTATCAAATATTGGTGTTCTTACTGAATCCACAAGCGGTTCGTCATAGTTGCTTCCATCTAAATTCTAATCGATGGATAGACTAGATAATTCAAGAGTTTTCCTACTGTAAGGTTTATGGAAAACTTGGAGGGCATACACTCAGTGAATTGTTTGTTTGGATGCTTATGATCGATCTAGTTACCATCACTATCTCATTTAACATAGTTTCTCATTCCTGCATCAATTGTTTCTCATTCTTGCATGTTTTGTACGTACAACAAATGTGTCAATATGTCATAGCCAGATGACAATAAGCCTGTGCAGCGCTAAGGTACCCTACGTACTATTATATATTCTTTTATCACGTTTCTGCAAGAATAAGAAAGGTTTAAATCAAGAAGAAAGTCAACTTACCAAGATTTCTGATAAATTTCTGAAATTACTTAGCTTCTATCTATCACCCTTATCGATCAAGTGCAAATAATACGTACATTGAAATCTTGATGATAGCTGTAAGCATCATACATCAACAATTTGATTAACTTGATTAAGGGTCCGTTTGGATAAACCGAAAAAAAGTGACTTTTAAAAAGTTCTTTAAAAGTGCTTTTGAAAGTGCTGAATTTATTTTAAAAATAAGCAGTTACGTGTTTGGATAAAAGTACTGAAACTGAAAAAAAGTTGATGTATTTGGTAAACTAGTGCTGCTAAGCACTTTTTTTTAATCAAAATATCTAAAATACCCTTAAAGCTGTTAACAATATATAGAGTTAATTATTATTTCTAAAATGATTCAAATTAAAATTAATATATATATTTTAAATTCAGTTTCAATATATATAAAATAATTATTTAATGCTCGATATTTATTTGAAACCTTATTAATTTAACTTCATACTCTTTCTTATTAGGGATGGAATTAGAATTTTGAATTAAAAATATTTAGGGTAAAAAATATATAGATAAAAAATAGGTTTATCAATTTTTTTTTAGATAAAAATTAGATTTTCTTGAATGAGAAAAACAAACAAAAAAATAAAAATAAAAAATACATCACATAAATAGTATACATTGCCAACAAGCTACTATGTATACTTAAATTTTCATATAATAATATCGTTTGTTTGAATATTATTAATTATTTTAGTAAAATATATATTGTTACAAAAAATATAATTTAATATGATACAAAAAATTGAATTTTAAAAAAATTAATCGTTATAAAAATTGCAATAGATCATGAAAATAGGAGACGTTATATTCGACAAAAGGACAATGTTGATAAGAAGTTTTCCAAGTTGCAACCAAGTAATGACAATACAAGGAAAGATTTGATTTTGAACTTGAAATCATGAAAAATTTTAAAGTTGAAAAACAAAGAAGATGTGCACATATAGAAGTGAATGGACGAAGAAAGAAAATGATTTGTAGCATGGAAACAAAAAAATCTGAATGGTCTGCACAAAGGAATGGTCTCCAAATCAAAGCAAAACGGCTGCACGTCACATCCAATATAATGCAAATGATGACAAGTAACAAATAATAAAAGACTGCCCCAAAATGAAATTAACCATCCATTTTTGCTCATTCATATCCTATTCCTTACCCCTTTTTGGATGAGATAAGACTATTGACATTCCGCCACGTGGCACCCCTTCTTATGGCTTAATCAAAATAGCTAATTATTAGTTCCACCAAAAAATGAAAATCTCCCAAATTGCTAACCTTAATGTCGATCGGGCGGAGCTATAATTTTACTTACTGATTTTACTAATATCGGCTTTGACTTTGTATTTCTATTTAAAAATCCACTTAACATTTATAAGTAATTTATGAGAACTCATTGAGTTGAGTATTCAAAAATTTAGAGCTTATAAACTTAAAATTTTAGATATTCTTTTGTATGTGGTCATTAATTGTAATGCCAAGACCAACATGATCCAATGGCTACAAGTGGACTAAATGAGGGTTGGTTGAGTTGTATCCGTTAGATTGGAAAGTTAAGTGAAACCTTATCATTACATATAGAAGAGGTGACTACAAAGCAATAACCCTCTTGAAATTAATTAAAGGTCAAGGAAAGCATAGCAGTAGCTTTAAGCCAGGCACTTAATTTTCAGCAATGGCTTCTTCAGTTATGTCCACAGCAACTGTTGCCACTGGCGCCAATGCTGCACAAGCCAGCATGGTTGCACCCTTCAATGGCCTCAAGTCCGCCGCTTCTTTCCCTGTTACAAGAAAGCAAAACCTTGACATCACCTCCATTGCTAGCAATGGTGGAAAAGTCCAATGCATGCAGGTTTGTAGTAGCTACTGAAATTAATAACTTATATAGAGTAAATGACACTGACAGTATGAAGATTTGTTTCATTCTTGGTGTATTTTAATATGTTTTAGCAAATAAATTGCCTTATTTTCTAAGTCGCTGGTTCTATTTTATGGACTGTTACATGTATTATCTTTAAGATGATGTGATAGGGTAAAATTTGTATCACACATAATCACTATTTTGCCTTAATTTCACTAAATATAAGTATGTACATGGAAAAACACAAAATTCATTGATGTAACTGTCATACTCTATACTTGTAAAGTTTGTTTAATTTGATAAATTTCTTATATCTTTGGGATATAGGTATAGGTATGGCCACCAATTAACAAGAAGAAGTACGAGACTCTTTCATACCTCCCTGATTTGTCTGACGAGCAATTGCTCAAGGAAATTGAGTACCTTTTGCAAAAGGGATGGGTTCCTTGCTTGGAATTCGAGACTGAGGTTAGCATCTCTCTGTTCTTAAAATTTACAGACAATTATTAACCACAATAACTAATTAGTAATATGTTATGTTTATGTTGTGGATGTGTGCAGCACGGATTTGTGTACCGTGAGCACCACAAGTCACCTGGATACTACGATGGCAGGTACTGGACCATGTGGAAGTTGCCCATGTTCGGGTGCACTGATGCTACCCAGGTCTTGAATGAAGTCCAGGAGGCAAAGAAGGCTTACCCACAGGCCTGGATCCGTATCATCGGATTCGACAACGTTTGTCAAGTGCAGTGCATCAGCTTCATCGCCTACAAGCCTGAAGGCTACTAAATTCTCCATTTTTCAAGACAACTTACCCTGTCTTTAGGGATAGTTTGTTTGAATTCTCCTTAGTTTTTTCCCTGGAGAAATTGTATTGATTTTCGATTGTTTTCCTTCTTCTTTCTATTCAGTGTATGAATACGAATTCCAATCAAATTTACGAGAACTATAATAACATTTGTTTCTTTACTAATGTGCTTATGTAAATTGTTTAATTCGTAGTGTATATCAGTTCTATATATATATGCTAGCACCACAAAGGCACGCACCAACTCTCTCTCCCGGATTCCTCCAGCTAAAACCTAAGCATTTTCCCCCTTCAAATTATGAAATGGAAATGCTCTGGATTAACCTATGTTTCCTTCTGGAGGAAAGGTTCTATACTTCCCTATTTTCCTGTTAATAATTTGTCTAGAATTGCGCGTAGAGACAGAGAAAGTAATCCAATAAAACTTGGTATTCTACATATATTGATCGGAAGGAGAACTAATTCGTATGTGTTAACTTATTCATTCCTGATATGAAATTATATAAGAGGAAGAAATGGAAACTAGAAGAAAGTTTGTTTATTCATTCTTTTCTCCATTTTCTAACTAATAAGATAGGCTATTTATAGCCTTAGAGTAATACTATTCCACAAAGCTAGCTAATGGATATATATCAAGAAAGTGGAACATGATAATGCATTTTTCTACTTTTCCTTAATGGTGTGCCCCATGATTTGTCATCCATTTAAATCAAATGCCTATTGACATGACATCCAATTTGCAACACTCCCCCTTGGATGATCATGTAATGCAAGATTTTTTGAATACGCATTTGAGTGCTGCCTCATTAAAAACCTTACCAGGAAAAATTCAGTGGAATAAAAACCTTGGTTAAGGAGAAAAGAGTGCAGCGCGTATTCTTACTCCCCCTGATGAAGACCTCGATTCAACTTATTCAGTCTTTGCATTCCAATCTTATGTACCATCTTCTCAAAGGTTGAAGTTGGTAAAGATTTGGTGAATAAATTTGCTGGTTTGTTACAGGAACGGATCTGTTGCACATCAATATCACCATTCTTCTGAAGGTCGTATGTGAAGAATAACTTTGGTGAAATGTGCTTCGTTCTATCTCTCTTTATAAAGCCTCCTTTTAGTTGAACTATGTATGCTGCATTATCTTCAAATATGACTGTAGGTACCTTGATATCAAGCTTCAGGCCACATCTCTCTTTTATGGAATGTACTACTGATCTCAGTCATATGCATTCTCTACTTGTTTCATGGATTGCTATTATCTCAACATGATTAGAAAAAGTAGCAACGATGGACTGCTTTGTCGATCGCCATGATATTGCATTACCTCCATATGTAAATACATAGCCTGTTTGGGACCGTATTTTATATGGGTCAGATAAATAACCTGCATCCGCATAACCAACAAGATCTGGACTAGCTTTGTTAGTATAAAACAGACCCCTATCAACAGTCCCTTTTAGGTACCTCAGTATATGTTTTACTCTGCTCCAGTGCCTTCGCGTAGGGGAAGAACTATACCTCGCTAGTAAATTAACAGAAAATGCTATATCAGGCCTTGTAGCATTAGCGAGGTACATAAGTGCATCAATAGCACTAAGATATGGTACTTCGGGACCAAGAATCTCTTCACCCTCTTCCAAGGGTCGGAATGGATCTTTAATGGATCCATCGAACAACCATTGGAGTACTTAATGGATATGCTTTGTCCATGTAAAACGTTTTAAAACCTTCTGGGTATAGGCAGTTTGGTGGATGAATACTCCGTTTGCTAAATGTTCGATTTGCAGACCAAGATAAAGTTTTGTCTTTCCAAGATCTTTCATTTCAAATTCTTTCTTTAGATATTCGATTGCCTTTTGAATCTCTTATGGAGTCCCAATGAGATTTATATCATCCACATAAACGGCAAGTATAACAAACCCCGACGCCATTTTCTTAATGAAAATACAAGGACAAATAACATCATTTATGTATCCTTCATTTTTCAAGTACTCACTTAGGCGATTATACCACATACGCCCTGATTGTTTTAGATCATACATCGATTTTTGTAATCTGATTGAATATAATTCCCGAGACTTTGAACTATATGCTTCAGGCAATTTTAATCCTTCTGGAATTTTCATGTAAATATCGTTATCAAGTGAACCATAAAGATAAGCTGTAACCATATCCATTAGATGGATTTCAAGATTTTCATGTACAGCTAGACCGATGAGGTATCGAAACGTTATTGCATCCATGACAGGTGAATATGTTTCTTCATAGTCAATACCGGGTCTTTGAGAGAATCCTTGTGCAATAAGGTGTGCCTTGTATCTTACAATTTCATTTTTCTCATTTCTTTTACGTATGAAGACCCATTTATAGCCAACTGGTTTTACACTATTTGAGGTTTGGACTACAGGTCCAAAAACCTCCCGTTTAGCAAGTGAGTTCAATTCAAATTGAATCGCCTCTTGCCATTTTGGCCAATCTTTTCTTCGTCGACATTCTTCGATAGATAGAGGTTCAAGGCCCTCATTGTCTTGCATGATGTTTAGTGCAACATTGTATGCAAAAACATTATTCACCATAATTTTTGATCGATCTAAATTTACCTCATCAGTAGTAGAACTTATTGAAAGTTCTTCATTCACTTGAGTCTCGAGTTCACTGATTTCTTCAGGAATATCAGGATTAATCAGATTTTGAGTCTCTTCAGGAGAATCTTTTATAGTACCATCTTTATCATTTTTCACGCTTCTTTTTCTAGGATTTTTATCCTTTGAACCCAAACTTCCACGCTTCAGGCGTGCTTGGGATTCAGAAGCTATTACATTAGAAGATGGTGCTTTTGGAACTTCAATTCGGATAGGCACATTCGCTACAGGGATATGTGACTTGGTTATCCTTTTCAAATCAGTAAATGCATCTGGCATTTGATTTGCTAATTTCTGTAAGTGAATGATCTTCTGGACCTCACTTTCACATATAGGGGTACATGAATCAAAATGAGATGATGATGAAACTTTCCACGCAATTTCTATTTTAAGGTCACGTTTTTCTCCCCCTAATTTCAGAAATTTATTTCATCAAATTGATAATCTGCAAATCGAGCAGTAAATAAATCTCTCGACAATGGTTCAAGGTAGTGAATTATAGAGGGTGACTCAAACCCCACATATATTCCTAACCTTCTCTGGGGGCCATCTTAGTACGCTGAGGTGGTGTAATTGGCACATATACAGCACATTCAAAAATTCGTAGATGGAAAATATTTAGCTCATGGCCCAGAACAAATTGAAACGAGGAGTATTTATTATAATGAGTTGGCCTGAGACGAACAAGTGATGTTGCATGTAAGATAGCATGACCCCAAACAGTATTAGACAATTTTTTTTTCATAAGCAGTGGTCTCGCTATCAATTGTAGGCGCTTAATAAATGACTCAGTAAGGCCATTTTGAGTATGAACATGAGCAACAGGATGTTCAACTTTTATCCCAACTGACATACAATAATCATCAAAAGCTTGGGATGTAAATTCTCCAGCATTATCGAGGCGAATAGCCTTAATAGGATAATCTGAGAATTGTGCCCTTAATCATATTATTTGCGCCAATAATTTTGCAAATGTCAGGTTGCGAGATGACAAGAGGCACACATGCGGCCATCTTGAAGATGCGTCTATTAGGACCATAAAATCTCTAAATATCCCGCTAGGTGGGTGAATAGGCCCACATATACCCCCATGTATACGTTCTAGAAACTGAGGGGATTCGACGCTAACTTTCAGTGGCGATGGCCTAGTTATCAATTTGCCTTGATAACAAGCAGCACATGAAAATTCATTCGGTGTAAGAATCTTCAGGTTCTTTAACGGATGCCCTTTTGAATTTTCAATGATTCGTCTCATCATTATTGATCCAGGATGGCCTATTCGATCATGCCAGAGCACAAATGTATTTATATCAGTAAACTTCTGGTTTACGATAGAGTGTGCTTCAATTGTACTAATTTCGGCATAGTATAAGCCGAAAGACAAAACTAGTAACTTCTCCAACATTTATTTTTAACCTGAGACATTCTTGGTAATGCCAAGATATTCGGTATTCATTTCATTTATTGTCTCAACATGATATCCATTTCTGCGAATATCTTTAAAACTTAGTAAGTTTCTTGGGGATTTAGAAGAGAACAATGCATCTTCTATAATTAATTTTGGCCCCTTCGACAGAAATATAGTAGCTCTTCTGGAGCCTTCGATCAATTTTGAATTACCAGCAATTGTTATAACATTTGCTCTTCTTCTAAGTAAGTGGGAAAAGTATTTTTCATCTTTAAATATTGCATGTGTTGTTCCACTATCAATTACACAAATATCGTCATGATCGATTATTGATCCAAATAAGACTTGAGGAGTATCCATATTCTCTTCAAAATAAAAATATAAATAAAATAAATATTATAATATAACTAGCACATAACATAGTATAATATAACTAGCACATAACATATTATAATATAACTAGCACATAATATCATGCATTTACACATTATTTTTTTTATATCCATATTTTTATTGCAGCTGTGTTCTAAACAATTAACATCTCAATTACATAATATTTTTTCTATTACTAACCATGTGCATCTAAAGTACACATATTTTATATTGTATGTAATAACATGATCTATTGACTACTCATGTTAATTTCATAATATGTCTTCTATGAATATTCATTACTGTAATAAATAATTTTAGTCATAACGTTAGCATAATTTATGTACTATAACATTATATAAATAGCTCACACTGTTAAAACTTCATGTGCGTACAACAAAACCAAAATTACTTAGTGATCATAATACTATACTATGACACTAGCACATAATATATTAGATAAACTTTACAAGATTATTAAAATATTAATAATAGAAACGTAAACTAATTTTAACTTAAACAAACAAAAGAAAATAAACTAATACAAACTTAACAGAAAATTAACATAATCGGATTATATCATTATTATCACCTACAGGGTGATTTACTTGTTCTTCAGGAACTGCAAAGAAATCTGACATTTTCAAGTCCATAGGCTCAACGTTATCTTCTAGGAGGAAGTTTGTTTCAACATCATTTTCTGGACTTTTCAGGGACGCCTGATATAGTTTTACCAGATGCTTAGGCATACGACAGGAACACTCCCAGTGCCCCTTTCCTCCACATCGATGACATCTAATTTCAGGGTTCGTCCTTGGTTCTACTTTAGGAGCTTTACCCCTTTTTTTGCACAGCTGGTGCTGAGGGTTATTGTTTATTGTAAGACGATTATCCTGATTGAAATACCTGCCACGACCACGACCACGACCTCGACCACACTGAGGTCAGGATTTCTTTCACGCCAAGTTGGGTGAAAATTTACAGCATTCACTTCTGGAAACGGAGCAGTACCAGGAGACCGAGTTTCATTATTTTTTATTAAAAGGTCATTATGTTGTTCAACAACAAGAAGATGACCAATTAATTCAGAATATTTTTGAAACCCATTTCTCGGTACTGCTGCTGCAGGACCATACTCGAGGAGTGAAAAGTAGAAAGTGTTTTCTCTATCATGTCATGATCTGTGATCTTTTTCCCGCATAAGTCATACTGCGATTTAATTCTAAACATCGCAGAATTATATTCAGTTACATTTTTAAAGTCCTGGAACCTCAAATAGGTCCATTCATTACGAGCTTGTGGGAGTATGACCATCTTCAGGTGGTCATATCTTTCTTTTAGATTGTTCCACAATGTAAGGGAATCTTTGATCGTGAGGTATTCCATTTTTAACCCTTTGTCAAGATGATTACGAACAAATATCATGGCCTTGGCCTTATCTTGTTCAGATGTCTTATTGTTATTTTTAATGGTGTCTGTCACACCCATTGCATTTAGATGTATTTCTGTGTTTAGTGACCAGGACATATAAGTTTTACCAGATATATCTAGGGCACTAAAATCGCGTCTGGAAATATTAGTCATTATTTAAGAAAATAAAATACTATACTTTAAATACCTTCGCAATGGTTTTGCAGAGACTCGTGTTGATAACGTGATATGAGATTATATAAGAGGAAGAAATGAAAACTAGAAGAAAGTTTGTTTATTCGTATATTCTTTTCTCCATTTCCTAACTAATAAGATAGACTATTTATAGCCTTAGAGTAATACTATTCCACAAAGCTAGCTAATGGATATATATCAAGAAAGGGGAACATGATAATGCATTTTTCTACTTTTCCTTAATGGTGTGCCCCATGATTTGTCATCCATTTAAATCAAATGCCTATTGACATAGCATCCAATTTGCAACAATTCCATTTGGATAGTATTACAAGCAGAATTATATCACAATTCAGACATGGACTCCCCAAACTTTTGCACGATGTATTCAATTGAACAAGTAAACAGTACCGCGTATAACTGTAAACTTTATTCAGTAAGGAGAACCTAGATTTTGCTTTAGATTTCTTCAATTCCCCTCTCTTATTTTTCTGCTGGCCATAAAATGGTAATGGCCTCATGATTTCCACGTGTATCCCCTGCTCAGAAATAGATAGACAGACTTACCAATTTTGTTGCTTCCCTTTGTAGACTCCTAGTAAGTGTGGGAGTTCGGTCTTGCAGTTATTTACTGATGTTATTTTAGTTATATGAGACTTTTTCACAAGGAATCAGTAAAAAGGGGAAATTTTAGTAATTTAGGTTGATTATATGAGCTGTCACATTGTGTTCGATTCTCCACCTTGTAATAATTTCCTCCCCAATTTTCCCTACCCCTAATTTAAAGCAAGAAATTAATTAAAGAAAAAGGTATTTTAAGAGATCTGTAAGTTTCAGGCAACTCATAAACAATCTGGCTCAAATTCATACAAAGGAAACTTGTGTAGAATGAACATCTCCAATTTCTTAAAATTGAAAAAAAAATCATCTATAATTAGAAAGAATAGCAGGAAATTGTTATTTTAGAAAAGCATATCCCATCTATTAGTTCACGGGCATAGCAAGCGAGGCCAATTTTTGATGAAATCATAATTCGAGTTTAAGAGTGTTTCAACAACGCTTTGTTTGCTCTAGCTTAATGAACAGCCCTCCTTGAATGTTTGTTTTAGGAAATATTTTGTGAAAAGCACTGTCTTATCATATAATAGAGATTTGATGTTGTAAGTAAAGCAAATAAGTATTACGATAGAATATGTGTTGCACACAAATAACACATAGTTAAAAGTTAATGATTAAATATATGTGTTATAGGTTAGGTTTATTTCATCAAAATAAAAATAATTTATAACCAATAATAATAAGGGAAAAAGAAGATATATTGATTTCAGGTTTTGCTATATGTTTAATATAATTTGGAGAGCATGTAACCATCATCAAACAGAAAACTAACCAATAAATTGTTGGGAAACAATAGTAAATTTCACTATCAATTGTGAAATTCAATATAGATAAACTGCAACAACAATAATATTTCTTATTATCAGTATAGTAGAGTTAACAATTTACAACAACAACAATAATAATGATAATGACGGTGATAATAATAATAACAATAATAATAATAGTATAATGATAATAATAATAATGGTAATAATAATAATTAAATAACTATTATGATATTTTAAGTAACATATAATAAAATACTTGAGTCGTGTTAGGCATCGTGCTAAGAAACTATTTCCGCAATGTGAAATGTTTCCCCTGAATTAAACAAACACTTTCTTGATTAATTAGAGGGTATCCAAAATTATATAAATATTTCCTAATTAATCAGAGGATACAAGAATCAACAAAATTAATTATAAACCAAGAAGTTAAATGTAAAATCAGAAGATGATTGAATAAAATAGAATTAAATAAGAAACTTTAGGGAATGCTAAGAGTAATGAAAAGAGAATGTGTTTTGGTTGATAAGTGTTGGTTTATCTTTGTTGGAAATGATATATGCCTATTTATAGGAGTGGCGAGGATAATATCATCAACACATGCATAATTATTTCTTTGGGACAAAGAAATAATGCTTGGTCTCCACACAAAAATAATACTTGATCTCCAAGTACTAACTTTGCACAAGTTAAATTGAGCATCAAATATTTACTTGGTGTCAAAGTAAAGTAAAATATCATTTAATTTATTTTAAAATATCTAACGGTCCCCCATATATTTTAAAATAATTTATAAGTAAAAGGAATTTAACTTGTTAGATTTATATGGACAAAATGCAATAGGTTTGGTGTCTTTTGGATTATGAACCAAATTTAGATCGATAAAATTTAATTTACAATATTATTGGTGAAATATAATATTTCTATGAACCAAATAACTCCTTTTGTAAGCCAGAAACTTTATCAATCACATTTTCACCGTAATTTTGCTGTTCAAAAAGGTTTTGCGCAAATAGTGCATGCGCGTGCCTGATATTCATGAGAGCTTTAGAGACTTGGTCAAGGTCTCGTAGGAATGACCTCATTCCACTTCTTATATAGGTGAATTCATCAAGTGTACACTGCTTTAAATACACCATCCGTAAGACTATGAATTCATTAAGAGTTAATAACTCGTCCATCAATTTTAGTAGCAGTCCAAGCACTCTCAATAAGTGCGCAATGTCAATATCGACTTGTTATTACCCATATGAACCTACTTCATGGGATCTCCAATCATATAGGTTGGGTCACCATCTCTATTGACAATCATTATTAGCCTTAACCCCATCTCTTTTGAGGTTTGAAGAATTAATTTTCTCCCCACAGGTTTAGTCAGTGAGTCGTTTGAATTCAATTTTAACTTCACATAATCAATGAAATTTATTCCATCTCTTATCAGCTGCTTAACAACATTATGCCTCAATTTCATGTGTCTATTCTTACAACTGTAAGATTTATTCTTCGCAGTAACAATTACGGCTTGACAATCATAGTATATATACACGGGAGGCACCAAATCATTATAATAACCTAAATTTTTAATGAAGGGTAGATGGGTAATTTGACCATATTATTATTATTATTAATTAAGAGGATTTAAAAGGAGTGGGCCACGCCCACTCTCTTGCTAAGTTATTTTCACGTTAAGTTA
This sequence comes from Capsicum pubescens, assembly GCA_030864215.1. NCBI lineage: Eukaryota > Viridiplantae > Streptophyta > Magnoliopsida > Solanales > Solanaceae > Capsicum > Capsicum pubescens. The sequence goes on along the minus strand of CM061539.1, from coordinate 189,192,061 downwards.
CAGAGGAGTAGAGTATTAGGGATTTTTAATCCCTTTATTGCTGAAAAGAAAAACAAGAAACTTAGGGTGAAATTTTGGGAGAGTTGAAAGGTGAAAATAAAAAAATTTTGAAACACTGTTGGCCGCTGTCAAAATTACAAGTATTGACATCAAGTAGCACTTTTGAGTACTATTTTGGGGGTACAGTAGCATACATGGGAAAACTATATGGTGAACTATTTATGTTGTTTAGAATTGAATAAAACATTAGTTTGCATTTTTTTTATTAATGAATAGAAAGGTACCTTTAGGTGAGACTAATACAACATATAGAATTATGTAGGAAGAATGCACAAAGTTCACATAGAAAATTTTCATAGAACAGTTAGTGTGCATTGTGCAACCTACTCGGAAAACCAACAGATAATAATCTGAGAAAGGGGTTCAAGATGACATCTCCGTGATGAGAAGTTTATTCTAGCACTTGTCAATATAAACTTAATATGTTGGATGAATTTTTAGTGAGATCTAGATTATTTTTTTCTTACTCATAATTCATGGGTTAAGGTGTGAGATATTAAGACTTGGTCGTAAACTTAAAAGTTAAGGATATTGAGACGTGATTTCTAATAGCATAATTGATGTTGTTATTTAATATTTTATTTAGATTGATCCCATTGGTCGTTGTTGGTTGGTGTTCTACACATTGCAAAGTTGGGGAATTTGTCATTAGCAAGGTAAGTGAGACTTTAAGCTTTGATGCTTGCTTTCCAAATTTGATTTATAAAAATTATATTTTTCTGCCTAGTCCATGTGTTGGGACAAGCGTGAACTTGGTAGAATTAGGGGTATTTGACTGGCTGTGGATAGATAATTTATGAGGTGTCGTGAGAATTACTCTGTGGTGATATGTGAGGTGATGTTGGGGCGTTGGATATGTTTTCTTCATTGTTGTTATAGTCTCCAAGGGCATACATAGCTGCCGTAATATGTTAGGGGCATTACTTATGCTGCTGTAATATGTTAGGGGCTTGTACATGCTTCCGTAGTAGACTTTTGGGGCATTATATATGCTTCCGTGGACTTGTTGGGGTGCTAGATTGATCACCTTCACTTCCTTTTATGAAAAGTCGTGAGAGTTGATTGAGTTGAGTTACAGAGTGATTTTTGAACTTCCGTTTGCATCTTGTTGAGCATTACCTTATAAGAACATTGTGTGCATATAATTTATGTATTCTGGTTGTGCCTTGTATTTTCTAACACTTGTTCCAGGGGTATTAAATTAGTGGGTCGAGGATCTTACTGAGTTATATGTATATACATAGCTCACTCCTTACTTGCATATCTGCAGATACGATTGCAGAGAGAGAGACTTGTGGCTGACAGTTATTCCGTGTGGATTCTGTTGCTAAGGTGAGCCTTCACATTGTTCGTGGAGGCTGTCATCCCGATTTAGTCATTTTAAGCTTATATTTCTTTTCGTTGGGTTTGCATGCCCGAAAGGTGAACTCATGTAACTTTGTTTAGATTCTCCATGGTCTAGTGTGGGGTTTGGGTTAGAGATTTGTTATCTAAACTACTGTTGTTTTCGTAAGTCGTTATACAATATCTTGTTAGATAATTACTTTGCACTTAATAATAAGTTCGTACATTTGAAGTTGCACACATTTTTTTTATCTCAGTGTTTGTAGACATTGTGAACGTATGAAAAATTGATTCTCCCGACAAGTGTTGTTAGCGGGAGCCAGTCACGCTCATGAGGTTTTTGGGACGTGACAATCATCCTTGTTTAAAGAGATATTAGACAATAGATCATCCTTTTTCAGAGGAATATTAGGCGATAGATCATCCTTTTTAGAAGGACTATGAGGCACCAGATCATCCTTTGTAAAAGGGATATTCGCTAAGAAATTTCTTAGCCGTTTAGCCTCAGTACCAGCTAACTCTAGAGCTACAAAATCTGATTTTATTGTTGATCTAGCAATGATCGTTTGCTTAGCTGATCTCATGATACTGCACCATCACCTAACGTGAATACGTAATTACTAGTGAATTTCGTTTCATCCGAATTAGAGATCTAGTTTGCATCACAATATTCTTCTAAAGTAGAAAAAAATTCACTATATAAAATACCATAATTCATGGTTCCTTTTAAATATTTCATTAGTCTCATTAATGCAGACCAATGCTCTTTATTGGGGTTATGAGTATATCTACTCAATCTACACACAACATATGCTATATCAGGCCTGGTAAAATTCATCAAATACATTAAACTCCTAATAATTTGTGTATATTTAGACTGGACAACTAGGTCACCATTATTCTTTTTCAATTTAGAGTTAGAATCATAAGGAGTGGCGACAGGAGTTACCTCCCAACATTCAAACTTTTTAAGAATTCTTTCAACGTAATGTTCTTGTGTTAACATTATTCTATCGTCACTCCTTATAACTTTAACTCCCAATATCATATTTACTTCACTCAGATCTTTCATATCAAAGTTAGTAGACAAAAATAATTTGGTATTTTGCATAATATTTAAAATTGTACCAAATATAAGCATGTCATCAACATATAAGCAAATTATCACATAATTGTTGTCTACTACTTTAGTATAAACACATTTATTCACTTCAACAGAAGAGAATCCATCTTTTATTAAAACTTGATCAAATTTCTCATGCCACTGTTTAGGAGCTTGTTTAAGGCCATAAAGAGATTTAATTAATTTACAAACTTTATTTTCTTGTCCAGAAACTACACATCCTTCAGGTTGAACCATATAAATTTCTTCTTCTAAATCACTATTCAAGAAGACTGTTTTTACATCCATTTGATGGATAAAAAGTTTATGAATCGATGCCAAAGCAATTAATATTTGAATAGAAGAAATTCTTGTCACTGGTGCAAATGTATATAAATAATTAATATTTTATTTTTGAGAAAATCCTTTAGCTATTAAACGAACTTTATATTTACCTATAGATCTATCATGATTAAATTTCTTTTTGAAAATTCATTTACAACCAATAGGTTTTGCACCTGGAGGTAAATCAATTAAACCCATATATTATTTTTCATGATAGAATCAATTTCAACTTTTATTGTCTCATTCTAAAATTTAGCATCAGAAGAAGATATAGCTTCAAAATAATTTAATTGTTCATTATCGACAAGAAAAGTTTGAAAGTCATTTCCATAAGAAAAATATTCTTTTCTAGGCCTTTTACTCCTTCTCAGTTCCTCAATATTAGAGGTAGATTCATTTTCTTTTTCAACAGGTCCATGAGATATTTTATCACAAAGTAGAAAGATATTTTTAAAGAATTCAACATTCTTTATCTCAATAATAGTATTGCTATCAAGCACATCACTTTTCAAAACAAGAAATCTATATGCACCACTATGTTCAGCATATCCAATAAGCATGCAATCAGCAGTTTTAGAACCTATTTTTCTCTCTTTAGGTTCAGGTAAAAGAACTTTAGCAAGGCACCTCCATACTTTTAAATATTTCAAATTAGGTTTATAACCTTTTCATAATTCATAAGGGGTTTTACCAGTTCTTTTATGAAGAATTCTATTTTGTAAGTGACGTGCAGATAAAATAGCTTCACCCCACAAATTATCAGGTGCATTAGAGCTAATTAACAAAGAGTTCATCATTTCTTTTAATGTTCTATTTTTTCTTTCAGCTACACCATTAGACTCAGGTGAATAAGGTGGAGTTACTTCATAAATAATTTCTACTTTTTCACAAAAATCATTTAAAGATACGTATTCTCCACCTCTATTAGATCTAATTCTCTTGATTTTTCTACTAAGTTAATTTTCAACTTCAGTTTTATAAGACACAAAAGCATCAAATGCATCATCTTTATTTCTAAGCAAATATAACTTAGTAAATCTAGAGAAATTATCAATAAAAATCACATAATATCTTTTGCCACCTCTAATCATAGTTTGTTTTAAATCACCAAAATCAGTGTGAATAAAAAATAACAGTTAAGTTTCTCTATTAACTAGAAAACATAAGTTTTTAGTAATTTTAGCTTCAACAAATGTTTCATATTTATTAAAATTATTTGAGTTTAAATCAGACATTAAATCAAGTGATTGAATATTCTTTATATAAGAGAAATTAACATGTCCTAATCTAGCATGCCATAAAGAAATAAGCTCTGTCAAATACGTAGAAGTAGAAATATTTTTAGAAATATCATTAAGAGTATTAAGCATATATAATCCATGATTACAACGTCCATTTCCAATAACAATGTTACTTTTAGTTAGTATGACCTCACTGTTTTCAAATATAACATTTATTTCAATTTTTTCTAATAATGCCACAAAAATTAAATTAATTTTGATATTAGGAACATATAACACATTACTCAATACCAAAGTTTTATCAGATGTGAGTTTGAGAAGAACTTTGTCTTTTCCAAGAACTTGAATAGTTCTCGAGGTTCATGGATAAACAATCTTCTTCTTTCTCAACTTGGGTGTATGATACAAAATCATTTTTATTTATACAAATGTACCTAGTAGCACCAAAGTCTACCAACCAATTTCTCACGTTGGTCTCAATATTCATTTCTGAAATGACAACAATAATTATATCATTCATTGTAGTCAATTTTTTTTTTTGACTTAGCAGGATTGTCATTTTTTTCACATATTCTCTTGCATTGAGATGCACCATTTATAAAGATTTTATTATTAGCATTAAATGTATAACCAAGTTTATTTTCATACCTGTATTCTGTAGTACCATAAGCTTCTGACAAATTGACTGGAATAGAAGTAGTCAGAGCAACACCAACATCAATATTATCAATGGTCTTGGGACCAATATTATATGCCATAGTTTCTTAGATTGTTGAAAAATAATAGTAAATTTCACTATCAGTTGTGAAATTCAATATAGATAAACTTAGATTGTTGGAAAATAATAGTAAATTTCACTATCAGTTGTGAAATTCAATATAGATAAACTGCAACAACAATAATATTTCGTATTATCAGTATAGTAGAGTTAACAATTTACAACAACAACAATAATAATGATAATGATGGTGATAATAATAATAATAGTAATAATAATAATAATAATAATAATAGTAATAATAATAATTAAATAACTATTATGATATTTTTAGTAACATATAAAATACTTGAGTCGTGTTAGGCACTGTCCTAAGAAACTATTTTCGCAATGTGAAATGTTTCCCCAGAATTAAACAAGCACTTTCCTAATTAATTAGAGGGTATCCAAAATTATATAAATCTTCTCTAATTAATCAGAGGATACAAGAATCAACAGAATCAACAAAATAAATTATAAATCAACAAGTTAAATGCAAAATCAGAAGATGATTGAATAAAATAGAATTAAGGTAAGAAACTTTAGGGAATGATAAGATTATGAAAAGAGAATGCGTTTTGGTTGATAAGTGTTGGTTTATCTTTGTTGGAAATGGTATATGCCTATTTATAGGACTGGTGGGGATAATATCATCAACACATGCATAATTATTTCTGTGGGACAAAGAAATAATGCTTGGTCTCCACACAAAAATAATACTTGATCTCCAAGTACTAACTTTGCACATGTTAAATTGAGCATCAAATATTTACTTGATCTCAAAGTAAATTAAAATATCTAACATAAATCGGTTTTATAATCAATACGTTTTGATGACATATCAATACCTTGTTAGCAAAGGTTCTATAAAAAAGATATATAAGAGTTTCTACCAGAGTAAAAAGCCAACTCTTAGATCATACTACTAAAGAAGAACAAAAGATTAAAATGAAGAAAAATACAAAATAAAATAAAGATTCGGGATTTACAAATCTCATGACCACGAACAAATAAGTATAATAGACGTGATTTGGACTCAACAGTATGTAACTCTACTGATAGAGGGAGTGTTTGCAACAAATTTTTGTAGACGCGGAAAATTAACTGCAAGCAAAAAAATATAAAAATAAAAAAGAAATAATGATTTTATATAAACAAAATTTGTGGGTATAATTCCGTTATTCTCTCGATTGTTCTCTCCTAAATTTTTCCGTGATTCGATGGCCTTCGCAGCGTGATTCTCGAATGTAGGATGATTTGAGCCTCCTAGAAATGCGTTTGGATCTCCAGGAATTGTCTGACAGCACTTCGTCTTGTCGGGTTGACCTTCGGACAGAACTTCGTTAGTCGATTCGTTGAAGAGCTGTGTAGTCAATGCAGAAGCTTCCTCCAATGCTTACCGAATCCCCCTTTTAGCATGTCATGTTACCCCTTATTTATAGTTGTAGGTGGTAGGCCTAGTTGCTTGTGATTGACTGAAACATGTCACTTTGACACTTGGCGACTTTTGACTGGTTCTTGAATTTGAATGAGATTTCCACATCATTTGTACATGTGACAACGTCTCATTGGTCTTGGATTTGACTGGGATGCCACGTCACTTGATGAGTTTGGGCTTCCAAGTGTAATGGACCTTGAAGTCCTTGATGAGGAATAAAATGGACTTATTATTCTTATAACCCAAAATGATTTTAGACCCAATAAAATATGGATCAAATTCAAATTTTGTATGAATTTGACCCAATAAATTTTACATGTCTACAGATGCCCCCTACTTCAAGGCTCGTCAAGGTGTTTGATTTGTCGAACCTGTTAGAGACGAGATTTGAAGTATTTTTGAAGTCCCCCCCCCCCCCCCCTTTTTTTTGCGTCTTGAGCATTTTGTCAAAATCTGACTCCTCAAAGTCATGATTATTCGGGTAGAATAACGTGAATCCAATGTAAATTCTGTTTAAGACTAAATATATCCAAATCATGTAGGATTCATCTATTAGTCCTATATCGAATCTTAATAGGATTGATTAATGATGTTATCCCACTTCAAAAAGGATTAGGAATTTGACTTATTGTGGACACTTAAACGTCCCAGTCCTTGTAGAAGACAACTTTGTTCGGCAGATTCCTTTTTGAAATCAAATTGGGGCCTTTCAGAGTCTTATAAGGACATCAACACCCCCTTTAATTATTGTAATTCAGCCTGAGCAGAAATTTGACTCACGTTCTTTTCCTCTTTTTGAGCTTTCGACACTTTGGTGCGTCTGTGGAAGAAGCTTCATAACTCATCGTGGAGGTGTCTGAATCACGAACGGCTTGTAGTGTTGGAAAGTAGACTCTCAATGATACGTTCTACGCGAAAATCACGTTCATCTTATCACCAGATCTGCCCAGGTATTGTTTCAAAATCAGACCTTCAGTTATGTTTCGTCACTGTTTACTTGTTTTGTGCAGTCTCACGAAAACTCTCATATCTTGACTTAGGAATATCAAAATCAGGAGCCATTTTTTGCGTTGGAAACTAAACTCGTAGATATACGTCTCACACGGAAACCACAATCAGATTGCATCCGAATCATCCCAGATATTTCTACGAATACGGCCTTCGAATCCTGGTTCGCTTTTTATTTCAGCTTTGCGCAGCGTCACGAGAAATTTCATATCTCAACGTGGAAGTGTTGAAATCAGGTGCCGTTTTTTGTATTGAAAATTAGATTCGCAGAGATATGTCTCACGCTGAAACCACAACCATATTGCATTCGAATTGTCCCAGATATTGCTCTGAATACAGCCTTCTGATCCAGGTTCGCTTGTTATTTCAGCTTTGCTCAGCGTCACGAGAAATTTCATATCTCGATGTGAAAGTATCGGAATTAGGTTACGTTTTTTGCATTGGAAAGTAGACTCGCAGATCTACGTTTCACATGAAAACCACCATCATTGAACTTCTGTATTTCTTCAGGTTCTTTTTTGAAGTTGTAGCCTAAATCTTGTGATACTCTACTTCTCTTCAGATTTGGATACTTCATGAATTTCTTCTTCTACTTCAAGTTTTGGGATGCATAACTTCTGTAATTTAGTGAAGGCCGGACTAGAGCAATATTCAAAGTACCACAAGTTATTTTACTAGTCGAGAAGACTTCATTGCTTAGAGATAATGAAGAATCCTTTTGCTTTTGCTTTAAAGATGACATCTTCAAAGGACTCCAAATATGCATTCAGGCTTCATACTTTTCTTTATTTTGCACTTTTACTATTTTTTTTTGTAGAGCCATTCACAGTTTAGACTCATGCGGGCCAGGAGTGATTTGACTTACAATTTAAGAACGTGCATCAATGAGTAGTTTGATTTGCAGTTTAGGCTCGTGCATTGAGGAGCAGCTTGGCTTGCAGTTTAGGCTTGTGCATCGAGGAGCAGCTTGACTTGCAGTTTAGGCTCGTGCATAGAGGAGCAGCTTGACTTGCAGTTTAGGCTTGTGCATCGAGGAGCATCTTGACTTGCAGTTCAGGCTCGTGCATCGAGGAGCATCTTGACTTTTAGGCTCGTGCATTGAGGAGAAGCTTGACTTGCAGTTTAGGTTCGTGCATCAAGGAGCAACTTGATTTGTAGTTTAGGCTCGTGCATCGAGGAGCATCTTGACTTGTAGTTTAGGCTCGTGCATCGAGGAGTATCTTGACTTGCAGTTTAGGCTCGTGCATCGAGGAGCAGCTTGACTTACAGTTTAGGTTCGTGCATCGAGGAGCATCTTGACTTGCAGTTTAGGCTCGTGCATCGAGGAGCATCTTGACTTGCAGTTTAGGCTCGTGCATCGAGGAGCAGCTTGACTTGCAGTTTAGGCTCGTGCATCGAGGAGCAGCTTGACTTGCAGTTTAGGCTCGTGCATTGAGGAACATCTTGGCTTGCAGTTTAGGCTCGTGCATCGAGGAGCATCTTGACTTGCAGTTTAGGCTCATGCATTGAGGAGCATCATGCAGTTTATGCTCGTGCATCAAGGAGCATCATGCAGTTTATGCGCGTGCCTTAAGGAGCGTCTTGGGGAAGAATTCTTGTAACATTCCCCCCAACCCTTTGCAATGAAGTATTATTGGACTTAAATTTGATATTTACTGCCCCCATCGGTTGAAGCAGATATGCATTTGATCTTGGGTCATCTTTTGAAAGCTGGAGTTTCGAAGGCCTTTGACATTTTTTTCTTTTGCGAGCGATCAATGTCCAAGTACCACCCTTCTTGCTATTGGAGAAGTCATTTTGCATGGATTTACTTGTTGTTTTCTTCAAGGCTGGAACCCCAATCAGGTCAAACCTTCCAAATTGTAGCATGATGATTCCTTCACCTTTTGATGATGCCACAGAGCGCATGAGTTGTAAAACTTTTGAAATTGAATCTTTTTTATGGTCCAGTTCGGCGCTAACACAGTTTGCATTAACTGAATCGCCCTCATCGATGATGATCTTTCCCTCTTGCATTAATGTCAAGATCTTTTCCTTCAAGATGAAGCATTTTGTGGTATGATGACCAACAATGCGGTAAAATTTGCAGTATTTAGGATCGTCGACTTTGTTTGATTCTTCGGGTCACTTTGACTTAGGGAGTTCAATGACTTTTTTGGCTAGCAACTCGTCTAGAATTCCAGGAACATCAGAGTCAGAAAAAGGATATACCCTTGCTTGTAACTCTTTCAAGGTTGGTTGATTTTCTTCTTCTAGCATTTGTTGCTTTGGAGCTTTCTCTTTCAGTTTTGTCTTGTGGAGGCCTTCTTAGAACTCACAGTAGCCACCATAGATTCCCCAATTTGATCTTCTGATGAGTCGTTGAATTTCGTGACTTCTTTTCTAGGATAAAAAATAGGTGACGCCATTCTATGAGTTGCAATGCTTAACTCCATGTCATGAGCGCACGTAGCTAATTCTTCAAAAGTTCGAGGCTTAATTCCTTGGAGGATATACACAAGGCCCCAATGCATCCCTTGAATGTAAACTTCAACCGCAGAAGTTTCAGAAAGTTGATCCTTGCAATCAAAGCTCAATATTCGCCAACGATTTATGTAATCCACTACAGGCTCATTTTTACTTTGTCTTGTATTTGTCAACTCCATCATGCTGACGGTACGACCGGTGCTGTAGAAACGATTTAGGAACTGACTTTGTAGTTGCTCCCAACAATCAATTGATTTAGACTCCAAGTACGTGTACCAATAAAAAACATTGCCTTTCAAAGAACGAACAAACTGCTTGACAAGAAGATCACCATGCATACCAGCACTGCTACAAATCTCAACGAAATGAGCGATATGTTGCCTTGGATTTCCCTTTCCATCAAATTGTTGAAACTTTGGCGGTTGATATCCAATTGGCATTGGTAAGCCCTCGATTCGCTTAGAATACGGCTTTGAGTATCCTACGAAACTTTGTGATGCACTGCCATATTGTGCCTTGATGGTATTTGCAATCATATCTTGCAGTTGTTGAACTGTTAAAGTAGCAACCAAAGTAGATTATTTCTCCTTTTTAGTCTTGCTGGTGACTCATCGACATTCTTATTTTGCAGAGTAAAGCCGAGTGGATAAGCAGGGTCGTGGCTCGATTCTCCAGGGGCGAAGGACTCCAACTTATTCATCAGTTGTGTGATTTGAAGATCTTTATCCTCAACAGATTTCTTTAAAACTTCAATGGTTTGTTCCATTATTGCGAACTTCTTATCCATATCAGTTGCGTCGGCCATCAAGGCATTGACCTTTGTTGAAGTTGGTGAATCAGTCGAATCTTCAGATTCACTAAAATTAACTCCAGTTTGAGAGGATTCATCACATAGCAAGGATGTCAAGTTGCCCCCAGGAGTTGCGATTCCAACCGCCGTATGAGATTTGCTCTTTTTTGCCTTCTTCAAAGAAGTCAAGTATTCAGATTCGTCCCAACCACTAGTCTTCAACTTGCGCCGAGTGAGTGGACCAACATGACTGAGCTCATCAGATGTGGCAATAGAAGAGTTCTTGCATGAGACAACTTTAGTATTTTCGAAGTCCATAGCAGTGGTTGATTTCGCAGGAAGAAGAGATGGAGAGTAGAACTGGTCCCACTGGGCGTGCCAAAATTTGTTTGCAAGAAAATTAACTGCAAGCAAAAAAATATAAAAATAAAAAAGAAATAATGATTTTATATAAACAAAATTTGTGGGTACAATTCCGTTATTCTCTCGATTCTTCTCTCCTAAGTTTTTCCGTGATTTGAGGGCCTTCGCAGCGTGATTCTTGAATGTAGGATGATTTGAGCCTCCTAGAAATGTGTTTGGATCTCCAGGAATTGTCTGATAACACTTCTTCTTGTCGAGTTGACCTTCGGACAGAACTCCGTTAGTCGATTCGTTGAAGAGCTGTGTAGTCAATGCAGAAGCTTCCTCCAATGCTTGCCGAATCCCCCTTTTAGCATGTCATGTTACCCCCTATTTATAATTGTAGGTGGTAGGCCTAGTTGCTTGTGATTGGCCGAAACATGTTACTTTGACACTTGGCGACTTTTGACTGGTTCTTGAATTTGAATGAGATTTCCACATCATTTGTACATGTGGCGGCGTCTCATTGGTCTTGAATTTGACTGGGATGCCACGTCACTTGATGAGTTTGGGCTTCCAAGTGTAATGGACCTTGAAGTCCTTGATGAGGAATAAAATGGGCTTATTATTCTTATAGCCCAAAATGATTTTAGACCCAATAAAATATGGATCAAATCCAAATTTTGTATGAATTTGACCTAATAAATTTTACGTGTCTACAGGGAGAAATAATGACTTCGTGCTTTCTTCTCTCCGGCACCTAAGTATTCTGGGAGCTCTGCGCTCTCTTCAATAAAGGCAATGAACGAAGATTTTTCTAACCCTAAACTTATTTTAATTCAATGTCCTTCCTCATTCTTTCACATAAAGAGATTTAATTTGGAAAGAACATTTTCTTCTATTCAAATAGTGAGAAGACAAGAAATCTTAGTAATTTAATAATTTAGGTCGAGTATATGAGTTGTTTTTGTTTGAAATTGTATTAAAATTATTTAATCTCATGGCAACTTTTTCTTTTGTTTTTTCTTCTAATTTCTTATAGTTAAACTTTCCCAAGATAATATTTCCTACTTCTTACTAGCAAGATGCTTTTCAATCGTGCATATTTAATCCAAAATTTAGGATTTGCTTCAAATAAAGATATTTAAGAATTGAAAATTTAGTCAATTTTAAGTACTAAAGATTAGATTTTCTTAAAATCTTATAAATAAGTAAAGATTTTTCCTTTTCTTGGGGCAAAGAACAAAGGAAGATTTTAATAAGCTATAACTTTAATAATTTCAAAGCCCCAAATATTAATTAGGATAAAAAATAAATATTTGTATAATTTTTTAATAAAGCACAAAAAATCTATCAGAATGTAAAAAAAAAACACGTATAAGAGTAATAATTACAAAAAGTTTTATTCCATTTAATTACCAAAAATTATTTCCTAGACATATTCTAACTAGGAGAATATTTAAGAGTTACCAAAAAAAAAAACAATATATACAAGAGTTACCAAAAGCTATATATTAGTAACCCTTCAAGCGTAAATCTGCAAATCTGTTTTTTTCAAGTTTGAACTTGAGCGTGATGGCTTACGGGTTACGTAAAGTAGTGGAAAAATCTCCTTGTGGAAGGTATATCAGATACAATGAGATGTTGGGTAGTGGGGCTTCCAAAGAGGTGTACATTGGGTACGATCGTCTTGACAAAATTAAAATTGCGTGGAACAAAATAGTATTTTTGAGAGAAGATGAAGCATCAAAAATCCCTGAAAAATTGTTCGTTGAAGCTCTTTTGTTGAAGTCGTTAAATAGTGAAAAGGTTATGAAGTGTTTCTCTTGTTGGTTTAATTCCAGTGCCAAAGAACTTAACATGATCACAGAACTATTCCCGGCGGGTAGCTTGAAAAAGTATATGTCCAAGTTTGATAAGGGTGTTGACGTTGATATGACGAGTATCAGGAATTGGAGCAGGCAAATTCTTGAAGATTTGAGCTTTCTACACAGCCAGAGCCCTAAGATCGTCCATCGAGACATCAAGTGCGACAATGTGTTCGTCGATAATAGCGGGAGGCGCGTTATCCTCGGAGATTTTGGTTTGGCGGTTCGTCTTATGGAGGGTAATTTGGTGATAGAGAAAGAGCCTAAGGGCACCCCGGCATTCATGGCTCCAGAGTGCTACGACGGAGAACACAACGAGCTGGTGGATATATATTCGTTCGGGATGTGTCTTCTTGAAATGGTTACGGGTGAATATCCGTATATGGAATGCAGCAGTGGGATCCAGATATTTAAGAAAGTGTACACCGGTGTAAAGCCTGCATCACTCGATAAGGTGAAGGACTCCAAAGTGAAAGGTATAATTGAGAGGTGTCTTCTTCCCATGTCTCTCAGGCCATCTGCGGAAGAGTTGCTTAAAGACCACTTCTTCTCATACAACGGTGGATCATCAACATCGGAGGCTTGTGCTTCCCCTGCCAGTTTTATAACTAGTCATCAAACCGATCAGGGGATTACATTGTTGTGCTAGGTATATTAGGGAAATTTGTATTTCTTGTGATGATCGCAATAGGACGAATCACATGCCTTCTAGTTTTTGGATCGACGAGGAATTGATTGATTCTTTTTCACATATTGTCTCTTGGACAATTTTTAGAGCAGCCAGGAGTCTTTTCTTATCCAGAATTTGTTGTCAATGTTAGAATTTAGTTGATTGGCTATTGATAAAGTACATATATATATTATCTTTGAGCATTTGTGTTTTTGTTCACTTTTGTTTTTCCCTTTACTGTAAATGCGTAATTGAAATTAATGTGTATTGTGTTGTTTATGATCTCTCTATATTTTAATCCAACCAAGGGTTTCAATAAACTGAATATCTGACCATCATTATGAATTGGCTATGTTAATATATTTTGTTTATGTTTGGGATATGTGCAAGGATTCGTGTACTGTCAGAAGAATAGGTCACCAGGATACTATGATGGTTGGTACTGGATCATGTGGAAGCTGCCCATGTTACCCGGGTACCAGAGGCGGAGCCACCTTTAGCTCACAGGGATTCGAATGTTCATCTGAACCCCGTTCAATGAAAAATTGATCATATTATTTACACATGATAAAAATTATTTTTTATGTATGTATAGTTGACGTTGAACCTGTTGGGTTCTATATATATATGTGTTGAATGAAAAATGGAGAAATCAAGTGAAGGAAAGGAGACACCCAAATTGGAAAATGTACTCTCTAAATTAGAAAGTTTACTCTTCTCCCACATTGGTGGAAGAAGAGAACTTTAAAGTGTTTATAAAGTGAAACACTTACTTCACATGGTAAGTGAGGCAAGGAAATTGAGATGCCTTGCGCCGTCGTCGTTGCTCATCTTTTTGGACAAATTTTATTTGACAAAAACAAATAAATTCAATCCGAAGCAATAACGTTCCATTTATTTATGCATGCATGCAGTGAACAGTTGCACTATTTCGACATGAAACAGTGTTGTGTTTGAACTGGTGCAACGAAATGCTGTAGTGTTTCTGAATTAATGCATGATTCGACTGAGCAGATGCGGATTTTTGAAATAGTATATATACATTGGTTCAAACAGATGCAACTCTTCAACGAAGTGATGCACTGTTTCGAACTGGAGCACTTGTTCTTGAAAAGGTGTACTGTTTCAGAAAATTACTGCACTGTTTTAAATAAACAAACATGCATTTTCAGGAAAAGACACACCTCTAAAATTGAACCAATGCCACCTTTTCGGAGGGGCATGTTGTGGCTATAAATAACCTGTTTTCTTCCACAGGTTAGAGAATGAAAAAAATTCAGATTACACATAAATCTTCTTGTCTTCTAAATATTCTTTGTGATCAATCAAACCGAGAGTGCGTTCGAAGAATTCAAGTATTTGAGGTACCACTATACTTGAATTGTTGGCCATTTTATCCTGGGAGGAAAAATTCCGCAACCTCAGGTACAGTGAGGGGAATTATTTCCTTAAGGAAAGTCCGTGAATTCGGACGACTTGGCCTTAACAATTTCTGTTTCATCTATATTTCTGAAATATAAAATACACCTCTTGTAAAGATCATTTTGATCTTGTGTTGAGAGTATTTGTTCAACTTCACTGTGTTCTTGTTCATACTTGAACTCGAGTTGAAGTTGTTATTCTATTATACAGATTCTACGTACCCATATTGTGGAAAATAACAATCTTAAGGATATAATTAACAAGAATCTGTATTGCTTGTTTTTGGAGATTAAAGCTTAGGCTTTCTACTCAGCTTGAATTTAACTAGTGATTAGAAGATATAAAATCTTCATCACAAGTTAAGGTTCACTCGGTTGACGATTCGAAGTAATAAAAATTTCATCGTTAACTAGAAACAAGAAGAAGAAAAGTTTAAAGTTATTTAATTTTATTAATAGTATTCTGAAAAATACTAAGTTTTCTGTCTTGTGGTGACAGGAAAAATGATAACTGAAAGTCAAATGATGGATGCGACAACGTCTGTGGGGGCAAATAATATTGCCACATCAAGTCGCACAAATGCTCCGCCAACGATGGCACCAGCGGAGAAGCCCGGGAAATTTTTTGGCATTGACTTCAAGCGGTGGCAGCAAAAGATGTTCTTTTACCTCACCACTTTATGTCTGCAACAGTTCACTAGCAAAGACTCTCCTGAGGTGCCCGAGGGAACCTCAGACAAAGACCATTTTGTTATTGTAGAAGCTTGGAAACATTCGGACTTCCTTTGTAGGAATTATATTCTGAGTGGTCTCTAAGACGACCTCTACAATGTCTATAATGGAACCAAGACATCAAAAGAACTGTGGGGTGCACTTGAACGAAAATATAAAACGGAGGATGCGGGAATTAAGAAATTCCTTGTTGCACGGTTCCTGGGCTTCAAAATAATTGATAGAAAATCTGTTGTCTCTCAAGTACAGGAGTTGCAAGTCATCATACATGATCTCCTAGCAGAAGGTATATTTTTGAAAAATATCGTAGTTGAACAAATTAAAAATGTTCTTAATACTCACATAAACTGTTTTGTAGGTTTAATTGTGAATGATGCTTTCCAAGTAGCAACGATAGTTGAGAAGCTACCACCTTTGTGGAAAGACTTCAAAAACTACTTAAAGCATAAACGCAAGGAGATGACAGTTGAAGATATTATTGTCCGACTTCATATTGAAGAGGACAATAAAGCTGCTGAAAGAAGGTCAAAGGGAAATTCTACAATGAATGGAGCACATATTGTAGAAGATGGCCAAAACAACTCGAAGAAAAGAAAGAAAGTTGAACATGGAAGCAATCAACTCAATAAAAAGTTCAAGGGAAAATGTTTCAATTATGGCAAAATTGGCCACAAGTCCACAGTTTGTCGAGCCCCGAAGAAAGACAAGAAAAAGGACCAAGCAAATATGATTGAGTCCAACAAAGAATATGATGATTTGTGTGCTATGTTCACGGAATGCAACTTGGTGGGGAATCCACGCGAATGGTGGATGGATTCTGGTGCCACACGCCATGTTTGCGCAAACAAAGAGTTGTTCTCGTCATTTACTCCGGCTCAAGCAGAAGAAATGCTTTACATGGCCAACTCCGCTACTGCTAAGGTGGAGGGAACAGGAAAAATTTGCCTAAAGATGACTTACGACAAGGTCTTGGCACTGAACAATGTGCTATATGTTCCGGAGTTACGTAGGAACTTAATTTCTGTTTCACTCCTAGATAAGAACGGATTCAAATGTGTAACCATTTCTGGAAAAATTGTAGTTAGCAAAGGAGAAATGTATGTAGGAAAAGGCTATCTCACGGAGGGCCTTTATAAGATGAATGTAATGACTGTTGAAATGAATAAAAGTTCGAATTCGTCTTATTTGCTTGAGTCTTATGATTTATGGCATGAATGTTTAGGCCATGTTAATTACAAAACACTATGAAAACTGATTAACTTAGAAGTTTTGCCAAACTTTGAGTGCAATAAATCAAAGTGTCAAACGTGTGTGGAATTGAAGTATGCAAATCATCCTTATAAGTCCGTTGAAAGGAATTTCAATCCCTTAGACTTAATACACACTGACATTTGTGATATGAAGTCAACACCATCTCGTGGTGGGAAAAAGTATTTCATAACTTTTATTGACGATTGCACTAGATATTGTTTTGTCTACTTGCTAAATAGTAAGGATGAAGCAATAGATGCGTTTAGGCAATATAAAACTGAAGTTGAAAATCAGTTAGACAAAAAGATCAAAATGATAAGAAGTGATAGGGGCAGGGAATATGAATCTCCCTTTGCGCAAATATGTGTAGAGAATGGAATAATCCATCAAACTACAACCCCGTATTCACTTCAATCTAATCGAATTGCGGAAAGGAAAAATCAAACTTTGAAGAAAATAATGAATGTCTTACTTATAAGTTTCGATTTACTGCAAATCTTATGTGGGGAGGCTATCCTTACGGCCAATCGTATACTCAACAGAGTTCCCCATAGTAAGACACAATCAATTCTTTACGAAAAATGGAAAGGAAGGAAACCTAACTTGAAATATTTCAAAGTGTGGGGGTGTCTAGCGAAGGTTCAAGTTCCTATACCGAAAAGGGTTAAGATAGGACCTAAAATGGTGGACTGCGTGTTCATAGGATATGCTAAGAGTAGTAAAGCATGTCGATTTTTGGTTCATAAATCCGAACATTCGGATATTAGTAAAAATACGGTAATTGAATCAGACAATGCTGAATTCTTTGAAAACATCTACCCATATAAAATTAGACATGAACAGTCTAGTGGAGGGTCTAAACGACCTCGAGATGAACCAAGTGAGAATGCACATAATGAAGAAAATCCAAGGCGTAGTACACGTCAAAGAACGTCAACTTTATTTGGATCAGATTTTATAACATTTCTCTTAAAAAATGAGCCTCAAACGTTTAAGGAAGCGATGTCGTCGTCAGACTCATCCTTTTGGAAAGAGGTAGTCAATAGTGAGATAGATTCAATCTTAAACAACCATACATGGGAATTGGTTGACCTTCCTCACGGAAATAAACCTTTAGGGTCTAAATGGATCTTCAAAAGGAAAATGAAGGCGGATGGTACTATTGACAAATACAAGGCAAGACTTGTAGTAAAAGGCTTCAAACAGAAGGAAGGCCTTGATTACTTTGATACATACTCGCCAGTAACAAGGATAATCTCGATTCGAATGTTAATTGCCTTGGCAGCGGTATATGATCTTCAAATTCATCAAATGGATGTAAAAACCACATTCCTAAATAGAGATTTGGAGGAAGAAATTTACATGGAACAACCTGAGGGTTTTGTGGTTCCAGGAAAGGAAAACAAGGTGTGTAAACTTATTAAGTCATTAAATGGACTAAAGCAAGCACCAAAACAATGACATGCAAAGTTTGACCAAACCATGTTGGTAAACGGATTCAAAATAAATGAATGTGATAAATGTGTTTATATTAAAGACACTCCAAATCACCAAGTCATTGTATGTTTATATGTGGATGATATGTTGATCATCAGTAGAGACATTTCTGACATAAATGCAACAAAACAAATGCTCAAGAGCAAGTTTGATATGAAGGACCTTGGAGTTGCAGATGTGATATTAGGTATAAGAATCCATCGAACTCCACAAGGGTTGGCATTGTCACAGTCTCATTATATCGAAAAGGTACTTGACAAGTTCAAGTATATGGAATTCGGTATTGCCAAGACTCCATTGGATGCGAGCTTTGCACTTCGAAAGAATGAAGGTGAAAGTGACTCGCAATTGGAGTACGCAAGAGTATTGGGATGTTTAATGTATATAATGAACTGTACACGACCAGCCATAGCATGCACTATCAGTAAATTGAGTCGGTACACGAGTAATCCCAACAAAACTCACTGGATGGCAATGAAAAGAGTTTTGGGGTATCTTAAATACACTCAAAATTATGCTTTGCATTATAATAAATATCCTGCGGTACTTGAAGGATATAGTGATGCAAATTGGATCACCGGCTCAAACGAAGTAAAATTCACAAGTGGATATGTATTTACTATCGGTGGAGGAGCAGTTTCTTGGAAATCATCCAAATAGACTTGTATCGCTCGCTCTACAATGGAATTTGAATTTATCGCATTGGATAAAGTTGGTGAAGAAGCAGAATGGCTCCGGAATTTCTTAGAAGATATTCTTTATTGGCCCAAGCTAGTGGCACCAGTACACTGTGATAGCCAAGCGGCAATAGGTAGGGCAGGGAGCATGATGTATAACGGTAAATCTCGTCATATAAGACGAAGACATAATACCGTTAGAGAACTTCTCTCTAGTGAAATTATCACTGTAGACTATGTAAAGTCAAAGGATAATGTGTCGGATCCACTTACAAAAGGCCTATCTAGAGAAAGAGTGGAAAGAACATCCAAGGAAATGGGTTTAAGGCCTAGGACAGCATGGCGGTAACTCTACCTAGCAGATTGGAGATCCCAAGAGCTAGGTTCAAGGAGATCAATAAAGTTGTGTTTGATAGGTTCAACATTGTCAATTACCTAACCCATTCTCATGATGTAGACAATGTATAGTAAACAAGGGTTAGACTTAAGGTGAAAAGTCTTTTAATAATTATCTAAATTTGGCAGATTTGACCAAATAGTTTAATCTACAGGATTGAACATTTAGAAATCACCTATGTGTGGGCGAAGTGGAAGCCGCTTCAAAGAGAATGTTAGTAAATGCCTATTCTCTAAGCTCTCATAAAAACCGGGACGTGTTCATGGATGAAAAGAACAAAACCGTAAGAACCATAAACGGTAAAAGGCTGGTTGTGTGACATGTGTTGTCTAGGTGTACATTAAATCTCGACGGTTCAAAGATATCAAATCTACCGATTGACCGAGTGCATCCGATACATGTTCACTACGGAAAGTTCAAGGGAAAACCCACTTATCCAGATACAATTAGTCTTTGCTTGATGATCACATATTATCCATAAAGTTTTACGAAAAAACATAGCCATTCCCCATTCATGTGGGGAATTGTTGGGTTCTATATATATATGTGTTGAATGGAAAATGGAGAAATTAAGTGAAGGAAAGGAGACACCCAAATTGGAAAGTGTACTCTCTAAATTAGAAAGTTTACTCTTCTCCCACATTGGTGGAAGAAGAGAACTTTAAAGTGTTTATAAAGTGAAACACTTACTTCACATGGTAAGTGAGGCAAGGAAATAGAGATGCCTCGCGCTGTCGTCGTCGCTCGCTCGGCTCGGCCTCGGATTTGGATTTGACAAATCGATCGATGAGATCTATCTTTTTGGACAAATTTTATTTGAAAGAAACAAATAATTTCAATCCGAAGCAATAACGTTCTATTTATTTATGCATGCATGCAGTGAACAGTTGCACTATTTCGACATGAAATAGTGTTGTGTTCGAACTAGTGCAACGAAATGTTGTAGTGTTTCTGAATTAATGCATGATTCGACTAAGCAGACGCGGATTTTCGAAATAGTATATATACATTGGTTCAAACAGATGCAACTCTTCAACGAAGTGATGCACTGTTTCGAACTGGTGCACTTGTTCTTGAAAAGGTGTATTGTTTCAGAAAATTACTGCACTGTTTTAAATAAACAAACATGCATTTTCAGGAAAAGACACACCTCTAAAATTGAACCAATGCCACCTTTTCGGAGGGGCATTTTGTGGCTATAAATAACCTGTTTTCTTCCACAGGTTAGAGAATGAAAAATTTCAGATTACACATAAATCTTCTTGTCTTCTAAATACTCTTTGTGATCAATCAAACCGAGAGTGCGTTCGAAGAATTCAAGTATTTGAGGTACCGCTATACTTGAATTGTTGGCCATTTTATCCTGGGAGGGAAAATTCCACAACCTCGGGTACAGTGAGGAAAATTATTTCCTTAAGGAAAGTCCGTGAATTCGGACGACTTGGCCTTAACAATTTCTGTTTCATCTATATTTCTGAAATATAAAATACACCTCTTGTAAAGATCATTTTGATCTTGTGTTGAGAGTATTTGTTCAACTTCGCTGTGCTCTCTATTATACAGATTCTACGTACCCGTATTGTGGAAAATAACAGAACCCCTTCAGCTAGTTCATATGTTTACTTATTCTTAACCCCTTAGTAAAAATCATGGCTCCGTCATGTCAGGTAGTGTATTGATTTTCCATCGTTTTCCTTATTTCTATCCAGTGTATAAATTCAAAGTCCCGTCAAGTTTAGGAGAGCTATTATTAACATTTGTTTCTTTACTAATATGCTAGTTGTGAAAATTGTTTAATTCACGGTGTATATAGCAAGACAAGCTCTCCTACATTTGGTCGTTTGGTGTATAAAGCAAGACAAGCTGTCCTACATTTGGCATCAAATGATCGTTCTTTCACTATTATATTGTAAGAGTATCTCAAACCTTTTTGGCAAGAACTGAAAGGTGGAGATGATGGACATCCAAATCATTCCAATTTAAGAACAAATTTTGCTCTTTGAACCAACTCTCAAGTATACCAAAAATCTCAAACAATTTAGTCTTTAAACACAAGAAATTGCTAGAACTGCACGCAGAGGCAAAGAAAGTAAGTAATACGATCGTGGTATTCTACATTATATTGATCCGAAGGAGAATAGGTTTGTATTTGTCAACTTATTCATTTTATTCTGATAGTACGAACTATCACACAGTGGCGGATCACCTTGTAATCAGGGGTTCATCCGAACCCCCTTCGACGGAAAATTATACTATTTTTACACGGTTAAAAATATTTTTATGTATATATAGTAGATGTTGAACCCCCTTCGACTAGTCCGTATGTTTACTTCTGAACCCCCTCAATGAAAATCCTGGCTCCGCCACTGCTATCACAAGTTGGCTCCCCAAACTTTTGTACATGTATTTAATTGAACAAGTAATCGGTACAGAGTATAATATACTCTTCATTCAGTTGGATCATGAACTTGAATTTGGTTTTAGATTATAGATTACTTCATCTCCTCCCCCTTATTAATCTGTCATTCATAAAATGGTTAGGTTAGCTCACAGATCATGAATTAATATAGAATAACTAATTGTATATGTTTATGTAACTACATATCAGTGTTTTGTTTAAGTGCCTACTTAGAGATTTCATGTTGTAATTAAAGCGAATATATATTATATGGTGATAGAATAGCATATTTGGACGAATAGAATAACTGTTGTTTACTAATAAAAATGACAAATCTTTAGGTATGTAAATTTTAATACTTCCATTTAGCGACAATACTTAATGCAAGAGGCATTTAATCACGTGTCAGCGCACCACTATCGCGCAGCGCACCTACCAGTACTTCAACAAGTATAATCAATTTTCTTTCTTTGAACAAGCTTATCTGTACGATTATACTGATAAACCAAATGATGATCAGTTAGTAATAATTAAGGAGAATTTTGGTCATGTTGTAATTTCAGTTTATTATTAGTTAATTAGTGAAATACAATTATAATTTATTTGGGTTTGAATTTTGTTGCTCTGATTATTGAGTTTGTTGCATAGTGGAAGCCATTATCCACAAAATTAAACAAAGATGCAAATTGTGCGAAGCTAATATATTTGCGTTCTTAATAGCCAGTCAAATAAATTCTAACATTAACGACCTGAAGTCTACAAATTATTCAAATATCATTTTCACTTTAAAAACAAAAGTTATCTTTCTCAAATTTCATAATGGAAAATGGACAAGCCCGCTTAGTTATTTTTAGAATAATTTTTGTCAGTTGAACTAGGAAACAAGTGAAGGACAATAGAATTATATATGGTGAAAATGTGCACATGATACATGATAGAATCATCGCTTTTCATACATGCCAAAAATTGTATTCTACAAAAACGAAAATTGTTTTCCAAAACCTACTCTAAATAGGATTAATCTAAGCGTATCTATTACTCCATCCTCTAGATATTTCATTTAGGATTTATTTGAAAAGTCATCTAGTAATTGAAATTAGTGGAATTAGTAGCTAGAAATCACACAATCTAATAATTACACGGTATAATAATTGTTATGACCTTTTTGTTTGCCACAATAATGTATTAACGAGTGTACTGTTTGGTTGCATAAATGTAATTATATAGTCATAGTAAAATACTAGTTTAATTAGATGTACGCGCTTTGCGTGTGTATTCAATGAATATAAGATTAGTATATGTTAATTTTGTAGAATTTATATAGTATTTATAAATTCGTTAGAGCTATTAAAATTTTATGAAAATAAGCATCTAATGAGTAATAAAATATAAACAAATTATGTGTATCCAAAAACCTGCAAGACTGCAACTTTACAAAACAAATTTCATATCATGTCAACCAGATACAAACTAAACTGGAAAAGAAAAACAATAAACTCAATAAGCAGAACCCAAAATACGAAGATAAATAATAGATTGCATATCCAAATTTGTGAATGATGATTTTTTTCGACAACTTTAAAATATCAGATACCCTCAACTGCTCACAATATGAAAACACTTATCAATTAGTCATGTATTTACACTTCAACTTGATGAAGGACCTCAGCTCATAAACAAATAGTCCAAAATTGTTCAATAAAAGAAGTAATTAAAGAAGTAGAATAAACAACAGATAATAATAAAAACAGTAGATGGTAACCGAATAGAAACTACAACAAAATAATATGTTCGACATCTTTAAAATGTCAAATATTCCCAATTGCTCACAATATGAAAACACTCATTAATGAACGTCTAATAATTTAACCTTAACAACATGAATAATATCCATATATGTTAGAAATAAAATTCAATACAAACCTTAAAATCTGCTTGTAATGGACACAAAGCCTCAATCACATTCTCCATATCAATCTTTCTTCATCTACATTATAATATTGAAGAATCAATCAATAACGATGTTTTCACACTTCAACTTGATGAAGGACTTCCGCTCAGGGAAAAACAATCCAAAGTCGTTTAAAAAAAAGGAGTAATTACAAAAGTACAATAAACAATAGATAATAACAAAAACAGTAGATGATAACAGAATGTAAATTTCAACAAAATGGTATGGCAATTGAGATATCACAAAAAATTCTCAAAGCCATTCATCTACCACCTGTATCGAGCAAACAGACCATTAGAAATACATCAAACTGTATCAAGCAAAATAAGGCATACTACCAACCAACACAGGAAATAATACAAAGCATATAAAGCAAAAGTATAGAAGAATATTAGTTGAAGAACGTTTGATAATTTAACCTTAACAACATAAATAATATCCATGTACATTAGAAATAAATTCAATACATACCTTAAAATCTGATTGTAATGGACACAAAATCTCAATCACATTCTTCATATCAATATTTCTTCACCTACACAAAAATATTAAAGAATCAAACAATAACGACTTATACCATTTATTAATTAAAGAACATCTAATAATATAAAAACTTTTTCATTGTTGATTTTTTTTTCTTAATTGAAATTATTATGGAACTTTTTTTCCACCGCTCTTTATATAGTATCATATTCAAATCCTTTTTCTATTTGATTAGGGAGACAATTTATTTGGGGTAAACTTTATTTCGCAAAATAAATAGAAATAAAAAAATTTCAAAAGGATTTAAAAAAATGTGAGTATTATTATTCTATATATGAATATGTTTCTTATTTTAATTATGTAAATTAAATATTGCTTCTTCAATGTTATTTCATTCCTATTCAAGAATATCTTTATGGACGTTTCTGTTACTCTAATTGGCATATTTTTAAGTGACACTAGTTCTCCTTAGTTATTAAACTTTCCATATATATATATATATATATATATATATATATATATATATATATATATATATATATATATATATATTCTTACCATATATTTGTTATTACTATGTATTTTAGGAGTGCTTAATTTAATTAAATAATAATTAAATAAAAAAGTAAAAAAGACGATTTTGTCTATTGCAGAGTATTTTAATGAAGGACAAAAAGTTCGGGTGAAAATCATTTTCACCCCCCAACTTTGATTAAAAAATCAAACTCCCTCCTCAACATTGAATAATAATCATACTCCCCCCTTTATCCCATGCAATGTCCATTTTATCCTTGTAATTTTAATCCTATATTTACGTAGTATCTTTTTATATTATATGTAAGGAATTTTTTTTAACATGGATATTTGTAGCATTTTATTTAAGTTTATTAACTTTATAAAAAATTAATACTTTTTATAAATTTATCACAAAATTTAATGTAATTTTTTAAAATCGTTATTTTAGTATTATATGTATTAAAGAGTCGTTTGGTGTGAGGTATAATTATAATAATTCAGAGATAAAGTTCGTTATTATTTATCCTGCGTTTAATTAGATGTATTAGGTAGTCTAAAAATTATTTGTCACACCATTTATTCCACAGTGATGAGATAAGTTATCACACATACATGTTAGTACACCTTATTTTGTAATAACTAATCCCGGAATAACTTGTTTCCAAACAACCCACCCCTAAGTGTGTATATATACATATGTATGTACATGCATGTGCGTATGTTTTTGTGTTTTATTACTCTCTTACTAAATTCGTTTCGTATTACTTAACTTTTTGTTGATATAACACAATCCTTAAGAAAATTTTACTTAGAGGTATATTTTGCTAAATTAACCTTATTAATGATAATTTGAAACTTTAAATTTGTCAATACTGTTACTTTATATAGTTATTAACACTAAAGGGTAGAAAAAAACATAATACAATTCTCTTGATTTCACAAGTTGAGCAGATAAATTAAAACATCTATTTTTAGTATGAGAATCAAGTGATAAGAAACGATATTATCTATTGTCTATATCAGTAAATAAGCTGTGATTGTCACTAATAGAGTATTACATATTTTGTACTTTATATAAATAGATATAATCTTTATAATTTGATCTTATTGTTATTCGAGAAAAACATCTAGTACCCCCGAACTATGACCATATTTGCTACAACACACGTCAACTTCACGAGGGTCCTATCATCCCTTAAACTAAATTTTAGCATATTTTTGTCAATCTTTTTAACTAACGTAATACCTTTTGTCAATCATTTTAGATGGCGTAAAACCTTTGATATGGGCTCCATTTTATGTAATAAAGGTGCCACATTAGCACAAAAAAATGACAAAAATACGCTAAATTTGGGTTCAGGGAATAATAGGACCCCTGTGAAGTTGGAGAGTAGAGGCTTATCTCTTTCATTTATTATTTGTATTTTCTGCATTGAAATATGTTTATAAAATTAGTATTACTTATTATTTTCACTTGTAAAATAAATATTATAGTTTATTAATAAAACTAATTTTCTTATTATGCTAATTTACTTCATAAAGATCATCATTAGCTTATATACTTAATTAGTATTTCTTACTTCTTTTTCCTAGAAGATAATGTTTATATTTTTATGAAAATTTTGTTATATGAATAATGTTTATGTTTTTAGGAAAATTTTGTTATATGAATTTTTTTTTAAAATGAAAATATGATGATTTTAAAGAAGTTAAAAAAATAATAAAAAATTGATGATAAAGGGTGAAATAGGAATTTTAAAAATTCAATTAGGATAAAGGGGAGAGTATGGTTATTGTTCAAAGTTGAGGGGGGAGTTTGATTTTTAAGACAAAGTTGGGGAGGGAAAATGATTTTGACCCCAAAAAGTTCAAATCATTTTTCTAAGGCAAAATATTCTACTGGACCCCTGTACTATGTTAATTTTGTAAGTTGGACACTTCTACTTACATGTTTGTCATCAGGACCCTTGAACCCATCAAAAAACAATATTTCGCACCCTTTGACCGTTGACCTTGCCTATGTGGCAAGGTCATGGTGACTAGGACAAAGAGAGTGTAACCACTCGCCTAGGGGTGCGAGTGGAGGTCAATTTTACATTAAAATAATTAAAAAAAATAAAAAAAATATTAAAATTAAAAATAAATAAATTAAAAAGGGTCCTTTTTTTCCCACAATCTTTTCAAATTTAAAAATATTTTTAAAAATTTAAAAATAATTTAAAAATATTTTTAAAATTTTTAGAAAAATTAAAAAAGGATCCTTTTTTTCCTTATATCTTTTATAATTTAAAATATTTTTAAAAATTAAAAAATCATTTAAAAAATATTTTTAATTTTTTTTTTAAAAAATATTTTTTCCCTCCCCACCCCACCCCACCCAGCCCATCCCCATCCCCACACCCCTCAGCCACTCTCTTTTTTCCTCCATCTTTTTTAATTTAAAAATATTTTTAAAAATTTAAAAATAATAAATTTAATTTTTTTCCTACCCCACCCCCCTCTCCAGCCCCTCCCCACCCAGCCTCTCCCACCCCCACCCCAGCCCGTCCCTACCCCACTCACCCCTCTCCCCAGCTCGTCCCCAGCCCACCCAGCCCCACGAAACCCCTCCCCCTTCCCCATCCCCCCACCCCACCCATCCCATCCCCATCCTACCCAGCCTCACGCAACCCCTTCCCCATCCCCCACCTCACCCAACCCCTTCCTCCAGCCCCCCACTCTACCCCACCTAGCCCCACGCAACCCCCTCCCTGAGCCCCCAGCCCCTAGCCCCCCAACCCCCCACAATTAATTTAAATTAAATATGTAAATCACATTTAAATTAATTAATTATTTAAGTAAAAATTATTTAAATTAGGTAAGAATTTTAAATTTGATAAATTAATTAATTTAAATAAATTAATCAGTTAAGAATTTTAATTAATTAATTTTTTAGTAATTTAAATTTAAAATTTAAATTAATTAATTTAATTAATTTAAATGTAATACTTTTTTTTTTATTTTTAAAATGATTATTCAAATTTCTCAAATTTTAAAAGACTGATTATTCAAATTTTTCTACAATTTATAAATTTTTCTTATTTAATTAAATTAATTTTAATATTTAATTTGTTATGTAGCATCTTAAAAATGACTTGGAATTTAATGTAATACTTTTTCTATTTTTTTTAAATGACATGGCAGATGATGTGACATGTGTGGCAGATGACATGACTCATGTGACAGCTGACATGGGAGAGTGTGTTACACTCTCAAAAAAAGTGTTTAAAATGTAGATTTTTCGTGGGTTCAGGGGTCCAGATTACAAATATGTAAGTAGAAGTGTCCAACTTAAAAAACTGACATAGTACAGGGGTCCAATAGAGCATTTTGCCTTTTTCTAAGGGTCTTCACACTTTTAATATATTATAGATTATAAATAAATATAGATATAGATTATAGATTATAGATTATAGATATAGATATTGGTTAAAATAATGTTAATTATCAAAACTTTAAAAATTAATATTTGACAAACAGGGGTCATTATAAATAATATTAAATTAGGAATTTAAGATGTATATAGTCTCTTGAAAATACATTAACTAATAAACATATGTTTTGAACTAATATCGTAAAAATAATTGATATTATATTTTTCAAATTAGTATATTTAAATTTAGAAAGGGAACTTTGAAGTAATTAGTGAATTTGTTGTCATGGTCCATGTGATCAAGGGGTCATAGGTTCAAGCCTTAGAAATAACCTTCGACAGAAATGCAAGATGATGATGCATACAACAGACCCTTGTGGTCGAACCCTTCCCAGAATCCTGCGCATGGCGAGAGCTTTGATGCATCGGACTGCCCTTTTTTTTTTTACTATATTTAAATTTAATTAATCATAAAAAAGAAAAATATATGATTCTTAAGAACATCATTAAATACAAATACAATGTCACAAAATTTTTCATACATTTGACAAAAAGATAATATATCAATTTTAACTGAAAAATGAATGACATGCAATGGCAAAATAATAAGTCAGTGCTACTAAAACAAATAAATTGAAACCAAAAATATGACATAAATTCAAAATTTCAAAAGTTAACATAATACTCAAATGTCAAATTTTAACATAACTTAAATAAATATAATTCTACAGAAAAGAATTTTTTTTAAGTCTATAAGCTCATTCAACAATGGAGTCTACTTTAATTTTTAAAAATTAGAAAGGCAAAATGACCTTCTGGACCCCTGTACTATGTCGGTTTTGTAAGTTGGACACTTCTACTTACATGTTTGTCATTTGGACCCTTGAACCATTCAAAAGGAAACATTTTGCACCCTTTGACCGTTGACCTTGCCTAGGTCATGCTAACTAGGACAAGGAGAGTGTACCCACTCGCCTGGGGGTGCGAGTGGGGGTCATTTTTTTTTGGCCAATTTAACATTAAAATAATTAAAAATAAATACAAAAAATATAAAAAATTTAAAAAAAAAATTAAAAAGGGTCCTTTTTTTTCTCCATCTTTTTAAATTTAAAAATATTTTTTAAAATTTAAAAAAAACTTTAAAAATATTTTTAAATTTTTTAAAATAATTTAAAAATATTTTAATTTTTTTTTAAAAAATTAAAAATATTTTTATAATTTTAAAAAAGGATCCTTTTTTTCCCTCTATTTTTAATTTAAAAATATTTTTAAAATTTTTTTTAAAAAATATTTATATAATTTTTAAAAAAAAATAAAAAAGGATACTTTTTACTCTCCATCTTTTTAAACTTAAAAATATTTTTAAAATAATTTAAAAAAATTTTTAAATATCAAAAAATTATTTTAAAAATATTTTTAAAAATTTTAAAAATATATTTTTTTCCCTCCCCACCCCACCCCAGCCCGTCCCCACCCCCACACCCCCCAACCCCTTCTTTTTTTCCTCCCTTTTTAATTTAAAAATATTTTTAAAAGTTTAAAAATATTTTTAAAAATATAAAAATAATAAAATTTAAAAAAAATTCCCATCCCACCCCCTCTCCATCCCCTCCCCACCCCACCCAGCCTCTCCCAACCCCCCAGCCTGTTCCCACCCCAGCCAGCCCTACCTACCCCTCTTCCCAGCCCTCCACCCCAGCCTGTCCCCAGCCCACCCAGCCCCACGTAACCCCTCCCCCTTCCCCAACCCCCCATCCTACCCATCCCGTCCCCATCCCACCCAGTCACAGCCCCCATGCCCCTTCCATCCCCATCCCCACCCCACCCACAGCTCCCATGCCCCTTTCATCCCCACCCCACCCCTGCCCCTTCCAGCCCCCACACCCCACCCAAACACATTTCCATCCCCCTCTCTCTCACACACACATTCACTTTTTTTTTTTAATTTTAATTTTCCCTCTCAATTCAATTCCTTTCATTTTTTAATTAAAATTTAAATTTGAAATATTTTTACTTTTTTGGGGATTAAAATTTAAATTTAAATTGAAAGTGAGTGATAGTGAATATTGAAAAAAAATAGTGAATTTCGCTTTAAAAAATTAAACTTTGTGAAATTGATAAAAATATTCAAATTTAAAAATAAAAAATTTATTATGTTTGTATACATGAATTTATAGTTAAAAATTTAAATTAGTTGGAGAAGAATTTTAATTATTTGAAATGGATTTGATGTTTAATTTGTGAGCAAAAATAAAAACATGATTATTCAATTTTTTTTACAATTTATAAATTTTTCTTATTTAATTAAATTAATTTTAATATTTAATTTTTTATGTAGCATTTTAAAAATGACTTGAAATTTAATGTAATATTTTTTTAAAAAAAATGACGTGGCAGATGACGTGATAGACGTGTCAGCCGTGGCAGCTGATGTGGAGGAGAGTGTGTTATACTCACCAAAAAAGGGTTTAAAATGTTGCTTTTTAGTGGGTTCAGGGGTTCAGATGACAAACATGTAGGTAGAAGTGTCCAACTTACAAAACCGACATAGTACAGGGGTCCATAAGGTCATTTTGCCATTTAGAAATACTAAACCACGTATGCTATACGAAGAAAACAATTAAAAATAAATAATGCAAGCAATTGCAAGGAATCTCAAGAAGTAGCAATTGAGAAATGAGAAGTACGAAAATTAAATATATATAACATAGAGTAAAAGACATATTTTAAAAAACAAAAAAGAATTTATAAATAGACATAAAAATAAAATGAAAAAGAAATTAAAATAAAAATAAAAAAGAAGAACTTAAAAGTAACATTGTAATTACATAATTAATAGCAAGGACGTCTCAATAAAATTAATGATCTAAAGCCAAATTTTAACCCGCTTTAAAAATATACATATATATAATAAATAAAAGATTGATATTGTTTTTTCTTATTTTTCATAATTGTTGTTTTTAATGTAGTTTTATATTTCACATAGTAGTATTATTATTTATAATAATAAGGATTGATTTAAGTTAAGAAGATATTAACCATGCGTTTTTAATACATCACCTTGGATGTTATTGTAAATATAT
Organism: Capsicum pubescens; assembly: GCA_030864215.1. Taxonomy (NCBI): domain Eukaryota; kingdom Viridiplantae; phylum Streptophyta; class Magnoliopsida; order Solanales; family Solanaceae; genus Capsicum; species Capsicum pubescens. Next base: position 189,160,812 of record CM061539.1, on the reverse strand, counting down.
TATTTATTATTATAAAGACTAGATAACTTATCTACGCTTTACGCAGCTTTAAAAATATTGCATTTTATTAAAAAAAAAATTCTAATAATTAAATATTGAAAATATGTTAAACATTTTTTTAGTCTCCAAATCCAAATAGATGAAATTTTTAAGTTCCAATTCATTTCATTGTTAACACTTCACTTTATTATTTTCACTAATTTTCATCACTTGGAGTTTTTAGCTACTAACAATATTAATGTATATAGGCAAAAATCTCATTTTTAGAAGAAGAGATGTGACATATCTTTAAAGTTAATAAAACTGTTTTTCTGGAGACTTCATTCCATTTAATTTTCTATTAAATATTGATTTTGAAATTTGAATGTCTTTCAATTTTTCATAAAAATATACGATCAATCATTGTTTCTAAAATCCAAATTTATGAGAAAATACTAAATCTACTCTTGATATCAGGGAGTCTATCGGAAACAACGTCGCTACTTTCTCGGAAGTAGCGGTATGGACTGCGTACATTTTACCCTCCCCAGACCTCACTTTGTGGGAATACACTGGGCCTGTTGCTGTTGTTGTTACTCTTGATATCAGAATATATGGTCTGCTAATTGTAACCTTCTTCCTAAAAGAAAATAGATAGTAGTTGTAGACACATAATTTTTGACCCTCCCGAATTTAATATATATATTTTTCTGTATAAAATTTTTATATTTGATACAATATTATTTTAACTATTATTTCATTTTTAATAAGTTTTAGTAGAAAACAAATAAATAAACTTACATTTTAAGATATTTTATTTTTTTATTTTTTAAAAAATAATATGAAAATTTTTCAAAAAAATATTTTATTTTAATTTAGATTTTTATAAATAAGCTAGTAATTTTATTTTCTCTTAATTATATTTTTATTTTAAGTTAGTTATATTTTTATTCTATTTTTCTTAAATATAAAAATTAATTAGTTAATATATTTTATTTTTTTTATTAATATTATTATTATTTTTTTATATAATTTATTTATTTATTAAAAAATGAGATCATTATCCTATATATATATATAAAAAAGAAAATTCAAAATTTAAATCCTAAACTACCTAAACTACTCCCCCCAAAATCCTTCTATTTAAGGACTCCTCAACCCCAGGAAATGAACGTACAATCTACACTACCAGATACTGCATTAGACCGAAAAACCAGAGTCAACACCAGAGATAGTGAAAAACCAGAGAGAAAAAAATCAGAGATAAGAAAACATCATAAACAAAGAGAGAAAAAGGAAAAGCATTGAATCTAAATTCCATATTTTCGTTCGAGTTTTGATTCCGGTGGAGATTTCTTGTTTCATCACAGGTTCTATTTAATCATGAATTATTTATTTTTGTAAATTTCATGATGAATAAGCATGAATGAAAAAATATTATGCATTATTCGATATACGTGGTTGATTGATTACGTAAACTTTCTATTATTATATATTATTGTAACACCCCGTAAAAGTCCTGCATGTACTAACTCTTAGTGGTGTGGTCTTAAACTTGAAAACATGAAATTTTTTCTAAGCGTCAAAAGACTTAGACTCATTTTTAGCTCGTAATCTTCAGGGATTTTATTTTCAACCTTTCCGACCTCCGTTTTTAGATTTTCTTGTTGCATTGCGATGGGTCAAGGTCGTAGGACGTCCCGGGTGAGTTTCGGGATTTTTAGACGAGCATAAGGGCACGTTTGGGGTGCCATTCTAGTGAGGTCCCGTGATCTACAGGCGTTGCATGGCAGATCACCTGGCCTGGGGATTGAGCCTGCGATAGAGCAGGCGACGCTTGCCTATAGCGGTGCTCTTGGGAAGGAGGCGCTCGGCTAATCACCCCAGACCAAATTTTTTCATATCCTCCAGGAAATTAAGGGTATTTTGGTAATTGTCCATTCTCCAATCATCTTTAACACGAGATTTAATCCCAAGAACACCAAAATAGGTGTATTTTCATGAAAACCTCTCAAGAAACTCCATAAGGGTTTCAAAATAAAAACCCACATAACTCAAGATTCCACCGTGGGTTTTCAAAATTGACGGAAGATTTAGAATCCCCGTAGTGCAGACTTCAAGAAACACCTGATAATTTCACATATAGAGGTACATGGGGTTGTCCTAAATTTCATGGGCATGTTTTCAAAAAGGAATTTACGCAAGACTTTAAATTTATACAAGTATATATATGTTTTACAAATAGGGGTTTTCAATTGATACAAATAACATGTTTTGATATATGATTTTGAAAGAAATATTGAGATATCATGGGGTTGTTTGTTTGCATGTATTTAGATGGTTGAATTGTGAACATGTGACCTGAAATTTTAAAAGGGTGCGATGTACATGAGTTGTGAATTTTCTAAATTCCCCATGATAATGTTTATACCCCATATTATACTTGTGTTAAACCATTGAGAGCATGAGTTTTGCAATTGATATGACATTACTCATAAATGATTAAACTTCTTGAATAATTGCATGTTGAGAACCATGGTGTATGTGTTTAATGGTGTGAAAGTTATACATATGTGCATGTTGTAAATGGTATGAGAAGTTGGAAAGTTGATATGATATTGATGACTTGCAAGTCGGGTATGATGATACCCTGCAGAGTATGACATGTGATTAATTAAAATGAGTTTAATGCATTGATTTAGTGAGATAGGTGGTTACCTTAAGAAAGCACGAGTCAAATGACTCTATGCTGGAAACCGTGTTTGCCGACTCAGGAACTTGGTACCCTATTGTGTGATCTTGTGTACCTGATATTATGTCATCTCAAATTGGGACTATGGTTAGGAGACCTTCTTTGTGATCTTGCGCACTACCATAATTGATTGGGTCGAGACACCCTGTTGTGTGATCTTATTTGTCTTTCCCTCACTTATACTCTAATCTCGGCAGCAACCGAGATTTGACAGTTGGTGAAAATGTGAAATTGTAGGGTGTACCACCTAGCTCAGATGTGTTGCATTGTTGTTGAAAAATCATTATACTATGCCCATGTATTTTCGAAATTATTTTGCAATAATGTGCCTTATAACAACTCTTATTTATTTTATATAAAAATATCTACTTTGTTTTGGATTAATCTGCGTACCATTACTTTGTATTGACCCCTTTTCCTCCCAAGTTCGGAGGCACAGTCTAGGGCCCCAGAAAATCAGTAGATTCTTCAGACAGATTTGCAAAGACAAGTGGTGAGCCTTCTATATTCCGGAAGGCCTGATGTCTGGCAGTTTATTTATTATTTTAGAATTTTGGGTCTACTAGGGGCCTTGTCCCAGTTTTCAGACAGTTGTTTATTTTAGTCATGTAGTAGAGATTTTGCAGACGATTTTCAGATGTCGATAGATGTTGTGGGAAATTATTTCCCATTATTGATTTCATTAGACTCATGACCATGTTTCCGTAATATTGTGTATCTTCCGCATTTCTTTTTATCATATGAATTATGTGCATGATTACCAGATAGATAGGGGTGTTTAGGGCCTTCATGGTTTGGAATGCTCATCACGGCCAGGGCCCCGATTTGGGTCATGACAAACTTGGTATCAGAGCACGGTTCATTATCCCAGGGTGTCTGCGAAATCGCGTCGAGTAGAGTCTTGTTTATGGGTGTGTAGCGTGTCACACTTATAAGCAGGATGCTACTAGGCGTTTAGGAAATGTTTTCCTTCTTTGTGATTTAGTTCGTGCTTCAGAGTCAAGTCTGTTTCTAATCAGTGATATTTTGTCTTACAGAAATAACAGTCATGCCTCCTCGTCGCAATACTAATCAGATTGCTCAAAATGATGAAGTTCATCCCACTCATGGGATGAGGACACGTAATAAAGCTCCTACTCCAGACCCTGTCCCTACTCCAGGAGTCCTTCCAGTCCCAACCAGTCCACCTCGGGCTCCACAAACTAATGTGAACCGTCTCCCGACTTCGCAGGGGAATATATTAAATGCAGAGTTCAGGCAATCTTTTCATCTACTAGCACAGTTGGTGGCTGTGCAGACTCAACGGTTAGAAGATACTGATTCTGCCTCTGTTACTTCTGAAGCTACACGGGTGGGCTAATTCATGAGGATGAATCCTCCCAAATTCACAGGTACTAAAGTAGAAGAGGATCCGCAGGAATTTATAGTCGAAATGGAAAAGATCTTCAAAGTGATGTATGTAGATGAAGTAGAAGGGGTAGAATTGGCAGCGTACCAGCTGAAAGATGTGGAAAATCAGTGGTACAACGATTGGGAAGATACGAAGGGCGACAATGCTGAGCCCTCGGTATGGAATGAGTTTGTAGGTTCTTTCCTTGACCGGTTATTTCCTTTAGAGTTGAGGGAAGCTAAAGCAGAGGAATTCATGAACCTTAAGTAAGGTAAGATGAGTATTCAGGAGTATACTCTAAAGTTTAATCAACTGGCCCGTTATGCTCCTGAGATGAGGAAGTTTGCGTCCGGCCTTTCAGATGATCTGGTGATTGAGTGTCAGGGAGCTATGCTGAACAAGGAGTTGGACTTTTCCAGGATGACAGTTCATATGCAACAGGTAGAAGGGAAGAAAAAAAAGATTTCTGAAGCTAGAGGGAAAGACAGGCAAAAAGAGACAGATCTACTGACCAGGGTCACAGTCAACCTCAAAGCAGTAAGTAGGGAAATAAATGGCAGAATAAGAAGAATTGGGGTAATGCACAGTCTGCGGACAGCACCTCAGCGCCCAGACCACCAACAGATAGACGATCTCAGATTTTTTAGACTCACGATGGATCTAGAGCCCCAGATACTCAATCGCAGGGTAGTGTGGCCCAGCAGCGTCGTACTTATCTGCGGTGTGAGACTTGCAGAAAGAACCACCCAGGGAAGTGTTATTTCGAGGGGAGGAATTGTTATTCTTGTGGAAGGTGGGTTACCTTCAAAGAGATTGCCCTTCTGATGGAAGAAATGTGGGGGGGGAGGGCTAAGTCCCAAGATGCCTCCATGGCTCCTCCTCCTAAGGGTGCCCCTTCAGCTACTGGGAGTGGTCGTAACCGGTTATATGCTTTGACTAACCGCCAGGAGGCGGAAGCTTAACCAGATGTTGTCACCGGTACGTTACAAATCTTTTCCCGTAATATTTATGTATTGCTTGATCCCAGGTCTACCTTATCTTATGTGACCCATTATGTGGCTGTTGGTTTTGGGTTTGAGCTCGAAGTTATTGTAGAATCCTTCACTGTTTCCACTCCCGTAGGTGATTCTGTTGTTGCTAGAAGGGTGTATAGAAATTGTGTTGTGTCTATTCTTAGCCGGGATACTGTGGCAGACCTTATAGAACTTGATATGGTAGACTTGATGCTATCCTTGGGATGGAATGGCTCCATTCGTGTTATGCCACACTTGATTGCAGAACCCGAAAGGTTACTTTTTCTTTCCCAAATGAGTCATCAATTGAGTGGGCAGGGAATTCTGTGGAACCTAGAAGCCACTTTATCTCTTATCTTAGAGCCCGAAAGCTCATCTCCAGAGGTTGTATGTATCATCTAATTCGAGTAAAAGATTCCAGGGTTGAAAGTCTTTCTTTTTCAGTCAGTCCCTGTAGTGAATGAGTTTTCAGAAGTCTTTCCCGAAGATCTCCCAGGGATACCACCTGATAGGGAGATAGATTTTGGCATTGATGTGTTGCCAGACACTCGTTCAATTTCTATTCCTCCATATAGAATGGCTCCGGCGGAACTGAAAGAGTTAAAAGAATAGCTCGCAGACCTCCTAGACAAAGGCTTTTTCATCCTAGTATTTCCCCATGGGGTGCACCCATACTTTTTGTGCGAAAGAAGGATGGGTCCCTTCGTATGTGCATAGACTACCGCCAATTGAATAAGGTCACTATTAAAAACAAATATCCTCTTCCTAGGATTGATGATCTTTTTTACCAGCTTCAGGGTGCTAAGTGTTTTTCAAAAATAGACCTTCGTTCGAGCTATCATCAGTTGAAGGTTAGGGAGTCAAACATTCTCAAAACAACCTTCCAAACCTGATATGGTCACTACGAGTTCTTAGTCATGTCCTTCGGGTTGACTAACGCCCCTGCAACCTTTATGGATCTTATGAATAGGGTGTTCCATTAGTTTTTAGACTTGTTCTTCATAGTGTTCATTGACGATATTCTGATCGTATTCCAAAAGTGAGGAGGACCATGCCAATCACCTCTGAATTATCCTTCAGACCTTTAAGGATCATCAGTTATATGCTAAGTTCTCCAAATGTGAATTATGGCTGAATGCTATTGCCTTCTTGGGGCATATTATGTCTAGTGACGGGATTAAAGTGGATCCCCAAAAGATTGAGGCAGTGAGAAAATGGCCCAGGCCCACGACTCCAACCGATATTCGGAGCTTCTTGGGTTTGGCGGGTTATTACAGAAGGTTCGTAGAGATTTTTTCTTCCATAGCTGCTCCACTCACTAAATTGACTCAGAAAAAGGTAAAGTTTGTGTGAAAATAGTTTTGAAAAGTTGAAAGACAAGCTGACTACTGCTTCTGTTTTGACTCTTCCCGAGGGTGTAGATGGTTTTATGGTATAATGTGATGCGTCTCGTGTGGGACTTGGTTGTGTACTGATGCAACATGGTAAGGTGGTATCTTATGCATCTAGGCAGTTAAAGGTGCATGAGCGAAATTACCCCACTCATGACTTGGAGTTAGCAGCCGTGGTGTTTGCACTTAGAATCTGGAGGCATTATCTCTATGGATTGCAGTTGATATTTATACTGACCATAAAAGTTTACAGTATGTTTTCTCACAGAAAGAATTAAACCTCAGGCAGAGGCATTGGATGGAGCTTTTGAAATACTATGCTATGCTCCTGCGTTACCATTTGGGCAAGGAAAATGTTGTAGCCGACGCTCTCAGCAGGTTGTCATGGGCAACTTTTCTCATGTTGAAGAGGAGAAGAGAGAGATAGTGAAGGATATTCACCGCCTTGCAAATCTGGGAGTGCAACTCTTAGATTCCGAAGATGGAGGGGTGATTGTTCATGAGACAACTAAGTCATCCCTTTGTGCTGAAGTTAAAGAGAAGCAGGTTGCAGATCCCATCTTGTTGAAAATCAAGAAAGATGTGGGTCAACAAAAGGTGATGTCATTTGAAATTGGTGGTGATGGTATTCTGAGATATCAGGGTAGATTGTACGTTCCGAATGTTGATGGACTGTGGGAAAGAATCCTTGATGAGGCTCACACTTTGAGGTATGTTGTTCACCTGAGCTCTACTAAGATGTACCATGATCTGAAAACTTTGTATTGGTGGAATAACATGAAACGTGATGTAGCTGATTTTGTTTCCAAGTGTTTGAACTGTCAGCAAGTGAAGGTAGAAAATTTGAGGCCAGGAGATACTTCCCAAGAGATAGCTCTATCTTTATGGAAGTGGGAGATGATAAATATGGACTTCATTATAGGACTTCCGAAGTCCCGAAACTAGTATGAATCCATTTGGGTGATTGTAGATCGGTTGACAAAGTCAGCCCACTTCTTGCCTGTAAGGACTAATTATTCGGGAGACGATTATACGAAGTTGTACATTGAGGAAATAGTCCGTCTACATGGAGCACCTGTTTCTATTATATCTGACCGAGGTATGCAATTTTCTTCTCAGTTTTGGAAGTCTTTTTAAAGGGGTTTAGGTACCCAGGTGAACTTAAGCACTACATTCTATCCTCAAACTGATGGGAAAGCTGAATGCACCATTCAGACCCTTGAGGATATGTTGAGGTCTTGTGTAATAGATTTCAAAGGTAGTTGGGCAGATCATTTGCCGTTGATTGAGTTTGCTTACAATAATAGCTACCATGCCAGTATTAAGATGGCACCGTTTGAAGCGTTGTATGGGAAAAGATGCAGGTCTCCGATAGGGTGGTATGAAGTTGGTGGGACACAGTTGTTTGGGCCTGATCTTGTTCATCAGGAAATGGAGGATGTGAAAATCATCAGAGAACGACTTAAGACAGCTCAGAGTCGTCAAAAATCCTATGCCGATGTTAGAAGAAGAGATTTAGAGTTTGAGGTTGGAGATTGGGTATTTCTTAAAGTTTCTCCCATGAAGGGAATTATGCGATTCGGGAAGAAAGGTAAGTTGAGTCCTCGCTATATAGGACCATACCGGATTGTAAAAAGGATAGGTGGAGTTGCCTGCAAATTTGGGTTCTGTTCACCCGGTATTCCATATATCCATTTTGAAAAAGTGCATAGGAGACCATTCATTAGTATTGCCTGTATAAGAAATCAAGGTGTTAGACTCCTTGTCTTATGAAGAAGATCCTGTAGCAATCTTAGATCGCCAAGTGAGAAAATTGAGGAGCAAGAAGATAGCCTCATTTAAAGTGTTGTGGAGAAATCAAAAAGTTGAAGAAGCAACTTGGGAATCAAAAATGACATGAGAGTTACATATCCAAGCTTATTTGATCCGATGAATGATGAGGTGGAAGGTACAATCCTTGACTTATGATTTCTATGTCTTAGTATGCTAGAAGTCGTGCTTGACTATAATTCTGCATCATCATTCGGGGATGAATGATCCCAAGGGGGAGATAATGTAACGCCCCGTAAAAGTCGTGCATGTACTAACTCTTAGTGGTGTGGTCTTAGACTTGAAAATATGAAATTTTTTCTAAGTGTCAAAAGACTTAGACTCATTTTTAGCTCGTAATCTTTGGGGATTTTATTTTCAACCTTTCCGACCTCCGTTTTTAGATTTTCTTGTTGTGTTGCAATGGGGCAAGGTCGTAGGGCGTCCCAGGTGAGTTTTGGGATTTTTAAACGAGCATAAGGGCACGTTTGTGTAACGCCCCGAAAATGGATCCCGAAGCGTCACACGGTGTTTGAGGCTACAAGTAGCCCCAAGCTAACCCTTTGAGCCATTTACCACCACTACAAGCTTATCTCAATCAAACTAACTGAACATCATTTACAAAGTCTCACCAAAATATGGATAAATACTGAAAAGTAACAAAATACGGGGTATTCAACAACTCTGACCAACTAGTCCGATAAATCCAGCCTGACAAGCTTCTACTAATCAATGTATCAATAAGCCATTGGGATAGGCCCCAACTGACTCGAACTCAAGAAATAAAGTGAACTACTCATAACGAAATGAAAATTCTGAAATCATACGTCCTCGGATCATGAGGACTCACCACTGCAAAAGATGTAGATCAATGTGCTCGGAAATCACGGTCAAGTCTGAAATTGAGCACCTAAACCTACATTATAGGAAAAATGTAGCCCACATATGAATATGTGGGTCAGTACCATGGAATATGGACCGAGTATATGGGGGTGTATGCAAATCTCAATAAAACGAATATCACAAGTTTATAAAAGACAATGCATGCTGATATGAAGGACTCACTTAGCTAGAATAAAAGCATCATAAGTATGGATGAGTAATATATGTAAAGCAAAACACGTGAGTCATCATATAAGTTCTCAATTTATTTTCTTCTCAGTTTCAAGCTCATAGAGAAATCTAGTCTTAAAAGTATTTCAAATTAGAACATAGAATTTCAACCTTTCGGGAATAATAACTTTCTCGAAAATCACAATGTTTCGTATCATGCGCATTTATATCAAATAGAATGAAGACACACACACATTGGGAGTTTCTCATAACCGACATAAACCATGTGAGCTACATGGAGTCCAATGTCTTACCCACGTTGGGGAGAGCTGTCCTATCCTTGCCATCGGAGTAGGACCTTAATCATCAATCCAAAAACTAGTGATCACTATATCAGCCTCAGGCTCACATCCTACGGGGGCACGTAGTTCTAGGAAAGTACCAAACCGCTATACCTCCCGCTCGGTTCTAAAGACTACTCCCGGACTTGGCTCAGATCTTTTAAAAGAAAATCCACAACAAATAGTTTAACAATTCACAACGGGAGCCAATATGCTACCTCTTTCATAATCATTCAAGAACAGTGGATTTTTTTTCTCACTTAGTTTCAAAAAAACAATTCTTCCGCGAACACCAAGGTTAAATCATTCAAATCTCAAGGTGTTTATAACTCATAACTTCACAAAATAATAATCTCAAATAGAGTTCAAAACCCATATATCAATATCACCATAAAGCCTTTCAAAGTTTCATACTTTATGTCATAAGCATAAAAATAATAACTTAAAAATAAAAAAAAATCAGCTTTATATGAAACCATATCAACATTCTCATGAAAACATCATAAGTCATCAATTCATATGTTCAAATTCGTAGTAAAACATGTCAAATCATATATCTTTGTAAAGAAAATTAACTTTGGGCACAAGAACGAAAGAGTGTTCTTGTTGAAAACCCCCACATACCTTGAAATTGAAGCCTTAGAACACACTTTCTATTCCGACACGCTAATCACGAGATTGTTATGTGCTTCTTGTAGCCCTCGGAACAAGGATTCCGAATATCCAAAAATATTTGAAAAGCTACGGTTGAATCACGAGTTCTCTTGACTTCTCTATAAAAACCCTAGGCTATGTTCATGGTCAATTTGGATGAAAGTGATGATATTTTGGTGTTTTAGGGATTAAATCCCGTGTTAGAGAGGATAGGGGAGGGGGAAAATACCATTATTCCCTTAATGAGATGGACAAAATGCTGAAAATTTCCCAGGCGTGCGATGGGCCATGTGTCGCATGCTCCATTCCACCGCACTGGAGCGTCCGTCGCATGCTCCATAGCACCGCACTGGACCATGCGATGCATGCATATCGCATGATGCTACTGGTTTGAAAATCAAACATGCCCTAAACGATGTCCAAAAATTCCAAAACTCACCCATGATGTCCTATAGACATGCCCCATCGTAATGCAACAAAAATATCAAGAAACGAAGGTCGGGAATGTCATGAAATAATTCAACGAAGATTCAAGGCTAGAAAATGACTAAGTCTTGGAATACTTAATAACATTTCTAAGTGTTAAGCTTGATGTGACTCACTTCGGAGGTTTTAACGATGATTAAACTTTATGGGGTATTACAGTTTGGGGTACCACTCCAGTTAGGGCTGTGCAAAAAATGAATCAATCGATAAACCAAACCGATAAAAATGTTATTGGGTTATTGGTATTGGGTTAATGATTTTTTATTGGTTTTATCAAAAAATTTATTAGGGAAACGGTTCGGTATCGGTTTTAGCTTATTGGGTTATCAAGGATACACTAAGTTATTGTTTTATCCCTATTTATGTCAGATGGATGGATGTATGGATGGATGGATGGATAGATGGATGGATAGATGGATAGATAGATGGATAGATGGATAGATAGATGGATAGATAGATGGATAGATGGATAGATAGATGGATAGATGGATATGGATAGATGGATGGATAGATAGATAGATAGATGGATGGATATGGATAGATGGATGGATAGATAGATAGATAGATAGATAGATGGATAGATGGATGGATGGATGGACCCAATAAGGATACACTAAGTTATTGTTTTATCCCTATTTATGTCAGATGGATGGATGGATGGATGGATAGATGGATGGATGGATGGATAGATAGATAGATAGATATGTGTTTGTATATAGATTATATATACTACTAATTCATAATTCAGTGATTCACAAAGTATTAACCTATTAGGGCAACAAAGGCACAATATAAAGTTCGGCTATTATCGTAATAAAAAACTTAAAGCATTTATTGCTTCCAACAATTAGGATTCAATTTTTTTCCTAACTAACATTCAGTTCAAGTTTGAAGATTCTTGTAAACTAAAATATATTGCGTAGGTTTTGGCGGTAATTAAAATTTTATTTTTTTATGTTAGTTGTTACTATTTCTATTTTATAAGTATTTTCTTATTGGTTTAACCGAAAACCGAATCGTTAAGGACCAAAAACCGATAAAACGAAATCGATAAGAAAATATCTTATTGGTTGGTTATTGGTTTTACATATTTAAAAACTAAAAAACGATAAACCGAACCAATAACACGTAAAACCGAACCGAACCGACCGATGCACACCCCTAATTCCAGTGAGGTCCCGCGATCTGCAGGCATCTCCTGGCAGATCACATGGCCTGGGGATTGAGCCCGCGATGGAGCAGGCGACTCTTGCCTATAGCGGTGCTCTTGGGAAGGTGGCGCCTGGCTAATCGCCCCAGGCCAAATTTTTTCAGCTCCTCCAGGAAATTAAGGGTATTTTGGTAATTGTCCATTCCCCAATCATCTTCAACACGAAATTTAATCCCAAGAACACCAAAATAGGTGTTTTTTCATGAAAACCTCTCAAGAAACTCCATAAGGGTTTCAAAATAAAAACCCACATAACTCAAGATTCCACCGTGGGTTTTCAAAATTGATGGAAGATTTAGAATTCCCGCAACGTAGACTTTAAGAAACACCTGTTAATTTCACATATAGAGGTACGTGGGGTTGTCCTAAATTTCATGGACATGTTTTCAAAAAGGAATTTACGCAAGACTTTAAATTTATACAAGTATATATATGTTTTACAAATGGGGGTTTTCAATTGATACAAATAATATGTTTTGATATATGATTTTGAAAGAAATATTGAGATATCATGGGGTTGTTTGTTTGCATGTATTTAGATGGTTGAATTGTGAACATGTGACCTGAAATTTCAAGAGGGTGCGATGTACATGAGTTGTGAATTTTCTAAATTCCCCATGATAATGTTTATACCCCATATTATACTTGTGTTAAACCATTGAGAGCATGAGTTTTGCAATTGATATGAAATTACTCATAAATGATTAAACTTCTTGAATAATTACATGTTGAGAACCATGGTGTATGTGTTTAATGGTGTGAAAGTCATACATATATGCATTTTGTAAATGGTATGAGAAGTTGAAAAGTTGATATGATATTGATGACTTGCAAGTCGGGTATAACGATACCCTGCAGAGTATGACATGTGATTAATTAAAATGAGTTTAATGCATTGATTTTGTGAGATAGTTGGTTACTCGAAGAAAGCACGAGTCAAATGACTCTACGCTGGAAACCGTGTTATCCGACTCGGGAACTTGGTACCCTGCTGTGTGATCTTGTGTACCTGATATTATGTCATCCCAAATTGGGACTATGGTTAGGAGACCTGCTTTGTGCTCTTGTGCACTGCCATAATTGATTGGGTCGAGACACCCTGCTGTGTGATCTTGTGTGTCTTTCCCTCACTTATACTCTAATCTCGGTGGCAACCGAGATTTGACAGTTGGTGAAAATGTGAAATTGTAGGGTGTACCACCTAGCTCAGATGTGTTGCATTGTTGTTGAAAAATCATTATACCATGCCCATGTATTTTCAAAATCATTTTGCAATAATGTGCCTTATAATAGCTCTCATTTATTTTATATAAAAATCTCTACTTTGTTTTGGATTACTCTGGGTACTAGTACTTTGTATTGACCCCCTTTCCTTCCAGGTTCAGAGGCACAGTCTAGGGCCCCAGAAAATCAGTAGATTCTTCAGACAGATTTGCAAAGACAAGTGGTGAGCCTTCTATATTTCGGAAGGCCTAATGTCTGGCAGTTTATTTATCATTTAATAATTTTGGATCTACTGGGGGACTTGTCCCAGTTTTCAGACAGTTGTTTGTTTTAGTCATGTAGTAGAGATTTCGCAGACGGTTTTCAGATGTCGATAGATGTTGTGGGACATTATTTTCCATGATTGATTTCATTAGACTCATGACCATGTTTCCGTAATATTGTGTATCTTCCGCATTTCTTTTTATCATATGAATTATGTGCATGATTACCAGATAGATAGGGGTGTTTTGGGCCTTCATGGTTTGGAATGCTCATCACGGCCAGGGCCCCGGTTTGGGTCGTGGCAATTGTGCTATCAAATTACTAAATATTTATATATTTATACTGTGTTGAATATAAAAATATTGTATGTATGATACTGTCTGATTTAAAATTAAAACAGAAAGGAAACAGTAGGAAGAAAATAAGTACTGATACGATTTCACACTCTGTTATGAGTATTGTCTTAAATTGAGGGAGAATCGTATATGAGTTACCGTGTGTGTGTGAATTCTGAGAGGAAAAAATGGAGTATGTGATAGTGAGAGTGAGAATATGTGATGGAATTATGTGTATAAATATTATATTAAAATATGTTGTCATGACAGTATGTGAATTTTACTACAAATTAAAATAATATAATAAGTGAATTTAATGTTAATGAATATTGGAAGAGATAAATTTTATATGTTGATAAAAAATTAAAAAATGGAGGAGTGTTGTATTGGAATACGTGACTTGAGAAGAAAAGATATGAGAGAAAATTGTTTTGTTTAGTAATGTGCATGTGTATAGTGGTATGTATTTACATGATATGTAGTCCTATTTAATTTTAATTAATATCATCAATAAATCTCAATAAGTATATTATTTTGATAATTTCATTATTAAATTAATTAATTGCTTTAAATAAATTTTGTTAAAGTTTAATGATAGTATTAGGTATCACTTTAGATAAGCAAATTTGCAAACGTTAGGTGAATATAATAACTAAATTTTGTCTCAATTAAGAATGCGGTGTACGCATCTTTCCGAGACATTTAAAATTCAAGGATGTAAAAAATACACCTTGACAAATAGTTTTTCTAAAATTAACTTGATAGTTTTTTTTTAAAGAAACTTTCATCAATTATTTAATATAAAATAATAAACGAGTTTAGTATAATAAAACGAGCGATTTTAGGGCCTCCTGACATAATCTGTCAAAATAATTTAAGTCAAGATAAGTCAATAAAGCGACCGTGCTAGAACCACGGGACTCGAGGGGTGCCTCACACCTTCCCTTCGGTCAACAAAATTCCTTACTCGGTCTTCTGTTTTCGCAGACCATAATAAAGAGTCATTTCCTTTTGGTTAGGGATTCAAAAGGTGACTTGGAACACCATAACTCAATTCCAAGTGGCGACTCTGTAAATAAATTAATCCCTATTCAATATCTTCACTTTAATTGGAAAAACCCTTCGACTTCGGTTTCCTTTCGAGCCAAAAAGGGGTGTGACAGTAGTAAAGAGTAAAACCAGATTATCTAACTCATGATTATATTATAAAGCTCACAAAGGCTCATTGAAATTATATTAAAAGGGTAGTCTGGTGCACTAAAACTTCCTCTATGCGTGAGGCTCGAAGAGGGCTGAATCATTAAGATTTATTGTACGTAGGCTTACCGTATATTTCTGCAAGAGATTGTTTTTATGGCTTGATCCTATGGCCTCCACTTTATCGGCTACTCCAAGACTCGCCTACATTCCAAGATTTTCCTTCCTCGTTGAAATTATACTAGGACAAAAAAATGAAATACAAACATCCATCAACAGATAATTGTGAATTCTAACTTCTTTTGTCCTTAAATCAATCATAATCAGCAAATTAAAATAAATTTAAAACAATAAAACGCTAGACATAATTGTGTTAACAATTTCCTTGTGAAGTAGGGAAGAAAAAACTTTTCTTCTAACACATTCATTTTTTCATTCTTATTCTTATTAGCACAATCACAATTCACACACCAACACAATTTCACTCTTTTAATTGTTTTGACCTATTTCTACTAATTGTGTTAACAGCTTCCTTGTGAAGTAGGGAAGACAAAACTTTTCTTCTAACACATTCATTTTTTTCATTCTTATTCTTATTAGCACAATCACAATTCACACACCAACACAATTTCACTCTTTTAATTGTTTTGACCTATTTCTACAAATACATGTCTCTTTATAATTGAATATATAATGCGTAATTTATTTTTCACTCACATTTGACACACTCTCATATAAAGTAAATAAATACCCAATTATTGATAAACACGATACAGTACACCTGTCATATTCATATACTAAATTGAAATTTTGAAAAAGAACATAATTCGCAAAAAAAAAAGTAAAAAATAAACTCATTCACTTATACAAGCATCCAGTTACACATTTTTACACGTTATAAGTACAAATTCAATCAAAAATCTTATCTTGTAGACTATCATGTCACTTTTACTGTCTCATAGAGTGAAGATTCTTTTTCACCCTTGCAAATTCAGGTTGAGACTATATTCTCTAATCCACCTTCTTTGTCATGTGACAAGCATATGAATTTATTTAAATCTTAATTTTGCCTGCTAATACTATTTTGATACTTGTTATTTTACATAGAAAACTATATGCAAAGTGCTATACAGCTTATGAATTACAAGTTATAATATGTAACTCATACGTTACAATCTTTTGATATGACTAAAATAATAGAGAAGAAAAATAATGTGACACATTTGAGAAATAGATATATAGAATATCTTTATTTTTAAAGCAATTTGTTTAGGGGGAAATTGAGAGAAAAATATCAAAAAAATGAGAGAGTAATGATAGCGCCAAATTAAATCACTTTTCTTAAAATTTTCAAATTTATATGCATATGTAAATATAGATATATGGATTGTTAGATACGAAAAAAATATTTTAAAAAAAAAAGAAACAAAAAGAGTTAATGAATAAAAGAAAAACGATCACCTTTTTTCTTTTCTTTCAGATCGCTTCATAAAATTTTATGATTGATTAAAATTAATTAAAATTCAAAAAATAATGTAACAAAAAAAAATTAATGAAATAGAAAAATCAATTAAAGATATATTTTCTTAGTTGAACATATCCTCATATTACCATCATAAGGCCCTCCTTCCTTTCTAAAACTTTAGAATGTGAAACTTCCAGTCATCGTCTTCTACAGTTCAAATGCGAACTTTTTCATAACCTTGCATGCACATCATAGAAAGAAATCACAAAAAGCAAAAAAAAAGAAGAGGATATATGAATTATTAGAGATCGAAAAATAAAACTAAAAAAAAGCTATGAATAAAATAATAATTGTCACCTACTTTCATTTCTTTTTCTATGGTCTATTTATAGTAATTTGTAGTTGACAATTTAAAAAACATGAAATAAAAAGTAGAAAAAAATGAAATAGAAAAAAATCAATTACATACATACATTTTTATTTGACAATATTTTCGTACTATCCTCCTACTCTTAAAACTTTGAAATATGGAACTTCTTTTTCTTTCTCTATTTATTTTTATCGATACTTTAGCTCATATAGGATTGAGCACTACGACCATCATCTTCTACACAATCAAATGCAGATTTTTTCATAACCTTATTTATACGTCATAAACATCATAAAATAAATTACAAATCAAAAAATTAAAAAGAGATGAAGAACAAAATGAAAATGAAAAAGAAATGAAGATGCATCCTTACTTGAAATAGGGTTGAGCACTATGACCATCGTCTTCTACAAAATTAAATATAGAATTTTTCATAATCTTATACATTCGTCATAAACATCATAAAATAAATCACAAATCCAAAAAGTAAAAAGAGATGAAGAATGGAAGATGCATCCTTAGTTGAAAATATTTTCATACTATCCTCCTCCTCATAAGACTTTGAATTCTATTTCTTTCTCTATTTGTTTTTATCGATACTTTAGCTCATATATGGTTGAGCACTACGACCATCATCTTCCATAAAATTAAATACAAATTTTTTTATAAGTTTATACAGACGTCATGAACATCATAAAATAAATCACAAATTCAAAAAGTAAAAAGAGATGGAGAACAAAATGAAAGCGAAAAAGGGACAAAGGTGCTAACTCAAAAGTTTCAATAAGTTGATTGAAAGAAATAAAGATGTTACCTTTTTCATCTTTTTCATACGCATTTTATACACAACTCAATAGATTTTTAAATTACATTTACATATTTTTCTTAATAATTCATAATGAATATTAATGGTGTTACATTAATAGGCATACTTAGATACGGTAGAATTGCATATGAGAGGGTGAGACAGTAATGACTATTCTTGTAATGACATAATTGTGTGCAATAAATCTTGCTATAACTTCATAAATTATTATTAGTTTTTTAGCAAAAAAAAAGAATTAAAATGTCATAAAAATGAGAAAAAAGATGAATTGAAATCCTGGCCTTAGAGAGGTACCACGTAGGCATATTTCTATTGAATAATGATAGTTTTTTTATACTATATCCAATATTATCAAAAAGAAAATAAAATTATAAAATTAATAATTAAAATTTTTTGAGGTCTTGAGATTTGAGGACATGAAACAAAGACTTTACTAGCCTCTCCTTTGAATCATCCATGATTACTAGCAATTGTCAATTACCCCTTAAAATTACACTCAATTACTTTCTAATCAAGAACTAGCAATTGTGCTCATAGTAATTACCCTTTGAAATTACACTCAATTATTTTCTAATCAAGTAATTACCAAATCCAATTCCACTTTAGCTTTCCTAACATGCCCTTATTATAAGTTTCTCAAAACTATTTTTCCTTAACCTCTTCCAACTAGGAAACTAACGACTTTGATGTATGTATAAATGAGTAACCATTTTACTTTTAACTTTGTTTTTTTCATACTTTTGCAATCAACACAACAAATTTGTTTTTTTTCATACTTTTGCAAACCAACACAACAAATTTCACGGTCACTTTCTCTCAGTCAAGGCTATCTTAATAAAATTAGTGGTCTAAAATAAAATTTTATTATCAGGCCTTAAATACATGCACATAACAAAAATATTAGTTATTTTTTTATTATTATGTACTACTTTTTTTTAATTATAGTATTATTAGAAGGCATTGAACATTTAACTTCACGTAGTAATATTATTATTTACAAGGACTACTTTTTAATTAATAAAATTTTAGTCATTTATTTACAATGCATTACCTTGAATATTATTGTGCAAATTTTATATATTACTATGAAAATTTGATAAAAAGTTCTAAAATATTTTTAATAAAAAGTAAATAGTTCTTTTTTTTTTTTAAATTTAAATTCTACACAATTTTATATTTTATAATCTTTAATATTATTTTAAGTAAAATTAAAATCATAAAAATTCATATTGTTATGAAATATTAAATAAGAACAAGAATAAATAGAGAGAAGAGACTTCTTTATTCCTGGATGAAAGATCATCGTGATCCTTGAGAATGATTTACAATGAATAAAACCCCTTTATTTATAGGGGAAATTACTCGGATCTTATCTATATTTTGATAGACATTCACTATAATGTAAATACATTTATAACACTCTCTTTGAATGTCTAATTAATAAATAATGTGCCTCGTTAAAACCTTACTAGAAAAAATCTAGTGGAAAAAGAGTACACATCTCTAATGATACGCATTTCGATTGTCTCATTAAAAAACCTTACAAGCAAAACCCAGTGGGACAAAACCTTGAAAGAAAAAAAGAGTACAACGTGTATTTACTCCCCCTGATGAGAACATCAATGGACTTTTGCATTCCGATCTTGTGCACCATCTTCTTGAAAGTTGTAGTTGAAAGAGACTTGATGAATAAATCAGCCACATTGTCACTTGACCGAATTTGTTGCGCGTTACTATCACCATTCTTTTTGTAGCTCATGCATATAGAAAAACTTTGATGAAGTATGATTCGTTCTATCTCCTTTATGGATTCTCCTTTAAGTTGTGCTATGCATGTTGCATTATCTTCATATAAGATTGTGAGTACTTTGTCACATTTCAAATCACATTTTTCTCGAATGAGATATATATATCATGGATCTCAACCACGCACACTCTCGGCTTGTTTCATGAATAGCTATTATCTCAGCATGGTTCGATGAAGTGGCTAAGATAGACTGCTTTATATATCTCCAAGATATGACAGTATCTCCACATGTGAACACATTGCATGTTTAAGATCAAGATTTATGTGGGTTAATTAAATATCCAACATCAAAATAATCAACAAGATCGGGACTGCAATCTTTAGAATAAAATAAGATAATGTGTTTGATCCCATTTCATTGTCTCTGTAGGAGTAAAACTATATCTTGCTAATAAATTAACTGAAAAAGGCTATATCAGGCCTTGTAGTATTTGCAAGATACATTAGTGCATCAATTGCACTAAGATATGGTACTTCTGTACTAATTCAATTCGGTATGTTTCTTATTTCAACAAATAATTTATTGCTTTTGAAAATTCTCCAAGAGTTTCAATGATTTTCAAGCTATAAGCTTATACAATATAAGGATTACAAATAAGTTTTTCAGAAACTTTTATATGCTTCAAACATTTTGAATCCTTAAAAAAGTTTTCATATAAATTTTGTCAAGTGACAACATTCAACATTTCATGAGTGACATCTTCAAGTATCTAGACTGCAAATCAAATTAGTTTTATGTTTACCAAGATGCATCATATTTTTATGTCAGCATGTTTAAATAAAGATGCATCCAATATTGTATCAAAGATATTGATGATATATCATTTCATAGTGTGACATAACTTTTTGAGATCTCATTACTTCATTATTTTCAGGTACCTAAACCTCTCATAAAGGGTTATGTTGTAGGCTAGAGCATTACTGTTTCGTGTTATGAAATATAAATTAATGGAGCAGTACTGTTTCGGATTGATCTTCAGTCTGAATTTCTTTCCGTCAAATAAACTTGGTCCAAAGCCAAAGCCGAGCGACGACGAGGGCACGAGGCATCTCTATTTCCTTGCCTCACTTACCATGTGAAGTAAGTGTTTCACTTTATAAACACTTTAAAGTTCTCTTCTTCCACCAATGTGGGAGAAGAGTAAACTTTCCAATTTAAAGAGTACACTTTCCAATTTGGGTGTCTCCTTCCCTTCACTTGATTTCTCCATTTTCCATTCAATACACTATGAACCCAACACAGCCTGCATCACTCGTTAAGGTGAACGACTCAAAAGTGAAAGATATAATTGAGAAGGGTCTGCTTCCCATGTCTGTTAGGCCGTCTGCAGAAGAGTTGTTGAAAGACCCATTCTTTTCATATAACGGTGGATCATCAACATTGGAGGCTTGTGCTTCCCCTGCCAGTTTTATAACTAGTCAATCCAATCAGCAGATTACATTGTTGTGCTAGTGATATTAGGAACTTGCATTTGGTGTGATTATTGCAGTCAGATAAATCATATGCCTTCTAGTTTTCGATTGAGGTGTAATTAATTGTATCTTTTTCACACATTGTCTCTTGGAATTTTTTTATAGAAGCCAGGAGCTAATCTTGTCCAGAATTTGTTGTAATGTTAGAATTTAGTTGATTGACTATTGAGAAAGTAAATATATTATCTTTGGGCAATTTGTAATTCAGTTCAGTTTGTTTTTTCCTTTACTGTAAATGCATTATTGAAAGAATGAATATTGTGTTGCTTATGATTTCTCTATAATTTTCTCGTCAGTAAAATGGTGTTTACATTTGTGGCACCTGCTAAAAAATACACTAACTAGATAGACTTACCAATTTTGTTGCTTCCCTTTGTAGATACACTAACTAGATAGACTTTTGCTAAGTCAAGTGGGGAATTTGGACACTAACTAGATAAGACTTACCAATTTGGTTGCTTCCCTTTGTAGACTCTTGGTAAGTCAAGTGGAGAATTTAGACACCAACTAGATAGAGTTATCAATTTTGTTGCTTCCCTTTCTAGACTCTTGGTAAGTCAAGTGGGGAAATTTGGTCTTATAGTTATTTACTGATGTTATTTTAGTTATAAGAAACTTTTCACAAGATATCATTTAACAAAGAACATAAGAGATTTCCAAGTGACAAGTGATCCATAAACAATCTGATCCAAATTTTTTCAAGTGTTTTCCTTCTATAGAATGAGCAGCTCCAATGCTGCAATAGTTGCCGCATAAATTACTCTACGGCGAAAGCCAAACTAGGAAAAAAAACAACGCAGGGGTTGCAAAATAGATTTTTGTTCTAAAGTAAAGATATTATTTCTAAAAATGAAAAAATTGGAAGAAAAAAAAGCAGTAAATTGTTATTTAATAAAACATATCCCATTAATTAGTTTGGGAACTTTAAGATAAGGAGTGTGTAATATCAGAGGCCATTTATTTTGAAATAACAAGAGCCACATAATCCAATGGTTACCATTTAGATGAGGTTATTGCTTGGTTGTGTCCGTTAGATAGAGAAGTTATGTGAAACCTTATCAGTTATCATTATAAATAGATAAGATGCTACAGAGAAATTATTAACAACAATGGCTTCATCTGTGGTTTCTTCAGCTGCTGTTGCCACCTGCGGCAATGCTGCTCAAGCCAGCATGGTTGCACCTTTCACTGGCCTCAAATCTGCCGTCTCCTTCCCTGTTTCAAGAAAGCAAAATCTTGACATAACGTCCATTGCTAGCAATGGTGGAAGAGTTCAGTGTATGTAGGTTCGTAGTAGCTAGCAGTATAT
Source organism: Capsicum pubescens (assembly GCA_030864215.1). NCBI lineage: Eukaryota > Viridiplantae > Streptophyta > Magnoliopsida > Solanales > Solanaceae > Capsicum > Capsicum pubescens. The sequence goes on along the minus strand of CM061539.1, from coordinate 189,138,464 downwards.
ACAACTGGAATTAACTTATGTACCACACTGACAGTATAAAGAATTTTTTCCACTCTTAGTGTATTTTCACACGTTTTAGCAGGTAAACTGCCATATTTTCAACGTAACTAGTCCCATTTTATGGACTGTTACATGCTACTATCTTTAGATGATGTGATAGGGTAAAATTTATATATTACATATACACACTATTTTGCCTTAATTTCACTAAATAGATGAATGTACGTGGAGGTTAAAGGACAAATTCATTGATAAGAATGTTACAGTCTGTAGTTATTGCAAGTTTGATTGATTGATTATTTATGTGGTATATGTAATAGGTATGGCCACCAATTAACAAGAAGAAGTACGAGACTCTTTCATACCTCCCTGATCTTTCCGACGAGCAATTGCTCAAGGAAATTGAGTACCTGTAACGAGGGTGAATCATATTGACAAGAAGAACCATAGTCACATACATCGAAATAAGAATTCATCATAGAAATAAAAGGGAAAATAGAAAAGGGAGATTTCAGAATGCTAAAACCTTAGCTAAGAAAATAAAAGACAACTTCATAACATGAACCCTAATAGATTATATTCCTCTACTATATATAGACATCTTCTCGGGGTCCCAAATGTAATTTGACATCTTTGCAAATAGGACCTCCATCTTGGTTAAATTCATAACAATTCTCCCACCCTTAATAAGAACCTTATCCTCAAGATTCGAGTGTAGTCGTATAGAGACCATGGTGTTGTGTTGTTCCTCTTTGTCAGTGTCAACAACCCAAAAGAATTCCTCAAAAGCTTCATTATCCAAAGCAACTTCCAACATTGATCCTTCTTTTTGCTTTTTAAACCAGAGGATGCATCCACATCTAACAAGATAATCACCAAAGAGTTCTTTGGAAAGAGAAGATGGCAGAACCAAAGGGCAAACATTGAACACCTGATGGAGCTTTGAGTTACGATCACTGTTAATAGTTAGATCAGATTCCTCTAAAGCAGTTTGTATTGGTGGCATTATCATATGTAGGATCTCTGCGATCCAAGAAGCACCCCAAGGGATAGACACTTTCAAAACCAACTTACTAGAAATCCAAGGGAAAACATCATTTAAAAGCCACAAGAGTTGCATCCATGTTTTCTCCAGATAAGAAAGTTTAATGTGCCACCAATTACATGTGCACATAAATGATGAAAAATGATTCCAGGATCTGGAGTAATTCTCCACAAATATTTCTGCATTGCAAAAATGAAACTCATACCGAGAAACATGGCAACGAGGGTGATGGGTCAAGACATCTTTACTACAGATCATGGGATATTGCTTTTCTTTTTCTTCTGCATCAGTAGTCTCAAGTGGTTTGCGCCAAGTCTGAGTACCATAAGGGTCACAAAAAGTAGAAGGAACTAGAGCTAGAGTAATCGTAGTAAACTTGCTTGGGTCCTTCAAGTACTCTTGCATTCCAGGATCAAAGGTATGGATTGAAAACCTGATAAAAATAAGAAAAATTGTTGAGGAATAAGAAAAAGGTTGCACCTAGAGCCAAGTACTTCCAGCAACCAACACAAAACCAGCTTCCAATGGCATATATTCATTGCAAAATTCATGAATCTGATTGGTGCATAGAACAATATTTGATTTAATTTCTTGCACAACCATCTCATTATGTAGCACTGTAGCTTTTAAAATCTTACCATCCACAAAATAGGCCACAATATATGCTCCATAAGTCACCCGGATAGAAGTCACTAACATTGGAAGTATTATGTCAAGATGTTTCCGCCACTCTTTCACTAAGTCGGGTCCTGTATATCTCTCCCGATACTTGACATCTGATGGGCCAATGCTTGACAAGAATTTGCCGTTAGGTACATATACCACGCATGAGTCATAATCATAGGGAGACAACCCTTCAATCTGACCAACAAGCATCAGAATTCCTTCAACTTGTTCTTGTTGAGGCGAAAGTGACGTCCAACCCTTGAGAGAATCAATCCATTCAAGTATTCGTGCAGGCTGAGAAATCACCAATTCCAGATTTATTTGCCGTGTAAAATTTCCAATCTTACACCTAAAGTCGAAAGGCAACAGAAGAGGCAAGCCTGGTTCTACTTGTTCGGATGAAGAGAGCTCAATCAATAAAGATAAAGTTGTTGCACGTGCCATATTATCAGACAATGGACAGATATAAGATCTGAAATTTCCACTAAAAATATTTGCATTCTCTAATATGTACCTCTCCACACTAATATCCCTCTTGCAGTGTGGAGAAGTAGCAGCCCGATCAAGAGAACACAAAAATGAGTTATCTAGAGATATACCCAGTAGCTTGTAGGAATTACAAAAACTTGTAAGATTATCACTGCATTCAATTAGCACTTTGACCTCACCTATATATTCAGAGTCATGCAACATGGAAAGCCATCTACTTCTTTCAGCCATTTTATCAAACAGTTTAGATGCATCTGATGAAGAGCTTAAAGGATTAATCAAAAGAGGAGCACAACCTAAGAGCTTAAGTTGGTTGTCTTGGGGCCTGTCAAATGAATCACTCAACTGCCCAGTATCCACCCACTTGCAATCATTAATGCTCAAAACAGGTGGACGTGAGCCAATAGGTGCACTAGGACTATGAAATTCTGAAGAAATATCCCTCTTCGGCACTCTATCGAACACCTTGCATCAAACTCTAGTGGTCCCTTAACTGAGAAAGAGAGAGGTGAGAATTTGAGCTCGGTAGCATCAATAGAAGCACTGGCCAGCACGTCAGGAAAAACGTATTGCGGTATTTTATCTCCAACACCAAGAACAGGAAGCTTTGAATCAAAATGGGATTTCACCATATCAGCCACCTCGGTGTTACTATCAACGTAAGTTGACTCTTGTACAGAGGTGATATTTATAGCATATGAAATCTCTGGAGCATCAATGGAAGTGGAGTTCGATTGCATCTCTTCCTGCAACACTGATTGCACATGGAAAATAGATGAGAGGAGACGTTTGCTGCGTCCTTGCGACTCTACCACTGCATCCTGCACGATTTTGAGGGAAGTGTAGATCTTCTCCAAAGTTGCAGGTGGATAAGTGGGGTTCGGTGATGAAGGTGCAGTAAGAAATTGCTGGTTGTATGGGGCTGGAAGAGTTTGAAAGGAAGATGATACCCATTTGGTAGAGGAGGGACAATGAAAGCACCATTGTAACGAGGGTGAATCATATTGACAAGAAGAACCATAGTCACATACATCGAAATAAGAATTCATCATAGAAATAAAAGGAAAAATAGAAAAGGAAGATTCCAGAATGCTACAACCTTAGCTAAGAAAATAAAAGATAATTTCATAACATGAGCCCTAATAGATTATATTCCTCTACTATATATAGACATCTTCCCGGGATCCCAAATGTAATTTGACATCTTTGCAAATAGGACCTCCATCTTGGTTAAATTCATAACAGTACCTTTTGCAAAAGGGACGGGTTCCTTGCCTGGAATTCGAGACTGAGGTTAACATCTCTCTGTTTTTAAAATTTACACCAATTATTAACCATAAAAATAATTATGAATATATTATGCAATAATGCTAATATGTGTTGTTTATGTTGTGGGATATGTGCAGCACGGATTTGTGTACCGTAAGCACCACAGGTCACCAGGGTACTACGATGGCAGGTACTGGACCATGTGGAAGCTGCCCATGTTCGGGTGCACTGATGCTACCCAGGTCTTGAATGAGGTCCAGGAGGCAAAGAAGGCTTACCCACAGGCCCAGTCCGTATCATCGGATTCGACAACGTTCGCCAAGTGCAGTGCATCAGTTTCATTGCGTACAAGCCCGAAGGCTACTAAAATCTCCAATTTTTAATGTACACTGACCCTATTTATTTTAGGGGAAGCTTGTTTGGATCCTCCTTAAGTTTTTCCCTGGAGAAACTGTATTGATTTTACGTTGTTGTTTCCGTTCATCTTTCGAATTGATGACATTTGTTTCTTTACTTATCTGGTTTTGAAACTTGTAATGTATGTATATAAGTTCTAATATATCCAAGTCATATCTGCATTTTCAAATCTCAGTGCAATTACCTACATAAGCTCGACAATCCCTCCTCCGCTACATTCCTCTAGGTAAACTTTGAATTATTTTCCCTTCAGATTATGAAATGGATATACGGCTAAACAAACGACTCCTTCTGTTGGAAAATGTTGTACTTTTCTTTTTTCTTTTGGCTATAGTTCATATATATCATACATTGTAAAATATCCTATAGTGTGAAATGGAATATAGAAGATTCACACGTTGAACTAGTATTGTATTAAGGCTAATTAGTTGATTGATTGGAGTATTGAGTTGCATTAATAACAATCTTTTAGGTCAATAAAATGTTGATTTGAACTGATCTCTCTACCTTGGGTGGATAGGAATTGAGACCTCCAATGGTCTGGAAAGCAAAGTTCTCATTGATGGTATTGTGGGCGATCCAATTTTATTAAATTTAAATCCGTAAAAAATTCGGATTATATTAAATTTAAAATATATTAGTCCCAAATAGATATTGTGAATTAATATAATTGGATTAATTATTTAAGTCCAAACATATATGAGTTTAATTAAAGTCCAATTTTTTTATTGGTCTAGCCCATTGATTTGGGCTACAAATGATGAGTCCACTTTACTAAGCCGAAGATATTATCATATTCTAGAGGCCCAAATAAGCGCCATGTGTCAAATGACGTGGCATGCCAAGTCAAGTGAAGGAGACAATAGGACCATGCCACGTGTCAAAATGATGCAGTAAATTAAAAGCCCATAAGAAATGCCATGTCACTTCAATCTGATTGGTCAAAAGAAATTCATGACTCTCTACTTCCTACAACTATAAATAGGGGTCTCATAATTCAGAAAAGGGAGAAATTTAACAAGAAACAAGAGAGAGCTCGTTGATCAAAGCAGCAGATTTCTCCACAAATTCAAGAACAAGCTCAAGATTTCAAGATCAAGAGTTCAAGGTTCAAGAACAAGCTCAAGATTTCAAGATCAAGGGTTTAAGGTTCAAGAACAAGTTCAAGTTCAAGATCACGACCTCAAGATTCAAGAACAAGCTACCAAGCTCTTGGATTCAAGCACAAGTCAAGATCAAATCCGTCAAGTTCAAGTTCAAGATCAAGCTCAAAGCCCTTGAATTTATAGTTGAAAAGGCGAATCAGAGGAATCATAGAGATTGTAACGCTCACTTATTGAAATCAATAAATTGATTGTTGCAGTATTTTTCTTGTCTCGATTATTACTTTCGGTCTTGAAAATTTTATTGCCAACAAATTCTGGCACGCCCAGTGGGACTATCTCTACCTCTCATCTCAACTTTTCAGACTTTGAAAATTAGGAACGCAGAAATGACTTCCAAGAACATCAACTCTCAATCAACTGCTTCTAAGGCAGCTGATTCAAGGTTCTCTGCCGAAGTAGAAAACATCCTTGGTGTTACTTTCAGAAGCTTGGGAGTTGTCACGAGGAGTAAGGAAAACATGTTAGGATAACAAACACATCCAGTGTCATCCGCGTCAACTCCATTTTTTGGATCTTCAACCCTAAAAGGAATGAAGTCCAATGCAAGTGCTTCGGAAGGAGAAAACAGTGTCACGGAATCGCTTAAGAAGACTCTAGCTCTACTTGAGCATTTCGGTTCCAAATACTCTGGTGCAAAGAGCGATGGTCATTCAACAAACGTGTCATCTCTACTTACACCGCAAAAGTTAAGCACTTCAAAGATCAACCTATGCGATAATCCATGTTACTGTTCGACGTCCCCGGTGATCATGCAAGCAATGGTAACTGATGCCTCGTCTATGGAGGAGAAGCTTGCGAATCTGACAAAGGCAATTGAAGGCCTGACCAACTATGTTCAGAATCAAGAGGCTAGGATTGATAGGATAGTGGATAGGGTGGAAGGCTTGATAGACGGAGAATCTAGCCATGTACCGGGAAAAGCTCCAGAGGTTCATGAGATAGAAAATTCTATGAAACAAATACCACCGGCTAAAGAGGTGCAAGTTTCTGCTGAAGGAATGATCCCGATTAGGCAATTGAGGGAATTTATTAAAGGGACCCTTAAAGACAAGTATGATGTTCTCACCAAGTCTTTCCTTGCATATGCCAAGCCCTACACTGCCAGAATAGATAGCCTCAAAATGCCTGCCGGCTATTAACCCCCCAAGTTTCAACAATTTGAGGGCAAAGGTAATCCGAAACAACATGTTGCACACTTTGTCAAGACATGTAATAATGATGGAACTTACGGTGACTATCTTGTCAAACAGTTTGTTCGTTCCCTAAAGGGAAACGCCTTTGATTGGTATACGGACCTCGAGCCTAACTCCATCGATAGTTGAGAGCAATTGTAACATGAGTTCCTAAATTTGTTTTATAGCACAAGGCGTACAGTGAGCATGATAGAGCTCACAAATACTCGACAAATAAAGGATGAGCAGTCATTGACTTCATCAATCGATGGATAAATGCGAGTCTAAACTATAAAAATAGGCTCAGTGAAGCTTCTGCAATAGAGATGTGCGTCCAAGGAATGCACAGGGGGCTTTTTACATTTTGCAAGGAATTAAACCAAAATACTTTGAAGAGTTAGCTACTCGTGCTCACGACATGGAGTTGAGTATGTCTTCTGCTGGAAAGGAAGGAACGCCTATTCATGACCCTCGAAGGGGAAAGGAAAAGCAGGAACCCAAAAGATGGGTGATGTGTGAGCCTATGCTAACACATTTGAAGCTTTTAACTCTAAATAATTGCAAGGTCTTGAGCAAATTTAGTTATTTTTGATTAGTTTACTTTGATTTTGTAGTAAAGGTAGAGATGAAGGGGAACCACTAATAAAGGAAGCAAAACGCCTGAAATCTGAAGCAAATAAAGGACTAAGTGTGGCTGATGACATCCATGACACGTCGTCAGCCTGGTGATAAACTATCAAGGCCACCACCAGTGTTAAATAAAAATAGAAGTTGAAGATAGTTTTGTGATGACATCCATGACATGCCGTCAGGATAGTGATAAGGCGTCATCGTCGTCATCAACATTAGGCAGCAATAGCCAAAAGTGCAGAAAAGCTGACAACATCCGTGATAAGCCGTCAGGCTCCTGATAAGCCATCACAGACGTTGTCATTTATTCTGAGAAAAAGCTTAAACTTCTATTTTGTTTCCTTATTTAGGGTTAACTATTTAAAGCCTTGTTTTAGGGTTTTCTTATTATCGATTGACTTATCATTATTCTGAAAATATACGATATTTTTTCTCTCTCTCTCTCTAGACCAATATTTTGGGAGTTTTGTCTTGTGAATCAGTTCAAGTTATACTTCTTGATTTTCATCATCGTTGTAAGTTAATCTTTTAAATTATGAATTCAATTTGTGTACTTGTTTCTTGCATCATGAGTGGCTAAACACCTTTAACCTGAATTATGGGATCTAGGCTTAGGTCACGATGAAGTGTTAAATACTCAAGATTCAATAGGTGTTAAGATTTCTTGATAATTCTAAGATTAGAATTAAAGTCTGTTGGTTGCAAACAGTAGACATACCTACTTTGATTTGCTTGAGAAAGAAATCATATACAGTAGGAAGTGAATTATCAACAGGAACTCAAAAATACTTCGTTTAATAATCAGCGCTGTAACAAGGTTGATTAACCTGAAGGTAAAATCTGGGCAGTGAGTAGCGATTCCCTAAGCCCGGGAGGATTAAGAAATTAGATGCTTAAATAGGTCGAGAGACATTTGAGCATATCATCGATAAAGATAGCTTGTTATCGTAACCACCGTGAGATTCTTGAGTCACTTTTAGCATCTGTCATGTACCGTAAGCCCTAGTGAACATAATTCTGGTTATTTCATAAAATCTTGGTTACAAACATCGAAATCAGAGTGTCAAACAATTATTTGAGAAACTTAAACCCCCATTTCAGGAAACGTTAAACTATCAGTGAATTAAACAGCAAACGACTTGAGTTCATACCTTATTTCCTATGGGATTCAACCCCAAACTAGTTGGGTTTTATATTGACAACAATCGCTTACACCCATTCAAGAGTGTAATTTGAGCGTTATCAAATATGGCGCCATTGCCGGGGAATACGGTTGTAATCTGAAAGTTTGTGTTCGCTAATTTGCTATTAGTTAAGTTTCCTAGATTTACGTTTATTTATTATTTTTGTTTATTGCAGGTTCCTTGTTGTTTATGCCAAAAATAAGAAGTTTCAGAGAACCGTTATTACCAATTAATCCGGAACCCCAGCTGATCGAGAGAATGGCTGAACAACAAGAGGCGGAAAGACTAGCCACTTTGGCCAGCGCTCAAGTGAACGTACAGAATCAGGGTCAACAAGTACATCAGCCGAACCCTGATGATGAAGACTTGGGTGATGAGGAATTGTTGAATCCTCAAAACCCAAGGCGAGCTGAGCAAATTGCTGCACCAGTACAGCGAAATATCAATAGAAATCGTCCAGTCAGAGGAAGGTATGGTCAACATCCAATTCAATACGAGGTTGATGACGATGATGAAGGAATGGATGGAGAAGGTGAAACAAGTGCTATCATTTCTCCACCGTTGACACCGGGTGCAAAATTCAGCATAACAAGTACCATGATCCAACTCCTGAATCTGAAGGGGTTGTTTGGAGGCTTTCCTGGTGATGATACGAACATGCACTTGGTGAACTTTATCAACATTTGTAAATCTTTTGACAATCCGAGAGTGAGCTAGAATGCGATATGGTTGAGATTGTTTCCATTGTCTCTGTCGGAAGAGGCAATAATATGGTTAAATGAGGTAGAGCCCGATTCAATCACCAAATGAAGTCAGTTGAAAGAGGCATTCCTAGAATTGTTCTTTACACCCTCCAGGGGGGTATAGTTGAGGGACGAAATCAGTAACTTCAGGAATCTCCCGACTGAAGCATTGCACGAAACCTGGGAGAGATTCAAGAAGAAGCTGGCACAATGTCCAAACCACAATATGATGGACTTGCACTTGATGGAGACTTTGTACAGAGCTTTCAAATCCGTGACAAAGCCAATTGTAGACAATGCTGCGGGTGGTTCGTTCATTAACCTTTCTTTTCTAGATGCTTCAGATATGCTGAATAGAATGACCAAGCAGAGTTAGGCTTGGCATACCAGGGATTCTGTGGTGGCTAGCCCGACTGTTTTTGGTGGTATGACTGCGGAGAAACACAGAAGGGATGAGGAACGAGACCAGGACAAGGCCAACTTAAAGACACAGATGGACTTGTTGACCAAGCACTTGCTGTCAGGCAAGACTGAAAAGGTTAAGGCTGTGGAATCTCAGGGTATTATTGCTACAAATATTGATGAAAAGGAAAAATATGTGAGTAATCAGGGGGGTTTCTGAGGCAATAGCCAAGGGAATCAAGGTCAGAACTTGTATGACATGCCTGATTATAAAGATAGGGAGTAAGAACACTGGAGAAGCAATAATGATAGGAGTGGTTTATATGTTCCTCCTGGAAGTTGGGATGCTGCAACAACTAGCTCTGGTAAGATGTCCATGGAGGACATGATGGAAAAGTTGTTGAAGGGAGTTGAGACTACCAACTCGGGGGTAACTACTATGAAGAGTGAATTCTCTACCTTGATTCAGTTGGTTAGTTACACTCTACTTCTATAAAGTAGTTGGAGCAACAGATGAGCCAACTTTCTGTTACACTGAACCAGAGAAAAAATGATACTTTACCTAGTGATACGGTTCAAAATTCGCGGAATGATGGCTCATGTATGGCGATTACCACTCGGAGTGGTAAGATTTCACTTGGACCTTCTTTGGGCATATCTATAGATGATGAGGTAATTATTGATGAATCCGAAGGAAGCAATCCAGTGGAGTTTGAGAAACTGTATAGTTCTGTTGATGCTTCAGAGAAAGAAAAGGAGAAGGAAGAGGAAGTGGTGTTGAAAACTATCCCTAGACCACCACCTCCCTTTCCTTAATGATTGAAGAAAAAGGTTGATGATGGAAAATTCAGTAAGTTCATGGCAATGCTCAAGCAATTGACAATTAATGTACCTTTGGTTGAGGCACTTGAGCAAATGCCAGGCTACACAAAGTTCATGAAATACCTAGTAACCAAGAAATAGAAGGTTAGACATGAGCCGGAGAATAATCTACTCCATTGTGGCGCTATCTATATAGGGTCTTTAGTGCAGAAAAAGGCAAATCCGGGAGCATTCACCATCCCGTGTACTATTGCCCCCCTGAAGTTCACAAAAGCACTACGCGATCTGGAAGCCAGTGTAAATTTAATGCCACTGGCTGTTTACAAGAAATTGGGTCTGGGGGATCCTACCCCAATGAATATGTGGTTGGTAATGGCAGATAGATCTGTGAAGCGGCCTGTGGGCATACTGCACGATGTTTTAGTAAAGGTAGCTGATTTTATTCTGCCTGCTGATTTTGTAGTCTTAGATTGCGAGGTGGATTTTGAAGTGCCCATCATCTTAGGTAGGCTATTACTTGCAACCGAGAGAGTGCTAGTAGATATGGAGTTGAACGAGCTGAAGTTTAGGTTCAATAACAAAGAAGCACGCTTCAAAATACACTCATCCATGACTCAGCAACATGAGATGAGTGTTTTCTCAATTGTTGAAGTCTTCTATGATGATGGTAAAAGGGTATCAACAGGTTGTCTTGGAAAAGTCTGAGTAGTCAAGATAACCAAGTCGTGTCGCGACAGTAAATCAGGAGCTATTGGGAGACAACCCAAAGTTTTATGTTTAAGGAAGTGTTTTTATTTTTATAGTTAGGATTTAGTACTGAGAAGGTGAAAAAGGAGGAGGTCAGCTGAAAGGCCATGATGACATCTTTGACAAGCCGTCACATATATAATAAGCTGTCAAGAATATCGTCACTTAGGACAAACTTGAGGCATCCTCTGCTTAAGGGTGACGATGTTCGTGATAGGATATCACACTTGTGATAAGCCGTCACAAGTCGTCATTAGCCCAAAGTCATAAAAGTTGAATTCTTGGCCCAAGTTAAATCAAATACGACCCGTTTACTATTGGCCCCTTGAAGTTCACAAAAGCACTATGCGATCTGGGAGCCAGTATAAATTTAATGCCACTGGCTGTTTACAAGAAATTGGGTCTGGGGATCCTACCCCAACGAATATGCGGTTGGTAATGGCAAATAGATCTGTGAAGCGGCCTGTGGGCATACTGCACGATGTTTTAGTAAAGGTAGCTGATTTTGTTCTGCCTGCTGATTTTGTTGTCTTAGATTGTGAGGTGGATTTTGAAGTGCCCATCATCTTAGGCAGACCATTACTTGCAACCGGGAGAGTGCTAGTAGATATGGAGTTGAGCGAGCTGAAGTTCAAGTTCAATGACAAAGAAGCACGCTTCAAAATACAATCATCCATGACTCAGTAACATGAGATAAGTGTTTTCTCAATCGTTGACGTCTTCTATGATGATAGTAAAGGGGTATCAACAAGTTGTTTTGGCAAAGTTTGAGTAGTCAAGATAACCAAGTCGTGTCGCGATAGTAAATCAGGCGCTATTGGGAGGCAACCCAAAGTTTTATGTTTAAGCAAGTTTTTTATTTTTATAGTTAGGATTTAGTACTGAGAAGGTGAAAAAGGAGGAGGTCAGCTGAAAGGCCATGATGACATCTTTGACAAGCCGTCACATATATAATAAGCTGTCAAGAATATCGTCACTTAGGACAAACTTGAGGCATCCTCTGCTTAAGGGTGACGATGTTCGTGATAGGATATCACACTTGTGATAAGCCGTCACAAGTCGTCATTAGCCCAAAGTCATAAAAGTTGAATTCTTGGCCCAAGTTAAATCAAATACGACCCGTTTACTATTGGCCCCTTGAAGTTCACAAAAGCACTATGCGATCTGGGAGCCAGTATAAATTTAATGCCACTGGCTGTTTACAAGAAATTGGGTCTGGGGATCCTACCCCAACGAATATGCGGTTGGTAATGGCAAATAGATCTGTGAAGCGGCCTGTGGGCATACTGCACGATGTTTTAGTAAAGGTAGCTGATTTTGTTCTGCCTGCTGATTTTGTTGTCTTAGATTGTGAGGTGGATTTTGAAGTGCCCATCATCTTAGGCAGACCATTACTTGCAACCGGGAGAGTGCTAGTAGATATGGAGTTGAGCGAGCTGAAGTTCAAGTTCAATGACAAAGAAGCACGCTTCAAAATACAATCATCCATGACTCAGTAACATGAGATAAGTGTTTTCTCAATCGTTGACGTCTTCTATGATGATAGTAAAGGGGTATCAACAAGTTGTTTTGGCAAAGTTTGAGTAGTCAAGATAACCAAGTCGTGTCGCGATAGTAAATCAGGCGCTATTGGGAGGCAACCCAAAGTTTTATGTTTAAGCAAGTTTTTTATTTTTATAGTTAGGATTTAGTACTAAGAAGGTGAAAAAGGAGGAGGTCAGCTGAAAGGCCATGATGACATCTTTGACAAGCCGTCACATCTGTGATAAGCTGTCAAGAATATCGTCAGTTAGGCCAAACTTGAGGCAGCCTCTGCTTAAGGGTGATGATGCTCGTGATAGGCTATCACACTTGTGATAAGCCATCACAAGTCGTCGTAAGCCCAAAGTCATAAAAATTTAATTCTGGGCCCAAGTTAAATCAAATCCGGCCCAGCCCAGCAGTAAAACCTTTTCAAATTTCCGCTATATTTAATTCTTTTTCTTTAGTTTATTTATTTACTTAGTTAGATTATTTCCTACTCTTTTCAAAACACTCCAAGAAGACACCTTCCTTGTGAGTGTGGGTTAGAAGTTAAGGCCATAAACAAAGTATTCTCTCTCTTCCATTGTTCATCTGCTCTAATCTACACAAGAAGCTAAGTCGCCCATCAGGTATACCCTAACTTTAGCTCTTTTTTTCTTGTGGTGAGTGATGGATAGATGATAACCCAAGTCCCCAAGATGCTTGAACAAAGTTCAACTTGGAAAGAAGCTAGAATTGCACCTAGGGTTTGCCGTGCAGGCTCAAGGTTTAAAAAGACAGCTCACAAATCAGAATTCAAGTGGATTTTGAGAAATAATGGGGACCAAAAATTGAATTAAAATAAAAAATGGGTTCTAATAAGAGCTGACGACATCTATGATAGGCTATCATAATTGTCACGGCTTATCAGGAATGTCGTCAAAAGTTGTTAAAATTTGGTGGGTTCTGTCTGAGGTTGACGACAACTGTGATAAGCTATCACAGTCATGATGGCTTATCAAGAATTGTCGTCACACCTAGAACCTGAAGCATGAATAAGCCTAAATGGTTAATGTGTTTGTGTTTATATTCTTGAGGACTGACCAATGGTTTTTCTATTGCTACAGGAACTTTATAATGGCACCAAAAAGAAAGAGTCCCACAGAACCAAAGAAATCGTCCAAAGAAAGTGTACGTCGTAAGCTCATCAACGAGGAGGAGGAACCCTTGCTCAGAAAGCAAAAGAAGAAGCAAAGTCCGAAGAAACCTTCACCACCTCTACCAGTTGAGGTGGAGGACAGTGATGACACTGAAATGACAACAACTTCTGAGCAGAAGGGATCTGAACATACTACTTCTGAGCAAGGGGGTTCTGAACAGCATGAGTCTGAACACGCTGACTCCGAAGAAGAGGATCCAGAAGGGTTTGAGGAGTCTGAGTCTGAGGGAACAACATATGGGTCCCCATCCACTGAACAACAAAATAATGAAGTGTCTCCAGATCGGGGAACTATTATCAAATGTAAGAACCCTGAAGTGCGAGACAATGCTAGATGGCAAATCCCTAAAGCAGAGGGCATCTATACTGCTGGACTTTGCAGAACTGATAGAAGGAATGCTAAGAGGACGATTCAGGAAGAAAAGATGATCATCACAAAGGGGTTGAGTAGGTACCCTGAAGTGTAATAGAAGTTCAATGAGTATGCTTGGGGTGGACCACAAAAGGGGGAGGTTCATTTTGCCCCACACTGGTTTGGGAATTCTACATGAATTATCAGGCTCAGTTGGAGAACATGTGTAGGCCAGGTGAAAGAGAAGCAGACCAACCTCTGTTGGATAGAGTTCAGGTGAGGGGCGTAAGAGTTGATGTCTCGATCAGAACCATCAACAGATTCTTACATGGCTTCGACTTCACTCCTCAGGACACTGCACCATCAATGTATACTCGAATTAAGAATTGAGACAAACAACGTCCGTGGTTGGACAATATCATAGCCAAAAGAGAACCATCATGGGTGACAAACCGAAATGAGAGAATCTGTAAGTCCTCTCTAACTCAAGAGACAAAGTTTTGGTGGGGTATAATGCGTGTCTGGATGATGCCCACTGATGGATACAACATTCTGGGTGATGACCGAGATATTTTAGTAGCAAACATGGTGCAGCAGCTCCCCTTAAACTTTGGGGAAATCATTGCTAATGAGATGAAGATTAGGATGTCGAGAACCGACACTGCTTATCTTTTTCCTTGTCTTATCACAGAGTTATGCCAAGCTGCTAATGTGCCAAAGATTGCAGGAGTTGATGATGATGTTCCTACCCGAAAGACTCACAACCCCATACAGTTTGATGAGAATCATCCAGGATTGAGACTTGATAGAGGTGCAGAGGTAGCAGCAGACTCTCCAGTTATAGATATCGGTGCAGCACCCCACGTGGAAGTGTAAGATTTGGAGACTGGGCAACCAACTTCTTCAGCATAGGCAGGTTCAGTGCCTGAGGGGGTACCAAACCCCTCTATTCCTACAACAGCAACAGGGTTTGTATTTCATCAGGTTGATATCAGAAAAGTGGCTAAGCAAGCCAAGTGGTGTGAGGCATAGCTACATGATTTTGCCAAATAGTTTGATGTTGCAGTGGATAAGAGAATCAAGGATTCCCTTGAGACTTTTGTGACTTTTCCTGGGCGAGTTACAAATTTGGAGAAACAATTCGATGCACGGGCGAAACAAATGTCAAGGGTTGATCTTGCTAAATTCAAAATGACACTGGACAAGGTAAAGGTAGATGTCGGGGTATTGCAGCAGCACCAGTTTATGATGCCAACAGGTCCGACCATGCATGAATCTGAGGAAGAAATTTTGATGCTTGACCTCACTGGAGATTCCCTAAAGAAAAAGAAGAAAAAAAGGGGAAAGAAGGGAAAAGATAAGAGAGAAGAACCGGACAGTGAGAAAGAAAGAAGAGTGAAAAAGAAGGAAACAAAGAAGGACAAAAAGGAGGAGTTGAAGAAAGCAAGAATGTAGTCCCTGGATGATATTGAGAAATGGGAGACAGTCATCCGAGCGAGAGCAGCCGGTGCCTCATCTAGCAGGGCTCCAACCACTGAAAAGATGGATGCTCCCGATGGGAAGAAGATAGCAGATGACGCAGCAGCAGGGTCGGGGACCCATAAGCCTCATGCTTGATTCACTACAGGTATACCCTAAACTCTGGGTTCAATTTATTTTTAATTTTAAGTTGAGGGTGTAGGGTAGGTTGTTGTTGTAGCATATTTTGAAGATAATTAGGAGTAATACAAGTACTTGAGGCAGTTAGCTTGTTCTGTGACTTTTGAGTACCTCTCCGTTGGTCTGAGATATTGTTGACTGTGTGAATTGCATCCATTGTGACCACAGTGTATCTTTTTGTGACATTAGTCTGGCAACTGAATAACCTTTGTTAATCAAGTGCATGAACCAGATAAGTAGTGATATGCGAGATATTTGTATGCCATGTGCGTGTAAGTTCTTACTCAGTTCTCGTTGTGTGTTGAATCTAGAACTTGCCCTGTTAGTTTTGCCATGGTCATATGATAGGCGTTAGGAAAGGATCATAGGCCATTTTTTTATTTTTCCCCACTTTTAGCCTAAATGACCTTCCCAATGTGAATAATATCCCTTGATCCCTTTTTGAGCCTAATTAGCCTATTTCTTTTTTTGACACCTCTCACCTTCCCGTTTACATCACAATGAACTTGTTTTGGCCCTGATCCTCCTTGGATACTGTGCACCTTAACTTAGGCTAACAACCTAAGTTGAGGGTGGCTATCATAGGGGTGCGTAATGCAAAATGAGTATGAAGAGAGGAATAATAAGAAAAATGAATAAAAAGTTGGGTGCGGTGAAAAAAGGAATAAGAAAAGAGAAAGATGTGTAAAAGATGATTAAAAGATAATCTGATAATTGAAAAGACCGCATCCATCTTGAGCATGCATGATCAATAAAAGAGGGAAGAAAAGAATGTTAAGAGTTGAAACTCTGAGAGTTTAGTGTAGTGTCAAGGAGGCATAGTCACTCTGAAATATCCATGAATATCATACCAGCCCCTGGCCTACATTACAAGCTTAAGAAAAGTCCTATAGTGATCCTAACTGACCTTTCTGAAGACTTGGGTACTGACTATAAGGGAAAGCCTATGGCATTTGACACGCAATGTTTGGAACTTCATTCTGAGAGTGATTCTTGTGTTTATCCCTGTGTTTATGTATGCGAATTCTGATATGAGTAAAAAAGGGATTTCTTTGTTGTAAGGGCACACTAGGTATGCTGCTGATCACTGACTTGCTCGGATAGTGTGATTTGGGTATGTGCTGGTTGTTATTGCTGAATTTTTGCCATATCTTGATCCTTGTGAGTTGCATGGTTGTTTTTAACAATAGACATAGTTGCTCTTAATTTCACTGACCTTGGAGATGGTGAATGTATTCTGAACTGATATGAGTAGTTAGCTTCCAAATTGTACTTTGTATACTCTTAGTTATGTTATGGTAGCTTGAGGATAATCAATTGTTTAAGTTGAGGGTGTTGATGTGTGAACTTATGCTAACACATTTGAAGCTTTTAACTCTAAATAATTGCAAGGTCTTGAGCAACTTTAGTTGTTTTTTATTAGTTTACTTTGATTTTGCAGTAAAGGTAGAGATGAAGGGGAACCACTAATAAAGGAAGCAAAAAGCCTGAAATCTAAAGCAAATAAAGGACTAAGTGTGGCTGACGACATCCATGACATGTCTTCAGCCTGGTGATAAGCTATCAAGGCCGCCGTCAGCGTTAAATAGAGAATGGAAGTTGAAGACAGTTTTGTGACGAAATCCATGACACACCATCAGGATGGTGATAAGGCATCATCGTTGTCGTCAACCTCAGGCAGCAAGAGCCAAAAGTGTAGAGGAGCTGACGACATCCGTTATAATCCGTCACGAACGTCGTCATTTATTCTGAGAAAAAGCTGAAACTTCTATTTTGTTTCCTTATTTAGGGTTAACTATTTAAAGCCTTGTTTTATGGTTTTCTTATTCTCGATTGACTTATCATTATTCTGAAAAGATACGATATTTTTTCTCTCTCTCTCTCCCTCTCTCTAGACCAATATTTTGAGAATTTTTGTCTTGTGAATCATTTCAAGTTATATTTCTTGATTTTTATCACCGTTGTAAGTTAATCTTCTCAATTATGAATTCAATTTGTGTACTTGTTTCTTGCATCATGAGTGGCCAAACACCTTTAACCAGAATTATAGGATCTAGGGTTAGGTCATGATGAAGTATTAAATACTCAAGATTCAATAGGTGTTAGGATTTCTTGATAATTCTAAGATTAGAATTAAAGTTTGTTGGTTGAAAATAGTAGACATACCTACTTTGATTTTCTTGAGAAAGAAATCATATACAGTAGGAAGGGAATGATCAATAGGGAATCGGAAATACTTTGTTTAATAATCAACGCTGTAACAAGGTTGATTAACCTGAGGTAAAATCTGGGCAGTGAGTAGCGATTCCCTAAGTCCGAGAGGATTAGGAAATTAGACGCTTAAATAGGTCGAGATACATTTGAGCATATCATCAATAAAGATAGCTTGTTATCCTAACCACCATGAGATTCTTGAGTCACCTTTAGCATCTGTCATGTACCGTAAGCCCTAGTGAACATAATTCTGGTTATTTCATAAAATCTTGGTTACAAACATCGAAATCAAAGTGTCAAACAATTATTTGTGAAACTTAAATCCCCATTTCAGGAAACGTTAAACTATCAGTGAATTAAACAACAAACGACTTGAGTTCACACCTTATTCCCTGTGGGATTCGACCCCAACCTAGATGGGTTTTATATTGACAATAATAGCTTACACCCATGCAAGAGTGTAATTTGAGCGTTATCAATGGGGCAAGTTTGTTCCCAAAAATGAAAACAAGGAGACCATGAATGTTGATGTGTCTCCTGTGAAGGTCACCATAAAGGTAATCAAGAAGCAAAGTGTGAACATGACTTCTGGAGAACGTCCGAATCAGAAAACTTTAAGGGGATGAAAGAAAAGGAATATCCCTTCCTTGATTCTGATGTTGCTGAGATTTTCGATGAACTCCTTGAGCATAAGATCATTGAACTCCCAGAGATGAAGCATCCCAACGAAGCTGGAAGGACCAATGTCCCTAATTATTGCAAATATCATAGGCTCATAAGTTATCTTCTGGAAAAGTGCTTTGTCTTTAAAGATAAAGTCATGCAACTGGCAAAAGAGAAGAAGATCTTCTTCGACGATGAGACAACCAGTTCTCATCAAATCTCTATTACTTTTGGCTCGCTCGACCCAGTCCAAATATGTGTCGAAGAGCATAATGTGAAAATATTAGAGCCTGCCAGGTCTTCAGTTGATGAAGGCAATGATGAAGGTTGGACTCTGGTGACGAGGCACAGACACATGAGGATGAGTTTTCAAAAAAGAGTCATCCTAGCAGCCAACCAGAAGGAGAATGGTAAAGAAACCAAGGAAATAAAAGTTGGTTGAATTCCCGAAGAAGACGAGGGTAACAGAGTTTCACCACCAAAAACCTCGGTGCCCAATGACTTTAGAGGAATTATTACCGAGTTGGTTTCGTGTAAAGATTGCCTAAGTCAACCTTGAGGCATCCTTTTTTAATACTGCCAAAGAGGGGGCAAAGGGTGAGAATCTACCCATGGAGGTTCCTTCACCTTCAGAAAAACTTGCTGAAACTCTTGGCGAAGAGGCACATGTGTGTGATACAAAAATCACATTCACAAATAACGATCTTCTGCTTGGTGAGGCCCTACATAACCGTCCCTTATACATGGTAGGTCAAATTATAGGAAAGAAGATCAATAGAATCTTGATAGATGAGGGGTCTGGAGTCAACATCCTGCCTATCCGCACGATGAAAGAACTTGGCATCACTACTAGCGAACTAGACAAAAACAGTATAATGATCCAAGGCTTCAATCAAGGGGTCCAGAGGGACATGGGATGTATCAAGTTGGGGATTCGTATGGATGATTTTCAATCAAACCCATTGATGCATGTGATCAATATCAAAAATTCATACAATATATTGCTTTATAGGCCTTGGGTACACAAGATCAAAATTATCTCATCCTCTTACTATCAATGATTGAAGTACCTCAAAGGTGGAGTGGAAAGAAAGATAGTTGCCGATGACAAGCCATTCACTGAAGTTGAGTCACATTTTGCCGATGCAAAATTCTACTTAAAAAAGCATGTTGTGGATGAGAAAAGGGTTGAAGATGTCACCAAGACCAAGTGTGACGATCTTGCATCTAAGAAGGTCGCGACACTGTCGAAAAAGTCACCACCAAGTAGCCTCTCTCCACTTTAAATAAAGAAGGTGTCGCTTCTACGGAAAAAAAGGCAACTCTCATTCTTCATTATGTACCAAAGGTAAGAAAACAGAAAGATCACCCATCAGATTCCCAAGATAATGTAATAAAGGGGCTAACTTTACCTATCTGGAAGATTGATGAAATAAATCCATCCTCAAGACTTCTTGAGGAGTCTGTGGCTCAAAATCTTCTACAAGATATGACACTCCCTACTAAACGTACGAAGGATGGCTTCGATCCAAATGCATACAAGCTATTT
This sequence comes from Capsicum pubescens, assembly GCA_030864215.1. Taxonomy (NCBI): domain Eukaryota; kingdom Viridiplantae; phylum Streptophyta; class Magnoliopsida; order Solanales; family Solanaceae; genus Capsicum; species Capsicum pubescens. The sequence continues at coordinate 189,118,553 of CM061539.1, read as the reverse complement.
GTAAAGGTTGGATACAATCTAAATGAGACATCAAGGATGGGAAAACTTCCATCGGAAGGTACGACCAGGCAGACACGTAAAGGCCTAGGATATATGCAACCACCTCCAATTTACATCTCCATAAGAAGGGCGGTGATACGCCCAAATTACAACTCTCGTTAGAAAGTGTAAGCGGTCGCTGTCAAATATAGAACCCAACTGGGTTGGGTGTCGAATCCCACAGGGAATACTCTGGTAACTAAGTGTTGCAATTATTAGTAGACTGTTGGTCGAAAATTCCAAGGAAAAGGGGGGGTTTGGTTTAGGCGTAAACTAATATTATCAAAGTAACAATGGAACGGTTTGCGTAGTAAGATTTAATCATAGAGATTGATAAGTTAGGGTTATGTCCACCTTATAAGTTCTACTTCTCTATTAACTATGAGTAACGCGGAATTTAGACATGCATGCATTTATAGAGAATCGTATTCTAATTCTAAATCCAAGTGTTTCTCAACCATCAAGGATTTATTTTGCTTTAGCTCTCTCGAGCCTAAAGTGTATAACAAATGGTACAAATTCTCCAAGAAGTTAATCCGGTTAAGGAATTAACGTGTAAATAGAGGTTGGAAACCCTATTTCCTTGTCACACTCTCTTTTCCAAACATGCAACTTTTCTCTCGAACAAGTTAATGCTATAATGGCGTATTCTCTATGTTTGCAACCATGAGAATTCAATCAAAACGAAGAGAGTAATGATATAAGTAGCATAACACATCAAGAATTCACAAACTCATAGCAATAGATAGTATCTTACAAGGTTTCCATAACCCTAACAGATAAGTTTAGCTACTCATGAATACAATGGAAATCACAGAAGACATAATCATCATACCACAACTTAGAAAAATCTCGGCTATGGAGATGAAACGTGTTTTCTCTTTCCGTTCCTCAAGAAAGCCGTGTTCTCTGTTCTCAAAACTATTACAGAATCTCCAAATTGAATAATGAATAATGTCGAATGATAATGATGCTGAAAAATTCAGCAATAAGGTTTTTAATAGCATCCTTGTCTAATAAGTTGCTACTGCATCCTTAAGTATTTAAAAATACTGGGTTTGCCCGGGAAAAAGTTCCCATGCATCACATTCAGTCCAAAAGCTGCCTTCCCTCTTATGTGAAGTTTTCCTTTGCTGGCCACAGGTCCACAAAGTGCTGAAATCTTCATCATTAGTACCTGAAAAACATGTTAATCACATAGGTCAACTCACTTAAAGGAAAATGGACTAAAAGTGCAAGAATTATATATTTTATCCTCAAAACTTAGCCAAAACATGGGTAAATTATGGTGCTTAGACGTATAAATACGCCCAACATCACCACCCCACACTTAAAGCTTTGTTTGTCCTCGAAAAAAATATTACATCCATGCAAACACCTAACTAGAATTTCACAATAGCAACACAAAATTTTCAACAAGACATGCACGACAATTATTAACAAAGATTAGGTTTCTTGATCATTACTAGAAACAACTCAGCCTCCAACATAGACTCATTAGGGTGTTCAATTCGTTATACACAAGTTAAGCCACAAAGAATCGTATAAAACTACCCAACAACCATCAACCATGTGTGCTCACACAAGATATCACCCATAATCACTCATAGTTTTGCATTTTTCGAAACATGGGTATAAGACTCTCCTTGCTCTTGCTCTCACAAAGAATTCTTATATTGCAACTGATGACCATAGGCTTGCCCTTAGTGTAATGCGCTACTAATATCAGACTGCTAAGTTTAGGATCAAATAGGTCTTTACAGGTTGTAATGTAGGCTAAGGGACAGGTAGGACTATTTTGGCCAGAAATAGTGACTATGTTCCCTAAGCGCTTTAATACACTACAATATGCCATTTACATTATCTTTTAACAACCACTCTACCTCTCTTTCATCTACCAACCCCTTTTCACCCATTTTGTTATTCAATCATAAACACAACTATCTTTTTGTTTTTCTAATTTTTTTTTTATTTTTTTTATTTTTTATATTAAGCAAGCATCCCTATAATAGCCACTCTTTTTCACAACAATTTCAAGTACCAATACATCCTGAGGCATCACTTTCACCATTCTCTTTTTATTTTTCCACATGATTCTACAATTTTAAAGCGCTTAGGAGTTTGGATCAAATTATGGTCTTGAAAAAAAATGGATTAGGCTACATATGAGGATGCCAAAGAAAATAGCTAAAGGCTCAAAGGGGGTTCACTAGGACAATGTACAAAGGTAGGTAAAAAGAAGGTAAACAATTTCAGGGTTGCCAAAGAAATGCCTAAATCATCTCCTACACTCACAATCTTTATTTCGCTTCACACACACACCAGACAAGTTCTAGCATCAGTCACAACAAAGAATATACAATATCCTCACACACACAAGGCACATGGTCAACTTCATTGGGAGCATTATAGATTCTTGACCCAATAGATGAATGAATTAAACCACAACAATTTATCACACAGTGAGTCACAACTTAGAGCCTAAGCGTCTCAATAGTAATGATTTAGCACAAACTCTTGTTGTAATAGACCATGCCGTCTATCAGAACAATTTCATGCAAAATCTAAAATCTAACTAACTAATTACGACTAACTAACTACGAATAATTCAAACAAACAAGAATAAATGTAGGCAAAGAAATACAATACAACAGATATATACCCACACCCCACACTTAGATGGGACACACTGTCCTCAGTGGAAATAAATAAGGAAAACCTGATTAGTCAAACTCCTCTTCTATGTCTGGGGTCATACCCCCTGCGTCGGAATCATCATCAGAGTCGTCGTCATTAGAGTTGTCCTCTACATCTGAGTCTGGCAGTCAGTGATCATCGTCAGTCGGCACGTCATCGTCGAGAGGTTCCTCAAAATGTACCCCCACTCCACACATGGCCTGCACATGCTCATTAAGCGGGTAATCATAGTCCAACTGCTGAAGCTCTGCATCAGTCGGAACACGACCCCCATTTATCAGTGTAAATCTAGTCATGCCATACAGATGGTGGAAAAAGCTTTCATCTCGAGCATGCCTCTCTGCAGTGGTGAGGTTGATGCCTTGACTAGTTTCTGGCTCTTTAACCTTCGTGAGATCAACCTTCTTCGAGTTGTGTGGTAGCTTATGATCCGTGGGTTCCTCTTCAATGTGTTCTTTCCTTAAGATCGCAGTCAACAAGTTGCCGAAATTGAAATGGGACCTTTTGTGCAGCCTAGCCTTTCGCATTGACGATCGTATAACTGCACCAATGTTGATGGGAATATTCGTCATCAAAGCGTACACCAAGTAGACTCGATCACGTGTGATCTTAGTATATTGTGTCCCAAGAATCAAGCAAGAGTTGACTATCCTTAACCATATGCGAGCTTCCCTATTCAAAGAGGCATACGGGTAGGTGTTATGGCGACCATTATCCTTGTGCCGAATCCACCGTGCCATTGACCTTGATCCGCACAGTGTATGTATGATGGCCCTGTAGGGAGTTCTGTGATAAATCTCCTTGAGCGATGATGGATCCACAGATGGAAGGCCCAGAAAAGAGTTGAAGAATTCCGCATTCAGTTGCAAGACTTGGCCCCAAATCTTTACTTCACTTCCAGTAGTTTTTGGGGACCAATTGGCATAAAACTCTCGTGTTAGATCAAGATTGCATTCCCCCATATCTCAGAAAATGAAATCAAGATTTAGTGCCATGATTTTAGCCAAAATGCGGGGCTCTCTCTTTGCTAGACTCTCCTTCTGCATCAAATCCACGTGAACATATTTTTTTACTTTGTTGTTCTTGTACCACTCCTTTCCTTCCTCCTCTAGGACCCACTTTATCCCAAAAGTTCATCGAGGCACTTGCAAAGAGGAGGACTCAGCCTGATCTTTTCTTGCCCTTTTCTAACCTTTTTTGGAGGTGGACACTTTTTCTTTTCCTTGTCGTTCTTTTGGGGCCATCTACCTGAGATCACAATAAAGTTACGTTAGTTTCATCATGGAAGATTTACTATAGTCGGAAAAGAAAATCGTGATGATACCACCCCACACTTAATCCGTTTGCACAATGTTAATAATCATGTAATCTTGACTATCCTTTCCGACTTTATTTCATTGGATTAAGGCAATGTTTGAACAAGACTACCACATAGCAATCTTATCAGGTTTTTGCATCGAAATAACCAAACCATGTTATACTTGTGGTCAATCATGATCAATACCTTCGATGAATGAGTCATTCAAACATTCAAGATTACAACTTTCAAGATTATGCATTAACTTAACAATTTCGACTTCATAAAAATATGACAGTGAATACCAATCAAATACAAGTCGGAGTAAAGTCAAGAACACCCACATGAATTTTTTCACTCAACTAGATGCATCATAACAAACCAACCATATTCTCATCACCAAACACCACTTCACAATCTAATTCACCATTATAAGCGTAGCACTGCAACAACTACGGAATATAAAAGAGAAACTTACTTGTTGATGGATCGGGAAGGTGAGTTCACAAGATTAGATGAGAAAAGAGGAAAACTTGGAGAGGATAAGGGAGCTTGGGCGGCGCCTAGGTTCAACAAACAATTGAGTGGTGTTCAAAGGTAGAGGGTCTATTTAAAGGATGAGCCATGGGTCGGTTTGATCCATTTACAAATGGGTTAGTAGGCAAAAAGGCATAAGTAGGCGGCGCCTATAGCATTGCCTAAGCATAAGTAGGCGGCTCCTATAGCATTGCCTATGTTGGCATAGGCGGCGCCTTGCCCATCGCCTATGTAAGGCAGTGAGCATAGGCAATGGTATAGGCAGCGCCTTGCCCATTGCCTATATTGGCATAGGCGGCGCCTAGCCTATTGCCTATGTTGGCATAGGCGGCGCCTTGCCCATCGCCTATGTGAGGCAGTGAGCATAGGCAATGGCATAGGCGGCGCCTTGCCCATTGCCTATGTTGGCATAGGCGGCGCCTTGCCCATTGCCTATGTTGGCATAGGCGGCGCCTTGCCCATTGCCTATGTTGGCATAGGCGGCGCCTAGCCTATTGCCTATGTTGGCATAGGCTACGTCTTGCACCTACACTTAATCAAAAACAACAAAAATTATTAGAAGAATGGGTTGCCTCCCACCAAGCGCCTTAGTTTTGGTCGTGGCTCGACTCTTCTTTTTGCATTTTTATTTATCAAAAACAAACTCCTAGTGAAACAAAAATGATTAGAATAATGGGTTGCCTCCCATGTAGCGCTTGATTTATTGTCGCGGCACGACATAGTTATCTCGAGTACTCAGACTTCCTCGAGATATATGGTGGCTATACATTTTATCGAATCGGTTGGACCGATATATAGCTTTACTCTTTGGCCATTCACCTTAAAGACACCACCATCATTGTTTTCTAACTCCACTACTCCAGATGAGTAAACTTGGATGATTCTGAATGGACCAGACAATTTAAATTTCAACTTACCTGGAAACAACTTCAGTCTGGAGTTGAAAAGAAGTACCAAATCACCCTTCTGAAAGTTTCGTTGGACAATCCTCCGATCATGGTACTTTTTTATCCTTTCCTTGTAGAGATCTGCTCTTTCATACGCATGTAGACGGAATTTATCCATCTCATTCAGCTGTTCCAACCTCATATTAATAGAATCATCCCAATTCAAGTTAAGCCGCTTCAGCACCCACAGTGCTTTATGTTCTAGCTCAATTGGCAAGTGACAAGCCTTCCCATAAACTAGTTGATATGGTGACATGCCAATTGGTGTCTTAAACGCAATCCTATATGCCCATAAGGCATCATCCAGCTTTTTGGACCAATCTTTCCTACTGGCATTCACAGTCTTCACAAGGATTAACTTGATCTCCCGATTAGAAACCTCTACCTGCCCACTAGTTTGTGGGTGATATGGTGTAGCTACCTTGTGTTGCTTAACCCCATATTTCACCAATACGGCTCTGAACAGCTTGTTGCAAAAATGTGATCCTCCATCGCTATGATGGTACGAGGTACCCCAAAATGAGAGAAGATATTTCTCTTTAAGAACGCTACAACACGCTTACCTTCATTATCAGCTAGCGCTACTGCTTCGACCCATTTGGATACATAATCCACAGCAACTAGGATATATTTCATCCCAAACGAACTCACAAATGGGCCCATGAAATCAATACCCCATACATCAAATAGTTCTACTTCAAGAATTTTAGACATGGGCATATCATGGTGCTTCGAGATAGAGCCTTGCCTCTGACACTGATCACATCTTCTCACAAAATTGTAAGTATCCTTGAATAATGAAGACCAGTAATAGACACTTTGGAGTACCTTCCTTGTAGTTCGATCACCTGCATGGTGACCCCCAACTTGGGAAGCATGACTTGCTTCCAGTATGCTAGGCACCTCCACATCTGAGATGCATCGCCTAATAATACCATCAGCACATCGTCGAAAGAGATACGGTTCATCCCATAAGTAGTGTTTCACATCATGCATGAACTTTCTCTTTTGATGAAAGGAGAGATGCTCAGGAATCACTTTACTTACCACGTAGTTCGCAAAGTCTGCATACCACGGTAAGTCTTCCACCATAGTGGCTAGGATTTCTTCGTCGGGAAATGCATCATCAATATCAAGGTCGGGTTGCACTATGTGCTCACTCTCAAGTCTAGATAGATGATCAGCTACTTGGTTTTCGCAACCTTTTCTATCCTTTATCTCGAAATCAAATTCTTGAAGCAGTAACACCTACCTAATTAGCCTTGGCTTAGCATCCTTCTTTGCCATTATATATCGTAGAGCCGTATGATCTGTATGAACCACTACTTTGGTTCCTAACAAGTAAGCACAGAACTTTTCAAAAGCATAAACAACTGCTAGAAGCTCTTGTTCAGTGACGATATAGTTCTTCTGTTCTCCATTCAAGGCCTTGCTCGCATAGTAGATTGGATGAAATAGACTTTCTCTTTTTTGACCAAGTACAGCACCCAAGGCTACCCCGCTTGAATCACACATAACTTCAAAAGGTAGAGACCAATCGGGTGCTACAGTAATATGAGCTTCAACTAGATTTCCTTTGAGGCATTCAAATGCCTTCAAGCAATCTTCACCAAAGTCAAATTTTGAATCCTTCTCCAAAAGTTTGCATAATGGGCTAGCAATCTTGGAGAAGTCTTTAATAAACCTCCGATAAAAACCTACATGACCGAGAAAACTACGCACCCCTTTTACAGAAATTGGAGGTGGTAATCTCTCGATAACTTCAATCTTGGATCGATCAACCTCAATTCCCCTTTCAGAGACTTTATGCCCAAGAATAATGCCTTTCTTAACCATAAAGTGACACTTCTCCCAATTTAACACCAGGTTGAATTCAACACATCTCTGCAAAGCCATACTCAGATTTGCCAAGCATGATTCAAATGACTCACCTACAACAGAAAAGTCGTCCATAAACACCTCCAAGGTGTCTTCGACCATATCAGAAAAAATGGACATCATACATCGCTGGAAAGTAGCAGGTACGTTACATAGCCCAAATGGCATTAGTTTGAAGGCAAACGTACCATACGGGCATGTAAAAGTGGTCTTGTCCTGATCTTTAGGAGAAATACAAATCTGATTGTATCCGAAATAACCATCTAAGAGACAGAACCATCCCTTCCCTGCCAATCGATCAAGCATTTGATCCATGAATGGCGTGGAAAGTGATCCTTTAACGTCCACAAATTCAGCTTCCGGTAGTCCATGCACACTCTCCACCCTGTGACAGGTCTGAGTGGAATTAGCTCATTCTTTTCATTTGCGACTACTGTCATGCCCCCTTTCTTGGGCACACATTGCACTGGACTCACCCATTTACTGTCTGAAATTGGGTACACCACCCCTGCATCTAACCACTTAATAATTTCTTTCTTCACCACCTCTTGCATAGGTGGATTCAAACGGCGTTGGTGCTCAATGGTGGGTACACAATCTTTCTCGAGATGAATCTTGTGCATACATATCCCAGGAGGGATACCAATTATATCAGTAATAGTCCAACCAATGGCTCTCTTGTACCTCTTCAGAACAGAGATGAGAGCCGTTACTTGTTGTTCACCTAAATCAGCCGCAACAATAACCGGAAGTGTATTGCCACTTCCCAAGAACGCATACTTTAGATGACTGGGGAGCTCTTTCAATTCTAGCACTAGTGGCTCTTCAATGGATGGTTTCGCTGGTGGTGACGGTTGATTCTTAAGGACAAGGTCCATCTTCTTAGGGGCATGAGAATAGGACCCCATTCCTGTTAGAGCACGAATAGTTTCTTCATACTCTTCAATATCCTCATGCTCAAAGTTCAAAAGTACAGCAGACAATGGCTCAACAGTAAGATGCTTCTCTACAGATAATTCTTTCTCGTCCTCATAATAAACATCAGCTATAGAGAACACATTCATATCTTTAGGATGCTTCATTGATTTGCATACATCAAAATGGACCACTTCGTCATTCATCCGAAATAAAAGCTCATTTGCTCGTAAATCAATACGCACACTTTCTGTTGCGAGGAAAGGGCATCCCAAGATTATGGGAACTTCAGAATCTACCTCACAATCCAAAATAACAAAGTCTGCAGGAAAAATGAAGGAAGAAACCTTCACCAGTACATCATATAAGATACCAACAGGTACTATCTGCCATCATGAGCTGCATATTGGTTGGTGTAGGATCGCCCAACCCCAACTATTTATAAATAAATAGCGGCATCAAATTGATGTTAGCCCCCAAATCGCACAATGCCTTAGCAAAATCCAAGGATCCAACCGTGCAAGGAATAGTGAAAGCACTAGGATCCGCCTTTTTCTATACTAAAGATCTCGTGGAAATTGCACTGAAATGATGAACATTATCTGCCAGTTCATAACTTGCTGCCCTTTTCTTTGTCAAAAGGTCCTTCATGAATTTGGCGTATCCTGGCATCTGCTCCAGTGCCTCCACCAAAGGCACATTAATAGTCAACTGCTTCAACATAGTCATGAATTTACTGAACCTGGTGTCATCAACTTTCTTCTTCAGTCTCTGAGAAAAAGGTGGTGGTGGAGTTGGAAGAGTTTTCTCCACCACTTCCTTTTTATCTTGCTTCTGATTATCAATCTTTTCAGGCTGGTGACATCTAGGTGTAGTGTCATGAACGTTCTCATTTTGATTTTCAGCTTCTACCGAATCATCACAATCTGCTTCAATAACATTCTCTTCTGTAATATCAACCACCTGCTTGCCTTTGGATGGATTTTCCAACACCTTACCACTCCTGGTAGTAATATCCATACATGATCCATCATTCCTTGGGTTCTGCACAGTGTCGCTAGGTAAGGTACCAATTTTTCTTTGATTGAGTGCCGCTGATAGTTGACTCAATTGTTGTTCCAGCTGTTTTATTGAAGTGGAATGCGAATCAACCAATTGATTTATTGAGGACAAATCATTTTTTACCTCAGTTACTCCCGTGTTGGTTGCCTCCACTCCTTTCAACAACTTAGCCATCATATATTCCATGGACATCTTTCCAGAGCAGCCTCACGATTTCCAGGAGGAACATACAAACCACTCCTGTCAGTCTTATTCTTGAATCCAGATTTTTCATAATAGTTCCGACCTTGGTTTCCTTGGGCATTGCCTCGAAAACCCCCCTAATTATTCAAATAATTCGCTTTCTCCTAAGAATCGGATTCATCTCTACCTTGTGATACAACAGGCTTGACCTTTTCTGTCTTCCCTGATAATAAATGCTTGGTAAGAAGGTCCATTTGCATTTTTATGTGAGCCATATCTTGGTCACGTTCCTCTTCTCTTCGCCTTTGTTCTGCTGTCATGCCAGTAGATACAGTAGAGCTTGCTACCTCAGAATCCCTGGTATGCCAAGCTCTACTCTGCTTTGTCATACGATCCAGCATATCACCAGCTTCAATAAAAGTAAGGTCCATGAATGACCCACCTACAGCATTATCAACCACTGGCTTAGTCACCGAGTTCAACACCCTGTATAATATTTCCATCAAGTGGATGTTGGTCATCTGATGATTTGGTGTAACACCCCGTAAATTTTTTCATACACTTATCGTGATTATATGGAGTCCTAAAGGCTTGCGTATGGGCTAAATTAAGTTTATGGTGTTCGAAAGTATCCCATCAATAGTTGTATGTGTAGGTATTGGAATAAGCTTTCCAATGATATAAAATTTGCCCAAAACAGAGGAGTATATCATATAAGCGAGCACATTCGAAATTTTAAAACGGTGGCCGGGAAGCTTGTGAACAGTAAATCTGCAGGAAAATTACTGCAGCTAGGCAATTTTTTTTTTTGGATCAACTTTAGACGATCATAAATCCTTGTACAAAAAGAACCGTGTGAGCTGATATATATCGACGAAAATCTCCGAGAGTCTTCTTTCCGATGAAATTGGTTTCATCCAAATCCAATGTCTGAGTAAGGAGCTATACCCGTTTTACTACAGCCTATCAAAAAAAAAAATAGAATTTTGGGACAGATTTTTGGGTCAACTTTAAACGACCATAAATCCTTGAACAGGAAGAACTGGGTGGTATACTTTATATGAAAATAAATTCCCTTTGAATTATATTTCCAATGCAATTGGTTTCACCCAAATCCGATACCGGAGCAAAGAGTTATGATCGATTTACTTCAGCCTGTCAAAACTGTCCACTGGGGACAGATTCGGATTTTATTTAAATTTTTAGGGCAAAATGGTCATTTTATATTACCTCTTGGACGAAAATTGGTCTTTATAAACATACACTTAGCCTCATATATATCATATATCATCCAATTATTAAGAGAAGGTGAAACCCTAGACTAATTTCAACTTCAAATATTTTGTGATTCAACCGTAGAAAATTCTAATTGGTTCCGTAGTTGTGTTCACCATCTCGAAAGCTTCGAGAAGCACCCCATGGTTATGTAAGGAGGATTCTAAATACAGGAGTTCATTGTTAAGGTATGAATATTGTTTATTCTTGATTCTTATCCATGAATAAGTATTGATAAAGGATTATGAGTATTGTCTTGATGTTGGAAGATAACTAGAAACATAGTTATGAATTGTTTTGTATAAATTGTTAGTAGTAAATTATGGAAGTTGTTGTATTGGATTATGGAGGATGAATTGTGGTGATATATCATTATATTAGTGGTTATGTATGCCTAGTGATCATGTTGGTATTGGATGGTGATTAAGAGGGGAAATAAAGGCTAAGAGTGATGTTGAGGGATATTGCATGAAAATACATGATATGTGAATGTAATAAAAGTATAAGAGGATGTATGTAGCACTCTTATTGATGAGTTAAAGGATTACTTCCTAGACATTATTTGGCGAAGTTAATACCTAAATGGTAAGGTTTGGTTGCTAATACTAGTTTGCCACAAATGACTTATTGTAGATAAGTGTTCGAAGAGTACGGGAAGTCAAGTTGGAATTGTATTGAAGTGGTTATATCAAGGTATGTAAGACATACTCTATCTAATCTTTGGCATGAATAATGACCCATGGCACTCTCAAGTAAGCTTCCAACATTTTCCTACGACACATGACACATAATAACATCATATGATCTTCGACACTACCAATTGAACTTGTTTTCACTTTTAAGATGTCCGGCTAGTCAAAAAAATGTCCATATACTATTGTTGACTCCGAAATGGTTTAATGAGGTATCCATGATTCTCTACTTCATTTTCATGATATTGATTACCTATTTACATGTTTTTCCTATTGAGGTATCATGGTTTCAAGTTCCATAAGGTGTGACCACAAAGTAACCAATCTCAAAGATTAATTGAATTAAGAAATGGAATGTCTTTATTTTAAATTGATGATATGATGTATTGTATTAGTACCACTGATCAGTTGGCCATTGTATTATAAAGATTATGTATATATGCTATTCCAGGGGTGGTCCCTGATGTATTGTATTAGTACCACTGATCAGTTGGCCATTGTATGACATATGTTATGTATTGATAAGGAATACGGGAAGTAATGATATGAAAGTAATGTGCAGGTATCCCATCAGCTCTTTTAAGTGTGGTCTACTCATACTGTTTATTCACTGGTATCTGGGTTCTGTTGATCTTTTGTATGTCATCTTGATACTCACTGCCTTACATACTCAGTACATATTTCCGTACTGACGTCCCTCATGGGGGACCTGTATTCATGCCTGCAGAAATAGGTACTTCAGGTCGTACACCTCCATAGTAAGAGCCAGGACATTCTATTGATAGTGGTGAGCTCCAGTTGTTTCGGGGCATCCCAAGTCATTTCTATATGTATTTTTGGTACTTTTATAAAAGTCTTTTGTGGGCGGGTGTTTGTCCCGACCCTAACTCAGTTGTGTATCTATGTAGAGGCTTTTGTAGACATATTGTACAGCCATAGGAGTGTTTGGTTGATAGACGTGATGGCTCTGACGGCCAATTACTGTTTATATATATATATATGCGTGTCTGCTGGGCTGATACAGGTACTGTTTTCTTCTATTTACAACGAAGTGCTGCCCAAATTTCTAATTTTCGTAAGTAATGTAAATGTGAAAGTATAGGTTATGAACGGGTTCTCCCGGGCCTCCTCGGCTACGGGTGTCAGTCCGCTCCAATGGGATTTGGGGTATGACAGAAGTGGTATCAGAGAAGTTCGTCCTAGTGAGTCTACAAAGCCGTGTCTAAGTAGAATCTCGTTTATCGGTGTGTTGTGCACCACATCTATAAACAGGAGGCTATTGGACATTTAGGGATTGTTTGCATTCTCCATTTCTTAGATCGTGCAATAGAGCCCATATTAGAGATAAAGTCATAATCGATCGCTTAATCCAATTGTTTTTTTATTTTTTATTTTTTATTTATTATAGTAACGATGCCGGTTACAAGGAGAAAGAATAAGTGGAAGCGAGTAGATGTAGTGGCCGGAGAAGGTACTAGTAAGTCACCACCGGCACAAGCTGAACAAAGTGAGTCTCAAGCTGAGCATATATCAGGAGCTTCTTCTCCTCTGGAAGGGCTATCTATTAATGCTGTTGATCGAGATTTGAGGGATGCAGTACAACTTCTGACGCGTATAGTTGCCGGTCAAGTTCAAGGGCAAGCTATTCCTACCACGGGTTCTAGTTGTACGGATAGAGCAGCTAGCCTTCGAACACAGGATTTTCTGAAACTGGATCCTCCTACTTTTACCGGATCAAATATTAACAAAGACCTGCAGGACTTTTTCGATCAAACCCAAAGGGCTCTAGATGTTATGCACGTATCCGGTAAAGAGATGGTTGAGCTAGCAGCATATAGACTGAAAGGAGAGGCTATATTGTGGTACGAGGATTGGAAACGATCTAGGGGTATTGATGCACCTCCAACTACGTGGGGAGAGTTCAAAGATGCATTTATTGATCATTATCTTCCATTTGAGACTCGTCAGGCCCGTGCAGATCAATTCTTAAATCTTCGTCAGGGTAATATGAGTGTAAGGGAGTATAGTCTTCGATTTAACTCCTTGTCTCGATATGCTTCTAATGTGGTAGCTACTATGGATGACAGAGTTCATCACTATGTGGATAGATTGGAACCATACTTGGTTAGAGATTGTACCATTGCTGCTTTGAACAAAGACATGGATATAGCGAGGATACAAGATTTCGCTCAGAAAATGGAAGATCAGAGGCAAAGAAGAAGAACCCAGGAATCAGAAAAAGGATATTCTAAGCGGGCCAGAGCTATAGGGCAGTTTATGGCATCTCAGGAAGGTTTTAGGCCTTCGTTCTCTCATAGATTGCCTAGCCCGTTATCTTCTTATCCTGCAATTATTGCTCCACCGCAATTTCAAAGGTTCAGAGGTAATCAGTTCGGGCAAAGTAGTGAAAATCAGAGTTCGCGAACAGTGGGGTATCAAGGGCAAGGGAGTATGAGTCAATTGAGACCTCCACGACACCCGTGCCCCATATGTAGAAGATTTCACTTTGGAGAATGTCGGCTTGGAATGAACAATTGCTTTTGGTGCGGTAAGCCGGGGCATATGGCTAGAAATTGCCCACGCAGGACCACAGGTGGTATAACACGACCTACCGGATCAGCTGTTGCGTCATCATCGGTGCCTCCTTTGAGTAGGGGTGCACAACCTATGGGTCACGATAGAGGTGATAGAGGAGCAGCTAGTTCTAGCGGAGCTCAAAACCGTGTGTATGCCCTAGCAGATCGGCAAAATTTAGAGTCTTCTCCAGACGTGGTTACAGGTACGCTGTCCATATTTGCATTTGATGTGTATGCCTTAATTGATCCTGGTTCTACATTATCGTATGCTACTCCTTTGGTTGCGGGAAGGTTCGGAAGAACACCCGAATTATTAGCCAAGCCATTTGAAGTATCAACGCCAATGGGGGAATCTCTTATAGCTAGGAATGTTTATCGAAATTGTGTTGTGAATATTTGTGGTCGTGATACGATGACCGATCTTGTTAAGTTAGAAATGGTAGATTTTGATGTTATTATGGGCATGGATTGGTTAGCGTCTTGTTATGCTACAGTAGATTGCCGTTCTAAGAAGGTATATTTCCATTTCCCAAATGAGGCAGTCCTTGAATGGAAGGGTAATATTGGCGCGCCGAGAGGTAGATTTATTTCTTACTTTAAGGCAAGAAAAATGATTTCCAAGGGGTACATATACCATTTGGTTAGAGTAAGGGATACAGAGGCAGAGCCGCCAACTTTTCAGACCGTTCCGGTTGTGAATGAATTTCCTGAAGAACTACCAGGTTTACCTCCTGAACGAGAAGTGGAGTTTGGTATTGATATGTTTCCAGACACACAGCCAATCTCAATTCCTCCTTATAGAATGGCACCAGCAGAGTTGCGAGAATTGAAAGAGCAACTGAAAGACTTGCTAGAGAAGGGATTCATCAGGCCTAGTATGTCCCCTTGGGGAGCACCAGTATTGTTTGTGCGTAAGAAAGATGGTTCGCTGAGGATGTGTATTGACTATAGGCAATTGAATAAGGTGACTATCAAGAATAAATACCCTCTTCCCCGAATTGATGATTTATTTGACCAGTTGCAGGGTGCCCAGTGTTTTTCCAAGATTGACTTGAGATTAGGCTATCATCAAGTGAGAGTCAAAGATAAAGATATACCCAAGACAGCTTTCCGAACACGGTATGGTCATTATGAATTCCTGGTTATGTCATTCGGGCTGACAAATGCACCCGCAGTTTTTATGGATCTGATGAATAGGCTGTTAAGCCATTTCTAGATGTGTTCGTGATAGTTTTCATAGATGATATTCTGGTCTACTCTAGATCAGAAGAGGATCATGTTAATCACTTAAGGCAGGCATTGCAGATTCTTCGTGATCGTAAGCTGTATGCGAAGTTTTCTAAATGTGAGTTTTGGCTTAAGTCAGTGGCATTTTTGGGCCATATTGTATCCAGTGAAGGCATAAAAGTTGACACTCAGAAGATTGAGGCTGTGAAGAATTGGCCAAGACCCACGACGCCTACAGAGATTCGTAGTTTCCTCGGGTTGGCAGGTATTTATAGAAGGTTTGTTGAAGGTTTTTCTTCTATTTCTGCACCCTTGACTAAGTTGACGCATAAAGCCTCCAAGTTTCAATGGAATGATGCCTGTGAAAAGAGTTTCCAAGATCTGAAGAGCAAGTTGACTTCTACACTGGTATTGGTACTTCCTGAAGGCACAGAAGGGTATGCAGTGTACTGTGATGCTTCGAGAATTGGATTAGGATGCGTATTAATGCAACATGGTAGAGTAATAGCCTATGGCTCTAGAAAGTTGTGACCACATGAGAGGAATTATCCCACGCATGATCTTGAGCTAGCTGCAGTTGTATTTGCTTTGAAGATATGGCGCCACTACTTATATGGGGTTCATGTTGACATATATACCGATCATAAGAGCCTGCAATATATCTTCAGTCAGAAAGATCTAAACTTGAGGCAGCGGAGATGGCTTGAATTGTTGAATGATTACTATGTTGATATCTTGTATCATCCAGGGAAAGCGAATGTGGTAGCGGATGCACTGAGTCGTAAGTCTAAAATGGCATCTATAGAAAAGCAGGGGATGATTAAGGATCTTCACCAACTAGCTAATTTGGGAGTTCGACTTCTCGAAACTCCAGATGAAGTGGTTATTGTACGTAATGCAGCGGAATCTTCATTGATAGATGAAGTGAAAGAGAAGCAGTATGCAGATCCAATTTTATTGCAGCTTAAGGAGGATGTGCAGAGTGGAACGACAAAGGCATTTGAGCTTACGCGAGAAGGAGTGCTTCAGTGTCAGAATCGTTTATGTGTACCTGATGTAGTTGAGCTAAGAAAGGGAATTATGACAGAAGCACACTGTTCAAGGTATTCCATCCATCCAGGGTCGACTAAGATGTATCAAGATTTGAAAGCAATATATTGGTGGAATGACATGAAGAAGAATATTTCCGAATTTGTAGCTGAATGTCCGAATTGTCAAAGAGTCAAAGTAGAACACCAGAAACCCGGTGGTTACATGCAATGTATAGATCTTCCAGTCTGGAAGTGGGACAAGATCAATATGGATTTCATCACGGGTTTGCCTCGTACATTTTGGAAGTTTGATTCCATATGGGTGATCATTGATAGGCTTACCAAATCCGCGCACTTCTTACCAGTTAAGACAACTTATACGACGGAAGAGTATGTGAAGTTGTATATTAAGGAGATCGTTCGGTTACATGGAGTTCCAATTTCCATTATATCCGATCGAGGAGCCCAATTTACCACGAATTTCTGGAAGTCTTTTCAAAGGAGTTTGGGGACACAAGTAAATCTAAGTACGGCTTTTCATCCTCAAACGGACGGACAAGCGGAACGTACCATCCAGACACTTGAAGATATGCTACGAGCATGTGTATTAGATTTCAAAGGCAACTGGGATGATCACCTACCTCTTATCGAGTTTGCCTACAATAATAGCTATCATTCAAGTATCAAAATGGCACCATATGAAGCATTGTATGGAAGAAAGTGTAGATCGCCAATAGGATGGTTTGAAGCAGGTGATGCGGTCTTGTTTGGACCGGATCTTGTTTATCAAGCAATGGAGAAGGTTAAAGTGATCCAACAACGGCTTGAAACAGCTCAAAGTCGACACAAATCTTATGCGGATGTTAGAAGAAGAGGACTTGAGTTTTCTATCGACGATTGGGTATTCTTGAAAGTATCACCAATGAAAGGAGTGATGAGGTTTGGCAAGAAAGGAAAGTTAAGTCCACGATACATAGGTCCGTACAAGATCATTCAAAGATTTGGACAAGTTTCTTATGAGTTAGAGCTACCTCAAGAGCTCTCAGCAGTTCATCCCATATTTCATGTTTCGATGCTTCGCAAGTACATCGGAGATCCATCGCACATCACTACTACGGAAGATGTACAAGTTACAGAAGATCTCACTTTTGAAGAAATGCCTATTGCTATTCTTGATCACCAAATTAAAAAGATAAGGAATAAAGAGATAGCATCGGTAAAAGTACTTTGGAGGAATCAACAAGTTGAGGAGATCACATGGGAAGCTGAGGAAGCGATAAAGATTAAGTACCCTTACCTATTCAACGATGAGGAGGAAGTTCATGAGACGGAAGAAGAACAATAACAAGTAAGTGTTTATTTTTATGCAAGTATGTTATAGTGATGAATATGTTAACTGTAAGCTTGGACATGTCTTAATTGAGTAACTATGCTAACATTCGAGGACGAATGTTCTTAAGGGGGGAGAATGTAACACCCCGTAAATTTTTTCGTACACTTATCGCGATTATATGGAGTCCTAAAGGCTTGCGTATGGGTTAAATTAAGTTTATGGTGTTCGGAAGTATCCCGTCAATAGTTTTATGTGTAGGTATTGGAATAAGCTTTCCAACGATATAAAGTTTGCCCAAAACAGAGGAGTATTTCATATAAGCGAGCACATTCGAAATTTCAAAACGGTGGCCGGGAAGCCTGTGAACAGTAAATCTGCAGGAAAATTACTGCAGCTAGGCAATTTTTTTTTTTTGGATCAACTTTAGACGATCATAAATCCTTGTAAAACAAGAACCGTGCAAGATGATATATATCGACGAAAAGATCCGAGAGTCTTCTTTCCGATGAAATTGGTTTCATCCAAATCCAATGTCTGAGTAAGGAGCTATACCCGTTTTACTACAGCCTATCAAAAAAAAAACAGAATTTTGGGACAGATTTTTGGGTCAACTTTAAATGACCATAACTCCTTTTACAGGAAGAACTGGGTGGTATACTTTATATTAAAATAAAATCCCTTTGAATTATATTTCCAATGCAATTGGTTTCACCCAAATCCGATACCGGAGCAAAGAGTTATGATCGATTTACTTCAGCCTATCAAAACTGTCCACTGGGACAGATTCGGATTTTATTTAAATTTTTAGGGCAAAATGGTCATTTTCTATTACCTCTTGGACGAAAATTGGTCTTTATAAACATACACTTAGCCTCATATATATCATATATCATCCAATTATTAAGAGAAGGTGAAACCCTAGCCTAATTTCAACTTCAAATATTTTGTGATTCAACCGTAGAAAATTCTAATTGGTTCCGTAGTTGTGTTCACCATCTCGAAAGCTTCGAGAAGCACCCCATGGTTATGTAAGGAGGATTCTAAATACAGGAGTTCATTGTTAAGGTATGAATATTGTTTATTCTTGATTCTTATCCATGAATAAGTATTGATAAAAGATTATGAGTATTGTCTTGATGTTGGAAGATAACTAGAAACATAGTTATGAATTGTTTTGTATAAATTGTTAGTAGTAAATTATGGAAGTTGTTGTATTGGATTATGGAGGATGAATTGTGGTGATATATCATTATATTAGTGGTTATGTATGCCTAGTGATCATGTTGGTATTGGATGGTGATTAAGAGGGGAAATAAGGCTAAGAGTGATGTTGAGGGATATTGCATGAAAATACATGATATGTGAATGTAATAAGAGTATAAGAGGATGTATGTAGCACTCTTATTGATGAGTTAAAGGATTACTTCCTAGACATTATTTGGTGAAGTTAATACCTAAATGGTAAGGTTTGGTTGCTAATACTAGTTTGCCACAAATGACTTATTGTAGATAAGTGTTCGAAGAGTACGGGAAGTCAAGTTGGACTTGTATTGAAGTGGTTATATCAAGGTATGTAAGACATACTCTATCTAATCTTTGGCATGAATAATGACCCATGGCACACTCAAGTAAGCTTCCAACATTGTCCTACGACACATGACACATAATAACATCATATGATCTTCGACACTACCAATTGAACTTGTTTTCACTTTTAAGATGTCCGGCTAGTCAAAAAAATGTCCATATACTATTGTTGACTCCGAAATGGTTTAATGAGGTATCCATGATTCTCTACTTCATTTTCATGATATTGATTACCTATTTACATGTTTTTCCTATTGAGGTATCATGGTTTCAAGTTCCATAAGGTGTGACCACAAAGTAACCAATCTCAAAGATTAATTGAATTAAGAAATGGAATGTCTTTATTTTAAATTGATGATATGATGTATTGTATTAGTACCACTGATCAGTTGGCCATTGTATTATAAAGATTATGTATATATGCTATTCCAGGGGTGGTCCCTGATGTATTGTATTAGTACCACTGATCAGTTGGCCATTGTATGACATATGTTATGTATTGATAAGGAATACGGGAAGTAATGATATGAAAGTAATGTGCAGGTATCCCATCAGCTCTTTTAAGTGTGGTCTACTCATACTGTTTATTCACTTGTATCTGGGTTCTGTTGATCTTTTGTATCTCATCTTGATACTCACTGCCTTACATACTCAGTACATATTTCCGTACTGACGTCCCTCACGGGGGACCTGTATTCATGCCTGCAGAAATAGGTACTTCAGGTCGTACACCTCCGTAGTAAGAGCCAGGACATTCTGTTGATAGTGGTGAGCTCCAGTTGTTTCGGGGCATCCCAAGTCATTTCTATATGTATTTTTGGTATTTGTATAAAAGTCTTTTGTGGGCGGGAGTTTGTCCCGACCCTAACTCAGTTGTGTATCTATGTAGAGGCTTTTGTAGACATATTGTACAGCCATAGGAGTGTTTGTTTGATAGACGTGATGGCTCTGACGGCCAATTACTGTTTATATATATATATATATGCGTGTCTGCTGGGCTGATACAGGTACTGTTTTCTTCTATTTACAACGAAGTGCTGCCCAAATTTCTAATTTTCGTAAGTAATGTAAATGTGAAAGTATAGGTTATGAATGGGTTCTCCCGGGCCTCCTCGGCCACGGGTGCCAGTCCGCTCCAATCGGATTTGGGGTATGACATTTGGGCACCGCATAAGCTTCTTCTTGAACCTCTCCCATGTTTCGTGGAGAGCTTCAGTTGGAAGCTGTCGAAAATTGCTGATCTCATCTCGTAACTGTGCTCTCTTGGATGGTGAAAAGAATATTTCTAGGAAAGCGTCTTTCAGTTGCCTCCAATTAGTAATAGAGCCAGGAGTCAGCCAGTTTAACCATAGAGTTGCCTCTCCAGATAGAGACAATGGAAATAAGCGCAGTCGAATTGCATTCTGTCCAACTCCTAGATTGTCAAACGACTTGCATGTTGAGATAAAATTGATCAGATGCATATTAGGATCATCGCCTGCAAGTCCACCAAATAACCCTTTGAGTTGTAATAGCTAAATCATGGTGCTGGTGATATTGAACTTGGCTCCGGGTGCCAAGGGTGGAGGAATAATAGCCCCTGTGGCACCAGCCACATCCAAATCGTCATCATCATCATCGAAAGGGGCCTGCACAGCTCGGCGTTCAGGTCTCATTCTAGCTTGACGATCTCTCCTGTTCACAGGTGCTGCCACCTCACCAGCACACCTTGGATTTAATAACTCATCATCACCCAGGTCCTCTTCATCAAGATTTGTTGCCCGACCTGGGTTATCAATATTCTGTTGATGCACTTGAGCAGCTGCCAATGCAGCTAATCTTTCCTGCTCCTGTTGAGCAGCCATTCGTTCAAGGTTTCGTTGTGCATCCATTCTGTCAATAAGATGTGGTTCAGGATTTATAGGTAATAACGGTTGACCAGAACTTCGTGTATTTGGCATGTACTCCAATAAACCTGAACAAAACAAAAACAACAAACAAAAATTTAAATTCGAGAATCTTTGACCAAAGGGTCTATTAACTATCACAAACTTAGTTGACAACCGTATTCCCCGGCAACGACGCCAAAATTTGATACGCCCAAATTACAACTCTCGTTAGAAAGTGTAAGTTGTCGCTGTCAAATATAGAACCCAACTGGGTTGGGTGTCGAATCCCACAGGGAATACTCTGGTCACTAAGTGTTGCAATTATTAGTAGACTGTTGGTCGAAAATTCCAAGGAAAAAGGGGGGTTTGGTTTAGGCGTGAACTAATATTATCAAAGTAACAATGGAACGATTTGCGTAGTAAGATTTAATCACAGAGATTGATAAGTTAGGGTTATGTCCACCTTATAAGTTCTACTTCTCTATTAACTATGAGTAATGCGGAATTTAGACGTGCATGCACTTATAGAGAATTGTATTCTAATTCTAAATCCAAGTGTTTCTCAACCATCAAGGATTTATTTCGCTTTAGCTCTCTCGAGCCTAAAGTGTATAACAAATGGTACAAATTCTCCAAGAAGTTAATCCGGTTAAGGCATTAGCGTGTAAATAGAGGTTGGAAACCCTATTTCCTTGTCACACGTTCTTTTCCAAACATGCAACTTTTCTCTCGAACAAGTTAATGCTATAATGGCGTATTCTCTATGTTTGTAACCATGAGAATTCAATCAAAACGAAGAGAGTAATGATATAAGTAGCATAACACATCAAGAATTCACAAACTCATAGCAATAGATAGTATCTTACAAGGTTTCCATAACCCTAACAGATAAGTTTAGCTACTCATGAATACAACGGAAATCACAATAGACATAATCATCATACCACAACTTAGAAAAATCTCGGCTATGGAGATGAAACGTGTTTTCTCTTTTCGTTCCTCAAGAAAGCCGTGTTCTCTGTTCTCAAAACTATTACAGAATCTCCAAATTGAATAATGAATAATGTCGAATGATAATGATGCTGAAAAATTCAGCAATAAGGTTTTTAATAGCATCCTTGTCTAATAAGTTACTACTGCATCCTTAAGTATTTAAAAATACTGGGTTTGCCCGGGAAAAAGTTCCCATGCATCACATTCAGTCCAAAAAATGCCTTCCCTCTTATGTGAAGTTTTCCTTTGCTGCCCATAGGTCCACAAAGTGCTGAAATCTTCATCATTAGTACCTGAAAAACATGCTAATCACATAGGTCAGCTCACTTAAAGGAAAATGGACTAAAAGTGCAAGAATTATATATTTTATCCTCAAAACTTAGCCAAAACATGGGTAAATTATGGTGCTTAGACGTATAAATATGCCCAACATCAGGCGGTTAGCAACAATATCACTGTAGAAGAAGAGTCCACTGCATCCAACAAAAGGGCTTCTGTCTTTGACCGACTTGGAGAATCAACTGCAAGAACTTCTGTGTTAGAAAGGTTAGGACCTCTAAATAAGAGGAAAATAAACAGGTGTAAAAGGAGTCGTCAAAGCACGATGATGCACTCTTCACTTAAAATACAAAAGGATTTCCAAAGTTTGATTCCTTCTAGAATGAAGCAACAGACGGAACTGGTAGTTTCATGCAATGAGGTGCTAAAAGAAAAGGCGCATACTGTGGTTTATACCAAGCAACACAAAGAATATGAAGAGAGTGTCGGCTCCTCATATCATATTACGACCCAGAACGAGAAAGATGTCTCATCTCAAATAAAGGTTGATGAAGAGATAAAATATGTCTTTTGGTGTTATCATATATCCATCATCGAAGATGATCCTCAATAGGAAGAATATGTTGTAGATGCTCCATTGAAACTTGAAGGAGGAGTAAAGGCCACAATAGATCCCTTGAAGGAAGTTAATCTTGGAACCGATGAAGACCCAAGACCAACTTACCTGAGCGCATTTCTAGAAACGAAAGAGGAAATCGCTTATATGGACATACTTAAAGAATATATGGATGTATTCACTTGGAGATATAAGGAAATTCCTGGTATAGATCCAAAAGTAGCGGTCCATCAGTTGGCGGTCAAGAATGGTGTCCGTCATGTAAAACAAGCCCAAAGATGCTTTAGGCTGGAGTTTGTTCCTTTGATTGAAAATGAAGTTAACAAACTCATTGAAGCGGGCTTTATTCGTGAAGTCAAATATCCCACATGGATTTCAAGTATTGTTCCAGTACGGAAGAGGAATGGCCAAATTCGAGTTTGTGTCGACTATCGGGATATCAACAATGCATGCCCTAAGAATGACTTTCCAATCCCCATACCTGAGATGATGATTTTTGCCACCATTGGTTATGAGGCAATGTCCTTCATGGATGGTTCATCCGGCTACAATCAAATTAGTATGGCGCCAAAGGATGAAGAACTCACTGCATTTTGTATGCCCAAAGGTATTTATTGACACAAGGTAATGCCTTTTGGTTTGAAGAATGCTGACGCCACTTATCAAAGGGCTATGCAGAATATCTTTGACGACCTTCTCCATAAAAATATTGAATTCTACATGGATGATCTAGTGGTGAAGTCAAGAAAGAGAGACAACCACTTAAAAAACCTAAGCATGGTATTCGAGTTACTTCGAAGATATCAACTTAGGATGAATCCGTTGAAGTGTGCCTTTGGAGTTACTTCTGGAAAGTTTCTTGGCTTGATTGTGCGACACCGAGGAATTGAAATTGATCAAGCTAGGTTGATGTAATTTTGAAGATGCCCGAGCCTCGAAATATTCGTGAGTTAAAAAGCCTTCAAGGAAGGCTAGCATATTTAAGGAGGTTGATAACGCTCAAACTACAGCTCTCGTAAGAGTGTAAGCGGTCGTTGTCAAATATAGAACCCAACTGGGTTGGGTGTCGAATCCCACAGGGAATACTTGGTCACTAAGTATGCAACGATTAGTAGACTGTTGATCGAAAATTCTATGAAGGGGGGATTTAATTGTAGCGTGAATTAAGAGTATCAAAGTAACAAAGAAAAACAAAATGTTTAGTAGGTTTTAATCAATGAGAATTGTAAGTCAGGGTTATGTCCACCTTATGAGTTTTACGTATCTATTGGCTATGAGTTATGCAGAATTCAGACATGCATGCACTTATAGAGGTTCGTATTCTATGGTAAATCCTAGTGTCTTTCGACCATCAAGGATTATATCACTTTAACTCTTTCGAGCTTAAAGCGTATACTAATGGTACGAATTCTCCAAGAGGTTAATCCAGTTACGGCACTAACTTTTAAACAGGGGTTGGTAGCCCTATTTCCTTGTCATTCTCTCTTTTCCAGACATGTAACTTTTCTTTCAAATAAGTTAATGCTATACTGGCGTATTCTATATGTTTGCAACCACAAGAATTTAATTAAGATGAAGAGAGTAATGATATAAGCAGCATACGTACCAAGAATTCACAAACTCATAGCAATAGATAGTATCTCATAAGGCTTCCATAACCCTAACAGAGAAGTTTAGCTACTCATAATTGTGAAGGAAAACCACGAGGATATCATCATACCAAAGCAATAACAATATCACGATAAGGAAGTATTGGCGTCACTTGTGGCATGAATTCCTTGCTAGTAGCGTTTCTCCTCTCGTGAAAATTAAAAGTCGAATAAAAAAGACTTGAATTAATGAATGAGTGAATAATAAAAAGCTTGCTGAAAAAATCAGCAAATAGGGTTTTTATAACATCCTTGTCCTAGTCCTACTGGGTTACTGCATACTTGTCCTAGTCCTACTAAGTTACTGCTGATCCCCCAAGTCTTTAGAAATATTGTTTTTGTCCGGGACATGTTTTCCATGCATCACTTTCAGTCCATAAGCTTCCAAAAGCTGCCTTCCTTCTTACGTGAAGTTTCCTTTGGCGTCAAACAGCCCATAAAGTGCTGAAATCTTCATCATTTATACCTGAAAACTTGCTAATCACGTTGGTTAGCTCACTTACAGGAAAAAGGACTAAAAGTGTAGGAATTATATATTTTGTCCTCAAAACTTAGCTAAAATATGGGTACATTAAGGTGCTTTAGGCGTGTAAATACGCCTAACATCAACACCCCACACTTAAATCTTTGTTCGTCCTCAAACAAAAATATCATGTCCATATAAACATCCACTTAGGGTTTCACAGTAACAGCACAAAATATTCATCAAAACAGGCACGACAATTATTAACAAAGAGTAGTTTTCTGATCACTACTAGAAACAATTCAACCTCCAACATAGACTCGTGATGATGGTTAATTCGTATTCAAAAGTTAAGGCACAAAGAATCATACAAGACTACCCAAAACTCATCAACCATGTGTGTCTCACAATATATCACCCATAATTACTCACAAGTATTTCATTTTTCAAAACATGGGTATAAGATTATCCTTGCTCTCACTCTCACAAAGAATTCATATGTTGCAACTGATGACCATAGGCTTGCCCTTAGTGTAATGCTCCACTAATATCAGAATGCTAAGCTTAGGATCAAATAGGTCTTTTACAGGTTGTAATGTAGGCTAAGGGACGGGTAGGACTATTTTGGCCAGAAATAGTGACTATGTTCCTAAGCGCTTTAATACATCACATTATGCCATTAACACTCTCTTTTAATCAACCCTTCTACCTTTCTTTCATCTATCACCCCTTTTCACCTATTTTGCCATTCAAGCATAACTATCTTTTTATTTAATCATAAACACAATTTATCTTTTTGTTTTTCTATTTCATTTTCTTTTCTTTTCTCCTTTTTTTTATAACACACCTCTATGATAGACACTCTTTTTCATAACAAATTCAAGTACCAATACACTCTAAGGCATTACTCTCACCCAATTTCCTCTTATTTTGTCACATGACTTCACAATTTAAAGCACTTAGGAATTTGGATCAAATTATGGTCTTGAAAAAAAAAATAGATTAGGCTTATATATAAGGCTGTCAAAGAAAATGGCTAAAGGCTCAAAGGGGGTTAACTAAGGTAATGTCCATGGGTAGGTAAAAAAAAGGTAAACAATCACAGGCTGCCAAAGAAATGCCTAAATCATCTCCTAAACTCACACTCTTTATTTCGCTTTACACACACACACCAGGCAAGTTCTAGCATCAGTCACAACACAGAATATACTATCACCTCACACACACAAGGCACATGGTTAACTTTATTAGGAGCAGTATAGACTCTTGACCCAATAGATGAATGAATTAAACCACACAAATATCACACAGTGAGTCACACTTGGAGCCTAAACGTCTCAATAGCAATGATTTTAGCACAAACTCTTGTCATAATACCATGCTACCTATCAGAACAATTTTATGCAAAATTAAAAAAAAATCTAAAATTTAACTACTAACAACTAAATACAACTAAAACAAATAAACATAAATGCAAATGCAGATAAAGAAGTATAGCATACAATTACCAGCACCCCACACTTAGACGGGACACACTGCCCTCAGTGGAAAATAAATAAGAAGAACCTGATTAGTCGGACTCATCCTCTATGTCTGGGGTCATACCCCCTGCATCAGAATCATCATCAGAGTCGTCGTCATCAGAGTTCTCCTCCACGTCGGAGTCTGGCATTCGTCGATCATCATCGGTTGGCATGTCATCATCAAGAGGTTCCTCAAAATATACACCTACTCCACACATAGCCCTCGCATGCTCATTCATTGGGTAGTCATAATCCAACTGTTGGAGCTCTTCAGCAGTTGGAACACGACCCCCGCTCATCATGGTAAACCTCGTCATGCCATATAAATGGCGGAAGAAGCTTTCGTCGCGAGCATGTCTTTCTGCAGTGGTTAGGTTGACGCCATGCATGGATTCAGCATCTTTAACCTTTGTGAGGTCAACCTTCTTCGGGTTGTGTGGAAGCTTATGATCTGCAGGTTCCTCTTCGATGTCCTCCTTCCTCAATATCGCAGTAAACAGATTGCAAAAGCTGAAGTGGGACCTCTTGTGCAACCTGGCCTTACGCATTGAAGATCGAATAATCGCCCCAATGTTGATGGTGATGTTCGTCATCAAAGCGTACACCAAGCACACTCTATCACGTGTGATCTTTGTGTACTGTGACCCTAGAATCAGGCAAAAATTTACTATCCGCAACCATATACGAGCTTCTCTGTTCAAGGAGGCATACAGGAAGGTATTGTGCCGACCGGTATCCTTGTGACGACTCCACCGTGCCATTGATCTTGTTCCGCATAGTGTGTGTCTTATTTCCCTGTATGGAGGTCTGCGATAAAGCTCCTTGAGCGGTGATGGATTCACAGATGGAAGACCCAAAAAAGAGTTGAAGAACTCCGCATTCAGTTGCAAGACTTGGCCCCGAATCTTCACTTAACTTCCGGTAGTCTTTGGGGACTAATTGGCATAGAATTCTCGTGTTAGATCAAGATTGCATTCTCCCATATCTTGGAAAATGAAATCAAGATGTAGCTCCATGATTTTAGCCAAAATGCGGGGTTCTTTCTTTGCTAGGCTCTCCTTTTGTATCAACTCCACATGAACATATTTTTTTACTTTATTGTTCTTGTACCACTCCTTTACTTCCTCCTCTAGGACCCATTTTATCCCGTACATGCGTCGAGGTATTTGTAGTGAGGAGGATTCATCTTGCTCTTTTCTTCCCCTTTTCTGGCCTTTCTGTGAGGTAGATGCTTTTTCTTTTCCGGGTCAACTTTTTGGTGCCATTGTACCTGAGATTAAAATAATAGTCATGTTAGCTTCATCTCGGTAGATACAATCGACAAACCAACAGTAGTGGCACTACCCCACACTTAATTTGTTGGGACAGACTTAATTAAGTGGAAGATGTCGATTACTCAGACTTCATCGCCCTACATTTAGGTGTTATGTTCCAACAAATATTCAGCGCAGTCATACTTTTCTTGTCCTCTTCACTATCCTTTTCAATTCTTTTTCATGTATTCTTAACTATGTTTTCATGTTTGGACTAATGCATCTCTTTGAACAAAACTACTACATAGATATCGTATCAATTTATGGCTTAGAAATAATCACAACATCTCATGTTTGTAGTTAACCATGATTTTCATCTCGATGGACAAGTCATTCAAACATACAAGCTTTCGAGTTACAAGATTATGCAATTATCTTAACCATGTCGATTCCGCAAAAGTGTGACAGTGTATCAAAATCAAATTCAGGTTGGAACCAAGCCTAGAACACCCATACGTATTCTTTCACTCACTTAGTTGTATCACAACAAATCACCCACATTCAAATCACCCACACTACTTCAAGATTTAACAATTTATTATAGGCGTAGTGGTGTAGTACTTTACGGAATATAAAAGAAGAGCAAAGAAGTACTTACTTGGTTGATGGCCTCGAAAGATGTTCTTGCAAAATTAAAAGAGCAAAAGGAAAATTTTTGAGAGATTTTGGAGAGGTAGGCGGCGCTTAGGTTGAATTTGCAATGCATTTTTGTTCTAAGACTAAGGTTCTATTTATAGGACAAGCTAGGGTCAGGTTTTGACCCGTTTGGAATCGGATTAGGAGACCAAAAAGTGAGCATAGGCGGCGCCTAATGCTTTGCCTATGCTTGGCATAGGCGGCACCTTTTGCAAAGCCTAGTTGAGCATAGGCGGTGCCTATGCTATGGCATTGTTAGGCATAGGCAGCGCCTATGCTATGGCATTGTTAGGCATAGGCGGCGCCTATGCTATGGCATTCTAGATTCAGAGAGCTTAGGCCATAGCATAGGCATTGCCTTGTTCGTTGCTTAGATTTTCATAGGCAATGCCTAACTCATAGCCTTTTGCTTCTTCATTCCCAACTTACCACCTTCAACATGCAATACTTCCAAATCAAAATTTGAAACCAATCTCCTCCTTTACACCTCTTGCACCTACGCTTATTCAACAACAACAAAAATGATTAGAACGATGGGTTGCCTCCCATCAAGCGCCTTAGTTTTGGTCGTGGCTCGACAAAATCCTAGGAAAACAAAAACAACAAAAATAATTTAAAAATGATGGGTTGCCTCCCACCAAGCGCTTGATTTATTGTCGCGACACGACATAGTTATCTCGATTACTTAGATTTCGTCGAGATAGATGGTGGCCATGCATTTTATCGAGTCAAGAGGACTGATATATGGTTTTACTCGTTGGCCATTCACCTTAAAGACAACACCATTATTGTCTTCTAGCTCAAATACTCCAGACGAGTAGACTTGGCTAATTTTGTACGGACCAGACCATTTAGACCTTAACTTACCTGGGAATATCTTCAGTCTGGAATTGAAAAGAAGTACCATATCACCCTTTTGAAAGTTTCGTTGAATAATCCGTTGATCATGATACTTTTTTATCCGCTCCTTGTAGAAGTCTGATCTTTCATACGCATGTAGACGGAATTCATCCATCTCATTTAGCTGCTCCAATCTCATATTCATGGCATCATCCCAATTCAAATTCAGTCGCTTCAACGCCCATAATGCTTTATGCTCGAGCTCAATGGGCAAGTGACAAGCCTTCCCATAAACTAGTTGGTAAGGGGACATGCCAATTGGCGTTTTGAATGCAGTCCTATAAGCCCATAGTGCATCGTCCAACTTCCGAGACCAATCCTTCATATTAGCGTTTACAGTCTTAGCAAGGATCTTCTTGATCTCTCGATTAGAAACCTCTACCTGTCCACTAGTTTGTGGGTGATAAGGCATGGCTACCTTATGTTGCTTGACCCCATATTTCACCAACACGGATTTGAACAACTTGTTGCAAAAGTGTGATCCTCCATCGCTTATGATGGTACGTGGTACCCCAAAACGAGAGAAGATATTTCTCTTCAAGAATGCTACAACACGTTTTCCTTCATTATCGGCCAGCGCTACTGCTTCGACCCATTTGGATACATAGTCGACAGCAACTAGGATATATTTCATCCCAAATGAATTTACGAATGGGCCCATGAAATCAATACCCCACACATCAAACAACTCTACTTCAAGAATTTTTGACATGGGCATCTCATGGTGCTTCGAAATCGTGCCTTGTCTCTGACATTGGTCACATCTTCTCACAAATTCGTAGGCATCTCTAAATATCGAAGGCCAATAATAGCCGCTTCGCAATACCTTCCTTGCTGTCCGATGACCTGCGTGATGACCCCCAACTTAGGAAGCGTGACATGCTTCCAATATACTAGGCACCTCCATATGAGATATCCATCGCCTAATAACACCATCCGCACATCGTCGAAATAGATATGGTTCATCCCAGAAGTAGTGTCTTACATCATGCATGAACTTCCTCTTTTGATGAAAAGATAGATTCGCAGGCATCACATTACTTACCACGAAGTTCGCAAAGTCTGCATACCATGGTAACTCTTCCATCATCGTGGCTAGGATCTCTTCATCGGGGAATGCATCATCAATCTCATGATCAGGATGCGCTATATGCTCGTTCTCAAGTCTAGATAGATGATCAGCTACTTGGTTTTCGCAACCTTTTCTATCTTTCACCTCGAAATCAAATTCTTGCAACAATAATACCCATCGAATTAGCCTTGGTTTTGCGTCCTTCTTTGCCATTAAATATCTCAGAGCTGCATGGTCTGTATGAACTACCACCTTGGTTCCTAACAAGTAAGCACGGAACTTTTCAAAAGCATAAACAACCGCTAGAAGCTCTTGTTCCGTGACAGTATAGTTCTTCTGGGCTCCGTTTAAGGCCTTGCTCGCACAGTAGATTGGATGAAATAACCTTTCTCTTCTCTGACCAAGTATAGCACCCAAAGCTACCCCGCTTGCATCACACATAACTTCAAACGGTAGAGACCAATCGGGCGCTACAATGATAGGAGCTTCAATTAGTGTAACACCCCGTATTTAAGTACATGTATTGGCGTATTCAAGTACGTGATTGGTCTTATTTATATGGAATTAATTTTTTATATTATTTATACCGGAATTTGCCCGTCGATGGTTCCATACGAAGGTTATTGAATAAGCTTTCCAACGATATAAAGATTTCCAAAAACGGATAAGTTTCGAATATAATCGGGCACGTTCGAAACTATAAAACGGTGGCCGGAATATGGTGAATAGTAAATGTGCAGGAAAATTTCCTGCACACAAACTACTGAGGCCTGCCAGTTTTTTGGGTTGACTTTGAACGATCATAACTCCCTTAATATAATGAACTGGGAGATCTACCACATATAAAAATAAAGATCTTTGAGTCTTATTTTCAATGCAATTGGTTTCATCCAAATCCAACGTCTGAGTAAGGAGTTATACTCGTTTTACTTCAGCCTCTCAAAACAGTTTTTTAGGGTCAACTTCAAACGATCATAACTCCTTGTACAGGAAGAACTGGGTGGCCTACTTTATATTAAATGAAATCCCTTTAAATTATATATCCAACGATACCCATTTCACCCAAATCCGATATTGGAGCAAAGAGTTATGGCCGATTTACTTTAGCCTGTCAAAACAGTCCACCATGGACAGATTCGGATTTACTTAAATTTTTAAGGGCAATATGGTCATTTTCCATCACCTCATGGACGAAAATTGGTCATTATATACATATAATTAGTCTCATATCCATAAATTATCATCAAATTATTGAAAATAAGAAACCCTAGCCTAATTTCAACTCCAATTATCTTGTGATTCAACCGTAGAAAATCCAAATTGATTCCGTAGTTGTGTTCACCGTCTCGAGGGCTTCGAGAAGCACCCCTTATTTGTGCCAACAGGACTTCGAAACCAAAAGGGCCATTTTATGATAAGTGATTTGTAAAGGCGGGAAGTTGTGTTGAATTGGTATCCGAATCTACAACGAGGTATGTAAAGCATACTCTAACAATGTTCTTTGGCATGAAAACACCAATGTTCCATCAAATAAGATTCCGAGGTTGTCCAAAAACATGTATTGTTCTACATTACCAACGAAGTTGTTTCCATTCTATAAAGTGTAAAAATGTTTCATTGATATACCAAAAGGCTCCTATTTCATTGTTGTGATATTGATGATTCTGAAACACATTGTTGATGTACCAATGAGTCTTTATAACATCGTTATTGTATAGAAGGTCTATTACTTGATTCCTATTGATGTATCATTGTTCCAAAGGTACTATATTGGCATGAACACTAATGTAATAATCTCAAAAGCTTTTGAACTAAGTTATTGGAAAGATCTCTTATGTGTGTTACTTGATATACGTGTGGATGGTATCCCAGGGGCATAAGCCTAGCATGGGTCGATCCCAGTTGATATGTACTGGAGGCAGCCTAATGGTCACAGTACGGTACAGTATTGATTATTGTTAGGTGGTTGGAGGTTCGGGAGGAGGAGGTAATGGCGAATGATAATTGTAAAGAATGAAATGAACGAATGTATACCGTTCCACAAATGTGTTTGAATTCAAGAACCCAATTCAGATTAATGATAATGTACCTGATCCTAAAAGTGTTTATGAAGTGTGGTTCACTTCTAGTATGATTTATTCACTTGCGTCTGATTTTCTTGATTCCCCATATCACATATGATTATTTACAGCTTTACATACTCAGTACATATTTCGTACTGACGTCCCTTACGGGGGACCTGCATTTCATGCTGCAGGAACAGGTGCTTCAGCTCACTCACAGCATAGATAGGATCTAGGTCATACAGCTATTGTTGGTGAGCTCCAGTTTGCTTCGGAGCTTTCCGAGTCGGTTCCTTATGTTTTGTCATTGTACAGGAGTCGTGTGTGGGCGGGGGTTTGTCCCGACCCTAGTTATGTCATGTATATCCTAGAGGCTTTGTAGACATAAGGAAGGGTAAAGTCATGGAAGTTTATATAGTCATGTTATATTTGTATATGTGGTGGCCCCGACGGCCAAGTGTTATATATATATATTTGTGCGTGTTGTGCTGATACAGGTAATTAGATTCTTCTATATGCAACGAAGTGTTGTCCAAATTTTTGGTGACAGGTAAGTGAAAGTACAGGTATTTGAATGGGTTCTCCCGGGCCTTCTCGGCTTCGGGTGCCAGTCCGGCCCGGTGGGATTTTGGGGCGTGACAAAAGTGGTATCAGAGAGGTTCGTCCTAGTGAGTCTGCAAAGCCGTGTCTACGTAGAGTCTTGTTTATTGGTGTGTTGTGCACCACATCTATAAACAGGAGGCTATGGACATTTAGGAATTGTTTCTTTTCTTCATGTCTTAGATCGTGCGATAGAGCTTATATTGTATATGAAGTCATAGTTGACCACTAAATCAGTTTGTTTCTCTTATTATAGTAATGATGCCGGTTACCAGAAGCAAGAATACCGGTAAGAAAGTAGATGTGGCTGCCAGAGAGGGGACTAGTAAGTCACCCACTATACCAGCTAATCAAAGTGAGGCTCCAGCTGAGCATGCATCAGAAACTTCCCCCAGTCCGGAATAAATAAGGGGAAGGAGAACTATATCCCCAGAGCCACCTATTAATGCTGTTGATCAAGATCTTAGAAATGCAGTGCAACTTTTGACTCGTATAGTTTCTGGGCTAGCTCAATGGCAAGCTATTCCTACTGCAGGTCCTAGTGGTATAGATAGGGCGGCTAGTCTTCGAACACAGGATTTTCTTAAGATGGATCCGCCTACTTTTACCGGATCCGATCTTAACGAAGATCCGCAGGACTTTATTGATCAGATCCAAAGGGCCCTAGAGGTGATGCATATATCGGGCAGAGAGACAGTGGAGTTAGCTATGTATAGATTCAATGGTGAGGCTATATATTGGTATGAAGACTGGAAACGGTCAAGGGGCATTGATGCACCCCCAGCTACTTGGAAAGAGTTCAAAGAGGCATTTATTAATCATTATCTTCCATATGAGACTCGTCAGGCCCATGCGGATCAGTTCTTAAATCTTAGACAGGGTCATACAAGTGTGAGGGAGTATAGTCTTCGATTTAATTCCTTGTCCAGATATGCTCCTAATGTTAGAGCTACTATGGATGACAGAGTTCATCGGTATGTGAATGGATTGGATCCATATTTGGTTAGGGATTGTACTATTGTTGCACTGAATAAAGACATGGATATAGCTAGGATCCAAGCATTTGCACAGAAAATGGAATATCAGAGGCAAAGAAGAAGAACACAGGAATTTGAAAGCGGATCTTCTAAGAGGGCCAGATCTACAGGGCAGTTTATGGCGCCACAGGGAGGTTTTAGACCTCAATTTTCTGCTAGACCACCTAGGCCATTATTTTCTTATTCTGCAGCTAGTGCTCCACCACAGCATCAGGGGTTCAGAGGCAGTCAATTTGGGCAAAAAAGTGAGGGTCATAGTTCGCGATCAGTGGGTTACCAAGGGCAAGGGAATATGAGCCAATCGAGACCTCTTCGAGAGCCATGCAATAAATGTGGAAGGTATCATTTGGGAGCATGTCGGCTGGGGACTAATGTTTTCTTTTGGTGCGGTATGTCGGGGCATATGATGAGGGAATGCCCACGAAGGGACATAGGGGGTATGGCACGACCTACGGGGTCATTTGTTGCATCATCATCATCGATGCCTTATTCAGGAAGGGGTGCACAGCCAATGGGTCATGTTAGAGGTGATAGAGGAGCCACGAGTTCTAGCGGGGCTCATAATCGTACGTATGCTCTAGCGGATCGACAGAATTTAGAGGCTTCCCCAGATGTGGTTACGGGTACGTTGTCTATATTTTCATTCGATTTATATGCCTTAATTGATCCCGGTTCTACATTATCTTATATTACTCCATTGGTTGCTGGAAAGTTTGAAAGAATATCCGAACTGTTAGTTAAGCCATTTGAAGTGTCCACACCGGTCGGGGAATCTATTATAGCTAGAAGGGTTTATCGAAACTGCATAGTAACTGTTTGTGGTCATGATACGATGGCTGATCTTGTAGAGTTAGAAATGGTAGATTTTGATGTTATAATGGGTATGGACTGGTTGTCGTCTTGTTATGCCACAATTGATTGCTGCACGAAAAAGGTATATTTCCATTTTCCAAATGAATCAGTCCTTGAATGGAAAGGTGAAATTAGCGCGCCAAGAGGTAGATTTATTTCTTATTTTAAGGCAAGAAGAATGATTTCCAAGGGATACATATATCATTTAGTTAGAGTAAGGGATACAGAAGCGGAGCCACCAACTCTTCACGTTGTTCCGGTGGTAAATGAATTTCCTGATGTATTTTCTGAAGATCTTCCAGGTTTGCCTCCTGAACGAGAAGTAGAGTTTGGTATTGATGTAATACCAGGCACCTAACCAATATCCATTCCTCCGTATAGAATGGCCCCAGCAGAATTACGAGAATTGAAAGATTTGCTAGAAAAGGGGTTCATTAGGCCTAGTATTTCCCCTTGGGGAGCACCAGTGTTATTTGTGCGCAAAAAGGATGGCTCGCTGAGGATGTGTATTGATTATCGGCAATTGAATAAGGTGACTATTAAGAATAAATATCCTCTCCCAAGAATTGATGATTTATTTGATCAGTTATAGGGCGCCAAGTGCTTTTCTAAGATTGATTTGAGGTCAGGTTACCACCAAGTGAGGGTCAAAGAAAAAGATATACCCAAAACATCTTTCCGAACAAGGTATGGTCATTATGAGTTTCTAGTTATGTCATTTGGGCTAACAAATGCACCTGCAGCTTTTATGGATTTGATGAATAGGGTGTTTAAGCCATTCCTGGATGTATTTGTGATAGTTTTTATAGATGATATTCTAGTTTATTCTAGATCAGAAGAGGACCATCCCAATCACTTACGACAGACATTGCAGACTCTTCGTGATTGTAAGCTTTATGCAAAGTTCTCTAAATGTGAGTTTTGGTTAAAGTCGATGGCATTTTTGGGTCATATTGTATCTAGTGAAGGGATAAAGGTTGATGCTCAAAAGATAGAAGCTGTGAAGAACTGGCCAAGGCCTACAACGCCGACGAAGATTCGTAGTTTTCTCGGGTTGGCCGGTTATTATAGGAGGTTTGTTAAAGACTTTTCTTCCATTTCAGCACCCTTAACCAAGCTAACCCATAAAGCATCCAAATTCCAATGGAATGATGCATGTGAGAAGAGTTTTCAAGATTTAAAGAACAAATTGATTTCTACACCCGTGTTGGTACTTCCAGAAGGCACCAAAGGGTATACAGTGTATTGTGATGCTTCCAGAATTGGTTTAGGATGTGTATTGATGCAGCATGGTAAGGTAATTGCATATGCTTCTAGACAATTGCGGCCACATGAGAAAAATTATCCTACACACGATCTTGAGCCGGCAGCAGTTATTTTTGCTTTAAAGATATGGCGCCACTACCTATATGGGGTTCATGTTGATATATATACTGACCATAAGAGCTTGCAATATATTTTTAATCAGAAGGATCTAAATTTAAGGCAGCGGAGATGGCTTGAACTATTAAAGGACTACGGTGTTGATATCTTGTACCATCCAGGGAAAGCAAATGTGGTAGCTGATGCATTAAGTCGTAAGGCTATGATGGCGCCTATAGAAAGGCAAGGGATGGTTAAAGATCTTCACCAGTTAGCTAGTTTGGGAGTTCGCCTTCTTGAAACTCCGAATAAAGAGCTTATCGTACATAATACTGCGGAATCTTCATTAGTAGCTGAAGTGAAAGAGAAGCAATATGCAGATCCTATTTTATTACAGATTAAGGAGAACGTTCAGAGTGGTGCGACCAAGGCATTTGAGCTTACGCGAGAAGGAGTACTTCAGTGCCAAAACCGATTGTGTGTGCCGGATGTAGACGGGCTAAGAAAGAAGATTATGACAGAGGCATATTTTTCAAGGTATTCCATTCATCTAGGATCAACCAAAATGTATCAAGATTTGAAAGATATGTATTGGTGGAATGACATTAAGAAGAGCATTGCAGAATTTGTAGCTGAATGTCCAAATTGTCAAAGAGTTAAAGTTGAGCACCAAAAACCCAGAGGCTATATGCAATGCATAGATCTTTCAATTTAGAAGTGGGACATGATCAACATGGATTTTGTTACAGGTTTGCCTCGTACAGCTCAGAAATTTGATTCTATATGGGTGATTGTTGATAGGCTTACTAAATCCGCACATTTCTTACCCGTTAAGACCACTTACACAGTTGAAGAATATTCGAAGTTGTATGTTAAAGAAATAGTCCGATTACATGGAGTGCCAACTTCTATTATATCGGATCGGGGAACTCAATTTACCGCAAACTTTTGGAAGTCTTTCCAACGGAGTTTGGGAACACAAGTGAATCTGAGTACAGCTTTTCACCCTCAGACGGATGGACAAGCAGAGCGCACCATTCAAACACTTGAAGATATGCTACGAGCATGTGTTATAGATTTTAAAGTCAGCTGGGATGATCATTTACCTCTTATTGAGTTTGCCTACAATAATAGCTATCATTCAAGTATCAAAATGGCACCATATGAAGCTTTATATGGGAGGAAGTGTAGATCACCAATAGGATGGTTCGAAGCGGGTGAAACTCTTATGTTCGGACCGGATCTTGTGTATCAAGCCATAGAAAAAGTCAAGGTGATTCAGCAACGGTTGAAAACAGCCCAAAGTCGACACAAGTCATATGCGGATAGTAGAAGAAGAGGGCTAGAATTTTCGTTAGGCGATTGGGTATTTTTGAAGGTATCGCCAATGAAAGGGGTGATGAGATTTGGCAAGAAAGGAAAGTTGAGTCCATGATATATAGGACCGTATAAGATTATTCGAAGATGTGGGCAAGTTTCTTATGAATTAGAGCTACCCCAGGAACTCTCATCAGTGCATCCAGTATTTCATGTATCGATGCTTCGAAAGTGCATCGGAGATCCGTCCCTTATTACTTCTACTGAAGATGTGCAAGTAACAGAAGATCTTACCTATGAGGAGATGCCTATTTCTATATTAGATCGTCAAGTTAAGAAGATGAGAAATAAAGAAGTAGCATCGGTGAAAGTACTTTGGAGAAATCAACAAAGGAAAGAGATTACATGGGAAGCTGAGGAAGCAATGAAATATAAGTACCCTCATTTGTTCAAAGATGAAGAGAAAGTTCAAGAAACGGAGTTAGAACATTAACAAGTAAGTTTTTGTTTATATATGCATAGTATTTATATGATAATGTGAATGTTAATGGTGGACTTGAACTTGTTTTGGTTGAATAACTACGCTAACATTCGAGGACGAATGTCCTAAAGGGGGGAAGGATGTAACACCCCGTATTTAAGTACATGTATTGGCGTATTCAAGTACGTGATTGGTCTTATTTATATGGAATTAATTTTTTATTTTATTTATACCGGAATTTGCCCGTCGATGGTTCCATACGAAGGTTATTGAATAAGATTTCCAACGATATAAAGATTTCCAAAAACGGATAAGTTTCGGATATAATCGAGCACGTTCGAAACTATAAAACGGTGGCCGGGATATGGTGAATAGTAAATGTGCAGGAAAATTTCCTGCACACAAACTCTGAGGCCTGCCAGTTTTTTGGGTCGACTTTGAATGATCATAACTCCCTTAATATAATGAACTGGGAGATCTACAACATATCAAAAGAAATATCTTTGAGTCTTATTTTCAATGCAATTGGTTTCATCCAAATCCAACGTCTGAGTAAGGAGTTATACTCGTTTTACTTCAGCCTCTCAAAACAGTTTTTTAGGGTCAACTTCAAACGATCATAACTCCTTTTACAGGACGAATTGGGTGGCCTACTTTATATTAAATGAAATCCCTTTGAATTATCTATCCAACTATACCCATTTCACCCAAATACAATATTGGAGAAAAGAGTTATGGCCGATTTACTTTAGCCTGTCAAAACAGTCCACCATGGACAGATTCGGATTTACTTAAATTTTTAAGGG
This sequence comes from Capsicum pubescens, assembly GCA_030864215.1. NCBI lineage: Eukaryota > Viridiplantae > Streptophyta > Magnoliopsida > Solanales > Solanaceae > Capsicum > Capsicum pubescens. The sequence goes on along the minus strand of CM061539.1, from coordinate 189,079,447 downwards.
CAATATGGTCATTTTCCATCACCTCATGGACGAAAATTGGTCATTATATACATATAATTAGTCTCATATCCATAAATTATCATCAAATTATTGAAAATAAGAAACCCTAGCCTAATTTCAACTCCAATTATCTTGTGATTCAACCGTAGAAAATCCAAATTGATTCCGTAGTTGTGTTCACCGTCTCGAGGGCTTCGAGAAGCACCCCTTATTTGTGCCAACAGGACTTCGAAACCAAAAGGGCCATTTTATGATAAGTGATTTGTAAAGGCGGGAAGTTGTGTTGAATTGGTATCCGAATCTACAACGAGGTATGTAAAACATACTCTAACAATGTTCTTTGGAATGAAAACACCAATGTTCCATCAAATAAGATTCCGAGGTTGTCCAAAAACATGTATTGTTCTACATTACCAACGAAGTTGTTTCCATTCTATAAAGTGTAAAAATGTTTCATTGATATACCAAAAGGCTCCTATTTCATTGTTGTGATATTGATGATTCTGAAACACATTGTTGATGTACCAATGAGTCTTTATAACATCGTTATTGTATATAAGGTCTATTACTTGATTCCTATTGATGTATCATTGTTCCAAAGGTACTATATTGGCATGAACACTAATGTAATAATCTCAAAAGCTTTTGAACTAAGTTATTGGAAAGATCTCTTATGTGTGTTACTTGATATACGTGTGGATGGTATCCCAGGGGCATAAGCCTAGCATGGGTCGATCCCTATTTATGTGTTTATGGGTGGTATCCCAGGGGCATAATCCTAGCATGGGTCGATCCCAGTTGATATGTACTGGAGGCAGCCTAATGGTCACAGTACAGTACAGTATTGATTATTGTTAGGTGGTTGGAGGTTCGGGAGGAGGAGGTAATGGCGAATGATAATTGTAAAGAATGAAATGAACGAATGTATACCGTTCCACAAATGTGTTTGAATTCAAGAATCCAATTCAGATTAATGATAATGTACTTGATCCTAAAAGTGTTTATGAAGTGTGGTTCACTTCTATTATGATTTATTCACTTGCGTCTGATTTTCTTGATTCCCTATATCACATATGATTATTTACAGCTTTACATACTCAGTACATATTTCGTACTGACGTCCCTTACGGGGGACCTGTATTTCATGCTGCAGGCACAGGTGCTTCAGCTCACTCACAGCATAGATAGGATCCAGGTCATACAGCTATTGTTGGTGAGCTCTAGTTTGCTTCGGGGCTTTTTGAGTCGGTTCCTTATGTTTTGTCATTGTACAGGAGTCGTGTGTAGGCGGGGGTTTGTCCCGACCCTAGTTATGTCATGTATATCCTAGAGGCTTTGTAGACATAAGGAAGGGTAAAGTCATGGAAGTTTATATAGTCATGTTATATTTGTATATGTGGTGGCCCTGACGGCCAAGTGTTATGTATATATATTTGTGCGTGTTGTGCTGATACAGGTAATTAGATTCTTCTATATGCAATGAAGTGCTGTCCAAATTTTTGGTGACAGGTAAGTGAAAGTACAGGTATTTGAATGGGTTCTCCCGGGCCTTCTCGGCTTCGGGTGCCAGTCTGGCCCGATGGGATTTTGGGGCGTGACAATTAGCTTCCCTTTGAGGCATTCGAATGCCTTCAAGCAATCTTCACCGAAGTCGAACTTTGCATCCTTCTCCAAAAGCTTGCATAACGGACTAGCAATCTTTGAAAAGTCTTTAATGAACCTTCAATAAAAACCTTCATGCCCGAGGAAACTATGAACTCCCTTTACAAAGATTGGAGGTGGTAGTTTCTTGATGACTTCAATTTTAGCTCGATCCACCTCAATTCCTCTTTCGGAAATTTTATGCCCAAGAACAATACCTTCTTTAACCATAAAGTGGCACTTCTCCCAGTTTAGCACCAAGTTGAATTCAACACATCTCTGTAACGCCATACTTAGATTCGCCAAGCACGATTCAAACGACTCACCCACAACTGAAAAATCGTCCATGAATACCTCCAAGGTGTCTTCAACCATATCAGAAAAAATGGACATCATACAACGCTGAAAAGTGGAGGGTGCGTTACATAGCCCAAATGGCATATGTTTGAAGGCAAACGTACCATATGGGCATGTAAACGTTGTCTTATCTTGGTCTTCGGGAGCAATACAGATCTGATTATAGCCGGAATAACCATCTAAGAAGCAAAACCATCCTTTCCCTGCCAATCGATCAAGCATTTGGTCCATGAATGGCATTGGGAAGTGATCCTTAAGCGTCCATGAATTCAGCTTCTGGTAGTCCATGCATACTCTCCACCCTGTGACAGGTCTGAGTGGAATTAGCTCATTCCTTTCGTTTGCAACTACCGTCATGCCCCCTTTCTTGGGCACACACTGTACCAGACTCACCCATTTACTGTCAGAGATTGGATACACTACCCCTGCATCTAACCACTTAATAATTTCTTTCTTCACCACCTCTTGCATAGGTGGATTCAAACGTCTTTGATGCTCAATAGTGGGTATGCAATTTTCTTCAAGCTGAATCTTGTGCATACATATCCCAGGAGGAATACCAATAATATCAGCGATGGTCCAACCGATGGCTTCATGTATTTCCATAGAACAGCGATGAGAGCTGCAACTTGCTGCTCACCTAAGTCAGCCGCCACAATAACCGGGAGGGTGTTTCCACTTCCCAAGAATGCGTACTTTAGATGACTGGGTAGCTCCTTCAATTCTAACATTGGTGGCTCTTCAATGGATGGTTTAGCTGGTGGTGTAGGCCGATTTTTGAGATCAAGGTCCAGCTTCTTGGGAGCATAAGGATACGACCCTATTCCTGTTAGAGCACAAATAGTTTCTTCATAATTTTCAGCATCCTCACGCTCAATATTCATAAGCATAGCCGCCAATGGGTCAACAATAACCTGCTCCTCTACGGATAATTCTTTCTCATCATCAAAATAAACATCAGCTACCGAGAACACGTTCAGATCTTTGGATTGCTTCATTGATTTGCATACATCAAAGCAGACTACTTCGTCATTCATCCAGAATAAAAACTCGTTCGCTCTTAAATCAATAAGCACACTCCCTGTTGCAAGGAAAGAGCGCCCTAAGATTATGGGAACTTTAGAGTCCACATCACAATCCAGAATAACGAAGTCTTCCGGAAAGATGAATGAAGAAACCTTCACCAATACATCATATAAAATACCAACAGGTCGTTTTACCGACCTATCTGCCATCACGAGCCTCATATTGGTTGGAGTAGGATCACCCAACCCCAACTTTCTGTAAATAGATAGCGACATCAAATTGATGCTGGCTCCTAAATCACATAATGCCTTGGCAAAATTCAAAGATCCGACAGTGCAAGGAATAGTGAAGGCACCGGGGTCAGCCTTCTTCTGAACTAGTGATCTGGTAGCGATTGCACTGCAATGATGAACAGTATCCGTCAACTCATAACTTGTTTCCCGCTTCTTTGTCAAAAGATCCTTCATAAATTTTGCGTACCCAGGCATTTGTTCCAGTGCCTCGACCAAAGGAACATTAATAGTTAGCTGCTTCAACATAGTCATAAACTTATTGAACCGGTATCGTCAGCTTTCTTCTTCAATCTCTGAGGAAAAGGTGGTGGTGGAAGGGGAATAGTTTTCTCCATCGCTTCCTTTTTATCTTGCTTCAGTTCGGCGATCTTTTCAGGCTATGAACGTTGAGAGGTGACGTCATGAACAACCTCATAAGCTACTTCGGCATCTTTTGGTTCTGCAATGATCTCATTATCTTCTATATCATCAACCACCTGCTTGCCTTTGGATGGATTTTCCAACACTTTACCACTTTGGGTGGTGATAGCCATATACGATCCATCATTCCTTGGATTTTGCACTGTGTCTCTAGGTAGTGTTCCAGCTTTTCTTTGATTTAATGTCGCTGAAAGTTGACTCAATTGCTGCTCTAGTTGCTATATTGCAGTAGAATGCGAGTCAACCAATTGATTTATTGAAGACAAATCGTTCTTCACCTCATTCACTCCCGTATTAGTTGCCTCTACTCCCTTCAACAGCTTCGCCATCATATCTTCCATCGACATCTTCCCAGAGCCAGACGCCACAGCTTCACGATTTCCAGGAGGAACATACAAACCACTCCTGTCAGTCTTATTCTTCCAACCACCTTGATCGCGGTCCTTGTATCCAGATTTATCATAATAGTTCCGACCTTAGTTTCCTTGGGCATTGCCTCGAAAACCCCCCTGATTATTCAAGTAGTTCGCTTCTTCCTCAGAGTCGGATTCATCTCTTCCCTGTGATACAACGGCCTTAACCTTTTCGATCTTCCCTGATAATAAGTGCTTGGTAAGAAGATCCATCTATGTTTTCATATGAGCCATATCTTGGTCACGTTCCTCTTGTCTACGCCTCTGCTCGGCAGTCAAGCCAATAGATACGGTAGATCTTGCTACCTCAGAATCCCTGGTATGCCAAGCTCTACTCTATTTTGTCATACGATCAAGCATATCGCTTGCCTCAAGAAAAGTAAGGTCTATGAATGACCCACCTGCATCATTATCCACCACTGGCTTTGTCACCGAGTTCAAAGCCCTATATAATATTTCCATCAAGTGGATATTCGTCATCTGATGGTTTGGGCACCGCATAAGCTTCTTCTTGAACCTCTCCCATGTTTCGTGGAGAGCTTCAGTTGGAAGCTGTCGAAAATTGCTGATCTCATCCTATGATTGGGCTCTCTTGGATGGCGGAAAGAATCTTTCTAGGAAAGCGTCTTTCAGTTGCCTCCAATCAGTAATAGAATCAGGAGTTAGTCCGTTCAACCATAGAGTTGCCTCCCCAGATAGAGACAATGGAAATAAGCGCAGCTGAATTGCATTCTTCCCAACTCCTGGATTGTCAAACGACTTGTATGTTGAAATAAAGTTGATCAGATGCATATTCGGATCATCTCCTGCGAGTCCACCAAATAACCCCTTGAGCTGCAATAACTGAATCATAGTGATAGTGATATTGAACTTAGCTCCGGGTGCCAAGGGTGGAGGAATAATAGTCCCTGTGGCACCAGCTCCATCCAGATCATCGTCATCATTATCAAAAGGAGCCTGCACAGCTCGGCGGTCAGGTCTCATTCTAGCTTGACAATCTCTCCTGTGCATAGGTGCTGCCACCTCATCTGCACGCCGTGGATTAAGTAACTCATCATCATCCTGGTCCTCATCATAAGGATTTGTTGCCCGACCTGGGTTATCAATATTCTGTTGATGCACTTGAGCAGCTGCCAGTACAGCTAATCTAGCCTTCACCTGTTGAGCCGCCCTTCTGTCAATGTCACGCTGTGCATCCATTCTGCCAATAAGTTGAGGTTCAGGATTTATGGGTAATAACGGTTGACCTGAACTTCGAGTGTTTGGCATACACTTCAAACAAACCTGAATAAAACAAAAACAACAACTAAAAGTAAAATCTGAAATTTTTTTACCAAAGGGTCTAGTTACTATCACAAACTTAGTTGACAACTGTATTCCCCGGCAACGGCGCCAAAATTTGATAACGCTCAAACTACAACTCTCGTAAGAGTGTAAGCGGTTGTTGTCAAATATAGAACCCAACTGGGTTGGGTGTCGAATCCCACAGGGAATACTTGGTCACTAAGTATGCAACGATTAGTAGACTGTTGATCGAAAATTCTACGAAAAGGGGGAATTTAATTGTAGCATGAATTAAGAGTATCAAAGTAACAAAGAAAAATGAAATGTTTAGTAGGTTTTAATCAATGAGAATTGTAAGTCAGGGTTATGTCCACCTTATGAGTTTTACGTATCTATTGGCTATGAGTTATGCGGAATTCAGACATGCATACACTTATAGAGGTTCGTATTCTATGGTAAATCCTAGTGTCTTTCGACCATCAAGGATTATATCAATTTAACTCTTTCGAGCTTAAAGCGTATACTAATGGTACGAATTCTCCAAGAGGTTAATCCAGTTACGGCACTAACTTTTAAACAGGGGTTGGTAGCCCTATTTCCTTGTCATTCTCTCTTTTCCAGACATGTAACTTTTCTTTCAAACAAGTTAATGCTATACTGGCGTATTCTATATGTTTGCAACCACAAGAATTTAATTAAGATGAAGAGAGTAATGATATAAGCAGCATACGTATCAAGAATTCACAAACTCATAGAAATAGATAGTATCTCATAAGGCTTCCATAACCCTAACAGAGAAGTTTAGCTACTCATAATTGTGAAGGAAAACCACGAGGATATCATCATACCAAAGCAATAACAATATCATGATAAGGAAGTATTGGCGTCACTTGTGGCGTGAATTCCTTGCTAGTAGCGTTTCTCCTCTCGTGAAAATTAAAAGTAGAATAAAAAAGACTTGAATTAATGAATGAGTGAATAATAAAAAGCTTGCTGAAAAATTCAGCAAATAGGGTTTTTATAACATCCTTGTCCTAGTCCTACTGGGTTACTGCATACTTGTCCTAGTCCTACTAAGTTACTGCTGATCCCCCAAGTCTTTAGAAATGTTGTTTTTGCCCGGGACAAGTTTTCCATGCATCACTTTTAGTCCATAAGATTCCAAAAGCTGCCTTCCTTCTTATGTGAAGTTTCCTTTGGCGTCAAAAAGCCCATAAAGTGCTGAAATCTTCATCATTTATACCTGAAAACTTGCTAATCACGTTGGTTAGCTCACTTACAGGAAAAAGGACTAAAAGTGTAGGAATTATATATTTTGTCCTCAAAACTTAGCTAAAATATGGGTACATTAAGGTGCTTTAGGCGTGTAAATACACCTAACATCAGAGGTTCATCTCAAACCTGGCCAAAAAATATCAACCATTTAGTCGTCTCATGAAGAAGGACACTCCCTTCGAATGGGACCAAGCTTGTAGTAATGCCTTTGAGAGTATCAAATCATACTTAATGAAGCCACCAGTTCTTGCGGCACCCATACCTGGGAAACCATTTATACTCTACATCACGGCATAAGAGAGGTCAGTTGGAGAACTAATGGCTCAAGAAAATAGTAAAGGTAATGAAAACTCACTTTACTAACTGAGAAGAATGATGACATCAAATGAGCTGAAGTATTATCCAATTAAAAAGTTATGTTTGGCATTGGCTTTCTCTATCCAAAAGATGAAACACTACTTTCAAGCTCATGCTATCTGTCTCGTGTCTAGGGAAAATCCCATCAAGTTCCTAATGTCAAAACCAATCCTAAGTGACTGACTTGCAAGGTGATACCTTCAATTTCAACAGTTTGAGATTGTGTACGTTCACCAAAAAGCTGTAAAAGGAAAAGCATTGGCTGACTTCTAGGCCGATCACCCAATACCTAATGATTGAGATCTGAGTGATGAACTCCCTAATGAAGATGTAATGGTTGTTGAAGTTAGATCCCCATGGAATATGTACTTTTATGGTGCTTCACATCGAGATGGAGCTAGTGCTGGCATAGTGTTTGTCACTCCACAAGAAGAGGTCATCCCCTACTCTTTTACCTTGATGAATCATTTCTCCAATAATGTTGCTGAGTATCAAGCGCTCATACTCGGACTAGAGATGGCTGTCGACATGAAGCAACTGCAATTATAAGTTTTTGGTGACTCCCAATTGGTGATAAAGCAGCTGTTGGGAAGCTATGAAGTCCGGAAGCCTGAGTTAAGACCATATCATGAATATGCACAAAATTTGATGGGATGTCTTGGAGAAGTAACCCTCCAGCATGTGCCAAGGAAGGAAAATAAGCAAGTTGATGCCCTAGCTGCTTTGGCCTCAACCCTGACTCTTCCAAATCAGACGCAAGTCACTATCCGCCAAGAATGGGTAGCACCGCCATCAACTGAGGATGAAGAAAGTAAATTTGAATACCTCGTTGCTATGTCCAAAGCTGTAAATAAAGATTGGCGACAGCCTATCATTGACTACTTGTGTTATGGGATACTTTTAGAAGATCCCAGGAGAAGGACTGACATTCATCGTCGTGCACCTCACTTTATTTATTACAAAGACATACTGTACCGAAAATCATTTGAAGGAGTAATCTTACAGTTTTTGGGAGAAGAAGCAATTCATGCTTTGCAAGAAGTGCACTCGGGAGTTTGTGGATCATATCAGTCTGGACCAAAGCTCCATTTTCACATTAAAATGATGGGATATTATTGGCCGACGATGGTGAAAGATTGCTTGGACTATGCTAGAAGATGCAAAGCTTGCCAATTCTATGAAAATTTCATACATCAACCTCTAGAGGTACTACACCCAACTGTAGCATCTTGGCCATTCAATGCTTGGGGAATGGATGTTGTTGGTCCACTACCAAAATCTTTTGGTGGATACTTATACATCTTGGCCGCGACAGATTACTTCTCAAAATGGGATGAAGTTGTTGCTCTCAAGGAAGTAAAGAAGGAAAATGTTGCAAACTTCATCCGAGTGAAAATCATCTACCGCTTTGGAATTCCTCAGTACATAATAACTGGCAATAGAAAGCCTTTTGATAATAAGCTGATGAACAAAATTTGTGATCTCATTGGTTACAAGCAGTGCAAGCCTTCTATGTACCATACCACTACCAATGGTCTAGCCAAAGCATTCAATAAGACTTTATGCAATTTGTTGAAGAAGGTCGTCTCTAAGTCCAAACGAGACTGACATGAGCGAATGGAAGAAGCTTTATAGGTGTATAGGAAAACTTACCATACACCGACGCAAGAAACTCCATACTCACTTGCTTTTGGAGTTGAAGAAGTCCTGCCACTTGAGCGTCAAATACCTTCTTTAAGATTGACTATTCAAGAAGGGCTCACCGATGAAGAAAATGCTAAGTCGCGTCTTGCGGAGTTAGAAGCTCTTGATGAGAAGAGGATGGAGGCTCAAAAAAATCTTAAATGTTACCAAGCATGGTTATCTCGTTCTTTCAACAAAAGGGTTCGCTTGAGGTGTTTCCAATTTGGAGATCAAGTCCTTGCAGTAAGAAGACCCATTATCACTTTTCGTAAGTCTGGGGGCGAATTCACCCCGAAGTGGTATGGACCATATGTTGTACAAGAGGCATATTCAAATGGTGCTTACAAGATTGTCGATGTAGATGGCATGAGGATTGGCCCCATCAATGCCAAGTTCTTAAAGAAGTACTATCCTTGAAGGAAGATGACACTCCTTAAAGACACGAGTATAAACTGCATGTTGCCACACCCCTTTTTTAACTCCCAAAATGATTAAATTTTAAAATTCAGAAAAGTTTTTATTATTAAAGTGACAGAAGATTGAAAATTTATTTCGAAAAAGGATTATTTACATTTTTTATTCAGAGTCTCCACTTGACATAATCGGGTGTGCCAAGTCACCTTTGAAAGATCCTTTTCAAAATGATTTGACTCTTTAAACTGGTTTGCGAATAGAGATTTTGGCTAAGAAATTCTTTTGACCGAGGAGAAGGTGTTAGGCACCCCTCGATCCCGTGGCTCGACCACGGTCGGTTGGTGGAGCATATCGGCTAACCTGACACTATAAAATGTATAAACCACACAAAATGCACATAAGACAAGCAACAAAAAAATCAAATAAAGTTCAAAACCAAAATAATGTCCAGTCCGATTTATACAGTCCCAAAAATAGAAAAATATGGAAATGAAAATCCTATTCTAAACTAATCCTAGACTAAGCTCCAATGTTTTACCCGATGTCTCGGTCCTTCATCGCGAACATTCTTCGAATACATAATACGTCGGGGCATTCCCCGGTAAATGAGCACAATGTGACCTTGGGGCATTCCCCGGTGAATGAGTACAATGTGACCTCGAGGCATTCCCCGGCGAATGAATACTTTTTTCAAATGCGAGAAAATCAAACCACTCAATGAAATTTCAAACATTCAACAAAACCACGAGTCCTAAAATTTACCTACCCAAAACCTACGATTTGCCTACCAATCCTCGGTCTAAAACATGATACTATCGGCATCCAACATCAACAATGAATCAAAATACCACAATATTTACTTTATCGATTTTTGCAACTCCCACCCCAAATTTCTTTTCAATCCTTAACAAGGTATCATTTCATTACACGATTCATAATCGAGAAAATCAAGCAATCAATCAAACACAATAGCATTCATCACTAATCAAGATCAAACAACACCCGATATTCTATCCAATGAAATAAAAAGAGGAAAAAATTAGAAATGGACCTCAATGATGATTTTATTCCAAATATCAGTCAAATGAAAAACCAAAATGCACACGCCGAAGAACCTTGATTTGAATTCCCCAACAATAACAAACCCAACCTCAGTACGGCTTTATTGTTTCCACCAAAATCGCAATAAGATCACGAATACTGACAAAACTGTTCATAATTTCTGGTGTGGTTCATCGTGGACAAGTTTGGGTCTTAAGATGGGTTTCCGATGGTGTTTAGTCAAATTTTGGGACATTTCAGTGGGATTTTCCTCATCACTGATTACTGGTGGAATTCCGATGAAACCTTGCCGGAATTGACACATGATGGGTCATTTTTCGGTGGATTCCGCGACAACACGGAGCTAGGTTGCTACTCTCTATTTTGACGGAGCTCCGATGAACTCTGGTTGCCGTAATTAACCTCCCTTAACTATTTCTCTCCCTCTCGACCTCTCTCTCCCTCGATTCTTACCTCTATCTCTCCCTCGATTCTCTCACACTCTCTACATTTCGATCCCAGTGTATGTGTGTGTGTTTTGTGTCTATATATGTGTGCGTATGAATTATGGGCTGTGCTTCAATGAAGTGTGTCAATCTCGTGGAGAAGAAGAGGAGAGTCGGGTCTTTGTGTATGTATTATTTTCTCCAAAAATGGAAATTGAGAGTGAGTGATTTGTCCTCTCTCTTTCCCCCCCAAAAATAGAAGATGGGGAAATCTGTGTGTATATTCTATAAATTGCCAATTCCCCTTTTTGATATGTTGCCCCCCTTTTCCATGTGAGTCCCTATTTTTTGTATATATGGTCAATAGGAACAAAAATGTCAGGGAGAAGGTGGGATGCCTAGGGGTGAGGTGGGGTAGGGGTGGGGTAGTGAGGTGGTTTATTTTGATTGGATAGGTTGTTATGATAAGATAAAACTAGTTAGAGGTTATTGTTTTGTTATTTTATGGAGGGATTATCACACGGGTTGGGGGTGCATGGTAAAACGGGATAAGATAATAAAAATAATTTTTGATGTGATAAAATTACGTGTCTACATCATGCCCCCTTTGAATGTAAACACAGAGTGTTTTCATACAAAGAAGTAGACAACGAGACAGAATTTTATCCCGATCATTATTCAAAAGAAGAAGTAGAAGGAAGAAAGACAACCGCATCTTGACTTAGGACACTCCCACCTACCCAAGTTATATGGGAATCAAGTGACAGGCATCTTAAAGGATTGGAAGGAGAAGGACTATACCGAGTTAGAGAGTTGAGTGAGGTTCCATCAAGGTTCCAGTATGCGGCTCTATTATTACATCAAAATGAAAATTACAAGTCAAAACATAAATGAAATTACAAAAATTCCTATCTATGCAACTTTTTTTGGATTCTTGACTTGAGTTTCACCACCCTATTCTTCAGGCGGGCTCTTGACTTGCAATTTCTTTAACTTGTTACTTGGCTTTCAATTTCTTCACCCTGTTCTTCAGGCGGGCTCCTGACTTGCAATTTCATCACTTGTTTCTTGACTTTCAACTTCTCCACCTTTATTCTTGAATTTCCATTTATGCTCCCTGTTCTTCAGGTGGACTCCTAAAATCACATCAAAACTAGAAAGAAAATTATTCCAAACAAAAATTATTGTAAAGAGAAATTTCGTTTGCTAGAAAAGTAAAGTTCCAAAAACAGAAATTAAATTTTTGCCCCAGTTTATCATCATAACTACTTGCATGTTGTAGTGATGAATCAAGACTCTAACCAAGAAATACATCTCTTGAGAGTAAAATTGAATGACCAAGACTAGGAAGTGCATCTCCTAAGAATTAAAGTGAGGAATTCTAACTAGAAATTGCGTCTTCTATAGATAGAAGCTTAACTTGAAAGGTGTGTCACCTGACAAATGAAAACTAGCAAGGAAGTGCGTCTCCTAAGGATAAAGTACAATAACTCAACTAGAAAGTGTATTTTCTAGAAATCAAGGGGACTGACTCGACTAAGAGGTATATCTATTAGGAATCAAAACTTAAGTTAGGAAGTGCATTACCTAAAAAGCAGAGTTTGAATTAAACAATCAAGGAAGTGCATCTTCTTACTAATGATGCTTGAATTATCAAAACAAGGAAGTGCATCTCCTTACCAATGCCGCTTGAATTACGAAAACAAGGATGTGCGTCTCCTTACCAATGCCGCTTGAATTACTCAAACAAGGAAGTGTGTCTCCTCACAAATGTTTCTTGAATTAACCAAACAAGGAAGTGCATCTCCTTACAAATGTTTCATGAATTAACCAAACAAGAAAGTGCGTCTCCTTACAAATATTGCTCGAATTACCCAAACAAGAAAGTACGTCTTCTTACAAATGTTGTTTGAATTAACTAAATAAGGAAGTGCGTCTCCTTACAAATGTCGCTTGAATTACCCAAATAAGAAAGTGCATCCCCTTACAAATGTTGCTTGAATTTCCCAAACAAGGAAGTGCGTCTCCTTACAAATGTTGCTTGAATTAACCAAACATGAAAGTGCGTCTCCTTACCAATACCGCTTGAATTACCAAAACAAGGAAGTGCGTCTCCTAACAAATGTCCCTTGAATTAATCAAACACGGAAGTGATTCTCCTTACCAACACCGCTTGAATTACCAAAACAAGGAAATGCGTCTCCTTACAAATGTCTCATGAATTAACCAAACAAGGAAGTGCGTCTCCTTATAAATGTTTCTTGAATTACCAAAATAAGGAAGTGCATCTCTTTACCAAAACAAGGAAGTGTGTCTCCTAACCAAAACAAGAAAGTGCATCTCCTCACCCATGTCTCTTGAATTGCCCAAACAAGGAAGTACATCTCCTCACAAAATGTTGTTTGAATTACCTAAACAAGAAAGTGTGTCTCCTTACAAGGAAGTGTATCTCCTAGAAATCTTGAATTATGAGTTTTACTATGATTTTGATTACCAAACCTGTGAAGCAACATTGCCTTTTGCATTTGTAGAAGTGAGAAATTACGTCCTTTGATGTTTAGGCTCTGAAATCCTTGATCTGAATGCAACATGTGTTCCTGTTTCATACAAAGAAAACTTGTGAGTTTAAAAACATGGTGGTTGGTTTGTGGCTTTGGCTTTCGAGTCAATCGCTCTTGCCCAGATCACATTTAACCTTGCTTACAACCATTAGCATATGTCATTGACTTGCTGCATCGTTGATCCAAACTCAGATTATTAAGAGTGACTCTGACATAAACACGGTATCTTTACTTCGACATGCTCTTTAGATATACCCTTTGAACCTTGGTATTTCCATGAGTTCCCAAAATTGTCTGTTGACACAATTTTTGTATGCCTTATTTCGGCTCACAATCATGTCTTTTGCATGTGCTGGCCCTTTTGTCTTACTTTGTGCAATTGAAGAAGCTGGTAGCCAGTTTTGAAATCTTTTCTCACTTGTTTTGGCATAGACTTAACTTAAAGATAAGAGAAAAATGACAATGATTTTTTGGATAACTGACTCAAGAAAATAAAATAAAAATAAAATAGAGAAAGGAATGAAAAGACCATGAATGTCCCCATTTGAAACAAAGAAATAAAAAATTTATCTAAAAGTGACAGTCAACGCTAATGATTATGCCATGCATTTTGAATTAATCTACCTGATCTTTCCATCCACACTTTCACCAATTGTTGCTTAGTTAATGGCCTTGAAAAAATGAGTTGCTTTATTAGGTCAATTGCATTTAAGACCTCATTCGACTAGTGACACCTTGAAGAGTTTTTGCCAACAATCCTCTCTCATTTTCTTTTTCTCAGTTCACCATTGGATTATGGTATCTGTGAGGGTTTTCCACCATTGAGACTCTCTTATATTCATTTCTCTCAACTCATCGTCGTCTTACGATTCCCGTGAGGGTTTTCACCAATAAGACTCTTATTTTTATTTCTCTCTTGATTCTTTATACTGAGAAAGATTATGTATGAGCAGACGCTAACACATTCAAAATTTTTAACTCTGAATAATTGCGAAGTCTTAAGAAACTTTTGTTGTTTTTGATTATTTTTATTGTTTTAATGCAGATACAAGTGATCAGGGAGGAAACCAAAGGAAAAAGAATAAATAAGCTGAAATCTGGTGCGAATAAGCTGAAGTAGATCTGACGACATATTTGAAGCGCCGTCAGACATGTGACAAGGCATCAAAATTTCCGTCAACCTAAGGCAGATTATGCTAATTTCCAGTGAAGATGTGACGACATTTTTCACGCGCCGTCACATATTTGACACGCCGTCAGATTTGTCGTCAGAAGAATTAGAAGATAGCAATTCAATGGAAACTTTGACGACATCTGGTACACACCGTTAGACGTCTGACATACCGTCAAGATTGTCGTCGTCTATTACGAAGAAAAAACCGAAACCTTAATTTTTATTTCCTTATTTAGGGTGATTATTTAAAGACTTGTTGAAGGATTTTTATCATCATCATCAGACAATTAAGGATCGATTACTGAGAGACAATAGATGATATTTTTCTCTCTATTTTAAGAACAACATTTTTTGGTGTTTTTGCCTTGTGATTAGAATACAAGTTCTCTTTTGATTTTATTTATAATTATAAGTTAATTCTTTCAGTTATGAATTCAAATTGCATGCTTATTTCTTGCGTCATGAGAAGCTAAACTCCTTTAATCTGGATTGTGGGATCTAGGGTTAGGTCATGATAAGGTGTTAAGTTATTACTCAAGGTTTAATAGGTGTTAGGATTTCTTGGTAATTCTGATGTTATAACTTATGTTTGTTGGTTGCAAACAATAGGCGTACCTACTTTGGTTTTCTTGAGAAAGAAATCATAAATAGTAGGAAGCGAATTATCAATAGGGACTCGGAAAGGCTTTGTTTAATAATCAGCGTTGTAACAAGGTTGATTAACCTGAGGTAAAATATGGTCAGCGAGTTGCGATTCCCTAAGTCTGAGAGGATTAGGAAGTTAGATTCTTGAATAGGTCGAGAGACATTTGAGCATACCATCGATAGAGATAGCTTGTCATCCTAACCACCGTGAGAACCTTGAGTAAATATTAGTATCTATCATGCACTGTAAGCCCTAGTGAACATAATCCCGATTATTCCATAACATATTGATTACAAACATTTAAATTTAAAGTGAAAATTGATCTTTTGTGAAACTTAAACCCCCATTCAAGGAAACAGTACACTACCAGTAAATCATATCGTAAAAAACTTAAAGTTCACACCCTATTCCCTATGGGATTCGACCCCAACCTAGTTGGATTTTATATTGACAACGATTGCTTACACCCATTCAAGAGTGTAGTTTGAGAGTTATCAAAAATGGCGCCGTTTCCGGGGAATATGGTTGTAAACTGAAAGCTTATGTGCGATAATTTGTTGTTAGTTAAGTTTTCTAGATTTACGTTTATTTGTTGTTTTTGTCTATTATAGGTATTGTGTTGTTTATGCCAAAAACAAGAAGTTCCAGAGAACCGTTATTGCCAATCAATTCAAAACCTCAACTGATAGGAAGAATGGCTAAACAACAGGAGACGGATAGACTAGCCTCTTTAGCTAGGGCTCAGGTGAATGTAAAAAATTTGGGTCAACAAGAACATCACCAGAACCCTGACGATGAAGATTTGGGTGATGAAGAATTTCTAAATCCTCAAAACCCAAGGCGAGCTGAGCAAATTGCTGCACCAGTGCAGCGAAATGTCAATAGAAACCGTCCAATACGAGGAAGGTATGGCCAACAACCTATTCAATACGAGGCTAATGAAGATGATGAAGGTATGGACGGAGCTGGTGCAATGGGTGCTATCATTCCTCCATCATTGGCACCGGGTGCAAAATTCAGCATAACAAGCACCATGATCCAACTCTTGAATCTGAAGGGGTTGTTTGGAGGCCTACCGGGTGATGATCCGAACATGCATTTGGTGAACTTCATCACCATTTGCAAATCTTTTGACAATTCAGGAGTTATCCAGAATGGAATAGGGTTGAGGTTATTTCCGTTGTCTCTGTCTGGAGAGGCAACAATATGGTTGAATGAGTTAGAGCTCGATTCTATAACCAACTGGAGACAGTTGTGCTGATGCATTTCTAGAACGGTTCTTTCCACCCTCCAAAAGGGTACAGTTGAGGGATGAAATTAGTAACTTCAGACAGCTCCCGACTGAAGCATTACACGAAACCTGGGAGAGATTTAATAAGAAGCTTGCACAATGTTGGAACCATAATATGACAGACTTGCACTTGATGGAGACTTTGTACAGAGCGTTCAACTCTATGAAAAAGCCGATTGTTGACAACGCTACTGGTGGTTCATTCATTGACCTCTTTTTTCTAGATGTTTCTGACATGCTGAATAGAATGACCAAGCAAAGCCGAGCTTGGCACACTAGGGATTCTGTAGTGGCTAGACCAACTGTTCCTGGTGGTATAACTACGGAGCAGCGTAGAAGGGATGAAGAGAGAGATCAGGACATGACCTATTTGAAAAAATAGATGGACTTGCTGGCCAAGAACTTGATATTAGGCAAGACTGAAATGGTTAAGGATGTGGAATCTCTGGGTACTGTTTCTACAGGTGCTGATGCAGAGGCAAACTATGTGAGTAATCAGGGGGGTTTCCGAGGCAATAGCCAAGGGAACCAAGGTCGTAAATTCAATGATAAGCCTGATTATAAAGATAGGGAGCAGGGACACTGTAGAAACAATAATGACAGGAGTGGTTTGTATGTTCCTCCTGGAAGTCGGGATACTGCAACAACTAGTTCCGGCAAGATATCCATGGAGGACATGATGGAAAAGCTGTTGAAGGGAGTTGAAGCTACCAACTCGGGGGTAACTACTATGAAAAGTGAATTTTCTACCCTCATTCAGTTGGTTAGCTCACACTCTGCTTCTATTAAGCAGTTGGAGAAGCAGATTAGCCAACTTTCTGCTACACTGAACCAGAGAAAAATAGGTACTTTACCTAGTGATACGGTTCAGAACCCGCGGAATGATGGCTCATGTATGGCGATTACCACCAGAAGTGGTAAGGTATTATCTGGCCCTTCTATGGGCAAAGCTGTGATTGATGAGGTAGTTGATGCTGAGCTAGAGGTAGATGATTTAGTATAATCTGAGAAGTTGAGTAGTTCTGTGGATACATCTGACAAAGAAAAAGATAAGGTGAAGGAAGTGGTTGTGAAAAAAATGCCAAGAACACCATCTCCCTTTCCTCAGAGATTGAAGAAGAAAGAAGATGATGAAAAATTTAGCAAATTCATGGCAATACTGAAACAACCGACAGTGAATGTGCCATTGATGGAGGCACTTGAGCAAATGCCAAACTATGCTAAATTTATGAAGGAATTGTTAACAAAGAAGCAGAAGGTAAGATGTGATACGGTGGAAAACATGCACCACTATAGTGTTGTTTGTTCACAATCCTTAGTGCAGAAAAAGCCTGACCCTGGAGCATTTACCATACCGTGCACAGTTGGGTCCATAAAGTTTACCAAAGCTTTATGTGACTTAGGAGCAAGTATTAATCTGAAGCCACTTGATATCTACAAGAGGCTTGGATTGGGGGAACCTACCCTCACAACGATGCATCTTGTGATGGCAAACATATCGGTGAAACGACCAGTTGGTATATTGAATGATGTGCCGGTAAAGGTGGATGACTTTATTCTGCCTGCAGATTTTGTGATATTGGATTGTGATGTTGATTTTGAGGTACCCATCATTTTGGGTAGACCACTATTGGCCACGGGAAGAGTATTGGTTGATATGGAGCTCAATGAGCTAAAGTTCAGGTATGGAAAAAAGAGGCTAGATTCAAAATGCATCCTCCTATGAAGCAGTTAGAGGAGATGAATATCTTTTCGGTTGTGGATGTATTCCAAGAAAATGGTAATAAGGTATCGATATGATATCTTGACGAAGTCTGAGTAGTCAAGGTAACCAAGTCATGCCGCGATTTTAAATCAGGCGCTATTTGGGAGGCAACCCAAAGTTTTAATTTTATTGCACTAGTGTTTTTAATTTTTGTAGCTAAGAGATGTACAAAGGAGGTGAAATGGTTGCAGTCAGCTTAAGAAGGTTGACGATAATTTTGACGGGCTGTCACAAGTATGACAAGCCATGAGAAATGTCGTCAAAACAATCAAGTCAAAGCCTTATACTGTTAAGGCTGATGACAACGTTGAAGCGTCGTCCGATCTCTGATGCGCCGTAAAAAATGCCATCAAACGAGTTGGGCCCTATTTAAAAATTTTGAGCTAACCCGGCCCAACAATAGTTGTTCACATTCCCGCGTACTATAGATAATTTTCTGTTAGTTTTGGTTCTGTTTCCTTAGTTAGTTATTTCCCTTCCTTTTTCAAATTTATTTCCATCTAAGGCAAATTTTAAAGCTTTCCTTGTAAGTTGAAGCTTGAGAGTTAAGTCAAGAAACCTTTCCTTTCTCTCATCTCAGTCTTCTCTCACTCGAAATTCTAGGTGCTCAAAGTAAACCAGCTAAGTGTCGACATTCAGGTATGAGAAAAACTTCAACTTCATCTTTCTTTGGATAAATTGTGAACTACCAGAAACCTTGGTTTCGAAGGAATGAGCTGAACCCATTAACGTATTTCAATCTCCTTTTTAAAACTAGGGTTTGTAGTGTTATGTTGTACAACTTCATTGAAATTTCAGTTAAATAACATGACCTAAGTTGAAATTGAGAATAATGGTAGAAGAAAAATCAAGTAAAAAGGAATTGGAAGTTGTAATTTCATCTGACGATAATTTTTATGGCCTTTCACCTATGTGACGGCTATTCAAAAACACCGTCAAAAGTTGAGAAAATATTGTGGGTTCTATATATGGTCGATGACACTTTTGAAGCGCCATCACACCCGTGACGGCAAATCAGAAAGGCCGTCAAACCTTCGAAATAAAAACAGTAATGATGTTAAGCTGAGTTGATCCTTCTTCTTCTCTTGTTTGATTATGGACACTGATTGAGTATTTTTATGTTGTTGTAGAACTAAGCATGGAACCTAAGAAAAAGAATCCAACCACACCAAAGAAAGCGGATAAGGAGAGTGTACCTCAAAAACTTGTCAATGAGGACTCTGATTATGAAGACGATGAACCATTGCTCAGATGGACAAGAAAGAGGGCAAGTCCAAAGAAACCACCTCCATCTAAGCATATTGAGGTGGAGGACACTGATGATACTGAGGTAAAAAACTTATCTGAGCAAGCATCGAAGGAACAAGGATCAGAACACACTAAGCAGAAGTCTGAGGACACTGAACAAGAATCTGAAAATGAGTATTCTGAGAAGCCTGCAGCTGAAGAAACTGAGTCTGAATCACTATCATCGGAGAATCAAGGTGATAAGGATTCTCCAGTAAGAGGAACTTTGGTGAAATGCAAAAACCCTGAGATTAGAAACAATGCGAGATGGGAAATCCTTGGGGCTGAAAAGATCTTTTGGGACGTACTTCGCAGAACTGATTGAAATAGTGCTAGAAGGCCAATTTTGGAGGAGAAGAAGATTATCACTATAAGGTTGATCAGATACCCTGAGGTGATGTAAAAACTCAAAGATTATATCCTAGAGTGTACTACTAGGGGAAGTGGTTCTTACTGTCCTTCGTTAGTCCGGGAGTTCTACGCGAACTACTAGGCTACGGTGGAAAATATATGCAAAGATGGGGATAGAACTTCAGATAAGCCTCTACTGACCAAAGTTGCAGTACGTGGGGTGAGGGTGGATGTATCAGATGCCACCATAAACAGGTTTCTTCATGGGCCAACCTTCGTCCCATGAGCCACTTCACCTACCTTCTATGCCCGGTTAAAGCATCGATAAAATCAGTGCAAATGGCTAGAGACTCTCATAGCAGATGGAGAACCTGAGTGGCTGAATAATCCTGCATAAAAGATAACCAAAGCATCCCTAAATTCAGAAGCAAGATTTTGGTGGGGTTTAGTGCGGATTAATCTGATACCCACCGAGGGAGACAACATATTAGGGGATAATCAAGCAATATTGGTTGCAATCTTGGTGGATAGAACTCCCTTGGATTTCGGAGAAATTATAGCAGAAGAGATCAAGATTCGGCTCGCAAGACCCAATGCTGCGAATCCATTCCCATGTCTGATTACTAGGTTGTGTGAGAAAGCTAATGTACCTGAGATTTTAGGTATTAATGATGAGTTACATGCCAAGAAGACCCACAACCCTGTCAGAAAAGATGAACTTCAACTGGGCTTGCGACTTGATTGAGATGCAGTTGGCAAAACAAATCCTCCAGTCACTGAGACTGCTTCAGCACTAGATGTGGGGACACAAAGCTCTGAAGCTGTACCACCACCACCAGCATCTTCATCTCAGGCAGGCTCAGTGCCTCAAAGTGAGCCAACTACCTCAGTTCCTCCAGCAGCAACAGGTTCTGCAGTTCAGCCGATTGATATCAGGAAGGTGGCTAGGCAAGCTAATTGGTGCGAGGTACAGCTATATGCCTTTGCCAAACAGTTTTTTGCTACTGTGGACAAAAGAATCAAGGCTTCACTTGAGCCTTTTATGACTTTGCCTGGGCGGGTGGCAGATTTGGAGAACAGATTCGATGCCCGGGCAAAAAAGATGACATGTGCTGATCTTGCTGCGTTCAGGGCTGCGTTGGATAAGGTGAAGGCTGAGATTGGGTTTCTACAGCAACAACAAATTATGGTTCCAATAGGTTCAACTATGTATGATGTGGAGAAATAACTTCCTATACTTTATCTCACTGCGAACTCCCCAAAGAAAAAGAAGACAAAGGGGGAAAAGAAAGGCAAGAATAAGAGAGATGAGCCGGATAGTGAAGAAGAAAGAAAAGCTAAAAAGAAGTCAAAGAAGAAGGAACAAAATGAAGAATTGAAAAGGGCAAGATTGGAGTCTCTGGATGACACGGAGAAATGGAAAGCTACCATCAGAGTTAGGGCTGTAGGTGTTTCATCCATCCAGGCTCCAACCACCACAAAGGAAGATGCTATGAATGGGGATAAGATAGCAGATGATACACCCAGGATCCACATACTTGACTGTCTTCAGGTATACCTTAACCCTTAGTTTATTTTATTTTTGATTTTAAGTTGAGGGTGTAGGGTAAACTGTTGTTGTAACATATTTTGTTGATAATTATGAGTAGTACAAGTACTTGAGACAGTTGGCTTATTTCGTGATTTTTGAGTACCTCTCCAGGGATCTAATCTATTGTGTACGGTGTGAATTTCATTCATTGTAACCACTGTGTATCTATTTGTGGAATTAGTATGGCAAATGAATAACCTGTAGCAAACAAATGCATGAAACGGATGAGTAGTGATATGCGATATACTTGTGTGCCATGTGCGTGTAAGGTTTTGCTCAGTTCCCGTTGTGCGTTGAATCTAGAACTTGCCCAGTTAGTCATACCATAGTCATGGGATAGGCGTTAGGAAAGGATCGTAGGCCGTTTTTGCATGTTAGCCCATTTTAGCTTAAATGACCATCCAAATGTGAATAATATCCCTTGATCCCTTTTTGAGCCTAAATAGCCTAGTTCTTTCTTGTACACCTTTCACCTTCCTGATGTGTGAGCAAAAGCTAACACATTTAATGTTTTGTAGCACAAAATAATTATGAATTCTGAAGAAACTCTTGTTATTTTGATGTGTTTTCTCATGATATTGCAGAAAAAGGCTGAAGAAATGAGAATAAATAATAATAGAGCAAAAGAGTTGAAAATCTGAGCAAAATAGAAGAAAACATGGATGACGACCTCCGTGATAAGTCGTTATCCTCGTGATAGCCTATCAGGATTGACGTCAGCCTTAACCAAGGAGTTGCAGTTTGAGGAGCCGTTCTGACAATGCTGGTGACGTGGTGTCAAAGTTGTGATAAGGCGTCAAGAATGGTGTCAGCCTTAAGAAGAAAGTTAGCATGGGAAGAAGATATCTGACGATGTTGGTGATATGCCGTCAGATCCCTGACGCGGCGTCAGCCACATCGTCAGCCTAAGACAGAACTTGAAGGAAACTGAAGCCTCTCTGACGCCATCCGTGATAGGGCGTCAACTTCTTGACGCAATGTCAGCCTGGGCGTCACCTATTCCGGAAAATTTTATTAATTTTGTTATTTTATTTCCTTAATTAGGCTTTAGTATAAATAGCATCTTTTAGGGTTTTTGAAAAAAAATAATTCATCTATCAGACATCAACTCTAAGAAGAGAGACACGTATTTTTGCTCTCTTTCATAAAATATTTTTGTGTTTTCGTATCAACTATTTTTGGGGTTTCTACCTTGTGATTAAATCGGAGGAACTACTTGTTGTTTTTGATCCATTCATAAGCTTATCATTATTATTATGAATTCAACTTGTTATTTCGTTCGTCAAATCATGAGCGGATAATTTCATTAGCCTGAGTTATGGGATCCATGGATTAGGGTTTGATATGATACTAGGTGTTTAACAGATTCAAATAGTGGTAAAACATCTAGAAATTCTGTTGTTTTAACTAAAATCTAGTGGTTGCAAACATTAGGTCATGCCTTAGGTTTTATTTTCTTCTAACGGAGAAATAGACTAGAGGACGTGAATTATCAACAGGGACTCGGAAGCTACCAACCTTCTGTTTAATGATTAATGTCGTAACTGGATTAATCTACCTGAGATAACATCTTATTGGAAATAGATAAGTTATCTAAGTTTGAGAGAATTAGATAATAAATTGTCTGGTGAGGTCGAGAGATAAGTCAGATAGTATAATCGTCAGGGATATTCTGTTGTTCTACTCATTTCGAGAATCTCTAGCATTACCTAGTATCTGTCAATTCCCAAAACCCTTGGTGAACATAGCTCTGGTTTCCCATTTATCTTGATTACAAACACTGAAGTATTGAAAGTGATATTTAACACACCGTTCGTAAACAAATCGAAGTTCACACCCTATTCCCTGTGGGATTTGACCCCAACCTAGTTGGGTTTTATATTGACAACAATTGCTTACACCCATTCAAGAATGTAATTTGAGAATTATCAAAAATGGCGCCATTGTCGGGGAATACGGTTGTAGACTTAAAATTTTGTGTGCGAAAATTTGTTCATAGTTAAGCTTCCGTGATTTATGTTTATTTGTTGTTTTTGTTTATTGTAGGTACTATGTTTTTTATGCCAAGCACGAGAAGTTCCGTAGAACCTCTATTACCAATCAATCCGAAACCTCAACTAATTGGGAGAATAGTTGAACAACAGAAGCAGAAAGACTAGCTGCTTTAGCCAGGGCTCAGGTGAATGTGCAAAATTTAGGTTAATAAGCACGTCACCAAAACCCTGATGATGAAGGCTTGAGTGATGAGGAATTGCTAAATCCTCAAAACCCAAGGACAGTGAGCAAGTTGCTGCACCAGTGTAGCGAAACATCAACAAAAATCATCCAGTCCGAGGAAGGTATGGTCAACAGCCTATGCAATATGAGGCTGATAAAGATGATGAATAAATTGATGGAGCTGGTGTAATGGGTTCTATCATTCCGCCACCGTTGGCACCAGGTGCAAAGTTCAGCATAACAAGTACCATGATCCAACTCCTGAATCTGAAAGGGTTATTTGGAGGCTTACCTGGTGATGATCCGAAAATGCATTTGGTGAACTTCATCATCATCTGCAAATCCTTTGACAATCCGGGAGTGAGCCAAAATGCGATCAGGTTGAGGTTATTTCCATTGTCTCTGTCTGGAGAGGCAACAATGTGGTTGAATAAGTTAGAGCCTGACTCTATAACTAACTGGAGATAGTTGAAAGATCCATTCCTAGAACGGTTCTTTCCACCCTTCAGAAGGGTACAGTTGAGGGACGAGATTAGCAACTTCAGATAACTTTCGACTGAAGCACTGCATGAGACTTGGGAAAGGTTTAAGAAGAAACTTGCACAATGTCCGAACCATAATATGATAGACTTGCACTTGATAGAGACTTTGTACAGAGCTTTCAACTCTGTGGCAAAGCCAATTGTCGACAACGCTGCAAGTGGTTCGTTCATTGACCTCTCTTTTTAGGATGCTTTTGATATGCTGAATAGAATGACCAAGAAGAGTCGGGCTTGGCACACTAGGGATTATGTAGTGGCTAGCCCTACTGTTGCTGGTGGTATTACTACAGAGTAGCATAGAAGGGATGAGGAGCGAGATTAGGACATGGCCCATTTGAAGATGCAGATGGACTTGCTGGCTAAGCACTTGCTATCCATAAAGACTAAAATGGTCAAGGATGTGGACTCTCAGGGTACTGTATCTGCAGGTGCTAATGCTGAGGCAAACTATGTGAGTAATCAGGGGGGGTTTGGAGGCAATAGCCAAGGGAACCAAGGTCGGACTTTCTATGACAAGCCTGATTATAAAGATAGGAAGCAGGGACATTAGAGAAACAATAATGATAGGAGTAGTTTGTATATTCCTCCTGGAAGTCGGGATGCTGCAACAACTAGTTCTGGCAAGATGTCCCTGGAGGACATGATGGAAAAGCTGTTGAAGGGAGTGGAGGCAACCAACTCGAGGGTAACTAATATGAAAAGTGAGTTTTCTACCCTCAGTCAGTTGGTTAGCTCACACTCAGCTTCTATTAAGAATTTGGAGCAGCATATGAGCCAACTTTCGGCTACTCTGAATCAGAGAAAAGCTGGCACTTTACCTAATGATACGGATTAGAACCCGCAGACTGATGGAACTTGTATGGAGATTACCACTCATAGTGGTAAGATATTATCTGGCCCTTCTATGGGCAAAACTGTGGAGAAGGAGGTAAGTGTTGATAAATCGTAAGGAAGCAATCCAGTGGAGTCTGAGAAGTTGGATGGCTTTGTTGACATGTCAGAGAAAGAAGACGACAAGAATGAGGAAGTGGTATTGAAACAAATTCCAAGACCACCACCTCCATTTCCTCAGAGGTTGAAAAGGAACGAAGATAAAAAGAAATTTAGCAAGTTCATGGCAATAATGAAATAGCTGACTGTGAATGTGCCATTGATGAAGGCACTTGAGGAAATACCAAACTATGCTAAATTTATGAAGGAATTACAAACAAAGAATCGGAAGGTAAGTTGTGAGACGGTGGACAACATCCATCACTGTGGTGCTGTGTCTTCACAATCCTTAGTGCAGAAAAAGCCTGATCCTGGAGAATTTACCATACCGTGCACAGTTGGGTCCATAAAGTTTACCAAAGCTTTATGTGACTTAGGAGAAAGTATAAATTTGATGTCGCTTGATATCTACAAGAATCTTGGATTTGGGGAGCCTACCCCCACAACGATGTGTCTTGTTATGGCAGATAGATCGGTTAAGCGACCGGTTGGTATATTGCAGGATGTGCCGGTAAAGGTGGATGATTTTATTCTGCCTGCAGACTTTGTGATACTGGATTGTGATGTTGATTTTGAGGTACCCATCATCTTGGGTAGACCATTATTAGCCAATGAGAGAGTATTGGTTAATATGGAGTTCAATGAGCTCAAGTTCAGATATGGGAAAAAGGAGGCCAGATTTAAAATGCAACCTCCTATGAAGCAGTTGGAGGAGATGAACATCTTCTCAGTTGTGGATGTATTCCAGGAATGTGGTAATGAGATAGTGATACGGCATCTTGACGAAGTCTGAGTAGTCGAGATAACCAAGTCGTGCCGTGATACTAAATCAGGCGCTATTGGGAGGTAACCCAAAATTTTATTTTCATGAATTTTGTTTTTATTCAATTAGGTAGTAATAGGAAGGAACTGAAGGGGTACAAAAAGGTCAAGGTAAAAATTGAAGAATGCAAGTCAAGTGGTCTTGACGACATTTGTGATAGGTAATCACAACTGTGACGGCTTATCACCAACGTCGTCAGAAAGATCAAAGAGTGAGACCTTCTCTGTTAAGGATGACAACCTCTGTGATAAGATATCACATTTCTGATGGCTTATCACGAGTTGGCATCAGCCATTGTGTTATTTTGAAAATTTTGGGCCCAATTCGATCCAAATTCGACCTGGCCCAGGTGTAAAACCCTTCAGGTTCTCGCTTTATCTTACTTACTTCTTAAAGTATTATTTTATTTCCTTAGTAGTATAATTACTTCCTTTCAAAACACTCCCAAGTATACAAGGAAACCTCTTTCCTGATAGTTGTGGGATTGCAAGGAAAATCAGAGTCTATCTCTCATCTTTTCTTCTCTCTCGCGTAATCAAGTGGAGTCAACTCATCGGGTATGCTCATAACTTTGTTCTCCTGTCATTGAAGTGGTTAAGTTGTTGAAAACATGATTCTCTAAAGGAAGAAACTTGAGTTCAAGTTGTAATAGCATGGAAATCGGAAATTAAGGTTACGTTGTGCCTAAATTGCAAAAATTTGAAAACCATAAGTACAAAAATAAAAATACCATGTGATTATACAAAGAATTTGATCCCAAAATTATGAATGAAAACTGAGTGGGGGGAGAATTCTGAGCTGACGACATTGCTGATAGGCTATCACAAGCGTGATGCCTTATCAGCTACATCGTTAGAAACTTTGAAAAGGGGAGCATTCACTGTTTAAGGCTGACAACCTACCTAATAGGCTATCACAACTGTGACACCTTATCAGGAATGTCGTCACAAGTTTGAAAAAAAAAAGTATGCCAGTTGTGTTTAAGGCTGACAACATAGCTGATAGGTTATCACAAATGTGACGCCTTATCAGCCACGTCGTCACAAGTTAGATGATAATGCTAAGTGAACTTGAATAGTATGTTTTGACTGTTATACCTTGATCATTAACTTGTGTTTGTATTATGGTCCAGGAACATTCTAATGGCACCTAAAAGCAAGAATCCTAACACTCCAAAGAAAGATGCCAAGCCTAAAGTGGTTTGAAAGCATATTGATGAAGACTCTGATTACGAAGATAAAGAACCACTGCTCAGGTGGAGGAGAAAGAAACCCATTCCAAAGGAACCACCTCCATCTAAATCCATTGTGGTGGAGGATAGAGATGATACTGAGACTACCACCCCAGCTGAGAGTGAATCATCTGAGCAAGAAGGTTTTAAGAAAACTGAGTCCGAATAGCCTGAGTCTGAGAAGGCTGATTCTGAGGAAACATCCTCTGAAACTCCCGTGACTGAGATTCAAGATGAAGAGGAATCCCCAGTTCGGGGAACTTTGATAAAATGCAAGAATACAGAGGTTCGAAAGAATGCTAGATGGAAAATCCCCGAAGCAGAGGACATTTTCCTCAAAGGGTTGATTAGAACAAAAAAGAAAATCTACCAGATGGCCGGTGTTTTCAGAGAAGAGAGTCATCATCACAGGATTGACTGGGTATCCTGCAGTTGAGAAGAAATTCAGAGATTATGGGATGGGATGGACTGCTAAGGGAGGTAAATTGTTTTTCCCTATAGTAGTCCAGGAATTCTATGTGAACTACTGATAACGCTCAAACTACAACTCTCGTAAGAGTGTAAACGGTCGTTTTCAAATATATAACCCAACTGGGTTGGGTATCGATCCCACAGAGAATACTTGGTCACTAAGTAAGCAAAGATTATTAGACTTTTGGTGCAAGTCTCGTAAAAAGGGGGGATTTTGTAGCGTGTAATAATGTAAACAAAATAATAGAGTAAAAACAGAAAATAGCAAAGTAAAAAGAAAGAATGTTTAGTAAGATGTTTAACCAATGAGAATTGAGAGTTGGGGTTATGTCCACCTTATGAGTTATACGTCTCTATTGGCTATGAGTTATGCGGAATTCAGACATGCATGTTCTTATAGAGAGTTGTATTCTATGGTAAATCCAGGCGTCTTTCGACCATCAAGGATTATTTCACTTTAACTCTTTCGAGCTTAAAGCGTGTCTAACGGTACGAACTCTCCAAGAGGTTAATCCAGTTACGGCACTAACTTTTTAACAGGGGTTGGTGCCCTATTACCTTGACATTATCTCTTTTCCAGACATATAACTTTTCTTTCGAATAAGTTAATGCTATACTGGCGTATTCTATGTGTTTGCAACCACAAGAATTTGCATTAAGATGAAGAGAATAATGATATAAGCATCATACGAGTCACGAACTCACAAACTCATAGCAATAGATAGTATCTCATAAGGCTTCCATAACCCCAACAGAGAAGTTTAGCTATTCATGAGTGCAACGGAAATCACAATAGACTTTATCATTATACCAAAATAAAGATCTCACGTGTAGTAGGGTTTGGTATGGCATTAGGCGTGAATTCCCTTTTAGAATAGCGGTTCTCTTGTTGTGGAAATTAAGAATTGAATAGATGAATAAAAAGTAGAATTAAAAGTAGAAGAATTGTTTTCAGAGTTAAAATTAATGGAAGAATGACAAAAATCTCTAGCAGAATAGGGTATTTATAATACTCCTATCCTATTCCTACTAAGCTAATGAAATACTTAACCCAATTGTACTAGGTTAATGTATCATTATCCTAATCCTAATAAGCTAATGAAATACTTAACCCAATTGTACTAGGTTAATGTATCATTATCCTAATCCTACTAAATTACTGCTAGTCCCCAAAGTCTTTAGAAATGTTGTTTTAGCCCGGGACAGATTTTCCATGCGCCATTTTTAGTCCTTGGCGTCCAAGATTGGCTTTTCTCCTTTCGTGAAGCTTTCTTTGGCGTCAAGTTATCCATAAAATGCTGAATTCTGCATCATTGATACCTGAAACTTTGCTAATCATGTTCGTTAGCTCACTTACAGGAAAAAGGACTAAAAGTGCATAAAATATATAATTTGTTCTCAAAACTAGGCTAAAATATGGGCAAAATATAGTGCTATAGGCGTGTAAATTCGCCTATCATCAACACCCCACACTTGAAGCTTTGTTCATCCTCGAACAAAATATCATGTCCCTCTAAACATCAACTTAGGGTTTCACAGCAATAACACAAAATATTTGTCAAGACAAGCACAACAATTATCAACAAAGAGTAGTTTTTTGATCATTAGTAGAAACAGTTTAACCTCTAGCATAGACTCGTGATGGTGGTCAACTCGTATTCAAAAGTTAAGGCACAAAGAATCATACACTACTACCCAAAACTCATCAACCATGTGTGTCTCACAATATATTACCCATAATCACTCCCAAGTATAGCATATTTTTCAAACATGGGTATCAAAATATCCTTGCTCTCACTCTCACAAAGAATTCATATGTAGCAATTGATGACCATAGGCTTGCCCTTAGTGTAATGCTCCACTAAATGTCAGAATGCTAAGCTTAGGATCAAATAGGTCTTTTGCTGGTTGTAATGTAGGCTAAGGGACGGGTAGGACTATTTTGGCCAGAAATAGTGACTATGTTCCTAAGCGCTTTAATACATCACATTATATCATTAACACTTTTCTTTCAAACAACCTCTCTACTTTCTTTTAATCTACCACCCTTTTTCTCCTCTTTTGTTTTTCAATTTTAAACATAACTAACTTTTTAGTTTTCCTTTCCTTTTTCTTTTGATAACATACCTCTTATGATAGCACTTTCTTTTTCATAACTCATTCAAGCACCAATGCATTCTAAAGCATCATACTCACCCAATTTCCTCTTATTTTGTCACATGATTTTTTTTTCACTTTAAAGCACTTAGGAATTTGGATCAAATTATGGTCTTAAAAAATGGATTAGGCTTACATATGAGGTTTGTCAAAGAAAATAGACTAAAGGCTCAAAAAGGGTTAACTAGGATGATGTCCATGGGTAGGTAAAACAAAGGTAAACAAGTATAGGTTGCCAAAGAAATGCCTAAATCATCTCCTAAACTTACACTCTTTATTTTCGCTTTGCATACATACCAGGCAAGTTCTAGCATCAGCCGCAAACATAGAATATACTATTAATCTCACACACACAAGGCACATGGTCGACTTTATTGGGAGTAGTATAGACTCTTGCCCCAACAGATGAAGGAATTGAACCACACAATATCACATAGTGAGTCACAATTAGAGCCTAAACGTCTTAATAGTCATAATTGTAGCACATACTCTTGTTATAATCTCTTGCTGCCTGTTAGAATAATTTCATGCGAAGCTAAAAAGATTTTACTACTAAAAAAAACTACTAAAAACTTAAGCAAACCAACATAGATGCGAATAGAGAAGTATAGCATGCAATACCACCACCCCACACTTAAACAGGACACTGCCCTCAGAGGAAAGGAAATACGAAGAACCTGGTCAGTCGGACTCCTCCTCAATGTCGGGGGTCATACCCCCGTCGTCGGAATCATCATAGGAGTCGTCGTCATCAGAATTCTCCTCTACGTCGAAGTCTGGCATTCATCGATCATCATCGGTCGGCACATCATCATCAAGAGGTTCCTCAAAGTATGTACCTACTCCACACATCTCCCTTGCATGCATATTCGTTGGATAGTCATGATCCAGCTGTTGGAGCTCTGCAGCAGTTGGAACACGACCTCCGCTCATCATTGTAAACCGTGTCATGCCATAAAGATGGCGAAAGAAACTCTCATCTCGAGCATGTCTCTCCGCCGTAGTAAGGTTGACGCCATGTGTTGTTTCAGCATCTTTGACCTTTGTGAGGTCAACCTTCTTCAGATTATGTGGGAGTTTGTGATCAGCTGGTTCCTCCTCGATGTCCTCCTTCCGCAAGATTGCAGTCAACAGATTGCCGAAAGTGAAGTGGGACCACTTGTGTAGCCTGGCCTTCCGCATTGTAGACCAAATGATTGCCCCAATGTTGATAGGGACATTCGTCATCAATGCGTAGACCAAACACACTCTATCTCTTATTATCTTAGTGTACTGGGTCCCTGGTATGAGGCAAGAGTTGACAATACTCAACCATATCCTTGCTTCCCTATTCAAATGAGCCTAGGGGAAGGTGTTGTGTCGCCCGGTGTCTTTATGTCTGCTCCACCTTGCCATGGATCTACTTCCACAAAGTGTGTGTCGAATTGCTCTATATGGAGGTCTACTGTACAGCTCTTTGAATGGTGTTGGATCGACTGAAGGCAAGCCAAGAAAGGAGTTGATGAAATCCGCATTGAGTTGCAAAACTTGGCCCTGAATCTTGACTTCGCTGCCTGTGGTTTTCGGCGACCAGTTGGCATAAAATTCCCTTGTCAAATCAAGATTGCATTCTCCCATGTCTCGAAAGATGAAATCCAAAGGTAATGTCATGATCTTTTCCAACATGCGCGGCTCCTTCTTTGCTAGGCTTTCCTTGTTGATCAGGTCCACATGAACATATTTTCTTTCTTTGTTGTTCCTATACCATTCCTTCGCTTCCTCCTCAAGAACCCATTTTATTCCAAACGTGCGGCGTGGTAATTGCATTGAGGATGATTCTCCTTGCTCCTTGTGACTTCTTTTCTTGCTCTTTTGGGAAGTGGTAGCCTTATCTTTGCCTTGTCTTGCTTTGGGTGCCATTGTACCTGAGACTTAGAACAATGTTCATGTTAGCATCAGCTCAATGGATACAATCTATACACAAGCAGTAGGGGTACCACCCCACACTTAGTTTGTTGGCACAAATTAGTGAAGTGAAAGTGGTCGATTACTTAGGCTTCATCGACATACGTTTTAGGGGCTATATTCCAACAAGAAATTCAGAGATGTAACACTTCTTGCAATCTTTGCAATACTTTCATGTTAGGTATATCAAGACTTCTACATAGGGATTACATCATGGTATAGTTTCTATCAATAATCACAATCTCCTATGTCTGGGTAGGCAACTATAAGTCTTATTCCGATGAACGAGACATCCCAACATGTAAGTATTCAAGTGACAAGAGTATGCAATGTTCATGACTATAGCAATTCCGCAAGTATTATGAAAATGCATCAAAATCGAATTGAAGTCGGAAACAAGTTAAGATCGTCCTAACGTATATGTTCACCCACTTTGGTTGTAATTCAAACATATTCACATCTTCAATACTTCTTCAAGATTTAGCAATTCATAATATACATAGTAACGTAGTACTTACGAAAAATTGATGAAGAACACAAGAGTACTTACGTGATTGAAGCCTTTGGAGATGTTCTTGTGAAGAGGAAGAGCAAAAAGAAAAGTTTTGAGAAGATTTGGATGCTATGTGCAGCGCCTATGTTAGGTTTTCAATGTGTTTGTGCCTCAAGACTAAGTCTCCTATTTATAGAAAAATATTGGGTCGGGTTTTGACCCATTTAAAATCGGATTTGGAGACATAAAGTGACCATAGGCGGCGCTTTTAGATTTGCCTATGCTTGGCATAGGCGGCGCCTTTTGCAAAGCATTGTCTAGCATAGGCGGAGCCTATGCCATAGCATTTGGTGAGCATAGGCGGCGCCTTTTACTTTGCATTTGAGATTCAGAGACAAAATGCTTTAGCATAGGCGGCGCCTATGCTATGGCATACTTGAGCATGGGCGGCGCCTATGCTATGGCACACTAGATTCCGAGACCTTGGGCCATAGTATAGGCCTTGCCTTGTTCGTGGCCTAGTTTTACCTAGGCCTAGCCTTGCTCGATGCCTATATTTTCATGAGCAATGCTCAATCCATAGCCTTTTGCATCTTCATGCCTAACTTACCACCTTTATCATGCAATACGTCCAAATCAAAATTTGAAACCGATCTCCTCGTTGAATACCTCTTGCACCTACATTTGCTCAAAACCAATAAAAACGATTAGTACGATGGGTTGCCTCCCACCAAGCGCCTTAGTTTTGGTCGTGGCACGACTCTTATTTTTGGATTTTTTTATTTATCAAAATCAAATACGTAATAGAATGAAAGAAAAATGAAAAACGATAAACGATGGGTTGCCTCCCATCTAGCGCTTGATTTATTGTCGCGGCACGACATAGTTACCTCGAGTACTTAGACTTCATCGAGATAGATGGTGGATCGTTTTCTGAATGGATTCAGACGACAATGAGGCTTACTTGTGGGCATGCAATCTCCTTCGAGATGAATCTTGTGCGTACATAACCCAAGAAGGATCCCAATGATATCATCAATGAACCACCTAATGGCTCTCTTGTACCTCTTCAGAGCAGAGATGAGAGCCTCTACGTGTTGTTCACTTGAATCATCCGCAACACTCACCGGAAGTGTATCTCTACATCCCAAGAATGCATACCTTAGATAATTGGGGAGCTCTTTCGATTCTAGCACTGGGGGTTATTCAATGGAAGTCTTCGCTGTTGATGACGGTTGATTCTTAAGATCAAAGGCCAGCTTCTTGGGAGCATGGCGATATGTCCCTAATCCTGATAGAGCACAAATAGCTTCTTCGTAATTTTCAGCATCCTTACTCTCTCCATTCATGAGCACAACCGCTAATGGGTCATCAATAATTTCCTCTTCTTCAAGTAATTCTTTCTTATCATCTAAGAAAACATCAGCCACCGAGAATATGTTCAGCTCTTTGGGTTGCTTCATTGCTTTGCACACATCAAAGCAAACTACTTCGTCATTTATTCGGAATGAAAGCTCATTAGCTCTCAAATCAATAAGCACGCTTCCTGTAGGAAGGAAAGGGCGCCCCAAGATTATGGGAACTTCTGAGTCTGCTTCACAATCCAAAATAACAAAGTCTGCCGGAAAGATGAATGAAGAAACCTTTACCAATACATCACATAGAATCCCAACAGGTCATTTTACCGACCTATCCGCCATTACGAGCCTCATATTGGTTGGAGTAGGATCACCTAACCCCAACTTTTTATAGATAGATAATGGCATCAAATTGATGCTGGCTCCTAAATCACATAATGCCTTGGCAAAATTCAAAGATCCAACAGTGCAAGGAATAGTGAAAGCTCCGGGGTCAGCCTTCTTCTGAACTAGTGATCGGGTAGCGATGGCGCTGTAGTGATGAACATTATCTTTCAACTCATAGCTTGCTGCCCTCTTTTTCGTCAAAAGATCTTTCATAAATTTCGCATACCCAGGCATTTGTTCAAGTGCCTCCACCAATGAAACATTAATGGTCAGCTGCTTGAACATAGTCATGAATTTGCTGAACTTTGTATCATCCGCCTGCTTCTTCAATCTTTGAGGAAAAGGTGGTGGTGGAAAGGGAAGTGTTCTCTCCACAGCTTTCTTCTCCTCTTGCTTCCGTATTTCGGTCTTTTCAAGATTCAAAGTACTAGGGGTGACGTCATGGTCAGCTTCTATGGCGTCATCATCTTCCTTATGTTCTGCCACTTGCTTGCTTTGGGATGAATTTTCCAGCACCTTACCACTCCTGGTAGTAATAGTCATGCATGATCCGTCGTTCCTTGGATTTTGCACAGTGTCGCTAGGTAGAGTGCCAGCCTTTCTTTGATTGAGTGCTGCTGAAAGTTGGCTCAATTGCTGCTCTATTTGCTTTATTGAAGTGGAATGTGAGTCAACCAATTTCTTCATTGAGGACAAATCATTTATTACCTCCGTTACTCCCGCGCTGGTTGCCTCCACTCCTTTCAACAGTTTAGCCATCATCTCTTCCATATTTCCAGAACCGGATGTAGTGGTGTCGCGTCTTCCTGGGGGAACATACAAACCACTTTTGTCATTCTTGTTCTTCCAACTACCTTGGTCCTTGTTTTCATATTTATCATAATAGTTCCGACCTTGGTTTCCTTGGGTATTACCTCGGAAACCCCCCTGATTGTTCAAGTAGTTCGCCTCTTCATCCGAATCAGATTCGTCTCTTCCTTTTGACGCAATGGCTTTGACTTTTTCGGTCTTCCCTGATAATAGATGCTTTGTAAGAAGATCCACTTGTGTCTTCATGTGCGCCATATCTTGATCACGTTTTTCTTCTCGTCTCATTTGGTCTGCAGTCATGCCAATAGAAAAAGTGGGGCTTGCTACCACAGAATCCCTGGTATGCCAAGCTCTACTTTGCTTCGTCATACGATCTAGCATATTGCTTGCCTGACCAAAGGTGAGATCCATAAAAGATCCTCCGGCCGCATTATCCACCACTGGTTTAGTTATTGAATTCAAGGCTCTATATAGTATCTCCATTAGGTGAACATTAGTCATGTGATGTTTGGGCACCTCATTAGCTTCGTCTTGAACCTCTCCCATGTTTCATGAAGGGCTTCAGTTGGAAGCTGACGAAAGTTGCTGATTTCATCTCTCATTTGTGCTCTTTTGGATGGCGGAAAGAATCTTTCTAGGAAAGCGTCTCTCAATTGCCTCCAATTTGTAATAGAATCAGGAGTCAGCCCATTCAACCATAGAGTTGCCTCCCGAGACAGAGACAATGGAAATAAGCGTAATCGAATTACATTCTGACCAACACCAGGATTGTCAAACGACTTGCATGTAGAAATAAAGTTGATGAGATGCATATTCGGATCATCACCTGCTAGTCCACCAAATAATCCCTTGAGTTGCAATAACTGAATCATAGTGCTTGTGATGTTGAACTTGGCTCCGGGTGCCAATGGTGGAGGAATAATGGCTCATGTGGCTCCGGCTCCATCAAGATCATCATCATCATCGTCGAACAGTATTTGCACAGCTCGGCGTTCGGGCCTAAATTGCGTTTGACGATCTCTCCTCTGCATGGGTGCCGCCATCTCAGCAGTATGCCGTGGGTTTAGTAGCTCTTCATCGCCAAGGTCCTCATCATCAGGATTTGTTGCACGCCCTGGGTTATCAATATTCTGCTGATGTGCTTGAGCAGCCATCCTTTCAATTTCACGTTGTGCATCCATTGATGCACTGAACAAACCTGAATAAAATAAAAACAACAACTAAAAGTAAAATCTGAGAATCTTTGACCAAAGGGTCTAGTAACTATCACAAACTTAGTTGACAACTGTATTCCCCGGCAACGGCACCAATTTTTTATAACGCTCAAACTACAGCTCTCGTAAGAGTGTAAACGGTCGTTGTCAAATATATAACCCAACTGGGTTGGGTATCGATCCCACAGAGAATACTTGGTCACTAAGTAAGCAAAGATTATTAGACTTTTGGTGCAAGTCTCGTAAAAAGGGGGGATTTTGTAGCGTGTAATAATGTAAACAAAATAATAGAGTAAAAACAGAAAATAGCAAAGTAAAAAGAAAGAATGTTTAGTAAGATGTTTAACCAATGAGAATTGAGAGTTGGGGTTATGTCCACCTTATGAGTTATACGTCTCTATTGGCTATGAGTTATGCGGAATTCAGACATGCATGTGCTTATAGAGAGTTGTATTCTATGGTAAATCCAGGCGTCTTTCGACCATCAAGGATTATTTCACTTTAACTCTTTTGAGCTTAAAGCGTGTCTAACGGTACGAACTCTCCAAGAGGTTAATCCAGTTACGGCACTAACTTTTTAACAGGGGTTGGTGCCCTATTACCTTGACATTATCTCTTTTCCAGACATATAACTTTTCTTTCGAACAAGTTAATGCTATACTGGCGTATTCTATGTGTTTGCAACCACAAGAATTTGCATTAAGATGAAGAGAATAATGATATAAGCATCATACGAGTCATGAACTCACAAACTCATAGCAATAGATAGTATCTCATAAGGCTTCCATAACCCCAACAGAGAAGTTTAGCTATTCAT
The DNA here is from genome assembly GCA_030864215.1 of Capsicum pubescens. Taxonomy (NCBI): domain Eukaryota; kingdom Viridiplantae; phylum Streptophyta; class Magnoliopsida; order Solanales; family Solanaceae; genus Capsicum; species Capsicum pubescens. The sequence continues at coordinate 189,042,677 of CM061539.1, read as the reverse complement.
GAGTGCAACGGAAATCACAATAGACTTTATCATTATACCAAAATAAAGATCTCACATGTAGTAGGGTTTGGTATGGCGTTAGGCGTGAATTCCCTTTTAGAATAGCGGTTCTCTTGTTGTGGAAATTAAGAATTGAATAGATGAATAAAAAGTAGAATTAAAAGTAGAAGAATTGTTTTCAGAGTTAAAAGTAATGGAAGAATGATAAAAATCTCTAGCAGAATAGGGTATTTATAATACTCCTATCCTATTCCTACTAAGCTAATGAAATACTTAACCCAATTGTACTAGGTTAATGTATCATTATCCTAATCCTAATAAGCTAATGAAATACTTAACCCAATTGTACTAGGTTAATGTATCATTATCCTAATCCTACTAAATTACTGCTAGTCCCCAAAGTCTTTAGAAATGTTGTTTTAGCCCGGGACAGATTTTCCATGCGCCATTTTTAGTCCTTGGTGTCCAAGATTGGCTTTTCTCCTTTCGTGAAGCTTTCTTTGGCGTCAAGTTATCCATAAAATGCTGAATTTTGCATCATTGATACCTGAAACTTTGCTAATCATGTTCGTTAGCTCACTTACAGGAAAAAGGACTAAAAGTGCATAAAATATATAATTTGTTCTCAAAACTAGGCTAAAATATGGGCAAAATATAGTGCTATAGGCGTGTAAATTTTCCTATCATCAACTACCAGGCCAGATTAGAGATCATGTGCAAGAGTGGAGAGACTACAATAGACTAGCCTTTGCTGACCAGAGTTCCAGTTCGTGGGGTAAATGTAGATATTTCTGATACGACTATCAACAGGTTTCTACAAGGACCCAACTTCACTCCTCAGGTCACAAATCCTGCATTCTACCATCGTCTGAAGAGTAAGGAGGACCAGAGTTCTTGGTTAGCTACACTTATAGGTGAGGTAGATCCTTTATGGCTGAACCAACCCAGTGAGCGTATTTACAAGGCTTCTTTGACTCAAAAGGCTAAATTCTTGTGGGGTGTTGTGCGCACCCATTTGATGCCGACCAACGGAGATAATATTCTGGGTGATGATCGAGCAATATTGGTCGCATGTCTTGTGGCCAACCTTAAGATGAATTTTGGGGAGATTATTGCTGAAAAGATCAAGATTCGGGTAACGAGGTCTGACACAGCTTATCCATTCCCTTGTCTGATTTCCAGGATATGCACAGAGGCAGGGGTACCACATATTGCTGGGATTGATGAGACTTTGTATGCCACCAATACCTACAACCCTATTCTCTATGAGGAAAATCAGCCAAGGCTGACACTTGATAGAAGGGTGAGGGTTGAGGTGAACCCATCAGTTGCAGGCCCTAGTTCAGTACCTGAAGTTGAGGTGCAAGCTTCTGAGGCTGCTCAGGCAGGCTCAGTTCCTAATGATGAGCCAGGTCTATCAGTTCCTACAGCACCAGCGAAAGCTGTATCCCAACCTATTGATATCAGAAAAGTGGCCAAACAGGCCAGATGGTGTGAGACGCATCTACATGCCTTTACTGAGCAGTTTGCTGCTGCTGTAGATAAAAGAATCAGGGCTGCTCTTGAGCCCTTTGCTACTTTTCCTGCACGGGTTGCAGATCTGGAGAACCATTTTGATGCAAGGGTATAGGAACTGACTGGAGCAGAGCTTTCTGAATTCAGAGTGGCCCTAGAAAAGGTAAAAACTGAGATGGTGGTAGTACAACAACACCAGTTTATGATGCCTGCAGGGCAGATAGTTGAGGAATCTAAGGATGAACCTCCAATCCTTGATCTCACTGCGGAGCCAGTGAAAAAAAAAAGACAAAAAAGCTGATAAAGGTAAGAGAAAGAGACAAGAAGATGAAGAGAATGAGAGCAAGGCCGAGAAAAAGGTAAAGAAGAAGAAGAAGAAGGTAGAGAAGACACTGCAGGAAGATGATGAGTTTACAGAATAGGAGAAAGCGGATCTGAAAAGGGCAACGCAAGCATCCCAAGAGGACAACTGGAAATGGGAAGAAGCACTGCGAGCGAGATCTATAGGATCCTCATCTAGTAGAACAGTTGAACTGGAGCAAAGAGAAGCTCCTGATGAGGATAACACTGTTGCAGGGTCGAGGACCCATTATTTGAGACTTGATTGACTCCAGGTATTCCCTAACCCTTAGTTTTAATTTGTTTTGATTTTAAGTTGAGGGTGTAGGGTAGCATGTTGTTGTAGCATATTCTGTAAATAACTAGGAGTAGTGCAAGTTCTGTAGGCAGTTAACTGATTTTGTGATTTTGAACACCTCTTCGAAGGTTTGTTTTGCATGACTGTATGAATTGCACCTTACTGTGACCACTGTGCATATCGTCATGGCATTAGTTTAGTTACCTGATCATCACTGCTGAACAATTGCATAAACCAGATAGGTAATAACCAGTGATATAGCGTGTATGCCATGTGTGTGTGAGACTATACCGAGTTCTCTTTGTAGTGTCAAATCTATAACTTGCCCGATTTGTCTTACCATAGTTGAAAGATAGGGGTTAGGAAAGGATCATAGGACGTTTTTGAATTTAAGTCACTATTAGCCTAAATGACCTTCCTCTAACGCATGATATCCCTTGATCCCGGTTTGGGCCTTAATTGACCATTTTTCTTCCTATGATACCTATCATCTTCCTTTTTAAAATCATAATGAACCTGTCTTGGCCCTGGTCCTCCTTGGACACAGTGCACCTTAACGTAGGCAAACAGCCTAAGTTGAGGGTGTCTATCATAGGGGTGCGTGATATAAGTTGAGTATGAAAAAGGGTAGAGTAGAAGAGAAAGAATCAAAGAAAAAGAATAAAAGGTTGGGTGTTGGTGAAAAAGAGAAAGAAAAGAAACTCTGCTAGAATAAAAAGAAGTGCACCCATCCTGAAAGTGTGATCAAGAAAATAAAAAAAGTGAAAAAAGGAGAAAAAAAGAAAAAGAAAAGAAAAGAAAAAGAGAGAAAAAGAGGTTAATAAGTGGACCCCACAAGTTAAGGTAGTGCCAAGGATGTTAGTCACTCTAAATGCCGTTTAATATCATACCAACCCTAGCCTACGTTACAAGCCGAAGAAAGACCTATAGTGATCCTAGCGTTCCTATCTGGAAACCTTGGTAATGACGATAAGGGCAAGAATATGATATTTGGCATACACTGGTTTGAACTTCATTCTAAGAGTGAGTGTTTTTGTGATGATCCCTGTGTTTATAATTTTGATGTTTGACATGAGAAAAAGAGGGGAATTTCTTTGTTGTGAGGGCACACTAGTATCTTGCTAAGTTACTTACTTGTTTGGGTAGTGTACATTGATACATGCATGATTGTCGGTACTTAGTTGATGCCATGGGTAGAAGCCTTTGTGTTACATTATTGCTTTTCAATAAATTGCACAGTAATTTTGAGTTGGTTGACCTTGGAGATGGTAAACTGAGTTTTGAGCTAAATTGGTTGTTGACTGCTGAATGTTAGTTGTATTCTCTTAGTTAGTTGTCGCTTGAGGACAAGCAATTGTTTTAAGTTGAGGGTGTTGATGTGTGAGCAAAAGCTAACACATTTAATGCTTTTTAGCATAAAATAATTGTGAATTCTGAAATAACTCTTGTTGTTTTGATGTGTTTGCTCATGATATTGCAGAAAAAGGCTGAAGAAATGAGAATAAACAATAATTGAGCAAAAGAGTTGAAAATCTGAGCAAAATAGAAGAAAAAATGGCTGACGACCTCCGTGATAAGTCGTTAGCCTCGTGATAGCCTATCAGCATTAGCGTCAGCCTTAACCAGGGAGTTGCAGTTTGAGGAGCCGTTCTGACGACCCCGGTGACATGGCGTCAAAGTTGTGATAAGGCGTCAACAATGGCGTCAGCCTTAAGCAGAAAGTTAGCATGGGAAGAAGATATCTGACGACGTTGGTGATACGCCGTCAGATCCCTGATGCGGCATCAGCCACATCGTCAGTCTAAGATAGAACTTGAAGGAAATTGAAGCCTCTCTGATGCCATCCATGATAGGGCGTCAACTTCTTGACGCGGCGTCAGCCTGGGCGTCACCTATTCTGGACAATTTTATTAATTTTGTTATTTTATTTCCTTAATTAGGCATTAGTATAAATAGTATCTTTTAGGGTTTTTGAAGAAAAATAATTAATCTATCAGAAATCAACTCTAAGAAGAGAGACACGTATTTTTGCTCTCTTTCATAAAATATTCTTGTGTTTTCGTATCAACTATTTTTGGGGTTTATACCTTGTGATTAAATCGGAGGAACTACTTGTTGTTTTTAATCCATTCGTAAGTTTATCATTATAATCATGAATTCAACTTGGTATTTCGTTCATCAAATCATGAGCGGCTAATTTCATTAGCCTAAGTTATGGGATCCATGGATTAGGGTTTGATATGATACTAGGTGTTTAACGGATTCAAAGAGTAGTAAAACATCTAGAAATTCTGTTGTTTTAACTAAAATCTAGTGGTTGCAAACATTAGGTCATGCCTTAGGTTTTATTTTCTTCTAACAGAGAAATAGACTAGAGGACGTAAATTATCAACAGGGACTCGGAAGCTACCAACCTTCTGTTTAATGATTAATGTTGTAACAGGATTAATCTACCTGAGATAACATCCTATTGGAAATAAATAAGTTATCTAAGTTTGAGAGAATTAGATAATAAATTGTCTAGTGAGGTCGAGAGATAAGTCAGATAGTATAATCGTCAGGGATATTCTACTGCTCTACTCATTTCGAGAATCTCTAGCATTACCTAGTATCTGTCAATTCCCGAAACCCTTGGTGAACATAGCTCTGGTTTCCCATTTATCTTGATTACAAACACTAAAGTATTGAAAGTGACACTTAACACACCATGAACTTAAACCTTCATCTTTCAGAAGCAGTAAACTACCAGTAAAATCTTTTGTAAACAAATCAAAGTTCACACCCTATTCCCTGTGGGATTCGACCCCAACCTAGTTGGGTTTTATACTGACAATGATCGCTTACACCCATTCAAGAGTGTAATTTAAGCGTTATGGCTTCCCATTACATCACAATGAACCTGTCTTGGCCCTGGTCCTCCTTGGACACTGTGCACCTTAACTTAGGCAAATAACCTAAGTTGAGGGTGGCTATTATCGGGGTGCGTGATGCATTATGAGTATGAAAAGAGGTAAAGAAGAAAAATGAATAAGAAGTTGGGTGCAATCAAATGTAAATAGGAAAAGAGAAAACTGAAAAAGTTGAGAAAAGATAATCTGATTACTTGAACTGATAGCACCCATCTTGAGCATGCTTGACAAATTAAAGAGAAAAGAAAAGAAGGTCAAAAGTTGAAACCCCGAGAGTTAATCTAGTGCCAAGGAGGTGTAGTCACTCTTAAATACCATGAATATCATACCAGTCCCTAGCCTACGTTACAAGCTTAAGAAAAGCCCTATAGTGATCCTAATTGACCTGTTTGAAGACCTAGGTACTAACTATAAGGGAAAGCCTATGGAATTTGATGTGAAATGTTGGAACTTCGTTCTGAGAGTGAGTCTTATGTTTATCCCTATGTTATACATGTAAATCTGAGTGAAAAAAAAAGGATTTCTTTGTTGTGAGGGCACACTAGGTATGTTGCTAATAACTGCTTTGTTCGGATAATGTGATTTGGGTATGTGTTGGGTTGTTATTGCTGAGATTTTTTGCCATATCTAGATACCGATGAGTTGCATGGTTGTTTTCAAATAATACTTTGACTGATCATGGAGATGGTGCATATATTCTGAACTGATAGGAGTAGTTAGCTGCCGAATTGTACTTTGTATACTCCTAGCTATGTTTTGGTTGCTTCAGGACAAGCAATTGTTTTAAGTTGAGGGTGTAGATGTGTGAGCAGACGCTAACACATTTGAAGCTTTTAACTCTGAATAATTGTGAAGTCTTAAGCAACTTTTGTTGTTTTTGATTGTTTTTATTGTTTTAATGCAGATACAAGTGATCGGGGAGGAAACCAAAGGAAAAAAGAATAAATAATCTGAAATCTGGTGCGAATAAGCTGAAGTAGAGCTGAAGACATATTTGAAGCTCCGTCAGACATTTGACAAGGCGTCAAAATTGTCGTCAACCTGAGGCAGATTATGCTGATCACCAGTGAAGATGTGACAACATTTTTCACGCGCCGTCACATATTTGACATGTCGTCAGATTTGTCGTCAGAAGAATTAGAAGATAGCAATTCACTGGAAACTTTGACGACATTTGGCACACGCCGTCAAGATTGTCGTCGTCTATTCCGAAGAAAAAAATGAAACCTTAATTTTTATTTTCTTATTTAGGGTGACTATTTAAAGACTTGTTGAAGGGTTTTTATCATCATCATCAGACAATGAAGGATCGATTACTGAGAGACAATAGACGATATTTTTCTCTCTATTTCAAGAACAACATTTTTTGGTGTTTTTGCCTTGTGATTCGAATACAAGTTCTCTTTTGATTTTATTCATCATTGTAAGTTAATTCTTTATGTTATGAATTCAAATTTCATGTTTTTTTCTTGCGTCATGAGTAGCTAAACTCCTTTAACCTGGATTGTAGGATCTAGGGTTAGGTCATGATAAGGTGTTAAGTTATTACTCAAGGTTTAATAGGTGTTAGGATTTCGTGGTAATTCTGATGTTATAACTTATGTCTGTTGGTTGCAAACAATAGGCGTACCTACTTTGGTTTGCTTGAGAAATAAATCATAAAAAGTAGGAAACGAATTATCAACAGGGACTCGGAAAGGCTTTGTTTAATAATCAGCGTTGTAACAAGGTTGATTAACCTGAGGTAAAATCTGGTCAGCGAGTTGTGATTCCCTAAGTCCGAAAGGATTAGGAAGTTAGACACTTGAATAGGTAGAGAGACATTTGAGCATACCATCTATAGAGATAGCTTATCATCCTAACCACCATGAGAACCTTGAGTAAATGTTAGTATCTATCATGCACTATAAGCCCTAGTGAACATAATCCCGATTATTCCATAACATATTGATTACAAACATTTAAATTTAAAGTGAAAATTGATCTTCTGTGAAAATTGATCTTCTGTGAAAATTAAACTCCCATTCAAGGAAACAGTACACTACCAGTAAATCATATCGTAAACAACTCAAAGTTCACACCCTATTCCCTATGGGATTTGACCCCAACCTAGTTGGGTTATATATTGACAACGATCGCTTACACCCATTCAAGAGTGTAGTTTGAGCATTATCCAAATACAAGTAGTTCCCAAAATACGTCATCACATCCATTGCATGCTTAGCCTTAACATTCTCAAAGATTGATCTGAAGGTCTTTCTTTGATTGTAACTTGGTTTGTGGATAGGGTTAGAAAGAAAGTATGGCATGAGGCCCAAACAACACTTGAAGTAGGGTGGGACTTACAACTTTTGGAATAGACTCAAACAATAAAGATTAACTCATGCCCCAGTTTCTTTTGACTGGGAAATTCTAAATTGTTTATTTGGTTGGACCGAGCCCAGAGTAGGGTATCCTACGTATCTCACCCCCGGGGGAGGAGAATCAGGTCATGCGTAGTTCTGACAGTTTGTTCTTTTGATTGATTCTGATTTCTTTGTTTTTTCACTTTTATTGACTCTTTTCTCTTTGTGATTTTTTCCTGACTCTATTTTTCTTGACATTCTTCTCTTTTCTTTCTTTTTGGACTCATTTTTTCTCTTTTTAAAAAAAGAAAAAACTTTTCTGACACTATTTTTTTCTCTTTTTTTTTGCTCGACACTTTTCTTTTGAGCTTTGCTGACTCTATCTTGATTCCAAAAGAGGTATATGAAAGAAAATAACACTAAGTCTCAAATGGGGTACATAAAGAAAGACACAATGTATGGATAGCAGAATGAAATGCCTTCATCATATCAATCCTTGAAAATGTCAGTACACATCAGCAATATGAGAGTGAAAGATGAAGATCATTTGTGCAACTTTCACAATACTAACTTTAACTGAGCATGTGTGCCACTACTTCTTCTAGGCTTTTCAAACATACAATTCCACCTATGTTATAGATCCCTCACATCGATTGACCCATGCTTTTGTGGAACCAATTTTTCCATTCCTCGGGATCACACATTCGCTATTTGACCTAATTGAGCTATGTTTTTCAATTGATGACCAAGTTATTCTTGTGATTCTCAAAATAATTGCCTTAATTTTCAAAGAAGGCTTGAAATTGTCACCAAATGTCTCTGCACTCTACCTATTTTCTCAAATGCTCTCTTTTTCTAACTTTAACCCTCTGATTCAATGTTCATGCTTAAACTGGATTTTAAGATCTGGCTGAAAATTTCATTAGCATGTCATATCACTAGAGTAAACATAAAATGTATTATGTAAAGAAAACAAACAAACATACACATATTTTAAACACAAAGAAAAATGGGACACTTCATTTAGTTGAAACAAAAGATAGAAGAGTTTGAACATAAACGACAAAAGGACAAAACAAGATAGATCTCAAACTACAACCCTGAAATAATTTGAAAATCAAAAAAGAAAACAAAACAAACTACCAGAACTTCTTCCTAGTAGGGAGAGGGGTGACTTCTCAATTGCTCAGCCTGACTACTTAGCCACTGGTTTGCATATCAGCATGACTAGAGCTTCCCTCACTGTTAATGTTCTGCACCATAATTGATCCATCTTGAATCATCTTTTCAATTTCACTTTTCAAATCTCGACAATCTTCAATACTATGACCCTGAGCATCAGAATGATACGCACATCGTGCATTAGGATAAAAATTTCTTGAACGTCGATTAAGAGTGTGCCCAAGAAGAGGAGTAATCATGCCCTTCTGTCTCAATCTCTGGAACAAACAGGCATAAGATTCCCCAATATGAGTGAAATTATCCTTTTTCTTCCTCATCTTTGCGAACTCTGGCCTCAGATAAAATATGGATTTAGAGGTTCCTTGGTAAATTTGTGGGGTCTGAGGATGATGTTGAGGGACAGGTGAATGCCATTGTGGATAAGAAGACGGATGGGTAAACAATTGTGCATTATTCAAAGGACATTGAGGAAGTGGAATGAAAATCCTTAGATTTTGAAAAGAGGAACCTTTTTGCAGATGAGTAAGTGGATTTGATATGTAAGCTCGGGATTGAGGCTGACAGTATTGGTGAGTTGGACCTCTTAAACTCTGTTTTGGCCCTGGCACGACAATAGGTGCATTTTCCTTTTTCTTTCCTTCAGTTTCCCTCGTTCTATTGCAATAGCGTCCTAAATATTTCACAGAATCATTCTGTCCATCAAGCTCCTCAAATTTTGAAGTCTCAAATCTTGGAGGAAGGGTAACACTTGAAAACATGACTCAGTTCTTATATGAAACATCTTCATAGCCCACAAGTCCCAAGGAACTTTTCATATCATTTTCTACACTCTTAACTTTCCCAACCATTTTTTCTGGCTCTTCTAGCATGCTAGCCTTCTTAGTAAGAAATTTTGGCAGTCCACTTAACTTAACTGTAGGCTCAAGAGTATAACAATGATCATCAAGAGTATTGAATGTGGATTCACTAGTGGACTGGGGAAGCATAATTGTTGGATTTATAGCCAAAGTAGAAGCCTTAGTAGAAGGTTGAGCAACAAAAGCACAAACGGTATGTGGTGCTGTGAATGTGGTAGACTTATACTGAGGAGCTAAAGAAAGAGTAGTGGAAGTATAGAGGTGCATTTGAATGGAATGAATTATGAGGCATGCTGTGGTGCATCAACAACAATAAGAAACTGACTTTACGATTTTAGTGGAAGACTCAAGGTATTTGCAGGGTCAAAAATGGGGAACGGAGGCGGAGGCAGCCCACTGGCCCAATCTTGATACATTTCCATCATTTTTTGTCTCAGTCTAAAATTCCCTTCCTTTAAACTCTCAATTTCCTGACTCCTTATTTCATTCATAATGCCACTCTCTATATCCTTGTTGGACACAACTAACTCTTCTTTGGATTTGGTGTGATGTGGAGGACCAGCCAGGATGCCACAAACCAACCACCTAAAACTAACTGAACAAGAGGTAACAAAGGTGTAAGAGTTCAACATTTTTAAAAAACCTCTTTTCCTTTTTTTTCTTTTTGAATAGATCACCGAACCCAATAAGGGCTCCTACGTATCTCACTCCCAAGAGAGTAGAATCAAGTGTGCGTAGTTCGTGAAGTCTTGCCAAAATGGATAATTAAACTCTTTTTCCTTTCTTTTTCTTGGAACTTTAAGAAGAAAAGAAAATAACAAATTGTCAAAAGAATTGACGGAAATCCTTTTTGCATTTTCAGGTTTAAATCCGTATACAAAAATGAAACTTACGACTACCAAAGAAAAATCTTTTTGGGTTTTTAATTTTGAATTTCATATAAAACTGAAACTTGAAACTATTAAAGAAAAAATATTTTTGCGGTTTTCTTTTAGAAGATGTATATGAACACCTACTCTAAATGAAGAGTGAAGAAATTTTTTTTGGATTTTTCAGATCTCTATACAAATTGAAACCTAATATTACCAAAGAAAAATCTTTTAGGGTTTTCAATTTTGAATTTCATATGAAAATGAAACTTGAAACTATTAAAGGAAAATCTTTTTATAGTTTTCTTTTAAAGAAGTATATGATACCTACTCGAATAAAGAGTGAATAAAATCTTTTTGGATTTTCAAATAAGATCCCCGAACCAACAATAGGTTGCCTACGTATCTCACTCCCGAAAGAGGAGAATCAGGGGTGCGTAGTTCGTCCAGATTGGACAATTAATGATTAACTAATAGATTGATCCTAACTTAAGAGACACAACCAAAGACAAACGAATAAAATATTTGTTTGGGTTTTTAATTAGACACTTCAACTAAAACTGACACCAACAATTATGAAGGAAAATCTTTTGGTATTTTCATTACAGGAAATGTACAAATTTCTACCATCTTTTTTGCATTTTCTTTTATAAAAAGCTCCAATTAAAAAAAAACTTTTTAAAATTTTCGAATTATGAATGCATGGTAAAGAAACGACAGGAAAATCTTTTTGATGTTTTTGAGAAAATGAGTGCGAAAGGTAAAAAATCTTTTTGAATTTTTGAAATGTGAGAAAAAAAAATCAAAAGCCATAAAGAGTTATAAAAACTATGAAACTCTCTTTTTTTTCACTTTTTTTCAATAATTTCTCGCCTTCACACTTTAGTTCTAACACATGCTTTCCCCCAAATTAGTCTATCAAATGACCACGTTACCCTAAAAAAATACAACATTTAGCACATAGGGATGCTTAGAGGTAAGTTTCCTACAAAGGACCAAGTGGGTCCCGCTAGATCTCAACATGATGCAGATAAGCATGACCTAAAGGCTGACCTACGTTAGGGTTCGCTAACAAGGTTGTTCGGGGAGCGTATGGTCGATAGTGACTGCTTTAGCTTTTCACTCACTCCATACCAGTCGACGGCTCCCCCTCCTAAGATAAGGGTGACTCAACTAGAGGTCGTGTACACAACGTGCACTACGGACTTGTTGCAGAAAAAATAACTTGGGTTATGCAAATGATGCCAGATATAAAAGAAGTAACACATAGGATAAATACTGTAAACAAAGAGCACGTAAATACTTCACAATGATAAAACAATAACACAAAATAACACGAACAAAATATTTATACACCTATAGTGCCAAATTAAGCCGATAACACTCCAAAATAAGCTCGAATTCTAAAAAGTCCCCAGCAGAGTCCCCAACTCTATCTGATAAACCTCCAGGTTCTGAGGCCCAGTCTAGGGGTCCAAAAAAATAGTAGATCTTTATCAGACAGAGTTGCAGTGTCCAGTTGGTGAGCCTTCATTATTCCAGAAGGCCTGTTTACTCTCAGATAATTATTATTAGATATGATTTTGGTCTACTGGGGGCCTTGTCCTAGTTTTCAGATTGTGTTAGTGATCATGTAGTAGAGATTTTGCAAACGGTTTCCAGATGTTGTTAGATGGTTTTGGATTGTCCTTTCCTATTATCGAATTTATATATATTTATGACCATGATTCTGTTTTGTTGAAATTTTTGCATTTTCTTATTTGTGTATAAATGGTGTATATGATTGCAATTTAGAAGGGTATTCGGTCCTTCATGGTTTGGGATGCTCGTCATGGCCAGGGCCTCGGTTCGGGTCATGACAAACTTGGTATCAGAGTACGGTTCATGGTCCTAGGGTGTCTGCAAAATTGCATCATGTAGAGTCTTATTTATGGGTGTGTAGCGCGCCACACTTATAAGCAGGAGGCTACTAGGTGTTTAGGAAAATGTTTCCCCTCTTTGTGATTTAGTTCGTGCTTTAGAGTCTGAATTAGAATTGTCCCCTAATCAGTGATCTATTGTATTTCAGAAATCAGTCATGCCTCTTTGACGTTCCAACAACCAGGATACTCAGGATGATGAAGTCTGCCCCACCCATGGGATGCGGACCCGTCACAAAGCGCACACTCCAGAACCTGTTCCCACTCCGGGAGTACCTCCAGTCCCGACCATGTAACACCTCAATTTTCTGAATCGGAATGCTACACGGTGCTCATGACCTCGAAGGACCACAAGCTAACCCATGATTGATATCTATACTTGTACACTTCATAATATAACATGAAAATATGGAAACATGTACTGAATGGCCATAAGGTTCAAAACTGAATAAACATCTGATAAGACAATGCCTGAAAATGGTATAACAATACCAAAACAAATCTGAAATAACTGTCTAACATGCTATAGTCTGGAAAGCCTCTAAACTGTCTGAATAAGGAGTTGATGGGACCTGTCCCCAACTAACTCCATCTAGCAACTGAACTAAAACAGTAAATGAAGCAATAATCATATCGTCCTTGAATGAAAAGGACACACTGCAAACTCTGAACACTGGAATGCTACTGCTGATCTGGAGCTCGTGCCTCTGAACCTATGGTGTAACATAAGAGAAAGCACCATAGTGCAAATACATCAGTACGTCTGAATGTACTGAGTATATGAGTGAGGTAGGCTAAATACAAAGGGTTATATGCATGAACAATGCTGACTAATATGAACATGAGAATACATACATGCATACATAACTGTAACTGAACTCGTGGAGATACTGACTACTGAGTCTGAATATTGACAACATGAGTGTACTGATACTGAGTTACTAAATAGATAAACGACTATTTCTGACAGTTCAAATTATGAAGAACTGGTCTGGTTGACTGTGTCTGACAGTCCTGAAGCTGAATACTGATATCATGAATTCTGATAACTGATATGACTAATACATGAGTTTAGAAAACTAATATAACTGATATAACTGTGATAATCGACCTAATCGATGTAACTGATACTGAGCGACTGTATCTGACAGTCTAAGTTCTGATGGAACTATCTGAGTTTTGTTCTACTTGGAGTAACTAAATCTGAGACCAGTCCTATCTAGTGGGTGATCATGAGTATACTGATAATAAGGATGATTTGACTTAGTCTGAGATCATTCCTATCTAGCGGGTGATCATTAAATCTAATGATTCTGATACTGATTAATCATAGTTGACATCAGTCCTAGCTAATGGGTGATCTTGAAGTCTATTTACAATGATAAGCATTGACTGTATCTAACAGTACTGAATCTGTACTACTAAGCTGAGTTGACTGTGTCTGGCAGTCCTGAATATGTAACTAAAATTATGGGATGTGTTCATCTAACCGACATGCCCCAAGGAAAGCTGACTGGGGTACAATCTCTGCCCTGACTAGAAGGGTGTCAGTACCGCGCCACCAGTAAAGACATCTAATGTGGAGTTAGTCCTAATATAGCGGGTAACTCCTGGGATCAGTCCTATACATATAAATGTGCTAACGGGTGACCCCTAAGTATATCAGTCTTATCTAACGGATGGCATCTCGTACCTACACTGGCTACGTAGTTCTGGAACTTAGGGATTGCTTCTAAGGATCTCAGTCCTAATCTAGCGGGTGAGTCCCCATCCCTAGGCTCACTCAGTGTTGAATCCTACTCCTATCTGAAAGACACTGAACTAAATAACTGGGCTGAACTAAATAACTGATACTGATACTGATTAACTAGACTGATACTAGTAGTATTGTTTAGCGGAGCTAAACTAAGTTTAATGGAATCCGATGACTGACGGAATGTACTGAGTTCTGAGGATTGGTTGAGAGTACTAAAATTACTGAGATTGACATTGAATACTAAGGTTACAGATATTATTGAGTACTGAGATCACTGAGATTATTGAACTACTGAGATTACTGGGGTTGCTGGATTTTCCTGAGTCATATGACTAACTGAATTCTATAGATCATTGCTTGACTGAGAGTATCATGATAACATGACATGTCTCTAGGCACAAAACTATATTTTCGGGTACGAATACCCCCAGGACTTGATGGAAGGAAACTGACACAACATGACTAACTTGATCATAAGATTGGAGTCCACAATTCACATTGTCATAAGTAGGGGATATTATACTTCATGTAGTTCTTCAACATCTTAAGCATGGTAGGGAGTGCATGGATATATTTCATGTACATATAGTATATCTCCATTATCATACATGCTTTATACCACAACAATAGCAATACATCAATAGCATGGAATTTATATTGAAGTATATAGCTAACATAGACTTGTCATTTAGATATCATGGAACCATATAAACATGAATTTCTAGCATCCTAAGAAGCTTATCAAACACCTTGCATGCATAATATTGAGCATAGGTGTACTTAACAAATTTAGAAATATTGAACCACCCAAATTCATGGGTTTCCAACTAACCTATTCACATGATTCATGAAAAACACATCAAGACACAACCTTGAATCCAAACAACAATCATTAACATGAATATAGTCATAAAACAACAAGGAAATCACAATTTATAATTTAAAATATGATTCTTGAGCTCCATGGATGAAAGAAAACCATGGATGAACACTACGCATACCTTAAATTTTGATCTTGAAAGAGATCTAATGTTTCTAAAGGTTCCTGAAGAAATCCTTAGGCTTGCCCTTGATTTTTCTTGACTAGGGTTTAACCCCTTTGGGAAAGAATGTTCTTGTTCCTGAGGAGATGATCTAGAGAGGAAACCCTAATATTGTGGTTGAAAACATAAGATAGGGTTTTTGAGATGCTTAACTGAAGAAAAATGGGAAAAATAACGCCTCTTTAGGGTTATAAATCGTGGGAAGTGAAGGGAAAAGACCAAAATACCCTTATGAAATAAATTCCCAGTTGCTGAAAATAATAGCTGACGACATTTGTGACAAGGCATCAAAAATGTGACAAGCCGTCAAAAGTATCATCACACAGGAACTGGAATTGATGGTTTCTGCCTAAGTCTGACGACCTTCGTGGTAGGGCGTCACAAATGTGGTAAGCTACCACGAATGTCGTCACTTAGGAGATGGTTTCTGCCTAAGGATGATGACCTTCGTGGTAGGGCATCACAAATGTGATAATCTACCACGAATGTCATCACATAGGAGCTGGATTCTGCCTAAGGCTGACGACCTTCGTGGTAGGGCATCACAAATGTGGTAAGCTACCACGAATGTCGTCATACAGGAGCTGGATTCTGCCTAAGGCTGACGACCTTCGTGGTAGGGCATCACCAATGTGGTAAGCTACCACGAATATCATCACACAGGATCTGGATTCTGCCTAAGGCTGATGACCTTCGTGGTAGGGCGTCACAAATATGGTAAGCTACCACGAATGTCGTCACACAGTTTCCAGCCTGACATGCTGGAGTAAAATAGGAATAACTCTTTGCTCCGATATTGGATTTAGGTGAAATTGGTATCGTTGGAAAGATAATTCAATTATCTATCTTTTTATAGGTAATGATATCAAAATTTCCAAGTATAATGATAGATATTCTCGTTTTAAGTTGACTATACCAATATCTTTCTCAAGAATTCAATCGGTAAGGAATGTTTTTATTTGTATGATAGATGGGAGTTATTTGAAGCCTTAATATACATATAACCTACTCATAAAACTATAAAATAACCATGATGTACTATGCATTATCTTGGTACATGGCTCTAATATTGGTTTGGATTTTTTGGGGTATTACAGACCAATCCTCCTCGAGCTCCAGGAACAAATGTTAATCATCCCCAGTCTTCTCAGAGGGAGATATCGAATGCAGAATTCAGACAGTCTATTCATATGCTTGCACAGTTGGTAGTTGTACAGACTTAAAGTTTGGAGGATAGTGGGTCTGCATCTGTTACTTCTGAGGTAACCAAGGTAGGCCAGTTCATGAGAATGAACCCGCCCAAATTTTCTGGCACTAAGATGGAAGAGGAACCACAGGAGTTTATAGACGAAATAGATAAGATTTTCAGAGTTATGCATGTGGACCAGGTGGAAGGGTTTGAGTTAGAAGAATACCATCTTAAGGATGTATCAAACCAATGGCACAAAGAGTAGGAGAATGCGAAAGGAGAGAGTGTTGAGCCCATAATTTGGGATGAGTTCGTGGAAGCTTTTCTTGACCAATTCTTTCCTCTGGAGATGAAGAAATCCAAAGCAGAAAAGTTCATGAATCTTAAGCAGGGGAAGATGAGTGTTTGAGAGTACACTCTGAAGTTTAACCAATTGGTTCGTTATGCACCAGAAGTGACAAGAAGTATGAGAGCCCGGATGAGAAAATTTGTATCCAGCCTTTTCAATGATCTAGCACTTGAATGTCAAGGGGCGATGCTAAATAGGGAGATGGACTTTTCTTGGCTGTCAGTCCACATGCAGCAGGTAGAAGAGAAGAAAAATAAAATTTCTGAATCTAGAGAGAGAGACAGGCAGACGAAGAGGGCCAGAATAGCGGATCAGAACCCCAGTCAGAAGCAAAGCGGTAATTGGGGTAACAAATGGCAAAAGAAGAAGTTTTGGAGTAATACGCAGTCTGTAGCTAGTGCCCCAGCACCCAGACTCCCAGTTGATAGACAATCTCAGAGTTTTCAGACTAGTCATGGACCCAGATTTCAGGATACTCAGTCGCAGGATAGTGTGTCTCAGTAGTACCATCCTTATCTGTGGTGTTATATATGTGAAAAGTATCATCCAGAAAGGTGTCAGCTGGGCTCGCTGGTGTGCTATTCATGCGGCCAGACGGGTCATTTCCAGAGAGATTGCCCCTCTGCTGGGAGGAATATTAGTGGATCTAAGTCCCAGGAAAACTCTTCTGCGCCACCCCCGCCTCAGAAGGACACCACATCAGCTACCGGGAGCAGTCGCAATCGTTTATATGCATTGACCAACCGCCAGGAGGCAGAATCCTCACCAGATATTGCCATCGGTACGTTACAAATCATTTCATGTGATGTATATATGTTTCTTGATCTCGGGTCTACCTTATCTTATGTGACCCCATATGTGGCTGTTGGTTTTGGGTTTGAGCCCGATGTGATTGCTGAGCCTTTCTCTGTTTCTACTCCGGTGGGTGATTCTGTTGTGGCTAGGAGGGTGTACAAAAATTATGTTGTGTCCATTCTTGGTAGGGATACTGTGGCAGACCTCATTGAACTTGATATGGTTGCTTTTGATGCTATCCTAGGGATGGACTGGCTCCATCGGTGTTATGCCACACTAGACTGTAGAACCCGAAAGGTTACCTTTTCTTTTTCGAACGAGTCAGCAATAGAGTGGGAAAGGCACTCTTTAGCTCCTAGAGGGCACTTCATATCTTATCTCAGGGCCCGTAAACTTATTTCCAAGGATTTCTTGTATCATCTTGTTCGGGTTAAAGATTCTAATGTCGAAAGTCTTCCTCTTCAATCTGTCCCTGTAGTAAATGAATTCCCAGAAGTTTTTCCAGATGATCTCCCAGGAATTCCACCTGATAGGGGATAGATTTTGGCATTGATGTGTTGCCAGATACCCATCCTATTTCTATTCCACCATATAGAATGGCTCCTGCAGAGCTAAAAGAGTTGAAAGAACAGCTAGCAGATCTTTTAGATAAAGGTTTTATCAGACCTAGTATTTATCTCTGGGGTGCACCTGTACTTTTCGCGCGAAATAAAGATGGTTCCCTATGTATGTGCATAGATTACCGTCAGCTGAATAAGATCACTGTTAAAAATAAATATCCTCTTATTAGGATTGACGACCTCTTTGACCAACTTCAGGGTGCTAAGTGTTTTTCTAAGATAGAACTTCGTTCGGGAAATCATTAGTTGAAAGTTAGGGAATCAGAAATTCCCAAGACAATTTTCCAAACCAGATACGGCCATTATGAATTCTTAGTCATGTCTTTGGGTTGACTAATGCTCCTGCAGCTTTCATTGACCTAATGAATAGGGTCTTCGGACAGTTCCTAGACCTGTTTGTCATAGTTTTTATTGATGACATCTTGATTTACTCCAAAAGTGAGGAGGACCATGCCAATCACCTCCAAATTATTCTTCAGACTCTCAAAGATCATAAGTTGTATGCGAAATTCTCCAAGTGTGAATTTTGGCTGAATGTTATTGCTTTCTTGGGGCATATTGTGTCTAGTGAGGGGATTCGGGTTGATCCCCAAAAGGTTGAAGTGGTGAGAAAATGGCCCAGACCGACGAATCCAACCAACATTCAGAGCTTCTTGGGTTTAGCCGGTTATTACAGAAGGTTCGTAGAGAGTTTCTCTTCCATAGCTGCACCGCTTACTAAGTTGACTCAGAAAAAGGTAAAGTTTTTGTGGTCTGACTCTTGTGAGAATAGTTTTGAGAAATTGAAAGACAAGTTGACTACTGCTCCTGTTTTGACTCTTTCGAAAGGTACAGAGGATTTTGTTGTGTATTGTGATGCGTCCCGTGTGGGACTTGGTTATGTACTTATGCATCATGGTAAGGTAGTAGCTTATGCATCTCGGTAGTTGAAGGTGCATGAGTGGAACTACCCCACTCATGACTTGGAGTTAGAGGCGGTGGTTTTTGTACTTAAGATCTAGCGGCACTATTTTTACAGGGTATATGTTGATATATTCACCGACCACAAGAGTTTATAGTATGTTTTCTCGCAGAAAGAATTGAACCTCAGGCAGAGGCACTGGATGAAATTGCTGAAGGATTATGACATGAGCCTGCACTATCATCCGGGAAAGGAAAATGTGGTAGCCGACGCCCTCAGTAGGTTGTCTATGGGAAGTTTTTCTCATGTTGAGGAAGAGAAGAGAGAGATGGTGAAGGATATTCACCGGCTTGCAAATCTAGGAGTGCGACTCTTGGATTCCAAAGATGAGAGAATGATTGTTCATGAGATAGCTAAATCTTCCCTTTGTGCAGAAGTTAAAGAGAAGCAGGTTGAAGATCCCATCTTGATGCAGATCAAAAAAAATGTGGGTCAGCAGAAGGTGATGTCTTTCGAAATTGGTGGTGATGGTATTTTGAGGTATCAGGGTAGATTATGTGTACCAGATGTTGATGGTTTACGGAAGAGAATCCTTGACGAAGCTCACACTGCGAGGTATGTTGTTCACCCAGGCTCTACTAAGATGTACCATGATCTGAAAGTTATGTATTGGTGGAATAATATGAAGCGTGATGTGGCTAACTTTGTTTCCAAGTGTTTGAATTGCCAACAAGTTAAAGTAGAGCCTTTGAGGCCAGGTGTTTCTTCCCAAGAGATATCTTTACCCTTGTGGAAGTGGGAGATAATTAATATGGACTTCGTTACAGGACTTCCGAAGTCCCGAAACCAGTATGATTCTATATGGGTAATTATAGATAGGCTGACCAAGTCAGCCCACTTTCTGCCTGTCAAGACTAACTATTCAGGAGAGGATTATGATGAGATGTTCATTGCTGAAATAATTCGTTTTCATGGGGCACCTGTGTCCATCTTATCCGACCAAGGTACACATTTTTCTTCTCAGTTTTGGAGATCTTTCCAGAGAGGTCTATGTACCCAAGTAAACCTAAGCACTGCATTTCACCCTCAGACTGATGGGCAGGCTGAGCGCACCATCCAGACTCTTGAGGACATGTTGAGGGCCTGTGTGATTTATTTTAAAGGTAGTTGGGTAGAGAACTTTCCAATGATAGAGTTCTCATATAATAACAGTTTCCATTCTAGTATTAATATGGCACCATTTGAGGCATTGTATGGGAGAAGATGTAGGCCTCCAATAGGGTGGTATGAAGTAGGTGAGATGCAGATGTTTGGGCCTGATCATGTTCATCAGGCGATGAAAGACGTGAAACTTATTAGGGAACGACTTAAGATAGCTCAGATTTGCCAAAAATCTTACGCTGATGTTAGAAGAAGAGATTTAGAGTTTGAGGTTGGAGATTGGGTATTCCTAAAAGTGTCTCTTATGAAGGGAGTCATGCGATTCGGGAAGAAAGGTAAGTTGAGTCCTCGCTATTTAGGACCCTATCATATCTTGAGAAGGATGGGTACAGTTGTGTATGAGTTAGAGTTGTCTGCTAGTTTGGGTTCTGTTCATCCAGTATTTCACATATCCATGTTGAAAAAATGTATTGGAGACCATTCGTTAGTGTTGCCGGTTGAGGAGATCAAAGTGATAGAATCCTTATCCTATGAAGAAGAGCTGATTACAATCTTAGATCGACAAGTTAGGAAATTGAGGAGAAAGGAGATAGCCTTGATTAAAGTGTAATAGAAAAACCAGAAAATTGAAGAAGCGACTTGGGAATCAAAAGATGACATGAGAGAAAGATATCCCAACCTTTTTAATCCGGATGAAGAAGCGGAAGGTACAACCCTTGTTTTATTCTTTCCCTATTCTTAGTATGCTTGTAATAATGCTTGTTGTATCCTGAGTCATCATTCGGGGACAAACGATCCCAAGGGGGGATAATGTAACAACCCAAATTTCGGGCTAGAACATTAACCATCATTTCTACTCGCAGATGTTCCAAAAACCATAAATCCGATGTAAATATAGCGTTTTAATGAACTACGTAGTGTGTGAATCTAGTTGAGCATGAAATGAGATCATAGGGGTCCCTTAACCCAAGGATGAGTTGGAAGATTTCCTATCGTTTAAGTTTTAGTGAGCATCAAAACTTGGATCAACTTCAATTGGTCATATCTATTTGTATATAACGAATTAAAGGGACTACTATATATCAAATGAAATCTCTTCGAATTATCTTTCCAACGATACCAATTTCATCAAATTCCGATAACCGAGTGAAAATTTATGCCATCAGAGGCAGTGAGGGGTCGCGATAGCCTCGCGGTGCAAGGTCTACTTGACCCAAATCGGGGTCGCATCGCGAGGGATACTTAACCCAACTAGGGGTCATAACACGATGGTAATTCCCATGCTATTTTAACTCCTTAAGTTCAAGGGACACTTTGTTCCTTTTCCCTCAACCCCAAACGTCCAAAGGACGATTTATAACATCCAAAGGGGCATTATTTGCCCATCTTCTCAAAATTTCTCTCAAGAAAACCCTCCTCAATTTCCAAATAATCAATAATCTAATCCTTTCAGTCCAAGGATTTCCTATAATTAAATGAAGATTCGGTTTCTTCTCTCCACACTAAGGAACCTAAGGTACGCGGGGTTTTCCTAAAAGTCTCATAGGCATAGAAATCATGTTTTAAGAAAAAGGGTTTTGGATTTACGAATGTAAATATGTTTTAGAAGTCTTGATGACATTGTTTTGGTCTTTAGGAATTTCCACAAATGGATTTGAAATACATATATACACGTATTATATGTTTTATGATTTATGAATGAATTGAGAGCATGACTCACATGAATCCCTCTCTTGATATGATTTTCCCAATTTTCTTATGATATGGATTGTTTTGAATGTATCTTGAAAAGCATGATATGAAATATCTTGATTATTGCTACAATTGATTTATGATTTTGAATTCGAAAGAGAGGGTTGTGCAAATTCATAAAGGTTGAATATTCATTTAATGAAAGAGTTGCATGCTTGCCAAAATAGATAACCACCATATGCTTGATGAAAGTTTTTGCATAGTTTTGACTTGAGTTTCGGAACATGAAATCTCTTATACTAATTGCGTATTTGGGTGGTCTGAACTGTGTTTTAATGAAAGCTATTCTTAATGCTATATGGCTCAGAGAACATGACTTGCATGTCTTGGTATGACGATACCAAAATAGACACTACCATAATAGACTTAGACAAACATAGAAGCCTGATTTTCATGACTTAAGTTTTCAGTATGATATGTGTTCAGAAATGGATAAAATTGGGCATGAAGAGATGTTAGATGGTCCCCCGAAGAAGGCACGAGTTCAGACAACTCGTTGCCCAAAACCGTGATTTGCTGATCCGGGTTATTAAATTCCCTAGAGGGATTTTATGCTAACCTAGTGCCTTGTGGCGTATTAGACATAGACACTCCAACCCTTGCGAAACACATGGGTTGGGGGCTTCACCGCTGAGTCAATGACGGATTCCATATAGCCCATGGGATTTTAGACTTGTAGGGGTGTACCACCTAACTCAGAATTAATACGAAGACTAGAAATTTCCTAGTCAAGAATGTTTTTTTTATTTTTTTATTTTTAGAAAGATGCCCATGTGTTTTGAAAACC
This sequence comes from Capsicum pubescens, assembly GCA_030864215.1. NCBI lineage: Eukaryota > Viridiplantae > Streptophyta > Magnoliopsida > Solanales > Solanaceae > Capsicum > Capsicum pubescens. Next base: position 189,020,091 of record CM061539.1, on the reverse strand, counting down.
ACTTTATGTATGATGCTTTGACCAAATTGCTCTCTATTATTTTATGTATATATATACAAGTTTTATTTTGGATTACTTTGCGTAGCAGTATATCTGTATTGACCCTCTCTCATCCCTCCAGATTCTGAGGCTCAATCTAGAGGTCCAGAAAAGTAATAGATCTTTATCAGACAGAGTTGCAGTGTCCAGTTGATGAGCCTTCTTTATTCCAGAAGGCCTGTTTACTCTCAAACAATTATTATTAGATATGATTTTGGTCTACTGGGGGCCTTGTCCCATTTTTTAGATTGTGTTAGTGATCATGTAGTAGAGATTTCACAGACGATTTCCAGATGTTGTTAGATGGTTTTGGATTGTCCTTTCCTATTATTGAATTTATATGTATTTATGACCATAATTCTATTTTGTTGAAATTTCCACATTTCCTTATTTGTGTATGAATGGTGTATATGATTGCAAGTTAGAAGGGTATTCGGGCCTTCATGATTCGGGATGCCCGTCACGGCCAGGACCTCGGTTCGAGTCGTGATAGCTTCACTGTTTCCACCAAAATCGCAACAAGATCCCGAAGACTGACAAAACTATTCATAATTTCTGATGTTGTTCATTGTGGACAAGGCTGGGTTGTAAGATGGGTTTTCGATAGTGTTTAGTCGAATTTTGGGACATTTCGGTGGGATTTACCTCATCACTGATTACTGGTGGTATTTCGGCGAATCCTTGCTGGAATTAACAAGTGATGGGTCATTTTTCGATGGATTCCGCGACAGCGTGAAGCTGGGTTGCTACTCTCTGTTTTGACGGCGCTCCGATGAACTCTGGTTGTTGTAATTAACCTCCATTAAATGTTTCTCTCCCTCTCGACCTCTCTCTCCCTCAATTCTTACCTCTATCTCTCCCTCGATTCTCTCACACTCTCTACATTCTGATCCCAGTGTGTGTGTGTGTGTTTTGTGTATGTATATGTGTGTGTATGAGCTGTGGGCTGTGATTCAATGGAGTGTGTTAATCTCGTGGAGAAGAAGAGGAGAGTCGGGTCTTTATATATGTATTCTTTTCTCCAAAAATGGAAATTGAGAGTGAGTGATTTGTCCTCTCTCTTTCCCCCGCAAAAATGGAAGATGGGAAAATCTGTGTATATATTCTATAAATTGCCAATTCCCCTTTTTGATATGCTGCCCCCCTTTTCCATGTGAGTCCCCGTTTTTTGTATGTATGGTCAAAAGGAACAAAAATGTGAGGGAGAGGGTGGGCTACCTACGGTGAAGTGGGGTAGGGGTGGGGTAGTGAGATGGTTTATTTTAATTGGATAGGTTGTTAGGATAAGATAAAATTAGTTAGAGGTTATTGTTTTGTTATTTTGTGGAGGGATTATCACAAGGGTTGGGGTGTGTGCTAAAACGGGATAAGATAATAAAAATAATTATTGACGGGATAAAATTACATGTCTACACATGTCTACTCCTAGCCCGCAAGAGTATAAACTGTGTACGGCTAAAAAAAAAATGTTCGCTAGGTTGAAAACCTCGAAAGAGGCACCTAGGCAAAAGTTAGGACGCAAAAAAGAAAAAAAAAACTCACCCCAGAACTACTTTGTGACTTGATCCTCTTCATTGAGGTACGTAGGCGCTTGGAATTTTATTTTGAGTTTAGTTGCATGAGTGTCAAAAAAATACATGTTCCTCCTCATATAAAAAATTCAGTCTTCAAAAGACTTTTAACATCATCAATCTTCAGACTTGCACCCAAGTGTTGGTGACTCATTTGGGGCAAATCCCTATGAAGTATAAGCTTCTTTGACATAAATTGAAGTCTTCATATTCACTAAGTCTTCATGTTGGAGCTTTCAAGTTACCATATTGGAGCCTGCAAGTTCACAAAGTCTGATAGTTAAAGTCTTTAAATGACTTATGCATAAAAGTTGAAGTCTTTAAATTCACTAAGTCTTCATGTTGGAGCTTTCAAGTTACCATATTGGAGCCTACAAGTTCACGAAGTATGATAGTTGAAGTCTTCGAATGGCCTATGCATATAAGTTGAAGTCTTCAAATTTACTAAGTCTTTATGTTGGAGATTTCAACTTCACCATATTGAAACCTGCGAGTTCACGAAGTCTACAAGTTGAAGTCTTCAGATGCTCTGCGACTATAAGTTGAAGTCTTCAAGTCTGCCATATTGAAGCTTTCAGAGTTTGAAAGTTGGAGTCATTGGGTTCTTTGATCTATAAGTTGAAGTCTTTAAATCCTTCAAACCTTCTTGAGTTTACCTTCCAATTTTCATGAAATTACCTTTTCTTATGGCGGGGATGATTAGCCATCACTGTGCGCCATAATATTACCATAAGGTTACCTTTTCTTATGGCAGGGACGAATAAGCCGTCCCTATGCACCGTAAGATTACCACAAAGTTACCTTTTCTTATGGCGGGGATGAGTAGTCATCCCGATGCTCCATAAGATTACCATAAAGTTACCTTTACCCTTTACCTTTACCATAAGACTACCGTTAAGATACCTTTACCTTTTACCTTTACCATAAGACTACCGTGAAGTTACCTTTACCCTTTACCTTTATCATAAGACTACCGTGAAGTTACCTTTACCCTTTACCTTTACCATAAGACTACCATGAAGTTACCTTTTACCTTTACCATAAGACTACCATGAAGTTACCCTTTACCTTTGCCATAAGACTACCATGAAGTTACCTTTTACCTTTGACATAAGACTACCATGAAGTTACCTTTTACCTTTGACATAAGATCCCCACGAAGTGACCTTTCTTATGGCAGGGACGAGTAGCCATCCCTATGCGGCGAAAAATTACCATAAAGTTACCTTTTCTTATGGAGGAAACGAATAGCCGTCCCTATGCGCCGTAAGATTACCTTCTAGGATTACCTTACTTATGGTAGGAAACGATATCTATCCCTTTGCATCGTAAGACTATATCCTTTACCTAAAAGGCGTTATCTTGAGCAAAATCTTGTAGTTCACCTAAAAAAAAAGAAGAAGAAAGAAAAAGGGGAACGAAAAAAAGAAGAAGGAATGTTTACCTAAATATGGCAAGTATCTCGATCGGTAAAGATGGATCAAATTACACCCTTGTGTTTTCTCTCCTACCAAAAGTGTTGTAAATATTAGAGTTCTCTTTCCAACAATAAAAAGGACACTCACAATTTCAACACTCCCACGCCTAGATATGATTTGTCTTGTGAAGCCACGCAAACCTGAAATTGAAAACATATCAGCAGGCAGAGGCAAATTCAAAAAATTATATAGGATAATTCTGAAGGTTTTAACTCATGAATTTTGGATATATTATATATTTTCGAGTCTGGTTTCTAAAAAATCAAGCGGTTCATGATTTTATTGCTCCTACTTTGAGATATGAAAGTTTTAGTGAAGACGCGCAGATCTGAAATTTTCAGCATGGCAAAATTTAAAGTCAACTTCAAAATTTTGTCTAAAATAATGCTGAAGGTATCACTACAAGAAAATGTTTAAATTGTGATGGAATATTTGAGACAGAACACTTTTGTCACAATTTGTGACAAAATTTTGATGAATTTATGATGGATTATTTTTACATAAATATAAAAAATTTAATTTTTTTATTTTCACAGAAATATTCAAAGAGTAACAGATTTGTGACAAATTTTTGACAAAATTAAATATAATTTTTGTGAAAGATATATTTTCGTCACAAATTAAAGTTGATGAGAAAAAATAATAACTTTCTGTCACAAATTCGTGACTAAATTTGTGACAGATTGAGCATTCCATCACAATAATTTTTTTGAAAAAAATTAATATAATAAAAATTTGAGACGAATTTATTCCGTCACAAAAATTATTTTTTTTAAATAATTATTTGTGACGGATTTATTTGTCAAAAGCAAAATTGGGCTTCCCTCTAAAATGTTTTTTCGTTTTCCCTCTTTTTTCCTTTACATCATTTCCAAACCCTTCCTCTACCCCCAGATTCCTTTTCTAAAAAAATGAAGAAGAGTTACGGTATATACTCTACTAATTTGTCTAAACATTAAACAGGAACTGTCCTTCCACCAGTTGTCTTCATTTCTGCTCCATTTTCTTCTTCCCCTTCATTTTCCCTTGACAAATCTTCCAATGACTTCCCATTGGATTCTGAAACACAGAATGTGAACAACATTCCAAGGAAGTTAATTGCAGGCACAAGACCCTCATTCCCAACCTAAAGAAGGTAATTAAATCTCTTCTCTCTCAATTATATTCCTACTTAAGTTAATTGAATAATATTTTGTGCTGGAAAAGGAATACATTTTGATATGAAGAGAATTTTATAACCTGGTGGCTGGTACAAATCCCTCTTTATTAGAATCTTTTATGGTTCCTAGATATATGAATCAGTAATAGCGGAGAAATTAGGAATTAAAGTATTAGAAGAAGAACCTACTATGGATGAACAATTGGACTAGGACATTGGAGAAGAGAACACTACTTAGGATTAGCAATGGGGTTGAGTGAACCTATATCTTGTTATATGTATAATGGACATTAATACAATTAATTTATGTTTAAACTCAATTGTTTTCCTTTCTGCCCGTTTTCCCATTTGTTGGTTCCATCCTTGGTTGACTTGAAATAGGTCTGGTCCATAGGGCGCGAAACTAAAACCAATTATCTTCTATTGTGATAGTCTGATCCACGTAGGTGAATATGTTTGGCCTTTTCTTTGATTTTTAATTTACTGTAAGATTAGTGATATCATGGCCCTTGCAATTGGCAACATTTAAGATATTTTTAATTTACTGTAAGAATATGTCTGTGAGGAATAGACTCATAAGGAATTATTTTTACTTCTTCATATAAGAATGTCTCTGTGAGGAATAGACTCGCAATGAATTAATTTTACCTCTCTATATAAGAGTGTTTCTAATTCACAAGGTAGGGTAAGGCTGCACACATACCACCCTCCCTAGTCGCCTCTTGTGGGACTACAGTGGGTTTGTTGTTGTTGTTGTTGTTGTTGTAAAATAGGAAATAAAACATACCCATGGCTGATAGTTATCTGGAATATTTCTGGTTAGTGATAACTGGGGATTTCAGACAGCTGCTTCAAAAAAGGTTATTGCTTTCAGCATACAACCAACTATATTCGGCAATTAATTTAACAATACTAATTCAATTCATTTCTTAATTCTTTAGTTAAATTGTGTTGATAATTGTTCAATTTTTCATCTTTGCCATTGCAGATTATGAGCAAGTTTTACTAGCGTGAGTAATCAGATTATATTTTGTGTCTGGTGTTGGAGGATATTGTTGTTAAATGTGTTTGATAAGTAAAGTTTAGTCTTAATGAGCAAGACAGTATTTTAGAACTCTTCAATTAGCCTAGAGCCTTCTCCCTGTTACTACTTTGTCTTTAGGTTTCCTTTCTCAAGTTAGTTTTCATGATCTATTTTGCTATGCGTTCAGTTTCATTGCTCAAAACTTAATGATATACTTTGAAGTAATGAATTTAATGGGAGACAATCATCCGGTACTGCACTGCCTGTAAAGGTGTCAGGCATCGGTAGTAGGATTAGCCACTGGTGCTTACCATCAATAATGGTAAAACTTGCACTAGTGTTTATGTTATTTCAACGTATACAAGATAATATGTCCATTGTGTATTGGCCAAATCTCCTGAAGTTTTAGACATTTGTTGTTGGTGCAGGACTAGGATTTGTCACATCTCTTGTTTTCGTGTTCTTAGTTGGAGTTTTTGTTTGGTCTTGGCTGGGTGCTATTATTTTCTGGATTGGGGACTGGATTATTAAGTGAATGCCATTCGTCAGACACTTATACTCGGCCTCAAAGCAGATTAGTTCTCCAGTATCTCCAGGTAAAGCTACAGATTTTTCTTCTGAGGAGGAGAATAAGGATGAAATAAATCTTACCTCAATTTCTTACTATCTTCTTATTTTTATTGCTTATGTCTCCATGAATGTTGTCGTTTTGCTTTCCTTGAGCCAAGTATTTGTATGAAATGCAGGGGTAAGGTCTATGGTAGCATTATTTGTAGGGTCAAACCAAATTTTGTGTCAGATGATGTTTGGAAAAGCTGGAAGACATATTGGGCTTCTGATGAGTTTAAGAAAAAATCTCATATTGCAACTCAAAATCGATGTAGTGAAACTGGTGGTCCGGGCACTGGTCCAAGCAAGCATACCGGTGGTTCCAGGTCAACGGGGGAGCATACTATAAAATTGATAAATTTCATACTTTAATAGATTAATTCCTTGACTTTATCTCCGATTTTAATGTTGAACTTTTTTTTCAGGCAACCGAAATGGGTTGTGAACTAAATTCATGGGAGATATTTAAGAAGTTGCACCAAAAAAAGAATGACAGTTTTGTTGATGCCAAGTCGAAGAGCATTAATGTAAGTTTGCTAATAAACTTTTCATTCTTTAGATCTTGAAAGCATGAGATCAATATAGATCTTGCAAGTAGAGTTACTTGTTGTTTGTATCTTGAAGTAGTGAAGCCGTGTGGGGCCAATTTTGATTCACTACACTTGTTGCAATCTTTTACTCTTCAAAATCTAGTTTTTGTTGTAATCTTGAAGTCTAGTGAAGCCGTGTGTGGCCTATTTCGATTCACTAGCATTGTCGTTGATATCTTGTTGTGGTTTGCTTCTTGTGTTTGAACTTGATCTTGTATCAATATTTATGTATGCCTGCAACATCTCCATGTACTGATCTTTCTGCTTCTGTTTTATGTTTCTGTAAGTACCTTCACTTTTGTTGTAAACAACTAATTAGTTTTAGCCTAGAATTCAGGGTCAGGAGGTCTATTCCTGTAGTACCAGTTAGATGGGTAAACTAACCGAAAACCTAAGACCATATTGGTGACTTATCTTAACTAAGCTAAAGAAATATTTGAAATTTGGAAATCAAAATGATTGTATGGGAATGGTTGTAGAAAAAAAAAGCTACTACATCATAGTTACATTGAAAGAATAATGCATATGCACTTTAAGACAATCACCGGAGAAAATTGATGGAATTGGAGACTACCTAGAACTTGCCTGGGTTTATTTGGGAGGGGCTATCAGTATGATGCCAAATGGATTTAACCATATGGAATCACTGAAGACATTATAGAAGTCGCATGTTTTCGATTATATCACTAATTCCTGGCCATTTCTCTAGTTTTAATTCCTTTATGGGGCACTTTCGTTACTTGAAATACATTATAAGCTGCAGCATGCAAAGGGGTGCTCCCACCATATTTAGAGACTGAAATTGAAGAAGAAAAGAGAATTAAAGATATCCTTGCATTGTAGGACTGAAACCGAAAAGAATTAAAGAATGTCATGAAACCTTTTTATCAGTATAACATGTCGGGTATTTCATATTTTCCTACTACCATTTTTTTGTTTTCATACTGATGGCCTTTGTCGAACTCCAACAATTCTCTTTCGTGGTCGCTCCGGCTGCAGCATCTGCTGTATTCCGATGATCATCATGAGTAGCGTACCAGCAAGAGTGAGTTTTTATCTCAACTAGTGGTATCACATATTTGAATCTTATTCTATTTTTCGCTAAGTTTGAATCATTGGGAACTCTTAATCCACCAGTAACACCTTTTCTATAGGCTATAATGTTAATTTACCAAAACTCTCGTGAAAACTCAGGAAATAAACAAAATACATAAAAAGCAACCTGTATAACTTTTGCTCAGGCTATCAGAATTTCCTGTTTTACTAATTACTCTATGGTGAATTTTCTTCTGAAGTCAAAATATAGCTTATGCCCTATTTAAGTAGCTCTTTCTATTTGGTTCATATAAAAGAGGAACAGAACTGAGCTTGTTCTTTAGCCGCAGCTATGGGTTTGCTATAGACAAGATTTTTCAAGTTTGCATCAGTTGTTCTTTAGCCGCAGCTTAACTTCTCATTAGTAACGTTCAGTTTTGCAGGTAAAAGTTATCCTGCTACTTTCTAGCAGCCTCACTTTGTTGAGCAGACCTTATAAACTTGCAGGAGTAACAAAAGCCTCCTTCAATTTGCTCCTTAAACTTTCTTCTTCCTTAGCCCGCTGTCTTCTTTCTTCTAAAATGACGCGAGCTAGACTATTACTCCTGGCTCTTTCCTATTGCCAATGGTGCAAAACCTATTGTAGATTATTCTTAATACTATTATTCTCTACTCTCAAGTCTTTTAACACAGTATTTTCCATCTTCACAACTGGAGCTGAAGTTTTAGAATTTTTCATTTGATTTTTGATAAGATAATTGTTCAATTCCACTCCTTTTTTGTTTTGAAAAAAACTCAGTTTCTATGTTGTTTTATGCAGTTTTAATGTTTATACAACCTTGTATTGTATTATTAGGTTGCACTGAGTTTGTTATCGCTATGATTTGATTTGTTGTGTGTTGTATTGTGTGCTTCAGGGATAGCTAGGTTTTCTATTTGTTTTGAAATAGGATTTAGTGAGATTTGGATGAACTAGTAGATTGGATTTGTAGCTGAAGTTTTAGAATATGATCATATGGCTTTTGATCAGTTTAGTTCTTTTAGCTAATACTTTTTCCTTACTTTGGCAGTAATAGGTACCTTTTGGTTGAGTGAGAGTGTTTGTTCGTCTCTATCTATGTATCAATCTATTTGCTCATACATAATACTGTTTCCATGATAAGGTGCACTTAGTTCGATCTAAATTTCTAGGTACTTGTTATCTGTTCCAATTTGGCTGCACTTTTTTAGTTGGGGACTATAAGGTTGTAGTATAAATATTGTGCGCTAATATAAACCTCAGTGACTATAAGGTTCTTCCCACGACTTAGGGTGTTTCATGCCAAGTGACTAGTATAAACCTTAGTTTCTATATTGTGAAATTCCATGAAAAAACACTGTGATGATGTCCTCTGTGTGTTTATAAGTTATTGTTGTCATACTGCAATTTTTTTTGTATATTTGTATATATAGGTTGTTTCTGTTTGAGTTTGCCTACTACCATTTTTTGGTTTTCATACTATTTTTGTTGGCTGATTATTTGTATTTTTTAGGATAAAATGGAGGTTGTCATAGCCACTGCTCTTTCAAGATCAACAGATGATTCATCAGAAGATCAAGAACTCGATATAAATCGCATGTACTTTGATGTTGTGGGTGGAGAAAAAAAATAATGTGTGTATAGATTGGGCTCTCAAGCTTCAGCCTTGTATAATGATATGACATACAATTTGCCTGTAGTGTCCGATCATGTTTCCGAAGAGCGCATCAAAATACTTGAGAAAGAGATGTCGTATATGAGAGAAAATCAAGAGAGTTCTTCAAGAGCGTGTAGAGTTGGAGGTTCAACAACGAGTAGAGCAAGAGGTTTCCTGTTTGAGGCAATAAAGTGATGAACGATTCAAATCTATGGAGGAGCAATGGTCTCGCATGATGAGCGATACGATATCTTCTCGCTCATTTAGTAATCATACTCTCCCTAATACAGACTCATCTAATGCTTAAGTGTTTAATATTTTAAAACTTTAGTTACTTGAAGTGTCGACTTGAACATTGTCACACTTTTTTGAATAGTTATATGCTTTAAATTTTAAGCATTAGTAGACTTTTGCTTATTGAAGTTGTGATTTTGCATGTTTTAATTAACTTCAGACGTTTTTTATTATATATCCTATATTATGTTATATATATATATATATATATATATATATAGTGAGAGAGAGAGCATAGTATTTTTTAATTATTATTTATTAAAATTAAAAATTCAAATAAAATTTGTGACAGATTTAATTTGTCACAATCTATCCTAAATTTGTTACTAATATAGGTAAGAGAGTCATATTGTGACTAAATTAGTCTATCACAAATTATTTGTAACGAAATATATTGTCACAATTGTGGTGACTAGGTTTAAAAATTTGTTACGAAAATTATTCTGTCACTATTTTATGACGGAATATTTTGTCAAAAATATGTTATAAATTTGTGACGGAATTTAAGTCAAATTTAAGGATTTATATTGTGACAGACGATCTGTTTCAGTTCCATCACAATAATTTTATGACGGAAATTAAATCCGTCACAATAATTTTATGACCAAAGGTTCTGAGATGCACATTTTTCCGTCACAAATCCATGACAATCAATGATTTGTGACAGATTTGTGACTAAAATCTCTGTCATAATTTAGCCATTTTCTTGTAGTGTATTAAATCATGAATTTCGAATATGTTATATATATTTGAGTCTAGTTTCATAAAAAATCAAGTGTCTTATGATTTCATCATTCCTACATTGAGATATGAAGATTTTAATAGAGGTGCGCAGATCTGAAATTTTCAGCATGATAAAATTCAGGGCTAAATTCAAAAAATTATCAAGAATTATATTGAAGGAGTTTAATTTTGAATTTTGGATATGTTGTAGATCTTGAAGTCTAGTTTCTGTAACATCAAATGGATCATGATTTAATTATTCCTACAATGAGATATGAATTTTCTACCACTAACATGCTGTGCTGAAAAAAAAAGTGACGAAAATAAGAGAAAAGTGGGAGCAAAAGAAATTACCTCAATATTATTGATGACTTGGAACCCCAAAATTGATATTGAAAAAGTGGGAAAACTACCTCCTTTTATAGAGTTGTAGGATGGATGTTTCCTTCTCCAATATAAATTCAGATTAGAATAATTTTCATCTCCAAATTCAAATTGGAAATTATTTCCTTCTCCAATATAAATCCAGATTGAAATAATTTCCATCTCCAAATTCAAATTGGAGATTGTTTTCTTTCCAATATAAATTCAGATTGAAATAATTTCCATCTTCAAATTCAAATTGGAGATTGTTTCCCTCTCCAATATAAATTCAGATTGGAATAGCTTCCATCTCTAAATTCAAATTGGAGATTATTTCCTTCTCCTATACAAATTCAAATTGGAGGTTCTTTGCTTCTCCAATCTAAATTCAAATCAGAAGAGTTTTATTCTTGATTAAGTAAAGCGATGAAAAAGTCTTCCAAAATCTGCTTGAAATTGGATATCATGCCTCACCAATGGGTCATAAGTGTAGAGATTCATGGAAAAAATGAGAGAGTTTTGAGAGGCAATACCAATATGGTTCGGCTTTAAATTTTTGAATGAGGTATTCATAGGTATGAGGATCGTTGAGGCACGAAGGAAACATGCTTACATAATCATACTTCAAGGCTAGTCTCCAAAATATTAAATGTCTCGACAAGTCTTGAAGTAGGGGGCATTTGTGGCCGATCCAATTTTATTAAATTTAAATCCGTACAAAATTCGAATTATATTAAATTTAAAAGATATTAGTCCCAAATGGATATTGAGGATTAATATAATTGGATTAATTATTTAAGTCCAAACATATATGGGTTTAATTAAAGTTCAATTTTTTTATTGGGCTAGCCCATTGATTTGGGCTACAAATGATGAGTCCACTTTACTACGCCCAAGATATCGTCATATTCTAGAGGCTCAAATAAGCGTCAGGTGTCAAATGACGTGGCATGTCAAGTCAAGTGAAGGAGCCAATAGGACCATGCCACGTGTCAAAATGATGCAGTAAATTAAAAGCCCATAAGAAATGTCATGTCACTTCAATCTGATTGGTCAAAAGAAGTTCATGTTTATCATGACTCTCTACTTCCTACAACTATAAATAGGGCCTCATAATTCAGAACAGGGAGAAGTTTAACAAGAAGCAAGAGAGAGTTCATGGATCAAAGCAGCAGATTTCTCAACAAATTCAAGAACAAGCTCAAGATTTCAAGATCAAGAACAAGCTCAAGATTTCAAGATCAAGAGTTCAAGGCTCAAGAACAAGCTCAAGATTTCAAGATCAAGAGTTCAAGGTTCAAGAACAAGTTCAAGATTTCAAGATCAAGAGTTCAAGGTTCAAGAACAAGCTCCAGATTTCAAGATATCAAGAGTTCAATGTTCAAGAAGAAGTTCAAGTTCAAGATCAAGACCACAAGAAAGAACAAGCTACTAAGCCTTTGGATTAAAGCACAAGCCAAGATCAAATCCGTCAAGTTCAAGTTAAAGTTCAAGATCAAGCTCGAAGCCCTTGAATTTATAGTTGAAAAGGCGAATCAGAGGAATCATAGAGATTGTAACGCTCACTTTATGAAGATGTAACACACCCAACGTAATCCCGTAAGCGGATTTTGAGGAGGATGGTGTGTACACAACTTTACCTCTACTTTATGAAGATGGAGAGGTTGTTTCAAATGGATTCTCCACCCAAATAAAGCAATATAGCTATAAACTGTATTGATAATAATTAGTTGAGGAAAAAAAGAATTGGCTTAAGATTATTTCAACCAAATAGAAGTTCTAATCATACTACTACTTATTTTTTCCCCTGTTATTCCTCTGCCGGCCATAAAATGGAAATGGCCTCATGATGTTCACTTGTGTGTCCCCTGCTCAAAATAGACATATGACTTACCAATTCTGTTGATGCCTTCTACGTTGAGGTGAAATATCAGGTGATACATAAACAATTTGATCCAAAATTGTGCGAACTTTAACATGATATGATATTATCTGCTTTGGATCAAACACATACGAATATTTTCAAAATACCTCACATAACTAAGAATATTCAACACCTAATAAGTAAGGTACTTTTCTTTTAAATTATCAATCTGAAATTTTGTTCACACACCAAACCAAAATATATACCACACTATGTGAGACAATTCAGTACAGGTGTTACAAACTTGATTTTCTTCTAAAGTTATGATATTTTTAAAAAAAAATTAAAAGTTGTGAGAAAGAAAGCAGCAAATTGTTACTATTTTTTTAATTATTTTTTTTTTAAAATATCCCATTTGTCTGTATGTAAACTTTGAGATAAGGACGATTGAGTGTAACGTCAGGGGTTAAAATTCTTGCGGCCATCCATTTTGAAATGTCAAGAACCACATAATCCAATGGTTACCATTCCTCAAAGATGAGGTTTGCTAGCTATTTTTGTCCGTTAGATTGGAAAAAGATGTGAAGCCTTATCACTATATAGATAGAGGGGTTTGCTACAGAGCTAACAACCCTCTTGAAATTAAAGGTTAAGGAAAGCATAGCAGTAGCTTTAAGCTAAGCACTTAATTTTCAGCAATGGCTTCTTCAGTGATGTCCACAGCAACTGTTGCCACCGGCGCCAATGCTGCACAAGCCAGCATGATTGCATCCTTCAATGGCCTTAAATCCGCAGCCTCTTTCCCTGTTACAAGAAAGCAAGACCTTGACATCACCTCCATTGCTAGCAATGGTGGAAGAGTCCAATGCATGCTGGTTCGTAATATTGGATTTAACTTATATACACTGACACAGTACAAGGAATTTAAAACTAATTGTAGTAGGTTATCTGCCTTAAATATTTAATTTTCAAGTTACTAATCTCAGTTATTATGAACAATTGTGTCCGTATGTCATTCCAAAATTTAATCTACACTATTATTTTGCCTTAATTTCACCAAATATAATTAATTATGTACATAGGAAAGGATAAATTTCACTGACCCTGTTTTAGATTTAACGTGTTACCTCCTCTCTTGAAGCTTGTTTAGCTAATTATTTACGTGATATGTGTATAGGTCTGGTCACCAATTAACAAGAAGAAGTACGAGACTCTTTCATACCTTCCTGATTTGTCCGACGAGCAATTGCTCAAGGAAATTGAGTACCTTTTGCGAAAGGGATGGGTTCCTTGTTTGGAATTCGAGACTGAGGTTAACATCTCTCTGTTCTTAAAATATACGACAATTAATAATAACAACTAATTAGTAATATGTTATGTTGATGTTGTGGATGTGTACAGCACGGATTTGTGTACCGTGAGCACCACAAGTCACCTGGATACTACGATGGCAGGTACTGGACCATGTGGAAGTTGCCCATGTTCGGGTGCACTGATGCTACCCAGGTCTTGAATGAAGTCCAGGAGGCAAAGAAGGCTTACCCACAGGCCTGGATCCGTATCATCGGATTCGACAACGTTCGTCAAGTGCAGTGTATCAGTTTCATCGCCTACAAGCCCGAAGGCTACTAAATTCTCCATGTTTAAGGTATAACTTGGCCCTATGTCTTTAAGGGAAGCTCGTTTGAATCCTCCTCAAGTTTTTCCCCGGAGACACTGTATTGATTTTCCATTGTTTTCCTTTTCTCTATTCAGTGTATGCTCTTGAATTCCAGTTGAGTTTATGAGAACTAATAATAATAATCATTTGTTTCTTTGCTTATTTGCACATGATTTCTGGTGCATATATATATATATATATATATATGAAATGTTTATGCTCTGCACCAACTACTTTTTTTGTCAGGCAGCCTTGTGCAATTCTATACACTTCAATGTACAATTATGATATAAGGCGATATGAACAGAGAAGATTTATTATCCAGCCGATCCTAACTAGTCTTGCATTGAGGCATAGTGGATTGATTGGGCGAAACTGACAGCGTACATACATTACGTTTTCAGTTATAGCACAAACGTATGCGTAGTTAAGAGAAATTGTCCGTAACTTTCATAATAATGATTGCTAATCGACACAATTGACAAGTTATCTGTTACTATGATCTATTTTGCTATGCCATGAATTTCTTTCCCCTTTTTGATTATCATGTCTTCTATATGTATATATAGCTCCGAATCGATGTAACATACCAATTACCAACTACATTTGGCATTATTATAAGACAACTCTTTCACCGTAGAAGTATCTCAGTTTTCCCTCACCATAATTAAGGAAGCGGAGATAAAAGGATCATGTCCAAACCTTTTTTATTAAAGAACAAAATAGTGTAAAACCTACTATCTACTCCCAAAATCTCAAATTAAACGATGCAGCCATAAAAATTTGGGATAACTACAATCCAACCTTTGGATAATCTAGTTTACGAAATAGCCGGTAAATGTATATGTTTGTTATATCTTATAAGTAATACGATACAAACATACAAATAGAGTACACATAATCAATGTATAAATTTTATATAATTCGACCATATTGGTAAATAAATTTGTCAAACTGTACGTATTGATAAATTCTCCTTAATAATTTCAATCAAATAAAGCTTCATATCCTCCTATTTTTTTTTTATTTATTTATTTTGTACTCGTCCACCATAATGGTGTTCCTTTGCTAGCCATAAGGCCCATAACGGCAATGGGTTCATGCATGACGTTGACATGTGTGGCCATGCTAACAACTAGATAGACCTAAAAAAATTGTTTTTTTCTTTTGTTGCCTTCTACTAAAGTTAATGTGAAATATCAGGTGATTCAAAAACAATTTGGCCCAACTAGGTTTCCCTTTCTATAGGTAATAATATCACATTTCTCCTAAAAGAGAAATTGGAACCACCAAAAATGTAGCAGACAAATCACATTAATAAGAATACTCCTAAGAATGGTTACTTAATTACCTAATTTGCAGTTGATCTCAAAGTGATTCTGTTTTATTGATACCATTGATGCACAAAGTTTATTAAGCAACGCATGTATGTAACTTCATAATTTTTTTTATGTTGTTGATGCTTCTTGATTCATAATAGTTAATTAAGCATCGCTCTTGAGTAACTTAATAATTTTTTTGACACTAATAATGCACAAAAGTTAATTAAGTACCGCATTAGAATAACTTCATAGTACTTTTTTGACACTCTTATTGCACAATAGTTAATTAAGCACCATTTTTGATAACTTCATAATTTTATTGACACTATCGATGCACAAAAGTTAATCAAGCACCACATTTAAGTACCTTTATAGTTTTTTTGACACTATTGGTGCACAAAACTTAATTAAGCATCACAATCTTAAGTAACTTCATAATCATTTTGACACTGATGATACACAAAAATTAACTAAACACCGCTTTTTAATCAATTTTATACCTTTCTTTGGTACAAAATTAATTAATCACCACTTTTAAGTAACTACATGCAGTAATATTTATTAAGTTCCCAATCTCATCGATCCTCTATCCATGCTTTACTTTTTGTTGCCTATTTCTTATGTACTAGCTTTTCTTTAGTCCAGTTTCAGGATTGTAGGAAGAAAAAGATTATTGGTTTTCATTAATTACTTTTTCCGTCCCAAATTATCCGTCCCAAATTTTCTAATTTATTTCTCATTTTACTTGTCTTTTTTCATTAATCAAGAAGAGACAAAAAAAAAATTTCATGTTTTACCCTTTGCATTAATTACTTTTTCTTCAAATTAAAATGTAAACATTATTTAATAGGGGTATTATAATAAATTAGACATATTATTAATTATTTTTCTTAATCAATGTGTCATCTCTATTTGGGACGTGTAATTTGGGACGGAGCAAGTAGCTCATTGTCAAATTGGGGAGTAGAAATAACAACACAATGACAAAATTGTCTAATTCTCATTCAAAACCAAATTAAACCCCAAATTTACGAAATTAAGGTACGTAGCTTGTTTATTTATTTGATACAACACTTGATACAACTGTTCACATATCTACACTTGTTTAAGTAGGTGGTAAAAAGCCTCAAATGGAGAGACTTTAAACACTGCTCTTAGGTAATGTCATAATTTTTTATTTTTTTTTTATGTAATTGGTGCACAAAAGTCTATTTAACATTGTTTTTAAGTAAATACATAAATTTATTGATATTGTTGGTGTACAAAAGTTAATTAAGCACCATTTTAAGTAATTATATTTTTTATTTATTGGTGCACAAAAGTTAAGTAAACACCATTTTTGTGTAACTTCATAATTTTGTGACACGATTGTTGCACAAAAGTTAATCAAGGTCCACAATTAAGTGTCACACCCCTTTTTTTAACTCCAAAATGATTTGTTTTAAGATTTTGAAAGGGTTTTTATTATTAACGTGACAAAATAAAGATTTGTTTCAAAAAAAGATTATTTTTATATTCAAAACTCAGAGTCGCCACTTGACATAATCCGGTGTGCCAAGTCACCTTTGGAAAATCCTTTTCAAAATGATTTGACTCTTTAAACTGGTTTGCGAACATAGATTCAGGTGAAGGAATTCTGTTGACCGAGGGAAAGGTGTTAGGCACCCCCCCGATCCCATTGTTCGGCCACGGTCGCTTGGTAGAACGTATCAGCTAATTTGACACTACGAATGTACAAACCACAAAGGAGCACGTAAAGTAATCAAACAAACAAACCAAATAAAACGAATAAAAGTATAGTGTTCAGTCCAATTATACAGTTTCAAAATAAAAATGCAAAAATAAATCCTATCTAACCTATACTAATCCTAACTACGCTCCCAGGCTTTACCCGATGCCTCGGGCCTTCCTCACGAACGTCTTCCACCAACATAGTACGTCGGGGCATTCCCCGGTGAATAAATACAATGTGTCTCGGGGCATTCCCCGGCTAAATGATACATCCGATCCAAAAGAAATAAAACCAAACCATTCAACACACATTTCAAGCATTCAATAATTCAACGAACAAAACACTTATTCCTAAATATTTGCCTACCCGAACCTACTTTTAGCTATTCATTCGATGGCCTAATCATGATGCTATCCAATTCAACAATATTCAGTAATGAATCAAAATGAACAACCTTTGACTTATTCGATTATCAATTTTCGATCCCGACCCCCAAATTCATTCTTAATGATTAAACCAATTCTATACACATTTCATCAATCAAGTTTTCTACTCCAAATTCAACATCAAACAAACAAACAACGAGGATTTGAATATGCTCAAACACAAATCATTCGTAATCACGGGAAAATAAAAAAATAAAATAAAAAGTTAGAATTGGACCTCAAAGAGCTTTCGATTGACTTAATAAAAGAAATAAGAGCCCGTCCAAGAACCTCGAAGAATGCCAACGAAAGCCCAATCCTCCGAATCAATCGAGAAACAATCCAAGAACGCAATAAACTCCAAATTCCAATCCGAACCAAATATATCTACGAGTGAAATCGATAAACAAAGCTAGACCAAACACTTAAGTATCGCCCGAATCAACCAAAATCAGCCAAGAACGACGAACAACCAAACCAGAATTTCCAATCAACAAAAAAAAGAAACTGGAAGAACCGAACCAACGAGACCAAGTTTCCGGCGAGCTGAGACAACGGCAGAAGGCTTAAACTCCAGAAATCTAACGTTTTCTGGGGAGATTTCTTCTTTAAAAGAAGAGAGAAAAAATTAGAAGATTTGGGAGTTTTGAGACCGGTTTATACGAATGACGAACGGAGGAGACGATTCCGGTGAAGCTACTGCTGGAACAGTAACCTGAAACCTCCCTTTTCTATTAGCGGATGGAGATATATATGGGTATGGGTATGTAAAAATGGAGTTGAATAGAGGTTGGGGGGGGGGGGGGTCGGTGTGTTTATCTCCAAGAGCAAAAAAAAAATCCTTCTTTTTCTTAGTGAGTATCAGTGTATAGCTATGGTGAGGTATGAATCAATTCAATCCAAAAAAAAAATGACGAGTATCTGTATGTTTTCATGGGCGGGTTTTGTGAATGGAGATCTGTTTTTTTTTTAGAAAGTTTGTTAGAGAAAAGAAATAAAAACGTGGGGTAAAGTAAAGGGGGTATGGGGCGGGGTAGGAGAAATTTCCTGGAAGTTACCTAGGTGTGTGTATTTTCTTTATGGCCAAGAAAAGGGAGAGGGAGTCACGTGGGTGGGGGTTAGGAGAAGGGTGAGGTGTTGTTTTTTAATTGGAGGAGTAAGGGTTAGGTGTCTTATTTTTTATTGGGTGGGTTGTTGGAATCTTTGAAATAAGACAAAATTAGTTATTTGGATAAAAGCAAAATAAATAAATAAGTGAAAGAGGTAGTTATTTATTTGTTTTTCTTGTGGGAAGATTATATATTAAAAAAATGGGGTTAAATTGTGTGATAACGAAATAAGAAATATTTTTTTGACGGGACAAAATTACGTGTCTACATCATGCCCTCTTTGAATGTAAACACTAAGTGTTTTTAGACAAAGAAGTAGACAACAAGACAGAATTTTATCCCGACCATTATTCAAAGGAAGAAACAAAAAGAAGAAAGAAGGGCAACCGAGTGTTGACTTAGGACACCCTACCTACCCAATTTATGAGGGAATCAAATGACATGTATCTCAAAGGATTGAAGGGAGATGGACTATACCGAGTTGGAGAGTCGAGTGAGGTTTCATCGAGGTTCCGGTACGCAGCTCTGTCATTACATCAAAATGGAAATTACAAGTTAACATATAAATGAAATTACAAAATCCTATATATGCAACTTTCCTTGACTCTTGGCTCAAGTTTTATCACCCTATTCTTCAGGCGGGCTCCTGACTTGTAATTTCTTTCGACTTGTTGCTTGGATTTCAATTTCTTCGCTTTGTTGCTCGACTTTCATTTATTCTCCCTGCTCTTCAGGCGGGTTTCTGACTTGATATTTTTGTCTTTCAATTTCATCACCCGGTTCTTCAGGCGGGCTCCTGGCTTGCAATTTCTTCAATTTCCCATTTCGTCACCCTATTCTTCAGGCGGGCTCCTGACTTATAATTTTCTCACCCTGTTCTTCAGGCGGGCTCCTGAAATCGGAATCAAAACTAGAACGACAATTATCCAAAACAAAAATAGTAATAAGGAAGGATTTCATCATTCTTGAAAGTAATGTCCCATTTTCTAGGAGGGTCCTGAATAGAAAGTAAATTTCCATTTTTCAGGAGGGTCCTGAACAGAAAGTAAAGTCCCATTTTTCAAGAGGGTCCTGAACATAAAGTAAAATTCCATTTTTCAGGAGGGTCCTGAACAGAAAGTAAAATCCCATTTTTCATGAGGGTCCTGAAAAGAAAGTAAAATCTCATTTTTCAGGAGGGTCCTGAACATAAAGTAGAATCCTATTTTTCAGGAGGGTCCTGAACAGAAGTAAAATCCCATTTTTCAGGAGGGTCCTGAACATAAAGTAAAATCTCATTTTTCAGGAGGGTCCTAAATAGAAGTAAAATCTTATTTTTCAGGAAGGTCCTGAACATAAAGTAAAATCCCATTTTTCAGGAGGGTCCTGAACATAAAGTAGAATCCCATTTTTCAGGAGGTTCCTGAACAGAAGTAAAATCCCATTTTTTAGGAGGGTCCTGAACATAAAGTAAAATCCCATTTTTCAGGAGGGTCCTGAACAGAAAGTAGAATCCCATTTTTCAGGAGGGTCCTGAACATAAGTAAAATCCCATTTTTCAGGAAGGTCCTGAACATAAATAAAATCCCATTTTTCAGGATGGTCCTGAACAGAAAATAAAATTCTATTTTTCAGGAGGGTCCTGGACAGAAAGTAAAGTCCATTTTTCAGGAGGGTCTTGAACAAAAAGTAAATTCCCATTTTTCAGGAGAGTCCTAAACATAAAGTAGAATCCAATTTTTCAGGAGGGTCCTGAACAGAAGTAAAATCCCATTTTTCAGGAGGGTCATGAACATAAAGTAAAATCCCATTTTTCAGGAGGGTACTGAACAGAAAGTAAAATCCCATTTTCAGGAGGGTCCTGAACATAAAGTAAAATCCCATTTTTCAGAAGGGTCCTGAACATAAAGTAGAATCCCATTTTTCAGGAGGGTCCTGAACAGAAGTAAAATCCCATTTTTCAGGAGGGTCCTGAACATAAAGTAAAATCTTATTTTTCAGGGGGGTCCTGAACATAAAGTAAAATATCATTTTTCAAGAGGGTCCTGAACATAAAGTAAAATCCCATTTTTCAGGAGGGTCCTGAACATAAAGTAAAATCCCATTTTTCAGGAGGGTCCTGAACATAAATTAGAATCCCATTTTTCAGGAGGGTCCTGAACAGAAGTAAAATCTCATTTTTCAGGAGGGTCCTGAACATAAAGTAAAATCGTATTTTTCAGGAGGGTCCTGAACATAAAGTAAAATCTCATTTTTCAGGAGGGTCCTGGACATAAAGTAAAATCTCATTTTTCAGGAGGGTCCTGAACATAAAGTAGAATCCTATTTTTCAGGAGGGTCCTGAACAGAAGTAAAATCCCATTTTTCAGGAGGGTCCTAAACATAAAGTAAAATCCCATTTTTCAGGAGGGTCCTGAATAGAAGTAAAATCTTATTTTTCAGGAGGGTCCTGAACATAAAGTAAAATCCCATTTTTCAGGAGGGTCCTGAACATAAAGTAGAATCCCATTTTTCAGGAGGTTCCTGAACAGAAGTAAAATCCCATTTTTTAGGAGGGTCCTGAACATAAAGTAAAATCCCATTTTTCAGGAGGGTCCTGAACAGAAAGTAGAATCCCATTTTTCAGGAGGGTCCTGAACATAAGTAAAATCCCATTTTTCAGGAAGGTCCTGAACATAAAGTAAAATCCCATTTTTCAGGATGGTCCTGAACAGAAAATAAAATTTCATTTTTCAGGAGGGTCCTGGACAGAAAGTAAAGTCCATTTTTCAGGAGGGCCCTGAACAAAAAGTAAATTCCCATTTTTCAGGAGGGTCCTAAACATAAAGTAGAATCCAATTTTTCAGGAGGGTCCTGAACAGAAAGTAAAATCTCATTTTTCAGGAGGGTCATGAACATAAAGTAAAATCCCATTTTTCAGGAGGGTACTGAACAGAAAGTAAAATCCCATTTTCAGGAGGGTCCTGAACATAAAGTAAAATCCCATTTTTCAGAAGGGTCCTGAACATAAAGTAGAATCTCATTTTTCAGGAGGGTCCTGAACAGAAGTAAAATCCCATTTTTCAGGAGGTTCCTGAACATAAAGTAAGTCCTGAACATAAAGTAAAATATCATTTTTCAAGAGGGTCCTGAACATAAAGTAAAATCCCATATTTCAGGAGGGTCCTGGACATAAAGTAAAATCCCATTTTTCAGGCGAGTCCTGAACATAAATTAGAATCCCATTTTTCAGGAGGGTCCTGAACAGAAATAAAATCCCATTTTTCAGGAGGGTCCTGAACATAAAGTAAAATCGTATTTTTCAGGAGGGTCCTGAACATAAAGTAAAATCTCATTTTTCAGGAGTGTCCTGAACATAAAGTAAAATCCCATTTTTCAGGAGGGTCCTGAACAAAAAATAAAATTCAATTTTTCAGAAGGGTCCTGAACAAAAGCTAAAATCTCATTTTTCAGAAGGGTCCTGAACATAAAGTAAAATCCCATTTTTCAGGAGGGTCCTGAACATAAAGTAAAATCCAAATTTTCAGGAGAGTCCTGAACAGAAAGTAAAATTCCATTTTTCAGGAGGGTCCTGAACAGAAAGTAAAATCCCATTTTTCATGAAGGTCCTGAACAGAAGGTAAATTCTTATTTTTCAGGAGGGTCCTAAACCGAAAGTAAATTCCCATTTTTCAGGAGGGTCCTGAACAGAAAGTAAAATCCCATTTTTCAGGAGGGTCCTAAACAGAAAGTAAAATTCCTCATGGATGTGTTTTTCCAATGGTAACTGAATTAAGTGAAGTGAATTTGCCGCTGTTTCAACAAAGAAAAATTTTCAGTTAAAAACTTAGTGGTGGCTTGCAACACTTGGCTTCCCAGGCATCTGCTCCAACCGTTGTTCCTTTCACCTTTGTTTCAGATCGCTGAAACTTGCGCCTGTCTTGTCGCGTCATATACCTGGATACATATTGAGGGGAATGAGTTCTGACTCAAATAATGAATTTCCATTTTACCATGCCTCTGAGATGCACCCTTTTCCAAATCTGAATACTCCCACGATTCCCGCATCCTGTCAGTTGATAGACTTCCTTTGCTTTGTGTTGAATTACAATCATATTTCTTTCATATGTTGGTCCTTGGTTTTCCTCATACAATTAGAAAGGCTGGTAGCAAGTTTTGAAATCATTTCTCGTTTGCGTTGACATAGACTTGACTTAAAATGCAAAGAAATGATGGTGACTTTTATTTTGATAAATGAAATAAAAAAACAAAATGTGAATATGTAAATGAAAGAAAAGGGTAATGTACCTTATTCAAAAAGAAATTCTATCTAAATAAGGCAACCAACTCCTATGAGTTTGAAATGCACTTTGGATTAAGCTGTCTGATCTTCCTATCCAAACTTCCCTTTTGTTGTTGAGTTCATGCCTTTGCCGCTGAGCCTCTTCTTCAAATCCACTGGACTCATATATCTCATTCAATTGACGACATCTTAAAAAACTTTCTCCAACAAATCTCTTTCCTTTTCACTTTTCTCTCGAACTCGACATCGCCTTAAGATGCCCATAAGGGTTTTTACCAATAAGACTCTCTCATTTTTATTTTTCTCAACTCCTCATCGCCTTATGGTGCCCGTAAGGGTTTTCACCAGTAATACTCTCTCATTTTTATTTCTCCCGGCTCACCATCGCCTTGTGGTGCCCGCGAGGGTTTTCACCAATAAGACTCTCTCATTTTTATTTCTTTCCTGACTTCTTATGCTGAGGAAGACAAGTAGTACCCCATAATGTATCATCATATCCATTGCATGCTTAGATTTAACATTATCAAAGATTGATCTGAAGGTCTTTCTTTGGCTGTAACTTAGTTTTTGGATAAGGGTAGGAAGAAAAGGATGGTAGGAGGCTCAAACGACACTTGAAGTAGGGGTGGGATTTACAACTTTTGGAATTGAATCAACAACATATTAGCTCATGCCCCAGTTTTTTATTGACTGGGTGACTCGAAAATGGCTTATTTAGTTGGACCAAGCCCTGAATAGGGTAGCCTACGTATCTCACTCCCAAGAGAGGAGAATTAGGTCGCATGTAGTTCCATCAGCTTGTTCTTTGTTTTGATTTGATTTTTTTTCTCTCTTTTTTTCTTTTATTTTCGAACTCTTTCTTTTATTCTTATTTTCCTAACATTTATCTTTGACTCTATTTTGATTCCAAAAAAGGGATATGAAAGAAAAATAAAACTAAGCTCAAATGGGTAAACAAAGGATGACACAATGTTTGGATAGAAGAATAAAATATCTACATCATATCAATCTTCAAAAATGCAAGTACTAAATATGCAATAAAATCAACAAAGGATAAAATATCATACATAATATCTTTTGACAGCATCAGCATTGATAGCCATTTCTGCCATTTTGCCTTCAATATCTGTCAAATATAAGGCTCCATTGGGCAACACTTTCTTCACAATGAAGGGACCTTGCCAGTTTGGAGAGAACTTTCCTTTCGCTTCAATCTGGTGAGGAAGGATACGCTTCAATACCAACTGACCAACTTCAAAATGCCTGGGTTGTACCTTCTTGTTATACGCTCGAGCCATTCTCTTCTGATACAATTGGTCATGACATACCGACGTTAGCCTTTTTTCCTCAATCAAACTCAATTGTTCCAATAGGTTTTTGACCCACTCGTCATCATAAGTGCCTTGTTTCAATGTGGTTCAGTCTGCTAATGAGCAATAAGTGCCTTGTTTCATGTGGTTCAACATTAATATACGTACATAAATATAGATTTTCTACCTTATATATATAACGTAATTTTTTTACCGAGGGGTTCGGGTGAACCCCATGGAAACCACGTAGGTCCGCCCCTACATTAAATTAATAATATTTTAATAACGTTAATTTAATATACTACTACTACTATCCTTAATAAAGTTAATTTAATAACGTATTATTAAAACTATAATTTTATTATTATTAGTATAGTTTCATCTTTAATTTAATATTTCAATAAATTATATTTAGATATATTATATAACTTAAATTCGCCCTTTGCTTTATAATATATATACATACCCGCGCGATTTTTTCGTATGAGGCTGACCCACCTAATTAATAAATCTTCAATATTGCTCTATTTCCGCAATGACAAAAAGAAATTAGATGTCATTTTCATCTTTGAGCCAAAAATAATAAAAAAATAATAGTGAAAAGTCATTTAAAGGTCATATTTGTGCAGTTTTGAATAGTTAAAGGTCATATTTGTGCACTGTCAAAGTTTAAGGTCATATTTATGTATTATGCCCATAGATTTTAAGCTGGACGCGCTCAGTTTTGCGTGTTGAACACGCATTTTTTCACGTAGGATTGGAGGTCGTATTTGTGCAGTTTTGAATAGTTAAAGGTCATATTTGTGCACTGTCAAAGTTTAAGGTCAAAGTTATAATTTGGTGTCAAGTTTAGGGTCATTTTTATGTATTAACTTCGCCCATTTTAAGTATCTTCATAATTTTGTTGCACTATTATGCACAAAAGTTATTTAAGAACCGATTTTAAGTAATTTCATAATTTTTTTGACATTGTTGATGCACATAGGTTTATTAAGCATCGGTTTTAAGTAATTACTGTTATTTCCACAATATATTCGGGTATGCAGAATCTGTATAGCAGAACAACAACTTCATCTAGTTCAAGTTTATAAACAAGAACACAATGAAGTATATCAATCCCTCAACACAAGATCAAAATGATCTTTCCAAGAGGTGTATTTATTTTTCCAAAAATAATAGATGAAGTAGAAATGAATAAGGACAAGTCGTCTGATTTCACGGAGTTTCCTTAAGGAAATAATTCCCCTCACTGTACCCGAGGTTGTGGAATTTTTCCTCTCAGGATAAAATGGCCTTCAATCCGACTATAGTGGTACCTCAAATAGGCGGATTCTACGAACGCACTGAACGATTTAATGATCACACAGAATAGTTTTTTCAAGAGAAGATGAAGAGTTTATAATCTGAAATTTCTGTAATTTCTATATCAAACCTGTGGATGAAAACCAGGTTATTTATAGCCACAAGATGCCTCTTTAGAAAGGAGTCAATGGTTCACTCCAAAGGTTGCACCTTTGTTGTAAGTTCATGTCTGTTCATCAAAGATTGCATTCTTTCCTGAACAGTCATATCTTTCCATGAATCAGTGTGTCTTTTGCTTAATGGTTGCATCTGTTTGTTCACCCAGTGCATCAATTCAGTTAAAAAACAGAAAACAATGCATCAGTTATGAAGTAATGCAACATTTCCGAAGTAGTGCAACTGTTCTCATCACTGTTCACGTAAAACAGTAGCATCAGTTCCTACATCACTGTTACTGCATGCATATATACTCACGTAAATAGAGGATTAAACACAGAAAATATTTACTGTGTTTTCTCTTGGCATTATTCGGAATTTAAATAAAGTTTGTCCAAAAAGATAGATCTCATCGATAGATCATTTGAGGTAGTGATGGAGGGGGTGGGCTGCCTAGGGGTGAGGTGGGGTAGGGGTGGGGTAGTGAGGTGGTTTATTTTGATTGGATAGGTTGTTAGGATAAGATAAAATTAGTTAGAGATTATTGTTTTGTTATTTTGTGGAGGGATTATCACACGGGTTGAGGTGCGTGGTAAAACGGGATAAGATAATAAAAATAATTTTTGACGGAACAAAATTACGTGTCTACACGTGTCTACTCCTGGACCGCAAGAGTATAAACTGTGTACGGCTAAAAAAAATGTTCGCTAGGTTGAAAACCGCGAAAGAGGCACCTAGACAAAAGTTAGGACGAAAAAAAAAAAATCACCCCAGAACTACGTTGTGACTTGATCCTCTTCATTGAGGTACGTAGGCGCTTGGAATTTTATTTTGAGTTTAGTTGCTTGAGTGCCAAAAAAATACATGTTCCTCCTTATATAAAAAATTCAGTCTTCAAAAGACTTTTAACATCATCAATCTTCAGACTTGCACCCAATTGTTGGTGACTCATTGGGGGCAAATCCCTATGAAGTATAAGCTTCTTTGACATAAATTGAAGTCTTCAGATTCACTAAGTCTTCATGTTGGAGCTTTCAAGTTACCATATTGGAGCTTGCAAGTTCACAAAGTCTGATAGTTGAAGTCTTTAAATGACTTATGCATAAAAGTTGAAGTCTTTAAATTCACTAAGTCTTCATGTTAGAGCTTTGAAGTTACCATATTGGAGCCTACAAGTTTACGAAGTCTGATAGTTGAAGTCTTCAAATGACCTATGCATAAGTTGAAGTCTTCAAATTTACTAAGTCTTTATGTTGGAGATTTCAACTTCACCATATTGAAACCTGCGAGTTCACGAAGTCTACAAGTTGAAGTCTTCAGATGCTCTGCGACTATAAGTTGAAATCTTCAAGTCTGCCATATTGAAGCTTTCAGAGTTTGAAAGTTGGATTCATCGGGTTCTTTGATCTGTAAGTTGAAGTCTTTAAATCCTTCAAACCTTCTTGAGTTTACCTTCCAATTTTCATGAAATTATCTTTTCTTATGGCGGGGATGAGTAGCCATCCCTGTGTGCCATAAGATTACCATAAGGTTACCTTTTCTTATGGCAGGGACGAATAAGCTGTCCCTATGCGTCGTAAGATTACCACAAAGTTACCTTTTCTTATGGCGGGGACGAGTAGTCGTCCCGATACGCCATAAGATTACCATAAAGTTACCTTTACCCTTTATCTTTACCATAAGACTATTGTTAAGATACCTTTACTTTTTACCTTTACCATAAGACTACCGTGAAGTTACCTTTATCATAAGACTACCGTGAAGTTACCTTTACCCTTTACCTTTACCATAAGACTACCATGAAGTTACCCTTTACCTTTACCATAAGACTACCCTGAAGTTACCTTTTACCTTTGCCATAAGACTACCATGAAGTTACCTTTTACCTTTGCCATAAGACTACTAAGAGGTTACCTTTTACCTTTGCCATAAGATTCCCACGAAGTTACCTTTCTTATGGCAGGGACGAGTATCCATCCCTATGCGGCGTAAGATTATCATAAAGTTACCTTTTCTTATGGCAGAAACGAATACCCGTCCCTATGCGTCATAAGATTACCTTCTAGGATTACCTTACTTATGGTAGGAAAGGATATCTATCCCTTTGCATCATAAGACTATATCCTTTACCTAAAAGGCGTTATCTTGAGCAAAAGCTTGTAGTTCACCTAAAAAAATAAAAAATAAAAAGGGGAACGAAAAAAAGAAGGAATGCTTACCTAAATATGGCGAGTGTCTCAATCGGTAAAGATGGATCAAATTACACCCTTGAGTTTGCTCGCCTACCAAAAGTGTTGTAAATATTAGAGTTCTCTTTCCAACAATAAAAAGGACACTCACAATTTCAACACTCCCACGCCTAGATATGATTTGGCTTGTGAAGCCACGCAAACCTGAAATTGAAAACATATCAGCAGGAAGAGGCAAATTCAAAAGATTATATAGGATAATTCTGAAGGTTTTAAATCATGAATTTTAGGTATGTTATATATATTTGAGTCTAGTTTCTAAAAAATCAAGCGGTTCATGATTTTATAGCTCCTACTTTGAGATATGAAAGTTTTAGTGAAGACGCGCAGATTTGAAATTTTCAGCATGGCAAAATTTAAAGTCAACTTCAAAATTTTGTCTAAAATAATGCTGAAGGTATTAAATCTTAAATTTCAGATATTTTATATATATTTGAGTCTATTTTCATAAAAAATCAAGTGCCTTATGATTTCATCATTCCTACATTGAGATATGAAGATTTTAATAGAGGTGCGCAGATCTGAAATTTTCAGCATGATAAAATTCAGGGATAAATTCAAAAAGTTATCAAGAATTATATTCAAGGAGTTTAATTTTGAATTTTGGATATGTTGTAGATCTTGAAGTCTAGTTTCTGTAACATCAAATGGATCATGATTTCAATATTCCTACAATGAGATATGAATTTTCTACCACTAACATGCTGTGCTGGAAAAAAGTGACGAAAATAAGAGAAAAGTGGGAGCAAAAGAAATTATGTCAATATTATTGATGACTTGGAACCCCAAAATTGATATTGAAAAGGTGAAAAAACTACCTCCTTTTATAGAGTTGTAGGATGGATGTTTCCTTCTCCAATATAAATTCAAATTAGAATAATTTTCATCTAGAAATTCAAATTGGAGATCATTTCCTTCTCCAATATAAATTAAGATTGGAATAATTTTCATCTCTAAATTCAAATTGGAGATTATTTCCTTGTCCCATACAAATTCAAATTGGAGGTTCTTTGATTCTCCAATCTAAATTCAAACCAGAAATTGGAATTGGATATCATGTCTCACCAATGTGTCTTAAGTGTAGAGATTCATGGAAAAAAAATAAGAGAGTTTTGAGAGGCAATATCAATATGGTTCGGCTTTAAATTTTTGAATGACGTATTCATAGGTATGAGGATCGTTGAAGCGCGAAGGAAACATGCTTA
This sequence comes from Capsicum pubescens, assembly GCA_030864215.1. Classification (NCBI taxonomy): domain Eukaryota; kingdom Viridiplantae; phylum Streptophyta; class Magnoliopsida; order Solanales; family Solanaceae; genus Capsicum; species Capsicum pubescens. The sequence continues at coordinate 188,990,935 of CM061539.1, read as the reverse complement.
CATAATCATACTTCAAGGCTAGTCTCCAAAATATTAAATGTCACGACAAGTCTTGAAGTAGGGGGCATTTGTGGCCGATCCAATTTTATTAAATTTAAATCCGTACAAAATTCGGATTATATTAAATTTAAAATATATTAATCCCAAATGGATATTGTGGATTAATATAATTGGATTAATTATTTAAGTCCAAACATATATGGGTTTAATTAAAGTTCAATTTTTTTATTGAGCTAGCCCATTGATTTGGGCTACAAATGATGAGTCCACTTTACTAAGCCCAAAATATTGTCATATTCTAGAGGCTCAAATAAGCGTCACTTGTCAAATGACGTGGCATGCCAAGTCAAGTGAAGGAGCCAATAGGACCATGTCACGTGTCAAAATGATGCAGTAAATTAAAAGCCCATAAGAAATGTCATGTCACTTCAATCTGATTGGTCAAAAGAAGTTCATGTTTATCATGACTCTCTACTTCCTACAACTATAAATAGGGCCTCATAATTCAGAAAAGGGAGAAGTTTAACAAGAAATAAGAGAGAGCTCGTGGATCAAAGCTGTAGATTTCTCCACAAATTCAAGAACAAGCTCTAGATTTCTCCACAAATTCAAGAACAAGCTCTAGATTTCTCCACAAATTCAAGATTTCAAGATCAAGAGTTCAAGGTTCAAGAACAAGCTCAAGATTTCAAGATTCAAGATTTCAAGATCAAGAGTTCAAGGTTCAAGAACAAGCTCAAGATTTCAAGATATCAAGAGTTCAAGGTTCAAGAACAAGTTCAAGTTCAAGATCAAGACCGCAAGATTCAAGAACAAGCTACTAAGCCCTTGGATTCAAGCACAAGTCAAGATCAAATCCGTTAAGTTCAAGTTAAAGTTCAAGATCAAGCTCGAAGCCCTTGAATTTATAATTGAAAAGGAAAATCAGAGGAATCATAGAGATTGTAACGCTCACTTTTTTAAATCAATAAATCGATTGTTGCAATATTTTTCTTGTCTCGATTATTACTTTCGTTCTCAAGAATTTTATTATCCAACAAGTATACTTAGTGTAAGCGAATAGTAAGTTCATATCTTTGGGATATAATCCAGCTGAAAAAGGAATATCCATTTACAGATAAGTTACCCATGAGCAACATTGCATCGGTAAAAGGGGAACGTTGAAAGTGTAGTAATCATAAAAAGTTGGTAGCAATCTACTATAATCAGTTAAATGACCAATTTTAAAAAACACCTTTACACAATCAATGTGCATAACTTAAATCCTTCATATGTAATTTCCTTCCAGTTTAATAATATGAAGTAAGAACTACGGAAATAGGCTCACCAAAATTTTGTAAAATGTATTTCATTGAACAAGTAACCAGAACTACGGAAATAGGCTCACCAAAATTTTGTAAAATGTATTTCATTGAACAAGTAACCAATAAGGAGTATAAATGTAAACTGTACAACAACAAAAACACACCCAACGTAATCCCATAAGCGGGTTTTGAGGAGGATGGTGAGTACACAACTTTACCTCTAATTTATGAAGATGGAGAGGTTGTTTCCAATGAATTCTCGGCCCAAATAAAGCAATATAGCTATAAACTGTATTGATAATAATTAGTTGAAGAAAAAAAGAATTGGCTTAAGATTATTTCAACCAAATAGAAGTTCTAATCATACTACTACTTATTTTTTCACCTGTTATTCCTCTGCCGGCCATAAAATGGAAATGGCCTCATGATGTTCACTTGTGTGTCCCCTGCTCAAAATAGACATATGACTTACCAATTCTGTTGATGCCTTCTACGTTGAGGTGAAATATCAGGTGATACATAAACAATTTGATCCAAAATTGTGCGAACTTTAACATGATATGATATTATCTGCTTTGGGTCAAACACACACGAATATTTTTAAAATGCCTCACATAACTAAGAATATTCAACACCTAATAAGTAAGGTACTTTTCTTTTAAATTATCAATCTGAAATTTTGTTCACACACCAAACCAAAATATATACCACAGTATGTGAGACAATTCAGTACAGGTGTTACAAACTTGATTTTCTTCTAAAGTTATGATATTTTAAAAAAAAAAAAAAAAAGTTGTGAGAAAGAAAGCAGCAAATTGTTACTATTTTTTTAAATTTTTTTTTTTTTAAATATCCCATTTGTCTGTATGTAAACTTTGAGATAAGGACGATTGAGTGTAACGTCAGGGGTTAAAATTCTTGCGGCCATCCATTTTGAAATGTCAAGAACCACATAATCCAATGGTTACCATTCCTCAAAGATGAGGTTTGCTAGCTATTTTTGTCCGTTAGATTGGAAAAAGATGTGAAGCCTTATCACTATATAGATAGAGGGGTTTGCTACAGAGCTAACAACCCTCTTGAAATTAAAGGTTAAGGAAAGCATAGCAGTAGCTTTAAGCTAAGCACTTAATTTTCAGCAATGGCTTCTTCAGTGATGTCCACAGCAACTGTTGCCACCGGCGCCAATGCTGCACAAGCCAGCATGATTGCATCCTTCAATGGCCTTAAATCCGCAGCCTCTTTCCCTGTTACAAGAAAGCAAGACCTTGACATCACCTCCATTGCTAGCAATGGTGGAAGAGTCCAATGCATGCTGGTTCGTAATATTGGATTTAACTTATATACACTGACACAGTACAAGGGATTTAAAACTAATTGTAGTAGGTTATCTGCCTTAAATATTTAATTTTCAAGTTACTAATCTCAGTTATTATGAACAATTGTGTCCGTATGTCATTCCAAAATTTAATCTACACTATTATTTTGCCTTAATTTCACCAAATATAATTAATTATGTACATAGGAAAGGATAAATTTCACTGACCCTGTTTTAGATTTAACGTGTTACCTCCTCTCTTGAAGCTTGTTTAGCTAATTATTTACGTGATATGTGTATAGGTATGGTCACCAATTAACAAGAAGAAGTACGAGACTCTTTCATACCTTCCTGATTTGTCCGACGAGCAATTGCTCAAGGAAATTGAGTACCTTTTGCGAAAGGGATGGGTTCCTTGTTTGGAATTCGAGACTGAGGTTAACATCTCTCTGTTCTTAAAATATACGACAATTAATAATAACAACTAATTAGTAATATGTTATGTTGATGTTGTGGATGTGTACAGCACGGATTTGTGTACCGTGAGCACCACAAGTCACCTGGATACTACGATGGCAGGTACTGGACCATGTGGAAGTTGCCCATGTTCGGGTGCACTGATGCTACCCAGGTCTTGAATGAAGTCCAGGAGGCAAAGAAGGCTTACCCACAGGCCTGGATCCGTATCATCGGATTCGACAACGTTCGTCAAGTGCAGTGTATCAGTTTCATCGCCTACAAGCCCGAAGGCTACTAAATTCTCCATGTTTAAGGTATAACTTGGCCCTATGTCTTTAAGGGAAGCTCGTTTGAATCCTCCTCAAGTTTTTCCCCGGAGACACTGTATTGATTTTCCATTGTTTTCCTTTTCTCTATTCAGTGTATGCTCTTGAATTCCAGTTGAGTTTATGAGAACTAATAATAATAATCATTTGTTTCTTTGCTTATTTGCACATGATTTCTGGTGCATATATATATATATATATATATATATGAAATGTTTATGCTCTGCACCAACTACTTTTTTTGTCAGGCAGCCTTGTGCAATTCTATACACTTCAATGTACAATTATGATATAAGGCGATATGAACAGAGAAGATTTATTATCCAGCCGATCCTAACTAGTCTTGCATTGAGGCATAGTGGATTGATTGGGCGAAACTGACAGCGTACATACATTACGTTTTCAGTTATAGCACAAACGTATGCGTAGTTAAGAGAAATTGTCCGTAACTTTCATAATAATGATTGCTAATCGACACAATTGACAAGTTATCTGTTACTATGATCTATTTTGCTATGCCATGAATTTCTTTCCCCTTTTTGATTATCATATCTTCTATATGTATATATAGCTCCGAATCGATGTAACATACCAATTACCAACTACATTTGGCATTATTATAAGACAACTCTTTCACCGTAGAAGTATCTCAGTTTTCCCTCACCATAATTAAGGAAGCGGAGATAAAAGGATCATGTCCAAACCTTTTTTATTAAAGAACAAAATTGTGTAAAACCTATTATCTACTCCCAAAATCTCAAATTAAACGATGCAGCCATAAAAATTTGGGATAACTACGATCCAACCTTTGGATAATCTAGTTTACGAAATAGCCGGTAAATGTATATGTTTGTTATATCTTATAAGTAATACGATACAAACATACAAATAGAGTACACATAATCAATGTATAAATTTTATATAATTCGACCATATTGGTAAATAAATTTGTCAAACTTTACGTATTGATAAATTCTCCTAAATAATTTCAATCAAATAAAGCTATTTTTTTTTTTTTGTACTCGTCCACCATAATGGTGTTCCTTTGCTAGCCATAAGGCCCATAACGGCAATGGGTTCATGCATGACGTTGACATGTGTGGCCATGCTAACAACTAGATAGACCTAAAAATTTAGTTTTTTTCTTTTGTTGCCTTCTACTAAAGTTAATGTGAAATATCAGGTGATTCAAAAACAATTTGGCCCAACTAGGTTTCCCTTTCTATAGGTAATAATATCACATTTCTCCTAAAAGAGAAATTGGCACCACCAAAATTGTAGCAGACAAATCACATTAATAAGAATACTCCTAAGAATGGTTACTTAATTACCTAATTTGCAGTTGATCTCAAAGGGATTCTGTTTTATTGATACCATTGATGCACAAAGTTTATCAAGCAACGCATGTATGTAACTTCATAATTTTTTTTATGTTGTTGATGCTTCTTGATTCATAATAGTTAATTAAGCATCGCTCTTGAGTAACTTAATAATTTTTTTGACACTAATAATGCACAAAAGTTAATTAAGTACCACATTAGAATAACTTCACAGTACTTTTTTGACACTCTTATTGCACAATAGTTAATTAAGCACCATTTTTGATAACTTCATAATTTTATTGACACTATCGATGCACAAAAGTTAATCAAGCACCACATTTAAGTACCTTTATAGTTTTTTTGACACTATTGGTGCACAAAACTTAATTAGGGGGTCCTGAACAGAAAGTAAAATCCCATTTTTCAGGAGGGTTCTGAACAGAAGGTAAAATCCCATTTTTCAGGAGAGTCATGAACAGAAGGTAAAATCTCATTTTTTAGGGGGTCCTAAACATAAAGTAAAATCTCATTTTTCAGGAGGGTCCTGAACATAAAGTAAAATTCCATTTTTCAGGAGGGTCCTGAACAAAAGGTAAAATCCCATTTTTCATGAGCGTCCTAAACAGACGGTAAATTCCGATTTTTCAGGAGGTTCCTAAAAAGAAAATAAATCCTCATTTTTCGGGAGGGTCCTGAACAGAAAATAAATCCCCATTTTTCAGGTGGGTCCTGAACAGAAGGTAAAATCCTATTTTTCAGGAGGGTCCTGAACAGAAGGTAAATTCCGATTTTTCAAAAAGGTGCTGAACATAAAGTAAAGCCCCATTTTTCAGGAGGGTCATGAACAGAAAGTAAAATCCCATTTATCAGGAGGGTCCTGAACAGAAAGCAAAATCCCATTTATCAGGACGGTCCTGAACAGAAAGAAAAATCCCATTTTATAAGAGGTTCTTGAACAAAAGTAAAATCCCATTTTTCAAGAGGTTCCTGAACATAAAGTAGAATCTCATTTTTGAGGAGGGTCCTGAACATAAAGTAGAATCCCATTTTCCAAGATGGTCCTGAGCAGAAGTAAAATCCCATTTTTCAGGAGAGTCCTGAACATAAAGTAAAATCTCCTTTTTCAGGAGGGTCCTGAACATAAAGTAAAATCTTATTTTTCAGGAGGGTCCTGAACACAAAGTAAAATTCCATTTTTTAGGAGGGTCCTGAACATAAAGTAAAATCTCATTTTTTCAGGAGGGTCTTGAACATAAAGTAAAATCCTATTTTTCAGGAGGGTCCTGAACATAAAGTAAAGCCCCATTTTTCAGGAGGGTCTTGAACAGAAAGTAAAATCCCATTTATCAGGAGTGTTCTGAACAGAAAGCTAAATCCCATTTATTAAAAGGGTCCTGAATAGAAAGTAAAATCTCATTTTTCAGAAGGTTCCTGAACAGAAGTAAAATGCTATTTTTCAAGAGGTTCCTGAACATAAAGTAGAATCCACTTTTTAGGAAGGACCTGAACAGAAGTAAAATTCCATTTTTCAGGAGGGTCCTTAACATAAAGTAAAATCTCAATTTTCAAAAGGGTCCTTAATATAAAGTAAAATCCCATTTTTTAAGAGGTTCCTGAACAGAAAGTAAAATTATATATTTAAAGAGAGTACTGAACATAAAGTAGAATCCAATTTTTCAGGCGTGTCCTGAACATAAAGAAAAATCCCTTTTTTCAGGAGGGTCCTGAACATAAAGTAAAATCTAATTTTTCAGGAGGGTCCTGAACAGAAAGTAAAATCCCATTTTTAAGGAGGGTTCTAAACATAAATTAGAATCCAATAGTTCAGGAGGTTCCTGGACAGAAGTAAAATCCCATTTTTCAAGAGGGTCCTGAACATAAAGTAAAATCCCTTTTTTCAGGAGGGTCCTGAACATAAAATGAAATCCTATTTTTAAGAAGGGTCCTGAACATAAAGTAAAATCCCATTTTTCAGGAGGGTCCTGAACATAAAGTAAAATCTCATTTTTCAGGAGGGTCCTGAACATAAAGTAAAATCACATTTTTCAGGAGGGTCTTGAACATAAAGTAAAATCCCATTTTTCAGGAGGGTCCTAAGCAGAAGTAAAATCCCATTTTTCTGGAGGGTCCTGAACATAAAGTAAAATCTCATTTTTCAGGAGGGTCATGAACAGAAAGTAAAATCTCATTTTTCATGAGCGTCCTGAACAGACGGTATATTCCCATTTTTCAGGAGGTTCCTGAACAGAAAATAAATCCCCATTTTTCAGGAGGGTCCTGAACAGAATATAAATCCCCATTTTTCAGGAGGGTCCTGAACAGAAGGTAAAATCCTATTTTTCAAGAGGTTCCTGAACATAAAGTAGAATCTCATTTTTGAGGAGGGTCCTGAACATAAAGTAGAATCCCATTTTCCAAGAGGGTCCTGAGCAGAAGTAAAATCCCATTTTTCAGGAGAGTCCTGAACATAAAGTAAAATCTCCTTTTTCAGGAGGGTCCTGAACATAACGTAAAATCTTATTTTTCAGGAAGGTCCTGAACACAAAGTAAAATTCCATTTTTTAGGAGGGTCCTGAACATAAAGTAAAGCCCCATTTTTCAGGAGGGTCTTGGACAGAAAGTAAAATCCCATTTATCAGGAGAGTTCTGAACAGAAAGCTAAATCCCATTTATTAAAAGGGTCCTGAATAGAAAGTAAAATCTCATTTTTCAGAAGGTTCCTGAACAGAAGTAAAATCCCATTTTTCAAGAGGTTCCTGAACATAAAGTAGAATCCCATTTTTCAGAAGGGTCCTGAACATAAAGTAGAATCCCATTTTTCAGGAGGTCCTGAACAAAAGTAAAATTCTATTTTTCAGGAGGGTCCTGAACAAAAAGTAAAATCTCAATTTTCAGGAGGGTCCTGAACATAAAGTAAAATCCCATTTTTCAGGAGGTTCCTGAACAGAATGAAAAATTCTATTTTTCAGAAGGGTCCTGAACATAAAGTAGAATCCCATTTTTCAGGAGGGTCTAGAACATAAAGGAAAATCCCATTTTTCAGGAGGGTCCAGAACAGTAAGTAAAATTTCATTTTTCAGAAGGGTCCTGAATAGAAGATAAAATCCCATTTTTCAGGGGGGTCCTGAACATAAAGTAAAATCTCATTTTTCAGGAAGGTCCTAAACATAAAGTAAAATCTCATTTTTCAGGAGGGTCCTAAACAGAAGGTAAATTTCCATTTTTCAGGAGGGTCCGGAACATTAAGTAAAGCCCCATTTTTCTGGAGGGTCTTGAACAGAAAGTAAAATCTCATTTATCAGGGGGGTCCTGAACAGAAAGCAAAATCCCATTTATCAGGAGGTTCCTGAACAGAAAGTAAAATCCCTTTTTTTTGGATCTTCCTAAACAGAAGTAAAATCTCATTTTTCAAGAGGTTCCTGAACATAAAGTAGAATCCCATTTTTCAGGAGGGTCTTGAACATAAAGTAGAATCCCATTTTTCAGAAGAGTCCTGATCATAAAGTAAAATCCCATTTTTCAGGAGGGTCCTGTACATAAAGTAAAATCCCATTTTTCAGGAGGGTCGTGAACAGAAGGTAAAATCCCATTTTTCATGAGCGTCCTGAACAGACGGTATATTTCAAATTTTCAGGAGGTTCCTGAACAGAAAATAAATATTCATTTTTCAGGAGTGTCCTGAACTGAAGGTAAAATCCTATTTTTCAGGAGGGTCCTGAACAGAAGGTAAATTCCCATTTTTCAAAAAGGTCCTAAGCATAAAGTAAAGCCCCATTTTTCAGGAGGGTCATGAACAGAAGGTAAAATCCCATTTATCAGGAGGGACCTGAACAGAAAGCAAAATCCTTCTTATCAGGAGGCTGCTGAACAGAAAAAAATATCCTATTTTATAGGAGGTTCTTGAACAGAAGTAAAATCCCATTTTTTAAGAGGTTCCTGAACATAAAGTAGAATACCATTTTTCAGGAGGGTCCTAAACATAAAGTAGAATCCCATTTTTCAAGAGGGTCCTGAGCAGAAGTAAAATCCCATTTTTCAGGAGGGTCCTGAACATAAAGTAAAATCTCCTTTTTCAGGAGGGTCCTGAACATAAAGTAAAACCAATTTTTCAGAAGGGTCCTGAACATAAAGTAAAATCCCATTTTTCAGGAGGGTCCTGAACATAAAGTAAAATCTCATTTTTCAGGAGAGTCTTGAACATAAAGTAAAATCCCATTTTTAGGAGGGTCCTAAGCAGACGTAAAATCCCATTTTTCAGGAGGGTCTTGAACATAAAGTAAAATCTCATTTTTCAGGAGGGTCATGAACATAAAGTAAAATTCCATTTTTCAAGAGGGTCCTGAACAGAAGGTAAAATCCCATTTTTCAGGAGGGTCCTGAACATAAAGTAAAATCCCATTTTTCCGGAGGGTCCTGAACATAAAGTAAAATCCCATTTTTGAGAAGGGTCCCGAACAGAAGGTAAAATCCCATTTTTCATGAGGGTCCTGGACAAAAGGTAAATTCCCATTTTTAGCCAGGTTCCTGAACAGGAAATAAATCCTCATTTTTCAGGAGGGTCCTGAACAGAAGGTAAATTCTCATTTTTCAGTAAGGTCCTGATCATAAAGTAAAGCCCCATTTTTCAGGAGGGTCTTGAACAGAAAGTAAAATCCCATTTATCAAGAGGGTCCTGAACAGAAAGCAAAATCCCATTTATCAGGAGAGTCCCTAACAGAAAGTAAAATGTCATTTTTCAAGAGGTTCCTGAACATAAAGTAGAATCCCATTTTTCAGGAGGGTCCTGAACATAAAGTAGAATCCCATTTTACAGGAGGGTCCTGAATATAAAATATAATCATATTTTTCAGGAGGGTCCTGAACAGAAGTAAAATTCTATTTTTCAGGAGGGTCCTGAATATAAAGTAAAATCTCAATTTTCAGAAGGGTCCTGAACATAAAGTAAAATACCATTTTTTTGGAGTTTCCTTAACAGAAAGTAAAATTCTATTTTTCAGAAGAGTCCTGAACATAAAGTAGAATCCCATATTTCAGGAGTGTCCTGAACATAAAGTAAAAACCCATTTTTCGGGAGGGTCCTGAACATAAAGTAAAATCTCATTTTTCAGGAGGGTCCTGAACAGAAAGTAAAATCCCATTTTTAAGGAGGGTTCTAAACAAAAATTAGAATCTAATTTTTCAGGAGGTTCCTGGACATTAGTAAAATCCCATTTTTCAAGAGAGTCCTGAACATAATGTAAAATCATATTTTTTCAGGAGGGTCCTAAACATAAAGTAAAAACCCATTTTTCAGAAGGGTCCTGAACATAAAGTAAAAACCCATTTTTCAGGAGAGTCTTGAACAAAAGTAAAGTCCCATTTTTCTGGAGGGTAATGAACAGAAATTAAAATTCCATTTTTAGGGACGGTCCTGAAGAGAAGGTAAATCCCATTTTTCAGAAGGGTCCTGAACATAAAGTAAAATCCCATTTCTCAGGAGGGTCCTGAACATAAAGTAAAATCCCATTTTTCAAGAGGGTCGACAACAGAAGGTAAAATCCCATTTTTCACGAGCGTTCTGAACAGACGGTATATTCCCAATTTTCAGGAAGTTCCCGAACAGAAAATAAAACCCCATTTTTCAGGAGGGTCCTGAACAGAAAATAAATCCCCATTTTTCAGGAGGGTCCTGAACAGAAGGTAAAATCCTATTTTTCAGGAGGGTCCTGAAAAGAAGGTAAATTCCCAATTTTCAGAAAGGTCCTTAACATAAAGTAAAGCCCCATTTTTCAGGAGAGTCATGAACAAAAAGTAAAATCTCATTTTTAAGGAAAGTCCTGAGCAGAAGTAAAATCCCATTTTTCCGAAGGATCCTGAACATAAAGTAAAATCTCCTTTTTCAGGAAGGTCCTGAACATAAAGTAAAATTCCATTTATCAGGAGGGTCATGAACATGAAGTAAAATTCCATTTTTCAGGAGGGTCCTGAACAGAAGGTAAAATCCAATTTTTAAAGAGGGTCCTGAACAGAAGGTAAATTCCCAATTTTCAGAAAGGTCCTAAACATAAAGTAAAGCCCCATTTTTCAGGAGGGTCATGAACAGAAAGTAAAATCCCATTTATCAGGAGGGTCCTGAACAGAAAGCAAAATCCCATTTATCAGGACGGTCCTGAACAGAAAGAAAAATCCCATTTTATAGGAGGTTCTTGAACAAAAGTAAAATCCCATTTTTCAAGAGGTTCCTGAACATAAAGTAGAATCTCATTTTTGAGGAGGGTCCTGAACATAAAGTAGAATCCCATTTTCCAAGATGGTCCTGAGCAGAAGTAAAATCCCATTTTTCAGGAGAGTCCTGAACATAAAGTAAAATCTCCTTTTTCAGGAGGGTCCTGAACATAAAGTAAAATCTTATTTTTCAGAAGGGTCCTGAACACAAAGTAAAATTCCATTTTTTAGGAGGGTCCTGAACATAAAGTAAAATCTCATTTTTTCAGGAGGGTCTTGAACATAAAGTAAAATCCTATTTTTCAGGAGGGTCCTGAACATAAAGTAAAGCCCCATTTTTCAGGAGGGTCTTGAACAGAAAGTAAAATCCCATTTATCAGGAGTGTTCTGAACAGAAAGCTAAATCCCATTTATTAAAAGGGTCCTGAATAGAAAGTAAAATCTCATTTTTCAGAAGGTTCCTGAACAGAAGTAAAATGCTATTTTTCAAGAGGTTCCTGAACATAAAGTAGAATCCACTTTTTAGGAAGGACCTGAACAGAAGTAAAATTCCATTTTTCAGGAGGGTCCTTAACATAAAGTAAAATCTCAATTTTCAAAAGGATCCTTAATATAAAGTAAAATCCCATTTTTTAAGAGGTTCCTGAACAGAAAGTAAAATTATATATTTAAAGAGAGTACTGAACATAAAGTAGAATCCAATTTTTCAGGCGTGTCCTGAACATAAAGAAAAATCCCTTTTTTCAGGAGGGTCCTGAACATAAAGTAAAATCTAATTTTTCAGGAGGGTCCTGAACAGAAAGTAAAATCCCATTTTTAAGGAGGGTTCTAAACATAAATTAGAATCCAATAGTTCAGGAGGTTCCTGGACAGAAGTAAAATCCCATTTTTCAAGAGGGTCCTGAACATAAAGTAAAATCCCTTTTTTCAGGAGGGTCCTGAACATAAAATGAAATCCTATTTTTAAGAAGGGTCCTGAACATAAAGTAAAATCCCATTTTTCAGGAGGGTCCTGAACATAAAGTAAAATCTCATTTTTCAGGAGGGTCCTGAACATAAAGTAAAATCACATTTTTCAGGAGGGTCTTGAACATAAAGTAAAATCCCATTTTTCAGGAGGGTCCTAAGCAGAAGTAAAATCCCATTTTTCTGGAGGGTCCTGAACATAAAGTAAAATCTCATTTTTCAGGAGGTCATGAACAGAAAGTAAAATCTCATTTTTCATGAGCGTCCTGAACAGACGGTATATTCCCATTTTTCAGGAGGTTCCTGAACAGAAAATAAATCCCCATTTTTCAGGAGGGTCCTGAACAGAATATAAATCCCCATTTTTCAGGTGGGTCCTGAACAGAAGGTAAAATCCTATTTTTCAGGAGGATCCAGAATAGAAGGTAAATTCCAAATTTCCAGGATGGTCCTGAACATAAAGTAAAGCCCCATTTTTCAGGAGGGTCATGAACAGAAAGTAAAATCCCATTTATCAGGAGGGTCCTGAACAGAAAGCAAAATCCCATTTATCAGGACGGTCCTGAACAGAAAGAAAAATCCCATTTTATAGGAGGTTCTTGAACAAAAGTAAAATCTCATTTTTCAAGAGGTTCCTGAACATAAAGTAGAATCTCATTTTTGAGGAGGGTCCTGAACATAAAGTAGAATCCCATTTTCCAAGAGGGTCCTAAGCAGAAGTAAAATCCCATTTTTCAGGGGAGTCCTGAACATAAAGTAAAATCTCCTTTTTCAGGAGGGTCCTGGACATAAAGTAAAATCTTATTTTTCAGGAGGGTCCTGAACACAAAGTAAAATTCCATTTTTTAGGAGGGTCCTGAACATAAACTAAAATCTCATTTTTTCAGGAGGGTCTTGAACATAAATTAAAATCCTATTTTTCAGGAGGGTCCTGAACATAAAGTAAAGCCCCATTTTTCAGGAGGGTCTTGAACAGAAAGTAAAATCCCATTTATCAGGAGAGTTCTGAACAGAAAGCTAAATCCCATTTATTAAAAGGGTCCTGAACAGAAAGTAAAATCTCATTTTTCAGAAGGTTCCTGAACAGAAGTAAAACCCCATTTTTCAAGAGGTTCCTGAACATAAAGTAGAATCCCCTTTTTCAGAAGGGTCCTGAACATAAAGGAGAATCCCATTTTTCAGGAGGGTCCTGAACAGAAGTAAAATTCTATTTTTTAGGAGGGTCCTGATCATAAAGTAAAATCTCAATTTTTAGGAGGGTCCTGAACATAAAATAAATCCCATTTTTCAGGAGGTTCCTGAACAGAATGAAAAATTCTATTTTTCAGAAGAGTCCTGAACATAAAGTAGAATCTCATTTTTCAGGAGGGTCCTGAACATAAAGTAAAATCCCGTTTTTCAGGAGGTTCCAGAACAGTAAGTAAAATTTCATTTTTCAGGAGGGTCCTGAATAGAAGATAAAATCCCATTTTTCAGGGGGGTCCTGAACATAAAGCAAAATCTCATTTTTCAGGAAGGTCCTGAACATAAAGTAAAATCCCATTTTTCAGGAGGGTCCTGAACAGAAGGTAAATTTCCATTTTTCAGGAGTGTCCTGAACATAAAGTAAAGCCCCATTTTTCTGGAGGGTCTTGAACAGAAAGTAAAATCTCATTTATCAGGGGGGTCCTGAACAGAAAGTAAAATCCCATTTATCAGGAGGTTCCTGAACAGAAAGTAAAATCCCATTTTTCAGGATCTTCCTGAACAGAAGTAAAATCTAATTTTTCAAGAGGTTCCTGAACATAAAGTAGAATCCCATTTTTCAGGAGGGTCTTGAACATAAAGTAGAATCCCATTTTTCAGGAGGGTCCTGAACAGAAGTAAAATTTCATTTTTCAGAAGGGTCCTGAACATAAAGTAAAATCTCAATTTTCAGGAGGGTCCTGAACATAAAGTAAAATCTCATTTTTCTGGAGGTTCCTGAACAGAAAGTAAAATTCCATTTTTCAGAAGGGTCCTGAACATAAAGTAGAATCCCCTTTTTCAGGAGGGTCCTGAACATAAAGTAAAATCTCATTTTTCAGGAGAGTCCTGAACATAAAGTAAAATCTGATTTTTCAGTAAGGTCCTGAACAGAATGTAAAATCCCATTTTTCAGGAGGGTCTTGTACATAAGGTAAAATCCCATTTTTCAGAGGGGTCCTGAACATAAAGTAAAATCTCATTTTTCAGGAGGGTCCTGAACATAAAGTAAAATCCCATTTTTCAGAAGGTTCCTGAACATAAATTAGAATTCCATTTTTCAGGAGGTTCTTGAACAGAAGTAAAATCTCATTTTTCAGGAGGGTCCTGAACAGAAGTAAAATCACATTTTTAGGAGGGTCCTGAACATAAAGTAAAATCTCATTTTTCAGGGGGGTCCTTAACATAAAGTAAAATCTCATTTTTCAGGAGGGTCCTGAACATAAACTACAATCCCATTTTTCTGGACGGTCCTGAACATAAATTAGAATCCAATTTTTCAGGAGGTTCTTGGACAGAAGTAAAATCCCATTTTTTAGGAGGGTCCTGAACATAAAGTAAAATCTCATCTTTCAGGAGGGTCTTGAACATAAATTAAAATCCCATTTTTCAGGAGGGTCCTGAACAAAAGTAAAGTCCCATTTTTTTGGAGGGTCTTGATCAGAAAGTAAAATTCCTTTTTTCAGGAGGGTCCTGAACATAAATTACAATCATATTTCTTTCATGTGCTGGTCCTTGGCTTTTCCTCATACAATTGGAAAGACTGGTAGCAAGTTTTGAAATCATTTCTCGCTTGCTTAGACACAGACTTAACTTAAAATGTAAAGAAATGATGGTGACTTTTATTTTGATAAATGAGATAAAAAGACAAAATATGAATATTAAATGAAAGAAATGGGCAATGTTCCTTATTCAAAAAGAAAACCTATCTAAATACGACAACCAACTTCAATGAGTATGACAAGCACTTTTGATTAAACTGCCTGATCTTCCTATCCAAATCTCCCTTTTGTTGTTGAGTTCATGCCTTTGCCGCTGAGCCGCTTCTTCAAATCCATTGGACTCATATACCTTATTCAATTTACGACATCTTAAAAGACTTTCGCCAACAAATCTCTTTCCTTTTTCACTTTTCTTTCGAACTCGACATCGCCTTACGGTGCCCATAAGGGTTTTCACCAATAAGACTCTCTCATTTTTATTTTTCTCAACTCTCCATCGCCTTATGGTGCCTGTGAGGGTTTTCACCAGTAAGTCTCTCTCATTTTTATTTCTCTCAGCTCACCATCGCCTTGTGGTGCCCGCGAGGGTTTTCACCAATAAGACTCTCTCATTTTTATTTCTTTCCAGACTTCTTATGCTAAGGAAGACAAGTAGTACACCATAATGTATCATTATATCCATTGCATGCTTAGCCTTAACATTATCAAAGATTTATCTGAAGGTCTTTCTTTGGCTGTAACTTGGTTTTTGGATAAGGTTAGGAAGAAAGGGATGGCAGGAGGCTCAAACGACACTTGAAGTGGGGGTGGGATTTACAACTTTTGGAATCAACTGAACAACATATTAGCTCATGCCCCTATTTTTTATTAACTGGCTGACTCTAAAATGGCTTATTTGGTTGGACCAAACCCTGAATAGGGCAGCCTATGTATCACACTCCCAAGAGAGGAGAATCAGGTCGCACGTAGTTCCATCGGCTTGTTCTTTGTTTTGATTTGATTTTTTTTCTCTCTTTTTTTCTTTTATTTTCAAACTTTTTCTTTTATTCTTATTTTCCTGACATTTATCTTTGACTCTATTTTGATTCCAAAAGAAGGATATGAAAGAAAAATAAAACTAAGCTCAAACGAGTAAACAAAGGATGACACAATGTTTGGATAGAAGAATAAAATACCTCCATCATATCAATCTTTAAAAATGCAAGTACTAAACATGCAATAAAATCAACAAAGGATAAAATATCATACATAATATCTTTTGACCGCATCAGCATTGATAGCCATTTCTGCTAGTTTGCCTTCTATATCTGTCAAATATAAGGCTCAATTGGGCAACAGTTTCTTCACAATTAAGGGACCTTGCTAGTTTGGGGAGAACTTGCCTTTCGTTTCAACCTGGTGAGGAAGGATACGCTTCAATACCAACTGACCAACTTTAAAATGCCTGGGTCGTACCTTCTTGTTATACGCTCGAGCCATTCTCTTCTAATACAATTGGTCATGACATACCGACGTTAGCCTTTTTTCCTAAATCAAACTCAATTATTTCAATCGGGTTTTGACCCACTCGACATCATCAATCTCTGTTTCCACAATGACTCGAAGAGAGGGAATTTCAACTTCTGCAGGAATGACTGCTTCTGTCCCATACACTAATAAATATGGAGTTGCCCCTGTTGATGTGCGAACATTAGTGCGATAACCTAGCAATGCAAATGATAACTTCTCATGCCATTGTCTAGACCCTTGTACCATTTTCTGCAATATCTTCTTGAAATTTTTATTGGCGGCTTCCACCGCGCCATTAGCCTTTGGACGATATAGAGTGGAATTTCAGTGTGCGATCTTAAACTGTTGACACACTTCTTGCATCAAATGACTATTGAGATTGGCAGCATTGTCTGTAATGATCATATTTGGAATTCCAAACCTACAAATAATGTTGGTATGAACAAAATCTACCACCGCTTTCTATGTTACTGACTTAAAAGTTACTGCCTTTACCCACTTTGTAAAGTAATAGATGGCCACCAAAATAAATCTATCCCCATTTGACACTTTTGTCTCAATCGGCCCAATCACGTTCATCCCCCAAGCTACGAAAGGCCATGGAGTAGACATTGCGTGCAATTCAGCGAGAGGAGAATGTATCAGATCACCGTGTACCTGACATTGATGACATTTCCGAACAAAACGAATAAAATCCCGCTTTATAGTAAGCCAATAATAACCTGCTCGAAGTATCTTCTTTGACAAAACATAATCGTTCATATGAGGCCCGAATACTCCAGAGTGTATTTCAACCATGATCACCGAGGCTTCTCTTGCATCTACACTCCTCAAAAGTCCAAGATCTGGGGTTCTCTTATATAATATTCCCCCACTTAAGAAAAATCCACTAGCCAAATGCCTAATAGTCCTCTTTTGATCATTGGTGGCATGTGTTGGGTATTCTCTTGACTGAATGTATCGCTTGATATCAAAGAACCAAGGTTCTCCATCTAGCTCTTCTTCAACCGTATTACAGTAAGCATGTTGATCACGACTCTGTATATGCACTGGATCGATGTAGGCTTTATCAGGATGTTGGAGCATTTAAGACAGAGTGGCTAAAGCATCAGCAATCTCATTATGAATCCTTGGAATATGCCTAAATTTTACTGATACAAACCGTTGACATAGCTCTTGCAAGCATTGTCGATACGGTATGAGCTTCAAATCTCGCATCTCCCAATCGCCTTAAATTTGATGGATGAGCAAATCTGAATCCCCCAACACTAATAGTTCCTTGACTCTCATATCAACAGCTAACCTTAAACCAAGAATGCACGCTTCGTATTCCGCCATGTTATTGGTACAATAAAATTGAAGTTGCGCTGTTACCGGAAAATGTTGCCCCAATTCAGAGATACGAACCACACCTATTCCGACTCCTTTCATATTGGCAGCTCCATCAAAGAACAGCTTCTAACCTGGATCAACATCTATAATGACTTCATCAACACACAACACCTCTTCATCTGGAAAATATGTCTTTAATGGTTCATACTCCTCATCAATAGGATTCTCAGCAAGATGGTATGCTAAGTCTTGAGCTTTCATGGTGGTTCGATTCACATATACAATATCGAACTCGGTAAGCAATATTTGCCACTTTGCCAATCGACCTGTCGACATAGGATTCTAAAAGATATACTTCAAAAGATCCATGCGAGAGATGAGATAAGTAGTGTAGGACGAGAGATAATGCTTCAACTTCTGTGCTACCCAAGTTAGGGCACAACAGGTCCTTTCAAGAAGAGTGTACCTGGCCTCATATGCGGTGAACTTCTTGCTAAGATAATAAATAGCCTCCTCCTTTTTGCCTGTGACATCATGTTGACCCAGGACACAACCGAAATAATTGTCCATGACTGATAAATATAAGATCAAAGGCCTACCAGGCTCTGGTGGTACCAGCACGGGCGGATTTGACAACTATCTTTTGATTCTATCGAACGTTTCCTGATATTCTTGGTCCATTCTACCATAGCGCTCTTTTTCAGATACTTGAATATGGGCTCACAAGTGGTTGTGAGTTGAGCAATAAATCTGCTGATGTAGTTCAGTCTACCAAGTAAACTCATCACCTCCATCTTATTCTTAGGCGGGGGGAAATCCTGAATGGCTTTGATTTTCGAGGGATCCAATTCAATTCCCCGACGGCTGACTACAAACCCCAACAGCTTTCCAGACGGAACTCCAAATACATATTTTGTTGGGTTGAGCTTGAGATTATACCTGCGAAGCCTTTCAAAGAACTTTCTTAAATCTTTAACATGGTCAGCCTGACTTTTTGACTTAATAATTACATCATCTACATAGACCTCAATCTCCTTATGCATGATATCTTGAAACATAGTGGTCATGGCTCTCATGTATGTTGCTCCGGCATTCTTCAAACCGAACGGAATCACTCGATAATAATAGGTCCCCCATGGTGTGATAAAAAATGTCTTCTCCGCATTTTCATCATCTATAATAATCTGGTGGTATCCGGCATAACAATCCACAAAATAGGCAACCTCATGTTTAGCACAGTTGTCTAGCAAAATATGGATGTTGGGCAGCGGAAAATCATCTTTCGAACTTGCTCTGTTCAAATCATGATAATCAACACATACTCAAATTTTGCCATCTTTCTTTGGGACAGGAACAACATTGGATAACTGCATGGGATAACGAGCCACTGGAATTACTTTGGCTTTAACTTATTTCATGATTTTATCTTTGATTTTAATACTTACATCAGTTTTAAACTTCCTCAATTTCTATTTGACAGGAGGGAATGCGGGATCAGTTGGCAATTTATGAGCCACTAATTCAGTGCTTAAACCAGGCATAGCATCATAAGACCATGCAAAAACATCCTTATAATCAATTAATGCTTGAATCATTCCATCTTTTAACTGTGGCAAAGCATGTACACTGATTTTAGTTTACCTAACATCTTCTTGATTCCCTAGATTAATTGGCTCAGCTTCATTCAAATTAGGATTTGGCTTGTTTTCAAACTGTTCCCACTCTTTGCTTATTTCTTCTAGTGCCTCTTCTTCATCATATTCCCCCTATTGCTTCATTATATCTTAATTAGTTTGGATTTTAAGATCAGGCTGAAAATTCCGCATGTATGTCATGTCATTAGAATCAGTATAAAGAGAACTATATTAAGAAAAAGACAAAAACAAAATGTATTAGACACAAAATAAGAGGGACATTGCATTTCATTTAAAAGGGAAAGATATGAGGTTTTAAACACAAACAACAGAATATAAACAAGCTAAATTCCGAATTACAACCCTGGAATAACTCGGATAAATAGAAAGAAAAACAAAATAAACTACCTAAACTCCCTCCTAACGGGGAGAGGAGTGACTTCCCAATTGTTGAGGTGGACAGCTGGGCCTATGAACTGCACACCTGCCATACTGGTACATTCTCCTGCTTCAACCATATCAACTTCAATAAAAAGGTTTTGGAAGTCATCAACCAATTCAGCTTTAAATTCTACATGCTTCGTGACACCGCTCTTAAAAAATAATTCACTCAGTAGTGGCATTGGGCGAGGGAGTGACCATGTTTCCGTTTTCTTTCCCTTGGCTTTCTTCAGATCTTCAGCCGTAGGCTCAAATCCCAGGCCAAAAGTTCCCATGTTCTCACTCGCACATATGGGATGAACTATACCGTGCAGAGACGCTCCCAAACCCCTTCCTGGCTCGAATCCGTATTTCAAAAGTTCACTCACCATCTTGATAGAAGCGGAAGACAATTGTGGTCCCGGTATAACCTGCCCTTCAAGGATACAATCCACTGGCACTGTATCAAAATTTGATAGACAAATGTCTCATCTACATTGTTTGCTTCAATAAGATACAAGGGAGAATCTTCGTAGGCGGAAAAATATCCTTCACCGTGATAACTACTTCTTGCCTGTCATGCTCAAACTTAATCATTTGGTGCAGTGTAGATGCGACCGTCTTGGCCTCGTGGATCCACGGTCTTCCCAACAACATATTATAGGAGGAGCCGATATTCAGCACTTGAAACTCTAGAGCGAATTCAACACTCCCTATGATCAACATCAGTTCTATTTCGCCAATGGAGTTTGATTTCGCTCCGTCGAAAGCCCTGACACATACATTGTTGGGCCTGATCCTCTCCACACCAATACATATCTTTTGCAAGGTGGAAATAGGGAAAATATTGGCACCTTAACCTCCATCAATCATGACATAAGTGACATAGAAATCTTCACACTTCACGGTAATGTAAAGACCCCAATTATGGCCCGTACCCTCAACTGGCAATTCATCATCAAAGAAACTAATTCGATTTCTTCAAAGATTTTTCCGACCATTTTCTCAAGATGATTTCCTATAATCTCCCCAGGAATATATGCTTCATTTAATACCTTCAATATAATATCACGAAGTTCCTTGGAATTCATCAACAAAGATACGAGGGAAATTTAGGCAGGGATTTTCTTCAACTGATCTATTATTGAATACTCTGGCAACTTCATTTTTTTCAAAAATTCTTTGGCTTCTTCTTCGGTGACAGACTTTTTGATAGATGAAGGTCCACTCACAATCGGCTTGGACTTCTTTAAACTTTCAGGCACGAAGCATCTTCCTGACCGAGTCAAACCCCCTACCTCATCTACATCTTCTACTACTTCCTTCCCCTGATAGGTCATCACAGTCCGCTTATAGTTCCAGGGAACCCTTTTCGTATCAACTATCGGAGGTTGGATTACCGGTTTGAGGACAATAGGTGCTTCCAGTGCTCCTTTCACCGTCAAGATAGGCTTACCCAGAGCTCCCACCACCATCAACTTAGGTTTATCCTGACTTAAATCAACATATCTTCTGGCACCTTGCACTGTGATCACTGGTTTCTTTGTGCTTTCTTGGGCTTTATCTTCTCCCATTTATTTGTGGCTTAACGACATTGCTATCAATAACTCTGCTACATTCATCGATTTTTACTCATTGGTTTATATCTTGACAATAGGCTTATAACACCTTGACGACTCTTTCCCATCATATATCAATTCTAACATATTAGTTTCAGCATAGGTTGGCAGCGGATTTTGGTTAATGTTTGGAACCTCCGGGGCCTGGACCAGCATCTGATTTATTGCAATTAAATCTTGGACAACTCTCTTTAAATACCAGTATTTCTCGATATCGTGGCATGGGATGTCAGAACAATATGCATACCTTAAAGAATAATCGAGATTCCTCGGAGGTGGATTTGAAAGCGTTCCTTGAATTGGGCTTAAGACCTTCATCTTTCTCAACCTATCAAACAAGCTAGCATATGACTCCCCAAGAGGTGTGAACTGATTTTTGACCACCTTCTTTTTTTGTACTTGGTCCTGGGTTCGAAATCGGGTATGGAGGGGTTTTGGTAATTTGGTGGAGCTGATGGACGATTTTGTGGAGCTTGCGCGCACTATTGCGGGTAAGAAGGGGTTTGGGCATATGGCTGCATGTTATATACTGGGTATGGGGGTGGTGGAATGGAATATAATTGGTTTTGTGGAGGGTAGTAATGGTAGGGAGGAATATATGGAGTTTGGGCGTAGGCTTGGGCTTGGGATTGGGGATAGGAGCGAGGCGGTCTTTTGGGATAGGAATGGGTTCCAGCTACAACGATCTCCACGTCCTCTTTCTTCTTTTTACCTCCGAATGCTCTGGAGCCACCTTGAATCGCTTGGGTGGTGGCTTTCAATGCGGCAAAACTCATTATTCGTCCGGTCTTGATTCCGTCCTCTATCATCTCCCCCATTTTAAGGACTTCAATAAAATACTTTCCCATTGCCGGAAGTAATTATTGAAAATAGGTTTTATCCTGTGCCTGAATGAAGACCTCTACCAGCTTACTCTCCTTCATTGGAGGCTTTACCTGGCGGCCTGTTCATGCCACCTTATCACGTATTCCCTAAAGCCTTCAGTGTTTTTCTTCTTCATGTTGACCAAGGATTTTTCATTTGGAATCAGGTCGATGTTATATTGAAAATATTGTACAAACTCAGAAGCTAAGTCATCCCAGATATTCCACTTGTCGATATCTTGATCGACAAACCATTCTGAAGCCAGATCAGAAAGGCTCTCGCCAAAGAAAGCCATGAGCAACTCTTTCCTTCCCCATGCAGCCCTCAATTGGTTGCAGTAACGTCTTAATTGCGCCACAGGATCACCATGCCCAGCATATTCTCAATCTTGGGCATTTTAAAACCGAGGGGAAGGTTGACGTCTGGAAACATGCAAAGATCTTTATAGGAAACACTTTTATAACCTCCGATTCCCTGCAAATTCCTCATGGCCTGTTCCAAACTTTTCAATTTCTGTGTTATGGACTCATGTTCCTCTGTTGTGATAGGTTTCTCCGTATCAAATGGAAATGCAGGTGGCTTAGTGTACCCATATGGTTCATTCATTCTCAAAATAGGCTCCGGGGCATAATACTGACTATCTAAAACCTTCAATACTGGCTCACTAGCAGACCGAGGAATCACCGTTGTCGGACGCACAACATAGATGGGAGCTTCAGGTGGTGGCAGAACCATGAAAACAGGCATTGTCAGTGGCGTCGGCTGAGCAGCGGGCCTTGGTTGGGGAACTGCCAAGGGCACACTAGAAGTACCAGGATAATATTGTCGTGGAGTGAATCCTGGTGCGTGTTCCGGTGACTCCATGGGAGCAGAGAATTGAGCCTGAAAAAATGGTGGGCAGTTAGAGATATTCCCAATATCTTTAGGGAGTGGAGGAGGAGGCATGCCACTAGCCCATGCTCGGTGCAGATCTATTAATTGTTGCCTGAGTCTTAGAACCTACTCATTGCGTTCTGAACTTTCCTCCCGGGGATCCTGATCTGGGTCAATGAGCGAATTTTCAATCTCCCTACTATCCATGAGGAGATTTGCTTTTGATCTAGTGAAGTGCGGGTGACTAGCCAGAGTGATGCAAACCAACCACTGTTATCTGAAAGAAGATTCTCATCAAAGACAACACCCGTTAGGATTAGGTCACACAACAAGCATGGGAATCACATTGATAAAATTGTCCTAGATTCATGTTCATTTCTCTCAGCCTTGGAGAGTAACGAGATCATTTTAACATCATCCCGATTTTCATCTATGCTCATTTCCTTCTTTCCCCCAAACACACCTCTTTTCTTTCGCCCTTATTTCCCTTTTTGGTATGTCTCTGTTCTTTTCCTTTCTTGTCTCATCATACTTTCTTTCTTTTCTTCTCTCGCTATCTCATTTCTTTTTATCATTCTTATGGCTTTTGCTTTTCTTTAAAAAAGAAAATTGGGGAAAATCAAAGAAACAAAATGATTAGATCGAACCCAAAAGTAGATTGCCTACGTATCATGTTGTTCATGAATCAGATCTTGCGTAGTTCGGGATGTATATGCATAAACATCACATAGTTGAAGGTTTTTTTTTCACGAAAAACAAAAACAAACAAACAAAAGAAAGGCATAACATCATAACATTTTGATGAAAGAAACAACAAAAATATACAACGAAATTAAGACAACCTCGATACTAATCAACAAAGACTGAATGACATTCTAGACTAACATGAAAACATACATAATGCTCCTAATAAAGACTCCAAAGTTAAAGCAAATTTGACACCAACTTAACAAAGACACAATACTACAAATGGCAGAAAAGTAAAGGACTCAAACTAAATAAAAGATAGGAAATGCTCCTTCAAACTGGTGCTCTGCGCGATGACCCTGGATAAGATGGACCTGCCTGTGAAGTTCTCTTTCTCCCATTCAAACTATGTAGCATATCTTGTAAGGACCCTTTGATATTTGGGAAGATGCCTCTGGCACGTATTCCTCCCTCATGAGGAGTACACTTGAAAAGACTGTTCTAACACCCCTCCACAGTTTTGAGCAAACCTAATAACTGAACTCTTAGTGCCTCTACCTTTGCCCCCGCCCCTTCATCCTGATGGTCGCCAACTATGCATTCATCTTGTATCCTCCCTCTAAGCTGCCCTGGCAATGGTATGCTGACACCCCAAGGAATAGATTGTAACCAGATTACATATCCTAGAGTGTATCCGGGATTATCTAAACTTGTCCTGAGAGTATCCACGCACTACCATGTTGCATTACTCCAGAATTGCTCATACTTGATCTCACCCCTGGCTTGGTCCCTAAAGTACTCCACATCCTGTTAAAAGTCCACTATTGGCGGAACATCTTGCACTCTACTCAATTGATGCATTACCCTAAAAGGAGTGTATGGTCGGGTTCAATTAAGCCCCAATAAAACTAGATGGGTTGTATGCTAGATCCAACCAAGATTACTTTCAGTCGGAACCATAGATAGGTCCACAATACATTGTTATCTGTTCTTGATTCAAGGAACTCAACCCAAGCGTCGACTTCTATAGGCAATGAGAATTTAGCAAAACCCATTCTATGTTCTATGGTTTCCACTCGACTAGGCAGACAACATTCAATCACATCAGATTTAAGCAAAGAAAGGGTGTGGAAATGCTCCATCATCCATAGTTCTAACACTAGGTTGCTCCCCTCAAAAAATCGCATACCCCCTTTTATCTCGGTCAAAGCTTTGTATATTTCCACAAAGATCAGAGGCACGATAGTGAACTTGTCTCCCTTATCCTTGTTAAATAAGGCCATCGCTACAGATTGCAACCGAGTATTAATACGCCTATCTTCCAAGGGGAATACCAAAGTTCCTAACAGAACAAAGGCGAAGACTTCAAGGTGACGTTTCTCCCAATTCTTCTTAGTTGTATAAAATTCATCGCAAAAATAATCAAAAACGTCTAGGAGGCCAAACCGGGCATACAAGTAATCGAAAGAGATCCAAGATTGGTTAAGGCAACCCAGATGGTCATTAACTTTCAACCCATAACAGTGGAGAAACCTATTGGGAGAATGACAGCGCACTTAAATCATCATCTTTTTAATATAGGACAATTTAAATAAACCAGATATCTCTACCAGGGTCGGTGTCATTTCACAACTCCCAAGCCTAAAAAACAAACAAGTTGGATCCCAAAAAGTCAATACAGCCTCGATCAAGTTTGGACGAGGCATGATAGACAAGAGAGAAGTGAGAGTGCCTAGCTTCTTTGATAACTCGTGCCTTTCAGAGTAGTTGAACGTGCCCCACCACTTGATTAACTTTTTGGGCACTTTAGAAACCATTAGGACTTTAGACCTTGGAGGCAGATCCATCCTGTAACAACACACAAGACTTATGATTTAACAATTGATAAAAGGGGAGAAGTTCTCGGCCCTCGGGATTTGGACACGGACAGGTTATCATGCAGAAACAAACCACTTTAGACTTAGATTAAAACAAATGGTACCACTAAGTGCGGTCAGTCTACTTGGCCAAGATTAACCGACGACTCTAGACCAGACTAAAAAGGGGGAGACCCCAAGCTAGGACTAAGATAGTGACCAAAATAAAATTTTACATGACCCACCGAGGGTTGCCTACGTATCCCGCCCCGAAGGAAGAGAATCAGGTACGCGTAGTTCGTCCAGCTTGGACAATAAAGGATTAAATGACAAACTAAACCCTGAATTGAAAGACACGACTAAAGACATACGAATAAAATCTTTTTTGTGTTCTTAATTAGAAACTAACACCAACAACTATGAAAGAAAAATCTTTTTGATATTTTCGTTATATAAAAATGTACAAAGCTCCTATTGAAAGGAAAAAAATATTTTTGGAGTTTTCGAATTGTGAATACTTACTAAAGAAATAAAAGAAAAATCTTTTTAACATTTTTTATTTTTGGAAAAGGAGTGCAAAAAGTAAAAAAAAATATTATTTTTTTAATTGTAAAAAACAAAAGCCATAAAGAACCCTAAAAACTACCAAATTTTTTTCACTCTTTTTTTTTCTTCTTTTTTTTGTCAATAATTTCTTGCCTACACACTCTGCTTCTAACTCAAACTTTTGCCCAAATCAGTCTATCAAATGACCTCGTTACCCTCAAAGATGCAACATTTAGCACGTAGGGATGCTTCAGAGGTGAGTCTCCTACAAAGGGTCACGTGGGTCCCGCTAGATCTCAATATGATGCAAATAAGCATGACCTAAAGGCTGACCTACGCTGGGGTTTACTAACAAGGTTGTTCAGGGGAGCGTGTGGTCGATAGTGGCTGCGCTAGCTTTCCACCCACTCTATACCAGCCGACGGGTCCCTCACCTAAAAATAAGAGTGACTCAACTATAGGTCGTGTACACAGCGTGTACTACAGAACTTGTTGCAGAAAGAATTGACTCGGGTTATGCAAATGATGTCAAATATAAAGCGGTAACACATAAGAAAAAAACTGTAAACACATAGCACGTAAACACTCCACAATGATAAAACAATCACACAAAATAACACGAACAAAATATTTATACACCTATAGTGCCAAACTAAGCCGATACAACTCCAAAAATAAGCTCGAATTCTGAAATGTTCCCCAGCTGAGTCGCCAGAGCTGTCACACCTTTTTTTTTAACTCCAAAATGATTTGTTTTAAGGTTTCTAAAGGGGTTTTATTATTAATGTGACAAAATAAAGATTTGTTTCAAAAAAGATTATTTTTATATTCAAAACTCAGAGTCTCCACTTGACATAATCTGGTGTGCCAAGTCACCTTTGGAAAAAAAATTTCAAAATGATTTGACTCTTTAAACTGATTTGCGAACAGAGATTCCGGCTAAGGATTTTGTTGACTGATAGAAAGGTGTTAGGCACCCCCCGATCCCGTGGTTCGGCCACGGTCGCTTGGTAGAACGTATCGACTAATTTGACACCACGAATGTACTAACCATAAAGGAGCACGTAAAGTAATCAAACAAACAAACCAAATAAAACGAATAAAAGTATAGTGTTCAGTCCAATTATACAGTTCCAAAATAAAAATGCAAAAATAAATCCTATCTAACCTATACTAATCCTAAGTATGCTCCCAGGCTTTACCCGATGCCTCGGGCCTTCCTCACGAACGTCTTCCACCAACATAGTACGTCGGGGCATTCCCCGGTGAATAAATACAATGTGTCTCGGGGCATTCCCCGGCTAAATGATACATTCGATCCAAAAGCAATAAAACCAAACCATTCAACACGCATTTCAAGCATTCAATAATTCAACGAGCAAAACACTTATTCCTAAATATTTGCCTACCCGAACCTACTTTTAGCTATTAATTCGATGGCCTAATCATGATGTTATCCCATTCAACAATATTCAGTAATGAATCAAAATAAACAACCTTTGACTTATTCGATTATCAATTTTCGATCCCGACTCCCAAATTCATTCTTAATGATTAAACCAATTCTATGCACATTTCATCAATCAAGTTTTTAACTCCAAATTCAACATCAAACAAACAAACAACGAGGATTCGAATATGCTCAAACACAAATCATTCGTAATCACAGGGAAATTAAAAAAAAAAGTTAGAATTGGACCTCAAAGAGCTTTCGATTGACTTAATAAAAGAAATAAGAGCCCGTCCAAGAACCTCGAAGAACGCCAACGAAAGCCCAATCCTCTGAATCAATCGAGAAACAATCCAAGAACGCAATAAACTCCAAATTCCAATCCGAACCAAATATATCTACGAGTAAAATCGATGAACAAAGCTAGACCAAACACTTAAGTATCGCCCGAATCAACCAAAATCAGCCAAGAACGACGAACAACCAAACTAGAATTTCCAATCAACAAAAAAAAGAAAATAGAAAAAACGAACCAACGAGACCAAGTTTCCGTCGAGTTGAGACAACTGGAGAAGGCTTAAAATCCAGAAATCTAACGTTTTCTAGGGAGATTTCTTCTTTAAAAGAAGAGAGACAAAAATGAGAAGATTTGAGAGTTTTGAGACCGGTTTATACGAACGACGAATGGAGGAGATGATTCTGGTGAAGCAACTGCTGGAACAGTAACCCGAAACCTCCCTTTTCTATTACCGGATGGAGATATATATGGGTATGTGTATGTAAAAATGGAGTTGAATGGAGGTTGGGGGGCTGTGTGTTTATCTCCAAGAGCAAGAAAAAAATCCTTTTTTTTTCTTAGTGAGTATCAGTGTATAGCTATGGTGAGGTATGAATCAATTCAATCCAAAAAAAAAATGGCGAGTATCTGTATGTTTTCATGGGTGGGTCTTGTGAATGGAGAGCTTTTTTTTTTGTTAGAAAGTTTGTTAGAGAAAAGAAATAAAAATGTGGGGTAAAGTAAAGGAGGTATGGGGTGGGGTAGGTGAAAATTCCTG
This sequence comes from Capsicum pubescens, assembly GCA_030864215.1. NCBI lineage: Eukaryota > Viridiplantae > Streptophyta > Magnoliopsida > Solanales > Solanaceae > Capsicum > Capsicum pubescens. The sequence continues at coordinate 188,962,465 of CM061539.1, read as the reverse complement.
GAAGTTACCTAGGTGTGTGTATTTTCTTTATGGCCAAGAAAAGGGAGGGAGTCACGTGGGTGGGGGTTAGGAAACGGGTGAGGTGTTGTTTTTTAATTGGAGGGGTAAGGTTAGGTGTCTTATTTTTTATTGGGTGGGTTGTTGGAATCTTTGAAATAAGACAAAATTAGTTATTTGGATAAAAGCAAAATAAATAAATAAATAAATAAATAAGTGAAAGAGGTGGTTATTTATTTGTTTTTCTTGTGGGAAGATTATATATAAAAAAAATGGGGTTAAATTGTGTGAAAACAAAATAAGAAATGTTTTTGTGACGGGATAAAATTACGTGTCTACATCATGCCCCCTTTGAATGTAAACATTAAGTGTTTTCAGACAAAGAAGTAGACAACAAGACAGAATTTTGTCCTGAACCAAAAGTAAAGTCCTATTTTTAAGGAGGGTCCTGAACATAAAGTAGAATTCCATTTTTCAGTAGGGTCCTAGGCAGGAAGTAGAATCCCATTTTTCAGGAGGGTCCTGAACATAGAGTAAAATCCCATTTTTCAGGAGGGTTCTGAACAGAAAGTAAATAGCAATTTTTCAGGAGGGTCCTGAACATAAAGTAAAATCCTATTTTTCAGGAGGGTCCTGAACATAAAGTAAAATCCCATTTTTCAGGAGGGTCCTGAACAGAAAGTAAAATACCATTTTTCAGGAGGGTCCAGAACAGAAGGTAAAATCTCATTTTTCAGGGGGGTCCTGAACATAAAGTAAGATCTCATTTTTCAGGAGGGTCCTGAACATAAAGTAAAATCCCATTTTTCAGGAGGGTCCTGAGCAGAAATAAATCCCATTTTTCAGGAGGGTCTTGAACAGAAAGTAAAATCCCATTTATCACGAGGGTCCTGAACAGAAAGCAAAATCTTATTTTTCAGGAGAGTCCTGAACAGAAAGTAAAATCTCATTTTTTAGGAGGGTCCTGAACAGAAAGTAAAATTCCATTTTTCAGGAGGGTCCTGAACAGAAGGTAAAATCCCATTTTTCAGGAGGGTCCTAGGCAGAAAGTAGAATCCCATTTACAGAAGGGTCCTGAACTTAAAGTAAAATCCCATTTTTCAGGAGGGTCCTGAACATAAAGTAAAATCCCATTTTTCAGGAGAGTCCTAAACATAAAGTAAAATCCCATTTTTTCAGGAGGGTCCTGAACAGAAGGTAAAATCCCATTTTTCATGAGGATCCTGAACAGAAGGTAAATTCTCATTTTTCAGGAGGTTCCTGAACAGCAAAAAAAATCTCCATTTTTCAGGAGGGTCCTAAACAGAAGTTAAAATCCCATTTTTCAGGAGGGTCCTAAACAGAAGGTAAATTCCCATTTTTCAGGAGGGTCCTAAACATAAAGTAAATTCCCATTTTTCAGGAGGGTCCTGAACAGAAAGTAAAATCCTATTTTTCAGGAGGGTCCCAAACAGAAGGTAAAATCCCATTTTGTAGGGGGGTCCTGAACATAAAATAAAATCTAATTTTTCAGGAGGGTCCGGAACATAAAGTAAAATCCCATTTTTTAGGAGGGTCCTGAGCAGAAGTAAAATCCCATTTTTCAGGAGGGTCCTGAACATAAAGTAAAATCTCCTTTTTCAGGAGGGTCCTAAATATAAAGTAAAATCCTATTTTTCAGGAGGGTCCTGAACATAAAGTAAAATTTTATTTTTTAGGTGGGTCCTGAACAGAAGGTAAAATCCTATTTTTCAGAAGGGTACTGAAATAAAGTAAAATCCCATTTTTCAAGACGGTCCTGAACATAAAGTAAAATACCATTTTTCAGGAGGGTCCTGAACAGAAGGTAAAATCCCATTTTTCATGAGGGTCCTGTACAGAAGGTAAATTCTCATTTTTCAGGAGGTTCCTGAACAGAAAATAAATCTCCATTTTTCAGGAGGGTCCTGAACAGAAGTTAAAATCCCATTTTTCAGGAGGGTCCTGAACAGAAGGTAAATTCCCATTTTTCAGGAGGGTCCTGAACATAAAGTAAGGCCCCATTTTTCAGGAGGGTCTTGAATAGAAAGTAAAGTCCGATTTATCAGGAGGGTCCTGAACAGAAAGCAAAATCCCATTTATCAGGAGGGTCCTGAACAGAAAGTCAAATCCCATTTTTCAGGAGGTTCCTGAACAGAAGTAAAATGCCATTTTTCAAGAGGTTCCTCAACATAAAGTAGAATCCCATTTTTCAGGAGAGTCCTGAACATAAAGTAGAATCCCATTTTTCAGGAGAGTCCTAAACAGAAGTAAAATTTCATTTTTCAGGAGGGTCCTGAACATAAAGTAAAATCTCAATTTTCAGCATGGTCCTGAACATAAAGTAAAATCCCATTTTTCAGGAGGTTCCTTAACAGAAAGTAAAATTTCATTTTTCAGAAGGGTCCTGAATATAAAGTAGAATCCCATTTTTCAGGAGGGTCCTGAACATAAAGTAAAATCCCATTTTTCAGGAAGGTCCTGAACATAAAGTAAAATCCCATTTTTCAGGAGGGTCCTGAACAGAAAGTAAAATCCCATTTTTCAGGAGGGTCCTCAACAGAAGGTAAAATCCCATTTTTCAGGGGGGTCCTGTACATAAAGTAAAATCTCATTTTTCAGGAGGGTCCTAAACAGAAGTAAAATTCCATTTTTCAGGAGGGTCCTGAACATAAAGTAAAATTCCATTTTTCATGAGGGTCCTGAACCGAAAGTAAAATCCTATTTTTTAGGAGGGTCCTGAACAGAAGGTAAAATTCCATTTTTCAGAAGGGTCCTGAACATAAAGTAGAATCCCATTTTTCAGGAAGGTCCTGAACATAAAGTAAAATCCCATTTTTCAGGAGGGTTCTGAACATAAAGTAAAATTCCATTTTTCATGAGGGTCCTGAACAGAAAGTAAAATCCTATTTTTCAGGAGGGTCCTGAACAGAAGGTAAAATCTTATTTTTCAGAGGGGTCCTGAACATAAAGTAAAATCTCATTTTTCAGGAGGGTCCTGAACATAAAGTAAAATCCCATTTTTCAAGAAGGTCCTGAACATAAATTAGAATCCCATTTTACAGGAGGTGCTTGAACTGAAGTAAAATTCCATTTTTCAGGAGGGTCCTGAACAGTAGTAAAATCTCATTTTTAGGAGGATCTTGAACATAAAGTAAAATCCCATTTTTCAGGGGGGTCATGAACGTAAAGTAAAATCTAATTTTTCAGGAGGATCCTGAACATAAAGTAAAATCATATTTTTCAAGAGGGTCCTGAACATAAATTAGAATCCAATTTTTCAGGAGGTTCCTGGACAGAAGTAAAATCCCATTTTTCAGGAGGGTCCTGAACATAAAGTAAAATCTCATTTTTCAAGAGACTCCTGAACATAAAGTAAAATCCCATTTTTCAGGAGGGTTCTTAACATAAACTAAAATCCCATTTTTCAGGAGGGTCCTGAACATAAAGTAAATTCCTTTTTTTCTGGAGGGTCTTGAACAGAAAGTAAAATTCCATTTTTCAGGAGGGTCCTGAACAGAAGGTAAAATCCCATTTTTCAGAAGGGTCCTGAACATAAATTAAAATCCTATTTTTCAGGAGGGTCCTGAACATAAAATAAAATCCCATTTTTCAGGAGGGTCCTGAACAGAAATTAAAATCCTATTTTTCATGAGGGTCCTGAACAGAAGGTAAATTCCCATTTTTCAGGAGGGTCCTAAACAGAAAGTAAAGCCCCATTTTTCAGGAGGGTCCTCAATGCTTCATCGCCTTATGGTGCCCGTGAGGGTTTTCACCAGTAAGACTCTCTCATTTTTTTCTCTAGGCTCACCATCGCCTTGTGGTGCCCGCAAGGGTTTTCACCAATAAGACTCTCTCATTTTTATTTCTTTCCTGACTTCTTATGCTAAGGAAGACAAGTAGTACCCCATAATGTATCATCATATCCATTGCATGCTTAATCTTAACATTATCAAAGATTTATCTGAAGGTCTTTCTTTGGCTGTAACTTGATTTTTGGATAAGGTTAGGAAGAAAGAGATGGCAGGAGGCTCAAACGACACTTGAAGTGGGGGTGGGATTTACAACTTTTGGAATTAACTCAACAACATATTAGCTCATGCCCCTGTTTTTTATTGACTGGGTGACTCTAAAATGGCTTATTTGGTTGGACCGAGCCCTGAATAGGGCAGCCTATGTATCACACTCTCAAGAGAGGAGAATCAGGTCGCACGTAGTTCCATCGGCTTGTTCTTTGTTTTGATTTGATTTTTTTCTCTCTTTTTTTCTTTTATTTTCGAACTTTTTCTTTTATTCTTATTTTCCTGACATTTATCTTTGACTCTATTTTGATTCCAAAAGAAGGATATGAAAGAAAAATAAAACTAAGCTCAAACGAGTAAACAAAGGATGACACAATGTTTGGATAGAAGAATAAAATACCTCCATCATATCAATCTTTAAAAATGCAAGAACTAAACATGCAATAAAATCAACAAAGGATAAAATATCATACATAATATCTTTTGACCGCATCAGCATTGATAGTCATTTCTGCCATTTTTCCTTCAATATCTGTCAAATATAAGGCTCCATTGGGCAACATTTTTTTCACAATGAAGGGACCTTGCTAGTTTGTGGAGAACTTGCCTTTCGCTTCAACCTGGTGAGGAAGGATACGTTTCAATACCAACTGACCAACTTTAAAATGCCTGGGTCGTACCTTTTTGTTATACGCTCGAGCCATTCTCTTCTAATACAATTGGTCATGACATACCGACGTTAGCCTTTTTTCCTAAATCAAACTCAATTGTTTCAATCGGGTTTTGACCCACTCATCATCATCAATCTCTGCTTCCATAATGACTCGAAGAGAGGGAATTTCAACTTCTGCAGGAATGACTGCTTCTGTCCCATACACCAATAAATATGGAGTTGCCCCTGTTGAAGTGCGAACATTAGTGCGATAACCTAGCAATGCAAATGATAACTTATTATGCCATTGTCTAGACCCTTGTACCATTTTTCGCAATATCTTCTTGAAATTCTTATTGGCGGCTTCCACCGCGCCATTAGCCTTTGGACGATATGGAGTGGAATTTCAGTGTGCGATCTTAAACTGTTGACACATTTCTTTCATCAAATGACTATTGAGATTGGCAGCATTGTCTGTAATGATCATATTTGGAATTCCAAACCTACAAATAATGTTGGTATGAATAAAATCTACCACCTATTTCTTTGTTACTGACTTGAAAGTTACTGCCTCTACCCATTTTGTAAAGTAATAGATGGCCACCAAAATAAATCTATCCCCATTTGATGTTTTTGTCTTAATCGGCCCAATCACGTTCATCCCCCAAGCTACGAAAGGCCATGGAGCAGACATTGCGTGCAATTCAGCGGGAGGAGAATGTATCAGATCACCGTGTACCGACATTGATGACATTTTTGAACAAAACGAATAGAATCCCGCTCCATAGTAAGCCAATAATAACTTGCTCAAAGTTTCTTCTTTGACAAGACATAACCATTCATATGAGGCCCTCATACTCCAGAGTGTATTTCAACCATGATCGTCGAGGCTTCTCTTGCATCTACACTCCTCAAAAGTCCCAGATCTGGGGTTCTCTTATATAAGATTCCTCCACTTAAGAAAAATCCACTAGTCAAACGCCTAATAGTCCTCTTTTGATCATTGGTGGCATGTGTTGGGTATTATCTTGACTGAATGTATCGCTTGATATCAAAGAACCAAGGTTCTCCATCTAGATCTTCTTCAACCGTATTACAGTAAGCATGCTGATCACGACTCTGTATATGCACTGGATCGATGTAGGCTTTATCAGGATGTTGGAGCATTTAAGACAGAGTGGCTAAAGCATCAGCAATCTCATTATGAATCCTTGGAATATGCCTAAATTTTACAGACACAAACCGTTGACATAGCTCTTGCAAGCATTGTCGATATGGTATGAGCTTCAAATCTCGCGTCTCCCAATCGCCTTGAATTTGATGGACGAGCAAATCTGAATCCCCCAACACTAATAGTTCCTTGACTCTCATATCAACAGCTAACCTTAAACCAAGAATACACGTTTCGTATTCTGCCATGTTATTGGTACAATAAAATTGAAGTTGCGCTGTTACCGAAAAATGTTGCCCCAATTCAGAGATAAGAACCGCACCTATTCCGACTCCTTTCATGTTGACAGCTCCATCAAAGAATAGCTTCTAACCTGGATCAGCATCTATAATGACTTCATCAACACACAACACCTCTTCATCTGGAAAATATGTCTTTAATGGTTCATACTCCTCATCAATGGGATTCTCAGCAAGATGGTATGATAAGGCTTGAGCTTTCATGGTGGTTCGATTCACATATATAATGTCGAACTCGGTAAGCAATATTTGTCACTTTGCCAATCGACCTGTCGACATAGGATTCTAAAAGATATACTTCAAAAATCCATACGGGAGATGAGATAAGTAGTGTAGGATGAGAGATAATGCTTCAACTTCTGTGCTACTCAAGTTAGGGCACAACAGGTCTTTTCAAGAAGAGTGTACCTGGCCTCATATGCGGTGAACTTCTTGCTAAGATAATAAATAGCCTGCTCCTTTTTGCCTGTGACATCATGTTGACCCAGGACACAACCGAAATAATTGTCCATGACTGATAAATATAAGATCAAAGGCCTACCAGGCTCCGGTGGTACCAGCACGGGCGGATTTGACAAGTATCTTTTGATTCTATCAAACACTTCCTGACATTCTTGGTCCATTCTACCACAGCACTCTTTTTCAGCAACTTGAATATGGGCTCACAAGTGGTTGTGAGTTGAGCAATAAATCTGCTGATGTAGTTCATCCTACCAAGTAAACTCATCACCTCCATCTTATTCTTAGGCGGGGGAAAATCCTGAATGGCTTTGATTTTCGAGGGATCCAATGAAATCCCAATCCTCTGAATCAATTGAGAAATAATCCAAGAACGCAATAAACTCCAAATTTCAATCCGAACCAAATATATCTACGAGTGAAATTGATGAACAAAGCTAGACCAAACACTTAAGTATCGACCGAATCAACCAAAATCAGCCAAGAACGACGAACAACCAAACCAAAATTTTCAGTCAACAAAAAAAAGAAAATAGAAGAACCGAACCAACGAGACCAAGTTTTCGGCGAGCTGAGACAACGGCAGAAGGCTTAAAATCCAGAAATCTAACGTTTTCTGGGGAGATTTCTTCTTTAAAAGAAGAGAGAGAAAATGAGAAGATTTGGGAGTTTTGAGACCGGTTTATACGAACGACGAACGGAGGAGATGATTCCGGTGAAGCTACTGCTGGAACAGTAACCCAAAACCTTCCTTTTCTGTTACCGGATAGAGATATATATGGGTATGTGTATGTAAAAATGGAGTTGAATGGAGGTTGGGGGGGCTGTGTGTTTATCTCCAAGAGCAAAAAAAAATCCTTCTTTTTCTTAGTGAGTATCAGTGTATAGCTATGGTGAGGTATGCATCAATTCAATCCAAAAAAAATGACGAGTATTTGTATGTTTTCATGGGTGGGTCTTGTGAATGGAGAGCGCCCATTTAAGTAGCCACTACTTTTTTTATACTATTGATGCACAAAAGTTAATTAAGCGCCCATTTGAGTTAATACATAAAAATGACCCTAAACTTCACACCAAATTATAACTTTGACCTTAAATTTTGATAGTGCACAAATAGGGCCTTTAACTATTCAAAACCTGAACAAATATGACCTCCGATTTTGCAACCCCATGCGTGAGTATCACTCGCGCCTACGTGGAAAGGTAATCCAATCACACGGTGCCACATCGTTAAAAGGGCTGACTTGGAGGGAGGTCATATTTGTGTAGTTTTGAATAGTTAAAGGTCATATTTGTACACTGTCAAAGTTTTGTTTTTTGTGTTAAAAAAGCATCGTTTTTATTATTATTTCTATAGCTGCACACCTAGTTTTTTTTTAATTAAAAAATCGAACTCGCACAGTAGGCTGAAGGAAGCGCCCAAGAAGAGCAAATAACACCACTGGGCTATCTAAGTGTCTTGTTTCATGTGGTTCAACATTAATATACGTACATAAATATAGATTTTCTACCTTATATATATAACGTATTTTTTTTATCGAGGGGTTCGGTGAACCCCACGGCAATCATGTAGGTCCGCCCCAGCATTAAATTAATAATGTTAATTTAATAACATTGTAATAACGTTAATTTAATATACTACTACTACTATCCTTAATAACGTTAATTTAATAACGTTTTATTAAAACTATAATTTTTTTATTATTAGTATAGTTTCATCTTTAATTTAATATTTCAATAAATTATATTTAGATATATTATACAACTTAAATTCTCCCTCTGCTTTATAATATATATACATACCCGCGCGATTTTTTCGTATGAGGTTGACCCACCTAATTAATAAATCTTCAATATTGCTCTTTTTCCGCAGGGACAAAAGAAATTAGATGTCATTTTAATCTTTGAGCCAAAAATAATAGTAAAAAGTCATTTAAAGGTCATATTTGTGCAGTTTTGAATAGTTAAAGGTCATATTTGTGCACTGTCAAAGTTTAAGGTCATATTTATGTATTATGCCCTTAGACTTTAAGCTAGAAGCTCCCAGTTTTGCGTGTTGAACACGCGTTTTGCCACGTAGGATTGGAGGTCATATTTGTGCAGTTTTGAATAGTTAAAGGTCATATTTGTGCACTGTCAAAGTTTAAGGTCAAAGTTATAATTTGGTCTCAAGTTTAGGGTCATTTTTATGTATTAACTCCGCCCATTTTAAGTATCTTCATAATTTTGTTGCACTATTATGCACAAAAGTTATTTAAGAATCGATTTTAAGTAATTTCATGATTTTTTTTTACATTGTTGATGCACATAGGTTTATTAAGCATCGGTTTTAAGTAATTATTGTTATTTCCACAATATATTCGGGTATGCAGAATCATTATAGCAAAAAAACAACTTCATCTAGTTCAAGTTTATAAACAAGAACACAATGAAATATATCAATACCCTCAACACAAGATCAAAATGATCTTTCCAAGAGGTGTATTTATTTTTCCAAAAATAATAGATGAAGTAGAAATGAATAAGGCCAAGTCGTCCGAATTCACAGAGTTTCGTTAAGAAAATAATTCTCCTCACTGTACCCGAGGTTGTGGAATTTTTCCTCCCAGGATAAAATGGCCTTCAATCCGACTATAGTTGTACCTCAAATAGGCGGATTCTATGAACGCATTGAACGATTTAATGATCACACAGAATAGTTTTTTCAAGAGAAGATGAAGAGTTTATAATCTAAAATTTCTGTAATTTCTATATCAAACCTGTGGATGAAAATCAGGTTATTTATAGCCACAAGATGCCTCTTTAGAAAGGAGGCAAAGGTTAACTCCAAAGGTTGCACCTTTGCTGTAAGTTCATGTTTGTTCATCAAAGATTGCATCCTTCCTTGAACAGTAATATCTTTCCATGAATCAATGTGTCTTTTGCTGAATGGTTGCATCTGTTTGTTCAACCAGTGCATCAATTCAGTTAAAAAACAGAAAATAATGCATCAGTTCTGAAGTAATGCAACATTTCCGAAGCAGTGCAACTGTTCTGCATCACTGTTCACGTAAAACAGTAGCATCAGTTCCTACGTCACTATTACTGCATGCATATATACATACGTAAATAGAGGATTAAACACAGAAAATATTTACTGCGTTTTCTCTTGGCATTGTTCGAAATTCAAATAAAGTTTGTTCAAAAAGATAGATCTCATCGATCGATCATTTGAGATTGTGAGGGAGGGGGTGGGATGCCTAGGAGTGAGGTGGGGTAGGGGTGGGGTAGTGAAGTGGTTTATTTTGATTGGATAGGTTGTTAGGATAAGATAAAATTAGTTAGAGATTATTGTTTTGTTATTTTGTGGAGGGATTATCACACGGGTTGGGGTGCGTTGTAAAATGGGATAAGATAATAAAAATAATTTTTGACGGAACTAAATTACGTGTCTACACATGTCTACTCCTGGCCCGCAAGAGTATAAACTGTGTACGGCTAAAAAAAATGTTCACTGGGTTGAAAACCTCAAAAGAGGTACCTAGGCAAAAGTTAGGACGCAAAAAAAAAAAAAACTCACCCCAGAACTACGTTGTGACTTGATCCTCTTCATTGAGGTACGTAGGCACTTGAAATTTTATTTTGAGTTTAGTTGCATGAGTGTCAAAAAAATACATGTTCCTCCTTATATAAAAAATTCAGTCTTCAAAAGACTTTTAACATCATCAATCTTCAGACTTGCACCCAAGTGTTGGTGACTCATTGGGGGCAAATCCCTATGAAGTATAAGCTTCTTTGACATAAATTGAAGTCTTCAGATTCATTAAGTCTTCATGTTGGAGCTTTCAAGTTACCATATTGGAGCCTACAAGTTCACAAAGTCTGATAGTTAAAGTCTTTAAATGACTTATGCATAAAAGTTGAAGTCTTTAAATTCACTAAGTCTTCATGTTGGAGCGTTCAAGTTACCATATTGGAGCCTACAAGTTCACGAAGTCTGACAGTTGAAGTCTTCAAATGACCTATACATATAAGTTGAAGTCTTCAAATTTACTAAAAAAAAAAAAAAAAAAAAAAGGAGAAATAGAAGAGAGAAAATAAAGTGGAAATAAAAAATGAAAATAAAATGATAAAAAAATAAGTTGAAAAAAAAATGGGTAAAAGATATGGCTATATTTGGGGGAGGTAAAATAGTGGAGTGAAAATAAGAAAATGTAAAGTAGTGAGAGTAAAACATGCACTTGACTAGTTAATGAGTAAAATAATGTCACTGTAATTATACAAAAGTATTGTTATTTATTGTAATTATAATTTTAAGTATGCTACTTTCTGTAATTTTTTCTTCATTTATCATGTTTTGGGTTGCTTTTATTTTTTCTGAAGGCCAACCCGTCCCAACCCGCGGCCCGCTAGCCCATTCTAGCCCATTTAATTCTCTAGCCCGCTAGAGTTGGGTTGAATTGGGTTGGACCAACCCATTTTGACAGCTAAATCATAATCTTCTGTTTATGCACTATGTTTATCGCCATCTTCCATGATTTGAATATATATATTTCTTGCACTGAAATTACATCAGAGAAAGAAAGGGTTTTCAGTTTTCACACTGATTATTTTTCTACGATCGACAAGTAGGGTGGTAGAAGATAAGTTTAATGCTTCCAGAAGCTTAATAGAAATCTTGATAAGTTCTTGAGTTTATTCTTCTTGATTTAAACCCCCTCTTTTTGCTGCAAAAGGGCTATAAAAAATGTAAGTGTACGTAAGGGACCTTAGTGCTAGCTGCATAGGCAATTCCGAAATCCTATTGTCGTCTGGCTATGCCATATTGACACATATTTGTTGTACGTACAAAACATGCAAAAATGAGAAACTATAGATGCAAGAATGAGAAACTATGTTAAATCAGATAGTAATAGTCACTATCATCAGCGTCCAAAACAAACAATTCATATGTCCTCCCAAGTTTTTCCTAAATCTGACACTAGGAAAAGTCTTGAATTATCTAGTCTATTCATTGATTAGAATTGATATGGGAGCAACTATGTCGAACCTCTCCTGCGGATCCAGTAACAACACCAATACTTGACAGTTTACCAATGGCATGAGCAAACTCTGTCCTAAATATAGTCCCATCGTCATAAGAGTAATCTGTCACTGCTGCAGCAGTCTTTTCATTAGCCATCAACTGTTGATCCGAAAACAGCAGCCCTTTTCCTCTCATCAAAGTCTTGTAGTAGTGATTATCAAAGAAAGCCGCACTTGATATAGCAAACTCACTCAAGCCCCTAGTTGTATGTTCATTGAGCATATTGTTGATGATGTTGTTATCCTGTGGACACTTCCGCTTCAACTCTTCAAGAAAGTCGGGGGAAATTGTTGGATCAGGTAAACCTGTCCACGTGAAATTACTGAGCCTTGGCCGAATAAATTCACAACCAATCCTCCCAATGTTATGTCCTCCTTCAGATGACGAAGAACAAAAAAATTATAAATCTCAGAGTATGTATAATTCCTAAAAAAGGTGCAGCGAATGAAGATTGAAGTAATGGGATTACCAAGGAGGGCTACTGTTTCCCTCTCATCAAATCCTCTGAGCGAAAATAGCCTGAGAGTTTCACTGATATTCCCATTTGGTCGTGGAATTTCAGCATTGGCCATATCAAAGAATGACTCATTGTTGTCCCTTCTGCCTGTAAGCACGGGATAATACGGTCCACCAGCCTACAATGTAGGAAAATCAGCACTTGAAATGGAAAAGTAAAGATACAATATTTGATGATAAAAATGCCAATTTGGTTTGAGAAGCTAGACGACCTCGTAATGCACTGTTTTATGAATGATCCTATTTTCAATAGCGTGCTGCTAACATGTAAACTGTTCTATTATATACCAAAAATCTGAATATGTACTACAAAATCGTTTAACTAAACTACCTTAAGAAAATTAGCTCACATAATTACAACTGTATTCTCTTAATTGCTCCTTGAACAGTGAATACCAAACAAATCCATGTAAAATAGAAAGTAAGTTCGAAGACCAAGAAAAAAAAGAGACAAAAGATATTGCTAATTTCTTCATACCAGAACGATGCCATCTCTTGTAGCAAGGACAAGGATATCAGAACAAGAGACAACCCCAGGACATGCCTCTTCAATTTCATCCTTTATCATGTCAATGAAATCGAAGCCTTTCAGTGTCTTATTCGGGATAGCGTCACGTTCAACAGTTCCATTCATGCCAACTAGCAAAACAGATGCATCACAACCCTGAAACCAATAGAGCCGAAATTTCATTGTCCGGAAAGTCTACCTTATCAAAAACAAAATAATCATTCTCTGGAATTGTTTTCACAATCAGCTTTGAGCTCCTTCTTTGCTTAATATCATTTCTTGACTTCCTTATAACTCTAAAGGCTCGTCCCTACTTTTCCGATGTAATGACATCCCATCCTCTTTCTATTACCAAAGAAAAAGTGGGAAAAGGAGAGTGGGTACATACATAGGTATATACGTGGAGAAGTATTCAGAAATCAAAGAAGCAGAGAGAATCAATGCTGTTGAGTTTAACAGTATATGTGTTTACATGTGTCCTAATTCAAAGTTGTGAAAGCAACTGACCAAACTAGATAAGTTAAAACCTCCATCTGAATCAAACTACGAACACAAGGCAAAAAGGCCATGATAACATATGAAGAATCACAAATGTTAAAGATCACACGGCTAATTATAAAGTAGCAAACATCCACAAGTACGTCAAAGACATGCAAATGCAACATGCACACATCAGGAACCAATGCCAAATATGAAGAAACACAAAATCCACAGAAGTCCTCCATACAGTCACTTTTACTTGTCCAACTATACAAAAAATATGTTCACTAACGCATATCAAGAGAAAATTAATTTCTTTTTCTTGTTTTACCTTTATCATTAATTACTCATCCCAAACCATTTTCCAAGTTCATAAAGACTACGCACCAATTAATATGGGTATTATGATGGTATATGCACTTTGTTTATTAAGGATGTGAAAAGTTCATTGGACAGGTAAAAGTGAACGGAGGGAGTATTATATACATGGACAAAACCACAGATCAATTACCATAGAGCAAATAATTTGAACTCATTAAGAACACACTTCTGTAAGTTGGGAGCATGACAGGAACTGATCCAATTGAAGCAATTAAGAACCTTGAAACAAAATACTAAGACAAGGCACGGAAAGTTCACGGAATGCAACATAACAAAAGTCACAAGGCTAATTATTCGAGAAACGTCCACAATGCTCTGAGAGAAATACAGAAAATGAATTCACATCAAATACACGCACGCAACATGTAACCGAATAATAACGGAGACAGATAATTGGAAGTAATTAAAACTATTTTGAGTTTATTGGGTACATTCACTAAAGAATGTCCAAACCAGAAAAAGCTAAGAACTGCATAACTAACTAACAGAAGAAAAGACACAAAAAACATTGATAATCTTCGCTTTCTTGGTCGTATGAAGATCAATACCAAAGTGGCACCACAACACGTTGGGAGGAACCTCAAAACATCTCATACACCACATTAGACTTGCTTCCAAAAATTACAAATGAAAAACATTCATCAAACATTACAAATGAAACAACATTCATCAAACAGTATAGAATACAACACAAGACACCCGCCTCCTTTAATACAAGTCTCTTCAATCCTTCACTAAAGGTCCTCTAAATCCTTCTCTTGAATTTCATAGGTCTCTATGCCAACAAGAAAATCGCAGAAATTGAGAAAGAAGCAACAAAATGAATACATTTCATCAAAAGGATAATTACCCCAATGAAACAGTCATGGAACATAAGTCGTAAGAGTTGTGCAGGGGCATTGTGTTGTAGCTGGACAATTTTCTTCATCTTTGACCACACAATGTCCTCCACATTATCACATTTCTCATCATAATAACCATATCTGAGAGACGGGATACTTCCGGGAAGTACAGTCACTGCTTGCACCGTCACAGGTAAGAAAAACAAGAATGAGAAAACCGATATGAAAGCCCCGTTCTTGCTATTCATTTTGGAATTTGTGGGAAATGGGTTAGGAGAAAGTAGATATGGGGCAAGTGTTGATGTCAACTCACGCCTGACTCGCCTTCTAATCTACACCACTATATGTATATATATATACACACACACAACACACAGAGAAAGAACTAACTAACTAGCTAGCGCCAAAATTTGAAAGTTCTATTTTTTCTTTTTCTTTTTTTTTTTCTTTTGGGGCAAAAATGGAGTACGCCACTAGCAGTGAGTTTTCGAACTCGTTGGCTCAATTGCGACATTGAGATATGAGAAATTGAGAGCAAAATCGAGAGGAATTACAAGGAACGAACAGTGAAATGCAAGGGATTAGGAGGAATTGGGAAAATTGGCTAGGAAGAAGACAAAGAGGAAATGATATTCCCTTGTCAAAGATTCTACAAGTCTAAAATAGTCCATTATCTTTTATAGTAAGTCTATTGCCTTCTTCCATTGTCCCAAATTATTCGTCACAAATTTCTAATTTAATTTCTTATTTTACTTATTTTTTCATTAATTAAAAAAAGATTAAAAAAAAAATTTTATATTTTGCCCTTTGTATTAATTATTTTTTCTTTAAATTAAAATATAAATATCATTTAATAGAGGTATTATAATAAACTAGTTATATTATTAATTATTTTTCTTAATCAATGTGTCATCTCAATTTAGAACGGATAATTTGGGACGGAGGGAGTATATTATTTAAGTAATTTTAATCTTTTAAGTTTGTCAATATAATATTTAGGGGTCGTTTGGTTTGATAAGAGTTATTCCAAAATAATTAATTTCATGATTAGCTATATCAAAATTCATTATCCCACCATATATATTGAATAACTTATCCCATCACTATAATATAAATGGTGGAATAAATAATTTCGAGACTAAGTTATACCTCCAATCAAGCGCACACCAAACGACCCTTTATAGTTAATGTTATTTTGGATACAATTTGTAAAGTATAACTTGTGAGATGCACGAATGTGTGATAGATTGGTTCTGGATAGACTTATGAGAGGTAATGCTAAAGTATTGTCTTTTGTAGCAGTTGTAGAACTGCCCTTATAGTTTCTTATTATGCGATTTCTACTATTATTGATTATTTTATGTAGTTCATTTGTAGTCTTATACAAGCGAGCTTACTTAGCAATGCTTCAATAGAAATTACGATGATTTCTCGTTCATTCTACTGATACAATCACATAATAAGAACAATTTGTGGTGTATTTTCCAAAAAGGAAAAGGAACAAGGTTATACTTTGATATTTTTGTGACTTCCAATCTAACTGAATGTCATAAAATAAAAGAATTTTTTAAGAAAAAATCTACATAAATACACAATGCAAATGAATCGAACAAAAAGAAGAAAGGTGAAAGCTTTCGTTTGCTAGAAATGATAGACCAAATGAGTGCAAGTCTCTTTCTTCATCTTGTGGTTTATGATAGCTTTTATTTTTGAGATTAACATTATATAAGTAAATTTTACATATCCGTCCCCTATTACCACGAAGTTATCTATTGTGATATTCACCATTTGAAAGATTTCATAAGGATTATATAAAATTAACTTTCGCAAATAAATTATAAATAATTTGACCAATTTTCAAATGCATGCAGAAAAACATCTTTAGATAAATTAGAAGAGCTACATTTCAGTATGTCTGTTGATTGTCTTTAAATTTCTATAGAGGGGTTTTATTGTCATTCACGCTTTCACAAGATATTTTAGATTAGTTCGATTTTATTCTTACTTTTTTTATTTTGTTTTTTTATCCGATATTCGATATTCGCATTGAAACTCGATTAATTTGAATTTGCACTGGGTAGGGCCCTATCGCACCCCGACTAATTCAGATTCGTGCTGGATAGGCCCCATTTGAGGATAGCACTTCCTATGAAGGATTTTTCCATATCAAGGCTCGAACTCGAGATATCTGATTAAAGAAAGAGCAACCCATCCACTACACCACATCCTTTGCGGTCAATTTTATTCTTACAAGCTTATATCTCTTTGATTTAAATTTCTATCACATTAAAATAAATAATTCAAAGGTTCGTATGAATTTGTTTGAATTGACTTAAGTTTTAGGTGTTTTAAGTTAAATTAATTTTAAATATCTATTTTAAATTAATAATAAAAATCAATTTAAAATAAATAAGTCTTACTGACTTAGGGCTCATTTGTTTGCACTTAATGGAGGTCTTTGATCTTACTGAATGATTCAGACTTCAGATCATTAAATACATTTATTTTTTATTAAGATTTTAGCTCTTAATGGGCCTGAATAAGTCTTAATCATTCAGATTTAGAATCAAGTCTTAATAGGTCTGAACAGGTATTCTGGTGTTGGATAATATTCGCCCCCATTTTATTCATAATCATCAGTCACCACCACTAACCACCTCTGCCACCGCCACCATTGTCAACCACCTCCACCATCGACAACGAATATTTCTACCAACCACTATTGTCAACTGTTGTCACGCCTACTACCTTTATTATTCTAATTATATTCACCTTGGTCAACAACATCACTATCATCAACCACTACTGACCAATCCCTACTATCGACCAACTCATCTATCACAACTAGCACCACTGCTAACTACCACTAATACATCACAACCTCCACACATTCTTTGGCCGCCACCACCATTATTACTAGTAACGCCACATCTCCCATCACTTCAACCACTACCATCGCTACAATTTATCTCTCCTAACAATCATCCCACCATCACAACTAACAACACCTCCAACTAGCACCAACGCATTGTCAAAACATCATGCATTTATTTTTTAGTCATCATAATCAACACCTCAACTATTAACATCAAACAATGTCACATCACAACCATCACCATTATAAACCGCTATCATCATAACAGTCACTACAATACCAACCATCACAACTATCACCATCAACATTACTAATCACTAACATCAATCATTGTCATTGTAACCACCGTTATAAAATATTTCCGCTATCACTAACAAACATAAAAAAAAAATTCAATCAAATAATAATTTTATTGTATTAAATTACATACTTTTTTGATATATAATTAATTTTTTATTTTATCATATAGATAATTTTTTTTTTTTTTGCATATTTAAATATTAAAAAATGAACTATCTTAATTATTTAATTTTTAAATCTAGAGACACATCTTAATCGTTATGATGTGCATTCAGATTCAAAACTCAACCTTAGTCTCAAACCGTATATTATAAACTCATCCAATACCCCCTCTTCTGTCGCTCCCTTTCCCCCCAAATTCCGATATAGAACAACCCTAATTTCTTCTTCTTCTTCGTCAGCGCACAAACCAATTTTCCCGATCGATCCGTCCGATTTATCTTCCGTTACAGGTATGTTTGTGATCGGGTTTAATTCAATATAATTCGTTATTTTTTTTTCTGTCAAATTGTGTGTAACTAGCTCATTGTAGATAACTGAACAGGAGATTAACGATGGAATCATCTTCGTCTTTCATAACGCCTGAAGATGTAATGGGAACACTGATGAATGATGGAACTATTGATTCCATGAGGTTGAAGATCATTACTCAGCTCAAAGCTAATGTATGTTCTCCTTGAGTTTTGCTACAGATATTTATTTAGGATTTTAGCTCTTTTCTAATATGATTTTAGGATTAGTAAAATGCGTCGTAATACATAATCTGACACTCAAACTTGGCTTCAGCAGACAAGTAAAATTTTTAAGTATGAATATCTAGACGCCTCATCTTGTCTCCATTGTGTCAGTTGAAAGCTCCAACTGACAAAATGATTGTATAGATGCCTCGAAGATTTATGTGTCATGTCAACATCGGGTATCCACGAGGGATAGTAGGAACGAGTTGAAGTGTTCAGTTGAGATGCCTAGATGTGCACTCTCAAAGTTGGAGTGATTACTTGCCAGATGAGGCCAAATTTGAGTGTTTGATTATGTGTTATGCATTAGTAAAAATATGTATATCGAAAATAGATTTTTTTCTCTGTTAAAACACTTAGATACTTTATGTGAGGGTATACGCGGTTGCCTGAACTTGCGGCAGTCTCTTGTTGTTATTACACTGAGTATCCATTTTTTTGGTCATGTAGGAAGAGCTGAAAAATACCACCATAAAGATGGTTGAGCAAAGCAGAGTTCTGAACACCCCTGGTGCTGAAAAGCAGACCAAACGGGAGCTCTTTGATGCATTGCGGCAAGAACTTGAGTATGTTTGTTATTTGTTCTACTTTGGCTTCTGCATTATCTCAAGAAGTTCAATTTTACAGCATGAAATAAAATTGAATGAATCATTTTTTGAATCTTGGACTTGGTAAATCCTGAAAATTTTATTATTCATCACCTGTAAATACAAATATAGTTGTTATTCTATCAAAAAGAACTCCTGATATATTTGTCACGACCCAAATCCAGGACATGACCACAGGGGCGGCTCAAGCACTTCGATGGCCTAAGGTGAAAATCAAATGGAGGTCTTAAATTTTTAAGAAAAATAAATATATTTTTTTATTAAGTATATATTTAAAAAAATTTGAGATGCGAAGTTACTTATATTTTTTTATAGTGATTTCTTCTAGCAATTCTTTTTCCGTCAATATAACTAATGCATTTAATCTTTCTTGAGACATAATACTTTAAAGTTTAAATATACATCAAACTTCTTCTAATAATTCTTTACTTTTTTATAAGAAATTTATTTTCTCTACAAATAATATTGAATATTTTTTTATAAAAAATATATAATCTACTATTGTTAAAAAAAAATAAGGTCCCTCAAATTTGGGGGGCCTAAGGCGGTTGCCTATTTTCTCAATAGGTAGAGCCGGTCCTGCATAACCAGCACCTAGCGAGTCCCCCCAGCAAACCCGAATACCCATTCAACCTATCAAATGCAGTCTTCCCCAGTTCTAGGGCTATTTGGTACACCTGTATCAGCTAAGGACTCTATTTCCCAGCACAACAATTAGAAATATAGTGTTGAAGCCAAAATATCAACTAACATTACAACGTTGTAATGCTAAAAGGGACATCTTTCAAAACCTTATGTCAAAACAGTTGAACTGACTAAAACCCAGATTAATGAAGTAGATCAACATAACTGGATTCCGAAAGCTGGACCAAAAGGGACCTGAACTAGTTATTAACAAAAATAAGATACTCGTTATGTAGGGTAGTCAAATAATTTGAAAATAGGAAATTTTAGACTACATGAAACAAGGAAGAGTTACTAAAACAACAACAACTCAGTATATTCCCACAAAGTGGGGTCTGGGGAGGGTAGAGTGTACGCAGTCCATACCACTACCCCTAAAGAGGTAGAGAGGCTGTTTCCGATAGACCCCCGGCTCAAGATACAAGGCTGTATACAAAAGCATCAAAAGCATAGAACCTGATAAAATAACATAGGTACGACATCCACAAAACATTGTACATTTCCAACCAAAGGACACCAGCGTCCACCTAATTACTGACTACGACTCATCCACACCCTTTGCCCTCTATCCTAATGTTTTTCCTCCATATCTTCCTATCCAGGGTCATGTCCTCAGTCAACTGTAACTGCTCCATGTCACATTTAATCACTTCTCTCCAGTATTTTTTCGGTCTACCTTTACCCCGCTTGAAACCTTCCAAGGCCAACCTCTCACACCTACTAACTGGGGCATTCATACCCCTCCTCATCACATGACCAAACCATCTCAACCTCACTTCCCGCATTTTATCCTCCACGGATAGTCGGATACCACTCCCACCTGCTCCCAAATAATTTCATTCCTAACCCTGTTAGCCCTTGTGAAACCACACATCCAACGCAACATCCTCATTTCCGCCACTTTCAACTTTTGGATATGAGAATTCTTAACCGGCCAACACTCCGCTCCATACAACATAGCAAGTCAGATTGCAATTCTATAGAATTTGCCTTTTAGCTTGGGGGTACCTTCTTATCGCATAAAACAAGGAGAGTTACTAAATAAAAAAAATTTCCTAAATAGGAGATACCTTATTGTGCAAGAAAGGATGAATACTCTATACTATTAACCTTAAAAAATTGAAATTTTTTAGAACATTCTAACGCTGAATTGCAACATTAATTCTCGACTTTCTCTGGGACCATGAAATTGAGTTTGTCGACCTAAATTGGAAAATAAAGTAAAGCATGTTGAATTAACTTATGGTTTGATGACTTATCAGAACCACTGATGATCCTCCTACTTTCGGCACATTTTCTCTCAACAGAACTTGTTTTTTTTTACTTGTGTGCATAGTCTTCTCATAAGATTCAGTTGAAATACAACAACATACCCAGTGTATTCCCACAAAGTGAGGTCCGGGGGTGGGGTTGTAAAGTGTACGCAGTCCATATCACTACCTCAGAGCATTTATGATTTTGAGGATTCATTAAGCTGACCTCAACTAGCTTAAGATTGAGACATAGTTTTTATAATACACCATTTTGGTTGAAGGTCAGACTCGGACATATATTTGGCGGCGCATGTAATTATGGTTTATGGTGCAAATATATAGGAAGAGTAAAAAGGCATTTCAAGGAAGTCCCTTGACCTTGTATTACATCTTTGCAAGCGTTTGATTGGTATGGAAGTTTTTAAACAAAGGTATTTAGGATCGTGATATTTTACGTCTGTTGTTGGAGATACCAATGCTTTAATATTAGAGCTTGAAAATTCTTTGATCTTAATCAATGTTGTTCATTTGTAGAGTATTTGATAGAAAATTGAATCTTGTCCAATATCCAAGTTTGTCGGATTTAATCTGTTCTTATATGTTTACCAGGACTTGGATATGCTCATTGCTCCTACATACCCTGCTTAGGATGCAATGATGCTGAAAATTCCAAGTGCTTGCCACTGCTCTTCTTAATTTATACCAGAATTATTCCCAGGAAATCTTGCCTACACCATCTCAGTTGAGATTTGACAAATTTTCAGCTGGATAAAATCAGAGTGTCAATGCCTTTTCCTATTTTGAATGCTTCAGATATTACTGGCTGAACGAGTAGATGATCACTGTTCTCATTTTGGTTTGAGTCAATGCTAAGAGTAACAGGCAAAGATTAATTGCTCGCCTTATGAAATTGTCTTTTTTATTTTTGGTTGCCATTTTTCGGTTTCTGATCTCTTGCCCAATTTTTAATGTAGGACATCAGTGCTCGAGAAAGCCTCTAAATCAGTTTGGGAGCTTATTTTGGATAACAATGGGATAGGGAAGGAAATAAGTGAAACTGTTGAACAAGTATTCTGTCGGTTGAGTGGAAGAGAAGCACCATTATTTGTGTCGGATTTTCGACCTCAACCAGAGAAAGGGAAAGAGAAAAAAGGCAGGGAGAAAGAGGAAAGAAGGGAAACTGGGAAAGATAGTTCTGAATCTGCAGCAAAGAAGAGAAAGATGAATACAGAAGAGGAGTTTGACGAAGCTGTCTGCAAATCTAGTGACAAATCAACCTCATCAGATGATTCAGGTAAAATGCCGCCACCAAGTGTTAGAAGCCAATGAACTTCCTGAATCAACTCCATTGTGTCTTATCCAGCTTTTAGTGAGGGTATTCTTTTCTCCCTGCCCTCTTTTTTGTTTGCAGATAGAATCTTGTTCACCTATACTAGCTCAACATATTGAACTTGTAACTGGTCTGTTCAATTACTGCTGAGCATTGCTTCATGTCTTGTCCCAATAGAAAGTAGAACGAGTTTTATCATTGGTATCAAATTAGTCTTGTTTCCTTCCAAAAGAATTTTATGATATACTTTGGAGTATATTTTGAATTCTTATAAATTAGAAAAGAAAAGTTAGGCATGTTACTTCGAAACTTTATCACATCAATTATTTAGTCTATCGAATTCTAAAAATTTCTCACCCGTTGTCGTTCTATTGTGAAGTAAGGTTCAGTAGGTGGGTTTAATTTTATATGTATATAATTAGAAATTAATGTTATTTTTATATGCTTTTATTTTATTTTATATGTACATAATTGGAAGTTATTGTTATCTCAAATACTTTTCATGGACACTGAGAATAGATATCTGAAGAAGTATTTACATTTAAGAAATCTAAATATTGAAACTAAGGACCTGCTAAAATATTAGTAATTTTTATTGGTAACAGTATTTTTTTGAATTCGATACTATGAGGCAATAGATAAAATATTCTAAAATAAATTCTAACTAAGAACTAACAAACTCGAAACCTAAGTTTTTCAACATGTATTACAAATGATTTCGAAAAGATTAGCCATGCAACTTAATATGATTTTAATTTGGAAAAGATTGAAATTCTTGAGTACGTAATTTATGAACTTTAATTTGTGCATACGATTTGACTTGTTTGGTAATCATTGGATAATGTTTATTCATATTTCTATTATATTTTTTTCTATTATATAGAAGAAAGAAGAAAAAAAAAGAAAAGTTGGGTCAAGTTAGGGGGCTTGGACTACAACCCATTGTTAAACTCATCTTGATCTAGCCCATCTTAGCCTAAGTAACTTGGGCGGAATCAGCAATGACCCATTTATTGATTTAGCGTATTTAACGCGCTCAAATTTAGCTCGAACTGCCCATCTTCCACCCCTAGTCCAAACACATTAGCTGAGTGACAAAGATGTATTTTCCTATTAGATCTGATGTTTAACACAGGGGATAGGCATAGATGTGTTGTGCAGGATGTTATTTTTCGTTGTTGTTGCTGAAATGAAGCTTTTATTGATAGCAAGTAGAAGTTACTACCTCCACAGTAGTACAGTAAAAGAAGGGAAAAGTAAAAGCCGGGGGGTTACTTAGCAGCAACGGAGCATCGTCTTCAGCAGAGGTTAAGATCTTGCTGTGTTTTGCCACTTTATTGTTGCACTCCCTTGGGATATGACTAATGTGTTGTATCTGCAGCTCAGCAGTTAGCAACCTTCAAGCAGATTACATTTGCAAGTATTTAGGTGTGGGTCCAGTAAGCAGGTGGAGGAGTACATGAGAGTCTGTTTCGATTACAAGTGAGCGCAACTTTTTGCAGTAGCAAGTTGCAACCCAAGCATCTGTGCATATAGTTCAGCATATATATGATTGCATGTATCCAACAACCCCAGTGAGATCGTGAATAACACCAGCAGCCCCACCTCTGTGTTTTGTCGAGCGGTAGGTGCTCTGCTTTTTAGTGTTTGATTGGGAGGAAAGGAAGACAGTAAAATTCAGAAATTTCAAGTACATGTGAAGAAGAGGAAAGCAGCCAAGTTAGATTGTTTTTACTCTTGCTTATACAGCCATTTTACTGTAAATCCTATTCATGTTGAATGAAAATGTGAATATCTATCCTTCTCTTAGTTTTTCCTTCCTTCCACCATGAGTGCATCGTTGTCTCTTTGTATGGGTTTAATTAATTCTTTTCTCGTGAGTTAACTTTTAAGATTGAATTAGTCCCGACTCGTCGTGAAGAACATTTGGGGATTTCCAAATACCGGACACCGAAAATTTTGTCCACCAGCGGATTAAATTTATATAGAAAGGGGGAACGTTCATCCAACTATTTTTCTAGTTTGAAATCCAGCCATTTAGCTCATAGTGATGGGAAAGAGTGGATAAGTGGGAGTTCCTCTGATGGTAAGATTCCTTACTTCCAACCCAAAGATTGTGAGTTAAGAGTTATTAAGGGATCAAAAAGGGTGGGAGCTCCTGGGAGGGGTTAAAAAAAAGAAAGGGAATGAGTGGCCATTACCCTAGAAAGAGGCCATATCATGAATTGAATAAACGATGATAATTTGGTTGATGTATGGTCTAAAGCAGTATAGTAGTATTGATACAGGGTGCAAAGCAGTACAGGAGTAAGACTTCTAGCTAATGGTATGCTTAGACTAAATTTCCCACTATGCCTAAAATTGTTGTACCGAGGTTTGTTTTGCCTAAACAGATAGTATTAGGAATATGGATTCAATCAATGGTGGCGGCATGTAGCTTGTTTTTTTTTTTTTCGGTTTTTCGTCCCACTGAAATTTGCTGGCATGTTTTTCAATGGGACAACAGACAATCCATATTACAAGATATGCGTACTTTTTTTTTCCTTTGGTAAAATATTTTTCTTGCGAATTTTATTTTACGAAGACGTTCACACGTAAGCGATATAAGGTATGATGGTTACAAAAGATGTCCACTAATTTTTTTTTCGTCATGTAAATATTAGTTCCCACACCTTCACAATTTTTCTCATGATCTTCATCTTTGATTTTAAATGAGTTAAATGTCAATTATGTTCATGACAACCCCTTGTACCGTTGACATTTTTCTCTTCCATATAAGCCACAAAGTAAGGAACTTAAGGTCAACATGTTTGCTTAAAGTAATTAATTTATTTCTGAAGTTTTTTTATGATCATTTCATTATTATTTGTGAATTATTTGCTTGACCTATATCATTAAAAGTTTGTTCTTTAAATTCTATCAACAAAAAGACCCAATCATTTTTCCTAAAATACCAACTGTAGCCCTTTCTTTAGCTGGGCCCAGTAATTGTAACATGGCGTGGCAATTCTATTGCATGAGAAGAACATTTACTGTAGCAAAATACTATGATAACTTATCAACACTATGCCTTTACTTTCACCTAAAAATGTTATACCTTTATTTGTACTTTTTTCTTTTTGGTAAACAGGATATATATTAATATTTCTATTATACAGAAGAGGTGGTTTCGACCGCCTCTCATAAAATTACCAAAAAAATTCTTCACTCCCACTTAATTACATATCATGTCCCAATATATAATAATTTCATTATTTCATCATAATGGTTTAAATATTTAATATATTCTATTAATTTATATTAATTAGATTTAATTACATATTAAAAGTAATTTTTTTTATTTATTTAATTGGCTATCATGTTCAAAACTAATTTGTTACCACGAATCACAATAATTAATAACTTAAAATATTTACAGATATATAAAAAATTTATTGACTCTCATTATTTTAGCAATATCACATAAATTGAAATAAAAGAAAAAGTACTGCAAATCATAATAATTAACAACTTAAAATATTTAAAAGATATATAAAAAATTTAGTTGATTTTCAAAATTGTATCGAAGCCACATAAATTGGGACACAAGGAGTAAATATATTATTTGATAATTACGTAAAAATTATTATAAATTACAATAATTAACAAATTAAAATATTTTTTTAAAAATAGATAAAAGTTCTATTCAACTCTCAAAATTTATCGGTGCAACATAAATCATGACAAAATAAAAAATTATCTTAATTAATTGCAACTAAATATTTAAAGTAAATCAATTTTATTATTTTAATTTACTTTTATATAGAAAATTAATCTTTTTATTTATTTATTTATTTTAGT
This sequence comes from Capsicum pubescens, assembly GCA_030864215.1. Lineage (NCBI taxonomy): Eukaryota > Viridiplantae > Streptophyta > Magnoliopsida > Solanales > Solanaceae > Capsicum > Capsicum pubescens. Next base: position 188,936,449 of record CM061539.1, on the reverse strand, counting down.
AAATTTAAATTTTAAAATTATTTTCTCTTATATAGAAATACTAATATTTAAACTTAATTTAAAATTTTTAAAGTACAAAATTAATAAATTTAATTTAATAAAATAAATTTCTAATGAATATTTTCTTAGAATTTATGTTGCGTCAATATGTATCAAGTTAAAAAGAAATAAAGAAAAATATAAAGTAAAATTTTATTATTGTGAAAGATAAATATAATGCACTATCTAATAATGTTTAATAATATCATATTTTGCATATGCAAATATAGCATCCCGTATTTAATTAATATACTATTTCGGTGAATTATCGATGATTACTATTGGATATAGTAAAATTATATTAATTTTTATAGTAATAACATAATCAATCGCTCTTAATTAATTATTATGAGTCATCTAGGTATTAAGAAAATAAATAATATTTAATAAAAATAAAATAGACATAAAATGCGAAATTAACTCTTAATATTTTAAATTAAATTTTCGTCTTTCGAACGATGATTTTACTATATCACTCCTTATTATAAGTCATGTATGTATTAGAAAAATAAGAATAACAAAATGATATGTCAACATAAAATATTTGATTGACTATCAAAATTATATTAGTGTCACATAAATTGGGACGGGACAAAAGAAAATATAACGCAACATATATTATTTGAAAATGAAATAAAAAGTACTGTAAATAACAATAATTAACAAAAAAAGATTAAAATTTGACTGATTTCTGCTGCTTCAATTGTGATTTTAATGTATCACCCTCAATTAATTATTATAAGTCACTTATGTATTGAAAAAATAATAATATTAAATTCATGATTTTACTATAATATATATATATATATATACTATGAATAAAAAATTTCATGATATTTTTTTAAAAAATAAAAATTACTACATATACTCAAAGGGCAAAAGAGTAAAATCACACAAGAGATAAATGTAGAGAAATCAAGAAGCACCAAATGGATTATTAACATTTGTAACATTCAACACATTTCTAAATGTTTCCAAATTCTTCTTGAATCAACACATACACATAATAAAAATAATAAATAATAATAATTACATTTTACTATATCACCCCGAATTAATTATTATGATCATTTAAGCATTATGCCACAGAAGTTGAAATAGAATAAATATTATAAATCACAATGATAAAAAATTTAAATTATTTAAAAAATATAATTGGCTATCGTCGACACAAAACTCTGGACAAGGAGAGTAACATATATTATTCAAAAATTATATAAAAGTATTATAAATTACAATAGTTAACAACTTAAAATATCTAAAAATAATTTAATATGTTATATATTTCAAAAAAATTACACGAAAAATACTAGAAATCACAATAATTAACAACTTAAAAAGTTTTAAAGATATAAAATATTTGGTCGACTCTTGAAATTATATTTGTGTCACTGAAATTGGAATAGAAGAAAAGTATTATAAATCATAATAATTTAAAAACTTAAATTATTTTTAAAATATAATTGACTATCAATGCCACAAAAATTTGGACAAGAAAAGTAACGTATATTAATTTGAAAATTACATAAAAATTTTACAAATTACAATAGTTAACAACTTAAATTATCTAAATACATATTAAAATAATATATGTTGAACTCATGCTAGATTCCGGATGAATCTAGAAAACATATGCAATCCTTTTATTTACAAATTTATTTAAATATATCAAGATTGGAAAGACAAATAAATATCTTAATGTTGGGCCCGTGCTGACACGGATCATGCTCCTCTAGTATATATATATATATACTAGTTTAGCCGCACGTGTAACTTTTAAATATTTAAAATTAGATAATTTTATCTAATATGAAAGTTTTTAATGAAGTGCAAAAAATTCAAAATATATATTTTGTTATAAGAACATATATATTTACCACCAATAATTTCAAGTGGTTAATGAATTTAATACATTGTAGATGTAGTTTAATTTAGTCAACCTCGTGCTTAGTATGTCCTGTCAAATAGACCCAAGGATTGTAATGTACGTTGATTTTTTACTTCATTCATGAATACTTTTGGAGAAAAGTTTATGAACTTTTTCGTACTGTGAATACTTTTGGAGAAATTCAAACACATATTTAACAGAATCGAAGCATAATGCCTAACATCTTTAACTTACCTTGGTGACAACATCTATCAACCACTACTTCTTAATTCAAGTAGTGTTAAATATATATGAGATGAAAAAAATTTAACCAAAAGAGAAATTATTCTCATATAATAATGAATATTCTCAATTCCACCTTTCAAAATATTATTAAAAAAAAAAACTAATCTCAAAAGGTGAGTTTAATTTAGTCAAACCTCGTGCTTCGTATGTTTATCAACTCTTCCGTACTTTGAATATTTTTGGAGAACGTTCGCTCGTTCTCTTCTTTGTCTCTTATTGTGTCTCTTTGTCCATTATTATATTTTTCTTCGGCCAGATTTAATTATGCTTTTCATCATACTAATTTTTTCTTTATCGTAAAGTTTGATAAACTACATATCATATCATAAAAGAAGATAAAGAAAAGATCGTTAAATGAAAAGAATAAGAATGAATAGCCACAATAATTTATATCATTCAAAACTAAAAATTATCATGCGACATTAATCACCTTTTAAAATTCTGATCATCAACTGTCTATATATATTATCATCATCATCCATCTTTAAGATACCTACAAAATCAATGCACCTTAAAGTAAATTAAATATTACAAAAGTATTTCTTGACGTAAAAAATAATTCTAAAGCAAAAAATTTAAGACCAAAAGTATGTTTTTTTTTTCATATGTTCATTGAAGATGCTATTGTATTGTTGTAGAAAAATTCTCAATTTATAGAAGTCCAAAATATTTTCAAGGAAATTATCTAAATATGATAAATTTATATTTTTTCCATAAATAACTATCAACTTTAGAAGAATAAGAATTCATCAAATAATAAATTACTACAAATAGATATTTACTGTACATTGTTTATAGTTCTTTTAGACTTTTGCTTTGCTTTTTGTTTAATACAAAGTAGATTTCATTATCTTATTTAAAAAAAATTAATTAAAAGCCATACACACGTATGGTTCCTAAATCGTAGGAGTTCAATAGATTTTTTTTCTAATTTTCTTACCCTAATATTTATTTGTCACCATATATTTTAGGACTCTTAATTTTTTCTTTTCATATATATTTTAGGATTCAATATTATAGTTAATAGTATTAAAATAATTAAATAATAATTTAATCAAACATTGAAAGGACGATTTTGTCTGTTATGGAGTCTTTTAATGAAGGGCAAAAAGTTGAAATCACTTTTCTAAAGGTCTTTACACTTTTAATATATTATAGATATATGCTTCAACGTCTTATAGAGAAATTGTATGTTGGCAGTCAACTGTACAAGCACCGACAGTAGTAACAGCACACCTAACGCTAGTATATACAATCCGACAACTACGATTAGTAGTAGTAAACAAAAATTGGTCAGATGTATCTATTCTGACCCTTCGGCAACTCAAGTCTCCATTTGTATCAGCTCGCAAAATATCCTTTATGGATCCAGGAGGTTCCCAAAATAGTTGTGTAGTAATAGCTGCATTCGTCCGTGCCAGTGCATGAGCCAACTTATTTTGTTCTTTGTACACATATTTCAGTAGGGGATTACTTATTTTGATTTGCAGTGATGTAAAGTAGTGTCGAATTGCTACATTCAAATCCAAAAGTAAAGTAACAATTCGTTAATTCAAAACTCTTAAAATTTAACCTAAAACAAGTAAATAAAATTTTAAAATTATAACAAAATAAGTGAATCATTAGATGATACATTAGATACAACTTGAACAATTGGAAGGCAATCCATATTGATTTGCAGTGAAGTAAAGTAGTGTTGAATTGCTACATCAAACCCAAAAGTAAAGTAACAATTCGTTAATTTAAAACTCTTAAAATTTAACCTAAAACAAGTAAATAAGATTTTAAAATTATTGACAATATAATTGACAGTAATATTTTCCTTCTACTCGATTAAATTCCTCAAACGTTTATTTACTTTTTAGATCATAAATCAATACTGATTATAATTTTCTTTTTTTCCTTTAAAGGCATAATAATGTCTTTCAATTCAGTATCAGGTGCACCTATGCTCTAAGCTGTCCTGAGAGGCGGATCCAAGATTCGAAATCACCGGGTGCCAAGTAATTCAATCGAATTATTCATCTTTTTGGTCTATAGGATAATTAACAAATCAATCAATAATAAAAGAATAATAATAAAATGACCAAACTTAAAACTTTTAATAATATTACTAATATCATAATATCCATAATTCATTACAATTGCCCACCACGAGTTTTCATATTCTGAAAACGATCAACGATGACATCATTACTTACATTTGCAAATACATCACGCTCTATGTAACATACTAAACAATCATTTAAATATTAATCACCAATACTATTTCGCACTTCATTTTTTATGTGTTTCATGGAAGAGAATGCTCTTTCAACAGTTGCCGTAGCGACGAGTAAAATCAAAAGCAACTTCACAAGTACATAAACAAGTGAATAAGTCTCCACAAGATTTGCCTCAACTAATGTCTTTGCCAAATCACGAATTCCTTGCAAGTTGGAGAACTTGGAATTACCACCTCGCAATTATAACTTTCAATGTTTCTTTAGCACAAGCATTGATAATATCCTTTTGGATCATAGGACAAGTCAAAGTATCATTTTGTGGATCTTTTTCTAATATCACTTTTCCCACATCCGGATGGTTGTCTCCATGCCACCGCAAAAATTCTAAAAAGTAGCCTTGATTACTTGAAGATTCACTTTCGTCATGACCTCGGAAAGGCAATCCATAATACAAAAGAAGTCTTGCTACATTAATTGAAGCTTCCAAACGCATTCGGTACTCACTTTTTGACTTTTCAGAATGTTTGTCAAGAACAACTTGAATTGATTGACGACAATTTGATAAATCTAGCATCTTATTGTAACATTTGTGGTGAACACTATTAACTTTACCGACATGCAAACGAAATCTTTCAAGAGCCTTATTCCAACCCCTAAAACCCTTCGATGCATAAAAATCACCCGTAGTTTCATAAACAAATTCATTTTTGAATAAATAACAACAAAGACAATATGCGACATCTTTCTCCACACTATACTCCAACCAAGTCAAATGTGAACCTTTAAACCAACTTGAAGCAAATTGACGCATTCTACCTCCTATTTCACTTGAAGGATATGGTTTCAAGATAGGTTGTCAAGACCCTTTTTCAATATAATATTTTCTCACTTCATCTCGTATTCGAGGATCATAATAAAAAATAGGTCTTCTTTCTTCCGGATCGGCTTTAAGTGAACCCAAATCGAGGTCAGTTATAAGACAAGAACGATTGACATCGACATTACTAGAACTAGATTGAGAATAATTTACCTTCTTGAAAAAATTCTCCATCTCAATTCACAAAATTAGAACACTTTCTCCTAAATCAAGATAATTTCAAATTTGGATTTCTAGGTTCAAGAAAGAGAAACAAAATAATTTTTCAAAATAACTTACAAAGAGAGCAAGCAACAAGCAAGAGTGCAGAGAGAAAGAGCAACCAGCAGCAGCAAAGCTCAAGAACATAGATGTTTTGATTTGGTCCTTTCCTTTGGAAATAGGGTTTTTGTTTTAATTTTAATGAAAGATAAGTACCTTTTAAATAATTAAATTAAAAAAAAGAGTCAAAAATAAAGATTACTTTTATACAAAATTGGTAATAGTGTGGCTTTGTGCGGATGTGCCTGCTTAATTGAGAATTATTACGCCCGTTGGTTTGCTGCCAAAATGATTTTTAAAAAACAAATGTTGCTGGGCTTGGTTCGAACACGCAATCTTGGGTCTACAAGTGTAGCACTTTGCCAACTGAACTAGACAATACTTTATTATTTTGGGTGTCATGTTTAATATTTAACTATATCTCTCTATATATACAACTATATATATAGAGTTTCCGTCGAAGTTTGAGGGTGGCGTGCCACCTCCACGGGCCTTAATAGATCCGTCCCTAGATGTCCTCACTTTCGATGTGTACTAGAAGATTCTTAAAGTGTAAAGTTGAATAAGTAGATCTACATATCTTGTGTAGCATAATGTACAAAAAATACCACGTAAAAGGAGTTAAATTGTCATATAGAACGCTAATTATCATGTAGAACACTGCACAGGACACAATTATCTGCTTATCTAATATTATATGAGTTTAAGTATCTATATATACATACGTAAAATTAAAAAATATGTTAAACTACTAATATAATTTAAATTAAATGTCACGATTATATATTGTGACTTTTCTTTAAATCTATGTAAAACTTTTGAATATGCATGCATGTATCATGGATGGCAATTTTGCTGCAAGTAGATGCAGAAAATGAACCTCCTCTTATTCCTATCTTATTGGATAAACATGAACTCGACCCCTAGTAAACCCGGTGACCCATTGGTTGGAACGTTTGAGTCTCTGCCAAGTGAACGGAACCACCTATATCAATGAGTGGTCAATTGTATAATTCTTATTAAAAAATTATATATTATTTACATAAATTAAATGCTAATTATTATGAACATTTATTTAATTTTATATATTTTTAAGCCATCTGAATTTATTTTATACATTCTTTATTAAATTTCTAACTCCCGTTGTGCGGCTTCCACCGGCCCCGCCCACAGAGCCACGAAACCAAAGAGCGAAACCAAAGAGCGCAGATTTTATTTACCGGTTTTGCAACCCCATAAAAGCAGTTTTCCCGCAAACCAGGAGCGCTTTAACGTGGGTCCATTAAAATGTGCTTGCGGGCCCGCATTTCTCCAGGATATGTGGCGATTCGACCGCACTCTGACAGTTTCACGTGCCCTCCACGCGCTTCATCCTTCCCATACTCTTTTGTTCTCACTTGCATGGCACCAATCCCCAATGTTCCCTGTATCATCTCCACCTGTCTATTCTTTTCAGAATTCTCCATTAGCTCATTTCATTGTTTCTTTTGTTCATCATATCATAAAAAGCAAAAGCAGCTGCTTTTGGACTATTTTGTAGAGGGAAACAAACAAAGTTTGCGACTTGAACCGTGTTAATAATATGTTGTTAATGACTTACCAATAAGATTGTCAGGTAAGATGTGGTGATTGGGTTGTGAAAGACACGTAACTAGAATGAGAGTGGGCGATGACATAGCAACTAGGTTATTTTATACTATATGATCTAATAGTAGATGGATTTATATTTTTTAAAATTACCATAAGATGGTGGTGCATCCCCCTATTCCAAGAATGTGGAAAACTGGTTTTCAATGCGAACATATACTGCTATACTTCCTATTTTAGACAAACCACTGCGGCCTCTAGTAATCCCACATGAGTATAATATACTAGTAATTAATAAACCGCCCAGGGGCTCATATAAAAGTCTCGTGCATCTTTAACTCATAAATATATAATTTTCCCTTCTCTCTATTTACTTTCCAATATAGCTAGCTATAAGCTAAGTTGATTATTAGCCAAAATGCGTATGAGTTGCAATGGTTGTAGAGTTCTTCGAAAAGGGTGCAGTGAAAGTTGTAGCATCAGGCCTTGTCTTCAATGGATCAAAACCCCCGAGTCTCAGTCCAACGCCACTGTTTTCCTCGCTAAGTTTTATGGCCGTGCTGGCCTCATGAATCTCATCAACGCTGGCCCTCATCACCTCCGTCCTGGTATATATATATTCATCTCTAGCTATTTATTTCCACCGTTTCAATTTATGTGACGATGTTTGACTAATGTTTTCATTCTTTTAACATGCAGCAATATTTAGGTCGATGTTATATGAGGCTTGTGGCAGAATAGTGAACCCAATTTATGGATCAGTTGGGTTGTTATGGTCAGGGAATTGGCAGCTTTGTCAAAATGCTGTGGAGGCAGTACTCAAAGGAGCTCCAATTACTCCCATAGCTTCTGAAACTGCCGTAAACAACAACGGTCCTCCTTTGAAATTGTCTTACGACATTAGGCATATTAGCAAAGACGAAAACAACTCTACCAAGCCCAGCGATCTTCACCGGGTCAGGACCCGATGTCGATTCAAACGCTCAGGTAATAAGAAGACGAAAGAGACAAAACCAAACCCGGTTTGTTCCGGGTCGGGTAAGGCTAACGGGTCAACGAGCCACGAGTCTTCGTTGAGTCACCAATCTGAAGCAGCAGCGGTGGCGGCGGCAAATTTGGAATGCGAAAGCCGGGAGATTGAGAGCTTGCAATCAACAGAAATGGCTGAAGCTGAGGATTCAGGTATGGCTAAAGAGGAAGAGGGCGAAATCGAATTGGAACTGACTTTGGGATTTTCATCATCGTTTGCAACTGCTCATGATCATCATATACGGAAGGAAACTAAAGCTGTTTACTTGCTGGATGACGCTGGAGAATGTAAAATGAAGCTTGGCCTTCATTGATCACTAGTAGAGTAGTACTTCATTTTGCCTTTTGTTTGCTTTTTGCTTTATGTGAGAGTACATGTACAAATACCAACTCATATATATATAGTAGCAAAAGAAACTCCTTTCTCTTTCACCATTTTCAATTTTACATGTTTATTCTTGCAATTACAGTCTGAACAATAACAACAATATATTGTTTTAGAGTTTTTAAGAATAAAGTTTCTCTATATATATTTTGGATGAAAAAAATAAAGAAATTGCTCGCATCATATCAATCGGATTAGCAAGTTATCTCGTGTTATCTTTGTATAATAATTTGTAGCATGAAATATGGGTCTAAATTTAATAAATTTATTTAACTCTAACATACATATGCACGTCATTTTGTGAATAGAATACAACGGAAATTACGTCTTGTAAGTCGGGGTATAGTTCGACTTCGGTAAGGCGGCAAATCTCTCTCGTGGAGAAAATCCCTGTTCCAGTTCCTTTACCTTCAACTAGTAATTCTTTCCGCATTTTCGCCCATAAATGTAATGTATTATACAAAGTATAGTAGCTGTATGAAATACTAGTCAATATCAAGTCTCAAACAAACAAGTAGTAATGTTAGTTAGCATTATCATTGTTCATTCAGTGAATATAAAATATTGTCCTTTCATTGATTGTCTTAGGATTGATCTTAATTTCAATGATAAAACTGAATGCCCCGAATTTTTTTTGGAGTCCAATGGACAATCCCTGAGATTGTGAAAGGGTGATATGTAGATATGGGCATGATGTAGCAGTACTAGCACTTATATGGATGCTTGGGAGGGAAGGAACATAAGAGCATTCAAAGGAATGAAATATGATTTTGTGATATTCATTCCTCAGGACATGAACCACATGCCATATAAATGTTATGAGGTGCATTATTCTGAAATGGTTGCCTCTTGTATTCTGTACAATATGAATACTCACTTACACGTCATGCTAAAAATATGAAAATAATCCGTTAAACGAACAGGTTATTAGTAATACTTAATACAACTACTCTGAAACCAGCCTGCAACAAGAAAGAGTATATGTATTAGTACTTTCCGTAATCTACTATTCTGAACTGTTGCATTCTCAAAGTGCCTGGCGTTGAAACTTACACCCCCTTTTTCCGTCGACGGGGGCTATGTATGAACAGGGTTAGTGAGAGACTGAGCAATGTAATTTTTATAGATTTTTTTTTTCTTCAACGGCTCATCCATGTTTAGCAGAAATTCGTTCAGTCATTGCATATCTTCTATTTTTGAGGGGAATATAAGGGCATAACTAGTACGTTCTTGTTCTAGTTTATATTTGAATGTGATGCACGTACTCTCCGATTACATTTTCAGGTCCGGGTCTATTGGGTTAGTGTTTTCTCTAACTACAGTTGAAAAATTAAAAGAGAAAAATAATAGGTTCTTTTAGAAGAGGGAAACGAACGGTTCATTTAGTTGTACTATTTCCATTTATTGTCCATGAACAGAGGTTACTAGGAGATGGAGCAACGTAAATTTTGTAGCATTTTCTTTTCTTTTGCAATAGCTCATCCATGTTTAGCAAAAGAAATTCCTTAATGCATACCTTATACACCATATATTCTTTCCTTTTGGGAGAATATAAGGGCATACCTAATACGATCATGTTCTAGTTTATGTTTGTATGTGATGCACTTACTCTCTGATTCCATTTTCAGGTCCGTGACCAAGATGGAGCGAGTGCTTCAAGCTCCAGATACTGTCTGTCATGTACTTTGCCAGTACAAAAGAATTGGTAGAATGGTAGTGTAAATGGAAAATGTGTTAACATTATCAAATCCCTACGAGAGGAAACACAGGCAAAGGTCACAGTTGCTGACTCTGTTCCTGGTTCAGATGAGAGAGTGATAATCATCTCTAGTTCTTCTGGAAAGCTGTCTGGAAGAACCAATAGTAACCACTGCAATGAGAGTCAAGTGACAAGGGAATTAAGAAAATGAAGGAATGGAGCCAAATTATATTGTGCTGCCCAAGATGCTTTCTAAAGGTCCATCATAGGATTGACGAGGAAGATTCGGTGAAGCAACAGATGAGAACAGCAAGGAAATTGTAGTCGCTACACGTCTCCTTGTTGCAGACAATTTGGTGGGATGCATTTCAGGAAGAAAAGGTGATGTTATTCAGAGATTGCGGAGTGAGACTTGGGATAGCATTCGTGGTCTTCCTGATTGACGGACACTTCATTACATGTCTTACGCTCATAAGTTTATGCTAGTCAAGATTGCTCTATGACATTTAAGCTCAATCCATATTCAATCCATCCAAATCCGATCCGATCGGCCCATTTGTCACCCCTACTCTATGCAAGAGTAGTTTCACAGATCCTTCACTTTCAGCTTTTAATAAACACCTTGTGGAATAGTACAGCACCTCTGGCCTTCACTAGTACCCTTCCCTTTCCTATTGTTTTACTGACTAAAAAGGGAAAATTTCTTTGCCCATCTTTTTCACCTTATGCAATTCATTCTCTTCCAGCTCAAACAAAGTATAGCACTTGGTATTATTCCTGTAGTAATAAGTTATTGCTAATTATCTTAATATAAATTCCAGGTTGCTGGAAATAGACCAAGGTTCCAGGATCCTCATTCTGTTGGGCCTGGATTTATTGATGATATTTGTTGGTCTTAAGACAACTTAAATTCAGAGAGGAATACTTTTCCGAGATTTGGCTCTTCTGCTGGATGGAGCAGCGAAGTTCAGCAAAGTGCTTACCATCAGTTATTATTGTGCTCGCGACAAAGTGGCTACCAAAATTATAATGCTCAAGGTAGCTACTCTAGCATTAGGCCTTCCCAATTACCTTACCAGAACGTTAATCCTCATCAAGTTCCATACAGAAGCATCATAAGGAACAATAGCCTTACCAGCACATGAGTGCACAAGGTTCCTACGCGCGATTGATGTAGATGCTAGGTCCTTTGTCAACTAATGCAAATTTTAGGCATTTTTTGTATCACAATGTATTGTTTCATTGTGTTGTTGCTGATCTCTCAGCACGTTTACATGGTTCCAGAGGAATTTAAGATCTTTCATTATATGAAAGCTTTCTGGCGTTGGTGAAAACTGATGCATTCTGTTAGGTCAGAGCCCCATGGATTCTTCACCCGATATGCTGGTATCCATCTCGATATTTTTTTGAGGGGTAATTCAATAAGTTTGTAGTATTCAGAAATCCAGTCACATTTTGTTTGTCTTTACAACATAGTACTGCCTTTTGGCAAATGTAGATATTGCCCGTCTGACCAGGCATTGTTGTATTATGGTCTGTCCTGCATTCCTGGCAGGACTCGAGGTTCATATTCATTGGCAACCTCTATTCGCACTGATAGTGGCGAGCATACTCGAATACTAGAAGTTCGTATGCATGCATTTGACTCTTTTGTTTCCGAGAGTCAATTTGACAATTTTCATTATTGAATTGGATTAGATTAATTTCTTTAATTAAATATAATTTAAATTCAAATCTTCATGAAATGTACTCTAAGCTGCAGTATTACTCACGTCTAAATAGGGACAAGTGAAAATGACTTTTTGTGATTAAAAACATTAAACTAGGTGAAAATTGACAGCAGTGACTCCCACAATTGTATGTAACCAGCGGGGCTCAGCCCATGGGCTATGAAACTGGTCGGTCCCATGGGCTATAAAGATCTTTTTACGGCTGGGCCTGGTGGACTGGGTCAAACCAATGTGTAACTTGGAACAATTATCTTGTGGTACACTACACTACAATATATTGTTTCTTCTACTTGTTTAACATTCATTTTGCAAGTATTATGTCAAGAGTCCTCTTCGGCTATCTACAGTTTCCTGCATTCCCTTTATTTCATTTCTACGTTTCATCCTGGCTTGACGAGGATTGCCGGAAACTGCCGAAATGCGGGCATGTTTTTCACCTCGTCTGTGTTGACAAGTGGCTAGAGTGCGATTGGGACGTGCCCCAATTTGTCGAAGGCAAGTTACTGATGACCTTCCTAATCGGGAAGGTGAAAATACGATTTTGTCTTCTCTAATATCTAGAGGTGAATATTTATAGTCCTTTTACGGAAGAACTCATGATGGTCTTGATCGAGAGCGTAGTTTTGCCCATACTTTTGTGCTGTGCGATAAAATATTTTTGCATAGCTAAATTTCGACCAAATAACTTATAGACTGGAAATGGATGCCAGCGGGCCGGGATACATATTACAAATGAATTTGAACCTTACTTACATTCTTAAATTCTGCATGTTAAGCAGTTCATTCTTCTTGAATTCTCAACACCTTGGAATCATAAAAAGAAGTTACATGAGCTCGGGTTATGGATTTAGAGCTACACTTAAAATGTTAAAACTCATTGGACAACCAGTGTATTTTAACTTGTTACAGTTGGTTACCAAGTCAGTTACCTGTTTCGTTTTCATGATCACTAATCCCATTTTGTCAGGATTGTGCAAATAATGTTTAGAACTGCCAGTGTATTATTATGTACGATAAGTCAAACCCTTGTTTTTCTAGGTTCCCCATAGTTTTCCCAAACGTACCTGAATGGATTGTGACCTCGTTGAAAACACAAGTGAGTGCACAGATTTGACTTAGCCTTGTTGACAAGTGCATGATTTCTGCCTTCTTTTTGAGAGTCATGACTTACTTTGGTGAAGCAAATGAGATGGACTATTCTTGGGTGTGTTGACATACTTTTGTGAGTGGTTTTCCTAAACAGCACAAAACAAGTAGAGTGAAACATATATCATGGACTTGTTATCGTGTTTTACACATGATGCTAAATGCTAATAATGCACTCATGGTACGTAAGAGAGCTTCTCTCTTCTTTCTTTCGCCTCGTCTCCTATCTTATCGAATCATAGATTGTAGGCCAAACCATAAACAAAGTCTTTATAGCCTTACTATTATTATGCCAGCATTATTTCGATAAAATTCACGATAAATGGCCATAATAAAGTGTTTGCTGTTCTCAATTTGTTATATGCTCCACCCATATATTAGTGCTCTTACCCACTTGTCCACAATAATCTAATCTCCAGAGAGAGAGAAATTGGGTGGGGAGCTCTATTTAGGAAAAGGTTGAATTAACATCTATTCTCCTCCAAAAAACTAGTCTATAAGTAGAGGTGCACATGAATCATCGAAAATTGAATTATTGAATCAAACTGGAATTTTATCTTACTGAAGTTTGATTTATCATATCGAACCAAACCTTAAAAGTTCGTTGTTTGGTATCTATTTTTAATTATTGGTGTTGATTATTGCCTCAGTTACTGCAGCAAAAGTAGGAGCAATTATTGGACATTATTTAGCTTTTTTAGCCACGTTCTCAACTTAGTTTAGTGACTGATTTTTAGGTGTTAGCGGTGTAGTTGTTTTGGATATTGCTGATCATGAAATCATGTACAAAGTAGTGGCTTAATTATAGACTTTAGTTATTGCATTTTCTTAGTATTTAAGCACAACTTCAGATTAATGAAAAATCAACCTTTGTCCAGTAAATTATTTGTTCTCTTCTTTCTTTCTTTCTTTGTTTTCACTTCAAAGAGTTAAAGTTAACCTTACAACTCTAACAAATTGGTATCAGAGCTCTCTTCTTGAGGGACTTGCATTTGAGGAAAGCATATCTTTCTCTTCTTATTTTTTTCTCCTATGGATTCAGAAACTCCTTTCACTGCACTAGCACCACCTGTCTTCAAAGGTGAAGGCTATCATATCTGGGCAGCAAGAATGGAGGCATATATGGAGGCAAACGATTTGTGGGAAGCTGTTGAGGAGGACTACGAAATTCCTCCTTGCCTGAAAATCCAACCATGGCGCAGATGAGGAATCACAAGGAAAAGAAAATAAGAAAATCAAAGGCTAGAGCAATGTTATTCGCTGTTGTCTCATCTGAAATCTTTGTCAGGATTATGACATTGAAATCAACTTTTGAGGTCTGGAATTTCCTAAAGAAAGAATACGAAGGAGATGAATGGATCAAAGGTATGCGTACTCTTAACCTAATCTGAGAGTTTGAACTTCAGAAGATAGAGGATTCAGAGACAATTAAAGAGTATTCTAATAGATTACTCAACATTGCCAACAATGTAAGATTACTTGACTCTGCATTTTCTGATTCTAGATTGGTTCAAAAAATTCTAGTAACAGTCCCCGAATGGTTTGAAACAACTATTTTCGCACTGAAAAATTCTAAGGATTTGTCACAGATTAGTTTGGCAGAACTATTGAATGCTTTGCAGGCACAAGAACAGAGAAGACTTATGAGGTCTGAAGGATCTGTTGAGGTGCACTACCTGCAAAAGTTCAATCAAACCAAGGAGACCAAGGAAAGAAGAAGTGGAACAACAAGAAAAATTAAGGTTCTCATTCTCCTGGGATCCATAGGGGAGCGAAACATGATTTTCCTCCTTGCAAGCATTGTGGAAAGAAGGGTCATCCACCATTCAAATGTTGGAGAAGGACAGACCAATAGTGTGAGAAATGTTAGCAGATGGGACATCATCAGAAGGTTTGTAAGAACAACACTCAGCAAACTAATGTTGCACAGGTAGCTAATCAGGAAGATGAAAAGCAACTCTTTGTAGCGACATGTTTGGCAACTAGCTGCTCGAGTGACAAGTGGCTTATTGACAGTGGTTGCACAAACCACATGACATTTGATCGTGATCTCTTCAAGGAGTTGGATACTTCAGTAATTTTCAAAGTACAAGTTGGTAATGGAGACTATATTTCTACTGAAGACAAAGGTACTGTGGAAATGAAATGCTCCTCAGGTACAAAACTAATCAAAGATGTGTTTTTCGTACCTAATATTAGTCATAGTCTGTTAAGTGTTGGCCAGATGCTTGAGAATGGTTTCAAACTTCTCTTTGAATCCAATTACTGTCAAATCAAGGATGGAGATGGCAGAAACTTATTCAAGGTAATGATGAAGGGAAGGAGCTTTATATTGGATCTTTTAGATCATGAGCAAAAAGCTTATTCTGCAACTAAGATCAATGCACAAGTTTTGCACAAAAAACTCGGACATTTCAACCATGCTGCTGTAATTAACTCACAAAAGAAAGATCTGGTTTGAGGGCTGCCTAATATTGAAGCCGAAATACCAGATTACAGAACTTGTCAATTTGGCAAGCAAGCAGGACTTTCTTTCAAGAAAGCAACCTGGAGAGCCACTGAAAAGCTAAAATTAATCCACACAGATTTGAGTGGTCCTCACCGAACTCCGTCATTCAAAGGGAGCGCTTCCCCTCAAATGGGTCCCCACGAGGCGCGAATTCGGATTAGTCGGACTCCAATATGGGTACCGGACACCTGATGAGAAAAAAAAATACTGCAAGATGGATCTTCAACTGGCAGATATGTTTACCAAAGCCTTGCCAAAGAGCAGATTTGAATTTCTCAGAGAAAGACTTAGAATTTGCAGCAACTGAAGCAAGGAGGAGCGTTGATTATTGCCTCAGTTACTACAGTAAAAGTAAGAGCAATTGTTGGACATTATCCAGCTTTTTTAGTCATGTTCTCAACTTAATTTAGTGGCTTATTTTTAGATGTTAGTGGTGTAGTTGTTTTGGATACTGCTGATCATGAAATCATGTACAAAGTAGTGGCTTAATTATAGACTTTAGTTATTACATTTTTTTAGTATTTAAGCACCACTTCAGATTAATGAAAAACCAACCTTTGTGCAGTAAGTTATTTGTTCTCTTCTTTCTTTCTTTGTTTCCACTTCAAAGAGTTGAAGTTAACCTTACAACTCTAACAATTGATTATTGAATTATCGAAATTGAACTTTGGAAACTTTGAACGCTCACTCCTAAAGAACCGTCCTACGCCTTTGTTTGTGGTAACAATTGCTATGTCAGATGTTTACTTATCATGTGTGCTAACTAATACTAATAAGTTGTATTATTATCCTAAACCTAAGTATTCTCTAAGCATATCATAGTTAATTGATATAGCCAATTTCACGAAGAACCCAAGTTCGAAAACTTTTGGCCATTTATTTACTTTCAAACTTCTGGTAAAGAATTGTTTATTATATATATAAATAACATTAATTAATGAGTTCATTTAAATGTCTTGATTGACATGTGATGTTAAATTCATATTGTTAGTGCTCGAGAGTGGAGATTCAACCTCAAAGTTTAATATTTGATATCGACTTTTAATTTACCAATTACTGAATTATCGAAATTGAAATCCGCATGTTACGATCTCCTTGTCATTTCGTGGCATTAGTATCTTATGCATCTCTACAGAAACTCTCACTAATCTTGGATGCATATAATACTCCCATTTCATTTATCCAAAAAAATAGTTCCAAGTTTGTCCCTTATACGTTTGGCAAGAATTAGTAACTATTTCAATAGTCTATTCACTCTTGGTGCACTTGACATCTACATCAGATGACCATGTCTATGCTAAGTAGCGTGATGATTATCAAAGTTGGCATACCCAAAGAGATCACGTTTTATTAAAACAATAAGGGGAAGTTTGTAGTCGGTTTGGAGATGAGTTATACATATATTAAATCATCCATGCGTAAGTAACATTACATTTGGTATCTGGCTAGGATCAATAAGTTATCCATGCTTAAAGTTAATTAACACATTATAAACTTGCATAGCTAATACATGTATAAATTATGAGGGATTTTTTTTTATGCAAGATAGAAGGTGGAATAATTAATACATGAATAATTAAATCTTACAAACAGTCATGTACCGAGATTCCCTCATAATCAATCTCTACATTACTAATATCTGTGTTACTCTAGTCAGCTATCAAACGACCATCACATTATAATATCCTTCTGTATAGATGATTGGTTTTATATATGGCCGGCAATCTTAGAGGATATCCGGTAAATGATGGTTCATATATGGGATAATGTACAAGTGGAAAAAAAAAAAAAAAAAAAAGACACCATGAAAAAACCACTCAAATTTCAAGTAATCGTTGTGTCAAAATATCTTTCTATTTTCGTTGTTTGTGGTTATTGACTCTATAAAGGAAAAATAAAAGGGCCAAAAAGGGCGGTAAATAAATCACGTTTTGTCTTTTTAACTTATTAGTTGAGTGGAATTAGATGATAGGTATCTATTCTCTAGAGTTTTATCTTGCAAATCTTAAATTTCTGTCTTTTATTGATAAATGCTAATATTAATAGGTTAGGTTGTACCGTTGTCCCAAAAGTCCTATATTTTAGAGGCTTTGGGGTAATGAATTAAGTAACATATTTCATGAGATATATTATTTTAGTTCACTTTTCATATGGGATAAAATAATCCCGCTATTAGTTAACACCCGTATCAAATATATTGGTATAAAATCTATCACAAACTTTATTCCGAAATTAATTTTCCTTATCCGATGTACCAGGTGACTTTATATATTTTGGTTTCTGACACGCATTCCAATAGAGAGATAATCGTACAATTGCATTAGTCAATAGGTTTATGAGTGCCTTAAATCTCAGGCTAGTCGTTTAAAGAGAGAATATAACTATGAGGTCAATGTCAAGGATCTTCCTTACGTATTGCATGGGATTTTTCGTTTTGCTAAAATCAATTAGCATTTTGACTTAGTTTCTACTCATTGCCATGTTTTGTCGGCCGTATAGACGTCAAACAGAAACGTTTACAAATATCAGCAGTGGGCACGTATTGTTGACAATTTAAGGATGCTAATTGGGCCGGGTCGGGTCAATCCGGAACCGATCCGTGAGAGTTATTCGGGTTGTGGGCTGGTTTGGATTCGGGCCTGGTTAAATGGGATGGTTTGGTTTCGGGCCCAACAGTAAAAATTACAAAACAATTCTAAGCCGGCCCACTTAATCCAATCCGGTCTAACCCACCTAAACCCGATCAAAATCGGTTAACAATCCGGTCAAAACCAGTGAAAAAAAGTTTTTTTCTCCATTATACACTATATATACCTACCTATATACATTTAAAATACGTTAAATAATAGATATACACTATATATATAGCATATACTGCATTACTATTTAAAAAATATATACACATAATACATATACACAATTACGCATGTAATATATACGTACCATAGAAGATATATTCACATATATACGTACCATTCAATATATACATACTACTTAAAATAAAATATACTACAATATACACACACACTATATATATAGTTATATACAAATTTATAAAACATATACACATGTATATGTTAAATATATAGTACTTTAGAAAATATATACACAGATATACGTACCATTCAATATATACATACTACTTTAAGTAAAATATACTACAATATATATATTACAATATATACACACACTATATATATAGTTATATACTAATTTGTAAAACATATATATATGTATACGTCAAATATATACGTCTATAGAAGATATATATACATGTATATGTACCATTCAATATATACATACTACTTTAAATAAAATATACTACAATATATACACACACACTATATATATATATATAGTTATATACTAATTTGTAAAACATATACACATGTATACGTCTATAGAAGATATATACACATGTATACGTACCATTCAATATATACATACTACTTTAAATAAAATATACTACAATATATACACACACACTATATATATAGTTATATACTAATTTGTAAAACATATACACATGTATACGTTAAATATATACGTCTATAGAAGATATATACACATGTATACGTACCATTCAATATATACATACTACTTTAAATAAGATATACTACAATATATATACTACAATATATACGCACACTATATATATATAGTTATATATTAATTTATAAAATATATACACATGTATACGTTAAATATATAATACTTTAGAAAATATATACACACATATATATACCATTCAATATATAAATACTACTTTAAATAAAATATACTACAACATATACACACACTATATATATAGTTATATACTAATTTGTAAAACATATACACATGTATACGTTAAATATATACGTCTATAGAAGATATATATACATATATACGTACCATTCAATATATACATACTACTTAAAATAAAATATACTACAATATATACACACACTATATATTTATATAGTTATATACAAATTTATAAAATATATATACATGTATACGTTAAATATATAGTACTTTAGAAAATATATACACATATATACGTACAATTCAATATATACATACTACTTTAAATAAAATATACTACAATATATACACACACTATATATAATTATATATATAGTTATATACTAATTTGTAAAACATATACACAAGTATACGTTAAATATATATGTTTATAGAAGATATATACACATGTATACGTACCATTCAATATATACATACTACTTTAAATAAAATATACTACAATATATACACACACTATATATATAGTTATATACTAATTTATAAAATATATACACATGTATACGTTAAATATATAGTACTTTAGAAATTATATACACATATATATACATACTACTTTAAATAAAATATACTACAATATATATATACACACTATATATAATTATATATATAGTTATATACTAATTTGTAAAACATATACACGTGGATACGTTAAATATATACGTCTATAGAAGATATATACACATGTATACGTACCATTCAATATATACATACTACTTTAAATAAGATATACTACAATATATATACCACAATATATACACACACTATATATATATAGTTATATACTAATTTATATAATATATACACATGTATACGTTAAATATATAGTACTTTAGAAAATAAATATACATATATACATACCATTCAATATATAAATACTACTTTAAAATATATGTACTTCTTTAAATAAAACATATGAACTTAATATAATAAATTAATAATACTTTATAGTAAATTAGTAATATATTAAAACTAAGTATTTAATTTAAACTAGAAATTCAATTTAAATCATTAAATGGAAAAAATTACAAAATAAGGACTAAAGAGTGAATGAATGTTGAATTTTATTGATTGCAAAATAATCCAAAATTTATAATTTACATGGATGAAAAATCTACAAATTTTGCATCATTTTTTCCAACTCATTCATGTTAATATTAATGGGAACTTACATAGGATAGTCAAAATCAACGGGGGCAAAACCATGCATTGGACTTGATTCTCCCGAATTCTCCCATGAAGTCATAATTTCTTCAAGTCTCTGCTCGTCATTCGGCTCCACTTCCATTCCTTGATTTCTTCGTTCGGCTCTAATCCAATCTCTAAGGCAAACTAGTGCATTCATTGCATTACTTCCCAGTGAATGTCAGTTGTCTCCAAGCTGCTGTCGTCCCCGACTAAAAGCGCTCTCCGATGCAACGGTTGACATTGGAACATTCAGGATATCTCTAGTTAATCTTGAAAGCACAGGATATTGTGCTTCATTATTCCTCCACCAATCCAACGTGTTGATCCGTCGTCTGCGATCCTCTAGCGGCGATCGGAGATAATGCTTCAGCTATTCCCGATAAGTTGTTGTGGAAGCTCCCTCCTCAACACTGTTCCAACAAGGTAAATCATAAAAGTGATCAGAAAAAACACTATGTGCCGGCCTTTTAGAAGATGATGGCTCCTCGGGAGGACGAGGAGCGACAGTTGGAGTGATATTTGTCGGTACAGCTAAATCAACTAAATCAGCATAATGGTTATATAATTTATCTATGTAAGCATTCGCATCAGTCATAGCCGTCCACAAATCAAGTTGTTCTTGTTCTTCATCATCAGAATCATTGTTAGTATTTATTTCTAAGTTAGCATAAATAAGATTACTAAAATGGCACATAGTATTATATTTCATGCACGGATTTAGCATAGCACCAACCAAGTAAATAGAGGGAATCAAAAAAAAAATTATTTTTTAAATTTATCAAACATGGCACCAACAACTTCTTTATAACTTTCTTTATTTTTATATTCTTTGAGCAAATCAGAAATATCGGTTATATATGCCAAAATATTACAAACAGTAGGATAATAAGCACCGAAAAATTCAACCTTAGCTATATAAATTTTTTCCAAAAACTTAACAAGATCTTTAATTACAGCCCAATCAGAATCATGTAGCATGCAGTGGGAAGAATCAGCAAACGAACCACAATGTTGGTCAAAAGATAGCGTAATAGGAACTATAAATTTATAACAAGTTTTCAAAAAAATCATACGTAGCATTCCATCTAGTTTCACATTCTTCAGGCATCAATATCGGTGCAAGTCTATTTTGCTCACATTTAAGTTTAAGGTCTTTAATTCTACTTCTGTGATTGTTTTCTTGAATAAAACCAATGGCAAGCCGAATTTTTTCAATATAAAGCTCAAAAAACTCAAGACCATCTTTTACAATTAAATTATATATATGACAAGCACATTTAACATGAAAAATTTCAGGTAACGACGGAGATAGCTTAGATTTTAACTTTGTTATAGTAGTCTTGTTGTTAGAAACATTATTAAAAGCAATACATAAGATTTTATTTTCAATACCATAATATTCTGCAACTTTAGCAATCGAATTAGCAATAAAATCTCCGGTATGTTTACGATCTTCATCATATAAAAAAGCAATTACTATCTATCCAATGACAAGTAATGGTTAAATAATCATTTTTATTTACAGCACGACCAAGATCAGAAGTTAGGGACATCCTACACTGAATTTTTTTTAGCAATGTTGATAAATAAAAATAATATTGTGAATGAAGTCCAAAAATATCAGCCCTACAAATACTTTTATAAATACCATTAAACATAGGATTATAAATTGCTTAAATATAATGAATAAAGGCATCAGAAGAAGGAAAACTAAAAGGCAAACAACTCACAGCTACCATTTTAGCTATTTCTTCCCGGTCTCTCAATTTATTATACTTCTTCATTAGCTGATCGGTTGCTGGGTCCATTCTCGTTTGCGTTGGCCCACCAACATCAGCATCACCTCGTGCAATATTTAACTCTGTTTCGTGATTATCACTTATATGTTTCATTAACGTACCCGTACCCCCTTGCTTGCCTCCTCTTTTATGTTTATATATTTGTGACAAATATTGCATTGCACCTTAATATCTGATATAAGTTCAAAAAATTGCCATACAATACTAGTTGGTTTACGAGCTCTTGAGACACGGGGAGGACGGGGAGGGAGATTAACCGATTCGGATCTAACATTAACATTTTCTACTGCGGGTGTCTCACCAATATTTTCATCATCTTCGTCTAAATTAACCGCATCTACTTCATTTTCTTCTTCTATACTGTAATTTTTCTGAGCTTCTACATAATCCATATCGTGGGCACCAACACCTAAATGTACACCTACTTCCTCAAAAGGTTGACTAAGCGGTGCCGGAGGCACACGGGTATATCTACTACTTGAAGTACCTCTACCGCTAGTAATTCGCTTTTTACTACAACTTCCGGGACAAAAAATTTTAACACCTTTAGTGGCGACGTTTCTTAATTTATCCATAATATAAATTAAACTAAAAAAAATTAAAATATACAAATATAATAAAATTAAATATTCAACAATTAATACACTAAATAAAAATTAAACGTAAGAGATGGAATGACAATATCAAATTCTAAAAGTATCCGAAGGTTGCGACTTTAGGAACTTCCATTCGTACTTTGTAATCGCAAAATTAAAAAATTAAAATGAGCACTTTAGGAAATTAAATATATAGAATATTTGAGAATTGAGATTTGAGAGAGAATAAAATTTGAGAGAATGAAATATTGTGTGGAAAATTATTTGAAAGTGTACGGTATTTATAGAAATTTTTTGGGAGTTAAAAAATAAGAGTAAAGTCATATTCCCCCCCCCCCCCCCTCCTGAACTTGTCCTCCCAACTCACTTTAGCACTTAAACTTAACTTTAACACTCCTTAACATCTTTAAAGTGTATTTATTTCACCCCTCAAAATTAAATACCACTCTCCCAACGGAGAGTAGATTGCACACGCGTCATGTCAGTGCCAAATCAATGCCACATCAGTGCCAGGTTATTGCCATGTAAGAAATTAATTTATTTATTTTTTAAATCCCACACATACTATTTTTATGTATTTTTTTTAAAATCAAAAAATATTATTTACATATATATATATATATATATATATTTAATAAAAATGCCCCCACCCCCACCCTATTTTCATTTAAATAATATATATTTTATATAATTATTTTTATGTATTTTTATTTTAAAAATAAAAATATACATGTACTATATATACCATTCCAGCCTCTTCCCCCCCATCCCCCGCTCTTCTTTCCTTCCAGTCCCCCACCCCACCTCACTCCGTTCTTTCTCCCCTTCCAGCGCTCCCAGCCCCACCTGCTATTCTTTCTCCCTTTTAATTAAAGGAAAGTGTTGTTTTAGGTGGTGGTGTTAATGGAGAAAGTGAAAAAAAAATAAAGAAAAACATTGTTCTTAAGTGGTGTTGTTAATGAAGAAAATTAAGAAAAGTGTTGTTCTTGAGTGGTGTTGTTAATGGAGGAAAGTGAAAAAAAAATTAAAGGAAAGTGTTGTTCTTGGGTGGTGGTGTTAATGGAGGAAAGTGAAAAAAAATTAAAGGAAAGTGGTGTTCTTGGGTGGTGTTGTTAATGGAGGAAAGTGAAAAAAAATTAAAGGAAATTGTTGTTCTTGGGTGGTGGTGTTAATGGGGGAAAGTGAAAAAAAATTGAGGTTGTTAATGGAGGTTTGAGTGTTGTTGTTGATGATGTTTGAAGAAGAAAGAATAAAAAAAAGTCCATTTTTTATTTTGTTTTTAAATTTTAATTTTTTATTATATTTTAAATATAATATTACTGAAATTAATTTTTTTAATAAATAAACGCGCCCCTTTTTTAAAAAAAAATATCACGTCAGCTTTAGGGGTCAAATAAATACATTTTAAAGATGTTAAGAGAGGTAAATAAACGAAAGTTAAGTTTAAATGCTAAAGTGAGTTGGGAGGACAAGTTCAGGGGGGGGAAATATGTCTTTTCTCAAAAAATAATTTTAAATGTAACTTTTTTTCTTTTTTACTTATAAGGGCCAAAGTAGTCGTTTGGACCCAAAAACGACTATATAGCCGTTGGGCCAACGGCTACTTTGGGCCCAATGGTTCAAATCCATTTTTTTTTTAAAAAAAAAAAAAATTAATTCCAGGCCAATTAACTTGTGGGCCCGGACCGGATTGGATCCGACCGGATTAACCGGTCCCAATTCAAAAAATAACCCAACCCGGTACTCTACAACCCATGGGCTGACCGGGCCGGGTTGATGTGGTGGACCGGGGTGGGCCGGTTCGGGCCGGGTCAAACTGGCTCGATTGACAGTCTTAGTTGACATGCATCAGCGGACCCAGGATTTAGATTTCGTGGACGCTCAAAAGGTTTGACACTTATATCGATATCCATAGTTTTAAGATTTCGCCTGAAAATCAAAGTCTTCCGCTGTCTTCTTAGTTTAATGAGTGTTTTTTCTCTATCCTATATCAATTTTTATATATACGTAATTATATCTAATTTGCATTTGATTTAACGAGTGTCAGAGTACATAAATTAACACCTAGATCCGCCGCTAATTGTTCGCTTTAGTTCAATGGCTTTTCTTTTCCATTCCTCTCATTTCAGTGTGGGATTGACCTAAAATATCATTCTTTTAAAACCATGTTCTCATTCTTTAGACTCCAGCCAGTGTCACATATAGCAACGAAGATTTATGTAAACGATTTCAACTTGCTTGACACTGAGGTGCCATAATTATTGTTGTATATCTAGTTAATTGCTATCGTTGTATATCTATTTAATTAACTTTATCAACTAAATTGTTTTGAATGATATGCCAAAAAGGAGGAGAATGTATTGCTGAACCACGAAAGGATGTCGCACACTTAGTTTATGAATGACTTCTATTTCGTACTAAACCACTTTCAGTGCGATTTATTTATGTCGTCTACCTTTTGTCTTCGGACTTATTATCACAAAGAAATGAATTAATAAAACCTGTCTCCAATAATAGTTGTACATATTAGTGCATTTGTAACTTACAGAAACACAATAGTTTACATCTTGTCATACAAGTACACACGATCTATATAGTCACCATAATTGCATTTGAAAGAGTTTTTCTTTAATTTCTTTTAAAGATTTTCCAGATCAGGTCACCAACAATTGTCTTTCTTTCTGTTATTCTCTTCCCCCTTTCTAGTCTGCGGGGGGGGGGGGGGGGGGGAATGATTTTTTTCTCAATGTATAAAATAAAATAAAAAAATCCAATGCATTTTTTGGGCTAATTCAGCAGCCTTTACTTTAATTTCTCGTGGAGTAATTTTTTAATTCTGAACAACCATTTTTCCAACTTGAATCGTTCAAGATACTTTTACGTAATTTCTAATTGTGTGTGTAACTTTAACTAAACCTGATCACATAACAGTAAAGAAAGGTAAATCTTCATTGACCAATAGTCATTGCCATTAGTAATAAAAAAGATCAATTTCTGATATCGCACTTAATTGCCGCCATGTGAGTCCAGTATAGTCTAACACATTAGTCTAGATTGAGTGGATTTTGGTAAGATCTTCCACTCATTAATTATCTCAACGCTTTTTATGTTTGTTGGTTAGTTTCAAATATTCAATGCTAGCTCTTCCTTACTGCTAAACCACATCGTACTGTAAAAAGAATAACTTAAAATGCAATTATTTAAATACATACCCGAAACGTGATAAGTCTTTTACTACGTTTAGAGGGTCTAAAAGTTTAAGGTAAAATAATTTATAGAAATTTATAATACTTTTTGAAGAGTTCGTCTTTGGTTCAAACTCTCTCTTTATAGTTTTCTAATTTGGCTAAGTGGCTTGTAACATAGGCCTTCGCCACTTTAAAAGGGCGCTTTGCTCCTTTTCTTTTCTTTTCCTCCCCTCCTTTTTGAATTAAAAGAAACGAGATATGAGTTATCCAAAAAGATGAAAGGCAAATAAAGGAAATAGAGGGTCGACATAAGTAAATTAGAATATAGGAGGATTTCAATTAAGTTTATTTAATTGATTCGAACTATGCATACATATACGGCAAATCAGTTAATACGTAGTATATTCAGCCACTTGACTTTGCATTTATGCAGAAAATTGTAAGATAAGCGTTGGAAAATTTCAAGGCACGATACTTGTCAAAAGGAAAGATTGTCTTTAGCAAGAAACATATTATAATGGAGAAATATTCATCATTATTATTATCTTCCCCCCAAAAAAAAGTAATTTAAGTAGAGGACTATTAAAAAATAAAGTTATGGGAGCAAGGCTTGGTGGAGGGGGAAGGTGGTTAAAGTGAAGAGGATGGTGGAGCACAAATCTTAAAAATTAATTAAGATATTTAATCAAGGGGATTATGATTAAGGTCCCTAGTTTGACTCCAAAAGAAGCTGTCTGATCATGGGATTAGGGATAAAAATTAGATTTAATAATTACTAATTTAATTTGAAGAGTCAAAACAATTGAGCCTTTGTGGCTCATTAGGCATATTATTGTCCTTGGTTATATTCTCCCCCCATCTCTTTCAGTCCTAAAAAATCAAGGAACTTTGGAATGACAAAATTTTGGAAATATAGAAATGGACAGATTAATTTTGTGGCTCCATTCTAAGCTTAATAGATATTATTTCCAGTGGATTTTGACTCGACAAACAAGTATTTTTTTTAAAAATATTTTGTTTCTCTAATATTTGGTTAACAGAAAATATTTATCTCAAACATTTTCTATCAAAAGGAAAAAAAAAATATGATCGGAAGTCAAATTTCTTGCAATAATTTTAACTTTATATTACTAATTCTGCTGGCAATTAAACATTTAATATTATCAATTTTTAACACTTGCAATTTTGTCAAAACACTCCCGTTTTATTTGCATCAAGCTATCTCTCTCACTCCAAAAAAAAAAAAAAAAGAGAGAGAGAGAGAGAGGAGAGCAACAGGAAGTGTTATTGTAGCTATCAACTTTGAAGACACTTTAGATTCACTCGTGCAAGGAAATGAATAAAATATGTGGTGAAGTGTAATCATCTAATCATTATCATACCATAAAAATTCTTTACACTCATGAGTGCGTTACCTCATTATTATTATTAGAAATTAAATTTTAAAAAAAAAAGTCTTCTACTTTCTGAGAGTTTTCTTTATTTTATTTTATATACTGGTCACTTAAAACGTGTGTTGTACGTGTATGTCTTTATCGAATAAGACAATACATAATTTCATAATATATTAATACTATCAAATTAAAGCTTTAACTTAAAATTATAAATAAAAAGATAACGTATAAAGTTTTGTTTGAACACAGAATGATATAGACCTCCTTTACTTGATCGTTAAAAAGAATTAGCTGCGGTTCAAATTGAACTTCTCCTGATCAATCTTTCTTGTTTTCTTGTAGTGAACTTTTATACTGTGCTGTCAATCGACCTCAAGACCATAACATTTGTCTGGTCTAAAAAAAATCCATTCCAGTGCATGTCACTATATAATATTGACCTGCCCTTTCAAAACAAAAAAGAGGTTATATATGTTTTGCTTATTTTAGCTAAGCTACTTACAAACGGAATTCCAAATATTCAAAGTGGGATACTTTATTATTCTCAAAATTCTAATATTTTCAGAGTATTAATTGTTTCCTTTTATTTGGTGAAGTGGAGAATCGGAAGGCAAAGGTTGGGATCACAAATATTTGTATATGATCTAAATAATTGTTATGGAAGGTGGGACTATGGGGTTGGCTGGCTTGAAGATGGGTGTGTGGGACGGTGGGAGGACTTCGGAGAAACTTATTTTCTCTATTTCTACTAAAAAAGTCATTTTCTTCATTTTAAGATCTTATTCTTTTATATTTGCAAGAGTGGTGTAGGCGGAGGATGGGGTCCTTTGCAGGAGATGGGGTCAGGATTTCAAGTAAGGGGTTCAATATTCAAAGAAAACTAAGTCGAAGGGGGGGTTCCAACACCTACTATAACCGCATAAAAAATAATTTTAATCATGTATAAATAGTATATTTTTTCATCAAAGGGGGTTCGGACGAACCTCTAAAGAGGGCTGACTCTGCCTCTGGTCCTTTGCACTTTCTATTTTTTGTAGGTTTTAATTTTTGTCCCCCGTAACAAATACTTTTTACTTTTTAACATAAGTTTCTAGTTTCATATCATTATGTTGCACAAGTAAATCTGAGCATAACTTCAGTTCCTAAAGAAGCCTTACTACACATAAGTGATCAATTGTTAAGAACAAAAACTAAAAATCAATTTATTTTAGGGGAAAAAATTAAAAGCATAACTTCTGTTCCTAAAGAAGCCTTACTAAACATAATTAATCAACTAGTGAATTTGCTCGCGCTTCTCGCGAATTAGATTTTATAATATTTAAAATTATTTTTGGTTCAAGTTTAAAATACTTTGAATTGTTCACTAATGTATATTATTACTCTTTCCATTTAAAAAAGAATTAGTTTAACATGATACAAAGTTTTTTTTAAAAAAAAAACTTTTGAATTTTGTGGTTTTAAATCAAAACTATGTTAAATGTACTAAAATATTCTTAAATCTTGTGGTCTTAAACATGCCTCGTGAAAAGTTGAAATTAAAAGATTGTTAAAAAAGAAAAGAATCATTCTTTTTGAAATGTACTAAAAGGAAAGTATATCATTATTTTCGAAACGTACTAAAAAAAAAAAAAAGTCATTCCTTTTGAATCAGAACATTTAGTTTTAGTATATTGAATAAGTAAAATGAACGGAGTAAGCATATTTATATGTCATTGAGCTGATATGGTAAATGTAATTAAATGACATAACTTTTCACATTTTAATATTTATATGCAATGAAATTTAATTATTTTCCTTTGTTCTTTTATAAGTGTTTCTTTTAAGTTGTGACTTTGTTCCTAAATAAATGTAGTTTATATCTTAAAAAATATTTTAATCATAATCTTTCTAAGATGCCCTTCTCGAGCCGGAGGTCTACTGGAAACAGTCTTTCTACTTCTTTAGAGGTAGAGGTATGGACTGCGCACATCTTACCCTCCCCAGACCTCACTATGTGGGAATACACTGGGTTTGTTGTTGTTGTTGTTTCTAAGATGCCCTTGAGTTTCAACATAGTAATAAATGTCAATT
Organism: Capsicum pubescens; assembly: GCA_030864215.1. Lineage (NCBI taxonomy): Eukaryota > Viridiplantae > Streptophyta > Magnoliopsida > Solanales > Solanaceae > Capsicum > Capsicum pubescens. Next base: position 188,906,750 of record CM061539.1, on the reverse strand, counting down.
TGAAAAGATATAAAATTTAATTAAGAATAAATTAATAAAATTATCTTTAATTTTCTAAGAGTGGGCAATTTATTAAAAGTTGTCCAAGTCAAAAAACGTTTATTTAAAAATGAAGGGACTGTCACTTAAATAACAATTATTACTACATTGATTTCCATATTAAAATAAGGCAATGTAAAGAAAGTAATTAATAGACCATCATTAATTTGATCAGTTTTAATTACATATTAATTTCATATTAACATTAACACCATGTGGAATCACATAAGGCAATAGGAGAATAAATAAGGCAAGATAAGACAACATTAATTCCAGATTAACATAAGGAAATATAAGGCAATATGAGAATAAATAAATATTGTAGTAATAATGCGTAATAAAATAAATAGATGTCCATTAATCTGTTATCTTTGCAAGCGCCAAGCATACAGTAGAGAATATCTCTCCTTCAGTTTATTTTAAATTTTGATCATAAATAATATTTTATTCTTGTTAGTAAAAAATGCGATACTCTATCTTTTAAATTATCTTCTTTATGAAGATAAAAAGGTGTGAGTTGTGGATATAATTTTTTAAAATAAAATAATTAAAAATAAAAAATAATTTCTTTGTCATAAAAAGATATCATATCACCCTATCTACATACTCAGCTATTGATAAAGAAAATTGAATAATTAAAATATATTTTAATTCATATGGGTAGATATCCATAAATTCATTTTGTGTAAATCTATAGGGTAAGAAGATTACAATAATTGACCATGCACTCTCATCTATTATATTCTAAATTTAAGTTGAGGATTAATTTTAAATGAAGATACATAAGGAAAAATGAAAAAGAGATATTTTAAGGAAAAGTAAAAAAAGAAATGAATAACAACGAAATGAAAAGAAATAATTAGCACTAATTTTGGCAATGTTTAAATTAAATTACAAAATAAGCTTCTCCTTGTATGTTCTTCTCATAATTTGATATGAACTCTATAAATAAATTAATTTTCTCTATAAATAATTCTTCTTGCCCTTGAAACAACCATCACTTTTCTTATAATTTCTCATTCAAAATCAACTTTCAATTCTCAGTAAAGAAATATTTTAAGAAAAAGTAAAAAAAAAAAACGAATAACAACAAAATGAAAAGAAATAATTAGCACTAATTTTGGCAACTTTTAAATTAAATTACAAAATAAATTTGGAAAAGTAAAAAAAAGAGATGAATAACAACGAAATGGAAATAAATAATTAGCACTAATTTTGACAACTTTTAACAACAACAACAACAACAACAACAAACCCAGTATATTCCCACATCGTCAACTTTTAAATTAAATTACAAAATAAACTTCTCCTTGTTCTTCTCAAAATTTAATATAAACTCCCTAAATAAATTAATTTTCTCTCTAAATAATTCTTCTTGCCCTTGAAACAACCATCACTTTTCTTATAAATTCTCATTCAAAATCAACTTTCAATTCTCTGTATATATCTCTTTATAAGATGAATTACAATGCAATATTTTTTTTTAATTTCTTTTCTCCAAATAATTCTTCTTGCACCTTTCAATTTCTTTCTCCAAATAATTCTTCTTGCACCTTGAAATATCATCGCTCTTCTTATATATTTCTCAATCCAATATTTTTTTCGTAGTATATATCTCCTTGGAGAAAAAATTACAGTGCAACATCTTATCAAAAAGACTATGTTTAAGAGAAAAAAAGTTGTTACATGACCTTTCTCTTTCACTTTTGTTAAAGAAATCACATTTTAAAGAAGAAGAAGATGATGCAAAGTTGAGGATCTCATTGTTTTGGGAGAAAAGGTTATTACATGACCTATTTCTTTCACTTTTGTTAAAGAAATCACATTTCAAAGAAGAAGAAGACGTAAAATTAAGGATCTCATTGTTATTGGTCACAAATACTAAAATCTTTCTTATTTTATAGGCCAAGAATAAATCAGTTTTAGAAAATGAATAGTTTTTGGTCTTTTCTTCTTTCATTTTCTTGAATGTGTATAATTTTTAATGAATGTTTTAAATGTACATGATTAATAAGACAATGATTTAAAATAGGCATAACACATAAATATGACCCTAAACTTGATATCAAATTATAACTTTGACCTTAAACTTTGACAGTGCACAAATATGACCTTTAACTATTCAAAACTGCACAAATATGATCTCCAATCCTACGTGGCAAAACGCGTGTTCAACACGTAAAATTGAGCGCGTCCAGCTTAAAATCTAAGGGCATAATACATAAATATGATCCTAAACTTGACACCAAATTATAACGTTGACCTTAAACTTTGACAGTGCACAAATATGACCTTTAACTATTCAAAACTGCACAAATATGATCTTTAAATGACTTTTCACTATTATTTTTTTATTATTTTCGGCTCAAAGATGAAAATGGCATCTAATTTCTTTTGTCATTGCGGAAAAAAAAGCAATATTGAAGATTTATTAATTAGGTGGGTCAGCCTCATACGAAAAAATCGCGCGGGTATGTATATATATTATAAAGCAGAGGGCGAATTTATGTTATATAATTTATTTAAATATTAAATTAAAGATGAAACTATAGTAATAATAAAAAAAATTATAGTTTTAATAAAACGTTATTAAATTAACGTTATTAAGGATAGTAGTAGTAGTATATTAAATTAACGTTATCAAATTAACGTTATTAAATTAACATTATCAAAACGTTATTAAATTAACGCAGGGGCGGACCTACATGGTTGCCATGGGGTTCACCCGAACCCTCTCGGTAAAAAAATTATGTTGTATATATAAGGTAGAAAATCTATATTTATGTACGTATATTAATGTTGAACCACATGAAACAAGGCACTTAGATAGCCCAGTGGTGTTATTTGTTCTTCTTGGGCGCTTACTTAAGCCTACTGTGCGGGTTCAATCCCTGCTAGTGCCTTTTTTTTTTAATAAAAAAAAGTTAGGTGTTGCTGCTATAGAAATAAATAAATTAAAAATAATAATAATAAAAACGACGTCGTTTTAACACAAAAACCAACACTTTGACAGTGCACAAATATGACCTTTAACTATTTAAAATTGCACAAATATGATCTCCCTCCAAGTCAGCCCTTTTAACGACGTGGCACCGTGTGATTGGATGAGCTTTCCACATAGGCGCGAGTGAAACTCACGCATGGGGTTTCAAAATCGGAGGTCATATTTGTTCAGGTTTTGAATAGTTAAAGGTCCTATTTGTGCACTATCAAAGTTTAAGGTCAAAGTTATAATTTGGTGTCAAGTTTAGGGTCATATTTATGTATTATGCCTTTAAAATACTTTAGTGTCATTAATTAATAGTATTTTATAAATTTATAAATAAGAAAAAATTAAGAAAAAAGCTCAAAAAAACCACATAAAAAATAAATAGCATTCCTTGATTCTTAGGCATGCCACATCAGCAGCCCCAGGTTTCTCCTTTATATATATATATACTAATGAATAGGTTCGCGCTTTGCGCGATGTGTAAGAACTTGTTGAATTTATATAAAAAAAACTTATAATAATAAAATTTTGATGAGCTATCTAATCTTATTTATTTGTTGTTTCATACACAATGCGTTAATTATATAAATAAAAATATTTATAGTTATTGTAGTGATAAATAAATGTTATACATAATCAAAGATTTTTTGTGTTAGATAAGTGCTCTCATCTGCTATTAATTAGAAAATTTACATAAGTCCTTTCATCTTATTCGTTTTTATTTAATTGTTTTTCATCTATTTTTATTTTACATTTTTCTTCATTTTTTGCGTTTTTTCCTACTCCATCCTATTAATTTATCTTATATTAAATTAAATATTAAAAATCTAAAAACCTCTTAATTTCCTCCATAATCAATATATCAATATATATCTATAAAGGAGAAACAACACAAGGATGATGTGACATCTCTCTATGACCATCATTCCTATTTATCTTTTTTCTCTTTTTTTTGAATTTTTTCCACCATCTTTTGCATTGATCAATTTGTTTAATAAATAAAAAGATTATTATATTTATTATATTCAATTATATCTCACGAGTTACCAAAAAAACTCCATCCATTTACATTCTCTATTTAAGTAACATGTCCCTTCAACTTTCTTCTATCAAATTCTTATGACTTGAACAGTCTACACATAGGCAACGGTTTACTCAAAAGACAATATTGAACTTTGTAGCCATGGTAAAAAAACTAAAAACTGAATCCATCAAATATAAATTTTGAAATCTGAATCCACCTCTTCGTGGTAATGCACCAAGTTCTTGAGGTCTTAGTCTATGCAAGTAATCAAGAACATCTATATCACCTCCCTTGCTTCTAAACAACAAAACTTTACATCTGCTAGCTGCATTTGTTTTTAATTCAAAATTGTAAATATTTTCTTTCGCTGAATTTGGTTAAAAAGTAAATCATAGAGCAATTATGTACATACTTTTTCCGTGGAAATTCTTTTGTCACCTTATTATTTTCATATGTGAATTGTGCTATATTTCACCACTATTTTGTTAAAGGAAAAAAAGTTTCATCTCACAGATCGTGTAGTCAGTTTCCAAATCTCTAAACATTATCTTTGAAAATGACAAATCTATATACATCTAATGTATTTCAGATTTGGTCGAATCCACTCTCGCAGAACAAAAGTGCAATAAAATTTTGAGACGTAAAGAGAGAGAAAAAAAAGGTTACACTATAAACATAAAAATTATTCAGCTTGTTAAATTGATTTTTCTTTCCAAAGAACAATAACTTTTCTGTCTTCTCTTCTGCCCAAAGAATACTTCTTGCTTTTCTGAACAATATTCCACTATTTGTTTAGATTCAGAGTTGTCATATTCACTAAAATTATTTGCATACAATCTTGCGAAAAAAGTGGAGCAAACATCACAACCTTAAACCAGAGAATCACACATCTAGTATTTTTACTTGGATGGATCATTTTGGACGAAGATGAAATTGGCGATGACAATAGTACCGACGATTTCGCCAAGAATAGCAGCGAGGCTAGTTAACAAACTCCATTTTCTGTGTGTCATCCTTCGATCTTCTTCTTCCAAAACTCTTTAATCTCAATATCGTCATATCATTTGCCCTTAAAACAGATCCATTTGAACATGCTGAAGATGACATAAATATAAATTTTACTATCAAAGAATATCCATGAACACATGAATAAATATCACAAAATAAATTTAACTATAGATACAAAATAAGAAAATGAAAACATGAACTTCATTGAACTTGAGTGCATGATTAGAAAATGATTATAAATGTGAAATATTCATTAAAATTCAATCAATTCTAAATCACACAAAGTAAAATGTCCAATGCTCAAAACCACATATATTGAAAACTTACTAACTTTAATGTGAAATATTCAGTAAAATTCAATCAATTCTAAATCATACAAAATAAAGTGTCCAATGCTCAAAACCACATATATTGAAAACTTACTAACTTTAATTTTCTTCTTTTGCGTTCAACCATGGCTACAAAGTACAATGTTGTCTTCTGAGTAAATCATTGCGGCATATGTAGATTGTTCAAGTCATAAGAATTGGATAGAAGAAAGTTGAAGGGACGTGTTACTTAAATAGAGAATGTAAATGGATGGAGTTTTTTTGTAACTCATGAGATATAATTGAATATAATAATTTTTTTATTTATTAACCAAATTGATCAATGCAAGAAATGGTGAAAAAAAAGGAAAAAAAAGGATAAATAGAAATTGTGGCCATAGAGAGGTGTCACATCATCCCTGTGTTGTTTCTCCTTTATATATATATATATTGATTGATTGATTGATTATTCTTAAAGATAGAATCTAAAAATCAATCTATTTTGGGGGGTGGGGGGTGGGGGGTGGGGGGGAATAAAACTGAGTCCTTAAAGACCAAATTTTATGGATGATGAGTGTTACAAAGCCTTCGTTCTTGTCAAAAAAAATTTCAATCAATTCTAAATCATACAAAGTAAAATGTACAATGTTCAAAACCACATATATTGAAAACTTACTAACTTTAATGTGAAATATTCTGTAAAATTTAATCAATTCTAAATCATACAAACTAAAGTGTCCAATACTCAAAACCACATATATTGAAAACTTACTAACTTTAATTTTCTTCTTTTGCGTTCAACCATGGCTACAAAGTACAATGTTGTCTTCTGAGTAAACCATTGCCTATATATAGATTGTTCAAGTCATAAGAATTTGATAGAAGAAAGTTGAAGGGACATGTTACTTAAATAGAGAATGTAAATGGATGGAGGTTTTTTGTAATTCATGAGATATAATTGAATATAATAATTTTATTATTTATTAAACAAATTGATCAATGCAAGAAATGGTGAAAAAAATTCAAAAAAAGGAGAAAAAGGATAAATAGAAATTGTGGTCATAGAGGTGCCACATCATCCTTATGTTGTTTCTCCTTTATATATAAATACTAGTTTCATGTGGTCCGTGCTAAGCCTGGGCTCAAACTCAAGATAGAATAATAATTTATAATTTTGTCAGATAAGTATAATTAATGTCATATTTTTGAACTACATAATTAATTTAATGTTATTATCGATTATTCATTATTTGTCGATAAATTAACGTAATTGTTAAAAAAATTTAAAGAAAAACTTATTTTTTGAGGAAATAAATTTAGTAGGAACATTAACAATTACTCCATTAAAAGAGACAGTTTTTAGACTATTACATGATAAAATATGATTTTTACAATTCACCATAGACTATAAGTCGAATAATATTTTTATGAGTTTTGTGAGAAAGCAATTTTTATTAATGGAACATTTTATTTATTAACAATTGTATTTGGTAGTAGAACTCATTTTTAAGACTCTTCATTCGTTTTAATTTGCGTATATCTTACTTTTTTTTTCTTAATTCACTTCATAAAGTATATTTCTTTTGTTGATGACTCTTCAATTTTAATTTTTCACGTGGCATATTCAGCGTCACAAGTAAGGATGTTCACAGATTGATTTGGATCGATTAATGATCAAAACTGAAACAAAATCAATATAATCAATTTTTAAATTATTAAAAAAAACAAATATAATACATTTATCGCTTGTTCGATTATTAATCATACATGCAAAAAAATCTGAGATTAACACATAAAACGATAACATGACATATATTTAAATAGTTATGAATAAATTTTGATGAACACATATATAATATATTTAAAATTATTCATAAAAGATAATATATTATGTATATATAATTTACTGTTTCAATTTTGTTATTTATTCAATATTTTGAATAAAATCAAAATTAAACTTTTTTTTTCAATTTTTAATAATATAAAATCAAATCAAACCCAATTAAAATCTGTTTAATGATTTGATTTTTTTATTTTGGATCAATTTTTAACAAATAGTGTTAAAAACAGTGAACACTCCAACTCACAATGTGAGAAGAAATACTTTAAAAAGTTGCAATTTTCAAAAAAAAAAAAAAAAAGAGCAGAATATAACCACCAATAATAAAAGTTCACGTGTTAGTGAACAAAAGGAAAAATGAATATGCAAAGTTGAAAAGTCACTTGCAGTAGCCACCGCACATGTGTATCACAAAATCTCAAATTCTTATATAGACCCTTGGATTAAAATTGTGAGGACTACAAAATCGGAAGATCCTTATTTATATATAGTACTAATATATTGATTGATTGATTATTCTTAAAGATAGAATCTAAAATCAATCTATTTTAGGGGGGGGGGGGGGGGGACATCAAAGGAAAGAAGAAAACCTTTTTAACAATAATCAACTATTTTTGTGTTGTGATCACTTAATTAAATATATTTCTGGGTGCTTATCCAGAGAAAGGCTCTCATCAACTTAAATCATATCTTCCTTTGTCTGACTTCTTATTCTAATCATTAATCTCCAAAACCATATATCTTTTCCTGAGCCCACTCAATGAATTGATAATTAATCAAACCTCAAAAGCTATAGTCACAACTCACAATATCTCTCTATCCCTCTTTTTATTCACTTATCTTTTGTTAAAAAATAGTACAAACACAACATGATCACTCCATCTCTTTACATAACAAGTAGCCTACTAAAGTTACCCAAAAAAAAAAAAAACAGACGAAATAAAAGTACAGTTATGCTTCAGTTCCAGATAAATTGAGATCAATTATATATATATATATATAAGTCAGAGTCAGTGATACTGACTCTTCATTTCATTTAAACCATCTCATTCCAATATTACAAAATAAAAGCTACTCATATCATTAATACTATTCTCCAAGATCCCATCCTCCTCAAAATCTCTTCTTAAGCATAAAGTAAAAAATATTTTGGCAAAGAGAGGAAACTAATCCTCTAAAGGCCAAAATTTAATTTCTCAAGAACTCAAAGGTGTCAACTTGACTTGAACCCCATATTTAGGCTTAATAGTGAGGACAATAACAGGTGCATGTCGATAATTCTCCGAAATGGTGAATCTAAATTTTGATATCAACATGGCTAATATGATCTTAGCTTCCATTAGGGCAAATGATTGGCCAACACAATTCCGGGGACCGGAGGCAAATGGCAGAAAATTCCGGCCAGCAGTAAATGGCTTAGAGGCAAAACGATCAGGCCTAAATTCATTAGCATCTTTGCCCCATATTTCTTCACTATGATGTATGGCAAGTACTGGAATCCATATTGATAAACCTTTAGGAATATTAAGGTCACCTAACTTGAAATCTTCAAATGCCATTCTTGGAAGTACAGTAGCTGGTGGATATAGTCGTAATGACTCGTTGATTATCATGCTTAACTGCAACAAAAAAATGAAAAATATATATATTATTTATACTGTCAGTGTATTGTATATTATAAGATAAAATGTGCATGCTAGTAGACATAAGTAACCAACGAAGCACGAGGAGTCAAATGGAACCTAAAAGAGTATTTAAGTCTTTCTAATTTTCTGTGAGTGGACTTTACAAGAAAATGATGAATGTAAAATAATACTATAGTAATAGTTAAATGTTTCACTGGCATTTCGTGCTTTTCAAATTTGCCAAGCTATTGCTCCAATGCCAGCAAAGTTGTCAGTAGGATCTAAAGAGTGGAATTTATTGACAAGACAGGTTCTTCGTTGACATATGGGGCACTCAAGAGTGACCAAAAAAAAAGTCAAAATGTGAAATTCTTGAAATTTAATATAGAAAATTACTAGTATTTTATAAAGAAGATGAACCTTTGACCTAACTTACATTTAAAAAGCTATATCAAGAGAAGTGAGAGTTGACAGATGTGGATCTTAATTTCACACCACTCATACGAGTCCAACCAAAGACTTAAAAAATGAGAAATCTTTGCACCCTTTTGAAAATCATATAAGACGACAGCTCTCGAAAGATATTTAAATTTTTTATAGGCAACTTCGTTTGAACACTTCTAAGAGTAGTTTTTATAATGACTAAAATCACCATAATAAAATTAAAATTACTAGTGATCACTTACCAAAGTGAGCTTTGGAAGGTGTTCAACAGTAGGTGAATCTCCTTTGCAAACTTGGTTGATCTCTTCACGAACTTTATCCTGCCATGAGGGATTGCTAGCTAACAACATAACAGTCCATGTTAACAAAAGGGCAGTAGTCTCATGTCCTGCAAAGAAAAAAGTCTTGCATTCATCCATAATCAGCTGCAAATTTATGCTGAATCCATTGCTTGATCTTTTCTTTTGCATCTCATTTAGTAACATTCCTAACAAATCATTCCCATATGAACTGCTTCTCCCAATTTCTACACGATCTTTTCGACTTTGTATTATTTCCATTAGTAGCCTCTCCACTTCCATTTTTAATGCTTTTATGTCTCTGTTATATTTACTCGGGAAAAACCTACAACAAAAAAAAAAAAATAAAAAAAAAAATAATAACAACAACAAAAAATCAGTTCATCGAATTTTACGTTTGAAAATATGGGTTCAAAATTTTAATAATGTCTGGGTTGAACTGAACTCATTAAGTATTCTTAATGGAGGAGATTTTCAATCAAGTAAAGAAATCTAAAAGTTATTCTTAATGGAGAAGATCTATTTTATTTTAGTAGTATAAAGGTGGTGAGTTGAGCACTAAATAAATTTACCTGCTACCAGGAAAGCACAAGTGTCGACTAGCTTGCGCGCACCTCTGCTGTAGGAGGGTTAGTAAATGGAATATCTGTTTTCCCTTCTCATAGCTACTGTCAAACTCTGTTCTCGAAATTATTTCCGCAGTCAGCCGAGTCATGTACTCTCCGATCTCGAACTCCATCTGGCCTGATTTAACCGCATTTCCAAGTGATTGGAGCATCCCGTTAGTGCATTCCACCATGTACCCTGCATAACTCTGCCCATATATATAATACAAATTATTAATTACTCTTATCTGATCGATGAGCTTTTAGCTTTTTATGTACCGATGGTGTAATAAAAAAATTACGTCGTACCTTCAACTTGTCTCCAATGAAAGCGGGAGCAACAATGTGGCGTTGATGGTACCAGTCGTCGCCGTTGGCCATCAGAAGGCCGCGGCCTATGAAATGTTTGGAACCTTGTTGTTGCTGCCATGACTTCCCAGAAACCGTGCTGTATTTGGAGAAAAGCTCTTTGATTAACTCTGTTTCTGATAAGCACATTCTTGGCTCTGTCCCGTTCCAGTAAATGAATCGCTTCCCTGTTAATTAATTAATCCGTTACAACCATGCAATTTCAATTACAGAAAGGTACCATTCAAGAATGTCACTTAAATTGGGACAAAAGGCGTCTTGTATTACTTACCGTATATCTTGGACCAAGCGACGTAATGGGGCAAAAGGCGAGAAACGATGTCATGTTGGATGGAATCCATGTCCTTTGAGGTTGATTTGGAAACAAGTGAAGCCATATCCAAGATGTTTCCAACAAGAAACCGAGGTTTAGGACCATGCACACCTTGTTTTGCCATGATTTTCATGATACGTCTGGGAGTCAGATAGTAACATGAGATAGTTTCGTAGGCAATTTTCAGTAACATCAAAATGATGCACATCACAAGTATCATTTCAAACATAGCCATCGTGGGTGGGTGCGGGGGTTGTTTTTGTATGTATGTATGTATGTATCACTATTTAGCTTGCTCCAAAGGAGAGGAAAAGTAATATACAACTCACAGAGATTTGTGGGCTTGATGTCTTTGGTACATTGAGAGGGCTATTTATAGATGAAAAACAGATGGGCAAATCATTGCTTCCTACTGTGGCTATTTTGGAAAGAAATTCTGGCTATTATGGAAACAAATTTAATTTAATATGGGACAACTTTTTTTGGTAACTAGCTCTCAATTTTTTCCCTTAATCAGTCTATTGTGGAATATGCTGATTAAGTTTAAGATCAATGACTCTCTAAATGTAAAAAAATTATTCATATTCAGTCAAATGCTTGACTAGGCTCCATATTTAAACCAAATCATATTATTATATTCATGGTAAGTACAAATATATTGAGCTAGGAATAAAATGGTCAAGTAATTAATAATGGATAAATTACACAGAATCACAAACCTAAGAGACTTTATTACCTAAAATCCTTTACCTTTTAAATAAGGCATAATACATAAATATGACCCAAAACTTGACACTAAATTATAACATTGACCTTAAATGTTGATAGTGCACAAATATGACCTTTAACTATTCAAAACCTGAATAAATATGACCTCCGATCCTATGTGGCAAAACGTGTATTATACACGCAAAACTGGGTCCGTCGGGTTAAAAATTTGAGCGTTCCAACAGTAAAAAAAAGAAGGTAAAATGACTATTATGCTCTTAATAATTCCTTTTTATATATTTAAATTACTTTTCACTATTATTTTTTATTATTTTCAACTCAAACATGAATCTATACTATTAATAAAAAAAAATTATAGTTTTAATAAAACGTTATTAAATTAACTTTATTAAAACGTTATTAAGATGAAAATTTTATTAAAATATTGTTATTATTATTATTATTATTAGTCGTAGTAGTAGTATATTGATAGAAACAATAGTAGTACGTAATATTTAAAAGTATAATAATAATAATAATAATAATAATAATAATAGCAAAACGACGTCGTTTTAATTTATAGAAGCAAAACAACGTCGTTTTAATTGAAAGACAAAAATCTCTCCATGTCAGCCCTTTTAATGACATGGCACCATATGATTGGATTACATATTCACGTAGGCGCGTTTTAATTGAAAGACAAAAATCTCTCCATGTCAGCCCTTTTAATGACATGGCACCATATGATTGGATTACATATTCACGTAGGCGCAAGTGAGTTACACGCATGGATTAAGGTCCTATTTGTGCACTATCAAAGTTTAAGGTCCTATTTGTGCACTATCAAAGTTTAAGATCAATGTTAAAATTTGATGTCAAGTTTAGGGTCATGCATATTTATGTATTATGCCTTTAAACAATTACTTAAAATTTTGAATTTTATATTTACTTGGTAGATATGAATAAAACCCTCACTCTACTTTTACTCTACAATTAATGCATGCAATCTATTTTTCTTTGAACATTTTTTTTTTCAAATATTTCATCCCCTAAAATCTCTCCCAAATTACCATCAAATGATACCACTTTCATCTCTTTTACTGCAACTTCTTCACCAATTTCATTGTCTTTTTTTTTATCTTTTTATCAATTTTTCTTTTTTCAATTTTGAATTCTTTTTCAACTTTTAAGTCAGTACCCACTAAGAAAAAAGAGGAGAAATTGAACAATGTGATAGTGACATATACTTTGTGATAGTGTTGATTCATATTTTTTTATTTATTTATAAATATTTTATACATTTAATATATGTTTGACAAATGTAAATTATTTATTTTGGCGTGTGATTGAATTTTCAATGGTTAGTGAGTAATTTTACGAAATTTATCATTGTGATACATCTGGAACCAAATGTATCATTTTCACGATTTGTGCCTAATTTTACTCCCCGTAATAATTAAAAATTAGTTACTTCCTTATTTAACTAACCACTAAATTACAAATATATCACAATGTATATGTATCAAGGCTAAAACAATGTATCATAAATTTAAAAATTCGGAATATGATGTAATTTAATAAATTATTGGGATAAAGTATTATAACTCTTAAATATTCCGTGATTTATGTAAGTTACCCATTAATAATTATTCAAATCCAGTGCTTCACACAAAATCATATTATTTAATCATGATAAGTACAACTATATATAGCAAAGAATAAAAATGGAGAAGTAATAATTACTTAAATTCATTGCTCTCGTCGAAAGGCTAATTTAGAATTTTAAAGTTATGAATTTTCTATAAATAAAATAGTATGCAAGAAAATTGAGCCAGTGATTGATCACTAGAAGTTGGATGAAGAACCAATGCAAGTTTTTGACCATAAGGAAGAAACGTGAGGTTTTACATTTTAGAATTAAAAACAAAACAAAAAAGGTTTTTACTAAAAATTTAAAAATGTGCATTTTTAGAACCTAAAAAGGGAAAGGGATTTTAATTTAAAACAAAAATAGAAGTAAAAACAGAAAAGCTTTTCACTAAAAATAAAAGATGTGCATTTTTAGAACCTAAAAACGGAAAGGATTTTTTTTTTTCAAAAAAAACAAAAAAAAACTATGTGTTTTAGAATTAAAAATGAAAAAGGATTTTACTTTTAGAAAAAAGTGAAAATGAATTGACAGGGATCCCGTTTGGCTATGGATTTCCATCTGCATATACTTATTCTCTTAATATAACTTTTATATAATTATAAAATTTACAATAGCGGGTGAAGGTTTTCTCAGCCCCTGCTCACACCAAATTATATTAATTAATCATGATATATATTTAGCGAAGAATAAAAATAATCAAGTGATAATTATGTATGTAAATGACAAATATTATGGTCATTAATTTAGGGCAAACATAGAAGATGACTAATTTTTTTTCCTTCTATTTTTTTATTATATGTCGTGGTCAAGACTCACGATATCACAATATCTTCGAGCTTGATAAACTTTGGAGCATTAAAAGTACTATTTTTAGGATAACTATAAATTGATTGAAAAAGAAAATTAAACATTCTTCTAAAAATAAATGGAGTTTGCATGTATAATAACTTGCACCAAGTAAAGATAAGGACAAGGAGTACTCTCTCCCTTTATAGTTATGTATAGAGTGCTATCATAATATAAAATTCATTAATTTTATTTATTCTTAATACTAATTAAAAAAATTAAAAGTAAATCACTAAATATATTAATTACATAACAGAAATGGACATAAATCTTTTAAGATTACTTATATCTAAAAAGGAAAAGTTTTACTTACTAATCTTAAGAGATAAAGACATAAGTTTTCTGTATTTATCTATGCTGATTAAGAAAAAGATTAATTTGGTGTAATTTTTGGATTTGGAATAGAAAAATAAAGAGTGAAGTGTTAAAAATATGTCACGAAAGAATTTGTATGTAAATATTTAGTCTAAGTAATTTTTAGGGGTATTTTTCAACCTAATAAATAACAGTTTAAAGTTTTTTTTAAATAATAATTTAAATGTGTTTCTCGAACTAAAAGTGATGGTTAGAGCGACTGCTCCGATTGTAGAACGTGGCCTCTTGTGTTTAGCGAAGGGTCAAATGAGAAACTTATTCTGGCTCGGGAACACAAAATTCAGTAAACATGCAAGACAACTAGTACTTAATTAACTAATTTAATTAATTAATTAATTAATGAGATTCTCTGAAAATTAAAAATAAATAGAACCTTGTCAGTTTATGTGAGCCTTCCCAAAAGGGAAAGCAAAAAAGATTTTTGTTTATTTAGTTTAGTAGGCAAAGATAGGAGGTGTTATAGTGGGCGCAGTGGATATATGGAGAGGTAGAAGTATATGGATAAAATATTGGGGAGGATGATCAAATATGATAAAGAAGTATTAGTAGTTTATCGAGAATATGATTTTAGATAGATAGATATGAAGATTAAAATAGAAAATTAATAGATTGAGTGTTGTCTAGTTTCCTTTTTAGTATTATCAATTATTTTTTTTTTATTATTTTATTCTTGAGTTTAGGGTTTACCGATCAAAGTAAGCCTTGACATCATTTGAAAAAGTGTTGACATGTTATATGAGGTTGCGGGTTCAAGATGTGGAAATAGCTTCGTGCATAAATGTAGGTTAGGGCTATGTACAATAATTGACCTTTGTGGTCCAACAACTTTCCGAACTTCTCTCCTAATGAAAACTTAGTGCACCAAGCTACTCCTTTTTTCCTAGTTTACCTTGTTTCGTTTGCTACAATTATCATATTATTTTTTTGCTATTATTATTCCGTTTTCATTGATTTTAGCATGACTTGTTAACTTTTGTATTTACATGTTTTCTATAAGTTACATACTTTTTTTTACATGTTTTTCTTCGGCTAACGACCTATCAAAAATAGTTTCTCTATCTTTACAAGAAAGAGGTAAGGCTACGTATATAAATCATCCTCTTTCAAAATTCACTCATATAATTATATTGAATATGTTATTATTTTATGTATAAAAAGAGATCTTGCTGAATTAGTGTAGGTTCTACGTATATATGTTGACAAGGCTTTTTAGAAAATCAGGTAAAATTCAACTATAATTTAACTGTTCATATTAAGAGTGATACGATTATCTGAAAAAAAATGATGACAACTTAGTCTAATCAATTAATAAATTTAATAGATAATGCAAAAAATCTTTTTAATGTCAACTATAATTTAAATCGTTCCCGAAAACATTCTAAATAGAAATGGAGACATGATAATGAAATTATAATAAATTCTTGGGTAATGCTAAGTTAATTTTGAAATATAATATGTTGACTTTATCACTATGTTGATTACAAAAGTTAAGAAGGAAGGAAAATCAACGTAATGTACAAGTTGCTTTGTTCTTATAATCATTTTGATGATTGATCCGTACGCATTTACCAACGTGATATTAATGAACTCATTTTTTTTTAGAGAAAAGAAAGGTAGTAATTTTTTACGTGTTCCAAACTGATTCCATAATTAAAAAATAAAAAATTATTCAGTATAACGAGAAAATTAACTCGAATCCAGTGTATGTACTGAGGAATGTATATCTCTATCATTGATAACTGATAAATTGAAGTATACATTCATCAACTACATGAGATAAACACTACGCAAAAAACATGTGGTAATTTATTTATTATTTTGATGCATGCACGGAATGTTGGTATCCACTACTATATTATAAATAGGGCCTAGGGTGGGCATTTGGTACTTTGGTTCGGATTCGATTTTTATTTCAATTTTTTTTTTATTTTCGGTTATGGAATTAGGTGTATTAAAAATCGAATTAAATTAGCTCGGTTCGGTTCGATTTATTTATATTTTGATTTGATGTTATTTGATTTAATAATTTCGATTTTTCGGTTTTGGACCTATTTAATGGTCTAAATTATATTTGTAAGGAAAAAATACATAAAGTAACATACATAGTATTAAATTACAAAAAATAACAATACTTTTATCAAATTACATTTAGTAGCATATGTATTTGTATTTTTGTAGTAACAGTTTGCAAAAATACAAAATACATATCGATCATAAGGGCAGTAAAAATCATATGTATTTGTATTTTTGTAGCAACAGTTTACAAAAATACAAAATACAACTTGCTATATTATGTAATTATGAAACTCATAATTAAGGGGATAAGTATGCTATTTCTGAATTTTGTCCTATTTGTAAATCGGACTAGTTTAACTTTCTTACGTTAAAGAAAAATCAATATAAACTTGTAAAATCTTCTAGGTACAAATAAGAATAATCACCTCCAATGCAAAAATCAGATGGAGGACTATATATTAACTTTGGTTGCAAAAATCAAAGCAAAAAATAACTTTCAATTTCGGTTGCTAATGTATTTGAATTTTGGGGTTTTGTGTTGTAGTGGGTTGTATATTAAATAGCTTATGGGCTTATATATTATAAATATTAAATAATATATATATATATATTATATATAATAATAATTAAAAAAAGTATATTAAAAATTTCGATCTAAATCGAAAATCAAACGAAATATCAAATTTATATAAAAAGAAAAAAAAACGAACTGAAAAAAACAAAAAATCAAAACCGAAATAATTCGGTTCGATTCGGTATTTTGATTTTTCGATATTTATGCCCACCCCTAATTATAAATATCAAATTTTGACATGTTATATATCTCATATTAAACTCCCGTAAAAAAAAATATTATTTGTATGATACTTCAAATTTACGACTATTTAGCACAAGCAAATAGATAATACTATACCCTTTTCGGAATTATAATGTCAAGAACAACCTTCCAGGAAAAAGAAAACAAGAACAGGCCAACCAGTAACCGGAGGTGATTATTGGAATTTTCAAAGTACGAAAGATTAAAACAGAACACTTGAGAATTTTAAATTGAGAAATGAATACAGACAGTTAACAGCAAAATGTGCAAGCGATATATTCCCAAATTATATGTTGATGATTTATATTAGTGTGTTTACCTTCTTATTTCTTTAACTAATATTGGCCGATATATTTCTATAAATTTATCAAGTCCTTTTATGCATCCAAGTGCTGCATATATTCATATTTTTTCCCCCTCTCTTTTTCTTTTTTGATTTTTGATGTTTAAAAACAACAGAATTTATTTTCTATATTAATTATAAATGTAGTGATGAAGCAAATGAAAAAGGGGCAGAAAGATGGGAAGATATATATATATATATATGGCCTAAAAAAACTCCATGCGCACAAAATGGTTCAAAAAGTGAAGTGAGTGAGTGAATGGTGATGTCATTTGATGGATACGCCTCTTTTGAGTTGTGTTTTTCTAATTTATTTATTAAGAAGATGTTGAATGCTCATAATATATTTTATACATCAACATTTGACAAAAATATTTTGACACGATTCTCATGGATCGATTTGAGCTGCAATATAAGTTCAATTTTTGAAAAAGAAGAGTTCAAGGATTAGCACGTTATATTTCCAAGGATTGATTTTACTAATAACTCTTTAATTGGTAAAACAAATATCTAAACCTACTTTGAGTTAGCTTAAATCTTAAAAAATGTAAGTATTATTTAAATTCGTGGGCCATGATTTCCCATATTAATACCTCGTCCTCTAAAGTGAATTTTGGAAGGTTCTCACTTCTCAGTATCCCTTTCTTTTGGCCCTTTAGTGCTTTCTCTAATTTTATTTTATTTCTTAATTGCTATATTGATTGAGTAAATAATCATTATTTAAGCTAAGTGCAATATTCATTATTTAAGGTAAAGTGCTCTAAAGACTTGACCCATCCCATAATTTTGGCTGGAAGAATTTGGCACATCTTTTTACTTGCCAAATTAAACCTGTAATGCCTACTTTTTTTTTTGTGATAATAACAACTAGTATCTAATAAGGCAGGTACAAATTTATTCTTAGTAGTATCTACCTACCTAGTGAATAGTTAGTTCATTGTTCGTTTCCCACATCTATAAGTTACAAATGATCGAGTCAGAGTTGAATTTAAACGGGTTAAAATTGAGTGAATGTCACTATTCAACTCTTACCAAATTTTAATGTCTTTATTAATTTCTTTTAATAAGTTTTAATATGTTCTAAAATTATTATTTTTCTTTATTATAACTATTTATAATAAATTAAATAAAATAGGATGTTTTTTTGACAAAATTTCTCATGATCAATATAGGCTAGATAATAGTCCGAATTTCGATGGCTGAAATTAATTGATTTAACAAATACACCGATCAATAATTAGTTCAAACTAAACAAATTAAATTTCATTGGTTAATTTTTTCGCATCCATCCACCCACATAGTTTAAGTATTTTGACTACCAAATTTCACCAACGGGGTAATCACATAGTATGATTTTTTTCAGAAGATGGCACACAGTAAAAATAAATCTACACATGCTAGTATATACCTTTCAAAGTAATTTTTTTTTGTTAAAAAAAAAATATATCAATATGATTTTATTATTCACACACCTAACATAATATATGGTAAAAACTTTAATAAGCTTTTGGTGGAAAGAGAAATGCCCTTTGACTTTAATAGGCGTCTAAGATTTGACTCCTATTAATTAAAGATATCTTCTTGCTATTGTTCATGATACTTTAAGGCTTGAGGCGCATTCTTTTTTCTTTTTTAATTTATCACCATTTTGCAACTTGCCTTCAAAATAATTTAATTTTCTCAAACAGTATAGGATTCTAATTAAATTTGAAATAAAATAATTGGAACATAGATTCAGATCAAATCAGATCTCATGCAGTGTCTATTATTCATCATCATAACCCCCACGATTATTTATTTTGATAATAGGAAAGAAAAATAACCACTTTTTTCTAATGTTAATTCGTAAAGTTGCATTATTTGCCAGATTAATAAAATAAGGCATTGTGAGTTTAACAAAGAATAATGCTTCCATTATTTTTGTATAACATTGTGCATTATCAACAAGGAGAGTGCTAAATGGCTATAAAAATTTGGTTATAATTATAAAAAGACTGCAGTGACCTTTCTCTTTTAAAAAAAATTATTTTTTTTTCCTTTTTTTTTAATTAAAAAAATTTAAATCTTTGTTATTCTCCAAACTTAAAAGTTAATCCCCACCTTGAAAAATAATAATAAATAAATGATCATTCATTAAAATAATAGAACTGCAATTGTTCATTTTGAATATTTGAGTACTGCAGTACATTTTGAATTAGTTATAGTAGGCACTACAGAACTTCAATTGTCCATTGTATAGGACTATGAAATTGAGTATTAACAAACAAAATCAATGACCGGAAGGTTTCAATCCTAATTTCTAGTATAATTTAGGTGTACAAGTTTAATTTTAAATTTAAATTTCTTTTCTCATATTAATAATTTATATAAGGTAAAAATTTAATTGATTTAGAAGTGTTAAATATTATGATTTCTTACCTAAATCAAATAAGGACTTTAATTAATTTCAAATTTCTAAATATTAGAATGATAATTAAATAACAAATATTTGAGAATACAATAGGTGAAGAAATTATAATAACCAAATTTTTGTAGTGTTACAGTTTTATAGTTGAGAAAAAGAGGAAAAACAATAAACCTTTTATGATTGGTCCTTCACAAGAAAAATCTTCTGTGATCTAACAAGGCTCAGATCGAATCGCGTGAAATTTAACGATTCAAACCTAATTCAAAAATTTGAAATGTTGCAGTTTTACAGTAAAAAGGAGAAAAATAACGAACGTTGTATTTTTTTTGGTCCTTTTTGAGAAAAAATATCTCCCTTTCTTTGAAGTTGACATTCTTGTGGACGAAAATCTTCGTCTCATTCTAATTTTGAAAAAAAAAAAATCAACCCAAAACAATTCGCAATTGCAAGCAATTATATATAGCTTGTTCAAAATAAGTGTAACCCGTATAACACACATGAATCTAATTATATAATGTAAGTAGAAACTTGAAATAACTTAAGAACAACACCATGATAGTTACCTGGCTTGTTGAGTGTTGAAACTAAATTGTAGTATTCCTTATTCCTTCAATCAGAGGAAAAACTTAATATAATAGTGTTGATTAGAAGTTTTTTTCTTTTTCTTTTCAGTTATAATATAAATAGGAAAAAATTACTGGACTTATAATTTTGCTAAAACTTGAACTCATTTGGTAATTTTTGGATAGGACTCCTAATATTGTTTGCTTTTGAATCGTATGTCTTTGTTGTGTACTTTGCCATAAATAATTAGTTTTCAATATTAGAATAATAAATAAAAATTATTCAAAAAATAGTAAATGACAATTTTGTCTGTTGTTGAGTCTTTTAATGAAGGGCAAAAAGTTTAAATCACTTTTCTAATGGTCTTCGCATTTTTAATATTATATATATTTATATATTTATTTATATATATAATTTTCAAATATAATTTATAAAATATTGTGATAACAACAAATCAACACACTTTACCTTGATCAAGTGTTACGATAGCGATTATTTTATTTGAAGATTCGAACCTCATCTATCTGAATAATATTTTTATAGTCTAATACTAAATTATTAATTAAAATTGTTATAAATATAGTTATAGTTAGTTGAACCAAGGATTAATAATTGAACATAGCTATCACAAAAGTGTATTTGTACAATATAATTTATATCTAAATAAATAAGTGATTAAATTTTATTATTTTTTAATCAACTTATTATAACAAATTTAAACAAATTAACTTTACTAAATTTTACTTTAGACTTGTTTCATCGAAATAATATCTTTATAGGTCTAGTTTAATAAGTGTTGTCAATGATAAGATTCATTTTTATAACTTGTAAGTTTCAAATATAATTTTTCAAAAAATAAATGTCTATATTAATGATTCTATTAACTTCAATTTAGTAATTATAAAGAATTTAAACAAAATTTTAATATGTTTCATTCAAGCTTCATCAAATGTTTTAAGAATTTTAGAGGTGTTTATTATTCGGCTTGATTCAAATTTACCGGATCTTATTTATAAGTTTTAAATATAATTTGAATAAATAAATTATTATATCTAATTATTTTATTAATTAATATACTTAATCTAAAAAAATATATATAAATTCTTGCTAATTCTATGAAGATAGATACAAATTATTTATCGTGGATAAAAATAAATAAATATAAAATATGTATATAAATTTTAGCCATGTTTATTGCTACAAATGTTACGAAAAAAATATTGTGGTTAAATTATTTAGCAAAATAAGTTTTTATATTTAACCACGACGTATTTTGTTAGTATATTCATCTATAGATAAATATAAAATAACAAAATTTTAAACATGTCAAAACATGTTATTATTAAAACTCTGAGTGAATTTGAGAATTTCTTTCAAATATCACTTATATTTGATTTAGGACCACAAGATTACTCAACTATCACTCCTTTCCTAAAAAAATACTGAACACCTCAAAAATATTCTTCTCTCTTAGTTGACATGCCATATCATTAAAATCATATTTTTTAAATAATAAATCATTTAATTCATCAAACTCATTTACTCAAAATTATAACTTTATTCTTTTAAAAAAAAATAATGCATTAGTTTAGTTTTCCTGTTTAGAAATTCTTTACCATACTTAATCTTTATCATATTATTTTAAATTCAAATAAAATCTCTAGATAACTTATGTAATTTAGTGATATTATTTTCTTTAGAGAACAACTGATCTTTGCAGGCAATTATATATAAAAACATGAATGATTATCTAGGAAAATTAACTCTAGAAAAAAAATATAAATACCTAAGTATGAGAATTTCTTCTTAATAAATTAATATATATTTTTAAAAAGATAAAACTATTATTTTGGTTAAATGAGTTTGCGGAGTTAATATGTTTATTATTTTTTAAAAAATGATGGTTTACTGACATAACATGCTAATTAGAAGAAGAGGAAACTTTCAAGGTACTTAGTGATTTTTTGAGAAAAATATTAATAGCTGAGTGATATTATTGTCTTAGCAAAAACAAAATGTGATTTTATAAGCGACTCCAAAAATATTTATAATAATCCAAGAAAATAACTTTAGAAAAAATTTGAAAGTTTAAGTAATGATAAAAGATTTCTAAGCATGAAAAATTCTTCTTAATAATTAATATATTTTTGTAAAGAAAAGAATAAGAATATAATTTTGACTAAATAAGTTTGATGATTTAAATAAGTCTATTATCAAAAAAAAAAATTAATAACATGGCCTGTCAATTAGAAGAGAAAGAGACATATAAGATACTTGTTTTTTTTTTTTTTAGAATAGTAGTGATAGTTGAGTCATATTATTATCTCTAGAAAGATAAAAATAATAGTTTTAGGAAATTCAAAAAATATGAGTGACCATTGAGAAAAATAACCCTTGAAAAAATATATGTCAAGTTTTAGTACGAATAAGTTTTACTGAGTTTGATGGGTTAAATTGGTCTAGTCTTTTTTTAAAAAGATTTTTTTATCGACATTCATGTCAACTAAGAGAGAATAAGACTTTTGAGGTGTTTACTATTTTTTGAGGAAAAAAGTGATAGTTGAGTAAGTGATATTTGAAGAAAAAATTTCAAACTTAGTTGACTATTTAGGAAATTCACCCTTAAAACTCTATTTTCATACAATAATTTTCATATCCATTAAAAAAAAATATAAAACCAAACTAGATAAAAAATAAATAAAATAATTTAATTAAATTTCACAAAATATGTACAAAGTATAAACTATACTACATAATTAAAAGTTGAACTAAAATTAAACAACTACAAACGTAAAACAAGAAAAAATTTAACTAACAATTAATAAATAAATTTGTACTAATTAATTTTTATTTTCTTAATTATATATTACTACATTTGACAATTATTTAATTATATAATTGTCAATTAAGAAAATTAAATAATTATAAATAGAATACATAAATTATTCATTTTTATGTATTGGGATAGTTTTTAATGTATTGAAAAATGGTACAATAAATAAGGGAAAAGGGTAAAAAATACCCATCTACTTTAATTAATTGGCTAAATTTGTCCTTCGTTATACTTTGTGGCCATTTATACCCTTGCTGTCACGAAAGTTAACACATATACCCTCAAAACTAATAGTGTGCCCCAAATAGATCAAAATTAACTGATTTCAATTTTAACCCAACCCGGTTCACAAACCACCGACCCAACACCGTCCAATTTAACCCTTTTCCGTCACATTTCTCTTCCATTCTTCACCTCCTCCACCTTTCCTTTTCAACTTTCAAAGAATACAGTGCAAATAACCAGCCATGGAAGAAAAATACAGTGCAAAACTCAAATGAACTTGATATTGTATCAATATCAATATCAATATCAATATCAATATCAATATCAATATCAATATCAATATCAATACAGTGCTGATAAACGTGGACGTCGTCGAATTCCAATGCAAACCTCTGCGTCTTTTGCGGGTGTGCCGATGACTTTGAAGTGATGGTGGCGGTGGTGCTGGCTCTCCGACCTTCTTCACATACCGGCTGACGAACTAGACGGCGGCTATCGACTTTCACGCTAGTTATTGAAGATGTAGATGTGGCGATGGCTCTCCGACCTTCTTCACATACCGGCTGACGAACTAGATGGCGACTATCGACTTTCACGCTAGCTATTGAAGATATAGATGGTGGAGAAGCGATGGTCTTACAAAAATCTCATCGGAGAGGGCATCAAAGGAACTCAATATTGAGATCATCATTCTTGGACTTTGTTGCTATTCTTTTTTGGTTTCTTTTTTTCTTGCATTTAGCTCTGTATTTTCCTTTCAAAGGTGGAGGATATGAAGAAGGAAGGGAAAGAGAAAGAAATGTGACGGAAAAGGGTTAATTTGGACGGTGTTGGGTCGGTGGTTTGTGAACTGGGTCGGGTTAAAATTGAAATCAGTTAATTTTGATCAATTTGGGGCACACTGTTAGTTTTGAGGGTATATGTGTTAATTTTCGTGACAACAAGGATATAAATGGCTACAAAGTATAACGAAGGACAAATTTAGCCAATTAATCAAAGTAGAGAGGTATTTTTGACCCTTTTTCCAATAAATAAAGTAATGTTAGAAATTCAAATTTAGGATGAAAAGAATAAAAATGTCTTAAAACTGACTAGTTTATAGTGTGAATAGGATTTATTACTATTTATGACTAAATTTTATGACCAAAAAAATTTTTTCTATTAACAATGAACAAATACGCAGATTTCTATCTGCTAAATTGATCACAAAAGAACGCAAAATGTATGGTTGAATTATAATTTTGATTTGACCTCTAAAGTCTATTATGATCACACGTGATAGTAATTGTTCCGAACGAAACAATTCTACGATTATGCGACTAATTAATTGTATGATAAAATATTGCAAATACGAATTAAAAAAAAAAGGCGGCTTTGGGAGTTGCTCCGGTATGGAGAAAACTCTGTTGGGAGCGCTGCCATCTTAATAGGCCTGCAGCGCGCGATCCATATTAGTCGGGGCTCCAATGTAGGCACGGACACCGGATGAAAAAAAAAAAAAAAGACTTTAATTATATTTCATTGTTATGATTTATGAATAAATAAATTAAGTGTATTGTATTACTCCCTCCGTTCGATTTTGCTTATCACATTTTGAGTTGACACATCTATTAAGAAAAATAATTAATAATATGACAATTTTACCATAATACCTCTATTTAATGATGCTTACGTTATATCTTGAAATTAATTTGAAAAAAAAAACAATTAATGTTAAGAGTAAAATATAAAAAAAGAAGTTGTCTTGTCTTGATATTTCAAAAATTACAAGTAAAAATAGAAATCTAATTAGAAAATTAGTAACAAGTAAAAGCGAACGATTGGAGAGTATATATTTGGTCATAATTAATTCATACATTTACAATTTAACATAACAAACTTTGACGAGTGATTACTGTTGGTGCATTTTATTATTAAAATAAATTAAAGTGCATGACATTAGTAAACATATTATGGAGAAAGTGGTGTCACTATTCTTGTAACTCACCACATTATCTTTTTGAGTTAGTGGGTACAATTTGTGATAAAGATGATCATCAGTTCTTGTAACTCATATTGTCATTAGTTCTTGTAACTCTCATGACTATGTGTGAGGTACTAAGATAAATTATCCCGGGATAAAATAATAGTCCCGGGATAAACTTTTTAATACATCGTTTGATTTGGTAGTACTTGGGATAACTTATCCCGAGACTAATAATAGTCCCGGGATAAGTTATACCACATATTTGGTGGTATAAGTTATCCCACCTTAATTTATCCTTGGATAAATTATAAAATGACAAAAATACCCCCAAACCCATTACAAACACATTTCTCCAATCTTTTTCATCATCTCTAACTATTGCTTTTGAAATTGAAAAAAGATTATTGATATCTACTTGATTATCTAAAACGCATTATTATGACAAATTAAAAAGACTAAAATATCTTATTTTGGAACGACGGAAATATATGACTAAGAAAAATTAACCTCTACTTAATTGAACTTTGCATTCTTTTTCATCCCATTGCTTGTGAATTTTATAAACTTATACGTTATTTTCTTATATAAAGGATCAAAATGCAAAATTAACAAATTAAAAATTAAAATATGTTAGATTCATACATAATAAGGATCAAAACTAGGTACTATAATTTTTTATATATCCAACAAAATGTAGGTACTATAATTTTTTAAGAATAGAAAAACGGAATTCAACATCAACTTTTTCCTTCCAAGTGTTATTTTTGTGAATTGATAACACAAAAAGTTCTTACTACACAATGAAAAAGATTAATTAAAGTAAGTAGATTTTATAATAATAATTACCATTCACTAGTAATCTGTAAAATATTTTAGCAACTACAAAGGCGTTGCCTAGTTTTAATACACATTATCATTTCACAATCGACTCTATTGTTCAATTACATATTTTGAATTAAATAATTTTTTAATCACTTGAAAATTGATATTGTAAATATCAATTAAAATGAATTTTAATATTCTATATTATATGATTAATATATGTTTAAATGAAGTGACATAAACAACAAATCTTCTTTTACTTTAACAAACTTAAGTTGGAAATTTTTATTTCAAACTAAATAAGATGTAGTAAGATTTTTTTTAAACACACACGGCATAATCATGGGAAGGCACATGCAAAAAAATTAAAGCTAAATAAGATGAAAGTTTTATTTTTAAAATAAACACGATATAATCATGAAAATGCACACACAAAAAAATTAAGCTAAATAAGATGAAAGTTTTATTTTTAAGAATAAATATTTAAAGCTTGAAAAGAAATATATATAAACAAAAAAGAAGTTAAATAAGATGGGGGTATTGTGGTAATCAATTATTTTATTCTTAAAAATTACTCCATGCATATTACTTTGAAAACAACAAACCAAACACTCAGTAAAAAAAATAATCCCAGCATAACTAATCCCAGTATAACTTATCATATCATAACTTATCCAAGCATAACTAATCCCAACATAACTACATTTCCAACCAAACGACACCGTTCCTGTAACTTATATGACCACTAGTTGCATCTAACTCTTGTAACATTTGTAACCTATAGACCATTCATGTATCACTTTACTACACCACTTTCTTCCTATTCAATATAAGAGTTGAT
This sequence comes from Capsicum pubescens, assembly GCA_030864215.1. NCBI lineage: Eukaryota > Viridiplantae > Streptophyta > Magnoliopsida > Solanales > Solanaceae > Capsicum > Capsicum pubescens. The sequence goes on along the minus strand of CM061539.1, from coordinate 188,879,473 downwards.
ACCTCACCTATAAATAGAGGTTGTCTTGCATGCTATTGGATGTACAAGAAAATATGATAAGTGTGAAAAAGATTATAGTGTGTACTGTGTAGTAGTGAAAGAGAGAGTTGAGACAAAAAAATATTCTAAGTCTACAACTATATTCGCTATACAAAAGAGAGTAATTATATTAGTGAAAGAAAGAGTTGAGACAAAAGAAATATTTTAAGTCTTTAACTATATTCACTATACAAAGAGAGTAAATATATGTTGAAGGAAGGTGTTCTTATGGTGGAGATTTGGACTCTTCAACTAATCCGGAGTTGCTTGAGTTGTACATCATTGATGGGTTGTTGTATCCTGGAGGGGACAAGTCAAGAGATATACTGCTGGATCGGTGTAGACAGGGCGGACCCACATGTATATATGGGGTGCACGTGCACCCGTTAACGTCCTATATATATGTGTATATACCTTGAGAAATTGGGATATAGTTAATAGTGCACTCTAAGATGAATGGTAGTGCACCTTGGCGTGCTGGCAAAATTGCTGGAATGGGGATTTGAACTCACGACCAGTCCCTAAGGGAAACCCTCCTTGACCATTGAGCTATCATAACTGATTGTTTAAAAATGTTAAAAGTAAACTTCATATTATAAGAAGCTAAAGTTATTAGCTTAAAACTCTTATTTGTCTATATATTTATTTTTTCAATATTGTTCATATCTTTAGCGACTAATTGAATATGATAATATTCCTTAATTGACACCAAAAGTTTTTTTAACGTCTTAAGATAATAGTGGTGCTCCACAATATTATCAAAAGCAATAAGCGTAAAAAAGCTTCAAGGTCTATTGTGTTCTAGTCCAAGACTAATAATATAAGCATCAATGACAAATATATGTGCAAAAAAATTAATTTTTTTGGATAAAGTAAAATATCAATTGAAGGTGGCGGAAATGAGAATGTTGCGTTGGATGTGTGGCCTTACTAGAGGGGATAAAGTTAGGAATGAGGTTATCCGGGAGAAGGTGGGAGTGGCCTCGGTGGAGGACAAGATGCGAGAAGGAAGGTTGAGATGGTTTGGGCATGTGATGAGGAGGGGCACGGATGCCCCAATTCGGAGGTGTGAGAGGCTAGCTTTGGATGGCTTCAGGAGGAGTAGAGGTAGGCTAAAGAAATATTGGAGTGAGGTGATTAGGCATGACATGGAGCTGCTTCAGATTACTGAGGACATGACCCTAGACAGGAAGGTGTGGAGGGCGCGGATTAGGGTAGACGGCTAGTGTGAGTGTGTAGGTTATGGCTAGGTGTTAGGAGAGTTTGGGTGTGGTGGGTGCATTAGGTCTGTGAGTGCATGTTACTATTACATGGGGTACCTGTTTTCTGTTCCCCTATTCCGTATTGTTTGTATTCCTCTTATTTCCTATTTCTCTGATACTTAGGGTTATTATTTCTTATCTCTTATCTCTGTTATGCTATACATCCTGTTTCATGTCTTATTACGACCTTGGTATATTATTCTCTATCTTGAGCCGGGGGTCTATCGGAAACAACCTCTCTACTTCCTCGGAGGTAGCGGTATGGACTGCGTACATTTTACCCTCCCCAGACCTCACTTTGTGGGAATATACTTGGTTTGTTGTTGTTGTTGTTGTTGTTGTTGTTGTTGTTGTTGTTGTTGTTGTTGTTGTTGTTGTTGTTGTTGTTGTTGTTGTTGTTAGTGTTCGTCTCCTCAGAAAGCCTCATTGACAAGGGAAAGTATGTATCAGAAATTAGAACCTACGTTGCACATTAAGCGAGGCGAGCACTCAACACATGTTGAGTCTTACTTCGAGGCTTATGCACGTCTTTGACAACATCGGTGTACCCACAGACTTCAAATCCTGGGTTCGCCTCTGGATATAGATTATGCTGCAGTGGGCTTGAATCTCCTTAAAGAAAGTAAGATATCCGCGCCTCAGCTAAGAAGAATATTGTTTTAATTTCTTCATTTTTGTTAATTTTATTTCAACTGTAATCATTTATTGTAAATATGGTATATTACACCAACAATTACTAGTAAGAAGAATGCTGATGTCCATGTTCTTCGTGTGAGTCAAGGAAGTAACGAATTTTAATCCCATTATGATTGACCATGGGTGGATGTATAAAGAAGCTTACTTATAGGTTAATCTAATAAATAGTTTTTGGCCGTATATATATTTGACGGGTCACAGGTGAACATAACCTTATTATTGTTATTGTATTAATTCGAAAGTGTAGGAATTCATAAACTCTAAATCTTGTCTCTCTTTAAATTTTTGACTTAATTGTTTGAAAGAGCAATTATTGGATCCCAACAGTAGAAAGTGAGAGTCAATGTGACTTTTTTACTTTCTAACAAACATTTGAATAAAAGTAGAAAAAATTCTTATTTTCATGCACCCTATCGATCTAGAATTTCAATATATATGTGCTCTAAAGTTCACCAGAAGATCCTAGAAAGGAGTCAAATGACGAACTACATTATTATGCAAAATCTTCAAAAGATTATATTGAAGAATAAAATGAATTAAAATATTTATGTATGGATAACCGAAAGCCGAAAGGTTCGAGGAAAATTCAGATCACCATCTCATCTTAAGACTAATTGATTCTTTAACCATGCAAAACACATTGATTGATCATCATGCATGCATGCGTCTCTCAAAACTCATAATTAAAGTATCCATTTACACTGCTAGCAAAAGTGTCAAAATTCATTTAAATATGTTCACATTTTTAGCTACCTCACGCAGTTCTCATATATATGTTCCATTATTTATGCATAGGATCGAGTATTGCATGTGATGGAATAGTCGAGATTTCTTTACCTTAATAAAAAGTTTCTATCTATGAGAATGAAGAACTTCTCGGTAGGAAATAGCTATCCCTTTTAGTGGAGTTTACTACGTCGATAACATACCTAGTGTAGTTAAGTGTCCGATAGACCTCCGGCTCAAGAAAGCAATATTAAATTACTGCATTTCAGACAAGAATCGAATGATTTAAGCAAAGCAAAATGTTGGTTGGCGGTGGAGTACAGTAATAAAAGTAAAGTTAAGTAACTTTAGTGATAAAAAGAAGCATAGAATCTATGTCCACTATTCAAGATATGGGGTAAGAAAGTTAAGATGGTGAAGAAAATGTCATCAAAAGCGGAAAGGGCTTGGAAAATGAAAGAAGTATTACGAAACATCAATATTGCAACATATAATGTGCAATGTTTGTAGGTGCTTCTCAAATGTTCGCTTTAGAAGGAATAGCTGATTTTACGTAAGAGAATTGTCAAGCAGTCAAAGAACATCATAAAGGAAGTTAACGGTAGATGGACTATCAATTCACGTCAAAAAGGATCTCTACTGACGATATAATACCCCCATCCCGTCTATTTTAATTATCATTAAAAAAAACGGTCTACTAAAGCTACTACTATGCCTGAGGTCCGAGAATTAAGGACCCGCTATACGCAACTTTAAGGTTGTTTTCTAAGCAGTATAAGTAACTTATCAAATATATCGTAAAATAAGTCAAAAATCTCACTTATTTTTAAGAAAAATACTTTCCAAGAAAATATTTTCATGAAAGTTTTAATACTAAACACACCCTAATTAGATTCTAGTTTTAATATTAAAAGTTCAGCCCAATCAGAGGCGAAAGGGTAATCAACGGGTGATTTACTACCTAGAATATAATGACTTCGGACGTGGATGATCTTGAACTTTTGAACTCAGCGGAGTCTAAGTCCACATTATTCTTCCAAGCAACTCAATGAGAGATGAGTATGTAGGATTTTCATAGCAAATGAAATGGACCCTAAAATTGGCTTGGGCTAGTACAGTCTGGCAATACTCCTCCAAAGAATAACCCCAAGATCAAGATTGCAGCCTAACAACTTGTTTAATGCCTATTTGTCCTTAGTAGGAGTTGGATTTCATATGGACCGGCCCAGTAAAGAAACTAAAGGCCGGCCCACCATTTGGTCCACCAAACCTAATCCCAACATTCAAGGAAAAACGTACAAGTTTATATACTAACAAAATAAAGGGTAAAATAAATACTGTACTCTTTTTAGTAAGTATGACTATCAATTATTGTTCTCTTACTATTTTATTCCTCGAATTTTAGGTTTTATCGATCGAAGGAAGCATTAGCGTCATTGAAAAAATTGTTGACATGTTATTTTAAGATTGCGGGTTCAAAATGTGAAAATAGCCTCGTGTATAAATGTAGGGTAGGACTATGTGCAATAATTGATCTTTGGGGTCCGGCAACTCTCCTCATGGTGAAATCTTTGTGCACGCAACTATCTTTTTTTCCTAGTTTACACGTTGTTTCCTTTGTTATAATTATTATATTGTTTTTTGCTATTATTGTTCTGTTCCTCTTTGATTTTAGCTTGACTTCTTTACTTTTATATTTGCGTTACATGCTTTTCTTCACAAGAAAGGAGTAAGATTGTGTATACATCATCCTATTCAAAACCCACTTATATAATTCCATTGAATATGTTTTATTGTAGGTATAAAAAAGAGATTTTACTGAATTAGGTTAAGTTCTACATATGTTGACAAGATTTTTTAGAAAATCGAGTGAAATTGACCTATAATTTAACCGTTCATATTAAGAGTGGTACGATTATCTGAAAAAATGTTGACAACTTAGTATAATCAATTAAATTTAATAGATAATGTAAAAATTCATTTTAATATCAAATGTAATTTAAATCATTCCCGAAAACATTCTAGATAGAACGGATCTAAGAAATAGAGAAATGATACTGAAATTATAATAAATGCTCGGGTAATGCTAAGTTTTCGAAATATAATATGTTAACTTAATCACTATATGTTGATTAGAATAGTTAAGAAGGAAAACCAACGTAATAGTTCTTTTTTTAGAGAAAAGAAAGATACTAGTAGTATTTTTTTTAAGTATTCCAATTTGATTTTCAAAATCAAAAACAAAATATTATTCAATACAGCAAGAAAAAAAAATTATTTGTGTGATAGTTCAAATTTAGGACTATTTAGCGAAAGCAAATAAATAATTCTATACCTTTTGGGAATTATAATGTCAAGAAAAATCCTTCCAGAGAAAAGAAAACAAGAAGAACAGGCCAAACATTAAATTGAGAAATGAATATAGTGAACAGAAATATGTACAATATATTTCCAAATTATAAGTTGATGATTTATTAGTGTGTTTACCTTCTTATCTCTTTTTTACTAATATTGGATATATTTCTATAAATTTATTTAGTCATTTATTGCATTTAAGGACTGCATATATTCATATATTTTTTCCTCTCTTTTTCTTATTTGATGTTTAAAAACAACGAAATTTATTTTCTATTAATTATAAATACCTGATTGATGCCAAAATTCTAAAATGAAATACTAACTTGAAAGAAAGAAATTACAAAGAGCCAAATTCTTTTTTGGATGAAAATAAAGCATAAAGAAGTACCTACAAGCATGAAAGCAGAGAGTATTGGAGGTCAGAGTTCTTGCTTTATAATTTGCACTGCTCAAATGAAGGATTAGTGTCCAATGAGTATTGATTATTCAGTAGACAACAAAAAGAAAGAATTGTGAAATTAGGGTGAACAATTAGAAGAAAAGAAAGAATTTATTAAGTAATTTTAACTTTGATTTTAAAAAATTCTCTGGGCTTATGTCCCATAATGAACACGCACAGCGTTAAAGACCTCTTAAGCTAATACCTCAAATATTGAGACTTAAGCTCTGCCAGTACGTTGCATTGCAGTGCGTCTCTTTCTGAAACTCGTTCTGAAAACATCTTTTATAACACTAATTTTAATATAACTAGTATATGTACTTGTATGATGCACGAATAATATTCACATATTATTTTTAATTGCTTTATATTGAAGTATCTGATTCGAGCATGTTAAATTGATCATATATACTTTAAGAAAATTAGCTATCATATTATTCCTGAATAAATTACGAAAAAAATTAAAATATCAACCTCCACCCCCTACCCCCACCTGTACATCCATCTCCACCCCGACTTTTTTTGATCTTGCAAATCCTCTCTTTTCCGCTTTCTAAGGAATGTCAAGCCTGTCTGGCACAGCAATGAACCGCGGCGAACCCTCAGACTATGGTGAAAAGTGGTGGGTGTCCACTAACGGTCATTCCTGGCTCGGCTCCGATAACGCAATTCCGGGAGGAGTCGGTAGTTGGGCACTGGATGTGGATGAAAGTGACGACTTGACTTGGTCAGTCAGTCATTCTTAACTCTTTCCTTGTGATACAATCCTGAATCCTTGAAAATCCCAGCCAAGGGTCTTCGAATAGGAGAAGAAAGGCAGAGGTCCCTATGTCACTGACTGGCAGTTCATACCATCCATACATAATGTTTTGATCTAAGATTTCAATTCTTCCGTGTTTCAGCAGTAACATATTCTTCCATGGAAGCCACCATCATTCGCAAGGCTTGCTTTACGTTCGTTGTTGGGACGGGTTCAAACTGGACTGAGCTCGAAGGCAGATGGAATGGCACTTTCTTTTTCCGAATACCAAAAGGTTCGAAGAAGGAAGGCGTATAAGAGTATATAACCAACCTACCCTTCTGTATAACCTATTCGCATTAGTGAGGGCGTGGTTGGTGTGTCACTGGGTCGGTGGGGTCGTTTTTCCTTTCTCTATCGTGCGACGAAGCGGGTTCTATTTCTTATTATTATATAATAGAAACTATAAGAAAAATGGATAGATTCGCTTTCTTTTAACCGGCTCCTTCTTCTTTGTCCTTTTTAAAAACCAGAAGGGAAGAAAGAGCCCTGAACGGCTTTGGCTTTCTTTTTCTACTCGACCGATGGCTCGGGCCCTCCCGGAAGGAGGCCTTCTTCGCCTTCCACCTAAGCTGCGCAGGAAAGCCTAAAGTAATACACTCTCGCAGGGCCGTATATTCTTCGTGTTGATCAATGATGATTACAATATTGGGTACCCCTGTCATATATTTAATCCCGCCCAGATATGTTTGCAAGCGAGGATTTGGTGGGATCTACAGATGTAGTGGCTGGTGAGCCGCTTCTTCTTCTTCCACGAAGATTCAGACAAAACCGAGCTTGGATAGAACTAAACAAGATTTGGTGAACGAATACAAAGGTCAAAGGCTTTATTATTGAGAAAGTAAAAGGAGTATTTTTCCCTCTGCCTCAGTCTGTCTCGCGATACCCTCTACAGCTTGACCCGCGACAGTCCCTTGACCAACTCCAGGTCCAATAGAAGCAAGCCCTACGGCCAATCCAGCAGTAATAAGGGAAGCGACAGAAATCCGTGGATTCATGATGACGTTCCTCGTACCAAAAAAAAGAAATGGTTAATGATACAATCAACAAATGAATTATGACTTAATTATTCCCTCGCTAGGACTCATCCAGTCGAAGTAACTAAGAACTTCGGATTGAAGTAATAAGATTATTGAATCATCAGAACTACTTCGATATATCTTTTTGACTTTTTAGCCACAGAGTTTTTGTGAACCCAGATGACTTTCGTTCTCCCATTTCTTGTTCTTGGTTCGAACTATTAGTTGAATTATTTCTTGATTTCATCCGTTTATTCATTCAATTCAAAGTCACAAGGGGACAGAAGGACTTCTAGTCTATTAGAATCCCCTAGGGTAGCAGTTAATACGAATAAGAGAAACTCTATTATAGCCATTTCTGTACATTCAATGTACTCTACGAATAGAGAAATACATAGAGTTGAACATAGTAAAATAAGTAATTGAAAGATTTCGTTGAAATTGGAAATTTCCTGAAAAGATAATCATAGGTTCTTCTCTCCATCGGAACAATAGGGACGTTATGCTCATTACTAAACTTGTTGAAGAGATGAAATATAAACAAGGTATATCTTTTTTATCAGAGGTTGAATCGATCATCAGAAGAAGAATTAGGCCCAAAATTAAGATACATTCTGGGAAAATCAAACTTCCATCGAAGAGAAGCAAAAATTTTCTTAGACTCAGAGATTTCATTTGTTGGCCTTTAACTGGATTTACAAAATAGGCTTTTATCACAGCCTTGATCACAGGATGGGAAAAGTACCGGCCTGGACCCCAAAAAAGAGATCACCATCAGGACCGGTACTGCTACTAGATTACCCTCTGTAAAGTAAACACTTTCAAACTAGCCAGCATTCGGTGGGTGATTCAAGAAGTGACTTTTCATTATTTAGAAATTCATAATAATGAAAATTGACTAAACAAATGTTCAACTTTATAACTAAGTATAATGATAATGTATTATCCAGTTAGTTACTTTTTTTATTACAAATCAAAATACAATTCTCCCCTTAAATATGAATACTAGATTGGAGTTTTACAAAGCCCCTTATCGGATTTGAACCTATGACTTACGCCTTACCATGGCGTTACTCTACCACTAAGTTAAAAGGGCCTTTTTTATTTAATTCCGAAATTATTCACTATGTGGATAAAATATCTATATGTACATATATTATAAACATAAGTATATATGCATTAAATACGTGCAGTAGATACATAGTGTCTAGTGGCTCATGAATTTACCTAGGAAGTCTAGGAGAAAATACAATGAAATGTTTCAAGACCGACTCGAATTGCTTTTTTTCTTTTATTGAATTGATCCCACTAGAACAAAATTCACTTGATTGATACATGTACATACACCTAGAAATTCAACATAAAATTCAAGATATTTCATCGAATTATGGAATGAAGAGATTCTTTGAGAACTATTTCCCAAAGCCGTGCAAGAATAATTGTATGGCATTTGCATTTTGTTTTCTGCCCGGACAAAAAGACTTTCTACGAAAAGAACTAGAATATTCCAACAACGAATTAGAAAATTCAATTCCTATATTCTTTCTTATTTTGAGCTTGAAAGAAGAACTGGTAGGCTTGGCACCCTAGGCCCCTTTTCCGGAGAAAGAGAGATCAGGTGGTTAGAGTACTCGGATCGCTCCGGTACGATGGTTCCCCGGGGTGAGGGTCCACACTCATTTCCGTTACGAGAATGAAATGACGCCCCAGCTTGACCCTCAAGCTTGAATGAGCTCTCTAACCGGTTAAAAACTTCCAACAGACACTCCACTCAGGGAAGCAGAGCTCAGATCTGAGCAATTCTTCCCCTTGCTTTCGAGCCGGAGCCTACTGATTTAAGGCCTCCGCCCGATCCCGAATGCACATATAGCGTGGGTAGCTTACTTCCAAGCCACTGGAAGGCCCCCTCGTTACCGTACGTGCGACTCTCACCCTCAACCTCCCCAAAAAGAGTTCATTCATTGTTGTCTTGGGGAACCTGAAATGGAATCGGTTCAAGAACCAACCACGCTTCGGGGAGTTGAAAATAAGCATAGATCCAGAGATTCCCGAATAGGGCAACCTTTCGAACCACCCCCTACCCCACACCGCTCAATTTAAAAAAAAAAAAAATATATCCCTCGTACACGCATCCACCCCCCACACCATAATTTCATATCTCTAATTTGTTGTATTTCAATGTTTTCGGGTAAAAAAATCTGTAATTTGACACAATAACTTCAACACTAGTTTAAGTTTAAAACAAGAACACTATGAAGTACAACAACACCCTCAACACAAGATCAAAGTGATCTTTCTAAAAAATATATTTTATTTTTTCAGAAATTAAGATGAAACAGAAATGTAAAGCCAAATCCCCCGAATTCACGGAGTGTCCTTAAGAAATAATTTCCCTCACTGTACCCGAGGTTTTGGAATCTTCCTCCCAGGATAAAATGGCTTTCAATCCAACTATAGTGGTACCTTAAATAATTTGATTCGTCGAACTCAATCAACAATTTGATTGATCACAAAGAATGTTTTGAAGAAAAGAAGAGTTTATATTTCAGAAAAAATTTCATACCAAAACCTGTGGATAAATGCAGGTTTATAAAACCGTCATGTGCCCTTTCCGAAAGGTGGCACTGGTTCATCTGAAAAGGTGTATCCTTTGGAAGAGTCATGTCTGTTCATTCGAAACATTGTGTCTTTTTCTGAACAGACACAACTATCTCAACATTCACTCATTTTTCAAAATAATATATCTTTTCATAAAAGGTTGTGTCCCTCTATTTTTCATTCACACCAATTGAACCCAACAATCCCCCACATGAATGAGGAATGACTATTCTTTATAAAACTTTACGAAAAAATATGTGATCATCAAACAAAGACTGATTGCATTAGGATAAGTGGGTTTCCCTTTGAACTTTCCGTAGTGAACATGCATCGGATGCATTCGGTTAATTGGTAGATTTGATATCTTTGAACCGTTGAGCTTTAATGTACACCTAGACAACACATGTTACAAAATCAGCCTTTTACCATTTATGGTTCTCACAGTTTTGTTCTTTTCAGCCATAAACACGTCCCGATTTTATGAGAGCTTAGAGAATAGGCCTTTACTAACATTCTCCTTGAAGCGGCTTCCACTTCGCCCTCACATAGGTGATTTCTAAACGTTCAATCATATAGATTAAACTATTTGGTCAAATCTGCCAAATTTAGATAATCATTAAAAGGTTTTTCATCTTAAGTCTTATCCTTGTTTACTAAACATTGTCTACATCATGAGAATGGGTTGGTATTTTGACAATGTTGAACCTGTCAGACACAACTTTGTTTGATCTCCTTGAACCTAGATCTTGGGATCTCCAGTCTGCTAGGTAGAGTTACCGTCATGCTGACTTGTCCTAGACCTTAAACCCATTCCCTTGGATGTTCTCTCAACTACTTCTCTAGATAGGCCTTTTTTAAGTGGATCCGACATATTATCCTTTGACTTCACATAGTCAACAGTGATAATTCCACTAGAGAGAAGTTCTCTAACGGTATTATGTCTTCGTCTTATGTGATGAGATTTAATTTACCGTTGTACATCATGCTCTCTGCCCTACCTATCGTCGTTTGGCTATCACAGTGTATACATACTGGTGCCACTGGTTCGGGCTAATAAGGAATATCTTTCAAGAAATTTCGGAGTCATTCTGCTTCTTCACCGACTTTATCTAATGCGATAAATTCAGATTCCATTGTAGAGCGAGCAATACAAGTCTGTTTTATGATTTTCAAGAGACCGATCCTCCATCGATAGTAAATACATATCCACTTGTGGATTTTACTTTGTTCGATCCGGTGATCTAATTTGCATCACTATATCCTTCAAGTACCGCAGGATATTTATTATAATGCAAAGTGTAGTCTTTAGTGTATATAAGATACTCCAAAACTATTTTCATTTTCATCCAATGAATTTTATTAGGATTACTCGTGTACCGACTCAACTTACTAATAACGCATGCTATGTCTAGTCGTGTATAATTCATTATATACATTAAATATTCCAATACTCTTGCGTACTCCAATTGTGAGTCACTTTCACCTTTATTCTTTCGAAGTGCAAAGCTCACATCCGATGGGGTCTTGGCAATACAAAATTCCATATACTTGAATTTGTCAAGTACCTTTTTGATGTAATGAGACTGTGACAATGCCAACCCTTGTGGAGCTCTATGGATTCTTATCCCTAAGATCACATCCGCAACTCCAAGGTCTTTCACATCGAACTTGCTCTCGAGCATTCGTTTCGTTGCATTTATGTATGAAATATCTTTATTGATGATCAATATATCATCCACATATAAACACACAATGACTTGGTGATTTGGAGTGCCTTTAATATAAACACATTTATCACATTCATTAATTTTGAATTTGTTTGCCAATATGATTTGGTCAAACTTTGCTTGTCATTGCTTAGGTACTTGTTTTAGTCCATAAAGTGACTTAACAAGTTTACACACCTTATTTTCATTTCCTGGAACCACAAAACTCTCAGGTTGTTTCATGTAAATTTCTTCCTCCAATTCTCCATTTAGTAATGTTGTTTTCACATTCATTTGATGGATTTCAAGACCATATACCGCCGTCAAGGCAATTAACATTCGAATCGACGTTATCCTTGTTATCGGCGAGTATGTATCAAAGTAATCAAAGCCTTCTTTTTGTTTGAAGCCTTTTACTACAAGTCTTGCCTTGTATTTCTCAATAGTACCATCCGTTTTCATTTTCCTTTTGAAGATCCATTTAGATCCTAAAGGTTTGTTTTCTAGAGGAAGATCAACCAATTTTCACGTATGGTTGCTTAAGATTGAATCAATCTCACTATCGACTGCCTCTTTTCAAAAGGATGAGTCCGAAGATGCCATCGCTTTCTTAAATGTTTGAGGCTCATTTTCTAAGAGAAATGTTACAAAATTCGATCCAAACGAAGTTGACGTTCTTTGACGTGTACTACATCTTGGATTCTCATCATTATGTATATTCTCACTTGGTTCATCTCGAGGTCGTTTAGACCCTCCAATATAATAGACTGTTCATGTCTAGTTTTATACGGATAAATATTTTTAAAGAATTCAGCGTTATCTGATTCAATTGCCGTATTTTCATTAATATCAGGATGTTCGAATTTATGAACCAAAAACCGACATGCTTTACTACTTTTAGCATTTCCTATGAACACACAGTCCACCATCTTAGGTCCTATCTTAACCCTTTTAGATATAGGAACTTGGACCTTTGCTAGACACCCCCACACTTTGAAATATTTCAAGTTGGGTTTCCTTTCTTTCCATTTTTCATAAGGAATTGATTGTGTCTTACTATGGGGAACTCTATTGAGTACTCGATTTGCTGTAAGGATAGCCTCCCCCCACAAACTTTGCGCTAAACCTGAACTTATAAGTAAGACATTCATCATTTCCTTCAAAGTTTGATTTTTTCTTTCGGCAATTTCATTAGATTGAGGTGAATACAGAGTCATAGTTTGATGGACAATTTCATTCTCTACACATATTTCGGCGAAGGGAGATTCATATTCTCCACCCCTATCACTTCTTATAGTTTTGATCTTTTTCTCTAACTGATTTTCAAATTCAAATATAATATGTATGTGTTAAAAGAAGATCAATTTATTATTCTTCCTTATCCATAATTTTTCAAATAAAATACATATTTATCTTATAATGTATATATTTGAATTAAGAGAAAATCTGAAATCAATAAGATTAATTCACATGTTATTTTCTTTTAAAAAAAAGTTTTCACTTTTTTTTTCTTCTGTCACTATAACTATGTTCTACCCACTACTACAATTTATTTATTTATTTATTTATTTATTATTATTATTATATTCAGTACTACTACTACCATGTCTGTTTTAAAAAATAACTAAAAGTACTACTACGTACTAAGTGTGTACTACTATTATTAATATTAGTTATATTAATATTTTTATCTATTTTTTTCAATATTTTTTAAAATTAAATGCATATTTATCATTATTATTATTATCATCAATAATTTTTATCTTTCCCTAATATGTAAATAAATTATATTTAAATATATTTTATAACATTTAAATTTTATAAGAGATAAGTTTGAAATAGTATATATCTATTAGAACTCTTTAATTGTTAGTTTCTATTTTTAAGATAATGAAAATATTTGTTGTAAAAGGATAATTTATTCAAATTCAAATATTTAATTTCTCAATTCAAAATTTTTATTATAATATTTTTAATTTTGTCTTAAAATATTTTTTAATATTGTCTTAAAAATTATCACGTGGCTATTTTGGTAGCTTGACACGTGGCATCTTGTCTTGCTTATGTTTTGCTTTTATTATTACTATGTACTACGGGTGTACTACTATAATAATATTACTTGTTATCTTAATATTTTTAATATTTTATTTAATATTTAAGAATTTTTTTAGAACATGAAAAGGAAAAAGTTTATGAATAGTAAGAGCTCATTTATTATATTATATTATTTATTTATTTGTTACTTTAGTATTATTATATTTTTATTTTTATTTAATACATTATTTTTATTATTATTAATGTATATTATAAAAATAGTAGTAAATATTATAAATTTAGGAAATATTAAGAATTTAGAATTCCATTCCCATTCAAATTCTATTTAAATTCAAATTTAAATATTATATTATATCAATTTGTTATAAGAAGATCATTTTATTATTCTTACCTTATCCTTAATTTTTTCAAATTAAATGCATATTTATTCTATAATTTATAAATTTTAATTAGAAATTTTTTTTGAAGTCAATCTAAATAATTTTTTTATTTATTATAATTATTATATTTATCCCTACTACTACTTATCAGTACTAACACATATTGTTTACTATTGTTTATTATTTATTTATTTATTTATTTATTTATTTATTTATTTATTTATTTATTATTATTAGATGGATCAATCCATGTAGTGACAATAACAACCTTGGCTTTGTACGCTTGTCATCGAGATCTTAATAAGAGTACAACATGATTAATAATAAAAATTCGTAAAAATATCAGTCACAAATTAATTTGAAATTAAAACGTAAATATTATTGTTTGTTGGCATACTTAAGTTAGAGACTCTAATGTTTACCCCAAAAAAAAAGTTAGAGACTCTAAGAGAAGTTTATGGGGACCAATCCCATACAGAAAAACATGCATTTTAAATATTAATTGTACTTTATTTTTTCAATTATAATGTTATTATATTTTTTTCTTTAAATATGATTTGATAAATATTACGTGATACTTAACATTTTAGTATCATATACGACGAAAAAATATGAACATTTATTTTAATAAACTAATAGTATAAAATGGTAATAAAAGTTAGCATTTAAAAACCTAATATACGACTCAAAATCTTAAGATAAACGTAATTTCATCTTTCATTTATATAATCAAATGTATTATTTTTATCAAAAATCAAACAAACAATATTAAAATAACAAATTACTTACTTGAATTTGGGCCTGTATATACAAAAGAAAAATAGCCAATAATATGATCATCACTCATCTGCATATAAAAATGAAGAAATTAAATCAAAAGTATTTCAAGAAAATGAATAATATGAAGAATGCAACAACAGTAAAAAAAAGAGAGGAAAGTTTAGTGTGTACATCATTGCAGGAGTATATATAGAGAGATTAGGAAGTTAACTTCACTCCAATTCAAATTTGAATTTGAAATTTAAATGTCATAATAGTTGATTACATATAAAAGATTTTTTTTTGTGCAATGATAACAAACTAAAAATCTGTAACAATCAAATAATTGTGCATCTGTTCATAATACAACTTATACTGACCTCTATTCCTCAATCTATAAGAGACAAATAATCACTCGAAAAATAGTTTTAAAAACAAAAAGGAAAGAAGAGAGGGTGGTAGAAGAAAAGAAAAAAAAGAACAAAGGGCAGGCCAGTGCATTTAAAAGATACTATTATCCTATTTCTATGTACGACGTAGTAAAAAAGAGATTTTAAGAAAATAGAACTCTACTTCAATTTAAATTTCATTTAAATTCAAATTCAAATTCAAATATAATATGTATTTATTAAAAGAAGAACAATTTTTTATTTTTTCTTATCAATAATTTTTCAAATACAGTACATACTTATCTTATAATGTATATATTTGAATTAAGGAAAATATTTGAAATCAATAAGATTAATTCACATGTTATATTCTTTAAAAAAAAATTCTCACTTTTTTTTTCTTCTATCACTATAACTAAGTTCTACCCACTACTACAATTTTATTTTATTATTATTATTATTATTATTATTATTATTATTATTATTATTATTATTATTATTACTATTCTGTACTACTACTACCACGTCTGCTTTAGAAAATAACTAAAAGTACTACTACGTGCTAACTACTATTATTAATATTAGTTATATTAATATTTTTATCTTTTTATTCAATATTTATAAATATTTTTAAAAATTAAATGCATATTTATAATAATTATTATTATAATTAATAATTTTTATGTTTTCCTAATATGTAAATAAAATATATTTAAATATATTTTATAACATTTAAATTTTAAAAGAGATAAGTTTGAAATATACTATGTATTATTGTTTATACTGGTTATATAGATATTAAAGAGATATTAAGAAAATAGAACTCTACTTCAATTTAAATTTTATTTAAATTCAAATTCAAATTCAAATATAATATGTATTTGTTAAAAGAAGATCATTTTATTATTCTTCCTTATCTATAATTTTTCAAATAAAATACATACTTATCTTATAATGTATATATTTGAATTAAGAGAAATATTTGAAATCAATAAGATTAATTCACATATTATTTTCTTTTAAAAAAAAGTTCCCACTTTCTTTTTTCTTCTATCACTATAACTATATTCTACCCATTACTACAATTTATTTATTTATTTATTAATTTATTATTATTATTATTATTATTATTATTATTATTATTATTATTATTATTATTCAGTACTACTACTACCATGCCTGTTTTAAAAAATAACTAAAAATACTACTACGTAAGTGTGTACTACTATTATTAATATTAGTCATATTAATATTTTTATCCTTTTTTCAATAGTTATAAATATTTTTAAAAATTAAATGCATATTTATCATTATTATTATTATCATCAATAATTTTTATCTTTCTCTAATATATAAATAAATTATATTTAAATATATTTTATAACATTTAAATTTTATAAGAGATAAGTTTGAAATAGTATATATCTATTAGAACTCTTTAATTATTAGTTTCTATTTTTAAGATAGTGAAAATCTTTTTTGTCAAAGGATAATTTATTCAAATTCAAATACTTAATTTTTTAATTCAAAATTTTTATTACAATATTTTTAACTTTGTCTTAAAATATTTTTTTATATTGTCTTAGAATTTTCCACGTGGCTATTTTAATAGCTTGACCCGTGGCATCTTGTCTTGCTTTTATATATATAGAGATAATTTTTCAAATAAAATACATACTTATCTTATAATGTATATATTTAAATTAAGATAAATATTTGAAATCAATAAGATTAATTCACAGATTATTTTCTTTTAAAAAAAAGTTTCCACTTTTTTTTTCTATCACTATAACTATGTTCTACCTATTACTACAATTTATTTATTTATTTATGTATTTATTTATTTATTTATTTATTATTATTATTATTATTATTATTATTATTATTATTATTATTATTATTATTATTATTATTATTATTCAGTACTGCTACTACCACGCCTATTTTAAAAAATAACTAAAAGTACTACTACGTAAGTGTGTACTACTATTATTAATATTAGTTATATTAATATTTTTATCTTTTTTCAATATTTATAAATATTTTTTAAAATTAAATGCATATTTATCATTATTATTATTATCATCAATAATTTTTATCTTTTCCTAATATGTAAATAAATTATATTTTATAACATTTAAATTTTATAAGAGATAAGTTTGAAATAGTATATATATCCATTAGAACTCTTTAATTATTAGTTTTTATTTTTAAGCTAATGAAAATTTTTTTTGTAAAAGGATAATTTATTCAAATTCAAATACTTAATTTTTCAATTCAAATTTTTTATTACAATATTTTTAACTTTATCTTAAAATATTTTTTAATATTGTCTTAAAAATTGTCACGTGACTATTTTAATAGCTTGACACTAGACATCTTGTCTTGCTTATGTTTTGCTTTTATATATAGAGAGAGATTCATTGGTGACATCTTATCTTGCTTATGTTTTGCTTTTATATATATAGAGAGATTCATTGGAGTCAAATAGCATTACTTAAGATGGCGGAGCCACGGCGATGAAGGGTGGTCAGATAAATATCCTTTGTCGAAAAAAAATTTCGAGTATATAAATTTTGCATCAATAACTCATATTTGAACTTTGGCAGATGCAATGATTTTTTTCTTTTTTTTAAACAGTTCTATGTCTAAGAAAAAATATGAACGCCCTTAACCAAAAGTCTGACTCCGCCACTGTTCAAGAACGAAGAAGAAGATGACACACACGCCTTACAGAGGAGTATTTCTGGAATTGTGTGCTCTGCAAAAACAAAAGGAAAAAAAAAAGGGCCAAAACAAGTGAAGTGCAATCACAAAATAAATGATCAATCATCAAGTGTCTCTGATTTAAAAATATAGGATTCCTGAATTCGAGATAACGCTGCGTTAATTCAATATTAAATGCGTGCAACTATATATCACATTAAAGCATCCCTATTCATTCATGAAGTGTCAAGCAGCGAAGAATCCATGGAAGATAGCAATGGCCATTCATTCCGTAAGGTCAAACAACGTTTCAACGATCGATCCCAGGTACGTACATATTTGAATTTAAATTTTGTGTACAAAATATTGCCTATGAGGTAAACTTGACTTGACTTGACTTTCTGCTATTGGAGGACCTAATTATATTTTTTTCTTTTTTAATTTTTGAGTAACCTGTCAAGTTAATTGATAGTGTTGGGATGTACAGAACTTAAACTCGTTCTGTTAATCTGTTTTTTATTTTTCTTGTGTTCGTTCATGGTGAGCTTTATTGCAGTTTACGTGTTTGAAGGATTGCCTGTATCTTCTTTTGTAGAAAACGAAGGAGAAGACGAAACAGATGTTGTCAAAACAAGCAGAACATATTGCAAAACGGGCCGAGGAACATGGACGATTCATTAACAAGGTTAAATATCCAACGTCACTATTACATGCATATTAAATACTATTTCCGAAGATCAATTTAAGTTAGATATTAGTCTAAACTCTGATGAATAAATACTATACATATCAATAATCAGTCCAAACTAAACTAATTAAATTTCTTGAATCTCCTTTAAATTTATGACTTAATTGTTCGAAAGAGCAATTATTCGATCCCACCAGTAGAAAGTGAGAGTCAATGTAACTTTTTTTTACTTTCAAACAAACATTTGAATGAAAATAGAAAAAATATCTTAATTCCACATGCATCCAATCGATCTGGAATTTCAATATATATGTGCTCTAAAGTTTACCAGATCCTAGAAATTAAGGAGTCAGATGACGAATTACATTATTATGCAAAATTTTCAAAAGACTATATATATTGAAGAATAAAATGAATTAAATAGTTTATGTATGGATAACCGAAAGCCGAAAGGTTCGAGGAAAATTCAGACCATCTCATCCAAGGCTAATTGATTCTTTAAACCATGCAAAACACATTGATCATCATGCATGCATGCGTCTCTCAAAACTCATAATTACTTAAGAATCCATTTACACAGCTAGCAAAAGGGTCAAAATTCATTTAACTATGTTTACACTTTAGCTTCCTCGCGCAGTTCTCATATATATGTTCCATTATTTATGCATAGGATCGAGTATTGCATGTGATGGACTAGTCGAGATTTCTTTACCTGCTTTTACTGTGTTTTGAGTTGAACCAAATCTTTGTCTACATTATGATACTGCCTTTCTTTAAAGTTGAATTTATTGGAGTAGTGATGTTTGCAGGTGACTCATCTGATGGGTGTTCTTGGTTTTGGGGCATTTTGCTTTATTTTGGGTGCAAGTGAGTGAAACTGCTTGTCTTCCTGAATTTTAATAATATATTCGCTTTCTTTTTGACCGTTTAATGGCTGGTTCAATGCTCGGGGTCTAAGGATATTCGATATGTTTACTGTTTGATCTATGTCATCTTTGTTCCTCTGAGATGGATCTATTATAGATACAAGAAATGGCATTACTATCTTGTGGTAAGCTCACCTTTACCACTACTATTTCTGTTTCTCATCTGTTAGTTGAACGCCTATGTAAAAGACATATATATCATGTAGTTAAATTTGCACTTTGAAATTTTGAGTTTGTTGCTTGATGTACTTTCACACTCTTTTAATCTATTTTTTCGTATATTTATTTTTGTTTTGCTAAACAAATGCAAAATAAAGATCTTAAATGAAACGGTATGATTTGGATCCCAAATCTTTCAGGTCCTAATATTTCACTTCCTAATAGGAAGGAATTCAATCTTTAAAGCATGGGAATAAAGTTTCTGTTCCTTCCGCGTCTAGTTATTCCTGGTCGTTAGGAAAATGATTTGAATTCGGGCTTCTTATTTTGCAGGACTTCTGCTATTATGCTAACACAATATTCTTAATCACGCTTCTGGCTTTTCCTACTAAGGAGAAGCTGTTCATGGTTTGCTTCTCATTTGCAGAGGTAAATATCTTATATTTGATTGGTCCTTAATGCTAACTTTAAGATTTGTGTACACGTTTTTATTGTCTTTCATTTAATTGCAGGGACCTCTAGCATGGGCATTGATTGTTTGGCGGTGTAGCTTAGTGTTCAGTTCAGTTGATAAAATTGTCAGTGTCTTCATACATCTTTTACCTGGTAAGTAGGGCATTCTTTTGTTTTCCTATTGCGGGCAACAATAACCTATTCACACCCACCATGATAGACTACTACAGTGGAGTATGGACTAAAGCAACTTCCACTCTAAATATAAGAGAATGTCTTACTTCAGATATACTCATGCTTATATATAGTTGAGGCCCTGTCATTCTCCATATTTTGGTCGTGGACTCATTCTAAGGATCTGAATTTTGATTTCGGTGTTGCTTTATAACTTCTAGTAGATTTCATGTTGTGTTGTCCTTTCAGAGTTCTCATTTCTCTGCTCTTTGATTACTACATAGCTTGGTATTGGCTATTTTTTGTTTCATTATCAAAGTATTTCACTCAAGGTGTAATTGCTACCGAGGATTAGTTGTGTAAATATTACTTTTAGAGGGAAAAAAAGGTGATGAAATGAGGTTTATTAATATTCCCCTCCTGAAGAGTGTATTTGTTTGCGTCACAAGATGTTTATGTGACCACTGTATTACGTATGATATATCTTTTGGGATCGTAGTTTTACTTTTTCAATGAATGAGATAGTATGCCTGTTTTATCTCCACATTAATATTATAGAACACTGGGTTGGTTTAAATCGATTACCTCGAACTATTCTCTGATCTGCAGGGTTAGTTTTCTTTACAATTCGCTGGTGGGATGCTGAGTTTTTTGGAGCTATGCATCCTGAAGGGACTCCAGAACGAGCATCATGGCCTTATGTAGAAAGCCAATCCTACCTTTGGACTTGGCTATTTTGGGTTCCATTAGCTGCATACTTTCTTTGGCAAGTTCTCTATTATCTCATAGTAGATGTCCTACGTCGACAGAGATTTCTGCGCGACCCTGAAGTCATGACATCTTACAGGTAGTTGTTTTAGTGTTGTTATTTTTTCAGCCTGTGATGATACCTCTTTTTGGTGCATCTACCTTTCTTCTTCCATTTGTCCCTTCTTGTGCTAGTTTATGAATGTCACATGGGTCATTCATTATCTTTAGTTTTTTTCCTGTCTGTTGTATATATTGTGGTTGGTGTTGATTCTGTTATTTTCGTCATTTGGTAGTGAGCTCTCCAAAAAAGCAAAGAAAGCGAACAATGCATGGTGGCGCGCGTTAGTGGTTTGCTTGGGGATCAGAATCGCTTGTTTATGTATATTCTGCTTCAGGCCATATTTACGATAGCAACTACAGCGCTCACAGTGCCCATATTTCTGTCATATAAGTTGCATGTTTTATTCCAAATTTTCAAGGTTTCAGCGTCTATATGGAATGGTGGAAACTTCATGCTAGATGTGATGCCTAGGCAAGTGACTCTCAACTCAAGTCAAGGAGGAAAAGGAAAAAAATCGAAGATGCCAACCGTCTCCAACCAGAACGATCAGACTTCTTTGCATGAGAGCACAGTGGAAACTAATAATGCATCTGTAACAGTCCGGTCTGAATTAAATTGAATGAATGCATAGAGGCGGTGAAACTCTAGGTTCTCTCATAATGATTACAAATCTGTCTTTACTATGTTTTGCTTACTTGTTAGTTTGGGGTTTTAGTTCACAGTTGAAATATAATTTGTAGGTGTTTCTCAAATGTTCGCTTTAGAAGGAATAGCTGATTTTACGTAAGAGATTTGTCAAGCAGTCAAAGAACATCATAAAGGAAGTTAATGGCAGACTTGTCGACAAGATAGAAAGACAGATGGACTATCAATTCATGTCAAAAAAGATCTCTACTGACATTATAATACTCCCTCTTGGTCTATTTTAATTATGATAAGCAGTAAAGCTTTTGCTCTATCTGGGGTCCGGGAAGTAAGGGCCGATCACGGTATACACAGTGTTACTTGGTATTTTTGTTAAGGATACGCGATCTAACTTATCAAATATTGTAAAATAAGTCAAACATCTCACTTATTTTCAAGAAAAATATTTTTCATGGAAGTTCTAATACCAAACACACCCCAATTAGATTTTAGTTTTAATGCTAAAATTTCAGCCCAATCAAACCGAAAAGGTAATCAACGGGTGATTTACAAGAACATAATGACTTCGAACGTGGATGATCTTGAACTTTTGAATTCAGCGGAGTCTAAGTCCACATTATTCTTCAAGCAACTCATGAAATGGACCCTAAAATGTTCTTGGGCTAGTCTGGCAATATTCCAGCAAAGAATAGCCCAATGTCAAGATTTCAGCCTAACAAATTGTTTAATGTCTATTAAATAGGTTAAGATTATACTAACAAACACATACCATTACATTTCATTGTATCAAGAATAAACTATTAAATTTGGAATTTAAGTAATTATTTTAAAAGTAAGAAATTTTGGGAATAAGGTCTCTTAGATTTGTGGTTTTGTGTAATTTTTTTATGGGTAACTTACATAAATCCCTAAATCTTTAAGTGATATTATATAAAATCTCAATTGTTTTGTTAATTACATTTTATCCCGATTTTTTGAAATGGTGATACATATGTTATATGGTGATACATATAAAAAAAGTGATACATTTGAAATTAACAAGATATTTATTTAAGGAAATAATAGATTCTCTTTTATTCATTGTATTCTTTTATTTAAGAAAAGATATCTAATTTTTCTATTTTTTTTAGATTTAATTTAGGTGTTTTAATTATGTTTCTCTTTTTCATCTTTAATTATGAAAGATATATTTTTTTGGGTATTTTTTCTCTTTTTTCGTCTTTAATTTTAGTCTGATTTTTTTAGATTTAATTTTAATTATATTTCAATTCTTCTTTTAGTCTTTTTAAAAAAAAAATATTATTACTTTTGTTTCCTACACTGACTACACTATTACCTTTCATTAATAACATATGAATCACCCAATAATTGAAATAAATAATTGTATCTACCATATGAATCATCATAATACAATATATATCACCCATTAATATCATATAAATCACCCAATAATTGAAATAAATAATTGTATCGATCATATGAATCACCATAATACCATATATATGAATCACCCAATAATTGAAATAAATAATTGTATCTACCATATGAATCATCATAATACCATATATATCACCCATTAATATCATATGAACCACCTAATAATTGTATCTACCATATGAATCACCATAATACAATATGTATCACCCATTAATATCATATGTATCACCCGTTAAAATCATACAAAATGTATCTATCGTATGATTCACCATAATATCCATATAATGATATCATATTTATCATTCATATGAATCACAATTAATAAAATAAACATGTATGAATAACTAAATAAATTTATATATGTATCAATAGATTTTTAAAAAAAAAATGGGAGAGATTTTAAGAGAGGGAAAAAAAAAGTTGCATGCATTAATGAAGGAGAAAAAATCAGGAAGGAAGATGATTTAAGCATTAATGGAAGAGAAAAAAATCAGGAAGGAAGATGATTTAATTGTTGATAATTAGGGAGATATTTTAGGAAAGGAAATCTTGAATGAGTTAATGGTGGAGTAAAAATAAAATGTGGGGTTTTGTCGATATGTATCAAGAGTAAAGTTGAAAAATGAAATTTTACGCAAATTTTCAAAAAGTAAAAAATATTAGGTAATATTATCTCTTAAGTATGAGATTGGTCTAATTTATCCTTTTTCTATTGTGGTTAGTAGGAGTAGAATTTCATATGGATCGGCCCATTACCCATGTGAAACAAATCTTTCATTCTTCTCCACAGTACTGACAACTAAAGGCCCACCATTTGGTCCACCAAACCGAATCCCAGCATTTAAGATTTTTTTTTTTAAATTTACTAGTATATACTAACAAAATAAATATTTTCTACATTACCAATTTACTTAAAAATATATATATATCAGTGAAATCAGTAACCTGACATAAGCCATGCAATCTACTATAAAAATGTCAAATTAGAAACTGATATTGTATAACTTTCACGATTCATATAGTAATTTTTCACATAGTTTTCATATATATTAATTTTATTTTTAAAAGCTTAAAAATTATCTACGAGAATTCGCATTCAAAATTGAGAAGTAATTTGAATCTCAAAATTTCAACTGTGCCACATAAAAAAGGAAGTAGTTACCAAGATTACGAGCATTAATTAACATCATGTTTCATAGAAATATTGTAGGAATAACTGTAACACCATATGAATCATGGAAATTACCTTAATTTATCAACTTATAAGCAGCTTCTATTTGTTCTTTCATATATTATAGTAATATTATATAGTATAATTAGATTCATCAGTTAAACTAAATTTACTCTATGATTTTAATTATTGCTTTGATATTTGAGTATAGTCAATGTTTGCACTTTGCTCCCATGCATGTCGTAAATGTTAGCCCTGCCATTCATGTCGTTTGGCAGCTAATGCTGGCTACTTAATTATTGGTTAGTTATTTATCGCAATAGTAGAGCTACGTGGTCCCTGTGCACCATGTAGCTCGTATTAATTATAGCTAGAATAAAGAATTTGGCGAGTGCTGTTGTAGATTCAACTGAAATTAATTGAAATCAATTTCATTGTTTGGGGAGTGCTGTAGATTCAACTGAAATCAATTTCATTGTTTTTGATGAAGTAAAAGATTGGTAAAGACATTTGGAGAATAAAGAATGGCACGATGTTCAATGAAACAGTTATCTTTTTTGCTTTCGTGTATACGATTTCAACATTTATAACTGTTGATAGGAAAGGAGGGAGAGTACAGCCACATGATATAAATTCGTAGTAGATGAGAAAAATAAATAATTATACAGCTTTTCGGGACGTACAGTAATAAATACTATACCCTAAAACTAAATGCAAATGGTATGTATGTTGCAGACATTTGACCAACTACCATTTTACAAGTAGCCAATAAAAAACACTACTCCAGCTGTTGAGAAAGATAAACCTGAATCACACATTTCTAATGCACTTTAATTTAACAAAAGATGAACTTGCTCAATTTAACAACAGTACCCCTAATATCCCTTTTTTAAATCCTTTTTTAAATCCTTTTTTTCTTTGTTGTTGTTGAATATATAGGTTTGGAATTAAAGGGGTCATGTGTTAAATTATGTTGTTACAGCTTCACAATTTCTGGGATGAACACTGGGTACCTATCAATGCAATCTTCCCATGGTCCATCAGTTGGTGTTTTGATTGTACGGTTGCACTTCCATACTGCACTGTTACACTTGAATCCACTTCCAAATGCTATTTGCCAAATCCTGTCACCTTTTCTCATCCTTCCTTTGGCCTCAATGTAACTCAACTCGTACCATAGTGAAGACGATGATGTGTTACCTGTTCAGACATAATATAATTAAATAATTAAATGTGCGCTCAAAATCTAACAATGCATTTGGTTTTAAAAAAAAAATATTCATGTGTATGTTCATCGGTCTATGAAAAAGAATCAGATATAGAAACACAGGGAGGGAGCAAAATTACTGTTCTGCTCACAAATTCGGCAGAACTCAATAGCTTTGACTTATTTGTGTCTAATAACTATCTTTTCTAGAATTCAGAACTGGTAAACTCTAAATACTATGCTTCTGACACCACCCTTGTGAGGGAGGGGGGGGGGGGGTTTGAAATTAAACATAATATAATCAAGTGTGCTTACCAAATTTGTGGAGAGTCATTCTTGAAGCCTCAACATGCTCAGCAGATAACTGAAGATTCTTCTGAAGCTCATCAATCACAGCCCTTCCACCAGCATGGATGCAAAAGTGCTCAAATGCTTGTTTGAAGTCAGGAATATAAGCTTTCCATTTGGGGTTGAAAATTTTCCTTCCAATGAGAGTGAACAAGAAAAGAAGTTGCTCAGAGGCTGGAAGAACCAAAGGACCGATGGTAGTAATATTGGATTTCAAAGCTTCCCCTGCTATAACCATAAGGTCTTTTGAAAGGTTAATACCAACTTTCCCTTGTGGATCTTCTTGTTGAAACACACATCTAAATGCCTTATCATCAGCACCTTTATGTGTTCTCACCACATGCATTAGTCTGTACTTTGCTCTCCTTCTGTCTTTCCTCTTGTTGGACAAAAGTATAGCAGCACCCCCCATTCTGAACAAACAATTTGGAAGTAGCATTGCTCTCTCCGAGCCTTGGTAATAATTGGGAGTAATAATCTCAGTGCTAACAACTAAAGCACATGAATTTGGCCACACTTGGAGAAGGTCCCTGGCCAAATCAATTGAAATTAAACCAGCACTACATCCCATACCAGATAGATTGTAACTTTTTATGTTGCTTCTCAACTTGTACTTGTTCACAACCATAGCAGATAAAGATGGGGTTGGAGAAAACAAGCTGCAGTTCACGATAAGAATATCGATATCTTTGGGCTTAAGACCTGTTCTCTTCATCAAGTCATCAATAGCAGAGAATATGACAACTTCAGCTTCATTTCTAGCTGTCTCCATATTTGGCGTTGGAGGGATGTAATGAATAGCTGGTGGCAGGCAGGTTTCTTCACCAAGACCTGACCTTTCAAGAATACGCATTTGGAATTCGACACTTTTGGGATTGTCCTTCAAGATTAAACGTGAATGTTCCATGAAAGTTGAGAAGGGCACTCTACAAGTGACGGGGGCCTTGTAACATGAATAATCAACTAAGTAGATGGATCTTGGTTTAGACATGAAGTAAACTGTGGCTATGAAAATGATGAGGAAAGAAGAGCATAGTAGTTGGAGGACATCAAAGTGAAGTGAGCTCCAAATACTTAGCATTTCTTCAGGGCCTAATTTTAGTACCTGAATAATGAGAGCAGCCATTACGGGGACAATCAAGAAAGTAAGGAAATTATTCACAAGGTATTGGTACCCAAGTTTCACGTATTTAAACTTGACAGAGTTTGAGAAATCTGGGAGTGGTTCTGGCATTTTTGCAGCAAAACAAAAAATGAATGAATCTTTTTTTTTGTGAAGGAGGGAAAGAAGGGAAGGAAATTGCTTGATTGTTGCTAAGACAATAGTAAGGCAAGATTGGTGGGAATTTAAAGAGTAAAATGAGAGGGGCAAAGAAATTAAATGAATAGAGGGGCAGATGGGAAGATTTAATGTAACAACTTCCTCTTAGCTGGAATTTTTTCATTTCTGATATCTCTATGATTTTAGAAACTAATATTCGTCATTTTCGTATTATTTTGTTAAAATTGACATATATACGGTATGCCTATGGTTTAAGGAGCTGGAGTTTACTCTAACGTGTGTAATTAAACAAACATATTTTACTAAAGAAAGGTTTGTGGAATCTTTAAGAATGAAAAAATTAATCAAACTTATATGGTACTGAAGGAATAAATTATTACCTTTGGATATATGGTGATGTACGTCATAAACTTTACACATTATAATTATCTGATTTCGAGCGTAGAGTAATTATTATTATTATTTTTTTGTTTAATAATTTCTAAAATAATTATGTTATTATTATAACTTCCTGCAGTACCAAATACATATTGCATAATCAAGCTGGATTTATCTCGTCAAAATATTTGACGTCTTAGAAAAATATAAAGTCACGTATACTACAATAATTTTTTCCTACTGTTCAAATTCGTGCATGTTAATAAGACATATAAGGAGTAGTAAGAGGCATGTAAGTAATTCTTCACACAAGTACTCTTATAATTAAGACATATTAAATGTCTTTTTTTCAAGGAGCATGCAGGATCATCTAGACCGAAATAGTAGTAATTTACTATATGATCCTCTAACCACCTAATTCAATATTTTCTCCGTTTCGTATTAGTTGGGCCCTATGGACTTGACATACACATTAAGAAAAATATTTATTAAGGGTCTACTTTATCAAATTAACCTTATTAATTATGCTTTAAAATATAAATTTGAGTTATACAATTTGTTTAGTTATTTAATGATAAGAGTATTATTAGAAGAACATATTAAAATTTTCTTGATTTCATTAAAGGGACAACTAAATTGAAACAAATATTTTTAAAAAGAGGACCAATTAAAATGAAACGGAGGGAGTATAATTTATTCTATTAGTGGAAAGATAAGGCTTCAGTTTGAAGTAGTGAATCATATCCATAATCTTGTGTTCCAAGGTTGATGCTCTAACTTCAACGTTCCCTTTTTTATTACTTATTAAATTAAAAAACTCTTTTCTTGTGGACTATTAGCCAAAGCATTGAAACAACACAAGTAGGAATATGTCAATGTTTTCTAAGTTTGCAATAGGAGCAGTGACCATAATTTAAAGATATAAAATTATGTATAACAAATAAAATTTCTGGCCCATATGTAGCATTAACTCTCTATTATCAACTTATTCAAACACTTAAAAAATTCCAGACATTCATCATACATGATCTGGTATGTTATTTACCTAATGTATTTTTTTTTTTTATTTATTTGGTATTTTCCCTTCTACTTTCACTGTAGAATAGGTAATATATCCCTTAAGATTAGAAAAGTTGTAGTTCAAAAAAAAATCTTGATCTTCAGAATACATCCAAAAATTTAGAGCAAAGGGACTGAGGAAAATACTTAGTTATTGCATTTTCAGTATTTTGGAGGACATAACGTCGAGTTACTTTCTTATTAAATATTGATATTAAAAGCAGTTTGCCCCCCAAATATGACTAAATATCACATTATTATCAGCTAAGGTTCTGATATCGACACATTACGTACCATTAATTCCAATCAAGGTTTTAATCATATTAGAGATTGAAGCAAAAATGTAGACAGTTGGGGTAGTTGTAAGTTGGGGTTGTGACCATTACCTTCCTATATTAAATTCAGTACAGCTAAACATTAATCTATTGAGCTAACAATGTCGACTCTTAGCTTTTTTTCGTATGCAATCATTTGTTAGAGTACAATTTATTTTTGGCGAAAATAGTTCTCCCAAAATTGGTACAAAAATAAACTTGGATGGGCATAAATAAATCAAAGTAATATGCACATCTTAGTGAAATATATTAATTCATTGTTGTTATTTCTTTATTTAAACTTGGTTTTGCTTTTATTAGTAAGTACGTAGCGCTTTTGTGGTGGATATTATTAATCTTATATGGAATACTATCTTTAGTCAATTCTAGATGTCATTTGGTAATACAAGTCAAGAGAATGCAAAACAATGAGTACCTAAATAACTTTATGTTTGCTTCTAACTATGAATATGGTATTAGTTAAAGCTACACGCATTTAAGCTATTTGGTTAATCAATCACTCCTAATTACTTATAGTACCGTCTTAAGAAGATTGTTTTATTACAAATATTAGCATGCACATATGTTTATGTTGACACGTGTATGTCCCAGATAAAGAAATTACAATGAAAATTAATACTACGTACTTACTAGACACAAGAGGAAGTAGATGTTAGGTTTGCAGCAGCAGAAACATTATATCATTGAAAGATACATCTAAATCAGTCTCTTCCTTTTCTATATGAGATAGAAATAAAATCTACGTAATATTTTATTTGTGGAATTACTATGTTAATTGAGCAATAATTAATTACTTTGCTCTTCAAAATTTACCTGAACTCTAAAGTGTTGGGTCCAACTTTCTTTTTATTTCCGTATAATTTATATTATTGTCTGATACTCTGGTCCCTGTTTAATTATTTAGGTATGTACTTTCAAATCTATCTTACTTTGATAAAATGAGTCAATTGTCAACATATAAAAACAAAGTCCACCTTTTAACCAAGATATACTAATTCTTTTTTTTTTCTTCTTTTTTTTTTGTGTAAAAAAAGAAAAAGACCACCACAAATCAATAATAGATGTACGAAGATTTGCTTCGGGCGAGACCATTTTTTTGGCTGATTAATTAATAGATGTACATTCAGCCTTGAACCGATGAATCAAAAGAAACTAAAAAAAAAGTTTTATGGGATGACTAAGTGGTTTCATTTAATGACCATGTTATTAACTTATGGCTAGTCATAATCCTCAATGACTCAACAGTTTATTATGATCTTGATATTCCTCTTTCTGTATCTGTTGTTGTTAAGTTACAAATTGCAAAAATTGGGCCATTCAAGTTGGCCATATGACTAGCTAATAATCACTGTGACAAAGATATATTTCTACTTAAAACACTTATTAATACCAAAATGATAAAATGGTTTTTAGATTATTGAAACTATTGCTTGCGTTAGTTGAAAATATAAATAAAATTTCACAGAAAAGAAAAAATAGAACTTATGTTCCATTGTTGTAGTAGTAATTATTATGACCAACAACTTTCGTACAAGTTGTAAATATTTTGTGCTGCGAATAAGTTATGAACAAGTCCACCAGCTCCCTACCATTGACTTATTGGAATATTTATGATGCATAATTTGCTTGAGCACCTAATTACCCCTCCATCTCAAAATTATTTCGTTTCTCTTTTACACGTTATTTAAAAAATATATTAAAATAAAAAAGATTGTTGACTAGCGGTCGTAATAGTGCTATATCTATAATTCCTTATTCTCGAGAATTTTGACTATGTTTGTTATTTCAGATGGATTTAGTATAGTATTATTTTGTAGTAATATTATTCATTCTACTATTTGTGGTTTTGTTGCTATCTATTATTGCTGTTATTTTTGTCTTGAACCGGGGGTTGTCGAAAATAACTTCTTTACCTTATCTTTGAGGTAGTACGTAGTACGGACTGCATACACTTTATCCTCTTCAAACTTCATTTTGCGGAAATACAGTGATGATGACACATATTCAGTGTATAATTAAAGTGTATGTAGTCTTTAAGAACAATTATAACTAGAATTAAAAAAAAAAAACAAAATTTCCGCTATATGCAGAATTCAAAAAAAGTTTAAACCGCAAGGATTTATTATACCCCGTATTACCCAAAAAAAATAAAAAATTATCTTTTAACTTGGGAATACAAATTAAATGAAAAATATTGGCATTTTTCTTCACTTGCATTATATCTGTTGTGAAACTTGAATGCGCTAGGTACTGATTGCCAACCCTAATGAATTATTCCCATCAATATTCAAGTCAGAACTATTAAATTCCCTCTCCTTATTACTAATTCATCTACTTTCTTCCTTCTTTTATTTAATTTCTTACTCCACAATAAACACAAGTTGCTTAAAAAAAAAATCAATAGTTTTGTTTTCTTCAGTATTTGTTTTTCAGCTTCTAGAAGACATATTGGTCTTCTTGTTAGGTTTCCAGAAGTGTTTACAGGAAAATATTGACCTTATTTTTTTCCAATTTTTTCTCTCACTTTAAACAAACAAAACCACAAAATATATAGGAAAATAAAGGCAAAAAGGAAAAGAATAATTATATACACTTGCGTGTACACTATCAATAATATACTATATAATTTATATCAACTATTAGATTACTCGAAAAATATTTGCAGATAAACTTTATTGAAATGGAGATTCATAGTCTTGAAAATAAAATAGATTACTTGGTACAATAGGTAAAAATAATATGACGGAGTTAAAAGAAATAGTGCATATAACTTAAACTTAAAAGAAAAATGAATTAAAAAAAAAAAAAGCATTATTTTTTACTAAATTATAGTGTTGGAGAACTTAATTTGGAAAATGACAAGAGCTGAAAACAACAGAAAAAAGCAACCAATAGGAAAAAGGAATAAAGTTTAACATTTTTTCTTTTCATTGAATACATACATACATACACACAAAAGGGACAAAGTATTCATGACGAGAAAATAAAAACACGAGTTTTCCACAGAAATATACTAACATTTGCCTACTTTTATTAATGTTGCATCCTCTATATATACATGCCTTCGATCGTTGGTTCAAAATGTCTACACGTTTGCAAAAATGTTATTCGTTCATGTTTTAAATAAAATACTAATTCTAATAGATATTACTATTTACAACTATTACAAATTATCTTTAATTTAAAGACATAAAATTTAAAAATCCCCCTTTATTTCTTAAAATCTATTTTTGATTAAATTAATATAGTTAAATTAAAACAAAAAATGAAAAAAAAAGGAGTACACACATATTGTCATCTCAAGTTTATATCACTATTCACTATCAACTATAAACTGTAAACAAATACTCAACTATTATACAGCAGCTTGATGCAAAAAAAAAAAATATGTTATTCTTTCTTCGACATATATAGCTTGCCACATAAATCTTCATGAATCCTCCTTACGAATTTATTACTCTTTGTTTATTTTTATTAACCACCGCTTTATCTTATTAGGGATGTAACACTAAATTAACATGATATGATGTCTATTAAATTAATTAATTAATAGCACATCCCTTTCTTGTTCAAGCAGTTGGCTTTTTCGTGTGGTTTTTAACTTTTATAATTACTGCTGTTTGTAGACCTGATCTCTATCCATATCTAAGTGGTAGTCAAATTTGAGACTCAATTAAAATCACTAGTAATTTCATAATTGTCAATTAATACTCCCTTTATTCATTTTTACTTGTCTTTTCTTATTTAAAAATAGTGTTATTTTTATTTGTTCAATTTAAAAAATTAAGAGATAATTTCTCCCTATCCTTATTATTAACTCCGGTCATTCTTGAGTGCATTGAATTTATATTATCCGATGAGTGATATGAGTAGTAAAATTATCATGCTATTTATTGCTTCTTAAGAAGTGTGTCAAGTAAATACCGATCGGGTAAAAATGGACGAAAAGAATACCAGAAAGACAAAAACCTAATAGCTAGGAAATTAAAGACTGAAAAATATTTTTCCACTTTTGTCAGTATAGAATTACTATGCGTTAGGGGGTCTCTCTCAACAATTGATTGAACCATCAATAATAGTGCACCATATAGCCATTTAATTTAGCCACCCCTAGGGACCAACAACTATCGTTATTTCTATAGCTAGATAGGCTATAAATCCATTTAATTATACGTTAAATATAATAAATTAAATTACACCAATCAACCTATGTATCATCGTCTTAAATTAATAAATATGTGAGTGACCCATTAGGTTTTGGGGTTTGGTTCAATTATATATAGTAGTTCACTAAAACTTACGATGAACTCGAAGGTCCTCCAAGTTTACCATTTCCCTTTGCCTATCCCGAATAAGAGGTTAACTAAAATATTAAAAGTAGAGATGACACTTTATTCCTCTAACTTATTATTACTTTAATGTCCTCTTAGCTTATGTATCATTATTTCACTTATGTATAACGGCCCATTCGTTTTTTTTTTCGAAATTTAGTCAAAAACAAATTGTTAATTTTGGAGAAAGTGTTCGTATCCACATGATGCATGAACTTGAAAAATTATCTATAACTAATACTTTATTCGTTCGCTTTTACTTGTCATTAATTTTCTAATTGTAAATCTACTTTTACTTATCATTTTTGACATATAAAAAAAAAAAAAAAGACAACTTTTTTTCTATTCTACCCTTAACTTTAATTGTCTTCTCTCCAAATTAATTTCAACACACAATGTAAATATCATTTAATAGAAATAGTATAGGAGTTCAAATTTATTGTCTTTTTTTTTTTTTTTTTTGGCATTATGCTGAAATATGCTGTATTTTATCTTTCTTTTTGTACGTTCCTCTAATTAAATACCTCTTAGAAAGTTCAAGACAAATCGTACTTAATTTCCACAACAACGTAACTATATAACTTTTTATTAATCCAAAATTCAAAAATTTCATATCCATCAAGTGTACATAACCTTATCCCATTTCCTAATTCTTGCTTAGATATCATCTTTATTTTCGTTTCTATTCTAGCCAACATCAACAACTAAACCAACTTCTTGAAATATTTGTATACGAGTGTTTTATCGCAATATTGTTTCTACTTTTTCGGTTTAACCATATGATATTCAAAATTTATTAGCTTCCCTAATTCATATTCGTGTACGGCGTATCACGAGAGATTTAAACGCTTTCTACTGAAAGGTTCTTTATAAGGGTAGAGAGATTCCATCCATCCCGCCGCACGACTCTCCTTGTGATAATATTGTTCTATTATCTTTGATTGTTTTCCTTTAGGGTCGTTGTCCTCTCTTCCACATGCGCTACTTTACTTACAATTATCAAGTTTTCTGCTGCTGCTTCTAATCAACGTAACATGTAAGTCAACAAATATACGAATTAATGTTGTGGTCTTGCAGCAATAAAGGCCTAAAGAAAGGTAAAAAAAAAAAAAAAGCAACAAAACTAAACAGTATGGGCTGTAGAAGCTACCATTTAATGGTAGTAGCAGCATATATTGCCACATAATACTTCTAGATATTTATAGGATACTCTCCGGTAGGCATGCATTATATCATGAGAAATATTACAAACTGGTAAATAGCTGTTAGAAAGTCCATAGATATATATCTGTTCGTGAAACAACATGACTATTCTGAAAAGTGTCTGTTAAGTTCTATAAATTTAATGGCTTTGTTGTATCCTGAAGGGAATTTTTTGTATTTTTCCTCGATTTGTATTCTCTTGAAAGAAGTCGATTCGTCACGCCTCAAATTAAAATCATCTCTTCTTTGATTAAATTTCATATAAAACAACAATGAATGAATTACAAACAAATTTTGCTGGCCCAATAAATGCATGCATGCATGCTGCTGCTATATATGCCTCTGCCTATCATAGTGGGTCACTAAACATTTAACTCTCAACGTCGTTGCATTGCCCCTACTGTTGGGGTGCTCATTACAACCAATGATCAGCTTGATATGTATGTATAATTGAAGAAATTATGAAAGTAGAATCTATTTATGTTAAATTTGTATAAATTACTCAAAAGGGTAATTAAAATTGCACCGAGTCCATAGTAACAATATTTGGGGCCGGAAGAAGTAACATAAAAAGGGCCCTATAAAGAGTGAAAGGTATAATGAAGCAATCAAACGTGCTGATTTACAATTCTGAATCCGTCTCTATCTATTCTCCCTCCACCATCGTCGCTCCTGATTGGAGGAGACGAGGTGGGGTAAGAGCAGCAAGATTTGACATGTCAACGCCAATTAGGTCAAATAATACACATCAAATTAAGAGCAAAAGTGAGCTACTGGAGTTGTATCCAACTCCCAACCACTTAACGTGGATCGTCATTGTTTATTTATATATATATATCCCTTTCTGTACAACACAAAAATGTGAAGACTTTCAATAATCCTGCTAATGGCTTGTCATATTTATTGTCCCTACCCCCACGGGGTTCTTTTGGTATAGCAAGCAAGTCAACCCTTTTAGTAAAAGTTTTTATGGAATTTCATATTTTGGCTTGGTTGTAATTTATTTAATTTTAATAAAAAACAAAACTTAAAAATGGGTCAAAACAAGTTCCAAACAACCTCTACCATGTATTCCTTTGCTACATTAAATAACTCAAAGACCAGAATCAATGATATAAACTTTCACTGTGCACGTTTCTATACGAACATACCCAAAATATATTTTTAAAATAGAAGAAATAATCAATGAATACACACAATCTTCCCAACTGAAAGATTTGAAAGACAGTTGAAGTCAGCTTCCTCTTTAAAGCCCCCTAAGTTTTCAACTTTTTCTAATAATACAGCTAGGAACATTGATTAACTTGATAAGGTATCTGATAATGGCCGTCTTGAATGAAATAACATGGAAAATGACCTAAACCAAACTGGACTCCAAAAAATCCTATTGGTCATCAGTCTCTAAGGGGTTGTTTCATCGGTGGGATAAGGACAATAATTTCGAAATATTCAATGAGATTACTTTATCCTACGTTTGGTAATGGGAGTGATTTAGTCCCAGGAATATTTTATACGAAAATAGTGGGATAAGTTATCCCATATCAAAGGTGTGATCAAATAATTGCATGGGGCATCCTTGTCTATCCCATTCCACCAACCAAACGACCCCTAGTTCCTTACTTGAGCCGCCTCAATTTGACTTCCAAATGTGAGCAGCTCCACACGTTCACACATGCAACTACACCAACAAACCAACTGAATCCCTAAATAAGAGATAGAGAAACAAACCAACTGAATCCCTCAATAAGAGAATGAGAAACAAACTCATCAATGACTCCCACCACAAGAAAAAATATCACTTGCTTGTGATTGTAGTCATTTCGCAATGAACGGAAAGGATGCAATTTAGCCGCACAAAGTGAAAGGGATAATGGATTATTCCCGTCCAGTTCACATCAATCCGAAGCCATAACACAGGACTATCAATTGGTCATAGAAATGAAAGAGTTAACAGATGTTCCTAGAGATAGAAGCTTTGAAGAGAGCTTAGGCAAGCCCCGACAAGAAGGGGAAAAAAAGGGACTACGTCATTGATATCCATCACTCAAGCTATTCTATTTGTGGTTATGTCTTGGTTCCACAAATATAGAAAGAAAGATCAACTTATATATAGGCATGATCAGATGCATTACAGAAAGTTTAACTTGGTTAAGGGGTATTCATTTCCTAATACTTTCTACTACCGAGTGTCTGATCTACTTGGATGTAGAACATTCATCACCCAACATTCATTTTAGATATAAGAGAATAATGTAGAAAATATGATTAACCACGTCACACACAAGAGAACTAGGTATTGGACATACACCCCTCTTATGATATGTAGATAACATGCAAACCCGCACAAAGGTGGTGTAATCAGAAAGAACAGCTGAACAGGGCTAGGGGCAAAGAAATAAAGGTAACTCGAAAAATAATACAAATTGAGATAAGACTAATCAAAATCTACAAGAGATGAGATAAAATAGGAGACTTGACTCCCATAAGTTCTACCATACAAGGTAAATCAGAAGTGTTCTGGGGACTTGACGTATAAGCATCTTTTCCTATTTGGAAATGAAACTAAAAAATTTCATTTACAAATTCTCTGACAGGACAACTATATGGCCCCTCCCAAAAATGTACTCCAAGAAAATCACCAATTGTACTAACTATTTTTCTTTTCTCTAACTGTTTGACTGGAAAGCTTCAAAAGCTCCCATTGTTTCATGCTTGAGTACATAAAAATAAAAAAGAACTGAGAGAAGCAGAGGAGCATCATTACTGCCTCGAAGAGAAAAGGGTACCTTCTTGGTGGAGTTACCATCAAGTAAACAATATGCAGAACAAGAGAGCACGCAGTGAGAAAATATTTTAAAGTTGTAAAAGGAGAGCGAGTCTCCCTTGTATCTTCTCTTTGAACAGGCGCATTGTACAGGAGGACGAAGAGACCATATAAAGCAACATATGGAAGAACCAATTTATCACGCCTTAGAAGAGGGAACATAGAGAGCAAGGCAAAATATGTTAGCCAGCGAAAAATAAGAGGCTCATCAATCGCCAAGAAGCTTGCTGGAAGAAGAGGCAGCAGAATAGATTTCTCATGAACTGCAATTCAGCACAAAAAGCATCAATTAGAGTTATCCTGAGATGCGAGAAGTACAATCACATAAAGATGCATGGTCAGATAAGGGAATCAAATCGGTAAGTTGTACCTTGAAATGAGAAGAAGTAGAATGATAAAGCACTGCTGAGCAGTCCAAACAGGAAGTTTCTTCTGCTCGGTGCCATTATTAGCAGCAGCATTGAGGGCAGACATGTGGAAACAGTTGAAACAAGACTAAGAATCCTTAGTGCTTGGGTACTGAACAATCTCTTCCACTTCACAATGACTGAACTGGTACACCAGAAGTTAGCCACATAATCTTCGTATATTCCCCTCTCGAAAGGAGCTAGGCGGGAAAGAACCTATATCGAAAATCAAAAGAAACTGAGTCAATAATCTCGTGTATTATGATGGAAATCTTTGCCAAACAAGATGGACGAGAGCACTCAATCCCCAATCAGGTCGGCTATTTCCATTTAGAAAAGAAGACATAAATGTAAAGGAGTGGGTGTAAGGTAAAATGTTTCTGACAAATCTGGAAAAATAATATAGTCAGGTTAGAAATTTCGTTTCATTGTGATTATGAGGGTGTATTAACAATATTAACAATCTCCCGAACTACGTTTTAAAAACTAAAAGCTATAGCTCAAAATTCCTGAAGTTTAATTATTTAATTGCCATAGTAAAAATTGGGTAATCCAAGGATGCCACCTAGCAATCAATAAAGTAGGACGCAAATCATGAGAGACCAGAGTTTAAACACCACCAGCGGCAAAAAGGCTAGTGAATTCTTGCATCCTGCCTACGCCTTGATGGGAGAGTTACCTAATACTTGTGTTAGTAGGAGGTAGCAAGTACTGGGTGGAACAGTTAATTTGAACGCAAGCTAACCAGGTAGCACCACTGTCGAAAAATACAAATTAGTAGACGACTTCAATGATACGTTCACTTGACCTTTGAAACATCTAGGCATTTGATTTTGATATGACCTAACACCTAAGTGGGTCAAGAGGATGTGGAACTGGATTACAACCGAGTTACAACAGAGGCATTGCTTGCTCTTAGTAATCACAACAGTTATCTCTCAATTTACACTTCTAGTTCTTTACTCTTCCATGTGTTATCCACCAAATCCCCCCCCCCCATGAACCTCAAGAAATACACCGAGACGAGAAAATATTAACTAGGTGAACTTTCATGAGAAATCCAAAACAAAGGAGAAACACTCAGCAGGATTTCTCATTCCACAGACAAGTAAAACCTCAAATCAGTAGACCCAGAATATGATCATCTTACCAGTTTACCCATTCACTCAAAACATCTCCTCTGATCCATGCATAAACCAGACTTCTTATTAGAATATTCCTCCTGTACCTTTGCCAGTTACTACTAATAAGTTGTTGCTCATATATCTAATATACGAAATCCCATTATATGCTCCTGCAGTCCTTCTCATTCTTCTACAGAACTAGTAAATATATACTTCCCTGGATGGTGAGGTGGTACAGAGAGTGTAGTTCGCTCTCTTTGAGAGAGTGAGAAGCAAATAAAAGTATTAAAAGATATATTCTTTTAACATCTCTTTCATTGAATATATCTTTTCTTAATTGTTTAATTCTTTTTTATTTTGTTATTCTGTACTAATTTTTCTTAAATTCTTCTCTGGACAGAAGATGCGATGGATGGTATAGACCAGTCACCCATTTTCTAAAAGGAGGAGGGTTTAAGGAGCTTTAAATTGCACTAACCTTCAACTTATAAATAATTAAAAATATCAAGCAAAACTGGCATTGAGATGGCATTGAGATGGCTTAGGGATATAGTTCATGAGGTGGATTTTGAAAAGACTGAATTTTACAAATGAAGATCTCACCAGAAAAAATGGCACTATTTAAATTTTCTGGAAAAATAAACTTTCACGGACCTAAAGACCTTCCCCACCCAGAGATATACCCATCCCCACAAAGTGCAGCCTGATTTAACCATCCATTTTGGAGGCCAAGTGGAGCATCTCTATAAGAAATTCAGAATTAATGGAGGACCATCGGAAAATTTTTCTCTAAAAAGTTCTCATCTTTCACACCA
The DNA here is from genome assembly GCA_030864215.1 of Capsicum pubescens. Lineage (NCBI taxonomy): Eukaryota > Viridiplantae > Streptophyta > Magnoliopsida > Solanales > Solanaceae > Capsicum > Capsicum pubescens. The sequence continues at coordinate 188,839,765 of CM061539.1, read as the reverse complement.
TTTAGTTACCCATCAGCTCAGCTAAGTTGCTCGGACTCTTCAAAAATGTTGTTGCACCCGTGTCGGATCCTCCAAAAAAAAGGCACTATTACATTTTTGAGGAGTTCGAGCAACATAGCCCATCAGCATCAGCAAACTACCATTAAAGCACCACTAAGGCCATCATCAAACGAAAATCACCAGCTTTGCACCCAGAGAAACTGCCACTAAACCATCACCAATCCAAGTTTCCCCAAAAAAATAATCTTCAATCCAAATCACCGGCAACAAAATTAGAATAAAGGAATAAAAAATAAAGTATAAGAAAAGAAAAAATAGAATACAATAAATCAAAGAAAAAAGAGAGAACTACGAGAAACCAATATGGCTTCTGATTTTCGCTGGAAAAAAAAGAACAAAGGAATTAAAAAGCAAAAGGGGAAAATGCAAGTGAATAAGAAAAAGGAAAAAGAAACAAAAAGAACTATAAAAATATTTTTAAATTGTGATATATACATGTGGCAGTGTGTTTACATCACCCACTCAACTCAGAATTGAAAGTGGCTATCTAAGGAGGTATATATTTCTTCAAAATAGTCCAGTGTTAAGTTTAGATGCATTACACCAAATCTGGTCATAGTTTAACCTTTGATATGAAATTGTTCTTTTCATATGAAATCAATTAAATGGTAACAAAATTATCAATCTTAGAAAGAAAAGCTCCATTTTCAATTAAACCTAGAAACTAATATTGGCATTGCGACTTTCTTTTGCACCCCATTTTTAACATAAAGCAGATGTTTATGATAAGATTATTAGATAGTTACATGTAAAATAATCATACTTAATGTCATGTAATGTTAATCTCTGACATCATAAATATAGCTATATACGTAGTACAATGTGCCTAGAAAAAGATGTCGTAAGACATTAGAAATCACGTGTTCTCTCAATTTTTTTTCCATTTTTCTTGTTTCTCAGAAAGATTTTAACATAAGTATATCCTCTGCTTTCCTTATAATTTTAGCAAAATTGAGCTCAAAAGGCATCCTACTTGCTTAGGTTTTTGAACAAACAAAAAGAGTTCGATGTGAGTAATTTACCTCAAACAACTTCAGCTCACCCTTCACCAAGGCAAGCCATAGCACGATTCATGAAATTGTACTTTGAAAAAAATATAAAACGATTGTAACTCCTCCAACTATTAGCTGAGGAAATTTTAGGATATTGGAAACAATCTTCCAAACTAATCTAACTACTAACCTAAAACACGTAAATCATGATTCAATGTACTTGTAATTTAAAGCACCATTCTTTTACCTCGAAAGGTGCTTCCAAAGAATAAAGATATGGCCACCAAAGAACCGCGAATGTTCCTAACACCGCCAAGCCCAATTTCAAGACCTCAAGAAAGGGATTATGGCACCTTAAGCATTTGCCAAAGAGATAGCCAAAAAATGCAGGTGCAAAATAGGCACTCATCTGTATAAATCAAGATCTGTAAGTAATACTTGAATAATACAACAGAACAAAGGACCAAACACAAATAATGTTAAAGAGTAACTCCCAGTAAATCTAGTAGATAGCCAAGCATGATAACAGATTTTTGGCATAAGTTTATCATCAAATCAAGTTACTCATGCAAGGTATAATTTCACTATTTCAACATCAACTTAAAATCACATAGCTAAATACTATTCCAGGTAATTACTGTTCCCTCATTTGATTTTTATATGAAAATATTTGTCTGAGTGCGAGGTTTAAAAAAGAAAAACTTGCAAATATGCCAAATATGCACAACATACCAGGTTACCAACAATGCCCTCAGAATCTTCTAGTTTTAAATATGCTATGTCGTTCATATAAGAAAGTGTCATAAAGGGTAAAATGGAAATATTAGAACTAGACATTTTCAATTATAAAAAAAGGTACCAATCTTTATGGAATGAATTAAAAATGAAATAAAGTGTCAAATAAAATATATGAATGGGGTACTACCTTCCCCTCATTCCATTTGACACTAACGGACAGGTTTAGGTGATTAAACTCCTATTATGACTTGCATGCTTTATCACATAGGAGTGGATCATAAATACTTGGTCACAACTTAGGATCTTTCAGAAAACTTGAGAGCCATTCAAGATTTCAAACTTGTCACATATGCTAACAAACACGTAGAAGAAAAATATTGTGAACTTATAAAGCACATAAATACATTCACATCAAGGTGATGCATTGAAATAGAAGCTTAAAGGTAAGTTCTACAGAGTGGTAGTACGACCCGCTATGTTGTATGGAGCGGAGTGTTGGCTAGTTAAGAACTCCCACATCCAAAAGTTGAAGGTGGAGGAGATGAGGATGTTGCAATGGATGTGTGCCTTACCAGGTGAAATAGGTTAGGAATGAGATTATTAGGGAGAAGGTGGGAGTGACTTTGGTGGAGGACAAGAAATGCGAAGTGAGGTTACGTTGGTTCGAGAACGTGATGAGGAGGGGCTCGGACGCTCCAGTACGGAGGTATGAGAGACTGGCTATGGATGGTTTTAGGCGGGGTAGAGGTAGGCCGAGGAAATATTGGAGGAAGGTGATTAGGCATGATATGGAGCAGTTACAGCTTGTGGAGGACATGACCCTTGATAGGAAGGTTTGGAGGACGCGGATTAGGGTTGAGGGTTAGGGGGTAGGAGTGCGACTGTTACAGTAGGGAAGAGTACTTTGTTTGCGTCTGGAGTTTCTTGTTTGTGGTGTTTGAGTGATGTCTATGATTTCGGATAGATAGTTTATAATATTATCTTGGGGTAGTATTGTTTCCTGTGTTAGCTAGCCGTGTTAGTTTAATTTGCGTACTGTATTAGTTTTATATGCTTTTATGGTTTTGTGTTTGTTATACTGTTATCTGTCCTGAGCCGGGGGTCTATCGGAAACAACCTCTCTACTTTACCTAAGGTAGTGGTATGGCCAGCGTACACTTTACCCTCCCTGACCCAACTATGTGGGAATACACGGGGCATGTTGTTATTGTTGATAAAAAAAAAATAGCAGATGTAGTACGAAAAATAGAACTTAAAAGCTTTGTGAATCTTTTTTGGCCTACATTTATATGGATCTGAATTTAATCCTACTAGAAATTGATCTCATAAAGCAAATTACATTATATATTCTTACTTACCATACTACCTTACCCTTGTTAAAAATAGTCTGGACAACTCCCTGGCTTTTTTATTCATAGATGGAGAGGCAAGCACAAACAGCAGAGAAAGGGAAAAGCCTACTCAAGTCATCTTGAGGAGATACAAAACAAGTTTGCTTATTAATTAAGCAGCAAATGCACCTTGTTTCTCAAGTTTGTTCGAATCTTGACTGGATCTGAGTTTCCCAAGCGCTTTGGGGAACTCTACCAGTCTTCCTTCCTTTTTAGTGCACATGACTTGACTGTCAATTAATTGGCATCTGAAAAAAAGTTAAGATCTTTTTCCTAAAGAGAATTATACTTTCTCCAACTGATCTTGATTCAAGATCTTCGGAACACAGCCATATGTCCTACATTGGATCAACTGGAAGTTACCTCAGAAACTTTCTCATGTATGTAGTAGAATATACGTGGGGTAGCTCAAAGCAAACCCTAAAGGCTTAATCTTTATCACTTAGTTCAACATGTCTACTGCAATTTGGCATACATGTCTATTAGGACCTCCACCGTTGCACTTTCTTCCCTTTCTGCAAGCAGCCCTGGTTGAGGCTGTTGGATGTATTCTATTTACATGGTCAAGGATAATTCTCAAGCTAACCGAGTGCCACGAGACACTAGGTTTGTGACGTTCATAGTACTGTATACCTTAGCTTTGCACCACGAAATGAAAAGTTAACTTGCACGTTCACAATTTAGCATGAGTATATAATGTCCAAATTTGCTTCATTAGTAGGGATATATACGTATAGAAAGAACGGTACCTGTTTATGGTTAAGAGCAAGTGTGAACAAGATCGAACCAGCAATGTCTCTATCAGATAAGATTGCAGCAACTGCAGCAACAGTAAACCCCAAGCTAATACAATTGTACTGTCATCAAATAAATTGAATAAAAAACCAAAGCATTCAAACAAACAAAAACACATTTCAAATCCAACTGACAAATCCCAGACCATGACAAATATAGTACCTGAAAATGACCATGATCAATCAAGATGAGACATGGATTCAACAAAATCATGGCAAAGTGCCACAACATACCACTTTTCGATCCCTTGTGAACACCAGAGTAATACACAATAACAAAATAAATAACAGCAGGAAAAAATATTAGCACATCAGATAATAACACCGTCCATCGCATCAACAATTTTCTGCATCAAACAACCAACACAGTGACAGATCAAATTAGAGTCGCATCAACAATTTTCTGCATCAAACAACCAACAAAATGACAGATCAAATTAGTTCATACTCCCAAACTATCAAAACTTTGAAATGGATCTACCACAACATACCCAATATAAGACTCGTAACCGCGGGAAGTGTAGAGTTCGACTGACTGTGGATCAAAATATCTGAGAAAAAGTCCATGAATATAGCTCTGATACGCTGTAAGAGGAGGGTAATCTAGACCCCAATATTTCAGATCATTAACAGTACTATTCCGGTACCATTCTTTAACAGGTAGATTAAGTGTGATCTCCATCCAATGCCGTTGAGCTTCGTAATCTCCATACTTAGGTGGAGTTCCGGCGCCTGAATACGGGTGAATTGATACTGCAATTCGGACCAAAATAGCAAAGAGAGTGATGCAAATGAGGGAAGCTGTAGTGCCTCTTTGAGTAACAAATGACCAGATATTGGATTCCGAATCGTCGCGTGTTGGCTTCGTTGCTTTCTTCTTCCTCTCCATTTCACTCACCGGAGAGGGAAAATGGAAAGTCGGAGCTCAATTCCGATGGGCCGGAGTCGCAATGACGGCGGGAGGAGAATTGCATCAACCCGAAAACGAATTCGGGCTGCTCCTATAACAAAATTTGGGGGTTAAAAGCCGTTATGTTGTACATTGACTATATTTTATTAGAAAATAATTTAGGATTTAATGTTATAAATTACTTTATTTTTAAAATTAAAACAAATAAAATTGGTATCTATTACCCTGAAAGGAGGAGAGTTATTTTGGTTCAGCGCGATCAATTCTAAGACAAGCGGAAGTTAAACAAGCAACTAAGAAAGAAAAGGGAAAATTTCAGAAATAACAACTATAGAGTATTAATTGTAATTTTTATAGCAACAGTTTCATAATTATAAAATTTAGCAAATTATATTTTGTATTTAAGTAAACTATTGTTATATAAATACATATACAACAAGATTTACTGATCTTGTTTTACTCAAATTAGTTGAGTTAAATAAGTAATAATTATCACATCTAATTAAATTCTCATAAAGTACTCTTATTTAAATTAGTAGATTCATTTTTCAAATCAAACTCAAATATGAAGATTATTATTTTCATGATCTTCAAATTTTCAAAATATCATTCTCTTATATCTCTAACTATTTTTTCCTGTTAGTTTTAAAAAAAAAATATTTTTAAAATTTTAATTTCTTTTTTCTTTTCCATTTTTTCTTTCCACTTTATTTTCTCTCTTCTACTTCTCTTTTTTTTTCATTTATTTATTTGTTTATTTATTTATTTTTGTTCTTTTTTCCTTTTCTTATATTTTTTTTCGTTTTCTTCTTCTTCTTTTTTATTTTTTTCGCTTTTGTTTTTAGACTTCTATTTCTAGTTTCTATTTCTCTTTCTTTCTTTTTTTTTTCCTTTTTTTCACTTTTTTTTTTTTGAATTTTTATTTTTTGTTTTTGTTTTTTTTTCTTTTTTTTACCCTTCTATCTCTATATTTTATTTTCAAAAGACAAATATCTATATCATATATACATATTCAAAAAAATATACAAAATAAATAGACATACATATCTGCATATGTATTTACAGTAAAAAAACATACATATACATCTGCATATATATTTACAAAAATACATATCTGACTCACATGTATATATAAACATATAGGACTCTAAATCTCTATAACAAAATGATAATTATATACATATGCATATAGGTAATAAAAAAATACATATACATATCTTAAAACAGTAAAAGAAAATAAATAAGCACATATGTTACCCACTAAAATGACAAAATATGTACAATTCAAAGACAAATCCAACAAAGTATAAAAAAATATAGCTCTGCATATGTATTTACAGAATACATACTTGATCCATATGTATATTCTTATTTTATATGAGTCACCTTTGTATTTTGCAAATACATATGAAGATATATAGTATAGTTATGTTTGTTACTGTTTAAAATGAATATGATATGTATTTCGTAAATACATATGTATATTTTATACATATGTATATTTTGTACTGTAAATACATATACAGATCTGTATGACTATGTATCTTGTATGTTTTTTGAACATGTGTATGTGATATACATATTTGTCTTTTCAAAAATAAAAGTTAAAGATAGAAGAGTAAAAAACTGAAAAAAATAAAAATATTAAAAGAAAAAAAGAGAAGTGAATAAAAAAATAAAAAAATAGAAGTGTAAAAAAGCAACAATAACAACAACATACTCAGTGTATTCACACCTAGTGAAGTCTGGGAAGGGTAGAGTGTACGCAGACCATACCACAACCTCAAGAGAAATAGAGAGGTTGTTTCCGATAGACCCCCGGCTTAGGATAGAAGTGTAAAAAGAAAAGAAAAAAGAAAAGAAACAACATAAAATAGAAAAAAGAAGAAGAAAACGAAGTTAGAAAAAGGAAAAAAAGATATAAGAAAGGAAAAAAAAAAAGAAAACGAAAAAGGGGAAAAAAAAAAAGAGAAATAGAAGAGAGAAAACAAAGTGGAAAGAAAAAAATGAAAAAAATTCAAAATAAAAAAAATGAAATGATAAAAAATGAAATGAAAAAAAAACTAACAAGAAAAAAAAGGTAGAGATATAAGAGAGTGAAAGACAGTAATGATGTTTTTTTTTGAAATCTTGAAGATCATGGAGATAATTATCTTCAAATATGAAAAAACAAAAAAAAGAAAACAAAAAAAAGGAAAAAGGAAAAAAAAAAAAGAGAAATAGAAGAGAGAAAATAAAGTGGAAATAAAAGAAATGAAAATAAAATAAAATAAATAAATAAAATGATAAAAAATTTAGATGAAAAAAACGGGTAAAAGATATGACTATATTTGTGGGAGGTAAAATAATGGAGTGAAAATAGTAAATATAAAGTAGTGAGAGTAAGACATGCATTTGCCTAATTAATGAATAAAATAATTCTACTCTTGTTATAAACCGTAATTTTACAAAAGTGTTGTTATTTATTGTAATTATAGTCTTAAGTATACTACTTTCTGTAATTTTTCCTAAAAAAAACAATCGACTTGATCACTAAAATAAAGAAGAATAAAATTACTTACCTTGAAATTAAAATTTAGAAATTATGATTTTAAAAGAGAGATTTTTTAATTTTTTTTTGCGCGTTGAAATCTAGAAGAAGCTGAAATTAAGCAAGCAATTATGAAAGAGAAATCAATCACTAAAGAAGAGAAAAATAAAATTATTCACTCATATTTATTAGTCCGAGATATCCAACAAAATCATCGACAATAAAAAGAAAAGAACGTTAAGACTTTGACCTAAACTGATTACCCAATAATGAGTTTTCTCACATATAAACATTCAACACGACGAACAAAGAAATTTTTACTACTATAAGAGACAATAATTTTTTTTGGTCGTCCTCACAACCAAAAATTTTTGCATCTTCGACGAATCATCTTGCTACACATGGATAACCATTGACTTTTGTCATTTTTCAATTTTACATTCACTCTTTTTCATTAAATTCATTTAACGTGGCATCAATAATTGGTATAGTCGACATTGTATTATTTTTCTCCATTTTATTTTATGTGACATATTTTTTTAATTCCTTTTTAAAAAACTAACCTTACTATTTAATTAATAATAATCTAATGTTAAAATTTTCTTTTTACACTTGTAAATGAGATGATTCACAATCACATAAAATGAAATGGAGAGAATAGTAATTTTTGTGGGCCTTTTTTTTCTTATTTTATTCAATTTATTAATTTTCTTGGATTAGTTTATTTTAAACTTTTAATTTATAATTGATTTTAAATATTTAATAATATTTGGGTAAATGTTAAAAAAGTGTTTCTAAATACTTGTTAGTAAGTCAAAAAATTATAAATTAAAATATTTTACTATTATATATAAAGGAGGATTTTTTATTTTGATAGTTTTCACTTGATTTTTTTTTCTTTTGGTCTATTTTACTCCTAAATGAAGGTTTAATGACATTATAAGTTCTCATTCATTCTGATGACTTTGGATTGATTATATGAACTCTTTTAAAAGTTATACAAAAAGTGACGAGTCATGAAATAAGTGACAGTGCTGTAAACTTATTTATTCAATCAAATTAAAAATTTAACTAAAAATTTATTGTCTTCTTTTAAATGAAAGTAATAATAAGAGAGAACTCTCAACGGTTTTTAATCCTCCCTGTAAATATTTTTTTGAAATCCTTTTTACCTTTAAGTGAAACTTCAATAACTTTGAAACATTTTACCCATTGAAGAAAAAACTTCAAAATTTATTTTGTTGAATTAAATTTTTAATTATTTAATTTATGATATATTTATTTATAAATTGACTTTGCTTTTATGATCATACAAGAATTTGTAGTATCAAATATGTTTTATATTATTTAAATATTGTACTTTTTTAGAAAAATATATTAGCCATAATTAATGAGTTTAATTGAGAAAAAGTAATGAAGTTAATTCAACATAAGACATAAATCAATTTAGATCGTTAAAGATGTTAATTTTAAATTTTTTAGTAAAATAAAAAGGAGAAGAGTTTTAGTGCATGCATTTGTTTAAAAAATAAAAGAAAGTCGAAATATATAAAAAATATTATTTTTTAACTTACAATTTTTTTTTATTCCCTCTATTTTAATTTATTTGTCTAATTTTGATTTAGCACAAATTTCAAAACTTAACAAAGTTTTTAAAATTTATGGTCTTAAACTTAAGATATGTGGAAAGAATCAATCTTGTAGTTCTACACGATTTTCAGAAAAGGAAAGAGATTTTTTTAAATGAACTTAAAAAAACTTGGACTAAAAAATTAAAACAAATGTGTGATTTAGTATTTTAAAAATATTAAAGACTATCTAACTACTTTTAACTAACATAATGTTACCAAAACAAATGAAAAATAGAGGAACCAAAAAACACAAAAACTTTTACAAAAATAAATATTAATGTAATTTGAGCCCGAGCTTATCATGGATCAAATAGACTAGTATAAATATATATAGCAAGTAAATTTTTTATTTTATTTTTATTTGAAACATTATATTTCCCACTAAATTTGGACGGAAAAGTAATATAAATTTAGCCTTTGACTTTAAATCAGAGATTGAATATTTATCTTCAAAAATTAATTTGATCATCAAATTTGATTAGATTAGTTTCAAAAAATTACATCTTCAAATGTCGAGTGTCAACTGTAAAATCCATAACCAAACGAGAGGAAAATTTTCCCCTTACGTGGCATCACATTATTGGTCAAATATGGTCTGTGAAGGACCGGGCGGTCACCAAATAATTTCCTCTACTTCAACTATATAAATTACGAGACAGACGTCAACTGCGGTTTCCACTGTTACTCCGATTTCAAATTTTCTCCTCTCTGCGGACTTTCCGGCGGCGACGGCCGGAATTTGTAGTTGCCGGTTACATAAAAGAGTAAGAGGAACGGGTAAAAAAGAGGTTGAAGATGAAGATTTTCGTGAAGACTTTGAAAGGCACGCACTTTGAGATCGAAGTTAAACCGGAAGATAACGTAACTATAACAACCTTTTTTCGTAACTTTCTACTGTATATGCTGCTTGAATATGCTTATTCGTGTGCAATCTAGCGTTTTTGTATCAAATTGAATCGCTCTAGCAGCATTGGAGTTAATTAGGGTTTTGAGTGGAAGTTCACATGGTTTTAGGGGGTTAGTTTAGTAATTCGAACTGTGTATCTGTTTACGTTCGAGTTCAAGTTATGCTCTTCAGTATATATGTTAATGCTGCTTATTAATTTTTATTGCTTGAATAGTACTCAATTTTTTGTTTCACGGATAGTTGTTTGCTGGTTAGTAGTTTTAATTTAATTGCTGCACTGCAATAGTATAGTGTTCAACGATTAATTACTTGCTGCTGGTGTTGCAATAATGCTTTCTTTACCATTTTGCATAATGGTCACTGTTAATTGGACTAGTTGCAGACAGGTTAGGTTGCGAAAAGGAGCTTCAAGTTGTGGTTTGTTAAAGAGGTGTAAGTTTTGGGTATAGTTTTTTTTTTCTTTTTTGAGGGGGTGGGGAAGGTGGGAGGTGATCATAGAATAGTCTTTTATCATCCAATGCATTAGAAGCTTCATTTTTGCAGAAGCTGATGTACCAATATGGCTAATTATTCAGGTTGCCGATGTGAAGAAAAACATAGAATCAGTTCAGGGGAAAGATGTCTACCCTGCTTCACAACAAATGCTTATCCATCAGGGTAAAGTTCTCAAGGACACTACGACGCTTGAGGAAAACAAAGTTGCTGAAAATAGTTTCGTGGTCATTATGCTTTCCAAGGTACCAACTGTGCAGTTACACGCATGTGATGAGCAATAGGCTTTTCTATTATTCGGCTGTGAGTTTTGTGAACATATCTTTTTTTATCTTGGCTAATGCTGGTACTGTCCATATTTTCGTGGTCATTGTAGAATAAGGTCTCATCAACGGGAACCTCATCTACACCAGAAGCTCCTTCAAATACGGTGAGAGCTTAATTACCTTCCTAAGTTCAGGTTATTCTCTTGCTTGCTTGTAAACCGCCATCCTCCTCTTTACCTTCAGATTAAAATATTTCTTCATTTTAGATGCATTTATGCACTTCTATCCATTTGCTGGTATGGCAATGTTCATTTAAATCATTTTGTAACATAATTTATTGGGTAAGATAATAAGGGCATTGGTGCTTTGAGAAATGGCCATATTTTCACTCTCTTGTAGGTATCATTTCACATGCCATTCCTGTGTAGCAAGTGTAACAATATTTTATTTGAACAATTGGAAGATGGCTATGCTAATCTAGACTTTGAGAGCTGATAACAATCTGTTTGACTAGGCACAACCTGCTGGTTCCACTGACCAAGCTAGACAGACGACAACAGCACCTCAAGCTACTGCTGCACCGTAAGTTTCTCCTCCTGGTATCTTTTATTTCCTCAGTGGTCGGCTGTACTTGAATTTTTGTTGGTTTTGTCTCAACATTTGTTTGCTCTGCAGTTCACAATCTGCTTCTGAGTCTGCTCCCACTCCTGCCCCTGTGCCTGCTGCTGCTAGGTGAATATATATGGCATGCTTGGTTGAATTGCCTGTTTATTATATTCATATTTACTATGTGATTAGTCTTGTCTTTATTTGAGTATTACTCCTTTCTTTCAAACAGTTCTGTAACAGATGTGTATGACCAAGCAGCCTCAAACATTGTCGCTGGAAGTAACTTGGAGGCCACAGTTCAACAAATTCTTGACATGGGTGGTGGAAGCTGGGATAGGGAAACAGTTGTGCGTGCTTTGCGTGCTGCATATAACAACCCTGAGAGAGCCGTTGAATACTTATATTCTGTGGGTTTGCTTTGCTTTTGAGATCTTTCTTTGTGTTCTTTTTTTTCACCTCATACCTAGTTAGAGTTTTCTATGAGGTAAATTCAATTTTATGCTACCGTTGGCTGTGCAAGAGAGTTGGCATGTCATGCAGTTCCGTCAATGCTCTTGGTATCCTTCTCTTTTCCTGGCTTCTGTCTTCCAAACAACTGAGATATTTTTCTTCCATTATTTCTTATTTTATTGGTTAAATGATGAATCTGTTGTCTGGTTAATGTGAGAGTGGAGGATCGATTCACCTTCATGCTAGGACCTTTGAGAGAACCTTCTCTCCTTTTTCTTCATTTTGTGCATTGCTTTTCGATGATGAGTTATTCCCTCTATTTTGCTTTGTACAATACTGTTTGGTTGAACAGTAGGGCGTTGGCCTTCGGGGTCAAGTTCATTGCACGGGCCTTGCCTAATGCGGTTTACCTCTCCCGTGTTGTGGTTTGCGGGCTATTGCACAGGAGCAGGGTTTACCCTGTGCACCCGAAGGGTCTGTTTTGCTTAGGAAATGGGACTGATTCATGAAGTAATAAAATATAATTATGTGGTCCCTGTTTGTAGTCTTTTAAGGTAGGCACTGGTATGTTCCTTTATTTTCTGTGGTTGCATATTTGACCTATACTGGAAACACATTAATTTCTTTCAGGGTATTCCTGAACTAGCCGAAATTCCGCCTGCTGCTCCTGCCGTCACTGCTCCTGCCACTGGACAGGCTGTAAACCCTTCAGCTCAGGGGGCTCCACAACCAGCAGTTCCTTCCAGTGGACCAAATGCTAATCCTTTAGATCTGTTTCCTCAGGTAGTATAGTAAGTATGCCTGGAAAGTTAAATTTGCCCAATTATTTGTTTTGACCTTATCCTAAGTATTTTCTTTACCCAATCAGGGCCTAGCAAATGTGGGCTCAAATGCCGGCGCTGGAAATCTAGATTTTCTACGCAATAGTCCACAGGTTGGTTATACACTTTCTCCAAGTTAGATTCTATAAATTTGAAAGCATAATTTCGTATCCTTCTCCATTAACAGTTCCAGGCCCTTCGAGCAATGGTGCAAGCCAATCCGCAAATATTGCAGGTATGGGATAGTATATGCTATGATCAGTTTGTTTTCTCCTAGCATTTTTAGACATGCTTGGAACCATGATATTTGTTTATCTGCAGCCCATGCTCCAGGAGTTGGGTAAGCAAAATCCACATTTGATGCGGCTTATTCAAGAGCATCAACCTGACTTCCTGCGCCTCATCAATGAACCTGTTGAAGGGGAGGGGTAAGAACATTTGCTACTCCGTTTAAAAAAAAAATGACCTACTTTCCTTTTTAGTCCGTTACAAAAAGAATGACCCCTTTCCTTTTTCGGCAATACTTTAATTTCAACTTTACACGTGGCATGTTTAGGACCACAAGATTAAAGGACATTTTGGTACATTTGACACAACTTTAATTTAAGGCCACAAGATTCAGAAGTTTTCTTTATTTTCTTAAACTTTGTACCAAGTCAAAGTAGGTCATTCTTTTTGAAACGGAGGGAGTATTCTTCTTCTTTTAATTTGAGACTAATTCATTTTTCTACTCAACATGTTTTTGACTGGACTGCATTTAAGAGCTGGTTTTATGTGTCTGAGACCACCTTGTGTCTGGTATGCGAGATTGATTGATTCATTATATGGTGTATCAGGAATGTGTTGGGGCAGACACCAGGAGCAATACCACAAGCTGTGACTGTTACACCTGAAGAGCGGGAGGCTATTGAGCGTGTAAGTTATTTAGTTTTCCTTAAGCTTGCATCAAATAACGTGTTCTGTATCGTTGGGGAACCTAAATGGGTAATTCACTATTGCAAATATATTGATGCTATATTGATAAATTGGATTTTGGATTACGACGCAATCATTTTGGGAGGAGGAGGCAGAGGCATTGCATTTTGCAATTATTGATTGTTTAATGTAAATGCCTTTTCTTCATTATCTGTAAATTTTGTCAGCTAACATAATCTTCTTTATGCTTGTCCATTGTGGTTGGTGATATTGTTTTTGGCACAGCTTGAAGCTATGGGGTTTGATCGAGCTTTAGTATTGGAAGTATACTTCGCGTGCAACAAAAATGAGGAGCTGGCTGCAAACTATCTATTAGATCACATGCACGAGTTTGAGGAATGACCTGGATAAAACATAGTGCTATTTGACCTGTTATAGTTTCCATTGTACTTTGTTTCGCTTCTCTTCATTTTAAGTCTCTGCGACTTCCTATTATCTTGTCACGTGGAGTACATTTTATTTCCTCATTCACAGTTGCTAGCCTTGGATAGTTGGACCCTTTTGTATAATGGATTTATATTAGTAAAATCGTGCCTGCAAGCTCTCTCAAGACTAGGTTTCTTTTTCTTTTTCCCGATTTGGGTGGTGGCTATCATTTCTTGCTTGTAGGTGTCTTCGGAAAAATAGAAATCCTATATTTATGATACTTCTACATTTTGACATCTACATCTAGAATCGTTAACTCAAATCAACAATGTCGGAACCGTAAGTAAATCTCAACAACATTCATCTGCTAAGTGATGCAAGAAAAATATGACTGGAAAAGAAGCAAACAAATCATGCTGAAAGAGTCAGCACAAAATTGCTGTTGGATGATATATTGGAAGGCGACTTTATCAATAAGAAAAAGAAATATTGTAGAACTTACCTAGTTTAACAATTTGGCAAATGGAACATCAGGGATATTTATAGTATTGGTTAAACTGGAAAATGACATGTTCCAAGACAGTCGTCAAGCATCCATGAATTGAAGAGAGTTGTTGACAACTTCAAAGGTTGAAATAGTTGAGTTTATCACGTTATCAAATAAAGGGAATTAAGGAATCAATTTGCCAACTTCAACATGACTTCTTCAATTGCATGTATGTGTGTGTATATATAAACAAGATTTCGCTCAAGTTTCTAGTAAGTAGCTGTCAAGACATTTCATAAACAGAAAACGAACATGGGACTCTTTGGAAGAAAATTCAAGGCATCAAAAGTTGCAAAACTAGCTAACCTTGCCATCTCAAGGATTTCCATTCTCAAAAACCAACACCAAGTTAGGTGTTCACTCGCCCGTTCTGATGTTTCTCAACTTCTTCATCTTGGTCGCCATGAAGATGCCCTTCATCGAGTAGGTTCCCATGATATATATAGCCCCTTCCCTCCTCTCTCACAGTCAATTCAACTTCTGATCATTTTTAATCAACAGGTTGAGCTTGTTATCAAGGAACAGAACACTGTCGATGCACTTGCAATGATGGAGAAGTACTGCCATCTCCTAATAGAAAAAAGGGTGCTGATAAAAACTAAAGGGTGAGTACTTCTTGTATCTTATCGAAATCTGCAACTAGATATAGGGGCATCTCTCTGACAATTTGCCCCCCAATGTTTAAGCAGGGAATGCCCTGAGGAGCTCGCGGAGGCAATCTCAAGCTTGATTTTTGCAGCTTCAAGATGGGGAGAATTCCCAGAGCTGCATGAACTTCGCGGGATTTTCACCTCAAGATATGGAAACGAATTTGCTGCTCAATGTGTTGAATTAAGAAATAATTGTAGTGTGCAGCCAAAGGTACTCTTTATTCTCTCCTCCGTAAAATCTAGAGGAGATTTGACTTCTTAAACTAATATAATCATGAAATTTTTTCCAGATGATACCCAAGCTATCAAAACGTCACACAGGGTCAGGGAAAAGACGCGATATGCTTAATGATATTGCTGCTGATTGTGGTATCACTCTGTGCGTAGAGGATGAGACTTCTCAGATATCACACACTATCAACACCAGAGGTTAACAGTGAAAATGAATGTGCTGAAGGTATGTTCTTGACTATGAGTTATGAGTCAAAACTTCCAAGTTCTTACTTCATAAAGAAAAGATTGAAACTTTAAATGGCATGACATTCTTTTACCATTACAGGTGAAGAGGTATCTGAACAAGACACAAACGCGGCTCCAGTTATCAAATTGGAAGTTAGTCGGATAGTATGAAATGCCCGATGCTTTTCCTATCAACAGCAGCAATACTAGCAAGAATTGTTTGAATATCCAGGCATGGCTGACTAGCAGTCATTTCTAAATTTATGCAACCATAACACATTCGATAGGAACAAAGTTGCGAACGGATGCCACAGGGCTCGGAAAAAAGTAGACGAGGTTCCTAGGAAAACGACAGCGCAGCTCAAGTTGCAGAAGGTATTCAGGGATGAATTGCTACCTCCAATCATCATACTCGTTTATGCTGCATCGAGCACCTAGCTTTCTTCCTATACTTTGATTAGCTAGGCAGTTTCTTGTGTGTGTATGTTTGGGGTGGAGGAAGGTGGGGTGAGGTCTTAGCTTTATGTTCAAGTGAGATTATGTCTGCAGATAATTTATGCAGACAGAAAACATACAGGTAGATGTAGATCAGTAAACAATCAGATATGTTCTGTGCAGAACATGAGATAATACATTTGCTACATTCTCGCTAATAAATAACTTGATTTCCCTCCAATTCTTCAATTCCAATTTGTAATAGCCAAGTACGTCTAAATTTCTTTTCATGCTAAAGAAATCAACCATGCTACTTGAAAATATTGATATACCTTTGTAGGTCCAGCCTTGTTCATCTCTATATATTTTTGGATTAAATAAAAAGAAATGCTACATCGCAAAAATCTTAAACCTCACATGAACTCAGTTCTCAAATCATAAATACTATTTCCCCAATACAACCGTTGCACCATATTTGCGGTTGCTCTGGATTTGGAGCTCGAATTGAACTTTTTCGGACAAGCAGATAAAAATCCTCTCCAAATGATAAGAGAACTTATCTGATGCACTTTGTTCTCTCAGTAGAACCAGCTTCTTTTTTTATGAACACTAGATACAAATTCCGGGAATGAATACAGTAAATACGAATCATGTGGAAATAACATGGGTGACTAAGGGCACGGATTTTTGGCTCCTCATCCCTAGATTTTAGAGGTAAAGATGGAAAAAAAATACCAAGCAGCGGTTAAGACCATGCCTCAACATGATACTTGCCTGCCTTTTCCAATGCCCTAAGCCATCTCACTGCAGCTTCCTTTGGAACCCCGCCTTCTTTAGATACAATTTCTTCAAATGCCAACAGCACATCAGAAGGCATTTTATTGGCAGAGCCTGCGACATACACAGCCGCCCCCTCGGTTAATAGATTCCATATCTTAAAGCTTTGTTCTCTCATTTTATGCTGCACATAAACCTTCTGTTGCTGGTCTCTGGAGAAGGCAGCAAAAAAGCCGCCACCTTTTTCTTCAGAAAGAACTCCACCCTTTTGTGAATGAAACAGCCAAAAATCTCGGTACAAGAAGTCGTTTTCTTCATTTCTACAACCAAAGAAGAAAAGAATAGGAGCAGTTGAACCGGATCGACTCTGAAGGGATCTTTCCTCCACAAATCCACGAAAAGGTGCACACCCTGTGCCAGGTCCAACTAGAATTAGAGGAAGTGAAGGTGGAGGGGAAGGAAGAGAACCTTTTTGAAACCATGCCGGGATGAGGACTCCTGTTTAATATAATCCAAAAACCATCATCTAAGCGTTAACAAGAGGTAAATGAATTAGGCATTGTAATTATAAATTACTCCGATAACCGTACTTTTCTGAGGATCAAGTTCAGCTAGCCATGACGAGCAAAGACCTGTGCGCTTCCTCTTATAAGGTGTTGTCCACGACACCACACTAACTGTTAAATGCACTTGGTTTGGATGAGCTGAATGAGAAGAAGATATGGAAAAAGCCCTAGTTTTTAGAGGAGGTACCAGCTGAACCAACCATTCAAATGGCATCTGAACGGATGGAAAATCCTCCAATACCTGCAAATACAATATAGAAAGTAGATAATATCAGTGTAAAAAAATGAGGCATTAACAGCACAAACATTTTTATACTTCACTCCCAAATCAAAAAATAATCTCATGTGTATTGACAACTTTATTATAAAGGAGGTGTCTAGGCCAGCTTGCCTGAAAAGGTGTTATTATTTAATAGAAGGATCATTCTATAGGAGAAAGACCAAGTCATCTATGTTTTCTAAAAAACAAACGTGGAGTCTGTAGCTCTTTATCCCATACTTCAGCTAAACATAGTGTTGGCTGCCTAACTAACATATCAAGCTTTCATTGCTTGCAGGGAACAAGAGGGAGGTGCTCACTTCCAGATTTCACATTTAGAGTCTGATTAATTTCTAGACTGAACAACTCGAGCTATTTTCTAATTCGACAATCAAGATGCTGTAATGTGAATGAATGACAGGGTTGATGTTGGCTAACCAGTTTTGCTTCCAAAAGAACTGGGCCAACTTCTTGCTTCTTAGTATGTCTTCTTAAACTATAGTACCTATACATTCCATGAAACAAATTCTACCATAAGAGAAACCATAATTGAAGAACCCAACAGCATAGGGAAAGTCTCGATCATCAACACTCCGAGGCGACTTGATTAATCTATACAAAGAGTGGAAGTATTTTCATCACCTCCAATACAGTTCTTCGTTCCTTCTGATTGTACTCATAAAGATCATCTCTTCCTTCTGGTGAGGCAAAGTACTGAAGCCTCTCCTTCTCATGTTCGGCAGAGGCAAAATAACTCATAACCTGAAGAAGTTGACAATCCAAATGGCTTATCAAATTACTATGACATCATGCATAACGTGCTATTTCACAAGCAGCACAAAGAAGATGAACACAAGATGCATCAGTGAAATCCAGGCACATTACAAAGACAACAGCAGAAGATATTAATTACACCATGTCATGGGATATTACTCGTAAGAGCACATAAGAAATTCAGACATTCCATGTCTAACCTCAAAGAAATATCGTCTTGGGGAAGCTGATGCAACATCCATTGCCAGTTCAACAAAAGTTTTCAATCTTACAGGGACCTTCAATGCATTTCTCAAATCATAACTTTGATCGTTTTCTTTATCTTTTGGCTGAACCTGAAAAAATGTTCATGTAGTAATATAAAAATTAATGAGTTTCTTTCTTTGAGCTGTAACTATCATTTTGACAATAAAAATCCTTTTAATGACCAAAAAAAAAGGAATAGAAGAGCTCATTCACTGATAAACTCACCTTTTCAATTAATAAATAGCTAATATTTGCAAACCCCAATCTCACCACAAAGAAGGGAGAAAAGAAAAGAGGAGATGAATCTCAATTTCCACATTGTAGAACAGATTTGTAAGCATGTTGTCATTAACTTATCCAAAGCAAATCAACTTCAGCCACTACAATGCTTTTATTAGCAAAACCATGGTTCTGATGCTCAGGAACTTATCCTAGAAATTGAAGTGATCTAACCGATTTTTGGATATGATACTCGTAAAAGAAGTGCTAATACATTCCCCCTGCTTAATTCTCCTACAAAGGAGGCCTTGGTGGTGCCTGTGTTATAATAATTTTTGCTACTGCTTACCTATCTATTTCTGATTTCTTCAACTTTAAAAGGGTTCATCTCACTGAAATTTTTGAAGTTAAACTATATTAGCAACAGTAACACAAGAAGGGAACAGGTACTCGTAGGGAGCTTATTAGTAAAGTGTCTGTCACATACAATCTTCATATTAGCCCAAAAGCTAAAATACAGGCAGTGTTATTTTAGTCTATGCACAGCTGCAGACTCGTCTTTGAACGCCTAAAGTTCCTTCCTTTCCACACAGCCCACAGACTACATGCTGGCACAGTGACCCGCAAATACAGTGTTATTTATTCTGTTTTTAAAAAGTTCAGGGAGTAATAGGACCCCTGCAAAGTTTAAGTCTGTAATTGGAAATTCGACCTTAGCTCAGGGATGGACTTATGCCTTCTCGCTTTGATTGTATCCCTTTCATTAATTGAAGTTTTAACTCCTTATTTTTGTTCATTTTTGATATGATAAACTGCAGTCCCCAAATGCCCTACTCAGGAGCCCAATAATGGTACTACCCCCTTGCTCCCTTGGTTAACTTAGAGGTGCAGGTCTTTACCACTACGGTATTGCTCCCTTGTCTACCATATTTCAAATCCTCTACAATACTTGTACACTTGACCTTCCAGAACATTTAACATTTCAGAATACTTGCTACCCATGTGATATTAGACCCATATTAACATGGAAATGCAAATCTGTGAATCACATTCCATGAAAATCTACACAATAAAAATATTTAAAGATGCATGACTACAAAATAATGTCTAGAAGGAAGATTTGAAGGAGCAAGGTCCTAGTGACAGAAAGAGAGTCAAGAAAGTAGATAAGCACATACTCGGATATATGATTCAGGGTCCAAATTACAGCGCTTTATGAAAGCATCAACAGCTGCAGCATCTTGGCCAGGGAGAATATGAACAACATCACCAACCTCATACTCAACAGTCTGAGATTACAAAGGAACTCATCAAAAGGATCATATGAGGTGAAATGAGTAAAAGAGATATCAGAATGTACATCACTTACAGATGAAACAGCTTCAAATTCAAAATGGCGGACATCTTTCCCACAGCCAGCTTTACTTAATGGCTCATTTTTAACCTACATCAATAGAGTGAATAAAGAAGAGGATATCAATGCATACATCACAACCATCACATTGAAGTGAAAAAAAGGATCTTATACCTCCAACACAGAGAGAGAGATCATTACCATTTTTAAGAAGCAATCAGGTCTGTACTTTCCAGAAAGTTTTCCTGGCAATATGAAGCGCGTGCTCTCAATCTGCATCTCAAGAAGCTTGACATCTGCAAATTTCACAGGTTTTATCACTACTACATGTTGAAACACAACTACCAGAAACCTTTAGCAACAAAGCCATTCAACAAATAGTGAAACACTCCAGCCTATTCAAACCAAAAAAAAAAAATTCAGAAATGCACAAGGACAATATTTAGATGCACTCATGCATCAAAATGATAGCAAGAAAGTAATTTTCCAAAGCTTATTAGTGAGAATAAAAAGTAAAAATCGCATAATAGTCCTGATTGACGGTACTCCAGAGCGAACTTAACAAACTTATGTATGAGTTCTCTTTTGTGTCGCTTATGGTTTTCGAGATATATATATTGATCTATCCATTTAGGGGAATTTTCTCCAATCCAGGCTTATAAATGCTTTCATGTACTGAAATTTTATCAACTGTCAGAAAGAAATCTGAACCTCCAATGACCTGAAGATTTTAAAGCGGACACTGATTCCTCAAGTACAATTTAGCAAGTTACCTGGGATAGATAAAGTCCCTTCGGCAACATCATGATATGTAATTTGTACTTTAGGCTGATCCATCAAACTCTTATTTGAAGTCATCAATTCTGGACCTTTAGGGAATAATTTCGGATCTCTTTGGTATAATGCTTTCCACAAGGTGGACAGCCAAGGATCCAGAGCACCTTCATACCTGCAAAAAGAGCTTTGATGCATCAATTCAACCTTTTAATAGAATAGCTGCTAAATAACAAGAAATTCTTAAGGGTGCCCCCATAATAACCAGATGAATGACAATATAAAGTGAACAGACATAAGGTGATAGACAAAGAGCAATTCCTAATATTCTTCTGTAAAAGCCACTGATGTCATAAAGCAAAGAGGCTTCAGCACACCAATTACCTAAAGGGTAAAAACTTCTGCATTCTTCAATTACCATTTCCTACCAAACTAGGAAGATTCAAGATCCTAACATGTAAATTCTTTTGCACCCAAGGGTGTGGCCTAGTGGTTCAATGAAGTGTATTGAGCACCATGAGGTCTCAGGTTCAATTCCCAACAGTGAAAAACACTAGGTAATTTCTTCCCATCTGTCCTAGCCTTGGTAGATAGAGTTACCTCTACCCGTTGCTGGTGGGAGGTGGCAGGTATCCAGTGAATTTAGTCGAGGTGCGCACAAGCTGGCTGGGACACCACGGTTATCAAAAAAAATAAATTCTTTTAGATCTGTCTCCTGAAGAATTAGATTGGAGAAATTTAATGCCATGCAATCCCTGAGGTTTAGTTATATAAATGGACAAATAATCATCCTGTATATCACATTGGATTCTCCTTTTTAACAACTGCAAAAGATGATGAAACAACATGCATCTGGTGGATCGTTTTGACAGAAGGAACCAGAAAGGTGCTTCGGATCAGTCCAAAAAAATTATTTTTCACTTAAAAAGGTGGTCAGAAGATAGTGTTAAGTCAATCCAAATATCAAGTTCAATTACCAACAACCACAACATACCCAATGTAAATCTAGTTTAATTGCATAATTTTTTTTAATCGTTACTAATTTTGTTTACTTCTGGTGTATGGAACTCATCGATGAGGCTGAACCACTTGTTAGCATTCAAAGAATTGGATTCCTACAGGAATAGAAGGATACTTTTGCTTTTGCTGTACCACTAAAGAATTTTCACCGCCATCTTAGGGAAATACATTTTTTTGGGGGGATGAGAGCACCTTAGGGCAGTACATTATAATCCTTACATTCTCCACACAAAAAGGCAAAAGAAGAACAAAAAACACAAGATGATGAAACAACATAAGAAAAGGATAGACTAAACAAGAAAATAAATGAAATTCAAACCCTATTTTATTATGAGTGGTTTCCTAATTCAACCAATCTACAACATAACACGTGCATATAAAGTGCAGAGGGCCAGATTCTTCATGCAGGAATCACTACAGATGATCAGGCAAAATCAATATACTATTCTTTTACAAGATTAAAACATAACAATACCCTGAAGGATGCTGATCATCTCCCAGACCTCTTTCCACCACTGCTGTCGCACCAAGATCTGAAAGTCTTTTGTCAAGTTTCTTTGCAACAAACTGCAGCAAGAAATCCATACATCAACATTCAAACACGGAATACATAACTGCATAAAGCTAAAATTTTCTAGATTAAATATTTGGCCGGGCAACAAATCAGACGACAAGCAAAAGATCATCGCGAAACATACAGAACAGATATTGACCAGGATCACTACCTGTATTTGTACTAAAGAGACTAGTAGCCTGTTTGGCCAAGCTTATTTTCCTTCAAAAGTGCTATTTTTTCTTAGAAGTGCTTATATTTAATAAGTGATATGTTTGGCCAAGCTTTTGGGAGAAAATAAGTGCTTCAAAAGTTGTTTTTCATAAGCTAAAAAAATAGCTTCTTCCTAAAACAATTATTTGAAAAGCACTTTCAGGAAAAATACACTTAAAAGCACTTTAAAAACCTTGGCCAAACAATAATTGCAGCTCAAAGCGTTTTTTAAATTTATTGATCAAACACAAATTACTTCTCATCCAAAAGTGTTCTCTTAGGAAGCACTTTTGGAATAAGCACTTTTCAAAATAAGCTGATTTTAGAAGTATGGCCAAACATGCTATAATTATATCTTATGGAAGCACAAAGTTGAAAAGTAATTTCTATTGAAACAGAGTAATTAGGTAGAGACAGCATGTACATTATATTTCTGGTAGCTCGAATCACCCAAACCAAACACAGCATAGTTCACTCTGCTAAGCCAATTCTGTGTAAGACTCCTTTGCAAGAGAAACTTCCAAAACACCTACAATAAAGATAACAAAACGGAAAAAAAAAGTTAATAATATATACATACATCTCTAATCTCTCCAGTATTACTTCAAAAATCAGACATAGATAAACACACACAAACCTTAATAGAATCTGGATTATCACCTTGACCTGTAGTTGAGACCACAAAGATTACAATTTCCTGCTCCGGTAGGGAACTCTAATAAAAAACAAAAAAACGAATAACCAATCAGACATAACTCGTTAACTACAATCTATTAAGCTAAAAAAAACAAAATATTCCGCCTTAAGCTAAAAGTAAAGCTAGTTTCGCCTGCTAAAGTGATTTAAACTAGTTTAAAATAGAGGCATAATTGTTAGTGAAGCAAAGAAAGAGTAAATGAAAGAGATTTACAGGGTCAAAATCGTCAATTGAGAGCAATGAGACAGGGCATCCTCTGCGTTCAGCTTCACGGCCAAGACGCTCGGCGGCGTCTATAGCGTTACCAGTTTCAGATGCATATAGAATTAATAGCTTCTTTGCCTTCTCCTCCATCACCATTGCTTGCTTCGTCAGAGATAAAAATGGAGTCTTTTGAAAAAAAAAAAAAAAAAAAAAAAAAAGATACTCGAGTGGCCGTATAAAAAGGAACCCGTTTTTGTTTTCCGACCCGCGTTAAACCCCACTCTTTTTCCCCGGTTTGTTTGGTGCTTTTAAAATTGAATCTTTTGGGAGTAAAACTTTAGTCCCCATGTTGATGTTATATTATGATTTTAGCCCTTATGTTGTTCGATTTATCATTATTATCTTTTAATTTTATTATGTGAGTGATTTTTTATCATTCAACGAACAGAATTAAAAAAAAATAATGAAAAATTAACTCTATTGGGGGACAATTCAGGTATCAAATTTAGTTGACGAAGAACCGCTTACATTGCACGGAGAAGGACAAAGAAAATTGTGGCAAAAGTCAAAAATAAGAAAAGCTCTTGCTGTAAACTTGTAATCAACCAATTAGTATAACTGATTTTGAAGGTTTACCTTTGACAAACAAAAAATAAAAAGCTTAAAGAGGGTTGTGAGGTGTAGTTCTTTGTTTTGATAAAGTTATTAAGTTACTACTATGATTGTATTTATGATTGGTGGATTGCTTTTATTCATGTGCTTTCAAGAAAGATTAATAAATAAAATACTTAGTTAGAAAATATCTCAAGATTGTAGGATTCAAAAGATTCATCTTTAAGCAGAAAGAAATTGATGTAAGTTGCTCGTCAACAAGCAAGCAAAAAATTCAATACTTGCATTGTCCCCTCGATCAATGGATTAACTTTTTGTTAACTTTTCTGAGTATCATTTATTGAAGGAAGGGTGAAAATCATCCACATAATAAAATTAAAGGACGATAGTGATAAATTGAAAAATGCAAGAACTAAAATTTGAATATAAAATTAACACAAGGACTAAAGTACTATTCTCCCTTTAATCTAATACTCCACGACAAACACAAACTACTTCTACCTTTTTGAAACACATTTTTTTCAAAAAAAAAAAAAACTTTCCAAATAAGTTCGATTTTAGAAGCATGATTAATCAAATTATAAATTTTGTTATGAAGTTTAAGAATACCACTGAAATATTATATAACGACCGCACCATCTTATCGTAAGACAGCCACGTACACTCGCTTGTCAAGTGAAACTTTTTTTGTCCATGTGATATTTTTAGAACTTTAAATGAACTCTTTTTTTTTTTTCATCCACGTGACATTTTAAAAAATTTAAATTTATTTACATTTGAATTCTAATTATATTTATAACAATTTTAGAGAAATGTCACGTCTAAAATATTTAACTAGAAGTAATAATACGTCTTGGGAGCTGATTAATTCCAAAAGAGCCACTGACGAAATCGAGCTTTCATTAAATTCTTAACCAATTAGTGGTGAAGTTAAGGCAAAACCTCTTAAAAGAATTGGCTATTCAGTTTATAGTTCAAGGGTTATTCGAATTTAAAGGTAATCAAGAGACTAGGTGAGGTTATGTTGATAAGTTAAAAAATTACCTTAAATATGGAGGAAATAATCTTCGTGTTATGACCACCTACATTCAAAACATGGCTATATCAAATGAGCTTATGGCATATGCAGAGCTTAAGATGCATCTCTGATCTCTCTCTAGCAAAATCATTAGCTCATAGTCATACACAATAAATAACACTGAGGTTCATGGAGAAAAATATGTTTACAGTGAAAAAACCTTAACCTCACGCAGCACAAAAACAGTTTTTCCATCTTCAATAAAAATTGCAAAACATAGTCAATAATAATACTGCCTTTACATAAACCTATTGTAGTGGCTTTTCCTACTTTGTGTGTCCATTAAAGGCTTTAACTTTTCCTGCAAATCATATAGGGTCAAAAGAGACCCTGGATTTTTGGAGGCAATTGAACGCGGTCATCATTTTTTGTCAAGGCTGACTTTTTTGTCACCTTATAAATTTTTAGGAGACTGCTCAGACAAATCTATATTGGAATGCTGGTCTTTGTTTTCTGGTTTTCTCTCCTCGTGGTGATCCTTGAGTGAGGTTATGTCTTTCATATCCTTCTCCTCATGGTGACCATGTGTAGTTTGTTCTAATTTTTCAGGAGACTGCTCCGACAATTCTATAGTAGAGTGTTGGTCTTCATTTTCTGCTTTTCTCTCCTCATGGGGATCCTTGAGTGAGGTTATGTCTTTCATATCCTTTTCCTCATGGTGATCCCTGACTGAGGTTATGTCTCTCATATCCTTCTCCTCATGGTGATCATCAGGTGCAGTTTGTTCTTTCATGTCCTCATTGCGATCATCAAGTGGCATGCTTTGTAATTCAGCAGGTTGAAGATCTGGCAAAACACCTTCATCTGTTTCACTAGATTCCACTCCACTTTTCTGATGATCCTCATAAGAGGACTCTTGTGCTTTTACATCTTCAGCATGTTCAGAAGACAAACTGCCACGTATTCTCTTTTGGACCTCCAGATTTTCACATGTTTCAGGACCTTTTCCTACCTCAGACTGAGCATCAGGCAAGATAACATCATCGGGGCGTAACACTGCTGTATCCTTCTCCATGAGGTGAGCATCAGATAACTTGTCGTCATGGAAGCCGTCTTGGGAACCATTAAGATCCTGTGTCTGGTTGCTTCTAGCCATTTGATTTTCAGCAGTAATTTCTCCTACCTCATCTTCAGGTACTGAAATAGTTTCTCCCTTAAAGTCACCATCTGAAATTGTAGCAGTAGTTTCTTCTACCTCATCCCGAGGTACAGAAATGGAGTCTCCCTTAAAGCCACCATCTGAAATTGTAGCAGTAGTTTCTTCTACCTCATCATGAGGTACAGAAATGGAGTCTCCCTTAAAGTCACCATCTGAAATTGTGTTTTCAATTGAGCGAGAATCCTGGATGTCAGTTCTAGTAGGATCAACTTCGTTAGTAGAAGGAAAAGACTGAAAAGTATCCCAATCATCTTCTTCCTCTTCCTCGGAATTGTCCTTGTCTTCCACCTCTTCTCTGCAAGCAGCTGAAACAATATTTTCCTCTTTTTTAGATTCCTCTACTTTTGCAGGCAACTTGATACTAAAAGATGGTCCAGTGGAATTGACTTGTTTCTGGTTCTGGTCTTGCATCAGGGAAGCACGTATTATCTCCTGTAAGCATAACATTCAATACTATGAGTCTGTTTTTGGGTTCTGCTAATCAAAGCTGTATTTACTGTTTTGAGCCACTCAATACATGCATAAAACTATAAACGTTTGAAGCTAGTTTACTGCCAGACTCTAATTTAGAGAAAAGAGGAAAAATTCTAAGCTCAAACATTAATGCCTGATTTCCTAGGCAGTCTAAATCCCAAAAGGCCGAAAGGGCTGCTGCACCTACATAAGAGAAGCACTCCCTTGAGACAATCTCTGTGCTACACTACAGTTTTAAAATATCAGAAAATGTTTGACGAACTTTCAAATATAACTGTATTCCAATCAAGTTCCAAATTCATTTAAGATAACAAATTTAAACCATGATCTGAGGTTTTGTCCACCCAAAATTTTTTTGAACTACTATTACATTTAATTCATACTTTAAAAAAAGGTGCAAGAGTAGTACTGGGTTCTTAACCTCTACAGTGACCATGTGTCTCAATATTACTAAATCATAAGACTAGAGAACATCAAGAAAGAGTAAATATTTTTCATATTTATAATGAAGTTATTATCACCTGCAATTGTTGTCTTCTCATAATGGGCATTGTCAGTAAGACCTCCTTGACACAAGCAGATGAGTCAGGGAGTTGAGCCAGTTGTGTAACCAATTTTATAGCTGTGATCTTCAAATCACGAGCTTCCTACAATGAGACGAGAACAATCAGCCAGTGAAGGCAAATGAAGCAAACATAAGTTTCAGATATAGCAGAACCTGAGAAGAATTCTCTGATGTTGTAAAAAGGAGAACAGCTTCCAAAACAAGATTCATTAGGCATTTCTGACACTCATCAGTTCTTGAGAGTGTCTGAAGAAGCATTAAAATCTTCAAACACTCCCCAGCAATAGCCACCACTTCCCTGTTCATAGGTGTCTGCCATCAATAAAAACCATCAGGTTCTTTATGAACGTGAAATTCAAAGCTATTGTTCCCCCAGCCCCTGGCGCCAAAACAAGAATTTAACTCCTACACATGGAAAATACGTAAAACTGAAGTTTGGCTACCTCAAAGAATTTCTGGATTACAGATCCAAGGTCTTCAACAAGTTCCCCAACAAAGAACACAAGGAAAGAGTTGAATTCTGAATTGGTTTTCCTTGTTAGCATGCCTTTCAGTATTTGCAACCCAATTGCTTGGACCTGCAGTTGACAAATTAGTTCGCTAACCAGTGAACAAAATCACCATTTGAAATAAAATTTCTTACCTGAATGTCAGTATCAGTAAGAACACTCCTGAAGCACCGGGTGGCATTGCATATCATGGCATAGAATACTGGCTTACATCCTTGGTTTTCTTCGAGAAGTTGAATTTCAAAAGCTAGTTTAGCAAATAAAGTAGTCTGTTCAAGAGAGAGAGCAAGCTTCAACAGCAGCAGTTTATGTAAGTTGGACCTCTTATTCTCAAGCTGATGAATTCCTTTAGTGCAATTCTCAGCCAAAACAACACTTGCAGTCAGACCAGTTCTTGTTATTGTCATCAAGTACCCAAGATCATCGTTTCCAAGTTCAGAGATATCTGTGATTAAAGCAAATAACCATCACTCAAGATAAGTAACTGTGGACTACTTTAAGACTGGAAACTAATAAATGGACAAACTGCACTTTCTCTAGATTATGCAATCTAACCTGGAGAGCTCACAATTTGGATCAAGAATATTTTTTTTTTCATGTTTCCAAGATATAATATTTCGGTCCAAAATTCATTTCTTGTGCTTGAAGAATCAAACTGTAAATAAGGTTCTTATTTTAGGGTGGAGTTGGGGAGTGGGTTGGGCAAGGAATACCAACTACTTATGACTGGTATTTACAGTTCAATACTTTGTTCACTGAAAAGTGGAAAACAAAGACAGATGATGAAACCCCTAGCCCAAATATGAGAGCTCGGAGGTTTCATCTTGTTCTCTATAGACTTCATATGCGCCAGAGCTATGTACAAAACATGACCATTGAAGGTAATAATACGGGGACAACTTGGACCGAGAATCACAAGGACGGAAGTTTTCTCAAAAGAAAAACCTACAGTCTCTCACTGGCAATGCATTTAGCTAAGAACAAAACACAATTGAAGGAAAAGATCTATATAGAAACACCAACTAATTGAGATTAAAAACTAGTGTCACACTAACATTAAGCCCCGTATTTATCAAGAATCTTTTAAACTCTCTATCTTCGTGTGTGGGTAAGTGCCAAAGTTGAAGGACCTCTACTTTGGAGCCTAATTTACATTAACTGACAAAATATTTACTGCTGGATTGACATGAATCCGAATAGAGTGAAATGGATATAGAGGAGTTGTATAGCTGATCCAGAACAATTTGAGATCAAGGCATATTGGACTGATTTTGACATGCGCAAAAGAAACACAATCATGAAACAGACTCCATACACTAGAGGAGGAGTTAATTATGAATACTGGACCGAACAAGGTGCTAATAAAACAAGCTCAAAAGCTTCTTTACAGCCTATTAATCAAAAGAGGAAGGACCTGAATGCTCCTTATGAGAATTGCGTACCAGTAACATATGTTTTCATCACAGAAGTTAGACACTGGACAAAATCATGAACTCTAGCAAGAGAAATTTCGGTTGAAGCCCTTTCAATGCACTTGTAACCAACCAAAAGAAAAGCCAAAATTGATTTCAAACCCATCTGCATGAAAACCGTAAAAAAAGGATCAACTCTCAATGGATGAAAAATTGAATGTGGAAGCAGTAAAAGCTTAAAATATTTAACTAGGGACCAAAAGGAACTTTCTGTAAAATATGACACCCACCTTTGGCTTATATCGTTTTAAAAGCGTTGGTGCTGTGGTAAGCAAGACAGAAGCAATATTGTCCCAGCTTGAATGGTATTGCGAATTTGCACTGACAAAAAGAAAGCAAGTTAGTTCAAATTACTTTTTGTTACTGTTACTGTTTCATGGAAAAGGTAATTTGACTTCATGAAAAGACGTCGTACCTTGTAAAGGATTTAAAAAGAAGCGCCAAATAAAGTTCTGATACTAAATACACAAAACTTTCGGTCTCAAGAAAATCCATGGGACAGTTCTGCACAATCTACCAAACCAACCAAAAAAAACAAGAAGTTCAAAAGACAAATCTTTATGGGGCTCTTATGAACATATAAATAAGCAATTGAACCATTTGCCTGCATCTACTAAGAACATTCTGGCATCAAGTCCTTTAGGTTACATGAAAGATTTTATATATGACAACCAAAAGGCCACACATAAAAGGAAAATCATAAGTAATGCAGTAAGTTTACAGCAACGAACATAAAACCAGGGTGCCTAGTAATTTCATTTAAACTGGTAAACCATCTTGCTTTCAATGCACCTTACGTGTAATAGAGACCGTTCATTAACTACATCTTAAAAGTAATAGCATGATCATGACATGGGGTGTTACCTTTGACAAAATAGAGATGGCAAGATTGTCCCATGTATCTTCAACAAAAATGGAGAAAAAGCAAACCTGCATCCATTGGCATTTTGAGCTTGATTAGACTTCACGAAAGGCACATCAAACGAGAAAATCTAACCTAACACTTCCTGCACCTCCTAGTGTAGAAACCAAAAGGTTACTGCGCTGATTTCCCTTAAAATATCTAATTTGCACTTTCCTAAGATGCATCCCCCCCCCCCCCCCCCCAACCCGAGAAAAAAAAAAAAAAAACTGCATCAGAAAATGATGATAAAATGAAATTGAAGGAGAATTTTGGCAGGCTTCTTCTAGTAAAGTATACTCTCTAGCTTCATAACAATGGGTGGGAAATCCAAATGATAGCTCTGATGGCTCCATAATACCACACAACTAATTGGTTATAAGTTTTATTACTCATTACCAAGTAAGCAATTTGCACAAAGCCACAAATAAAACACACGTCAGAAAATTTCAAGATTCAATCCCAGAAGTTCGCATTTCAAGGTTGATAGGTTCAGAATTAGAATGTCAAAAACTGAAGAATCACAACATGGATAGTCTCTAAGAAGAAACCAATCGATCATCGGCAATAAATTCAATCTATGTTAGGTTTTGCATAGTTGATCGTCCATATGATGTCTACAGAACCTTAAAATGAACATGCAAGAATATAAAGAGATGTGATATCCAAAATATGAATCAGACAGACAACCAAATTAATTTAGAGTGACTTAGAAAGAATAACAAGACACTGTAAGTACCTGCAGCAGTTCTTGACAGGAATCCATAGTGAGAAATCCTACACTAAAGAATCTCTCCGCTAACAGGACTTCAAAAACAGGCAGAGCAACTTCACACAACTCCAAAGCAATTGACTTTACTTCATCACTAACATCGCCACCACATAATATGGTATTGACAGAACCAACATGTTGCCCAGATTCACCAGGAACAGAATCTTGCCCCTGAAATAGAAGAAGAAGAGCAAAGCCCCACAAAAATCGAAATTCTTCTGAACCCAATTCAACCATGCTGTAACCAGAAATTAAGTCTGTAACAGACTGGTTTTCAGTTTCTGAGGATCCTTTTAAGCAAGTGTTCAAAGGAACTGCATCTAATGCCACAGCTTGCACGATCAGGGGCCAAGCTTCTTCCATACATGCTAGCAACTTTGTTGAAACTAGTGTAGACTGAATCCCATCAAGAAATGGTTTCCACTGCATGTAGTGCATATTAGAACATGGAAAAGAAATTGTCAGAATTAGAAAAGAGAGAAACTACTTAGAGTCCTACTTCCTTAGGAGTGAAAGAAGAACCAGTTATTGAAGAAAGAAACATATATCGAACTATGAGCTCACATTTTCTTTAGGAAATGACTGAGTCCTAATATAGCCGTAGTCCTTCAGAAGACAGAGCCAGTAAATTCCAAGCATTTTTGAACTCTCAGAGAAAAGAGGCAATAAAGCTAAATATTCATCAGAAATCTCCTTTTGTTGATTTTTCAAGAATGCAAAGGTGTAACATTTCAGAGAGGCATGTGCTGTAAGAAGTCTCACTTTGATCTGGAAAATACATTGGAAAATAGGTTAGAGATAAGAGAAAATAGGTTTACCTAAAGAAATTTTAAATATTTTGGATGTGAGCGAACCAACCTTGCATGAGACCCATTCTGCAAAGGATGGATAGTAAAGGTCATTGAATTCATTTAGAGGACGTGAAATCAATGAAAATATCCGTTTTACAGCAAGTTGATCCCGACTAACAATTTTACATGTCAATATCTGCAATGTTCACACATGATCCCTGTTTAAACTTGCATCAACTAAATTACACCACAAGATGCATCTCAGTATTCAACAACCTTTGTGGCAAGCTGCAAGCCTGCTTCCAATAAGATGGGGCCGGAGGACAAGTCCAATGCAGTTCGAACTGCAGAAACCAATTGGGCCTGAATGGTAGTGACATAACTAGCTTAGTTGAACTAATATCAGTAAGGATTTTGCTTCATTTATTAATTACGCCTTTAAACTAGGTTATTAGGATTATTAGGAACATCCTAGTTTCTAAGCAGGATAAACTGAAAGAATGATCCAAGGACTTACCTGATACTGTTCAAGAAGAAGATGACCAGGAAGCTCAGGGTCCAATGTTCCAAACTGAAATTTATAGCAACAGCATGAAGTTGATATATGAAACCCAATGTTCCGTGAAAGAAACCAAAAATGTAAAAGTATGTTATTTTGTTCAGCATCAAAAATAAGGTGCATACTGACTGGCTTCGTCAACTCCACTGATCAAATTTGTAGACGCTCCTACAAATCACTGGGACTCCAAAATCACAAATATTTATGATAAATTAGGTGCATACAATACGTACGCTCCAACATGAAGACAAGTGTTAAGAACGTTAATGTGTGAGAATCTATTCCTTGTAAAAAGAAAATGTTTATAATCCCTGTAAATGTGTAATCAAGGATTATGAGTTTTTTTTTCTTTTCCGGATCTCTTACCAAAACTAATTAAATCCTAACATGCTTGAGGAAATAATCAAGCAATACGTTTCTCAAATCTCTTCTTTCTCCACATTCTTCACAGTATTTCGAAACTGGCAATCTAAGTGTTACCCTCTAGAGGGCATCTGATTTCTATCATAGTGTGGATCGGGTGGGGTTAGGGGCATCAAAAGAAAAGGTAACTGTTAGTACCATATATAAAATTAAGTTCCATCTATTTCTTTTTCAGCATAAATGATGATTGTTCAACCAAGAGAAAGTAAGAGAAAGTACATCACTGTTAGTTGTTTAGTAATGGTCCATTCAATTAGGAGATTTATTTCAAAATATCTTATACGCCTTAACTAATAATTTAAGATATTAAATCTCACCTATAGAGATAAAAGGCATCAAATTGTTGTAGTTTATATATGGACTTACAAATGATCAAAACTTGAACATCAAACTTACAGGCTATTGCCATAACAGATAATGCTATAGCATTTGAAATGACCATAAGTGAATAAGTCTAACCAAAAAATTGAATGAGCATTTAATCAGTACCTTGTCAATAATAGTACTCAGTAGGGTCACGCCAACTGGCCGCATCTTCTCAAACTGAATTGTGCTGATCTGTAAGAGGTGATGTGAAAGAACCAATTTATTTCCCTCAACAAAGCTGATTTTAATAGCATCAGTGCAACAAAGGTAGATATCAAGTTTAGTACCTGGTAAGCCAGTGAAACTAGTTCTTGCAATTGAAGAACCAGCCAGTCTTCAGAAGTCGATCCACTGGCAGGCTGCTGTCTTGCCAACGCTATGTCAAAATGTGCTGGATTCTTTCCAACTGCTACAGGAAGATGACTCAAACACCTAAAAGCCAGAACAGATTATTTAGAAGGACACACTATGTCAGAGAACAACGAACAGAAAAATTTTCTTAACAAGACAAAGCAATTTGGAGAAAAGATGCGCACTAATATATGAGAAAAAGATTCATTCACAGAAAGATAACAAAGTGAGAAAATGAGCAGGGACAGCATGTAAAAATGGAACTCAGAGAGGATTCTATTTTTATTGTAATTTGGAGAGCAGATAAGCTTGCAGATCTGGAGAACATGGTATGCAATCGCATCCATACACCAATCCAAGCTCTTGAGACACTCATGAAGTTAATGAGCAGAAACAGTTCTGAAAGGCTAATTCGAATAGTGGGTTGCAGGGAACAAAGAAGATCAAGATGATGTCAGAAGAAAATGCTTACAAATGGCATACAGGAGAGCTGCAGTGCGAGGAGACTAAGAGAGGAGCATAAAACCAAAATTTCTGAGAGAGGGGAATAAGCTTAACATCAATCACGATACACCAAGGAAACAACACTCACTCTGCAGCAAAAACTCTTGTTCGATATCTGAGGTGCTTGTCCCTAGAAGGATAGACAATGGGATGATTGCTCCCATGACCTTGAAAGTTTCGATTGTGGGAGCTCGACACCATGTTCTCATCATCATCTCCAGTATTTGGTCTAGTGTTACCATCCAGACCAGTTGAAGAATCATTCTCTGAACTGTCACTTGTGCTGATCACTCTCGAGGATGACGACAGAATCTAGGCACAATAAATAATTTCAGTGAAGCATTTAGATCACCAGCATAAAACACTAGGAAAAAAAAAGAAAGGAAGCTTAACGCGCCATGTGACAGAAAACAAAAATGCTAGACAGGCAAGGTATAGATTGTAGAGATCATAAATGCCTGACACATGGCTGTGAATTACAAATAGTCATATGATAACTGATCTAACTTGCTACATAATCCTTCAATAAGATCATAAATATTTAATAGAGGAGTTTCGAAGAATCAATTTACCCTGTTCAATCTATCTTAATTTTAAGGATGTAAAATGGTTTCATCTGATGACTGCACTCTTCCAATTTTTAGCTAGCGTTTGGCCATAGATTCTCAAATATCTAACTTGCTACATAATCCTTCAATAAGATCATAAATATTTAATAGAGGAGTTTCGAAGAATCAATTTACCCTGTTCAATCTATCTTAATTTTAAGGATGTAAAATGGTTTCATCTGATGACTGCACTCTTCCAATTTTTAGCTAGCGTTAGGCCATAGATTCTCAAATATTTTTGGCAAGTCATGTTTGGTTGAAGTTTCACCATATGTTGGCCGTAGTTTTTGGGAAAATATTTACACGCATAAGTTCTAAATAATATTAAAATTATCCATTACTTTGTATTATCATTGTATAATGAACATGTTCTATGATAAAAATTAAACTCATAGATTGTAACCTCCAACCTGCCTATAAACAATTTCACACATCAGTGTAGGAGCTACTGAAGTTTCCTCAACTCACAAAGGAACATCAAATTTTTGAATTTACTTACTTTTAACAAGTGCTATGCGACAATACTATTACATACTTGAGTCAAATAACAAAAGTTTATTAACGGGGTTGGTTGGCAAATAGATATTAGTTGGGATTAATAAACGGTGGGGTATTTTTATAAACTAGTATAAAAGTTTGGGGTAAAGTTTAAATTTTTAAAAGTTCCTAAATAATAGAATTTGGCCCAAAAATTAGCTTTTTCTAGTTTTTGGAAATCTGGATTATTTGCCAAAAATATTTGTGAAATAATCACAAATTGTATGGCCAAACACTTTTGCCAAATTTCCCCCCAAAAACTACTTGGTATATCTATGGCCAAATGGGTCCTTAGGATCGCTTAACTAGTTCTGGAAAATGACAGCCAGATTGCAAGAATCAGTAGGCGATACAGATGAGAAATTACCATGTTGCGGCAAATTGTTAGCCATTGTGATGGCCGTGATGGACATGATGCATAAAGCAATCGCATAACTGTGGTCCGTGCTAAGCTTCCAATCCTGCAAAAGTTGGACGAACTCTAAGGCGCAAGATTAGTACACAAAATTTGAGAGCATCAACTTACAGGTAAAGGGCAACGAGTTACGACAATTAAAGCAAAAAGGTATAGCAAACAAAAAAACAAATGTAAATTTGTCCAGGTAGATTAGTATAGAACACTCGGACAGGCAAACTAGCAACAAAAAAGAAATACAGCAAGTGCTTTCATGGGGGTAAAAAACTAGTCTCATTCAAATAGCTAATCCCTTAATCCCAATTTATGATACTATCAATACTTTGGCGTCAACTATTATTTCTTTAACTACAATTTTCTCATAAATTACACTAGTTAAAATTTTTGGAAGTTGGTTATATTATCCTTGTATCTGAATATATAACTCAACAACATACCCAATGTATTGCCACAAAGTGGGGTCTGGGAGGGGAAAGTGTACGCAGTCCATACCACTACCTCAGACGAAGTAAAGAGGTTGTTTCCAATAGACCCCCGGGCCCCGGCTCAGGACAAATCTGAATATATAACTCAAATCCTAAAAAAACACTGCCAGATGCTAGACCTAAAACTAATAAAGCCAACCCAAATAAACAGAAAAAGAGGAAGCAATCACCAAATTAGAGAACAATCAAGGGAGATAAGCTTTAGGACCAGCTTGTGTATGCATAATCAACTTACTCAGCATCAGTTTCCTCATCCAGCATATGGAACAATGTATCTTCTATATGTTCATTCATGATGGATCCCTGCATATAATCAAGCATCTGCATTAAGATATAGTGCAAAGCATACAAATCGGAATTTGGAAACCATAGGAGTGAATTGAAAATAGATCTTCTGAAATTTCTATATTTATTATTCTTCATAAAATCTTCTCAAATACACATTAAATTTCTCATTTCAAGAGTGTGTTCTTAGCAGTATGATTTTCACATGTTGTGTTTTCCATGCAGTAAAAATAATGGGAGCAGTTTTCTTGCCAGTTGAATGTCAAAAACAATGAAAGAAGTCATAAGAAGTACTCAGTACAGCCCCCCTAACAGGAACAACAGGATTTCAACCAAGATCCCAATGGTTGGAAGCATATTAACTTGGCTGATGATGTCAATGGTCTCTTCTGAATACAGGTATGCGGAAATGACGGGGATAAGCAGGCAGGCAGAGGTTGCCTCAGCTTTGAGACAGGGGAAAAGTTGAAGGATTAGGCATTTGGAAGGGAGGGACGTGGATTGGTAGAAAGAGCAGGAAGAAGGAAAGGCAGGTTGATAAGTTGATTATATATCGATCACTCAGTTGAAATCTCTTATTGTTTACTTGTCTTGAGGTAGCTATTTATTTACTCACACTTTTACTTGCTTTTGATAGGTCCTGGTAAAATAACATACTTGACTCTATTCCAGAAATGGTCATGAATGAAGGAAAAAAAAGGAGGCGAAAATAGCACAGCTGCATTGATATCTTTCTGCAGCTGCACAAGCAAAATAACACAAATTCCGGTGGTAGTTCAGCTGTGCAGCAAAAGTGTAAAGTTCTAAGGCTGCATCAAGATCAACGAATGACAATGCAGCTGCACCAGAATATACCCAGAGGCCAGAAGGTGCAGAGAAGGCCAGCGTATATGTGCTAGTAACAGTCGCACCTGCACCATAGTTCAGCAGAAAAAAGAAGTATCTTTTGATTAAAAATGTTCCTAATCCTGATGGGATTCTTGAGAGGACTATTTAAGGACGCTAAGAGAATGTACAATGCGTGCTTCAATAGCCATATGCTGAGGAGAAAGTAAAGGGTATCTCCAAAAGAGGAGATGAAAGTTTGAAGAAGAAGATTAACCTTGTTATATGCAAAAGTTTTCATTCCTTTCACATATTCTGCGGATTTCGTCGATGAATACTTGCAATCTCTTGGTGTTTTTAGTTTCATACATGGGATATATACTTTGGATAGGGCTAAAGGGATCTGAACACCACTTGATGTTGATGTTTTGCTCTTGAAGGATTTTCAAGTATTTGGCTTTATGGAGATGTATAGCCAATAAAATATACTTCTTCAAAGAGCAGCCCGCTGCACTAAAGATCACGATATGCGAAGGGCTAACCCTTGCAGTTCGGCCCTTCCTCGGACCCTGTGCATAGCGGGAGCTTTAGTGTTTCGGGCTGCCCTTTGAAGAAATATATATATATATATATATATATATATTTTTGATAACCGTGGTGTCCGGGCCAGCTTGCGCGCACCTCGACTAAATCCACGGGATACCTTTGAAGAAATATATTTTAATGCCTATAACACCACAGGGGGTCTATCAGAAACAACCTCTCTACTTCTTCGGAGGTAGTGGTATGGACTGCGTACATTTTACCTTCCCCAGACCCCACTTTGTGGGAATACACTGGGTTTGTTGTTGTTGTTGTTGCCTATAACACCACATTTCTGTTTAACATAAATTTGAACAGATACGTTGTGTTAATAGACTTTAAACAATTAATCAGTTTCTTAAATATTAGCCTGTCTTGATTAGTATACAACATAGCTTTTTTTTTTTTTGATAAACGGTAATTGTATTCGTTAGCAATAAAAGGGAGTGCTGGCAACCTTCAAAAATTACAAGGGTAAGTAATCATAATTACAGAGAGCCTAAAAAGTCTACTAGTTGTTCTGCTTCAACTAAACCCTCTACTTTACACCAAAAATACAAAGTGGTGATGCAGTTTTCTTTAACTTTCTGCATTGAGTTGGTAATATTCTCAAAACATTTGTTGTTTCTTTCCTTCCAAATGGACCACCATATGGATGAAGGGATTATTCTACACCATTTTTTTTGAGTCTTGCTCCCCCCTCTCCTCATCCAACAGCTTAGGAGGTCTGCGGTATGTTCTGGCATCACCCATGGTCCTTGGATAAGGTTGAGGAACATGTGCCACACCTGGATAGTGACTCTACAGTGGAGGAACAAATGACTGTTTGTTTCCTCCTTTTCATTACAGAAAAAACACCTAGATTGTCTGGAAACCCCTCATTTTCAGCTTCTCTTGAGTTAGATATGCTCTTCTACACACCAACCATGTGAAACACTTCACCTTGGTTGGGATATTACACTTCCAGACTTGTTTCCAAGGTCCGGAAATGCTTCCAGGTTGTACCATAAGGTCTCTTTTGTATAGTCTTCCTACAGAAAACCTCCCATCCCTTTCATGCCTCCATCTTATAGTATCAGGTTCAGCGTTTAGGCCCGAGAAATCATTCAATCTCTTTAGCAATTCAGCAACTCTCTCCACCTCCCAGTCATTCAGAAGCCTCCTAAAACTAATATTCCACCCTTGGGGAGACCAGATCTCAACAATAGATGCTCTTAGGTTACCACAAAAAGAGGAGATCTGGAAAGGCTTCCATGAGAGAATCTTGGCCAATCCACTTGTCTTTCCAGAAGAGAATCCTATTACCCTCACCCACCTTGTAGCATATATTCTTGTTCAGTTCGGACCATAAATTCCTGATAGTCCTCCACACTGAGGACCCGTAAGTGCTGGTCACAAAGTTGGAGGTCCAATGACCAGCTTGCCCATACTTACTAATGATGACTTCCTTCCAGAGAGCATGCATTTCTTTACCAAATCTCCATAGCCACTTTGATAGTAAACATCTGTTTTGTAACCCCAAGTTCTTAATACCAAGTCCACCTGATTGTTTGCTAAGTTGTGCAGTTTGCCACTTCACTAAATGGATGCCTTTCCCTTCCTTGTTGCCCAACCAAATGAAGTCCCTCCTTAATTTATTTAGTCTTTCTTCCACCTTAGCAGGTAGTGGAAATAGAGACATGAAATAAGTAGGCAGCGCATCCAGAACAGAGTTGATCAACGTTGTTCTTCCTCCCAACGATAGATATTGAGACTTCCAAGTGGCAAGTTTCTTCTCAGTCTTCTCTACAATTCCATCCCAAATCACAGCCGCCTTATGATTATAACCCAAGGGCATTCCCAAATAGTAAGTTAGGAAGTTTTCAATCTTGCAGCTCAATATATTAGCTAGAACTTGGATGTTGACAACTTCCTTAACTTGAAACATGCTGCTCTTTCTCCAGTTAACGCAGAGTCCTGACACTGCTTGAAAAGCTACTAAAATAACCCTGATAAAGCACACTTGTTCTGCTTTAGCCTCACAAAACATCACAGTATCATCTGCATAAAGGAGCTGATAGATTTGCAACTCTTGACCAACTTGAGTGCCCATCTTGAAACCTTTCAACCACCTTCTCTGTGTGGCCACCCTCACCATGCTATTAAGCCCCTCCATAGCTAGAATGAAGAGGAAAGGGGAGAGAGGATCACCCTGTCTTAACCCTCTCTCTGACGGAAAAAAAACAGCAGGTTCTCTATTGATCAAAATAGAGAACCTGACAGTTTTTATGCAAAAGCTTATCCACTTCACCCATTTTTCTCCA
Organism: Capsicum pubescens; assembly: GCA_030864215.1. NCBI lineage: Eukaryota > Viridiplantae > Streptophyta > Magnoliopsida > Solanales > Solanaceae > Capsicum > Capsicum pubescens. Next base: position 188,799,510 of record CM061539.1, on the reverse strand, counting down.
AATCCCATTTGTCTCAAAATATTGAAAAGAAAAACCCAATTCACATGATCATAAGCTTTTTCAATATCAAGCTTACACATGATTCCTGGAGCTTCACCTTTGAGCCTTGAATCCACACATTCACTAGCTATCAAAGCAGCATCCATGATCTACCTCCCTTGGATGAAGGCCATTTGGTGTTTGTTGACTAGCTTGTTGATTACCCTCTTCAACCTTTCAGCCAGAAGCTTGGCAAAAATCTTATAAACTCCACTAATGAGACTTATTGGCCTAAAATCTCCAAGTTCAACTGCCCCGGGTTTCTTTGGGATGAGAGCCACAAAAGTAGCATTGAGACTCCTCACAAACTCATGTCTCTCATGAAAATGATTTACAACATTCATAACATCAAACTGCAGCAACTCCCAAAAAGTTTGAAAGAAACTCATAGGAAAACCATCTGGGCCTGGAGCTTTATCACTCGCTCATGACTTAATACAATTCAAAATTTCCACCTCTTCAAATTGTCTTTGTAGCCAGCTTCTTTCTTCCTCATTAATACACTCAGCTCCATGTAACTTGAACTCAGGTCTCCAGGGTTCGGTTACTTTGTACAGTTTCTGATAGAAACTAATTATCTCTCTCTTGATCTCATTTGGTTCTGTGATAGAATCCCCCTCCACCATCAAAGCATCAATAGAATTGAACCGTTTGTGAGCTGTGGCAACCCTGTGGAAAAATTTGGTATTTTTATCGCCCTGCTTTAGCCACTGTACCCTAGATCTTTGCCTCCAAGATATTTCTTCTTGTCTAGCAACTTCCTCAAAATCCATAGAAAGATGAACCTTTTGTAGAAGCTCATCTTCTCAACTCCTGAATCTTCTCTAGATCTGATATTTAATGTAAAATTTCTTCTTTCCTCTGTTTCCAATTGTTTCTGTATGTTAATTTCCATTCCTTCAATTTCATTTTCAGCATTCTCAGTTTTGAAGCTAGAACAAAGGATCCTGTCCCAGTTATATTGAAAGACAACCACCATTCTTTGACTTTGTCAGTAAAACCATCTACTCTCATCCACCATTGTTCAAATTTAAAATACGACTTTCTCAAATTCAAATCACTGCAATCAAGCATAATGGGATTATGGTCTGATCCTATTCTGGGCAATAGGTTTTGTTTGATTTTTGTGAAAGCTTCATCCCATTGAGCTGAATACAAAAATCTATCAATTCTGGAAGCCGATGTATGATTATCTCCTCTCCTCCAAGTAAAACAACCGCCCAACAGTGGCGGGTCAAAAAATTCCATATCGTTTATCCAGTCTGTGAATTCATTCATGGATCCCGTAATATTGTTTCCTTCTGACCTCTCACCTGGATATCTTGTGACATTATAATCACCATAAGCCACCCAAGGTCCATTACAAGTCTCCTTGATGTTGCTCAATTCCTGCCACAACTCTCTTCTGACAACATTACCATATGAAGCGTAGACTGCACTAAGAAACCATGTGAACTCCTGGCTGATGCCTTCAAACTTTACTGATAGACTTTGGTTGGCTACTTCCACCAATTCCCCTCTCCAGTATCTCTTATCCCACATCACTACTATCGCGCCCCTTTTGCCAATTGCATTTAGGTGATACTCCCCCATCCATCTATTTTGCCATAACTGTCTGAAAATATGTTCTTCATTTTGTGTCAATTTAGTTTCTATTAACACATAAATATCAGCCTTCCATTGTTGTATTATTTTCCTAACTGTCTCCCTCTTACTTACAGCATTTACCCCCCTAACATTCCAAGAAAATTTTTTCGCCTTCATTGAGTGATGGTTGGTGTTATCCTCCCTCTGTTCCTTGACTCCCCTTCCTTAAATTTCACATTGAATTCTAGTTTTCTTACCTCTTTTGAGACAGTTCTCTTGGCACGATTTGACATACTAAGTACTTCCTTTTGCTTCAAAGCGCCCCTGTTCTGATCGATTCTTAGAAGAAGATCAAAGGCCATTTTGTCACAACCTTCAAAAGTTGCTCCAAACAAGCGGCTAAGCTTTAGAACATTTGATTGGACCCATAAAGATGCCCTATCTTCGATTGCCTGATCCGAAAGAGAATCATTGATTTGAAGGGGTAAGGGTTCTTCGTAATTCATCATATCCCCAGTTTCCTCAACCCCTTGCAGAACAATCTCCCCACCCGAGCTATATTCAGTCCCCTGTTTCCATTGTTCTTCAAAGTTAAGTCCATGAGAGTTTTGTCCCTCAAAGGTCGCGCCTCCTCTACAATTTGCAATCTCCATATCCTCACAGGATGAAGTTTTCGGGTGTCGCAATTCCAACCCCATCTCTTCTCCAGATAAGAAAGAACTCCATGGTATGGAAATCTCATTCAAGAAAAGATTGTCGATAAAAGGTTCTGCTTCAGTTAAAATTGGATCTCTCTGATGGGTTTGTTTTTTTCCCGGCCCGATGCAATTTACCCCACTCAACTGAGTCAGCAAGCCCAGTTGTCTTTAATTAAATCCGGGCCCATTTTTTTAATTAAAGAGACCATGTATTTCTCTGACAAAGGCACATCCGCCTCTTTCCTTTTGAGATCATAAGGCTGCTGTGAAGCCAAATCCCCCGTGTGCAAACCAGAAACCGAAGGGTTCAAGGTGTGTGAGGTCACCATCGAGTTGACATCACATCGCAGAACCAATTGTCTTGTTTCTTGAGGCTCACACCCATCTCTGTTGCTATGCCTGTATCTCGTCAGGGCTTCACACCATACTGGTAAAGTAAAAATAAACTCGCCATCGCTAACCTCGACTTCTGATGGGATCTCTTTCAAAGGCACCTCTAACTCATATACGAGCCCATCTCAGATGGTTGCGTAGATGCGTCTCCTCTTCAGTCTCTAACCACCCACCGCTGATCGCCAATCTCCTTCATCACCTCTTCCGACCACAACTGCAGAGGGAGCCCTAGTATGCGGACCCAAAACCAATCGAACTTTTTCTGTATTTGGATAGCTCCCGTTGTAGGGGACCATCAATCTAGTTCCAACAGTTGATTGTTCCTCTTCCATCTTCCGGAAAGAACATTCTCGGCATCCCTTCTTGATTGAAATTCAAACAGAAACTGAATTTCATTCAACTCGAAAATCTGAATGTTGAAAATGCCTTTCCAGGTCTGTTGTACCCATTTCCTCAAGTTAAACTGAATTTCATTCAACTCGAAAATCTGAATGTTGAAAATGCCTTTCCAGGTCTGTTGTACCCATTTCCTCAAGTCATTCCGAGTCGGAATCTCCTCGCAGTCGGGAAAGCTGCCGACAAGACTTTTTCTCAGTGGATTTTCCCCCTTAGTGATGCTCTCCTTCAATGGATGAACGGAAACATTTGCAGACCATCTGTTTCTATATAATGCATCCTTGTAACTCCCCTTTCCTGTATCCCCTTTTGTGCTTGTTTCCCGTCTTAGCATTTAATTTTTGTATCTGTGAGTCATCATAAATGAATGACTCAACTTTTGATGAGAGGTTGGTCCACCCTTCATTAAATGTGTTCTACGGTAGAATAATCACTGATCTTTCCTGCCCATTGACTGTAATAACAGACAAAAATCTCCCAAACTTGTTGAACTTACGAGAGCAATAGATGTGGGTAGTCTTGTCTCTGCCTCTCCAAGTTTTAAAGGATTTCCCTTTAAAGTCAGAAGCCTATTTGAATCTTTTGCACAGCCACACTAAGACAGGTTTGCTCAGCTTCATCCGACGCATGTATAGCCTTGCACTCTCAACCCATTCGAAACCTCTTTCTGATGAAGAATGTGATTTTGTCAAGTCGTATGACTTCGACCCTAGCCGGTAATAGATTCTGTTGGACATTTAAGGAGGAGAAAGAATAGCTATGCAAAAGGAATAGACTATATGGTGAAAGAATTCCACCGGAGCTGGAAGTAGCCGGAAAATAGTGCTGGTGAAGCCTGACAGTTTGAAAAGCTAGCTGAAGGATTTCACGCGCCGGCGCGTGACGGCGTAATCTGGGAGATCTGCGTGGCGCGTGGTGGCGCGTGGGTTGGTTGCCGGTGTTAGGTTTTCTAGGGTAAGGTCGCGACAAGGTGTTGGTGACTATGAAGAGGGAGGATTGAGAGAAAGAGGAGTTAAATAGGTATTCCGGTGATCAGAAGGACCACTGATCACAAGCTTGACACCAACAACTACACATTCTTCTCTCTCTGACTATATCAATTCAATCCTCTTTACTTGAGCACATAGTCTTGTCTTAAGCCCACACTCCTTTTGTGAGCACAACTTATTTGAGCTCGTGGAGAAATATTTTCTAGTATACAACATTGCTTTTTAGTAAACAACAAAGAGGTTTAAAGCATAAAAACAGTTTTAGTTCTGTCCATGTACTTAACAACATGCAAATCCTAGCCTTAAGGCATCAAAATATCTAAAGCACAGGATGACATATAAGAGATCACAGTCAAATTACTTACTGGATCCTTTTCAATGAGATGCCTCAGAGTGGATAGAGCTAAACGTCGCAGTGTTGGCTGTTGAATATGAAATTCAGATGTTTCATTACTCACCACGATTATCTAAGGAAGGAGTCACTCCCAGAACCCCACCCACTTTTTCCATGTAAGAGAAAGCAATACCTGTCTTGAGGATAGAGTTGGGAGCAGTGTTTGCACATTGTAATGCACAGTAACAGCTTGTGGTGCAAAAAGAACTAGCTGCTGAGTGAATCGGACATTCCTTCAAATTAACAAGAAAAATAGAATAAAATCCAAACACTCAAGAAAATCAACATGAATATTACAAAGCTAGCTGAAGCAGGTGCAAGTGAAATGAGCTTTCATGTGCCTCTGAGACCTAAACCACACTGGTCTCAAAGTTATTGCTTCTTATTTGGTTTATAGATTCAAAAAGGAGACAAAATATATGAATAACAAGTTCCATACTCATAAAGTGTTGCAGTCTCTTGCCGGGAGCTGACCTCTGCAATGACAGACTGAAGGATAACACATGATTAGAATGAAACCGGAAACGTAAAATTAGAAATCTAGTAAACAAAAAAGATTTGGTGCTACTGAAGTAAAAAAGCCAATTCAAAATATTGAAAGACATATATGCTAGCAAACCCAATATGGAGTAGAAGATTTATTCGTTGCATGTGTTACCCCTGGAAAATATTTTATACATATGAGATAAATTGTTATGGCTATCATAATAGTGATAGTGATCAGTGACAAGAAGACAACAACAACAACAACAACAAACCCAGTGTATTCCCACATAGTGAGGTCTGGGGAGGGTAAGATGTACGCAGTCCATACCTCTACCTCTAAAGAAGTAGAAAGGCTATTTCCGATAGACCCCGGCTCGAGACACGGAATACTAGACAAATACATAGTAAAGCATGGAACAAGATGGCATAACATAAATACGACACCCACAAGTAATAGAAAACAGAGATAAGTAAACAGATTCGTAATAAAGCATGAAACAAGGTATCATAACAAGAATAATACCCCCACCAAGTAATTTCCTACACTAGCGACCCAAACTGACCCTAGCCTTCTGCCCTAATTCGCGTCCTCCAGATCTTCCTATCTAGGGTCATGCCCTCAGTGAGCTGTAACTGCTCCATGTCCCGCCTAATCACCTCTCCCCAGTACTTCTTCGGCCTACCCCTACCCCGCCTAAAACCATCCAAAGCTAGCCTCTCACACCTACGAACCGGGGCATCCATGCCCCTCCTCATCACGTGTCCGAACCATCTCAATCGGACTTCCCGCATCTTATTCTCCACTGGAGTCACACCAACCTTCTCCCTGATAGTCTCATTCTGAACTCTATCCCCCCTAGTCAGCCCACACATCCAACGCAACATCCGCATTTCCGCCACCTTTATTTTTTGAATGTGGGAATTCTTAACTGGCCAACACTCCGCTCCATACAACATGGCCGGACGGACTGCCACCCTGTAGAATTTGCCTTTAAGCTTGGGCGGCACCTTCTTATCACACAACACCCCCGAAGCGAGCTTCCACTTCATCCATCCCGCCCCAATACGGTGCGAGACATCCTCGTCAATCTCACCGTTACCCTGAATCACGGACCCGAGATACTTGAAACTATCCCTCTTACATACCACCTCATTCTCCCGCCTCACGTCATTAAACTTGCATTCCAAATACTCTGTCTTGCTCCTACTCAACTTTAGACTCAAGAGTTTGTCTCCACACCTCTAATTTATCATTCACACACACCCCGCGTCTCATCAATCAAAACTACATCATCTGCAAAAAGCATACACCAAGGCACCTCTCCTTGAATACGCCGCGTCAACACATCCATCACCAAAGCAAACAAAAAGGGACTAAGAGTAGATCCCTGATGCAACCCTGTCAAGACAGTGAAATGCTCTGAGTCTCCTCCCGTCGTCCTCACCTGAGTTTTAGCTCCATCATACATGTTCTTAATTGCTCAATCAGTGACAAGAAGACACTGTTCCTAATTCCTTGTAATAAAAAACAAATTAAAGACCTCTACGTATGTTTAAAGAATGCATGATGATAAGTCATTTTGTCTAGTGCTCCAACTTCTAGTAGATTTTTGAGTCTCAAAATCTCAATTAACACAATGATGATATGGCAGAAACCCCATAATATTTATATACTAGAATGGACTACAATGAATAGTTATAAGACAAATGCAGCTAAGAAAGAAATTGTTCCCCCTTTTTAATGTATTTACCGCTTGATAAGAGTTTGATGGAAATTGTTCTTACAAGAGAAATTCCTTGGACTTGAGGACATACACTCTTTTTTTTCATGGGTAAATAATATATCCTATAAAATATTTGCACTATGTCTTTATAATAAAAAAAATCACTAAGCCAGTTTAACAAGCGTAATTTTAAGTTATGTAGATCAGCTATCGCGTCTGAAATATCATCTAGTGATGAAATAGCTTTGGTGCCATCATTTTATCAACCCATGTTAATCAGATATGACATGGGTCTATAAGCAATTAAGCATATTTTTTGTGGTTCTTTTAAATACAATAAAACCTACATATCAAATGTACCCATCATATCCCTAACCAAATTTGACACTACTACTTGAGCTCATGTAATAAACTTGATATAAAAATGTCATAATTACATATAGGTTCTTGTGTAATGATACTTAATGATTAATATTATCTACTCCCTCCGTATTAATTTCTTAGTACTTTGTCCTATATTTTGACTTGGCACGGATTTTAAGAAAGTAAAGAAATTTTTTGAATCTTGTGGTCTTGAATTAAAAACATCTCAAATGTACCAAAATGCCCTTTACTCTAGTGGTCTTAAACATGACATGTGGAAAGTTGGAATTGAACAGCTGCTAAAAAGGGAGAGACACATTCTTTTTGAACGAACCCAAAAGGAAAGTAGGACAAACAGGTTGAAAATATCTATCCACCTTTTTCTACAAAAGTTATTCAGGTGTATTTCATTTATACTTATGAATTTAACGAAGGGGAGCCTTGGGATAACTGGTAAAGTTGTTGCCATGTGACCAGGAGGTCACGAGTTCAAGCTTTGGAAACAGCCTCGAATAGAAATTCAAAGTAAGGTTGCGTACAATACACCCTTGTGGTGGGGCCTTTCCCCAGACCCTGCGGAAGCGGGACCTTTAGTGCACCGGGCTGCCCTTTTTTTCTTTTTTACTTATGAATCTAACCAGAAAATTACAAAAAGATAAATGGCTGAGATGTGAAATATTACAGAGGCAAACCTCAAAGTTGATAGTTTGATGGAAGTTCAAACTCAAAATACGATGTGAAATATTAATAAATTAAAAGTTTCAACCACAAACACACACAAATGTTGAGAGAAATATTGATTTCATAACAAATAGTACATTATCAATACGATATTTGCCTCAGTTAAATTTGACTACATATAGAGAAATTTCAAAAACATGATGAGTTTGACGAAGGCAAAATGGTCTGCTGGACCCTTGTACTTGTATGAGTTCGTATTCTGGACCCTTCTACTCACCCTTGTATCAGTTAAATCCTTAAACCTAATGAATAACAATATTTTAAACCCCTATGACCGTTGATCGACTCTAGGTGGCAACTTAATAAGTGAGTGGGAACAAACGCGTGATTTCACGCATATAGAGTAATAGAGCGCAAACACATAAAAAGTTTAGTTAAAAATAATTTATTTTAAAAAAAGAGAAAGAAATGTAACATTTCTTCTTTGCCCACCAACTCCCGTTCCTTTACCCCCACCCCACCCCCTCCATTTTAAGAAATCTTCTCAAACCGAAGAAGAAACTACACCTCGACCCTCCATTTTCCCCCATTTTTCACAACTAAAAAACTTCAATTGATGTCTGAAAAGAAGATTGAAAGAAGCGGGTAGTGGATTTTGATGAAAAATAAAGAAAGGAGCAGAAGGGAGAACGAGGTATGCTGTCGTTGTGATGAGACAATGGAGGGTTGTTTAGTTATGTTTACCGGAGCTTTTCCGGTGGTGGGTGGTTGTTCAGAACTTCGTCGGAGATGGAACTCGCCGTTAATGGACGAAAATAGAGCACGATGGTGCTCTTTTTGGATGTGTTTGGTTGCGCATTTTGAAATGCAAAATCAGTGAGGTGGATGAAGGTGAGAGAAATATGAATTGGTGGTTGTGGGAATGGTGGTGTTAGTGGTTGTGGGTTGGGGAAGGTGGTGTGGGTTCGGGGAGGTGGAGGAAAGGTTACTAGGTGAGAAAAATATGACTTTTATTTTATTTTTAAAAATTTAACTTATTAGTTTGCTTTTTATTTAACATTGTTGATTAATAATTTTAAAAAATAGTTAATGAAGATAATTATGACATGGAATTAATTTATGTGACGTGGATCTGAAATGTCATCTATTTAAGGGCAAGTGAGTTACACACCTAATAGAAGGGGTTTAAAAATCTTTTTTTGATTGAGTTTTAGAGGGGTTTAAAAAACTTTTTCTGATTGAGTTTAAGGGTTCAATTGGCAAGGGTCTATGGGACCATTTTGCCGTTTAACGAATGTCTAGAGACTTAGGATGCAATCTTAACCACCGTGCGATCCTTTCATTTATCAATACAATATACTTAGGGGTCGTTTGGTTGGAAAATAGTTATCCCGGGATAACTTATCTCACCATCCATATGGGATAACTTATCCCATCACTATGGTGTAAATGGTGGGATAAGCTATCCCGGTATTAACTAATACCTCCAACCAAACATGGGATAAAATAATCTTTCATTTTATTCTGGGACTATTTATCCCCTATACCTCACACCAAACGACCCCTTAGTAGCTAGTTGCACATATGAGACCAATAAAAGGTAGTAAAGAAATGACGTAAACGTTTCTCAATTCTAGAAACTTCATAATTTTAGAGAGTTTGTTAACACAAAACTAGCTTTCCGGCATATGAATGTGAACTTCAGGAAGTTCTTGCACTTCCGTTTTCTTTAGGTATTGCTGACGTCTCTTAGATAGATCAGTTATACAGGTTTAAGCTTATAGATTAAATGGACTAACCTTGCAGCGCGAGAAAAAAATGCTGCCAGGGGAAAGTTCAGGACCAAGGACAGCAACAATAGCATTGATAAGGCGGCCCACTGCCTGCTGCAGATTAGTCGAACCAATCTCATTTGACAACAGAATATCCATGGCAAGGCTAAGTGTTGCCTGAAAGTAAAAGAAGATTGGAGACTTCAGACTTAAACAAAAGGTTGAATTACAACCTAGAGGTGCCAAATAATAAATCTAGACCTTCTTGCTTATCATATCAGAGGGCAACCTTTTGTCACAATGTGAACATCGAAAATCAAAATGGCTAATAAAAATGGAAATACTAATATATCAGGCAGAGAAGCTTTAAAGAACTAACAGTGAACTCCAGAAAATTACTGAATCAAGAATTCATCCTGATCAGGCTTCAAAAGGAGGAGAAACGAGGAAGGATAATTATCCACTTACAAATCTCATGATGACACAAAAGCAAATGCTATGGCTAACACAGCAATAAAATAGTAAACTGAACAATAGATGCGTATCCGAATGAAGGTAGCTAAGTAAATCTTAAATGGATTAATTAACAAAATAGGTTTGTTGATAGCCAATGGTCCCTTCTTCTTCTTCTTTTTATTTTTTTTATTTTTTTTATTTTTTTATTTTTTGGGGGGAGGGGAAGGGGAATGGGGGAGGGGATTACAATGTGGGGAGTCGAACCCTCACCAATAAGGTGGGAGTTCAGGTAACTAACCAACTAAGCTACTATCTCAACTTTTTCCACTAGATCCAACATGATGATTAGTTTCTTGATAAGTAACATCCTCAAGAGAGAGCCATAAGCAGCTGGCTGAAGCTTGAAAGTTCTAGCATTTACCATTTTATTCAATAGATACTTCTGACATCCGATAAATCAGAAGATGGATAACTGATGTTAGCCATGATAATCAAAGAATGTGGATAAGTGATGCTCACAGAAACACCGATGTATCATATTTAGAGAACATGGATACCTGAACATGAGAAACATAGGACAATCCAGCCGCCTCCACAGTCAACAGCAGACCATGCAAAGACCAAATTTGTAAGCCAGTGTTTGAACTTTTAGCCAGAGAAGAAAGTGAATTAACAGTAGCAGGAACCAAACTTGACAATGCAATTCCCCCTGCGCTGTAAGAAGGATTAACAGAATGAGGACTTCGAGAACTAACAAGAAACAACTCAAACAGCATACTCAGACACTCTAAGCGCAGGAAGATAATTTTAGTTTCGAGAATGCATTATAATCAGACAATCAGCTATTCCCGTTACACCTTTATTCACCTTAAATACTGCTTTGCACATCAATTTGATATGCTGCGCAAGGACAATAAGAATTATGGTGCATTTATAGTTGAAACATTCAGCACAATTACCAACATCAAAGATCTGTTCTTTGGAGGGAAGGGGAGAAAGAAAGTAAACACTAGTTGTGGAAGAAATGTTCATGCAAGAAAGATAAATACTAAGCTGCATCACCCAAACTTGCCTGCGATGAATGCAACCAAGTGACAGAGCAACTGAACCAGCATAGTTTGAATCTACCGCTGAATTTATATCACCAAGGAGAACTCTTGTCTACAATGATATGTACCACCAGTTAAAATGACAACAGAGGATGGGCACTCATGGAATAATTGAGGTTCTTAGGGATTCAATAACACTAGTTATTGCATGACACTACTAGATGCAATTCAGAAATCTGTCCTAGAACCAGGAGGGTATGAAAAATACAAATGGAACAAACCAATCTGGCAGTAAACACATCATTTCCTAGACGAGCTAATAGACCAAGTCCTTCGGATGATGCTCTGCGTTGAGAAGCACAGATGTCACCCTCAGCCAGAATGCTCTGTCAAGGTAAACATCTTAAGCTAAGAAACACTGAAAAGGGTAAAGAAAGGCAATAGCACCAAAATAGCATTAAAAATAGAGAAGAACCTGAAAGATAGACTGTGCCAAACCAAGTACTTCCACTGGTAAGGGTTCAGGACGTAAAGCAAGCAAGGTCTGTGAGGAAAGCCAGAACAAGAGAAGCAGATATAAGGCATGTAAAACTCCAGATAAGACAGAAAATGTCTAAATATTTAGATCACCTTCAGGCCAGATAGCAGGCCCACACATATGTTTGTAACACTGGTTACATGCCATGCTAGTTTCTTTCCAGCTCTTAGACACTGCTCAACCATTTCTAGGAGTGAGAGCATTCCCCCGATATCCTGAGAGGAACAATGACATACTAAGTTGCAAGCTACCAATGCATCCATATCTACTTGGCCAACATATCAACCATATTCACTTACCTCGGAAGCAAATATGTTGCCAAAACAGAGGAGCTTCTGATTTACTAACGTTTTGCTTATAGTTTCCGGCTTTATGATCAACAACATGTATTAGTAACAGATATCAAACATGGGGAAAAAAATTGGAAACCTCTTCATGGATTCTGAAGATGTATGGCATCAAACAAATCATATTTTTCCTAGAAAGTCAACCTCTTCATGAAAGTTATTTACCTTAGGAAAGCTCGGAAGCTCGTTATCCCATACACATGGTACCAGACCATCTTTTCCACCTTGAAATGAGCGAAGTTCATCCTCAAACAAATCCCTGGTTGAACAATTAACAAGATGAATCAATAATCTGTACATTGGATTATAACTACCAAGTCAGAAGGAGACAACATTTGTTATGATATGCACATCATAACCATACCATGATTGATAAAACAAAGTTACACCCCCAGCACATCATTAACCATACCATGAATGAGAAAATAAAGTTACAACCCCAGAAATAACAAATGATCCACAGAAAAATATGAACAAGTTCCATGATTTTAGTGCTAAGTACCTGCCAGGGTTCCAAGGACCCAGCCAAGCATCTCTTTTGTCTAACAGCATCCTCAAGCATGAACTTTCCTCACATTTGGAAGCTTCCCTGTCCCAAAAACAAAATAATAATGAAGTCGCTCTTCCAAAAAATGAAAGGAGAAAGAGGAACATACATGCCCTTGTAGAAAAGAAACGGAATGACCCTGCCAGGAAATGCATAGCTGTGTCACAGCTGATGAGCTGGATCAAGCATTCACCTATAAGGAGTTGCACATATATGAATAAGACGGGCATGGTCTCTTCGATAAACAGTTGGATCTGAAATCGACTGATAGGCTATTAGTGTCTTGATGATAAATATGTCTGATGACTGTTTAAAAGTCGTTTGATCTTTGGCTGCCAACAGCAATATATATGATAAAGCCCTGGGTAAACAAATTACACAAACGTAAGTGACAGCTGCATAAGACATTTCATGCAGAAAACATATATAAGAAGATGCTTCTTTCACATGTATCATTACCTACTAAGGTATAGCAAAACTGGTTCAAGTAAGATCCCCTTGTTCACAGCAACAGAAGAAACAAAACTCTTTATGAATGCTGTCAACGCATCCACCGCAGCAGACCATACACTACAAATAAAAAGAAAAAATCTTCACAAAGTCATATACAGTGGAGACTTCACAAAACTACATGAAAGTCTTATGAAATTAAACTGTAAAGCAACAAAAAGTGATATTTGCTTGTACATCTTTTCTAAAGTACACAATGCTGCAGTGAAGAACAAAATGAGAGAGAGTTTAGAAATTATATTAATGCTACCCAGCAGAGCATCAAATTTTATCTGCTTTCCTAACAAACATATTTCAACAATAGAAATGCAACATCTACAACTCAACCCAAAATTAGGTGGATAAACTATATGAATCGTCTATATCCATTTCAATGCATATAGGCCTGTTTAATTCACTACTCAATTGCCTTCTAGAACAAATTAAAGATTTCTCGAAGTAGGGATTTTTTGAATTCCACGCGTAATCTTACAATGCAATACAATCTCCAGCCAAAATTAAAGATTCGTGAATAATGAAAGTGTGTCAATAACATCCAAACCTAGGAAAGCTAGTAGGTATCAGCTCTACAGGCACTTTGCTTCCATTCTGTTCTTCTCCTTGCTAAGTTTGCATGAATTCCAAGTAACAAAAATTCTTTTTTCATAACAAAGAAATCTTAAGGGCTAGTGACACACAGTTCGAAACTCAGGGATAGTGGGCCTGATCCGCTCCTCCGTCCTTTTCCACTTAAATACCAACTTTCTGTCAGTGGTAAGGTTCGAACCCGAGACATGTGCCTAACCCCCACATCAAGTGACGTGCTATTACCACTACACCAAACGAGTTTTCCATAGAAACAAATGAAGGGAAGGGGAGTTCGCTGGAGAAAGATATTTACTATAGTTCATTGGAGTGAGATGGGGAGAGTTATCCATGTAACAAGAAGAAATAACATAAAAGGGGCTGGATTGTTTGGATATGTTTACATAACTACATATAATCTGAGTTTCCTGTACTCTTCACATTGGTGTCGCACCCATGTCGACACGACATGGATATGGGGGTAGGATCCGTATCGTATATGGTCAATCGATTTAGGATACTTTGACCAAAATCAATCCATAAATTTCAGACAGAAATAATAATTTCTGAAATCAAAACAAAAGCTAAGGTGAGATCATAATTAAGGTATATGTTTTTTATCATTAAAAGATATTTGTATTAAAAGTCTACAGCAAGAAAGATGTTTTAAAGATATTAACAGGTCAACATCACTGCCAAATGTGCAATGAACTCAAGAAGTTTATCATTAGCAATAGCCAAGTTACGCAAAACAAAAACAATAAAGATGTGCATCATTTGTACTTACAGATTCAAACTTGCTATCACAATGTGCATTCCTTTCCTTTTAAATATCCCACCATAATTTACCATAACTTAGCTATACCTTTATCCTAAGCCGGGAGTCTATCGGAAACAGCCTCTCTACTTCACCTGAGGTAGTGGTATGGTCTGGGTACACTTTACCCTCCCCAGACCCCACCCCACTATGTGGGAATACACTGGGTATGTTGTTGTTGTTGTTAGCTATACCTTTTTTAGCTATTTGAATTAATTTTAGTCGAATCCCCGACCCGTATTCATACCTGGATTCGTACCCTGGAATCTTAAAATATAGATCATGCAGGATCCGACCTCTAGATCCACACCCGAGCCCGAGCAACTTAGCATATAATATATGTAATTATCTTCTTCCTCCACATCAATACTGCTGGCAAATAGAATTAGCTAACCAGAACGAGAAGTATGGCCTTCAGGCTTCATCAAGCTGGTTAGGATACAATGTTCACCCAGGAATCTATTTTCATATCTGAAGCAGCCATGTTTTAGAGTAGATTGCCCACATCACACCGCTTGGATCTCTTCCCCGGACCCTGCTAATGCGGGATGCTTTGTGTATTGGGATGCACTTTGTGATCTCTCCCATTCAGTGCATTACGTGCAAGCAAGGAAACAAGGGTCAAGAACATCTATTCCCACATTCACTCTCTTACAAGGAAGATTTCATTGTTTGGTATCTCCTAGAAAAGACCTCTTCAATCTTGAATTCATTTTTTAATCATTATTTTCTGGCTATTGGCACACTTGACAGCAAAAGGCCTGGAATACATATGCAGTACTTATAGATGTTTATGTGTCTCAATAGAGCATGACAATAAAACACTCAATAGTTATTGTATCCATCCATCTAATGTGGGTCAGAGTTGTGATACTGGCTCTTCCAAAATATAGGTTCTAGGCTGACTAATAAGATATTGAACAGTAGATATGCACACAAAGTCACCATATCACTACCCAGATGAAATTTTCCTAAAATCCTACCAAAAGACTAATAAATATTTATATAAAGTTTAATGTCTCTTCTCTTCTCTTCTTTTTTTTTTTTTGAGGAAAAATTATACTTGG
Source organism: Capsicum pubescens (assembly GCA_030864215.1). Classification (NCBI taxonomy): domain Eukaryota; kingdom Viridiplantae; phylum Streptophyta; class Magnoliopsida; order Solanales; family Solanaceae; genus Capsicum; species Capsicum pubescens. Next base: position 188,784,093 of record CM061539.1, on the reverse strand, counting down.
CAGGTTAGATATGTTATTTACACATGGCAGGATAGGTATGTCAAATTAATATAATTTAACATATCTAACATGCCACGAATAAGTTCTAAAATTGTAATAAATCATTTTCGGTAAGTTTTACATATCTAACCTTATGTTAGATTGAAGATCTTTTGTTTCACTGATATGGCATTCTGGATTTCCTTGGAATGCAGAAGCCCATAAAGAAAGAATATCAAAAACTTGATCCTCAAGTTCCTGCATAGAATGAAATAGCACCATGAGAAACAAAAGAGGAGAAATTGTATCTACAACACCAATTACTGTACCTCTTTTGGCATGCATGCAAGCAGTGAGGATAAGAGCATCCATCCAGCCTCCTTTTCAACAGCTGCTGCCATAGGATTCCGACTTGATTCTATTATCATTTTCTTAGACAGTTCAAGTACTGATCTGGGCAACCTGCATAAGGTCCCAAAGAAAAATTAAGATAAGATAACAAAAGTATGTAAGGACATGAATCGATGCTACGTCTAACAACCATAGAAAATGCATCTATTGGGAAAGATAAGGAAGATAAGATAATAGCCCAAGCAACAGACATGATGATAAATGAAGGGAAAGAATTCTAAAATCCTGTCGAATCTGTTTTCAGATGCTTTCTACCAGCAGTGTTACTTTGATGCCTAATACCAGAAGGACAGAAACTTTACTTCTGAGATGCCTCATATCATAAGGACGAGACTAACAGAAATCCATGCCTCATATGTATATTTCTTCAGTGTGCAAAATGTCTAAGCATTGCTAAATAAGTAAGGAAACAAAGGCAAAACTTGCAGAGATTTTGCACACAGAAGAAATATACATAACTAAAACTAATCAACAATCATAACTCGCATGGAACTATAGAAGGTTATGTGCTTTTTTTTGTGGGGAAGAGGTGGGGGGGGGGGGGGGGGGTTTAGACATAAATGGAGGAAGCCATTACCGAGAGGGATAACCAAGAGGCAAGCTAGGTGAAATAGACACCAAAGCTGCCAAAACCGCAGCCTGACCATCTAGACACTCCAGCTCATACTTTAGATTAGTTCCCTGTAAATCACACAGAAAAATAGACCATTAAACTGATTAATCCCTGTAATAGGACGTGATGCACACCTTGGCTTCAGGAGGAGAGAAAATGTCAGGCATGGGGCATAGCTCCTTTGGGAGAAAGGAATAGAAAGCTTTTGATGGAGCGGAAAATGAATTAATACAACTGAGGTTTTGTTTTGGTTTTGGCCAATTTTTATGCACTACTGGATGCTTATTGGTGTAGATGATGGGATATCATTTGCTCAACCATATTTGCCTACTAGGTCCTCCACTCTTTGTATACATACCGGGCTTTCCTACAGTAGCAATACAAGTACTATTTTATCCCCAAAAATAGTAAATACCAAAGGAGAGATGATGGTGATAACTGAATCCCTAGCACAGAGATCTTCTACCAATTTTCCAGAATAGAAGCAGCAAAGCCTCTTCTGGGATTTTTTTTAATTTGGACAATTCATCTGGATTCAGGGCAGTGGAATCTTTTAGTTTAGGCAAGTAAAGAATTCCATCAAATTCACGTAGTTATTGGAGAAAACCTGATTTTCCAGAAGATGGAGAAGAATGTAATATCAGAAACACGGACTCCTCAGCGACACAATCAAACAAAATGTTTGCTCCCTAATCTCACGTCACACTTCAGCCGTTTATCATTGAGCAGGGAGAGAGGCTTTAAGCAAAAAATAGAGAATACAACCAAAGACACAATCAAACAAAAAGTTTGCTCCCTAATCTCACGATACACTTCAGCCCATTTATCATTGAACAGGGAGAAAGCCTTTAAGCAAAAAATAGAGAATACAACCAAAGATAGTAAGACATCCAAAAAAGGACGCCTAAACCTTACCACAGTCTTCTCAAAAAAATCTCCCAAGTGAGCTGAGCAACCCCAAATGTTTTACCTCTTTAATACAACTAAAATCACAAAACAAAACAAAAATGGAGAAGTGGCAACTATTGAAAACCGCCCAAACAGGTTCCAGAGTTCAAACGCTTTTTTTTTTATCAGTACTTCAGAGTCGCAATGTTGACATCATATATTTCCATTATGCTTATGTTTTAACTACAAACACCAAATTGTTGAATTATGCTAAAAAGTTTGTTCAATCCCCAAATACATGGAAGTTTATTAACTAAATATGTTGTTACTACCTACAACAACAAAGATGAGGACCACCGACCATGTTTGGGTGGAATCTTAAGGGTCCATGTCTTATAATGGTAAGAGAAGGAAGTGAATGGAAACAATGAGCCAGAATTTCATAATCAGACTGAGAGATGGATTATCTTTCTTATTGTTTTTTCTCGGTTCCACCTTATTCCTCAAGCCGACCATCCAAGACAGAGAACTATAACCTGGTCTTCATAATTACACCGGTATGTTTTATTTTATTTTTTTCTTAAGTAAGATGGTACAACAAGCAATGAAAAGATGCATTTCTGCATAGGATCTTGAAAATGTAAAAATAGAGTGATATGTTGTAAAAAATTAGAAACGATTACAAGGGGACCATTAAGTAGATACCACAGAGAACTAAAACTCATAGAAGCTCGGTTAACACTTCAAAAAACGTTGCGACTAGCAAAAAAAATATAAAAGGAATGGAAGGCATTTCTTTAGTAATGGTCAGTCAGAGAAACCTAAGTCACTTGTAGCTTCAGCAAACTACTTAGCTACATTATTCAGATGCATTTCTATGATGTGGAAGGATTATATCATCAATTAGTTGTTGGCGATTGGACTTCTCTTTTGTTTCTTTTTTTCTTTACCAAGGCCCTCTGAATAAGCGGAATTTACATGGAGAAAATAACTGAAGATCTTCTAAGACTTGGAGCATGTCTTCAAGGGGAAGCCCTTCCTTTTAATCATTTTTGATAAAGAAATGGACCTTGGACCTAACTCAACCTCAAAAGCTAGCTCATGAGGGGAGGATTGTCCAAGACTATATAAGGAGACCAAGGACCCTTTAACCCACAGATGTAAGACTCCAACACCCCCCGCACGCCCAGGGCTGGACATCTGGAGCGTGGACAATATAAGACAGGGGGCCCAACATCGGAAACAATGAACTGGGTGGGTCTGGCTCTGATACCATGATAAAGAAATGGACCTTGGGCCTAACTCAACCTCAAAAGCTAGCTCATGAGGGGAGGATTGCCCAAGACTATATAAGGAGACCAAGGACCCTTTAATCCACCGATGTGGGACTCCAACAATTTTATTAGAAGAAGGGCATTAATTTTTTAAAGTAGTACTCGCAGTAATGTATAGCCAACTTCTAATGTACACAGTATGCATACAGATCAGAAGGTTTTAAAAAAAAAATTTACCCCTCCCTAGGAGCTCCCACTCCTTTTTGCTCCCTTGGTGACTCAAACTCACAACCTTTGGGTTGGAAGAGAGGGGTGCTTACTATCCAAGCAACTCCCTCTTGTCAGATCTGAAGGTAAAATTACTTCAACAAGATATACAACAGCGAGACAAAATGTCATCAATCATCTTGATGACAAGGACAAGATAACAGCATCATGCCAAAAGGCTGAAAGGCCACAGTGACTTTGTCAGAGAAGAAAAAACAACTAAACAGAAACACATCTTGAGGAAATTTTTTGATGAAAATGCAAAGACACACCTTAAGGGATTTGAATCAAGGTATTATTGATGGTGGAACATAAAATATTCCCTCTTTTTCATTTTATTCAAAGATATTTGAATGGAAATGGAGTTCAAAATGTTAAATTGGCTTGCCTATTACATTAGAGGAATGGAAGAAAATGTAAAAGTAACTTTTGTCAAGAACACACACACACATATACACACACCTAAAATAATGGTTGAAAAGTTTGATTGAGAAAATATCACTGTAAAAGTTCATAATTCAAATAGATAAATGAATCTGAATTCTGTAACCACAAAAAATAATGAATCTGAATTGTGAAAGTTGCATAAAAAAAAAAATACTACTAATAAATAAATGTAAGAACATCTCAAAATGAAAACAATGTCATAAGAAATGAAGCACAGGAAGTATATGCAAAAGCACAATAATTAACAGGAGAACAAAGACTTCATTATTAAGAAAAGGAGACAAACCAACCAAAGTTCCATTTCCAGAAAATTGGAGACAAATGTCTTTACATTAAGCGATATAGTTGGCTGGCCTAGTGTATGGTTCATAATAACAGTTTGACAAGACATGCATAACCTATTTCCACCAAGATATGCAGGTTTGGAGAAAAAAACGTTGAACAGATACAAACATCACGACGACCAAAAGAACTGAGAAATAGAATATTAAACCCAGCTGATAGAGCCAGGACAAACTAGAGAATTAGCACTAGTTATTAGTCTTGGCTTTACCTTTTCAAATGAAATATTTTCTCTAACTGCTTCAAGCATTGTCATTGCATAAGAAATCAAACCACCAATACATGTAGGATCAACCTCAGCTAATGAACGCAAGGTCAACGCAGCCTCAACACGCACCTAATAAAGCAATAATCAAGGGGTCAGAAGATGATTAGCATCTAAGACCACTTATGAAGTAAGTAAATGATGGATTCAATAAAAGTTCTTGGGTGTTCCAACTTGGAAGTATATAAACATATGGCAGATCCAAAGGCATAAACAAGATCTCTTTCCATCCTTCACTAATGGACCTAACTCAACCCAAAAGCTAGCTCATGAGATGTCAATAATACTGTAAATAGGTAAAATACACAGATAGCCCCCTAAATGTGCCACCAACTATAAGAGACACCTTAATTTTCCAACTGACCAAATACACACCTCTAATTGGCACATGTGAGCCTCGTACACAGAGATCTAACCTGGTACCACGTGAGTGTTATCTTAGCGTTGGTTTTCTAGAGCAATAACATTTTTCTGATTTATCATAAAAAGAAGTTACTCCTGTTTAGCACCAAGATCGAAACAAGAGGCATTTCTGCAAAATTTAAAATTAATTGCAAACTTTGCTAGACACAACTGGCTGATGAAACCTGATTTATAGATTCTATTTATTTGTTCGTCCTTGAAAACTCAAGTCTTTAAACATGCTAGTATATACTCCCATTTCAAGCCTCACACCAACCTAGTAGAAGCTTACCAACGGTGCATGATGGGAAACTGCAGAAACAACTGTGTTATCAAGAACTTCCTTAAATTCGGCGGGAACCTGCATAATGGACATACCAATTACTAACCAATCACTAGTTCTACAAAGCAATCTAAACAGACTTATCATAGACCAAAAGCTTCTTTGGGGAAAAAATGTGTGTAAAGGCAAACATGAATTTCAATGAGTCAAGCTATAAGCTCAAATGAATTCATCCTGGAAACAGATTAGTGTGCACTCAGGAATTAGTCGTGTTCTATTAAGTGCAGTTGAGACTTGAGATAAGGGATCAAAAGTTCCTGATGCGAAAGATTGCCTAAAGTACTGATGAATAGTACTTGTTATTGGTAAAAAATCATGAGTAAATAGACGCACTAAAAAGAAGAAACAGCATTAATGAATGCTCTAAGGGATATTGAATACTTCATGAAGGGCATTCTCTGCCTTGTGCTGTCAGATAATACAACATGATGCAAATGAGATCCAAAAATAGTTTCTGAAGGAGAAGGATCTACTATGCAATTGCAAATGACTTTACAGTTTTCACCAAGACTACACACGACACTGCAACTTGTAGATGATTGGATGAAGTTTGTAGAAACAATCCTTTCTCTGTAGAGCTAGTGTAGCACTTGTAAACATGATTTCTCATTTTCTGGCAATAAAACGTTTAATTACTTGTCAGTAAGAAATGATCCCATGAGAACAAAAACGTCAAAAGGTCACAGAGTGGTACAAGCTTCCAGTCTTTAATAAACCAATCAGAGAAAATCAAGCTGCATAGAATCCCCAATCCCCAACCATAGATAGTAAGTAGATTAAGCAAATCATCCATGTGTTTAATGAAGTGTGCAAATATCAGATAACATATGCAAAGCAGAGAATATTGTCCTATACCTCCCCTAGTGTTTTCAAAGCATACGACATGGTGCGCAAAGCAGCAACTCTCATAGAAGGAGTAGCATCAGGAGATTGAAGCTGCAGAAAGCAACTGTAAGAGTAGCGCAGATGACAACACACTGACGATCCATCCAAAACACCACCAAGCACTTCAACACAAAATTTTCAGAAAACAATTCACTAGGACAAACCTGTTTGCCCAAAATAACCAACAGGCCTCTCTGAGTAGGTTCACTCATTTGATCAGTTATGCCCACTCGAAGGATGTATAAAATGCAGGCCTTCAATTAATCAATAGAACTGGTGAGGACATTGAGTCAAAATCTTGAAATCAAAAATACATATATTACAAAGCAATGAAGATGACGAAACACTGCAATAAAAGTAAGTACCAAACGGATACAACTTGACTAGACACCAGTCTCACCTTTTAGTATTTTGAGAGAAGATTTTATGAACTTACTTTTGGTGGTTGTATCATATTTTCATTCAGCTTTCCTTAACAAACAAAACATCATGCTTCAAAATTCATTAGCTATTGGGAGCTGGTGAGTCCACACTAGAGCAAAGTTGGTATCTGAGCAACTTCATACTTTTTTTTTTTTTTGAAACAGGTAACTTCTTATATTTCTCACACAGAACATAGGCAGTACTAAGCCATATTTACAATAAGTACATCAAATCCATCTATCTGATCCTAAATTGAGTCTAGCACATCAATTAGGGAGAGAGTCACATTTGAGTATAACTGATTACACCAAAAACACAGTAGCAACAGGCAATTAAGCTTGACTTTTTGCATAACATGTAGTATCATAACATAGATTTTATTCTGTGTCACAAATCAAATTAGAATGTCCATTGGAATCCATAAGCATTTGGACTGATGTTTACATCCATCAAATTGAAGTCTCACAAAGAGCACGCAATGATCAGATATCCAGAATTATCAATTTAAGTAGGTGTGTTTGGCCATGAGAATTTTTTCACTTTTTCCCGAGAAATTATTTCACTCAACTGAAAAATGTGAAAATAGTAGTGTTTGGCCATAAGAATTATTTCACTTTAGTGAAAATTGTTTTTGAAAAAGTGAAAACAAGTAAAACCTACACCCAAGGGTGTGGTCTAGTGGTTCAATGAAGTTGGGTTGGGCACCATGAGATCTCGGGTTCAATTCCCAACAGAGACAAACATTAGGTGATTTATTCTCATTTGTTCTAGTCTTGGTGGCCAAAGCTACCTGGTACCTATTGCTGGTGGGAGGTGGCAGGTATCACGTGGAATTAGTCGAGGTGCGCACAAGATGGCCCAGACACCACGGGTATCAAAAAAAAAACAAGTAAAACTTGCACTCCTATTTCTCTCACAAAATTTCAAAAACAACTCCGATTTGTATTCATGGCCAAACACAGCACTAACTCCAACTTCGGGAAGTTATTATTTTCAAGGCCAAACGGGGCCTAAATCTAGGCTTCAGTCAAGTATATTATAGATATAAATCTTACTTCATTTACTAACGTCCATGAGTCATTTTCAGAAGCTATTAAGAACTGTTGATCTTAAGCCTTAAAATGATGAGAATTTTCATCCAGAAACAGCACGAACGCATTACATTGATCAGTAATCTAGTCCAAATAAATAAAAAAAGCGTGAAGGGAGGGCTATAACCAAGATTCGTCATACATTAGCAATTAGACATTGGACACTTCACTATTTGTGTAGCACCTCGAAAAAAATTTGAATTAAATTAACAACTTAAATTAAGTGCAACTTTGGTCTATAAAGAAATTGCGGTACAGAGGAAAACAAATAGAGTAGAATATTTGTATATACATGTTATTTGTATGTTGTTGCTGTTAAGAGGAAGATTTGGGAGTGTTGTTATTTATGTGATAAGTGTACAGTTGTGGGGGCCATCCCTTTTTAATAATTTTCCTAAATTAGAGTATTAAACAAAAGGGGCAAATATTTCTTTGTTCACTGGAAACCGCTTCCAGGAAACCAAAACCAAGGTTACTCCTGTGTCTCTTTCCCTCTTCTTCGTTCTTTTTCTTTCCTTACTAACCAGGGGAGTTAGTCTAAGCAATCTAAGGGGATTAAGGAGATTGAATTAAGGAGACTGACTATAGCCGGAGGAAGGATACCCTTGTCCAGACGGAGCACATAAGTTAAAGAATTTCGAGAAGTTGATTTATAAAATTTAGAGTTGGGATTGAATTTCAAGAGGTAAATTCTATATTCCTTTCTTGAATTTATTTATGAATTCGTATTTAGAGATGGTTAATTTGAATCTTGGTACTAACTCTTAAAGTGGGATGTTTAATTTGTATCTTTGCACTGGTACTTGAATTGGGTTCATGAAGAAAAAGGGGGGAAATGGAGAATTTTGTTTAAAGAGGAGCTTTTGGAATAAGTTATTGAATGCTCCTACGGAGTTCTTATGGACATATATATTCTTGTAGCTAGTGAATTGCGTATCGGATAGCAGGAACTAGTGGTTGGAAGGATAAAGGCTTCAATATCGCGGATTGAATTACTTGAGACTCGAATTAATATCATAGCTAATAAAGCATTAAGGTATGTAAAGCTAAACCCTCCCCCGCCACTAGGGCACCACCCTACGTCATGTACTTCTTTTTGTTGATGTTAATATAATTCTCGAAACACGAAAGTAGAATCTTTATATTGCCTTACATATCATTCCCTCGCTCTACCATCAAGCTTATGAGTATCTATCGTTCCCTCTTTGTGTTAAGTTTTCATGATACTTTCATATTATCATAAGTTTTTGTATTTGAAGCCCTTACACGTTAGGAGTAAAGAGTAATAACATAGTTTCACTTGTATATGGTAGCTGAATGATCATTATCGTAACTCATATGTCATAGGCCTTCAAGGCATTATTTGATAAACATTAACGACGGGAGGGTACATAGGTTTGGCTTGGCATATCGCTCGACGTGATTTTGTGCACAGGATCGAGACCAGACCACTATAGCGAGCCCAACCATTGGGCGTACCCGCCTTTGTGGCATTATTTGTATTTGAAGTCAGTTGGAACGTCATGTATTGGTTTCCCCTGACTCGAGCCAACATATGGCATATATGGCCTGCGGGCAGACCCTCATAGTGAGCCCCTGGGCGGGGCGTACCTGGATACAGACTGCGATTACAGTTACACATATGGGATCATAGCAAGGAGTATGTGAGCAATATATGCTTTATACTTGCCTCAGATTGCCTTCGGAAGGCCATCTTGTGACCGTTTGTACGACTTATAGGATAAGTGCATCACCTAGGCAAAGTATAGGTCCTATATTATGATGAACGCTTTTCTAAATATTATATATGATGCTAATAAGGTTGGTGCATAAGTTATCAATTCATATCGTATATGTGTTATTTGTTGGCTCATACGTTTTTCACTTTACCATTTGACTCATATGAGGTTTTGTATTTGTCCAGCTGTTCCTTTGTCTGCTTTCATACCAGTACATGTTGTTTATGTACTGACGTCTCGGGCCCACCATGTTTTATTAATGCAGGCTCAGATCCTCAGGATAGCAGAAGTCCACGTTAGGCTCTATTGCCGTTTTCAGCTGATATTTTGGTGAGCTCCAACTCTCTCTGGAGCCAGTCTATGCCTAGTATTTTTTATTATATGTACAGGTCTCTGGTTGGGCATGACGGGCCTAATGCCAACTAGTCACTTGTAGTATAGTGTGTTAAACTGACTAGAGGTTTCATGGACATCGTGTAGTATTGTATAGTTTTGTTAATGTAACTCCCTCGTGTATATATGCAACGCTTATCGAATATCCTGCCCGTTATTATCTTATAACCTCGCGTACATCATAAAGTGCTTGTAGGGTAAGTGTATACGGTTCTTGTCCGTCATTATCATTTTGGGGCGTGACAATTTGCTTACTGGAGTGAAACAAACAATCTCTTTCACTTCAGCAAAGGAAAAAAAAAAATATAGCAACAAGACCAGTGACCAACTAGTTAAATATTGTGGAGTAAAAATGACCTACATACCAGTGCTTGAGCACCAAACAAACTGTCAGCACGAAGCATGTCCATCACTTGAACGATGTACTTTTCAAGCTCAGTGTCAGGCTGAAGATACTTCAAGCGAATTGCCTGAAAAGAGGAACTCATCAATGGTACGTTTTGCTAAAATAACTAAATTTATTCTTGTTTTTGGTTTGCAGGGGAGGAGGTCTGTAATAAAAGGATTGTATCATGTAGATTGCACCAAATAGTTAAAAAAAAATGCACGATATAAAATATTCGGCACATCAACATAGAAGTTCTGTTTTTTTGTTTAGACAAAAGGTACAAAGCCAGTATTCCATTTTTGATAAAGTACAATGTCAATAATTACATGTGCACAAAACATTTAAGATAAATTTTGCCCTCCTTTTCCCAACTTCAGTTATAGAGGAGGTGGGACCTTAAACCCTCTTTTATCAAAACAGGAGAATCTCTTTGTTGATGACTACAAAAATATTCACATAAAAAAACTTGGACAGACATCCACGTGCATATGTAAATTTGATATTCCAAAACAGTATAAATTGTCTATCCACCATCCCTGGGGGGCGGGGGAAAAGGAAGTTCAAATATAAAAGAGGAATTATTGATTCATCGCTACCTGGAGAAAAGAAACCCACGACAAGGTTAGGCCAACTCGCAGAACATTCGCCCGAGGCCCACTAGCTGCATTTATCAACTAATCAGAGACTGAGAAATCATTGTAAATCTTCCCAGGATTTTCAAACAACCAATACAAGTAGGAATACAAAGAATCATGAAGCGATGATAATTATGTGGAAAGGAGGAAAGACATACATGTCAAGTTACACTTTGCAAACATAAGACTAAGAAGTCAAACATGGCGATGTTAAATCTGAATTTCAAAGTGAATTCCTTCATCTATCAGATAGCTAAAAAAGATGTTTCAAAGACAATGGATTGGTCCAAGTAGGAGGGGGGGAGAAAGGGGGCACAAATTTCCGCCCCCTCCTGTTCCAGTTCTGTTCCTTCAGCTTAAGTCAGACAGATAAGTCTTGATACTCCACCAAGAAATACACTATCTATCTCCTTTGGTTATGGATTTGTAACTAATAAGGATACTGTTGTTTGACCTAGACAGATCCACTCACCATTATAATGGAGCAGGACAATCAACTTCGCCAATGCTCAATTACTATTGTTTTTGAAAGATGAGCAAAACTGAGAACCGTAGCAAGAAGGAAGCTCTCCATTTCTTGTTTGAAATTGGATTTTAATAGACTTTTAACTAAAATTCGAAAAAATGTCCAACTTCTGACTAAAAATAGTTGTGTTTCTATAAGACAAATCAATCCTCAGGGAGAGCTGCAGAAAGAAAAGGACACACCAGTATATATTACGTTTAACGCTCTAAATTAGTAGCACATGCCATCTTTCACATTCTGATCCCAATGATTGATGTGTTTAAGACCTAAATTCACTGCAATGGTTTTTCTGACAATCGAAACATATATATTACAGTTTAATTGAAAAGGATGGGAAAAATGTTAAATGTACCTTTTACAAATGGCAAAGTTAAGTGTCTCTCTAAACCCCCATCAAGTTTCTTGGGAGTAAAATGACTTTTTCCCCTTGGTTGTACCTAATGAGCATAAGCAAAGTGAGAACAAGCAATATAAAATCTTTTAAAAGCACTTAGAATATACTTATCTCCTTTTCAATTCGAGGGTTTCTCTTTGCCCAGATTTTGTTTCCTTTCTTTCTCTGGGACCCCTCGTCTTGGTACATTTCTCTTTTTATTATATCATTTTCCTTCTTTTAATGAAATCTTATTACTTTATGAAAAAAAGGCACTTAGAACCTGTGCATCAGGATTCATCCCAAGACCAAGCAATGCTCCCAGAGCTTCGGCGAATGCATCTCTTACAGAAGATATAGGATCTTCAAGGGCCTGCAAAATGCAGAGTTATAGATTCAATTTTTACTTCCAATACGGTGAGAAGAAGCATCCACGTTAAAATGGGAAATTCAAAGGAAAGGAGAAATTCACCAACTTTGACACAAGAAGAAGATGCATTATCAAGTTCTCCAACCCCTAATCCTGGCCCTCCGATGCTCGCAAATGCTTTTAAACATCTAGCTGCAGCTACTCTAACAATAGGTGATTTGTCCACGATCCCAGTTCGCATAATGATACGAAATGCATCAGTATATGCTGAGGCAGCAGCACCTCCACCACAGCCTTCCAGAGCATTTTGAAGCATCTGTAGAGCCTCTTCTCTAACAAAGTCCTGAATGAGCAAGTGATTATATAATATAACACCAAGTTTGAAATGCTAAACTCGCCTTCTTTTCATAAGTTCTTTTTTGGTAACTCAAATAAACACTTGAAAAGCTTAACTTGAGCTTGAAGGAAAAAGAATAAAAGATTTTGAGCTACATATGGACAGAACTTCAGAGATTCAGCCAGAAATTCTATTGTGTGTCAATGAAATTATATGCACCAAAGCAAAGTACCCAAGAGTTCTCCACAAATCAACCAAACTCTTCCCAGCTCCCTTAGCCTATAATGACAGCTCATATATCTCAATCTCTCACGAGTGCACACTAGTCACCCGTCCTAAAACTAATCTTCGGTTGGACATTATAAAGTGCATCATAGCCATAACTTAAGGACTTTTTTACATTTTAACTTTTTTGAGGAGGAGAAATGGTGATTTTAAGTGGCCCATGCAAGTCATAACGTTAAGGATTTAGTAAGGCTTCAAAGTAATCATAGCCACAGGCCCTAAATTTGATGACAAGTCCGAAGTAAAACGGTTGGGAACAATACAATAGAACTTTAAATAGCAATATCTGCAACATTATTGGACTTCATAATCCCCTGATATAGATTCTAGAAGTCAAAATTTAGAGCTTAGTGCACCGCGTTGGCGAGAAAGTTTTTGGATCATTAGCAGATAAGGTAAATTCTATTAGTGACATAGTGCCAATGTAGTGCATTCTTTACACAAAATGGCCACTGTTGTCACCTCCAGAAAACCAAGGAAGCTCGTCTACTCTGCATCATATCTGATCTACTCATGTCTCAAGCCCATTACTGATTACAGTAGTAGTATATACTAACTTTCAGCCACTCATTTACACAATGATCTACAATGGTAGTTATAATTTGGTAGAGACAGGATTTATCAAGACTCCACTTAATCAAAAAACAGCTTTTGGGAGGTGGTCAGCTTTTCTTTTGTACCCAATTGTTTTAAGGGACAGCAATTTCAAAATCCATTCTTCTGAAAGGACCCAAATCAAGCTACACAACCAACAGAACAGCATTAATTAAAATGACTTTCTGACTCACACATTCTGAGGATGTTAACTGGATTGTACTGAAAAAAATAAGCAAGCAGATTTCTATTCCTAAACAAAGAAATTCAGTACCTCATTTAACTTCAGTAGTTTTGTGACAATCGTGGTTGTTTCAAGTAAGCCTGAAGTGATTCGTCTCCCAAAATGGCGATACAATTCTCCCAAGCACTCGGCAGCACCTAAAATACAGTGACTCAGCATAACAACTCTTGTATACCGAAGGAAATCTCATAATGCATATCAAGAAAAATAACATCACAAGGCATGGGTCCTACATAACAATTAAAACAAGGAAAATAAGATACAACCTAATAACAAAGTCACGAAAAAATTGATCCTATCCCATATTAGTAAGTTAGAGAATTGTTGAATTTATAAACCTAAACTTCTCAAGCACAAGATAACATGGGCATATTTGGGTGGCTAACTACAAACAAAATTAATAAGGAATTCCAGATAAACCTATTCAATGCTATGGAACTACAACCACCAGATAATAACTAAAAAAGAAATGTATGTTCTAAGCGCAAATATTAATGAACTAAAGAATAAACAACAAAAATCAAAGTTGTAGCAATTATTGACACACCGGCGATTCGTTGGGGCTCGTTCTTCTTTCCATCAGAGAGAAATCCCTGCAAACTGCTAGCCCTGGAGTATATTGAAATACTGTCACCCTTCTGTATAATCCTTGCCATTGCCACTGAGGCCAAATGACGCACAGGTTTCCTTGCGCCTAGCACAAGTAGAGAATAAAGTGCATCCTCGCATTTCCTTTGACACAGCAGTATAGAATCCTGAAATTTTACAACTTTACTTATCCATTAGAGTGCGTGAGTTTTAGTATGAATAGGACAATGTGCAAGTGTAGATTCCAGTCCAATGAAGATCTAAAAGTGAGAAATAGAGTGACCTTGGACTCTTCCGCAAGGGCGGAGATGAGATCAGAGAGAAGATCAAAACAAAGGAGAGGGTCAGGAGACTTGTGAGCAGCTGAAGCTACTATAGATTCCAACTGCGCCACCAATACTCCAAATCGTGATAGGGGCACCTCATCTCTCACGAATTTCTTCGCCATTGTAACCAAATCCTTAGGGTTTTTGAAAGCACACGGTTTACCTCATTCGTTGGAGCGAAATAGTACTGAGATGGAATCGGAAAAATAATACTACTACTTTACAGAGAAATGGAAAGGCAATGGTGAAGGGAGTGACAAAGAGCGGTAGCTGGGGTCGGGTCGGGTCGGGTCGGGTCGGGTCGGGTTGATCGGGTTGTGAAACTGGGCCTCATAGGACTGTGCGGTAATTAAAGAATTGAACGTTGGAATTTGGAAATATGATGTCTGAATGTTTGATTAGCTAAATACGTACTCCAATTTTTGGGGAAACAAGAAAAACTTAAACATAATTTACTATTTCTCGTTTTAAAATAGTTGATTTCTATTGATTAATACTTTTTTTATAAAAAAAAATTATTAAGTGCCAATTTATCAAATTATCATTACTAATTATGCTTTAAAATATAAATTTAATTACTTTTTATGTAGTTATTTAATGAAAGAATAATGCTGAAAAAATATAATAAATTTTCTTTATTTCATAAGCTGGGGAACTAAACTAAAATAAGTATTTTTAGTAAAAAGATCAGTTGAAATGAAACGGAGGAAGTAAGTTGAATTGTTAAATACTAAAATTTGAGCTATAGCTCATTTTTTAATTTTTTCTTTAACTTTTCTTGTGTATCTTTATGAAAAATAGAATAGTAATTGTGTTTCACTTGATCGTAGTTGTCACGAAAAAGATTTATAGCTTAACTTTCTTGGATCAAGTTAGAGAGATAGTATGCAATCGGGTCTCGAGTCTTGATAATAACTTTTTTCAATCATAATTTAAGTCAAGGATATTTTATTTTTTTGTAGTAAATGATGGTTGTTATAAATAAAAGGAGCACAGTATTAGCATATTACATACTTCCAGTTGATCAACCAGGGTTGATTGCAAAAATTTTGTATCTGTGGTCTAAGCTACCACTAGTATTAGATCTTACACTTCGTTGAAATGTAGTTCCTATCGTATCTGCCCATAGAGCATTTCGGGCACACATTGGAGGAACTTTCAAAAGTGTCGCTTCCCCAAAAATTGCGGGGTTTGCTCCCATCTTTGCTAACGAATCCGCCATCATATTTTCTTCCTTGTAGCTATAGCATATGACTGGATTCCCCAACCTGTTTAACCTGGACCTGCAATCATCAAGTATACCATCATAGAAAGCATAGTTTTGTTTAAACATGGTAATAATTTTCTGAGAATCAGTGTGAATCTCCACAGGTGTGAAGTGGTAATCTTCGATGATTTTTAGCCCTTCGTGCAATGCAAGCAACTCCATTTGGTTGTTAGTTGCGTGAAGGAAGCTTTTTATGAATCCTAGCATCCAATCGCCATTGTGGTTACGGATCACACCTCCAATGCCCTCCTTTCCTGGGTTGCCCAGGCATGACCCAGCGATGTTGAGCTTAAAGGTACCTCTATTAAGAGGGTTTCATTTGATGGTGATCGTGGTAATGGTCTGAGGAGGTGTGCCATTTGAGTGAATGTGAGCGAACTCGACGGCTTGAGTATAAGCTTGATTAAAGGAAGTGTTAGACATCCCTCTGGAAAAGGTATTGTCGTTCTTTGTGGTCCAAATTGTCCACAAAGGCACAAACAGTAAGGAAGGATTTCAGACTAAAGTAGGAAGTTGTCATACTTTTCATTTCTCACATTTTTTCAGGTATCGAAGCAGTTCCAAAAAGAGAAGTGAGTGAGCTTCAGTTTGGAGGGTTGTGTGGCTTTGTCAATGAGGTCCCTCCACAACTGCTTAGCATTGGGGCATTCAAAGAAGAGGTGGTTAGAATTCTCTTCCTGGGTAGTGCATCTTCTGCAAAACTGACTAACAGAGAGGCCCATTGTAGAGAGATAAGAGTTGGAAGGCAGCTTATTATGAACTAGTTTCTAAAGGAGGAATTTGATTTTGTTGGGCACATGGAGCTTCCAAAGCCAAGACCAAGTATTGCCTAGGTATTGGGGAATTTTCTTCGACTGGGAGGCTAAGTGATTGTAAGCACTGGCACAAGAAAATTTCCCATTACCTGTAAATCTCTATAAAGGGGTTTCTTCTTGTCTCCTGGCATTAGGAAAGAAAGTATTGGCAATGTGCTGCTTGATTTCAGAATGAAGGGAAATAGAGAGGTTGTCAAAAGTCCAGGTATTACTAACCCACACATCAACCAGCTTAATGTTTTCCTCAGCTTTATGGAGGGGACCATGGATGGTATTCCTTAGGGGGGATTGTTAGGAATCCATCTGTCAAGCCAGAACCTAACATGGCGTCCATCCCTGATGCTCCAAGTGTTGGCCCCAGTGCATGCTAGCCAACCTTTAGCTAGGCTTTTCCAGGTTCTTGATCCATTTTGAGACTGAATCACACCTTTGGTATTGTACTTGTCATTCAAGACCCTAGTCCAAAGACTGTTGTTGTTCTGCCTAAACCTCCAGGCTAGACTCATGAGCATAGATTTGTTCTTAAGTTTAGCCTTTTGGATGCCTAATCCCCCCACATTCTTTGGTCTGGTTACAGTGTCCCAAGAAATGAGGTGCATTTTCCTTTTATCAGTGGTAGAGCCCCAGATAAAGTCTCTAAGAATCTTGTCAATAAACTTAAGGATTTCCCTGGGAAGCTCAATGAATTGCATGACATAATTAGGGATACTACCAAGAGAAGCCTTAGCTAAAGTGGTTCTACCAGCCATGTTTAGGAAAGTTATCTTCCTTCCAACCACTAAGCTTGTTCCTAAGATTATCAAGAATGAAGTTGTAGTCACTAGTCAAGGGCTTTTGGTGGAAGATAGAGAAGCCTAGATACTTGCCAAAGTCATCAGTGGGCTTGATCTCGAGGCTGTGAGCAAGAAGTTATCTCTCCTCATTCTTACAGTTATGAGAAAAAATGACCTTGGATTTGCAGATGTTAACCTTTTGACCAGAATGCTAGCTAAAACTGTTAAGAGTTTGCATAATAGTTCTACAGTTTTTTCATCAGCTCTAGCAAAGAGGGTAAAATCATTCACAAAGAATAAATGAAAGATTTTAGGGCCTCTCTTGCTGATAGAGATGGGTCCAATTAAGGATGTCAACTTCATAGTCAATCCTTATAGAGAGTAGTTTCATGCACATGATGAAAAGATAGAGGGAGAGGGGATCACCCTGTCTAATCCCTCTAGTAGGCTTGAAGAAGTTTGTCCTACCCCCATTGATGAGAATAGAAATGCTAGAAGTTGAGATGCAGGACATTATGAGCCTTATGAGATTACTATGAATATTGAAAAAATGGCGGGCTTGCCTAATGAAGGACCATTCTAGCTTGTCAAAGGTTTTTTCAAGGTCAATTTTGAGAATCATGTTTGCCTTCTTCCCTTTTATTCTAGTAAAATGATTGATGTATTCCTGGACAATAATGGCATTGTCAACTGCTCTTCTGTTAGCCAGGAAACTAGATTGACTAAGACTAACCAGGTTTGGGAGATGGTGTTTCAACCTGTTAGCTATGATCTTGGTAATGATCTTGTATTGGGTGTTGCAAAGGCCAATGGGTCTGGAGTTCTTAAGTTTTACAAATTCTTGCAGTTAGAAATAAAGCAAAGGTAAGTGGTGTTCACATTCTCCTCTATAGTGCAACATAAAAAAGTATCAGTGCAAAACTTGAAAACTGAAGGGCCTATGATATCCCAGTACCTCTGATAGAGGAGAGGGTGGATACCATCTGGTCCAGGAGCTTTGTCAAATTTAAAAGAGAAAATAATAGATTTTATCTCTTGAAGATAAAAAATGATTACCAGACTAGGATGGTCATCATTACTAATAGAACTTTTGGATGAAGGGTTATTCTGGAAAGCAAGAGGAGAAGCATGTGCTCAGTAGAGTAGAGAGTGTGGTAGAACTGATAGATAGAATCTTTGATGTCCTCTTGGGAGTAGCTCCAGTTTCCTAAGTCATCTTTAAGAAAATTGATTTTATTTTTCCTTCTCCTATTTAGGGTAGAGGTGTGAAAGAATCTGGTATTACAATCCCCTTCTGCAAGCCAACTTATTCTGGATTTAAGTCTCCAAAACTCCTATCCTTATTGCAGAATAGAGCTATAGTCCTTAGTCAGATTGACCTCAAGGTCATGGAGGAATTGGCTATGAGGGTAAGCTTTAGACTTCTGGATACCATCTATCCTAGCCGGAATGTTCTTTTTTCTCTGAAAGATATTGCCAAAGATATTCCTATTCTAAGTAGTTATGTGAGATTGGAAGTGAGCTAAAACTTCAGTAAGGTTTGTGGTGGAAGCAAACGATTGACTAACCATTTGGGAGAAAGAAGGGTGGGAGCACCACATGGTTTCCATTCTGAATGGTTTGGCATTGATGAAGTGGTGTCTTTTAAGACAGATTAGCAATGGGGAATGATCAGAGTGAGTTCTAGGGAGATGGGTTACAGTAGCTTCAGGAAAAAGATTGATCCAAGCCTCGTTAGCTAAGCATCTATCAAGTCTTTCTAGGATAATGGAGCTCATATTCCTGTATCTCTTATTAGTCCAGGTATATTTGCTTTCTCTGAACCTTAGATCAATGATACCACTGTGATTAATGCAATCTCAGAAGTGGGAAGCCCTGTTGATATTGATACTATTTCCTCCAATCTTGTCAGAGAAAGAGAGTATCTCATTGAAATCCTCTCCCACCAACCAGGCTTTATCAACATCATCCCTAATGGAATCAGAAAAGTTTGCAGTTGGTTCCATAAAATCTTCCTATCTTGAAAGAGGTTGCTAGCATAAATGACACTAAAATACCAATAAGAAGGAGGATTGCTAACCTGGACAGTGACATGGATGCCTTGGGGGGATATGTTGATGTCGCTAATGATGAGATTGTCTTCATTCCACTGATGACAAGCCCCCCAGAGCTTGTAAACGCAGGGTATTGAATCTTCTTAGATTAACCTAAGTCTTCAGCAAGGTTGTTGTGGTCCCCCATCCTAGTTTCGAGAAGAGCGAAGATGATAGGCTTATGCATCTCTATCATGGCTTCACAATGCCTCATAAACTCAGCATTGTTGGCCCCTCTAGTGTTCCAGATGATGCAATTCATCGTTGGCATGGTTGGTATGTCCCGGTCGGGAGTATCCGTTAGGATTTCCTTGCCCTTTCCCAGTGTGAAGTTTGTCCTCTTTCTCTTTCTGAATAGTGGGGACATTTTGGTCTTGTAGAAGCTGCCTATAGCAGGGCTTGGGGGAACTATCTCTAGGTCTAGCATGGTGATCTCTTTGGGTATAAGGATAATGGCTATTTCGCTTGTTACCTCCTCGAATATGAGATGGACTGGCCTTTCTAGAGTTATGGCTTCGGTTCTTGGAACCCTCAGTGATGCCAAAATCCTTTCTAGTTCCTCTTTCCCTTCTCTTAGTGCCTTTAAGGTCTTTTCTCTTTCCATTAGTTCATTGTTCAAGACTGGGTTCAGAGGTGGTGTTGCAGATATTGGCCTGGTCAGGTGCTCCCCAGAGATGTTCACAAAAGGAGGGCCTTGTTTCCATAAGGGTTGTCATCCATATGTTCTGACCATATGATCTCAGCCCCTGGTTTATCCCTTCCGTGATTATTTGGGCAAGGTAGTACAGATTTTGGATAATTATCTTGACATGTATCCCTTCCCAGATTAATTGTAGAGGCACCACCAGTTCTAGCAGACCTATCTCTAACCATGATGTTGGAAGATAGTCCATTGGTAGTGGTGGTGTGGTGAAGGTGAGAGGAATCAGATTGGTGTTTTGGGGAGGGTCTTGTGGCATCCCCATTTCCTTGGCTATTGAGTTCGGAGAGATGAAGATCAGGTTTGTCGCTTGTAGAGGGAAATTGACTCCCAGAGTTGTTGGAGAGAGTGCTAGAAAAGGTATTCCCTTGAGTATCTCGTTCTTCTATCATTTCAATATCCTTGACTTGACAGTTAACAGGGATATTTTGTATAGGTTTAGGGGCCTGGGGAGAGCTATTGGATTAAGAAGGTGCTTCCAAATTTCGAGATGTAAAGACTTTTTGTGTCCCTGATATAACCTCTGTGTTGGGATTAGCAGTAGTTTCATTTTTTGTTTCTAAGAAACTTTGAACTAAGGTTTGGTTTGACTGGTTATCAGAGTTGACCCGGGCATTCTTAGGAAGGGCCTTAGAGCTGGGCTTAAAAAGGTCATTTGCTGAGTCTTTCCCTTTGTTGGGTTGCATAGTTGGTGGCCCATTTGATTGAGACTTAGTCGTTTTAGTCCATTGGGAGTAACGACCCAATTGGTAATTGGGCTGGCCCTGATCTAAAGTAAGCATCCGTGAGGTAGCTTTGCTCTTTCCGTCGCCACTGGTTTCTGAAGGCAATGCGGTGGTTTCAATCTGGGATTTTGGATGGTTGGAAAACTTACCTGGGTTCTCCTTGCTGGTGTGAATTCCCTTGATGTTCTCCTTTCTTCTTTTCCCTCTTTTGAAACTTACCGTTTGTCATTCTTATGTTGGTTCCATCAGTGCATGTTGTTTCTCCGGCGCCTAAGTGGTTGGTGTGGTTACTGTTGATGGCCAGATTTTGCATGCAATAGTCGTATGTCCCGGGCATCCGCAAACTTTGTAGAGTAAACCTTCGCCCTCATAGCGAATCTGCTAAATATGGCTTCCTATCGTTATAGAGGTCATTAGTGTTGTCTCTAGTGGAATCTGCACGCAGATCCGCGCATAGTGTCCTCGCAATATAGAGGACGTGCAAGCATCGATTTTGACGAGAGTTCCTAGCGTCTTTCCTATGCGTTCCAGGATAACCACATCATAGAATTCCATAGGCATCTGGGGTAATCGGATCCAAATTGCAGTGCTCTGAATCTTTGATTTCGTTGGTACAAAGTTGGGTTCCCAAATCCGTACTGATAGATATGCTTCTGCAATGAACCAAGGGCCCTGTTGCAATGCCTTTTTTTGGTATTCTTCACTAAAGAATTTTAGTGTGAAGAATTTCATCCCCAGATCAATAAGCGAAAAAACTTCCTGGATTTTTCATAGATCAGTCAATTTTGTTTTTAGGTATTGGTGGTTAAATCTTCTTCCCACCGCCCTTATTATGACTAAAAAATGTCGGGGCCCATAGATCCTCTGCCTATCCTCCATGGAGAGTGAGATCAAGCCCTTTGTATCTTTTGATGTTTCCTTTTGAGCACTAGTTTGGCAGAGAAAGGAATAATCAGATGAAGTAGTGGTGTTTCCCCTTACCATATCCCTATAGGACATCCTATTATTGGTGTCGATTGCCATTTGGCTTGCATTTTTATTCGGTGGATCCGGTGGGGTAAGTTTGAACTGAGGGGCCTCATTCATTGGACGTTAATTTTCTTAGAGAGAAGTGAACCCTCTCTCTTTACCATCCAAAGAAATTAAGTCAAGGATATTATTGTTTCTTGGAATAAAGATTATTGTTATTAAATGGAGGCTCAATAAGACATACCTTCAGTGTACATATTAATCTCCTATTTCGATAAGCTCTTCTATTTTAATATTAAAATGAAAGGGGATTGTAGGTGATCATTATATTTTAATCAAATTAAAATCATAGTACTTAATAAATTGTGATTTTGTCATGATTATTAAGTGGACAAATTGATCTTAACTCCGACTAAGTCATAATCTTATCGTGTTTTTTCATGTTTGAGAAAGTAGCCATTACCCTTCTCTCTCACACTCATCAATGATTTACAATTCTAACTTATACTAAGTTTTACCTGCATTGGCTTGATATCTTCCTAGACTTTCTGCTTATTTGGGAATGTGAGTTTTTCTTTCCCAGTCCTTTGTTGGAGGAGAGCCTACAATGTTCGAATGTTCGAAAGAAAGATGCTAATGTCACTAAGGGAATAGCTCCAACATTCCTTCTTCTAGTTCTAGAAGCTTTTATATATAGACCAGTCTATCTCCTCTGTGGGGAAGGCAATGCTAATCTATCAGAATCGGAACCTTGGCTAGGGCTATCTAGAGACTATGGCTGTCTAGAGTAGAGTCTCAGTATCGGGAAATCAATAGTATAGGTCTTCCCCGCCTCTACCGCTGGTGAGATCTCTGCTTGAACGTAATCATTCTTGTTTTGGATGCACCACAAGACC
This sequence comes from Capsicum pubescens, assembly GCA_030864215.1. Lineage (NCBI taxonomy): Eukaryota > Viridiplantae > Streptophyta > Magnoliopsida > Solanales > Solanaceae > Capsicum > Capsicum pubescens. The sequence goes on along the minus strand of CM061539.1, from coordinate 188,761,427 downwards.
TCATCGGATGGAGTTCCTCTTCATTTTTCATTCTCTCCATTTTCTCAAGTTTCTAATTAGATGAAAGACACATATTAAAATTAAGAGTGAAAGTTGAGATCTAATTACCTAAATCAAGATCCTAAGTATGGTTAAAAATAACAAATAGTTCCTTACTAACACTAGAAAAAATTAACAATTCCACAATCTCATTACTTGCTTCATCCATTCACCCATGATCTACAATTAAGCCACTCTCATCTGTGTGCATGTAATAAAGTGAGGTTAATGTTAATGAAAAAACATGTAATATTGAATTACCTTTTAAAATTGTAATCATATACGTGCCAACAGAAAACATGTCTTGATCAAGCTTATTTGAATGATCAAAATTAGTTCCAAACCATATATAACTAAATTTTTTTCTTTCTCAAATCATGCCGATCTAAAAAGGATCTTCAATTTATTCGTTGAGTTAATCAAGTTATAGAATCTTGATCTATACAAATTCACAAAAACATCAAGCGCGAGAAAAGAGTTGAAGCCTTGACCAAAAAGATATGCCTGTCCATATATATATATTATTCTACCCGTAGCATCCAAAACATTACATTGCAGACTAGACACTAGATATATATATAGCAAATATAATTAAATCATCATTCTACATATCCAATCAATACTACTACTACCACTAGGTAACTACCTTAAGTTATTGGTTATGGATAAAAGCCTCCATATGAGACATCATATCTTGAGTTCTTGGCTGAGAGAGTGGAGAATTATGCAGAATATGAAATGCATGGCCTACACCTTTATAAACCTGTTTTTCCACTTTTATTCCAGCATCTGCCAGTACACTACACATTTCCAAATTCCTATCTTTGAGTATGTCCATCTCCGATATACAGATCAATACGGACGGAAGTTTCATATTATTATTACTATTGAATCTTGGCCTACACCACGGATGGTCACGATTCGAACCCACTGGCAATGCCATTCGCCAGTAAGTATCCGAAGCGGATAAATTCAAAGCAGAATACGAAGGCTGAACTGAATATTTCTCCGAATGAGTCCGCGATTCGCCTCCGAAAAATGGTTGGATTAAAATAAGCCCTTTGAGACACAAAGGCTTGAGATTACTTTTATTATTCGAATTGAGCCTATTGGATACGTGATAAGCAATATTGGCACCAGCACTGTCACCACTAAGGAACATGTTTGAAAAATTGCATTTACTAGACCACCAATATTGTTCCTTGGAATTGACCATTGCTTGATTCTTTAGCCACATTATAGCATGGAATCCATCGTCATAAGCTGCAGGAAGGCGATTTTCGGGTGCTAATCGATAATTAACTGACATAACAACAACGCCAATTTTTGAAGCAAGAGTTGATAGGAAATCATGGTAACATTTCCATGCAGCAGAACCTACTGAGAAACCGCCTCCATGAAAATAAACAAGCAAAGGCAATTTATTCCTCGAAGTATTGGGGACGTAAATTCGTGACCATAAATTAGTAGGATTATGAAAAATGACATCTTTGGATGTAACATCAGGCAGGGAAACAGGTGGAACATTTGGGACAATAGGTGGTCTTTCAACATGGCCATTGTTGTATACTTTTATAAGGCCTTCAATTTCTTCGACTACAACTATTCCATGTTGGTCTTTTCTTACGTTGAGATTTTGTCTTGGATCATATGAAATGGCAGTCACCATTTTTTTCTTTTTTTGGAGAGGATATGTTTGTAGTGAGTAATTTGGTTTTGTTTGCTGGAGTTTGATGATACGTGTTAGATTTTGGTGTCCTTTTATAGAGAGGTTGAGAAGGTTGTCTTACGGCATATCCGATCCCCCATATCGTAAAAAGTTAAAAGTAATACGAAAAGTGGTGGATTATCCTTTGACACAACATAGAATTTTATTTTATTTTGGGTCAATGTAATTACTATTCTCATTATTTTTTTTAACTTGGAAAAAGGTCGTGTATTTCTAAACTATTTAAAATGTGGCACTTTTATTCATCTCTATATTATTTACTTCCACCATTTTAATTTCCAATAGAGATAAATACTAGATAATTTCTTTTCATATATTTTAATTTTAGTGGACAAAATTATCTGATACCTATTGCGTGAGAGGTGACAGATATTCCGTAAAATTAATTAAGGTACGTGCAAGCTAGGCCAGACAATAAGCTTATCTCAAAAAAAAAAAAAAAAAAAAAAAAGGAAATGCTCCCACATTTATGTTTTTGGTTCAAGCCTTAGAAGTTAGGATAGAATGGAATCAATCACCTTGATATGATTTACAGTGCAAATCAAGATAGTCGGTCTCAAACGAATATCAAATATCGAAAAAACAGCACGAGGTAACTATTTATTACAAACTTTAGTTGATAAACTCACAAAAATAAATAAATAATCATTTTTAACAAGTTAATATAACATAATCTATAATCTTTAATATATTAAAAGTACGAAGACCATTAGAATAGTGATTTGACGAACTTTTGCCCTTTATTAAAAGATCACCTTTAAACAAAACTGTCTTTTCACGATTTTAATTTATTATTTAATTATTTTTATCATATTAACTAAACTCCTAAAATATATGAAACTTCTAAAATATATGGAAAGAGAATCAATTAATATTTTCCTTATTAATTAGAAAAATACTCCTAAAATAGTATAGAAAAATACTCCTAAAATAAGACTCTATTAAGGAAATAATTCTATAAATATTGAGATGCACGTTAAACTACCGAAGAAATCGGTTTACTTATTGGAAAAATATGATTGATACTCATCTAACTTGATTCGGTTGCATATTTAGATTGATGGATACTTAATTTTCTAACCCTCATTTTTTTCACTGTTTTTGTCAACATAATAAAATTCAACGTGTGTGTATATATATCTTCTTTGTTTTCATTCAAGTCATTTTTTAGGGTCAAAATTTCCGCTCAGACTAAAATTATTTTCATCAAAACTGAAGTTTTTTTATCACTATTGTATTATTTTGTTGTAGTTTACAGGTCGTAAATGAATTTACAGATGGTAGATGAATGTCGTTCGGCTTTGAGTAATTTTTTTAGGTAAAAGTTAGGTTTAATTGTAGTATTTTTATATCTCTGGTTTGAGAATTTTTTTTGTATAAAGGTAAAGTTTAGTTGTATTATTTTGATATCTCTATTATCGTATTATTTTGTCATAGTTTACAGGTGGTAAATGAGTGTTAGACGGCTTTGAGAAAATTTTTGTGTAAAGGTTAGATTTAATTATATTGTTTTGATGTCTCTATCATCGTATTATTTTGTTGCAGTTTACAGGAGGTAGATGAATGTCGATCGACATTGATAAATTTGTTGGTAAATATTAAGTTTAATTAAATAAATTCTCCAAAAGATGTTGAATTTAATTATTGTATTCATCTTTAATATTTAAACAAATATCTTATTTAGTGTAACGTTTGAACTCAATAAAGTAACGTACAAGTGTGAGACGCGTACACCTAAGATAGTATATTTACATACTCTTTAGGACATCAATATAATATAACAAAATATTTTCTCCATTTATCAGATTGGGAAGGACTATGGTCGGAGATATGGAATAAATACAGTTCAATATTCATAAATCTCTTGCCAAGGTCGACCGGACCATAAAGACAATAAACCAATGGCTTGGGTTCTTGACTCTTTTGGGGCCTTTTTTCTAAAAATATGTTCTCTATAATTTTTTTTAAAAATATAATAATTTTATGTATTGTTAAATGTGGGGAAAAAAATAACTTTGGGGGACTCATTTTGAATAGTTACTAAAAGTAAAGTTAGTTGTTTAGATTTTTTTCTTTAAAAATATTATTAAATAAAGCTAGAAAATAGTTCACAGTGACTATATACTCACACACATATTTAACGATAATATCTGTGTGATTTTAAATATTTTTACTAATTAACGACATGGATGCATGTATAGGCATGAAATGCACATAAGATGCACGTAAGTCGCACGCAATATACGTATATCGCACGAGATGCATATGTGGTACACGAGATACTCGTGTTATGCCAACATACCACCAGGATTCTAGGAATAGGTTGTAGTTTAACCAGGTTGTGACAAAAATCTTTTCAAATTTTGATTTTAGTCATGCTCAATTGGACAACAGTTATTAAAAATATTTGATTCTAACATTAAAAAATAAATGAAAAAAATACCAATATTATAGCAAATTTTGACACTTATTACAAAGTATCTAATTGTTAACGGTATTTTTTCAAATTCCTAACATCCTACACTACGTTCTACAAACAAAAGGTCTACCACAATTTATTATCTTCTTTTGGAAGTAACTTCTTTCAAAACCAATGTAGCTTCCAGATCTCTACTTCTAGTAGCTTGCCTTCCTTCTTTCCTATCTTTGGTAGGAACTTGTATATTATGAATCCTACATAGAGAACCACAATGCCAAGAAAAGCGAATATCCACGATTTCAAGGCACAAATGAGAGACAACGTAGTTAGATTCACAAATGTCATGAGTAAAAGTATCGTGGCCTCGCAACATGAACCTAAAGGTCCTCCCGATATGTTGTCATTATCCAAACTTAAGGGCTAGAAAACAAAGAGTAAAATCCTTTAAGGAGAATACTAGATGCAATGAATGTAGTTGCTCTGTCGGAATTAGCTGGAATAGTGGATTTGCCCCACTAAATATGAAAAACAAGAAAATCTACAAATATTGGAGGAAGTCAATAAATCTACCTATATTTGACGAATTAGATTACTTGGACAAAGAAAAGGAATGAATAATATTTTGGAGAGAAGAATGCCTCCACATCCAAATAGAAGAGTTCTTCGTTTCGCGAAGAATCTGTAACCCAAAAATGTCAGTCCAGCCACTCCCGCTCGAATCGCACCATCAAGGACCAAAGCTACAAATGAGGCATGATACTCACACCCAATGAACACTAAGAACTGAAGTTCGAAAAAAAATGATCGAGTTCAAGTCTAAGAGTCACTAAAAAACTCATACGGATGCGTTAATCACTAGAACTGGTAAGTACAACAACTTCTTTCAGGATGGCTCTTTGTTCTCATTTTCTATAAAGTGAACCAACTGTTGAAGCTCCGCTTCTGCGCCAGATTTTCATATCCTCCTCAGACTACCTTCGCCTTCTCTGCTCGCCCTTGTTTAATGACCATAGTGTGTCATTAAGCAAATCGATAGCAGAAATATTGAAATACCAAAAATGTCACATGCAACAGGGCTCGACCACCATCCATTAATGAAATCGAAGGATGCAGCTAGATTCAAAACTTTCGTCACGCCGCTTCCACGAGATGCACGTATGTTGCATGAAATACACATGTGGTACATGAGATACACATATGATCCATACATAAACTAATTTTATTAAGTACACTTAGCGGCGGATCTAGCATATATTCAGGGGGTTTATCCAAACCCCATTCGGCGAAAAATTATACTATTTATACACGGTTAAAATTATTTTTTATGTATATATTGTATATGTTGAACCCTTTCGGCTAGTTCGTATGTACACTTTCGAACCCCCTTAATGAACTTCTTAGCTCCGCCACTGAGCACACTTGAAACCACTTAATAAGATTTGATTTTAGACCACCAAATTTATTGAATCACCGCTATCTCTTGCATGCATCTATAGTTATGCGAATGTCGGCATTTAAATTGTAATAATATATTCTTCGGCTTTGTATAAAAGAGGTGTATCTAACTTTCTAACTGATAAAGTGTTAAATTAAGTTAAGGATAATACTCATAAAAATACCTGAACTTTGACCGAATTTTTAGTTGAGCATACTGAACTTTGCGGGGATCCTATTACCCCTAGACTTTTTAAAGTGGATTTAATTTCCCCCCAAAACTCTATACCCAATTTCGACGGCTGGCGGTATAATACACACTACTAGAAATTTGCAGTTTTCAGACTACAAATTTCGATCATCCAAAGTAGTTGAAAATTTTCCAACTACAGTAATCGAAAATTTTATTTTTTTAATTTATATATTTTATTAAATAAATTTCTGACAACACTTCCGACAACTGCAGTCATAATATTTGACGGAAAATTTTGAGAAAAAACGTTCCGACTACAAAAGTCGGGTAAAATAGTCAACATTATATATATTGACCAAAATTTCCGACGACTTTTGTCGAAAAATTTTAAAAAAATAATTAATTATATTATAACTTTCCGACTACTATAATCGGATTACATAAAAAAATAATTTATAAATAAAAATAGTCTAATATTCGCCAAAAAAAATTAATATAAAATAGTAATATTATATTACATTTATCGACGATTGTAGTCGAAAAGTTTTTAAAAATTAATTAAATAATTTTTATATTTTTTTTTCCGTCCACAGTAATCAAAAAATCATTTCTTTAAGATAATTAAACAATAAAACTGAAATAGAAGGCCATAAAACGTTATTTTCATTTCTTCTCACCTGCAAAATCCTAATCACCTCCATTTTTTTTGTTAAAGTTTCATTTGGTAATAGTTTAAGCCTCCATTTTTATTTGCATTTTTCAGCTTTACTTTTCAATTCCTTTCTTAGAAATGTGTTTAGTCATGGAGATTTCAGTTTTGTTAAAAATTTTAGTAAGCTTCATTTGGTGACAGTTTAGGCTTTGGTAAATCTACTAGTAGGTTCATCATTTTTCTATGAATTCTATTTTTCATTTGCATTTTCAGCATTTGTATTTAGTCAATTTTTTCTATTAGCTTTAATTACATGAATATGCTTTGGTAAAAATTTTATTTTTCAATAGTTTTTCGGTGAGTTTTTCTCTTTAATCCATCTTAGGAGAACTAAGATTTGAGTCAGCACCGAAAAATAGCATCTCATCTCTGAATGAAGAAATGTGCTAGTTGTATTTTAGATCTGACTGATAATAGATTTTGTACTAAAGTTTTGAACTGCCAAAATCTTCTTCTCGTTGTGCTTTAATTTATGAAATATTTATTACTCTTCACTTAATTATTGTGCTCATTTTTAATTTTCTTCACTTATTATTGACAGGTGCAGAAGAAATCTTCAATAGTATAGAGAGCAAAAAGGTAAAGATCTTACTGTTTTCAACTTCATTTAACTATTCCTAGTTTAGAGAGTTTAGAAATTTTCAACAAATTTGGGGCATTTTCTAGGTTTTAAGTGTTGAATATTGATTTTGTGGTGAAGGTTTCTAGCAAGCTTGTGTGTTCTTTCCTGTTTTTTAGTCTTTGGAGGTTGAAGAACCACCTTGATTGCGGTATCAAAAATCGTATTACAAAGAACATTTTCTTAGTCAACTTTGTTCATAATCGTGACATTTATTAAGATTATAACTATTCATTGCTTTTTTAATTTCTCCTATTTAGAATTATGATTCTTAGGTTAGAAATATGATGCTTGTTTAGGGTGAGCATGATATTGAAACTATTTATAAGAATATAAATTATTAGTTGAAGTATCTCAATTTTTAATTTTTTCCATGTATGTAGATGGAACCTTCAGCATTTGTTTAGGTTTTGATATGTTGTCCTTACAGTAAGCAGAGAACTACTTATTAGTGTATATAGTTCTTACCCAGCTGTAACTTACCTTGAATTTTGTTTGAGGTATCCTTTCACTTGTCTCACTATATGCTTTTGTCTATCCTGATTGTAAATGTGCTTCCTCTTTTGATGTTTTTGATGTAGTTTTTTTTAATGATGTTGTTTATTGACCTGATGGTTTCCATTTTCAATGGTTTCTATTTGATTGTTGATGTACTATAGAACTTTTTCTGTCAAACCTGTATTTACTACATCTACCTTTTATTAATATTAAAAGTCCCATTTTGTAACTTCATAATCCTAAGGTTAGGAACTTGAGCTCCATCCATATTCAGTAGAGCTTTAGCTTCTCTTGGTAGCAATTGAAAAGTAGGTACCTGCAAAATAGAAAACATTGTTCACTATAAAATCTTCCACTTTATTGCCTTCTATGAAGATACATTCTACCACCACGTTTAACCCCTTTGTATAATCATGCGACCATCTACATTCAATAAGTAAAACATCAACCTGGCTCCTATCAATTATTTGAAGAATAACCTGCTACTTTAAAGAAATACATAAACAACAACATACCCAGTATAATCCCACAAATGGAGATTTACTTGTTATATTTTCTTATAAACATTAATTAGAAGGATACAGTGATGCGCATGGTCATCAATGTTACAATAACAATGTACTGTGTCTTTTCTCAATCTACATTTGTCTTTACCACAGGCAAGTCAGCTGCAGTTTAAAGTTTTTATTTCCTCCCTAAGAGGCATTTTGAGCTGCAATTAAAGCTGATCGTTGCTTTCTCTTTTTCCCTAATCAGTTAGCTGGCTTTCCAACACCTACCAAATCAATGCGCGACCTTAAATGTAAATTACAAGATTTATCAGTAATTTAACAAAAAAATGAATCAGTATAAGTTACAAGGTTAAAAGGTGAACAATTGACAATTTTAAGGGAAACAATTATTATTACATAACATTGGGGATGTGAGTATTGATCCTACTTTGTTGTATGACCCTTTTGAAGGTTTCTTACCCTTTGCCTTGCTAACTATCTTATTTTTTAAATTTCACAGAAAAAAAACTAAAAATTGGAGCAGATGTCACTCCTGCTCTTCACGGAGATGCATAAAAAGAAGAAGGAAGACGGTAAAAGAGAAGCATGGGTCGAGATGCGTGCTAAGGACACATATGTAAGATCAAAACTTTAACACTATTTTCTTGTTTTCTTCGTTTTTTGATTTATCGATATAATGATTTATTTTTATTTTAGGAAGAGTTTCAAAAAAGTTTGGAAAATTGGTGTCAGACTCAGCCAACTTCAGAGGACGGTACCCCAGTCCAACCATCACTCACACAGATGAATTCAATATGGACAGAGGTGACAGGTGGTCCTAAACAAGGTAGAGTCTACGGACTTGGAGTTATACGTTCTTCGGGTAGGCCTTCACCATTGTCGTCTAGTGCTTATACATCACAAAATGTGGAAGAAAAGGAAGAGATGCGAAAGGAAATAGCAGAGCTAAAAATAAGGTGTAAAACTTCTGACAATAGGGTTACTAGATTTGAGAAGCTTTTAATGAAGTACATGCCTCAAACATGTGATGACGAAGACGACACTGAATCTGATGAGGATTAGACCGCAGTTGTTGATTGTGAAATTTAGATTTGAAGTTGATCTATGGTTATTAGTTTGGGATGTTTCTTAATGATGTTTGCCTAGGATGCTTTAAATACTTTGATGTTTTTGACTATTTCTGTTAATTATGTTTGTCTAGGATGCTTTATGCTATTTTGATGATCTATGTTGTCTTGACAATTCCGTTATGTTTTCTAGTTGTTTGAAAAGTTTAACCATATTTAGCTGTTTGGTTCTATTTATTATTTATTATTTGATAAAGCAATCGTGTGTTGTCAAAATAGTTGCAAACAATTCCTACACAGCAGTATAATGAAATTGAGATAATTATTAATTCAAAAATATTTTGACCACTATAGTCGGAGTAATTAAAAAATAATTATTCACATATTCCGACTGAAGTGATCGGAAAAAATAAATGACTAAAATTAATTCAAAAATATTTCGACTGTTGTGGTCGAAAATATTCCGACTACAGTAGTCGAAATATTTAAATTAATTAAATAATTTTTTATTCATTTTCCGATTATTGTTGTCGGAATATTTTTTTTGTACGACCGGATCTAATTTTCATATACCGACTAAAGTAGTCAAAAAATTTCCGACTACAATAGTCGGAAATCTTTTTTCGACCAGGCTTTTGCTGACCTCCTGAATTCGGTCGGAAGAGTGTCGGAAATCTTTATTTGCCGACTACTTTCTGACTACTATAGTTGTCAGAAAATGATGATTTTCTAGTAGTGACACGCGTCAATCTCGTTTTTACACGTGTCCAAGTGGACAGATATACAACAACAACAACAAACCCAGTATATTCCCACCTAGTGGGGTCTGGGGAGGGTAGAATATACGCAGTCCATACCACTACCTCTAAAGAAGTAGAGATGTTGTTTCCGATAGACCCCTGGCTCAAGACACAGGACAATATACAAAAATATTCAAAGCACGAAACATGATAAAACTAACATAGATACAACATCCACAAAAGTAATGTACAATACCAAACAAAAGACACCAAAACCCTCCTAACTACAGACTACGATTCATCCACCCACCTTATCCCTCTATCCTAGTGTTTTTCCTCTAAACCTTCCTATCTAGGGTCATGTCCTTAGTGAGACGTAACTGCTCCATGTCACGTCTAATCACTTCTATCCAGTCTTTCTTCGGTCTACCCCTACCCTGCTTGAAACCATCTAACGCTAGTCTCTCACACCAACGAACTGGGACATCCGTGTCCCTCCTCATCACATGACCAAACCATCTTAACCTCACTTTCCGCATTTTTTCCTCCACCGATACCACTCCCACCTTTTCTCAAATAATCTCATTCTTAACCCTGTCAGCCCTTGGTAAGACCACACATCCAACGCAACATCCTCATTTTCGCTACCTTCAACTTTTGGATATGGGAAGTCTTAACTGGACAACACTCCCCTCCGTACAACATAGCCGGCCGGAATGCAACTCTATAGAATTTGCCTTTAATCTTGGGAGGCACCTTCTTATCGCATAAAATCCTCGAAGCGAGCCTCAATTTTATCCAACCTGCCCCAATATGGTACGAGACATCCTCATCTATCTCTCCATTTTCCTGGATTATAGACCCAAGATACTTAAAACTATCCCTCTTGCAAACTGCCTGAGAGTCCAACTTCACCACCACCTCCTCTTTCCTCGAGTCACTAAACTTGCACTCCAAATACTCCGTCTTGCTCCTACTCAATCTGAAACCTTTAGACTCCAGAGTTTGTCTCTAAACCTCCAGCTTATCATTAACACCTTGCCGTGACTCATCAATCAAAACTACATCATCCGCAAAAAGCATACACCAAGACACCTCGCCTTATAAACTCCGCGTCAGTACATCCATCACCACGAAAAATAAGAGCGGACTAAGAGCTGATCCCTGATGCAACCCTGTCAAGATCGAAAAGTGCTCAGAATCTCCTCCCACCGTCCTTATTCGAGTCTTCGTCCCCTCATACATATCCTTAATTGCTCTAATGTACGCCACAGGAACCTCCCCGCCTCCAAGCATCTCCAAAGAACCTCCCTAGGGACCTTGTCATACGACTTTTTCAAGTCAATAAACACCATGTGAAGATCTCTATTTCTCTCTCTATACTGCTCTACCAGTCTTCGCACAAGGTGAATTACCTCAGTCGTCGAGCGATCAGGCATAAATCCAAATTGATTCTCCGAAATAGATACAATATTTCTCAACCTCTACTCCACCACTCTCTCCTAAATCTTCATCGTGTGACTCAACAACTTAATACCCCGGTAGTTGTTGCAACTCTGAATGTCACCCTTGTTCTTATACAGAGAAATCATCGTGCTCCATCTCCACGCCTCAGGCATCTTCACGGACTTGAAAATGTTGTTAAACAGGTTGGTTAGCCACCTTAACCCAGACACGCTAGAAAACTTCTAAAAATCCCTGGAATCTCATCGGGCCCCGTCGCCCTGCCCCTTCGCATCTTGCGAATAGCCTCACTGACCTCCTCTACTTTAAAATACCGACAATAGCGGAAATCGCGACACTTCTCGGTATGCTCCAACTTCCCTAACACAACACCTTTGTCCCCCTCGTCATTCAAGAGCTTATGAAAATACGGCTGTCATCTTTTCTTAATGAGGGCGTCTTCCACCAATACTCTGTTATCTTCCCCTTTAATGCACTTTACTTGATCCAGATCCCGAACCTTCCGCTCCCTAGCCTTGGCAAGCCTAAACAACCTCTTTTCCCTGCCATTCTCCTCTAACCCCGTATACAAACTCTCAAAAGTTATTGTCTTAGCAGTTGTAACTGCTAACTTAGCCTCTTTCTTAGCTAACTCATACTCCTCCATACTAACCTGTTTCTCCTCTTCATCCCTACTCTCCACCAACTTAACAAAAGTCACCTTCTTCGTCTCCACCTTCTTCTTAACATCTTCATTCCACCATAAATCCCCTCGATACCGGCCCGACCAGCCCCTCGAGACACCCAATACTTCTTTAGCAGATTCTTTGATGCATCCCTCAGCCCTATCCCACATACTATCCACGTCCCCATTATCCTTCCAAACCCCATCCCTTCCAACTTCGCCTTTATCTCCAGGGCACTAACTAGAGTCAGTCCACCCCACTTAACTCTAGGACGGCCCTCCCCACCCCATATCTTCTTGCCATTCTTGATACCTAAGTCCATCACTAGAAGTCTATGCTGGGTCGCAAGATTCTCACTCGGGATAACCTTACAATCTTTACACATTGCTCTATCCCCCTTTCTAAGCTGCAAAAAGTCAATTTGAGTCTTGGCTAGCCTACTACGAAAAGTAACCAGATGCTCCTGCTTCTTCGAAAAGCTGGAATTCACTACCACTAACCCAAAGGCCCTCACAAAATCTAAAAGAGCAGCTCCCTCAACATTCCTATCCCCGAAACCTTCATACACATCATCATAACCCATCGACAGAGACCCGATGTGCCCATTAAAATCCCCTTCTATGAAAATCATCGCTGAAGTAGGCACGCCTCTTACCACCTCGTCTAAAACCTCCAAAAAATTCTTCTTCTCCACCTCGTCCAGGACCGTCTGTGGCGCGTACGCACTACAGATGTTCACAGAAGACCCACCAATAATTAACTTGATAGACATCACCCTATCACTAACCCTTTTAACCTCCACTACCTGCCCCCTAAGATCTTCGTCCACTAAGATACCTATGCCATCCCTACGCCTCTCACTACCCGAGTACCACAACTTGTACCCATCAACATCTCTAACCTTAGAACCTACCCACTTGGTCTCCTGGACACACGCAATATTGATTCTTCTCTTCCTAAGAATCTTTACCAGTTCTATCGACTTACCCTGAAGGGTTCCTATGTTCCACTACCCTACCCTCAACCTATCATCTCTCTTATCCCCTCCCTTAAAACCTCTTACTCCGAATCTCCAACCTAACCCACCCCCAAACCCCGACCCCACCCTAAATGATACGGGATAAATGACCATCTTATTTTTTGATGACATTTTTAGAGGCCAACACATAGAGGCTCAAAACTTGGTCACCTCGAGGATACGAGAAAATGCATGGAGGACCCGTTTTGAGCATGCCATTAAACAAACCCGTGTGTGAAAGATTGCGTGGGGTCTTATATTTGATGCCAATTCAAGACTACAAGTTTTGAAGTGTGACCCCATGGTTTTGGAGCATTGAAGAAGCACCCTTTATTAAGGGTATTTTAGGGTTTGCACATGTTAAAGAAACAACCTATGACCTCCCTTTTCATTAAGAGTATTTTGGTTCATTATACTATGTAATAAAATAGACTATATATAGTTTCTTATTAGGTCTTTTCTCTTTAGTTGTTTAATGATAAAAACATGAGACATTGAAAATCCTCTCTCTTGAGATTAGACCACGTTAGTGTAGTTCTTAGTTAGGGCTTGGACTAGCCATTGTAGCTTAGGGCTTGGAAAAGCCAATATTGTTCTTTGCTTGAAAATGGTGGATCTTGAGGTGAGTTGATTCCCTTGGCGGTCACCGTAAGAACTTGGTGCTTGTTAACGTATTTTGTAGAGGTTTTAGAGTTTGATACACTCTTTAGTTGCTACATTACAAGTTCTCTTTGTGTCAAGTTATTTATCTCCTTATCTTTCAAGTTTGTGTGTTTGTTGTTCTCTTTTGATGTCTTGTACGTGTGGATTGTATTTGTGAGTTTGTGGACTATTTTGTGCTCATTTAGATACCGTTTGGTATCAAAGTCATCATTGATTTCGTTCCCACGAGATCAATCTTGGGCTTTCTATCTTGAAAAATCACAAAAATATTGTTGGAAAAACTGAAAAACGCAAAAAAAAAATTAATCTAACCCCTTTTTTTGTGTTTGGGCCGAGATTTGAGGCTTGGTTTTCTTGAGTTTTTTGTGTGTTTTGTTGTTTCTAGTGTTAGTCCCTTGTTCACTAACACTGATAGAGTCTACATCTAAATTTTAAGCTAAATCCAAGTGGTTCTTGAATGTTGGAAGGTTGTTGATATTGTTGTTGAGAATGGGTGGCTGGAAAAATATTTTGTTGATGTTGTTGCTGAAGATTGATGGCTGGAAAAACATTTTTTTATGTTGTTGTTGAAGATTGGAGATTAATTATGTGTTGTTGATGTTTGGGAGGTCAAACGTTAACCTTAGAACTCCAAGATTCAAAGTTGTGTTCTTGGTGTTCTTCAACATCTTCATATCTTGTTGAAGAGAAAGTGGTTTGTTTGATCTAAAATCAAAGAAGAAAGAAGGTGTGGTTTTATTAGTCTTGAAACACATTTCAAGACTATTATAAAAGAAGAAAGGGGGGCAAAAGACTTTCAAAAGGTCTTATTACCAAAAGAGAGAAAGGGGTCTTTCCAAGACCTACAAAAGAGGAAAGAGGGACAAAGGCTTCAAAAGGTGTTTTGCCAAAAGGGTGAAAGAAAAGTCAAGCCTTTTTTTGAACATTGAAAATCCCCTAAGTCTTGTTGTTTCCCTCCCAAAACCAAAAATACACTCTTTCAATTAAACATTGATCAATACAAATTGAAAACGAGAAAAAAAATTCTCAAAACTTTCGACAATTTTCAACAACCAATGAGAGGTTGCCACATCATCACTGAAAGTGCTTAAGCTAAAAAAATTTAGATTCTTAGTTTCATTTTATTATTTCATTAGTTTCATGTCTTGATTCTAGAATTAATTATCAACTAGTAATCACCTACTTAGTTATAGATTAATTGTTGAATTTGTTTCTTTCGTGTCTTCGTTATTTGTGTGTTTTTCTCATTTTTAACTCGTAGTAACTTCTTTGTTTCAAGTTCGTAAGTAAATTTTATTTTTGTGTCTTGAGTATATTAAACAAGAATTCATTCCGGCCGCCAAGTAGAATTGACATCCTATTGACTACCGGAGTATAAACAACTTTCAATATTCGCCGCTCCAATTGTGAGAATCACAAAGGTGGGTGTATACGAGTGTTGGTGAGGAGCTTTTACTACTAATCTTGTTTGTTTATTGTGTAGGTACAAAGGTGATATAAGGGGAACATGTCTTCTATAGACGGAGATTATTGTGACTGCAACATGGGAGACTATGATTGTAGTGAGGGATTTTATGGCTACGAAGTTGAGGGAGATTACGGAGGCTATGAAAATAGCCATGATCAAAACTTGGGCAGATTTGAGAGTTACGGTTTTGAGGGGGAAAATGAGGTGAATGAAGTGTCTAGTGCTTATAGTGAATTTGGAGTTGATGGAGGACCTCGTGATGGATCTTATGATGATGTTGGGGCATGTGAGGAGTCTTACACTTCTCACGCCGAACCTAGATTTGGTGTTCGGTAAAACCCTTTCGTTAGCAAAGCTTATGAGAGCTATGATGAGAGTACACGTGAGGAGTGTGAAGATTCATATTCTCCACCTGGTAGTACTTCTTATCAAGGTCAATATAGTGTAAATGGTTATACTATCTCTAGTGGAGGTTGTCCAACGAGAAGAAGAGGGTATGCATCTCCAAAACCGCGGGGTACTCGTGTGCTTTACAATGTTGATACGAGAAGGAGTGTACACTCCGAAAATGTGACCATTTGTGGGATACCAGGCTGCCTCATTGTGTTAAATGATAGGTACTATAGTAACTACATCGTTCCATCCATGGTTGACTACTTGGGGTTATTTCGTGAGCCTTTACTTGTTCCATACTTCTTGGATGGGTTTAAGGTTACCGAGAGGGTCAAGGTTGTCTTCTCCCAATTTGAATACCATGAGAAGGTGTGGTGAGATATTCTTCCATTGATATACGGTTATGTATGCTTAGGTGTCGATTGGTTTACACAACATAGAGTTCCAAATGTGCAAAATTGGCCAAATATTGTAAGAGACCGGTGGAGAAATCACCTCGTGACATACATGTTGCCCGAGCATTAAAGAGAAGTGAGTACTTACTCCAATCCTAATGCTTATGAGAGGCAAAATATTGAGAGGAGTAAAGGTATGCAAGGTGGTAATCCGAGAGTGAAAAAAGGAGAGGTTGTGTGGAGCGAAGAGAGGGGATTGCCACCAAACTGAGGTAACATTGTTTGTCCTTCTATATCTAAGTACATTTGTGTAGGTACCTACATGGCAAGTGAAGGGGAGCATTGCCGAAGTGAAGTTGCTGCCCAAACTTGTAGAGGTCTTTCACAACACGGCAAAGGAGAGTCGACTCAAGAAGTTCAAGGTAAAATAGCTAACTCTTACACTTTTGTGCATGTGAATAATAATTGTGTGGCTAGTAGCCCATTGAGTGTGAGTAGTAGCTTACTTACTTGTGAGTTTAATGATTCTTTGCCTTTTGTTGATGATGTACATGTTGTGAGTGTGGATACACTAGTTGATCCTATTGATGACCAAATTGACTTTTCCTATAAGATCAATTTATGTCCACCTAGTGTTGAAGCCTCTATGTTGAACGGAAGTACATCGTCTTGTGTAATTGGTGTTGATCAACCTATTTGTGAAAATTGTTCACCACTTAAGTATGTGTGTGATGTGATTAATCAAACTCAAGTGAGTGAAGTATTTGAAAAAGTTGGTCAACAAAAGGGGAGTGAACCTGAGAGCTATTCTTGGGACAATCTTGTGCTTGAAACCGCTTTGAAACTTGATATTGATCTCTTAGAGAGTGAGGAACTTGCTTGTTCCAAATCTGTCTGTGGGTTGGATCATGCACTCTTTAGGTATAATGTCTTGTTTGAAAATGATATAAACTCTCCTAATGAGCCTAGTGGTGAAAAAAATGGTATAGCTTACCTTGAAGGCTATAGCCTATATGTTAACCCACTATGGTGTGACAACATTCCTCCTAAAGATGAAAATCTCTTCTTGGAAGATGAGAGTACTCTTAAGGGTAAGGAATGTGTAGTCTTGGAAGTTACTCCTTCTACTTTGTGTGACTTTATTGTTGAGAGTACTCATGGTGGTGATTGGAAAACTAGTAATGAGTACACACATGAGGGCGCCTTAGTAGAAGTCGACTTGAGTGATACTTTTCTTTGCTCTCTATTTTCTTTCGATGATATGTATATTATTGTAGAGAGTATGTCATTTAGTTTGGGTGGAGACCACGGGAAAAGGGGAGTGTTGTCTAGACCCGTGTCTATGGTCACTCTTCCCGTTTGACCCCGGTGCCAAATATGGAAATGGTGATGTTGGTGCGCCCAACTTGTTGCTTGGTCTACATGACAAGCAAAGTGTCACTCTTGGTGAATCCCATAACCAAATTCTTCGTACATCTTTCATTGAGTTTTTAATATTTCAATCAAAGGATCCTTGGTTATATTGCAAATATGTGCAACCTTGGCATGTTGAGATGATTTATTGTGCTAACCCTAACCCTCATGCCATGAGGAGTTTGTATTTGTTTGTCCTCTCTTCGATTTTGTAAGGTTTGGATTCGAAGTCGAATCCTTTTCAAGAAGGGGAGGATGATACGGGACAAATGATCATCTTATTTTTTGATGACATTTTTAGAGGCCAACACATAGAGGCTCAAGACTTGGTCACCTCGAGGATACGAGAACATGCATGGAGGACCCGTTTTGAGCATGCCATTAAACAAACCCGTGTGTGAAAGATTACGTGGGGTCTTACATTTGATGCCAATTCGAGACTACAAGTTTTGAAGTGTGACCCCATGGTTTTGGAGCATTGAAGAAGTACCCTTTATTAAGGATATTTTGGGATTTGCACATGTTAAAGAAACAACTCATGACCTCCCTTTTCATTAAGGGTATTTTGGTTCATTATACTATGTAATAAGCTAGGCTATATATAGTTTCTTATTAGGTTTTTTCTATTTAGTTGTTTAATGATGAAAGTATGAGACATTGAGAATCCTCTCTCTTGAGAGGAGACCACCTTAGTGTAGTTCTTAGTTAGGGCTTGGACTAGCCATTGTAGCTTAGGACTTGGAAAAGCCAATATTGTTCTTTGCTTAGAAACGGTGGATCTTGAGGTGAGTTGATTCCCTTGGCGGTCACCGTAAGAACTTGGTGCTTGTTAACGTGTTTTGTAGAGGTTTTAGAGTTTGATACACTCTTTAGTTGCTACATTACAAGTTCTCTTTGTGTCAAGTTATCTATCTCCTTATCTTTCAAGTTTGTGTGTTTGTTGTTCTCGTTTGATGTCTTGTACGTGTGGACTGTATTTGTGAGTTTGTGGACTGTTTTGTGCTCACTTAGATACCGTTTGGTATCACCCAACCCCCTAGGACATGACCCTACTCCAACATTAGCCACCCAAGCCACCACTCACAGAAAGAACAGAGAAGGCTAAAAACCGCAATAACTATAAAAGGCAAACGCAAAGCACACAATGCAACAAAAATTTCAAGAACAGATGCTAGAAATAATCAGTGAAGATAACCAGACAACCTAGAAATACCAGGCAGCCCGTAGTAAAATAACCAACACAAAATTTAAACAGTGGAGACAATATAAAAAGGCGCGATACAAGATAGTGCGTTAAAATAAAGTTTCGAGGTTAGAAGTCACCGGAATACGTAGATCTAGGAGGGTAATAGGACTCCCGCAAAGTTCAGTATGTTCAACTGAAAATCAAAGTTCAGGTATTTTTGTGAGTATTATCCCATTAAGTTATTCCTTGAAGTTGTACTAATTTCTGTTCATAAGATTAAAATTTTAAATGAAATAATCATGCACTTTATCATGTTAATAATTTAATCTTTTAAATAAAATGCATGTATTATTATAACATTCATAAAAAAAATCACGTACTTATAAACTTTGTATATAAACTTCAATAATGAACCAATTCACATAAATATTTTTTCAAAAAAGATCACACGTTTGACTCTGACGCGATAAACTTCTAAAAATCACACAAGCATGTCATAGCAGAAAGATAAACAGGATCTGAACTTACTAGAATATCTAATTTGGAAAGTTTAAGATATATGAATTTTACTTGAATTATTTAAGATTTTCAAAAAGAGCATTTGACTACCTTTCTAGTTAGCTAGAAATATAGTACAATATCTTTTTGGAAAGGAGAGGAAGATCGAAAACTCTGAAGGGAAATATATATATATATAACTACGTGCTCATGCATGTATCGAATTAAGATAATCTATATTTACCTTTTAAAAAATCAGATTGGAAAATGAAAAGTTATATATATATGCCTGGTGGCTAGCGTGCTAGTTAACTTTGCATGGGCACAAAGAATAGATAAATTAATTTATTTTTCTGAAAATTAAAAAGGGATCTATCCTCCTGTCCCGATATAATTATTATTCGGTAAATCATGTATACATAATTTTATTTTCGACATTTTTATTACGAATAATACGATTATAGTATTCCGTTCGTTTGACTATTTAAATCTGGAACTATTTTTTCTTGTGTGAATTCCATAAAAATTGATATACAGTGAATTGTGATCAACTTTAACATTTTATTTGGCCATTAACATGACTTGTTTGTATATTACCGGATAAAAAAGAAATAATTTGATTGTAATCATGCTTTTGGCATTTTATACGTATCTAACTCTATGGATCTGGCCAGGGGTGTGCATCGGTCAATCGGTTCGGTTTTATGTATTATCGATTTTTAAATATGCTAAACCAATAACCAAATTAATAAGCTATTTTTTACCGGTTTTTAGTCCTTAACGGTTCGATTTTCGGTTTAACCGATAAGAAAATACTCATAAAATAAAAAATGTAGTAACTAACATGAAAAGAAATCGAATCTTAGTTGCAACCAAAATTCTACCTGATGTTTTAATTTACAAGAATCTTCAAGCTTGAACTAAATGTTTGTTAGGAGGAATTAAGAGTTTGTATAATTAAAATAATATATTTGTTAATTTGTAGAAGTAAAAGAGAAATTAAGATATATATATATATATATATATATATATATATATATGTGTGTGTGTGTGTGTGTGTGTGTAAAATATTAATTTTGTATATTCTTATTGGATCCCAATAAGAAAAACCAAAATCGAACCAATAACCGAATGATTTTTTTTTATAAAATCATTAAAAAATCGTTAACCCAATAACCGAATAACACTACACCAATAACATTTTTATCGGTTCGATTTATTGGTCGATTCAATTTTTGCACACCCCTAAATCTGGCTCCCCTCTATTTCCTCCCTCTCTATTTTCCCCAAGTTCGTATCGAACTCAAAGGACAAGAACAATACTACGATTAATCCAAACTGAAGTTGAAATGAATTAAAGATGAAAACCTTTGGGAAAATCCAAGAGGTCGAGAACCTTCCAAAGTTCCATACATTAAACACCCAAAGAGAAAAAGAAACAACAACAAAGGGAAGCCTATCTATTTCAATGGAGTATCTTTTTTGCAACTCCCCACTTGCATTTTGACCATAACATAAGGTTAAACGTAAATGCAAATCGGTAAACACGAAAACTTAAGAGTAGGTGAAAAAAACTTATATATAAGTTTTAAGCACAAACTTTATTCACTATTATTTAGCTCAAGTTGATAGCAAGTAACTATTCTAAAAAAAAAACATAACGGTAAATAAATGGATATTGAGCCTAACTCAGCCCCAATAGCTACAAGGAGACTAGCTAATTGCCCACGATACAAGAGCATATAAAAAGCGTGACAACTGCAAAGACGACGAGAAAAGGATCAAGAAAAGCTAAGGATGACCAAAAAGAAACCTTATTTTATTATCCTTTAGAGATGCAAGTATGCAATAGGGACAAGTGATGAGTTAGTCAAAATGGAATATCATAAAGATAGGAAACCCAGTTGCAGGTATGTACTTGTTGAGGGTCGACTGAAAATTAATGTGTGGAAATCCTAAAAATTCTCTGACCTTTATGCTTGCAAAGAGACCCCTACTGGATAAGATTTTATAACTATGGATGTGTTTGGTAAGGAGGAAAATGTTTTCGTTGAAAAATATTTTTATCATCTTCTTGTATTAGCATACAAGTAAAGGAAACATCATCCTAAAAATATTTGTATATATATCTAATACAAGACTATGATGGGGTGGATGGTGGTGGGCAGGGATTTAGGTGGAGTGGCGTGGGGGATGGATGGTGGACAGGGGTTAGGGTGAGAAGAGACAATGTCACTCGCTTTCCCTAGTTTCATTAAGGAGGTTACATTCCTTGTTTCAAAGAACTTGTTTTTCTTAAAGGAATAATTTTCAAAATGTTTAACCCGTTGAACATGAGAAAATAAGAAAATATTCCGTCTTCCTCCATACGAAACACATCTTATATGGTAATTTTTTTTCGGTGTCGAGATTCGAAAAATTCTGCGGGATTGGAAAAGATAGAATAAGAAGTGTATTTTTGGCTATGGGAAGTGAAAAGATCTCTTTTGATAGTTGAATACGTTTTGTGGTGTACTTTTATGAATGCATGGGATAACCGCACACGGCACATCCTGGTGAATCTAGCAGGCACATTACATCTTTATTATTAGAATAAAATCTTGTGCTTGGGACCTACCAAATTTCTTAAAGCCTATATTTGATACAAGTCATTCTTCACATTTAGTGAGTGCCAATTTGGTAAGACCGTAGGAAAAGTGGAGTCCACTAACTATTTTTCAAGCATAGGTCAAAAAAAGGTTAATTTAATTCTTTTAAGTTTTGATTTGATGAATATATATAGTTGTTCGTCACTTATGCTGATGAGAAATCACTCTGGATACGCGCAAACTAATTCGAAACGTAATTTTAGCAAAACATGAAAAATCACAATATAATCTAATAGTCCAAATATGAAAGTGCATATTGATTTTATTTGTGTCAAACTTCACATTTCATTGGTATTTCCGTCACAATTCAAAAAGATGCCAAAGCATGAAAAGTCTTAGTCACTTTGGCTCCTAATTTTCACCCATTCCATGACTAGTCAGTCACTTACTTTCCTTCATACATGTGAGAAGTACATACTTTATCATAGTAAACGAGTAACATAAACTGTATTAAGTTTTTTTTTGGTGGGGTGGTGGTGATTAGACATATGTTTACTGTAGATAAGGGGTCTGTATTGATTTAGGCGTTATGAAATGTCAATTGGGTGGTTCCCAAAATTTATTCTCCCATGTGCGAATATACATAATAATATAATGGAACTTATCCCATTCAAATATATCTGTAAGGCTAAGGTACCAGATTTAGTCGA
This sequence comes from Capsicum pubescens, assembly GCA_030864215.1. Taxonomy (NCBI): domain Eukaryota; kingdom Viridiplantae; phylum Streptophyta; class Magnoliopsida; order Solanales; family Solanaceae; genus Capsicum; species Capsicum pubescens. The sequence goes on along the minus strand of CM061539.1, from coordinate 188,739,004 downwards.
GGATTGAGTGGGCTAACTCTACAATGTCAAGGTTGACTACCCATCCTTTTCAGATCTCCTGTACCTTTCAATAAGATTGTTGTTTTCCTAAAAACAAAAAAGTTAGACTCGAGCTCTTACACCCTTTCTTATTGTGGGTGTGGGAGTGGGAGTGGGAGTGGGAGGGGATCCAACAAATCCCAAAGTTCCTCATAGTTTTAAGAGTCTAAGGACTCATTTATTCTCATTAGAATCAACACGTCTAAGTATCAATTCATAATCTTGTCTCTACATTTAAATATAAAAATAATTAAAATGATTATTTTTGTTTTTTAGTAGCTGTACGTGCATAATTTATTTATTTGTAATATAATAATTATACAAATTCAAAATAAAAAGTATCGGAATTTTTCTAAAAATCTATCTATATATAATAGGAGAGGCAAAAGTGACAAGTGTCAACACTATAAAAATCCTATTTAAAAAATAATAATTAAATATGAAACATAATTACTAAAAAAGAAAAAAAAAATATATATATATATATATATAAACTAATCTTCACATTAATTACTCCTATATAAATTACACATTAAAAAATAAAAAGTAAATAAAATTTTTTGTTAACATGCACATTAATAATAATTAAATATTAAACATAATTATTAAAAAATAAAAATATATATATAAACTAATCTGCACATTAATTACTCCTATATAAATTACATATTAAAAAATAAAAAAATAAAAAAAAAATCTTGACATGCACATTAATAATATATTTTTTAAAATCTTATCAATTTAATATTTTTAAGAATTCTAAACTAATTACAATTTAAAAAAATAATGAAAAAAATAATTCCAAATAATTACTAATTAAAAAGAAAAATTCTTATTTAAAATAAATGTTAATTCACTAAAAAATAAAATTAAAAAAATCACAAAAATTTGTAAATTCACAAAAGTTTTTCAGTAGAATTTGATATATCAAATAAAAAATCAAACCAAATACTTAATGGGTGAAGATTTGAAAACCACTTCTTCGTATCTACTTTCATTCCCTCTCTCCGAAACAGTTTTTTTTTTTAAATATCTGACAAGAAAACTCAGCATAAAGATCACGTGGACATCTTAAGAGTATCAAAAGACAACTTAAATATAAAATTAGCGCACACACACATATATAAAATATTATCTATTGTGTTTTTTCAATTAGTCATAAGTAGTTTGGAAGATATTTACTTCATATTTTGCATGTTGTGTAATTTAGAATTTATGTACTCCATATGAAAGTTGAAAGTATATTACTCATTAGAACCTTCAGATCTACTTTCTTGATTCGTTATATATACATATGCATGTAAATGCTTTTGAATTAATCTGTGATCGATGTGCATGATAATAAATTAATAAAAAAAAAATTTAAACATCATCATAGGACATGATGAAACTGGCGAAAGCCTTATACAAGATGATAACAGGCTCACTGTTCAATTGTCATTAGGTGTTTAAAAATAAGGATAAGAGTTCCACTAAGATAATCATGTCTAAAGTAAAATTTGGTGATAGAAATTTATGAGCATGCCAATTTTTACGGATAATAATCATAATCATAATAATAATAATAATTAATAATCCACTGAAAAGTTATGTACGATTCATGAATAATAATTATCATACTTTGAATATTAAGGACTATATATATTGTATTTGTTTGATGATATCGCTGCAACATAATCTACATTAAATTTTGTATTACTAACAACATGTAATTGTGGATAGAGTAATTGAAGCAAACAATATCTTAAATTAGAATAAACAACTCCAAGATGATTTTATAAGCAACTTTGTAGCATTATATTTAACATTAATGTACAACTATATCATAAAATAAAATAAGGATATATATGATATTATGTACAACTATATCATAAAATAAAATAAGGATAAATATGATATTAGTGTCCTGTTTTTTCAAATATACATTTTTATTTATAAGCGAACTATTTCTAACAAAAGAATTATAGCGTATAGAAGAATGTGACCTTTTGAATTTCAACAATATAAACAGTTTATTCTCACATAGTGAAATATGAAAAGGATAATGTGTGCATAATTCATATCATTATCTCGGTGGTTAGATAGATTGGTGGTTTTCGATAAATCCTCAGCTCAAGACAAACACAATATAACAGATAGTAATAAAAAAATGCTACCAAAAAATAATATTACAAGCGATCTACCCAAAACAACATACATTGCTATGAATCCAAGAACAAAAAATCAACAAGCATAACACTAATTTCAGATTGTTTTTACTTCTTTTAGAGTATGTTTACATATAAATAAACGTATTTAATATGATTTATTTTTATTTTATTCTATATATTTTAATTTCTTTATTTTGAAATAAGCGATAAGAAAACTCGAAATACTTATACATGTAAGACACACACGACGAAAAAATTAATGTAAAGTCAATAAGACAAAAATAAAGTAATTGTGTACAAAATGTACACATATTGAGGTGTAGGGTGGGGGGTGGGGTGGGGGACAAATTTTAAGAATTGTAATGAATTGTTTTAACAATCTAACAATACTTTCAACTTAAAACCAATTAATTTGTAATGAATTAATCAATAATGTATGTTCTTTTTTTTGCCTTTGCCTTAATTTTTTATTTTTTTGAAGTTATGTTATTCTACACAAAATATGCGATTACAATAATTAATTTAAAATAATTTTATAAAATTTAGGCAATGATTAGTGTCGCAATATATACATGAATATTTTTTACTTCTTTAAGAGTATATTTATATAAAAAAAAATATTTAGCAGGGTTTTATTTTAAATTTTATCCTGTTATGTATAACTAATATTTTGAGATAAGGAAAAAGAACACTAAATTGCTTATGCATATTACACACAAAACACAATTTAATTTATTAGACAAAAATAAAGTAATAAAAATACAATAGACAAAAGTAAGAGCAAATTTTAAGAATATATTAAACTAATTAGATCATACAAATATTACTATTCATAAATTTAAACCGGAGATATGTGAATTATATAATAAATTTTAAAATAAAAATAAAATAATATTAATAATATAATATATTTAAATTGTGAATAATAGAATAAAAAAATATGAAACACAATAGTTTTTTTACATTTATATGTTTATATTTATATACAAAGATTAGGTGTGTCTCTGATGGTCTAGGAGGAGGGTGGGGCGTGAAGGCATTTCATTGAGAAATAATACAGTAGTTAAATTTTTTAAAAGATAGTATGATTTAGCATGCTTTGAAAAAATATTGAAATCTATAACAATTAAAAATAATACTTTAATATCACCCGCGCATCGCGCAGGTATATATACTAGTATAAATTTAACAAAGTAAAGTCATTATTCGATTAAATAAAGTAAAACATTCATTAATGACAGTGGAGGTGGCGTGTAATGGTGGTGGTAACAGTTGGTGTTTGTGGCTAGTAATAGTGATGGTAATAATTATGATGTTGGAGGATGTGTTGCTGATGTTGTAGTGTCGTGATGATGGCGATTAGTGGCGATAGTTGATGGTGAAGTTGGTTGATGTTACCAGTTGACGATAATGATGGTGGTGACTAAAGAATGTGTGGTCGATATACTAGTTGTGATGGTGAAGATGGTTGGTAGAAAGAATCGACTGCAGTGGTGGTGGACGTAGCGACAGTGGCGACTGTGAATATAATTATAATGATGAAGGCAGTGATAGGTGTAATAGCGATTGCCTATAGTGATTGACAAAAATGGTGGTTGCATGGCAGAATTGGTTGGCAACGATAATGGTGATGATGGTAGTAGTAGATTATATTATATTTAGGTGATAGGTGTGGTAGTAACTGATAGTAGTGTTGTGATTGCATAGGTAGTTGGTAACGATAATGGTGGTGGGATTCTGATGACAGAGCTAGTTAGCGGTGGTGGCTGATATAGATCTTACTAATTAAGACATACTTAGACTAAATAAGTGTTTAAATCTTAGTAAAAGTAAATACACTTAATATCCTAAGATCTGAATCATTTAAATTTAAACATCCATGAAGTAGAAATGAGGCCTAATTAGGATCCGCAATTAGACCCGCTTGGTTTAGAGCATAAGGTAGTACACTATGTATTGAATCTAGAATTATTACAGTTTTTCTTTCTTTTGTTAGCGACTTGCAAACTTGCATCCGACGATAGGTTGTTTTTCGAGTGTCTTCATAAGTTATACATAAATCTAATTTTATAGGAATAAAATACAGACATTGATTGACATTACAATGACACAACAAACCTACATACTTCTATTTTGCTATCCATGCATAACTACCTAAACCATACATCAATAATTCCTGAAACCATCAATTGATTTAGAAATGGGTAGATTCGGACTAGAACATATCCTAGCTTTAGCCTCTAGTAGTAGATAGAAGGAAAAAGAAGCGCTATCGACAAACAAAATGTCAATGTCAATTGAAGACGACAGAAGAATCGAATGTAAAATCATTCCCATTAACAGCTTGTGTCAATCGTTAGAAGCACAAAGCACACACATCCACTCTTGTACCATCCGACAAACATGTGTCCGCAACTAGAAAATAACCTTCCCGAGATGGCACTATACCATGAATTTATGATCAAAGACTTGGTCCCACCCTAATCATACTAACATAATTTGGTGTAAGCAAAACAATGGTGGCCTAAACTTTTAACTACCAATCTGGCACCACCGGACGCTCACCCATCAAACACCTGAGCCAGAAGAACAGCTTTACCTCCCACTTGACGTGGAAGGAATGAACCTCAATTAGAACACGATGAGTGCATAGGGTGATTGTTCGATTTAAACATCAATTAATTTAGATTGATCGAACACAACAAATACATCCAGTAATTTAAATTAGATTTAGTGCAAGTGCAGAAATACAAGTACCAAAGATGTGGCTAGATATATTAGTGGTTCTAGATGTGGAATAGAAGACGCCCTAAAATAGGCAACTGATGAACAAAAGGCTAGATATAATAATGGTTCTAGTTGTGGAACAGAAAACACGCTAAAATAGGCAATTCATGAACAAAATTCTCCTCACGACCATGATAATGAAGTTCACAACCCATAACTCGTTTCCCCTGCGACGGAGGAAACATTGTCCCATATGTAAATCTAAGCACAAAATAACACTCATTTCTCGGACAGCCTCCCCTGGTCTCGTACTACCAAATCCATCTGTTCGGTCTGTCTTTCTTTTTTCATTGTTCCACCAAGAAAAAACAAATGACCGCCATGAAGGAAAAAAGAAAAAAGAAAAAAGGAAATCACCGTCCTACGGATATAAATGTACATGTAAACAAAAGCTAAGTTGGTTTCCGCATGTTACGTCCTGCACGGATTACTTCGTCAACAAGTAGCAGCTGAGATGCTATGACAGGGCTGCAAAGGAAAATAGACTATTGATCAGATGGAAACTCACCTTTTGTAGGGTTAGCGAATTTAAAGGGGACAAGGCAAAAAAAAAACAAATAACAATGAATATCAGGCTCCAGTGCTCAGAGAAGAGAAGATTTCACACAGAGAGTTGATATAAAAACATGAATACCACATGCTCATAGGGCAGAACATTACAAGTAATAAGCAACTTTCACATACCCAGAATTCACAATCTGACGCTTAACAGCATAATTGTCAAATATCCCCTCCATTTGGGGATCTATAGGTTCTCCAGTGTGCTGATTTAACCCAACAATGTTTCCCTTGTCATGCTCTCCCTGCAAAAAGATGAGATGTCAGGATGATAATTGAATAATTATTGTTGTTTTCATGAACATGGGAGCAAGAGTAGTATTCAGATACCGTCAGCGCTATAATCACATCTTGAGTATCAAGGCCAGAGTTCTCAGCAAGTGTTTTCGGTATCACAAGGAGGGCATTAGCAAAAGCTTCCACACCAAGTTGGGCACGCTTAACAGATAAATTGTCATAGGCCAAAGAAAGTCAGAAGATATATTTGAATATATAACACACTAATATATCTCGCAGAGGGAAGTATTTAGACAGCAATAAACTGTGCACATACCCCTTTAACAGTTTTCTTCACATCGTTGATCAGATATTGTCGAGCTGCAACTTCAAAGGCCCCAGCACCCTTAAAGTGATCACACAACAAATATACCTCAGGAACAGAAGATGTATTACTTCATTCTCACGATATGAAGAGAATTCACTACTTAGAACAAGTGAATACTCAAACTTCATAATCAAATACAGGCACAACAAGAAGAAAAACCAGTGTAATCCCACAGGGTGGGATCTGGGGAAGGTAGACGCAGACCTTATCCCTACCTTGAGAAGGTAGAGAGGTTGTTTCCGATAGATCCTCGGCTCAAAGAACAATAAAAAAGAGGCAGTCGCAACAACAAGATAATAAGAGAACCAAGGCTAAAGCAACAAAATGTAGAAATAAAAAACGAAAAATCATGAAAAACAAGAAGGATACTGACACACAGAGAAAGGAAAAGAAATACGCCCAACTACCTACTAACCCTCTACCCTAATTCTCAACCTATCAAGGGTCATGTCCTCGGTGAGCTGAAGTTTCGCCATATCCTGCCTTATCACTTCACCTCAATACTTCTTCAACCTACCTCAAACCCTCCTCAAGCCCACAACAGCAAACCTCTCGCCCCTCCTAACCGGGTCATCTACACATCTCTTCACATGCCCAAAGCATCTCAGCCTCGCATATAATAAAATACTGGCACATGGATGAGAATTCATACACAAAGTAACATCTATTAATTAGAGATGGAGCTCTGATATGAAGTCTAATAATGCCTTCCTCTTCATATTGCTATCAAAAAATAAGAACCCAACATAACAGATGACAGTTCCATTTTTTCAAGTGAAGCCCTAGCCAAGAAGAAAGATCAACATCAAAACATGCTTATAGATGCATGTAAAAATCATAATTCCATGCACATACATTCTGGTCCAAAGATAGATCCACAGTGCAAAATAACACACAAACAGAAAAAGCATCCTCTGAAGACAGGCACTTCTACATGGAAATCACATAAAATATCAATGGACTAACATACCAGTATAACTGCTTCATCTTCAATGGTATTTTTGACTGCTCTCAGTCCATCACGGACTGCATCTTTAATTTGTGCGATTGTGTGGTCATTTGGCCCTGGATAGAAAACAACAATGTTTAACAAGATCAATTCCTAAAACAGTGGCATTACATGGACCGCCACAGCGAAACAATAGAGTTCACACGAAAAACATTAAACAAAAATGGAACAAGTCAGAATACCTTTTATCAGAATAGTGCAGGAATGAGGATTTTTGACATTTTCTACAAATGTGTACTTCTCTTCGCCAAGAACATGCTCATACACCAGACCGGCCCAGCCAAGGCACTCAGGAGTAAGGTCATCAACAGAGTTAACTGCTTCACCGCCACATGCCAAAACCAAGCGTTCCATATTTCTCCTCTTCGCTCTTCGAAGAGCAAGTATCTAGAACATGAAATGGGAATGATACTCCGTACATTGGAAGGTGAACATAAAGGCCACCCATCATTCAAATGAAACATTTTATGTCACAAAATCTCCAGTTTGGCATCTCAAATGCTATTATGGAGCTTTAAAAACGGCCTCCAACAGAGAATGAATTATGGCGTTGAGAGATGTGACAATGCATTAATATTTATTTAAGACAAAAGAGAAAATTGCATAAAAGGAAAATTGGAAAGAAATGCTAGAAGGGATGCAATTGTATTCAAGCATACAATGGCTTATCTTGGTCTACTTGGGACAAAGGAACCTCTGCTGAACTGTCAACTGTGTGAATGCAACAACCTAATATTTCTATCTACACCAACCGTTGCATACAAGTGGGATGGTAAATGCATGTGTTCTCCTGGAACCTTCAGTAAGTCCCCATTATAACTGCTCCTTTTGAATTTAAAAATTCTATTAGAGGTCATATCTTCAATGATTTTTTTAATGACCAAGATCAGATACCAGAAGTTCTGACATGGCAACAGAAGGAACCAGCATGTTTCTAGGCAGAGCAAAGATGCAAAACCAAGTTGAAGAAGCCATATGCCTTCGACAACTAAACTATTCAGCTTGATAACTTCAATAAACTAGAGTGAAGACAACTTACTCCTTCCCGAGCAAGAAGGTCAAGGGATGGTGGATCAATCCCTTTCTGATTGATAACAACAAAGTTTTTGTCACTCCCTGAACAAACCTGCAAGAAAAAACAGGAATTAAGGCTGAAATAACACATCATTACATTAACACACACATGTCAAATACTCCTAGCTGAAGTGTAGACCTTGTTTTTAAGATCAATGATCTTTTGCACTCTCTCATCAACTGAGCGCCTCTCGGCAGCAACCATTGCCTCTCTCTGCTCAGCATTCGAGTAGAAAAACCCTGCATTTACTTCACTGAGAAAGAGAAGAGCATCAACTATGTGAACTCAATAAGTCCAAGTAAATACATGTAATATGAAGCTGTGACCAACAATAATCACCTCTTCTCATATTCCAATGATACATTACAAGTCATAATGTAACAGTTCTCAGCTCGTCTCTTCATGTCTGGATGTCTTGAACCATGGTCGAGCACAAGACCCTCAACCTGAGAGCAGCAAAAAAACATGAGTACAACAATACGTTGAATCTCTACTCACAAAGTTCTGTAATTTTCAGTTTTCATTGTCCCCTGACAGAGGGTCTGTGATCGACGCTTTTCTAAAGAAACATGTCCTAGTTTGATGGTTTTAACAGGCTGACCAATTGGAATTTGGAATAACACCAATTTGATTTTTGCTAGATCCCCTTATAATTTGCTAGTTTCTACGTTATTTTCCTTCCATTGCCCTTCATTTTTGTATTGCAGATATTCTAGAATCAGAGATAATTGTTTCAAGCATTCAGAATTAAAATTTAAAAAGTAGTTAATAAGCAAAGAATGAATTGAACTCCGCATCTTTTGGCTTTTCATGAATCATCAGAATCCCCAATTCTTTTGTTTTTTTTGAACATGAATGATGTGGGCAGTTATGGGTATGATAGAGCTGCAGCAGCTCCACCAAAGGTAGGATTTGTTTTGAGAAAGGAAAGAAATATCCATGCTCATCTAAACAAGTTCTCTTGAAGTTAGGGAAAATGAAAAAGGTGCAGAAACGATAATAGAGTATATTGCAAGAGAAAAAGGAAAAAAAATCATGAACCAAAGCACAAACTTAGTTTTGTTTCCAGCAACTGCATCCTAGATAGACAAACGCAGCAATGACCAACAAAGACAAGTACACTCGCATAGAGCCAAATTGGGGCATGAATGCCTTGTATGTGTCATACACAAGCATATAGCAATTCTTCCACCAATGTTAACCCACCTACTAAAGAATTTTCAAGACCCACAACCACTCAATATTGTTATAATATTCACTGTCGAGTTTTAGTAAATGATTACGCAATAAGAAGAAAACACTTCCTAAAAAATATGTGCACCTTTCATTTCCCAGACAATCCACAATCCTCAGATATGAAAGGAAAATCTATTTAGCACCTACACCCTTACCTTTACTTTTAATATCCTGTGAAAAATCTTAATGCCCTAACCTTATTAAATTTAAAGAAATCAAATATTTATTTCAAGAGTTCCATGAAAACATTATATGTAATTATTTAGAAACCTGAAAGATAGAATTCAGCCCCCTTTCATCATCAAATTATAAAATTTTCAAGTTAGTTTATGTGAATTGTGAGCAGTTCAGTTTTCGTCTTTCATAATCTAACTTGATGCATATAATTAGCCCAATCCCAGAAGTTGAAAACGAATCAAAATCTGATATCCACTAGACTACTTAGTAATGTTATCAATACTTGACACTGTTGTCAATTATTGGAATTCATATCATCATATGGTGCATTCTGCACATAACAAGAACAATAAACTCTAAACAGGGTAGAAGTTCAAAAACAGTAGACAAAAAGTCAAAAACTATGAAACATGTTGCAAGTATGCTTGGCCATTTCAGTTGGAAATTATCATTATAACATACATATAACGATGATAATTGATCATGTGCTTAGATTATGAGTCGAAGTATCAAATGATATTGCTGGTCGACTGGCTGTTATGTAAACCCAACAATTATAAGAAAATGAGAGGAAAGGGTCAAAGTACCTACTGGATGAAGTAACAATGCTCAATTATGAAGGAAATCATATGACAGCAAAAAATCAGAAGTCTATTTTTTTTTTGTGGGTGGGTGGGGGGGGGGGGGGATATTTAGAAATTTTTACATACCAAACGAGTGTCCACATCAAACTTATGGCGCATGTGCATTATTTCAACCATGAAAAGATCAATAGCTTCTTCAGGCTTCCGAATGCAGAGCACCTGTCACACAAGTTGCAGGAAGTGTAATAAGTCATCAGGAGAGAGGAGAAACCCCGGAAGAACATAACAACTAACTTCAAAAAGATGGAGAGACAGATAACAAGTAATGTCAGTACCACGAATCAGTACGCAAAAGCATATTCATAAACATTCTATCTATTACCTGTTCTTCTCTTCTTTTTTTTATAACAAACTGGTCTAGATAAGAGTGATAATAGTAAACCGCCTCAGTCAGAACAATATTTCACTTTCTAAAATGATATTATCAGTCTCACTTGGTCCTTCCCTTCACAGGAATGTGTCCCAAAAGGAAAAAAACAAAATAAATAAGGACCAAATAGTCTAAAGATAAATCTAAATGCCTGGAAGCAAGGAGTATCACTTACAGCATTCGCAACAATGTCAGTCAGTTGATCGGCCAACGATTCATACAACTGCACAAAACCATAAATTGGTATGAGCACCAACAATAAAGAAAGGGCATTTAAGAAAAAGGATTATAATCTTTATCATATCCATAGTGCAGAAGAAACCTTTGTTCTCAATGTTGTTCTTGCAACCATCTTCAAAATCTCTTGATCTGGCTCGTCACCCATCACTACGGGGGTCTTAAATTTTTCAAGAAATTGTAGTGTTGCTCTTTTTGCAATTTCAAAACCATCAGCTAGCACACGAGGATGCATCCCTGCAAAAAAGTTTAAAGCACTTACAATATAAATTAAGTAAAGGATATATTTGGTGAGGACACTGCAACAGTCATCTTTCGCAGGGTTGCAACAATAGGTGTCAAGACGGTTGGGCTGAATTTGGGCAGGTCAAAATGGACTGATTGAATAAATAGGTGGGCTGAAATGGGTAAAAAGTGGGTCAAAACCCAACCCACCCAATTATTACTAAGTTTTAATTACTTTATTTGTTCTCTTATAATTTTGCAGAACCTATTAAAATTATTACTTCTCTTTATTATGATTATATATAACATATCAAAGAAAAAAAATGTCTTATTAAAAATATTTGACAGAATTTCTCATGGATTAATTTGGGCTAGATATCAACCCAAATTTTGATGGGATAAAATGGGCTGGATTGAAGTGGGCTGAGCTAATAAATGGGCAGGTTAATAATCAGCCCAAACTTGGGCGGGTTTGGCGGGTTATAGTTTCGTGGGTCGATTTTCTCAACACTAAGCGCAACCAAGAAATGACTTGAATATGACAACTTAACAAATCACCTACATATTAACATTTCCCGGAACATGTGTATGAACAACTAGTGCAACACAAACCTTTTTAAAAACTTGTAACATGTAGCTGCAACACAAACTTTACACATCTCCACAATTAATTTTCTAAAATTTTATGGATTATCTATTTAAGGTTGGATTTCATATTACATCAGGTAGCTCAACTGAAAATTTATAATCAGATGAATGTTTAGCTTTTCGTAATAATGCCTCTTCTAAATCACAAAATCCAAGGATACCAAAAGAAAATGCAACAAGTTGCTGGAAAGAACATATATGGCAAACCTTCATCGATGCAACGCTCGGATTGTTTCATGAGCTCCCCAATGAAAAGCACTGTAGAAGTAGTTCCATCACCACTTGCATCATCTTGGGCAACAGCAGTCCTAGCAATCATTATTGCAGTCGGGTTTTGTATTTGCTGCAATGTTTTACACAGAAAATTATTAATACCGGCACAGAGCTAATCAATGTAGCTGTCTACCATTCACATCTTGTAATTAATATTCTTCACTTAGCTGCATAAAATGAACAGCAAAGGAAGATTGTCCACATAATCAAGACCAGCTTCCATACTAAAAAATTGTAATCCTAATACACGGCCCAGTTTCAACTTGGATAAGAGCTATAACAGCTGATGATATGCAAACAGGACCATCCTAAAAAAAAGTTCTCCTAAGTCCAACAAACCAAAAGATGATATGTATTAGCATTTTTAATCTCCGGTGCGAACGGGCTAATCCCCGAATGTGCAGTACTTCGGCGTTGGGGCCAAGTAACATTATTATCTGGTTTATCCTCCATCTTTTATCACAAATTGAATATCCTACTAATGTGCCAACCCTGTACCTACGAATTCGAACACCAATTTCTTCACTGTTTTGGGTTTAAAATTTAACATACTTAAGAGTCCTTCAAAAAGAACTACCCATCACAATCTTCATACTTGTAGAGACTCAGTGGCGGAGCCAAGAATTTAGCAAAGGGTGTGCAAATTTTCTTCCCAGTTATGTTAAGGGTATGCAAAATTAAATATTTACTCATAATAGCTAACATTTAACCTTTGTAGACCACGTAATTACTCGACGAAGGGTGTTCATCTGACCACCCTTCGTTTAAGGTGGCTCCGCCCATGTGTAGATTTATATATGGGTCCTAGCCTCTACAGTTATATACATTTGAAAAATGTTTGGACAAACTATTGTAGTCTTCTGGAACAAATAACAGTGCCACCATTTTTGCTACAGAGGGAGTAGTATTCATCTTGTTACTGGATCGACTACCATCGAAAAACTTAACTCTACATCTCAATACCTCCAGACTAATATCAAGTAATATTCAGGACACTCGAAGTGCAACATTGACTACAAATGTATAAATCATACAGCAAAATGTGAGGTGATGGTGAAAATCCCGATTTTTGAGTGTCGTGCTTCTATCAGATAGGTAAATTTTGAATTTCTTGTCTGAACTATCACCAACTATTTATCCAAACAAAAGTCAACTATCAATTAGTCACATTTCCTACCTGAAATATCACCATAAACTTCAACACCATTCACGTAGTAAAAATGAACAATTGATGATTAACGTTGGTGAGGAAACTCAGACACCTGACAAGTTCAGGTATGAAACTCAAAAAAATGGGATACTTCGAAATATCTAAAACCAAACACTACCAATACAGCTATAACGCATACAGTTTATAACAAGAAGAACTCACCATCTCTTTCAGCAAAGTATTTCCATCCTTAGTAAGTTTAATATCACCAGCACCACCAACAAGCCTATCAATTTACAAATACACAAATCTCCATAAAACAACCTAAAAAAAAACGCAAATACTAAACCAAAATCGAACACCTCAACTCACATTTTAATAGTGCCTTTGGGGCCGAGATTAGTCTTGAGAACATCCTGTAAACCCTTGGCGGCATTGATGTTCATATGAAGCGCCGCCGATTTGTTGAGTACTTCCGCATTTGGATTCAAAACCTTAACAGACATTTTCACTTACTCACTGCAATGGAGGCAAAGCAGATCGAAGACGGGAGTATCGGAAGAGTGAGGGCTTGGGGTTTTGAGATTTTTCTGGAAGGGTTTTGTTGTTTGGACTGGACCGACCCAGCTTAAGCTTTTATAAACCGCCCCGAACTAGGTCACCCATTTTGGTAAATAAAGTTTGTCAATATATAATAAGATTGTGTGGTCATGAAAATCATAATTTTCTGGAGTTGGAGTTTTATTTCATCGTGAATATAAATTGAAGTTGAAATTGGAGCTGCGTTTGACCATTAATATAAATTAAAGTTGTTTTTAAAATTTTGTGAGAGAAGTATGAGTGAAAAAAATGAAAACAAATAAAACTTATTTACACTTTTCCAAATACAATTCCGGAATTGTATTCGGAATTTTCATGGCCAAACGCATCTTATTTTCACTTTTTTCATTAAAGTGAAATAATTTTCTAAAAAAAAGTGAATAATTTTCACGGCCAAACGGCTACTATATCTTACTTATTTTAAAAGGTTAAAAAATTTATGTTTAAATTTATACAAAAATAATTTATTTAATTTATCATAATTAATTTTTTACCAAAATAAGTTACTATTATTTAAATTAATTCACTGAAATAATATTTTTTCTTTTTAAATACAAAATTAATATAAACACATTTGGCATAAACGTATTAGGCTATATGTTATTTTAGCAAAAATTAATTGACTAACGACGTTAAAGTTGGAATCATTACCGCCAATAACATTTTTTACTTAATTCATTACCATCACTAACGGAACTTCGGTAGCTCGAAATCTTTGTACAAAATCGAACGTTAAAGTAGTATGCAAAGTGAGATTGACTTATTATGGCAAATTCATAATTTTGAACAGATAAATTCACATGATAACCATGTTGATCATTCATTTGAAATAAATTATCTTGATTTGTCGATTTAGTAGATACACATCCAAAAAATTTATTTAGTTCTATTCAAAAATATTCGAAGTATGGCAATAAATTATAGCAAAGAGTGGTCTTTATTAATTTTAAACTCAATAAATCTTGTATTGTTACCTTAAAACGAGTTTCGAAAATTAAATATTCATTAAAATATTTTTACTATTTGTATCCATTCTATCATATGCAACAATTTGACTAATTCAGCATAGTTGGTTGAAATAGACATATTAACAATTACTATTCTTTAGCATATTCGCTATACATCATTTTAGTAATTATTTCACCATCTCAATACAAAGCAATCATCACATTATCTTCAGAATTAATCATCTTTCTTCTAGATACAAAACTAAGATATGTTCTATAATTTAAAAAAAAATTAAAAAATTCAGTACATAATAATGTATTGACTAACCATACGTATTAAAATTTTGTGAATATTGTCTCAATAATAGGGCACGCAAACAGAAAGTTTGCTAAAATTGTTGGAAAATGCTGCAAATTCTATCCAAACAATGCTTCTTATAATAATTCATGGTTTAGCAACTACTAAAAAAGCTGTAAAAAGCGATAAAAAAAAAACTCATAAATAGGTTGAAAATAAGAAACCTCGTGAGGTCGCTTATTCCCTCAGTTTAATTTTTAAATGAAGAGACCTCATGAAATCGGTAAATAAAAAAAAATCAAGACAATATTAGGTACTTCAAGAGGTCGAAAATAAAATGTGGGAAAAATTAACGCAAAAAAAATAATTATAAAATATAAAACGGGTCTATAAAATTTTAAACATTGAGACCTCGTGAAGTCGCTACAATTATAATAAATTAATATTTATTATTAATAATAGTTGTACATCACTATTTCATTAAGTGTAAAGCAAAATATATATTTCTGGAGTAATTCTTTTATAGTTATTATTATAAATAGAAGAATAAAAAATTCAGAAAAGCTCTCTCAAAACTCTCTCTCTGTAATACCTCGCAAAGTTCTCTTCTAGTCTGAGCCTTAGAGTGTATCCAGCAAAGCGGAAAATCTGAGTCTAAAAGTTTCAGAAGTATCTTCCCAAGTATGAAACACTTTGAATCGTGTGTAATTTCCCTAATTTCTACTTTTAGTCATGTAGAGCATTGAACAAGCTTTCCATCGATACCAATTTCATCAAAATCCGACATCGGACGAAGAAGTTATGGCCGTTTTACTGAGCGTTGTCGGAATCACAGGTTTGACGGTCGATCTGACGGACCGCCTAGTCCTTGGTGGACCGTCAAGTGTCCCGTCAGACCATGGCAGTGGCTTACTTTTTCGGTCATCATGTGACGGCCAAAGTGGTGGACCGTCAGAAAGTTGACGGACCGTCAAGGGGCCCGTCAGACCGAGGAAGAATGTCCCATTCCTGGACCCCGAGTGACGGACGACTTGGTGGACCGTCAGTCCCTCTGACGGACCATCAGGTCGACCGTCACAGACCCCAATCGGAATTTTCTAGACAAATTTTAAAGGGACATTTTGGTCTTTTCCACATCCTCCCCCAACTCTATAAATACCGAGCCAAGGGCCTTCAACTTCATTTTTCTCTCTTCCACCCAAAAATTAGGGTTTACAAAATCAAAATACTCTCTTCTCCTTTCATAAAATTCAAGAGAGATCAAGAAGGATCTAGAGAAATCAAGAACTCCTTTCAAGAGCCTTCAAGAAAAGAAATTCCCAGGTATGTAGATGTTGATTCTAGGGTCCCTTTCATCCAAGAAGCTCAAGTACCTTTTTTTAAACTTAAGGATTTTATGTTTTGTGATATTCCATGATTTGTATGAGTTGAAGTTGATGTTACTTGTGTTGTTGAGTTTGGATTCATGATTGTTTGCAAGATTTATGGTCTTTGACCCTAGTATGTGGAATTTATGTGATGTTGTGATGAGCCCTTTTGAAGTTGGTGTCTATGTGAGGTGTTCATGACATTAGGGTGTAGAGATGGTTGAATAAGCGGAGTATGCATCCCATAGGTTGGACGAAAGGCTGAGGTGAAGCATAGAGGGGCATTGTAGTATGTTAAAGGGGAAACCCAAAGTTGTGGGCTAGTCCATGCACACCTAGTGTTTGATAAAATGCCTTAGTGAGCGGAATGAGCCATAATAATAATATGGAATCCTCGAGTAGGTGTAGAATCGGACATGTCTAGTGGTTGTCGAGACCGATATAGGTGTGAAGTACTTGATGCAAGACTTCGTTGAATGGGGTATAATTTAATAACATGTCTTCCTTAAGGTAGTTTGTGACGATGAATCGATATTGATGACCCCCCCTAAATGTTGGGAGCGATCCTTTGGTAATCATGATGGTGAATAGAGGTTTATATTTCCTAAATGATAGATGCGATGCCGTAAGGTTTGTGAGGGGAAAAGTATGTTATGATTCTGAAATGCTTAGAGTGACCCCTTGGTAGTTGTAATGATGAGTAGACGTTTGTGAATCCTTGGAGGCTTGAGGTGATGTTCTAATGATTGTGAAATTGAATATATGGCATGATTTCTGAGTTTCTTGTGAATATGCTTGAATGAATGATGATGTTTTACTTCTATGTTATCGAGTCCTGGGGGTATTTATACCCGAAAATAGAGTTGTTGTCTAGAGCCCGTGTCAGTTTCTCGATAATTCCAAACGAGCCATGATTTTCAGAACTCAGTGAACTATAGAACTATGTATCCTCAGACAAGTGCGAAACTTAATAAAGCTCAGTAATCTCAGTTATCTCTGTAATCTCTGTATCGCTAGTAATCTAGCCTCAGACCTGTACTCAGCCCAGTCCTAATGGAACTCAAGTAATTCAATTCTAATCTCAAAAATGATTAGAATAATCTAATCAAGCTATGTATCGTCAGTCAGATACCGTGATTCGATATTATTTCTGTCAGACACGGAACCAAGTGATCTCAGCGTATTTCAGCCAGATCATTTGAGAAACATGACCATGTAAAAAGATTCAGCTTTATTGTGTTCATTCTAAGGACTCAGTGAGAGTCTTTCAGTTGGGAGTAGAAACTAGCACCGAGCGAGGGAAGGTATGGTGATTCTTCCTGTCAGAGAGAGAGAGGTCGGAGTCGTTAGTAGCAATCCCTGAACTCCAGAACTGTGTAGCCAACGCAGGATACAGGAGTCCCCGTCAGTAGAGGCTGTCACCGTCAACGAGGTTGACTATTATATTGCCTCAGGTCGACTTTCTGTGAGGGTCGTCCCATCAGAGAGGCTTGACCCGAGAGTGAGTCTTTACCTATGGCACGGTATTGACGCCCTTCCAGCTGGGGTTACAGGTTGGACCCCACCTGTGGTAGGTCGGGGCATGTCGGTTACGTGACTACTTCCCACAGTTGCAGTTTCATTATCAATCTTTAGAAGTCAAGATCGTGTGGTACAGTCATCTATCTCATTAAGAAACTCAGATAGTTCCATTGATTCATGGACCATCCCGTCAGATAGGTTTGGCCTCATATACAGATGCTTACTATCATATTTAAAGATCTCCCATCAGAGAGGCTTGATCTCAGTCTCAGATCATGTTGAATATTCTTATTATCATATTTAAAGATCTCCCGTCAGATAGGCTTGGTCTCCTTCTCAGAATTTGTTGAGTATTCTTATTGTCGGATTTGGATATAATCCTATTTTCTTATCATTGATAAAGCTTCCAAAGTTATCTGTTAGAAAAGTTGAATCTCTAATTCTGTCGGTTGAAAGCGGTAAGCTCAGAACTCAGTCTTTGATATAAGTATACTCAGATCCTCAGTTATCAGTAGCAGATGAGTCAGTGGTTCAGTATCTCAGTGATGGTAGTGAGTTTAGCTCGCAGTAAAGCGGTATCCAAGGTCAAGTCTCTAGAGTTGTGATGATTATGAGTATGATTTATGCATTCTTATATGTGTGTTTGTTTTCATGCGGTATTCTTATGATCATTTAGGTTATACATATTTTGCATGCATGAGCCCTTGCATTTAGCCTTACCCCATCTGCATACTCGGTACATTTTGTGCTGACGCA
Organism: Capsicum pubescens; assembly: GCA_030864215.1. Lineage (NCBI taxonomy): Eukaryota > Viridiplantae > Streptophyta > Magnoliopsida > Solanales > Solanaceae > Capsicum > Capsicum pubescens. The sequence continues at coordinate 188,720,333 of CM061539.1, read as the reverse complement.
TTTGTGCTATGGTGTCTCATTTGACACCATAGGTTTAGAGGCACAGGATCCAGAGTATCATCAACAGATCAGTCCCAGTCAGCAGCAGTAGTAGTGAGTCCTCTTCTTTCGAGGATGAGTTTCAGTTTTCTATTATTGTAATCAAAATTTTATTTACTTTCAGTTGACGGAGTTAGTTGGGGACCTGTCCCATCAACTCCACAGTTCAGTCAGATTAGAGGCTTTTCAGACGGATGTATTGTATAGTATTCAGATTTTATATTTTGAGTATTTATAGATGTGTTGAACCTTATGGCCATTTTCTGCATTTATTCCAGATATTATGCAGTGTACAGGTACATATATCAGTAAAGGGTTAACTTGTGGTCCTTCGGGGTCACAAGCGTCGTGTGACATCTCGGGATGGGATCTCGGGGTGTTACACTCTCAAACCCTCTCTAAAAATTGACTAATTAAGTGCCTGTTTGGATGGGCCTACTTTTAAGTGCTTTTAAGCCAAAAATAACTTTTAAGTCTTTTGATGTGTTTGGGTAAAATTCTAAAGTGCTTAAAAGCACTTTATTTTAAGCTAAAAAAGGCACAAATAAGCCAAAAGTTAGAATTTCTAACTTTTGACTTTTGGCTTATAAGCCAAAAAAAATAAGCTCATCCAAACGAGCTCTAAAACTCATCGGCATACAACTAATCTCCGCATCATCGGAACAACACTAGTGCTGCTCTTCCTTTCCACCGTACCACCACCACCGGCGGCGGCGACTCTCAAACTCGACTGTGACGACGGTTGAGCATAGTTCCGAACCGGTTTATGGTAATTGATATTCCGTTGTGCTTGTTCTTGTAATGCGATCTGTAAGAGCTCTTCTTCGTCATCACTGTTAGTTGACTTTTCTTTTTAATTTTTGGAATATATTATATAGTTTTTGAAGATTATTAAACTATACTATATACTACTATTCTTATAGTAAAATTAAATGAAAAATGTGAAAAATTAGTAGATGTGTGTTGTTGAATTTTTGGGATATGTGGGTTGAGAATTGTGATGATTAGTTAATTAGTAGTTTATTTCTTTGTGATGCTCTGAATCTGGCAATTTCTATAATGAGAGAATGAAAGTTTACATGGACACTAGGAAATATTTGAAACCATGATCTATTGGCCTAAGGTTGGTTAGAATTTTGTTGAAGCTTGACATTGCAGAAGGGATGAGTTATATTAAACAAACATGAGCTGTGCAAACAATTTAAGGCCTGAAGCCTATCCTTAATCTTTTCCCAGATCATTCTGACGATTACTAGGTCCTGGTATGTTGTACAAACGACATTTTAGATGTAGCATAAGCATAAGGTTAATACATATAACTAAAGGAGATGACTTATTTATCAGTGGTTAACTTGTCTACATAATAGACGTTTAAGAATACATGCAAAAACTTTTCCAAAATTTGAGCTTGAAGTGCCTAATAGGAACACTTTACCATGGTATGAAAGAGTAATAGACTTTTGCGGAGAAATCTAGAGAAAGGTATAATTATTATTTTTCCAACAATGGTATGGCAAACTATTGGACCTAGAAACCGATTTAGAAGACAAAGATATCAATGAAGTATTTGCTACAACTGGTTAGCACTACATGGAGCATGCTTGACCCAGGACAACCCCATCAGAAATTCTACATGCACGCACTGTAGCTAATCGTTTTACTGTTAAACACATAGTTTGGCTACGAATAACGAATAGCCCTTTGAGTCTAGAAAGCTTAAATTACAAATCAAGAAAGTATTGTTATTGCCTAAGTTTGTACGTACTCTTCACCTAATAATTTTGTGTGATTAACTTAACTAACTAATAGACACTTGAAAACACACGCAAAAAAATTGTGCTCAGTAAAAACAAGTCATAGTTTAAGTGTCTAAAATAAAATTTGTTGGCAGGATTAAGGGGATGAGCAATTCTACTTTGTCAATATGAAGAAGAAATCAGAGTCACACACTAATGTGGTTATGGAAGGTAGCTATATATTGAAAGTTGGTCACAATTCCTAAGAAGACTTAATTTGTTATCTCTCTTCCTGCCCTTATTTCTTTATTTTCTCCGGTGTCTGCACCACCAACATAATCAAGGCAGTTATCTACATAAATTTGATGTCAAAACTCAGTTCGACATTGTTCTAATGTATGATATGATAAGTGCCTTTACCGGTGATTTCTTTCTATATGTGATGCTATATTCGTGCTCTCTTTGACACATACATTTAACTTTTTTTTGTGGTGTCGGTGGGACTTATAAGTTGGGCTTCCACCTATTCGTTGTTAAAAGACAGTTCTTTGTTTCTTTTAAGTTACAACAACGGATGCTTGAGAGTGATGGCCTTTCCTGTAAGTTTAATACCAATAACTTGTTCAGTATTTTCTTGTGATATCTTTATCTTTTATTCGACATTAAGATCATGAAGACCATATGGCCTTACTCTGTAAGTTTAATACTAGTAACTTGTTCAGTATTTTCTTGTGATATCCTTATCTTCTATTCGACTTTAAAACCATGAAGACCATACACACATTCAAATATATATTTTTGAGAAACATGTCTAGATATCTTACTATTTTAATTGCTGACAAGAGGAGATTGTTCCAGTGTGCAGTTGCAAATGACATTTGAAATGCTTTATTCTAATTAGGACTTAGATGTTGCCATGCTACCTATTTCACATGGAGTATATGGTCAATACAAATATGTGACTGAGGAGCCCAACAGTGATGAAGATGATGAGGATTATTATGAGGACAATGCATCGGCGCGTTGTTAAAGTTGAGTGTTGTGTAAATAATCGAAATTATGCATTTTATGGTGGTTTATTTGAATTATTAAGTGTTTTTGAATGCGTGAGAGCTCTAAAATAGTCTAATCAATAGTACTATTGTATAAATAACTTGACTACTGTACTTTTTCGTTCAATTTCAAGGTACTTTAAGTTGATTTTCATTTAGTGTTCATTGGATGATATATTTAGTACTTGTGTTTGTTGTTTGATTGATTGGTAAGAACTTTTGAAGCTCAGTTTAGTTTATTAGATTGTATATATTATCCAGTTGAATTAAAATGGCAGGTATCTGTACAAGTGTTGTCAGTGCCATTAGATTTTTTTTATTTTTATTTTTTCCATAAAAGAGACCTCATGAGGTTGCCATTTTTCATTTTTATTTTTGAACAAATGAACAAAAGCGACTATAGGAGGTCTCTTTTTCACGATTTCATCTTCTAGGCACTCAAACAAGAGACTGCAAGAGGTCGCTTATGTTTTATATAAACTGTTTATAATAAAAATAAAGAAATAATAGTCACCTGATGAGGTGTCTTTTCATTAAATAAATTAAAAAATAAAATCAAATAGAGATCTTATGAGGTCTCTTTTAATAAAATAGTAATAATTATAAAAATAGTTTTAGAGACCTCACTAGGTCTCTTGCTGGAATATTCGAAAAATAACTTAGTGACCTTGCGAGGTTGCTTTTAAGCGACCTCATGAGGTCTCTTACAAAAAACAACCTATGTTTTAGAAATCATCCATTGAGGTCTCTTTTGAAGTCTCTTTTCTGGAAAAGAGACCTCATGAGGTAATTGACAATAACATTTCATTGATAAATCAAATCTGGAGGATTCCAACTTTGCAGGCCCGTGATTCGATTCAATAGAACCATTACTCAAAGTAATATTTTAGCCTTAAAATATATTCATAATAACGATTTTAACGTGAGATTTCATAAAAAATTGAGGTGGTAAGGTTGTGGAGTCTCGTTGTTGATTGTAATGAATTAAGCCCAAAACGTTACTGCACTAAAAATTACTACTTTAACATCGTCAATCATCTATTTTTTTTTAATAAAAGATAGTCTAATACGCGTGTCAAGTATGTATGTTTATATTTGTTTTGTAAAGTTTTTTTAAAAAGGACTATTTTAGTGAATTGATTCAGTAATAGCTTATTTTGATCAAAATTTATATCTCACTTTAGGTTAAGTTACATAAAATGACGTGTGAGATTGTGAACTATTTTAATTGTAAGACTATTTAAAAAGCTGTCAAAAATAGTACTCGTGAGTCACCGATCATACGTCTCCCAATAAGTTGATAAATTAATTCAAATATCAAGTCACCAGTATTATCTCAAATAAGTAATATGTGTGTGCGCGCGCATGTGGGTGTGTTGTATGGTTTTGTCGGTTTTTTTGTTAGCTGATGTCTTAGATGTTGGCTTTATGTATATACATGTGTTGGGCTGATTTTTCATGTAATTTATCTTATATAGATAGACTTTATTGACGTGTTAAGTTTATTCTATCTGTTAAAATTTATATTTATATGACAATTTTATTGATCCAGACATTACGTGGTTTCAGATTATAAAGTTTTATGTTTGATTCTGAGTCAGTTCAGGTACAGGTGTCTGTCACGCCACCTTAAGTTTAGGCGTGACATTATCTTAGACGAGAAGTAGTGAGATATGTTCTACTACTCCTTTATTCATTTTCACTTTTTTGTTTTATTTAAAATATATTTTTATTTGTCAATTTTAGCATGTCAAGAGAAAAGCATATCAATTCTTTTACATGTCATACATTAACATTAATTACTTGATTCTACAGATCACTCTGCAAGGCCTAAGAGTACTAAATATCAATTAGTAATATTAATGGTACAATATATTATTCATATCAATCATTATTTTTTAAGGCTTCTTAAAAGTAAAAAAAATTGGATAAGTTAAAATGAATGGTTAAAATACTACATATGAAGCTAAATTTCAATCACGGGGTGGATTTAGAGCTCGTATGAATTCAGATTTTTTGTTAAGGATTTTGAAAAATAAAACATAATGCTTGAATTTTGAATTTGAAATATCTAGGAAAAGTCCCTAAACCTCTATTCTTATATATTGGGGATTCAAAATTTATATACATACATAAAAATTAAAAAATAAGTAACTTATATATAATGTATTTTTTTTTTTTACTGAAGGTAAAATCCTCTCAACCCTATATTCATCCTTGTTTAGTGCGCTATGTGCAGTTTCACGCAATAACTTTGATATATATATATATATATATACATACATATATATCATATATGTATGTATGTATAAATATCACTTAACCTAAATTTATTATAACATTTTACAAACTTTAAATATTGAATTCGCTTTTTCCCCGCAGAGAAAAAAATTGTTATGATAAGAGAAATTTAGTAAATGATAACAATCAGAAAATGGGGGGACGGTAACATTGCATTATTGGGTTTCTATTTGTTGTCAGTGCATGTGTATATTTTTCTCTAAATATTGAGTAGTTTTGTGAATGAAATGTAGCAGGAGTGATTGTTTTGACAACTACTTGTTCTCTCTCAAATAACCCATCAATATTTGAACAATTGAAAATAATTATACTTGTATTGCTTTGTCGTTGCTAAAGCAACCTCCTATGCTAGTGCATCTGCCATCTGATTTTACTCCCTATAACGAAGCTGCACTACTGGCACTTCCAGCCTCATAAGTCCTGATCTGCATTCATCAATAATGACAATTCTTGACTTAATATGTCAAGTGTGAGTTTATTTTTTCTTGAATATAAGTACGTATTAATATGTCTCTCCCCTATATAATTATCGAGTTTACGTTATATATAAATGGAATATATATAAATAGTTATATAGTTAAATAGGCTATCTAGTGAATAGATATTTCTTAAAATCTCGTTCCAATTCTATTGGAACGAGATCAAGGTGAATTGTCGGAATTTATTGTCATTGTTTTCTTAACAGCCTATGTGGTAGGGTGTCAAACGGGCCGGTTAAAATCGGCCCAAACCGGCCCACATAATTAAACCATCCCGATTTGACCCGGTCCGATTGGATTTTTTATTTGGGTCTGGTTAACCCGGCCCGGACCCAACCTGATTTGGGCACGCGGTTAACCGGCCCGCTTAAGTTTTTTTTTTTTTTTTTGAAAATTCAGAATTTCACAAACTGAAATTAAAAACTTAGTTTTAATACATTATTAATTTACTATCAAGTATTATTAATTTATTATATTAAGTAGCATATGTTTTATACTTTTATTTAAAGTAGTGTATATATTGAATGGTATATATATATATGTGTGTGTATCTTCTAAATCTAAAGTAGTATATATTTAACGTATACATGTGTATATGTTTTATAAATTAGTATATAACTATATATATATATATTGTGGTGTGTGTGTATATATATATATTCTGTATATGTTTTATTTAAAGTAATATATATATTGAATGGTATATATATGTGTGTGTGTGTGTGTGCGCATATATCTACTAAAGTAGTGTATATTCAACGTATAGATGTGTATATGTTTTATAAATTAGTATATAACTATATATATATAACTATATATATATATATATATATATATATATATATATTGTAGTGTATGTTTTATTTAAAGTAGTGAATATATTGAATGGTATATATATATGTGTGTGTATATATCTTCTATAGATGAGTATATTTAATGTATACGTTATGTATATGGTTTATAAATTAGTATATAACTATATATATATATATATATATAAATATTGTAGTATATATAATGTATTGTAGTATATATTTTATTTAAAGTAGTACATATATATTGAATGGTGTGTATATATCTTCTATAGACGTATATATTTAACGTATCCAAGTGTATATGTTTTACAAATTAGTTTATAACTATATATACATATACATATTGTAGTATATATATATATATATTATAATATATATTTTATTTAAAGTAGTACATATATATTGAAACGTGCGTATATATGTGTATATATCTTATATAGACGTATATATTTAACGTATACAATGTGTATATGTTTTACAAATTAGTATATAACTATATATATATATATACATATTGTAGTATATATATATATGTATTGTAGTATATTATTTTTTTAAAGTAGTACATATATATTGAATGGTGTGTATATATGTGTATATATCTTCTATAGACGTATATATTTAACATATACAAGTGTATATGTTTTACAAATTAGTATATAACTATATATATATACATATTGTAGTATATATATATGTATATTGTAGTATATATTTTATTTAAAATAGTACATATATATTGAATGGTGTGTATATATGTGTATATATCTTCTACAGATGTATATATTTAATGTATACAAGAGTATATGTTTTACAAATTAGTATATAACTATATATATACACACACATATTGTAGTATATATATATGTATATTGTTGTATATATTTTATTTCAAGTAGTACATATATATTGAATGGTGTGTATATATGTGTATATATCTTCTACAAATGTATATATTTAATGTATACAAGTGTATATGTTTTACAAATTAGTATATAACTATATATATATATACATATTGTAGTATATATATATGTATATTGTAGTATATATTTTATTTCAAGTAGTACATATATATTGAATGATGTGTTTATATGTGTATATATCTTCTCTAGACGTATATATTTAACGTATACAAGTGTATATGTTTTACAAATTAGTATATAACTATAACTATATATATATATATATATATATATATATATATACATATTGTAGTATATATATATGTATATTGTAGTATATATTTTATTTAACGTATGACATATATATTGAATGGTGCGTATATATGTGTATATATCTTATATAGATGTATATATTTAACGTATACAAGTGTATATGTTTAATAAGTTAGTATAATATAACTATCCATGTATATTGTAGTATATATTTTATTTTAAGTAGTACATATACATTGATTGGTGCATATATATGTGTATATATCTTATATAGATGTATATATTTAACGTATACAAGTGTATATGTTTTATAAATTAGTATAATATAACCATCTATACATTGTAATACATGTATATGTATATTGTAGTATATATTTTATTTAAAGTAGTACATACATATTGAATGGTAAGTATATATGTGTATATATCTTCTATAGACTTATATATTTAACGTATACAAGTGTATATGTTTTATAAATTAGTATATAACTATATATATATATATATATACATACATAGTATATACATATATATTATAGTATATATTTTATTTAAAGTAGTACCTATATATTGATTTAAAATGATTTAAAATGAATTTCTAGTTTAAATTTAAAACTTACTTTTAATATATTATTAATTAACTATCACACACACACACATATATATATTGTTGTATATACTTTATTTAAAGTAGTACATATATATTGAATGGTGCGTATATATGTGTATATATCTTCTAAAGTAGTATACATTTAACGTATACAAGTGTATATGTTTTATAAATTAGTATGTAAGTATATATATATATATATATTGTAGTATATACTTTATTTGAAGTAGTACATATATATTGAATGGTGCGTATATATGTGTATATATCTTCTATAGACGTATATCTTTAACGTATACAAGTGTATATGTTTTGTAAATTAGTATGTAACTATATATATATACATATTGTTGTATATATATATGTATATTGTAGTATATATTTTATTTAAAGTAGTACATATATATTGAATGGTGCATATATATGTGTATATATCTTCTAAAGTAGTATATATTTAACGTATACATGTGTATATGTTTTATAAATTAGTATATAAATATATATATATATATATATATATATTATACTATTATAGTATGTGTTTTATTTAAAGTAGTACGTATAGTCATATATAATTATATATTGAATGGTACGTATATATGTGTAATTGTTTATATATTTTTTTAAAAATATATATTGTATATTGAAGTGTATATAGTGTATATTGGATTTTTTATTTATTTTTTAAACGGGTTTGACCGGTTTTTAACCGGGTTTGACCGAGTTTTGGTGGGTTTGACCGGGTTGGGTTAAGTGGGCCGGGTTAGGGTGGGTTTTAATTTTTTTACTGTTTGGCCCGGCCCGTCTAGCGTCAAATCCGGACCTCAACCCGGTTAAAATGGAAGGACCGGTTCCGGGTTGGCCTGGCCCGACCCGTTTGACACCCATAGTATGGTATGGTTACCATGGGAACCATGTTTGTTTCCATGGTTTTCTAAAAATGGTGGTATGGTATGTTACTATTTCATGATTTGATAATCATGGAATGAAGCAATTTATTGAACCACCAAATTAGTGGTGTGCCATGGTTTTCATTTTTCTATTCCAACTATACCCTTATATAATTTTCTTTAATCCTATTTTATCCTTATCAACAAAATACATGCTAAGACTACGCATTTGTTAACAAGATCGAAGATTGCAAGACTTCCTATTAGCAATATAAAAATTCAAAGAGTGTGAAAAATGATCACAGTTATTTAGTAGTAGTAGTAGTTTTTAATGCCAATAAAAACTCAATTCGATAAAAAAAAAATTGAAAATTGAAATGGAGGGAAACAGAGTGAATGCACAAAAAACATATACATGGGAAGTGATTTTTGAACACTAAGATACATACATGTATACCAATTGTTTTATTGATTGGGAAGTACTTCCCGATTGCATTAGTTTGCGTTCGTCAAACCTTTGTTTAGCAAATACCCTTGTGAATTTGGGTCTTAAAAGGATTATCGGGTAGCTATGAGAAGCATCAAGAAAAAAAGGATAACTGGTTACGCTAGCACTGATATGGATAAAAGAGTTGATATCTCAAATGTATTACAATTAGGGGCATTTTAGTAAATTTACCTGTTACCATACCGTACCATACCATCAAACCAAACAAAAAATCTATTATTAAACCGCAGTGAACGATACAATACATCCAAACATGATACTGTACCATACCATACCATACTACGCCATACCATACATTATGAAACCATGACAAACCACCATCCAAACACGCTGTAAAAAGTAAAATAAGTATAGAACATTACATAAATGAATTTATAAAAGATTACACCTATCTTTCTCGAAGTTCTGATTTATACGTATTCTTTTGGTTTTTATATATAAATATAGATAAAATATAATATAATATTAAGTAAGCACCTTAATTTTCTTCCATATCTTGAGAAAAGATTACACTATACGTAACATATAAATTGATATACTTAGTACTTGCCCTAAGATTTAATTCTTTCATCCAGCTTCCTTAAATAACGCCACATAAAATACTATTGAAGAATAAAGTTAAAAGAAATTGAAAAATACGAAACCACAGGATATAGGGTGTGTTTGGTAGAAGAAAATATTTTTCATGTTCGAATCAAATTTTTTGAAAAATATTTTATCAAGGAAATATAATTTCCTTAAAATGAATAAAATAACTTACTCAATAAAAACAGAAACAATAAGTTTCACAAAAGACATTTCACAAGATTGTGTACTCTCCACCCCACCTTCACATTGCATAATATTTGTCTAAATTATATATAAATACTTTTATATTAATAATTTTTATTTACGTATAAAACACAAAAATAAAAAGAAAACATTTTCCTCCTACTAACACACCCATAAAAAAGAAAATATATTATTATTTCGCTACTTTTCCGTATCTTGTGTAATATATAGTATATACAAACACTTGGCATCTAGACTTAATTCCATTTATATTTATCATCATTATATCCGTGAGTACTACCATATTAAACACAATAACTAGCACTAGCATAGGCTAGTAGTTACTAAAAATAGAAAGGTAAGAAGAAATTAGTTCATTCAAAGAAATTAAAATGGAAACAAAGAAATAAAGAAAGTGGATCACTGTAAAAAGGAAAATCAACCATGCACGTATTATACCTTCACCCAAAATACATTCTCTCATTTTCCTTCTTAGTATTTGTGCATTAAAGATTTTCCTGAACTTACCATATGGGAAACATATTGATCTAACTTTAAATTCAAAAGGATCATAGTAACAATTTCATCAAGTTGGTAAAGTTTGAGAGAGAAAGAAGAAAAACTCAAGAAATTTAATCATGAACGGTTTCATCAGTAATCACAATAATGAACCCCTTCGTGTTTTGATGTTTCCATGGTTGGGTTATGGACACATCAATCCCTTCTTAGAGTTGGCCAAAAAGCTTAGCCAGAGAAACTTCGTTATTTACCTGTGTTCTACGCCAGTAACCTTGAATTGTGTAAAGAAAAAACTTAGCCCGGAATTTTCCCAATCAATCCAATTTTTGGAACTTCATCTCAAAAGTTCACCAAATCTTCCTCCTTGTCACCACACCACCAATGGCCTCCCACCCCATCTCATGAACACACTCAAAGAAGCTTTTGACGCATCCAGTCCCGAATTTACCCTAATCTTGAAAACCCAAAAACCCGATTTATTGATTTATGATTTTCTCCAACCATGGGCTCCTAAGGCTGCTGCTGAACTAGGTATTCCAGCAGTTGAATTTATTAGCAGCAGCTCCACAATGACCGCGTACATGTTGCACGTGTTCAAGAATCCAGGTATAAAATTCCCTTTTTCATCTATTTATTATCGCGATTATGAGATGGCTCGTATTAAGAAACAAGAATCATCTATCCCCGTGGAAAAGCTTGAGGAAGATAAAAGGCGAGTTAGAGAATGTTTCTACCTATCTTGTGACATTGTTTTGATAAAAAGTTTTAATGAGATTGAGGGCAAGTATAGTGATTATATCACTAATTTAACTGGAAAAAAAGTTGTACCTCTTGGTCCTCTAGTTCAAGAACCTACCCCTGATGATGAAAAATCAGAGCTAATAACATGGTTGAATGAAAAAGAGAAGAAATCCACAATTTTTGTATCTTTTGGAAGTGAGTATTTTTTGTCAAAGGAAGATTTGCTAGAGATTGCTTGTGGGTTGGAAAACAGTAAGGTGAATTTTATATGGCCAATAAGATTTCAAAAAGGTGAAAATCTTGAACTTAAAGAGGCATTGCCTAAAGGGTTTTTCAATAGGGTAGGGAACAGGGGAAAAGTTTTCGAAGGATGGGCCCCACAAGCACAAATCTTGAAGCATCCGAGTGTCGGCGGATTCGTGAGTCATTGTGGATGGAGTTCTGTAATGGAAAGCATGAAATATGGGGTTCCGATCATCGCGATGCCTATGCATATTGATCAACCAATGAATTCTAGGCTTGTTGAAGATGTTGGCGTTGCTGTGGAAGTTGTTAGGGATAGTAATGGGAAGCTTCATAGAGAGGAAGTTGCAGCCATAATCAACCAAGTGGTGCTTGACAAGGATGGTGAATTTGTAAGGCAGAAGGCAAAGGATATGAAGGAAATGCTTTGTTCCAAAGGAGATGAAGAAATTGAAGAAGTTGCCAAGGAGTTGGAAAAGCTTTGTGCTAAGAACATTCATAATTTCTACTAGCTCTTTTTATGTATTTATTTATTTAATTTAGATGCTTAATGATATTATATAGTATTAGTAGCTATCTAGGTACTTTAATTTGTTCCTCTTTTAGTTAGGATCATGTCTTACTCATAGTCTTTAAATTTCAGTTGTCTACTTTTCCTATTGATTTATTATAAAATCATTGGCCTTCATTTCCTTTTATTTTAATTCCATGATCAACAATTAATATGGCCATTCAAAATATCTACTCTAAAGTACAAGACAAATGATTTGATGAAATTAAAGCTTCCAATTATAGGATTTTTCTTTAGTTCGAATTTTTCATCTTTTTAAAACCTTTTTCTTTTGGTTTAGATTCTTGTGGGTATGACAAAAATAGTTCAATAATCGTTTTGATAGAGATATATGTAAAATCCCTTTAAGTAACTTATTGGTGATTTTGATCCTGAATTAAGCGCGTTCACACCTCACATTAAGCACTCTTATTTTCTCGTCAAACTCAGAAAAAAGGTGACCAAATTAATAAATAGGTCAATGCGTAAGTTTGCTCAAATTTATTTGAATTAGTATATATTCACATCTTGTAATTAATATTCTTTACTTAGCTGCATAAAATGAACACCAAAGGAAGATCGCAGTTTCCATACTAAAAAGTTGTAATCCTAATACATGGCCCAGTTTCAACTTTGATTAGAGCTATAACAGCAGCTAATGCTATGCAAACAAGATCATGCTAAGAAACGTGCTCCCAATTCCTAACAAATCAAAATATGACATGCATTATCATTTTTAATCTCCGGTGTAAACAGGCTAATCCCCAAAAAATGCCTAGTATTTCGGCATGGGGGCCAAGTAACATTATTATCTGGTTTATCCTTGATCGTTTATTACAAATTGAATATCCTACTAATGTGCCACCCCAGTGGCGACAGAGCCAAACTTTTGGTTAAAGGTGTTTAGTACTGCTGCACCTGTCAAGGTTCGAATCCGGGTTGTTAATGTGAAAATGCACACTCTTGACCACTGGACTATGCTTCTCTAGCTTGTCAAGGGTGTGCAACAACATGTATATAACCATAAATATCTATATTTAACCTATATACTCGAAAAAAAATTCTGATGAAGGGTGTTCATCTGACCACCCTTTGGTGGCTGTAGCTCCGCCCCTGGCCACCCCGGTCACTACGAATTCGGACACCAATTTCTTAACTTTTTTTTGGGATTAAAATTTAACAGACATGAAGAGTCCTTCAAGAAGAACTAGCAATCACAATCTTTATAGTAGCAGAGATTTTATATGGGTCCTAACCTCTACAGTTATATATATTTGAAAAATGTTTGGACAAACTATTGTAGTCTTCTGGAACAAATAACGGTGCCACGGTTTTTGCTATAGAGGGAGTGGTATTCATCTTGTTACTGGATCGACTTTCATCAAAAAAAAATTAAACTCTACATCTCAATACCTCCAAATTAATATCAAGTAATACTCAGGGCACTTGAAGTGCAACATTGACTACAACTGTATAAATCATGCGGCAAAATGTGAGGTAAAGGTCAAAATTTTGATTTTTTAATTTCATGCTTGAACTATCAGATATGCAAATTTTGAATTTTCTGTCTGAACTATCACAGACTATTTATCAAAACACATATCAAATGTCAATCAGTCACATTAACTACCTGAAATATCAACATAATCTTTAACATCGTTCACATAGTAAAAATGAACAATTGATAATTAATGTTGGTGAGGAAACTCAGACACTTGATAAGTTCAAGTATGAAACTCGGAAAAACGGAATACTTCAAAATATCAAAAAACAAATACTACAAATACATCTGAAACACATAAAGTGTATAACAAGAAGAACTCACCATCTACTTCAGCTAAGTGTTTTCATCATTAGTAAGTTTAATATCACCAGCACCACCAACAAGCCTATCAATTTACAAATACACAAATATCTCCATAATAAATAACCTATCAAAAACACAAATGCTAAATCAAAATCGAACACCTCAACTCACATTTTATGTTTTAAATGTATATTAAATAATAATTTATTTAATTTATCATATTGATTTTTTGACAAAATAAGCTATTATTTAAATTAATTCACTTATATAGTTTTTTTTTTTTAAATATAATCTATATATAATATAAAGGTAGGTCATAGGGGAGGTGATGTGACACCTTTTTATGGCCTTCATTCTTATTTATCTTTTTTCTCCTTTTTTTGATATTTTTTCATTTTTTTCTAATTATTTAATTTTGCAAAATCATCTTCTTAATTGATATCATCTCTCAATCCTTTCATATTCATAACCCTTTGTTATTTATTATACAAGTTTATAACATATTAAAATCACATTAATAAAAAAAATTAAGCTATATATAATGATTAGTCTATTTTCATTTCTCCATATTCTTCATCTTTTGTCTCTTTAGTTGATTAATTTTTTGATTTGCTTATTTGATTTTGCAGATTACAAGGAGATGTTATCATGAAAATGGTTAGATATTTCTCCATAATTCAATTTTATGAGGTAAAATGAATTAATATGCCTAATATAATTCTAACTCTTTCTTTGTTGCATTATATATTTAATATTATTTGTTTGAATGTTTTTTGTATGATCTCTTAAAAAATAAATTAATTTTTCTCTTTATTTCTCTTTGTAGTTTTTAGAGACTTTAATTAATATGTTTTATTTTCTTTGTAGTTTTGAAAAAAGTTGATTATGTTATGTTGACAACAAGGTTCTTCTTTCCTCTTTTATTTAACTCATGTTTTGATGATATAGTTTCTTAAAAAATAATTTAATTTTTTCTCTTTGCTTTGCTTTTGATACGAGCCAAATGACCATCTATGCTTTTGAAGACATCATTGGAGGCCAATGCATAAAGGCTCAAGACTTGGTCACTTCAAGAACACAAGATTATGCATGGAGGACCCGTTTTGAGCATGACATAAAGCAAACCCGTTTGTGAAAGATTTTGTGGGGGCTTATCTTTGATGCCAACCCAAGACCACAAGTGTTGAAGCATGACCCCACGATTTTGGAGCATTGAAGAAGCACCCCTCATTAATGATACAAGTATGATCATGATCATGACACTTTTGAGTATTTTTGAAGACTGGTCACTAAAGGGCCCTTTTGTCATTTTGTCTATTATTGTAATGTAGTATAAATAGAACATTGTAAGGTTTATTTCTTTAGTTGATCATTATTATTGAAGAATACTTCTCTTAGAGTGAGAGAGAGTCCAATTGAAACTAGGGCATAACATAAGGGTGAATTCTCTTGTGTGTTGCATTTTGCTTGATACGTTGGTGCTTGGGTGGTGGACGCCTCTCTTGTGTCAATTGTAAGAGTCAGGTATTTGTTGTGGGAAGTTTTAAAGGTCCAAGAGTGGTATATGCTCTTGGGTTGTTAAGACTACATCAACACTTGTCTAACTACCTATCTTGTATCTTGTTTTAGTTTCGGCTTCTTGTGTTGTTAATGTAACCCGTTTGTTCTTGTTGCTATTGTAATATTGTGGATCCTCATCTTGTGTTGCTAAACTTGTTGTTGACTGGCTGTTTTGGTGTATTAACACATTGTATCCTCTTCTTTCTTGTTCTAGATAGTGAATCCGAGAGAGGTCTCCATTTGGTCCACGATTTGTTGTGATTTGTGGACTATTTTGGGGTGTGATTTCGTGTTCCCTTGTTTGTTCCGTATCATTTGGTATCAAAGCAAGGTTTGATTTTGTTCCAACAAAATCAATCTTGGGATTGTTATCTTGAAAAAAAAAGTTATTGTTCACGTTTTTAGGGTCTTTCAAAAAACTTAATTTTTGTATGTTTCTAGTGTTAGATCTTGTTCCCTAACACTATTAGAGTATAGAAATTGAAAATTCCAACAAAAAAAGAAGTGTCAAAATCGAAAATCTCCCAAAAATATACTAAATCCGTTTTTGACCCTAGGTCAAATTTTGAGTTTTTAATTTTGCGTTTTTCTTGTGTTTTTAGTGTTAGATTTGTGTTCTCTAACACTATAGGAGTATATGGTTCGAATTTGAGCTAAATTGGAGGTTATTTGAGTCATCCACCAATGTTGAGCTTGAGTTTGAAGAAACTTGAAGGTGAGATCTCATTGTGGGAGGTTGTTTTGAAATAACGTGTGTTTTGTGTTGTAGGTTTTGCATTGTATTGTTGTGTGTGACATTGCGGACTGATTTGGTATCTTGATTGGATTCATTGTGGGAGGTTGTTTTAAAATAACATGTGTTTTGTGTTGTAGGTTTTGCATTGTATTGTTGTGTGTGACGTTGCGGACTGATTTGGTATCTTGATTGGACCATAACTTGAAGGGTTATTTTCGATACCACCACAATGGAACCCGAGGCTTCAAATGTTCAAACAATGGATAGTAATGCCATCAATCTCATTTTGGCTCGCCTTGAAACTATGTCCCGAGATGTGGCTAGGTTGAATGTGGGTCTTGAGAAATTAGATATGGATGTGGCATCAATGAGTGGGAGATTAGAACGTGTGGAAAGACAAATGAGTCGAACTTCTACCCCTCAAAATATTTTCCCAACTAATACTCCCGAGACCTTGCACCAAATGCAATATACACCAATTGCCATAAATCAAACCAATCTTTACTCCCGAAGCCGAGAACAAGATAGACCAAGCCATCCTCCACTCCACCAAGTCCAACAAGAAGGGCTTGGAACCCAAATACCATCACCAAACCCGAACCCTCCCATCCAAACTCCACTTGACCAAAGACCTCACTATCCAAATCCAATCCCGCCACTACAAACTCCACTTAACCCAAATAGACCCATCCATGTTGAGGGCTATGGTAGGGGAGGACAACAAGATGGTTATGGGTCGTATGATGATGTTTACTTGAGGGAAGAAAGAATGAGGCGTAGACATGGGGAGTTAGGCCGAGAGGTGATAGATGGCCACCCAAACCGAGATGTAGGTCTCAATTCCATCAAAGTGAGCCTTCCCGTTTTCAAAGGTGAGAGTGATCCCGAAGCCTACCTTGCATGAGAATCATCTTGTGACAAGATCTTTCAACTTAATGATCTCACCGAAGAAAAAAAAAGTTGTTATGATATAGCTCACTTCGAAGGGTATACTAATACATGGTGGGAGTATGTTAAACGGTTCGGGAATGAAATGATTGGGGGACAACCTCCTCCTTGGTTTCAATTGAAGAACCTTATGCGATAAAGGTACTTGCCCGAGACTTATAGGCATGAGCTCTTTGCTAAATTGTACAATTTGAGGCAAGGAAAGAAGAGTGTCATGGCTTACTACGATGAATTTCAACAATTGATGTTGAAACTTTACCACCGAGGCGAGCAAGTAAGTCATGATATTGTGCGCTTCAAGGTTGGGTTAAACAAGGACATCTCCACTCGCATGACGCTTCACAAATTCGACACCATAGATGGCATCTTCCATGCGGCTTTAGAGGTTGAGAGAGATCTCAAAGATAACTCATTCATGGCTACCCAACCTGAGGCTACCAAGGCTGTCCAAAAACATCCTCCAAAGTATAAAGGTAAATTGAATTCTACTTCCAATCCCAAGGGATTTCAATGCTTCAAATGCCAAGGTTGGAGGCACAAGGCTAGTGAGTGCCCAAACCGGAGGAACGTGATCCTAAGGGAGGAAAAATTATACTATCTTGGAAAAGAAGTAGTAATTGAATCGGCTAAGGTTGATGGCAAGCCTCAAGATGGAGAGCAAAAAGAGGTTAAAATGCAAGGCGAGGAAGATGTAGAAGAAGTGGGCCGTGTGAAAGAGATTGTGAAGTGCCTTTGTAAAAGAGGTGAGGTTATGAATTTGTGGGCAAATTTCTCTCAAGATGGAGAAGATGATACAAGTATGATCATGATCATGACACTTTTGAGTATTTTTGAAGACTAGTCACTAAAGGGCCCTTCTGTCATTTTGTCTATTATTGTAATGTAGTATAAATAGAACATTGTAGGGTTTATTTCTTTAGTTGATCATTATTATTGAAGAATACTTCACTTAGAGTGAGAGAGAGTCCAATTGAAACTAGGGCATAACATAAGGGTGGATTCTCTTGTGTGTTGCATTTTGCTTGATACGTTGGTGCTTGGGTGGTGGACGCCTCTCTTGTGTCAATTATAAAAGCTAGGTGTTTGTTGTGTGAAGTTTTAAAGGTCCAAGAATGGAATATGCTCTTGGATTGTTAAGACTACATTAACACTTGTCTAACTACCTATCTTGTATCTTGTTTTAGTTTCGGCTTCTTGTGTTGTTAATGAAACCCGTTTGTTCTTGTTGCTATTGTAATATTGTGGAGCTTCATCTTGTATTGCTAAACTTGTTGTTGGCTGGTTGTTTTGGTGTATTAACACCTTGTATCCTCTTCTTTCTTGTTCTAGATAGTGAATCCGAGAGAGGTCTCCATTTGGTCAACGATTTGTTGTGATTTGTGGACTGTTTTGGGGTGTGATTTCGTGTTTTCTTGTTTGTTCCGTATCAATTAAGGGTATTTTGGGGATTACACTTGTTGGAAAGACACTCCATGATCGCCCCTTTCATTAAGGATATTATGGTCATTTTTGTTATGTAATAAGTTAGGCTATAAATAGACACTTATTAGCCTTATTTTAGTCAGTTTAATTTTTGGATGATGAATATTTGAGACATTGACAGTTCTCTCTCTTTGAGAGTGTAGTTCTCAGTTTAAGGCTTGAAAAAGTCATTCTTAGTATAGGACTTGGAAAAACAGATATTGTATATTGTTAAGAAATGGTGGTTGTGAGGTAAAGTTGATTTTCTTAGCGGTCACCGTAAGAAGATTTATGTTTGTACTTACGGATTTTAAGGGTCTTTACGTTTAATGCACGTTTGGGTTCTTGTTATTCATAAGCCTATCCTTTACTTTTCTTGCAATATTTGTGTTTGTTTCTTGTTAGTGTGTTCACGGTTTGTGAAGTTTTTGCGTGGCTGTCGTGTTGTTGTTCCCATTGTTCTCTTGTTGTTCTTGTGTTGTTGGCTGATTTGTGTGTTTCGCATCCGTTCCGTTATCAGCTTTATAGTTTTTAGAGAATTTGATTGTTTTTTTTCTTTAATTCTACTTTGTAGTTTAGGAAGAATTTGATTGTCTTATGTTGATAATAAGGTTTTTCTTTCCTCTTTAACTCATAATTAACTATTCTTTGAAATACTTATCTTTTGCCTATATAGATTTATATTTAGTTCATGGAGACTGATCTAATCCAAAGTTATTCTCTCTTAATTCTTCATCATTTGATTTACGAATTAACTAACATCTGACCGAAAAGAAGTATATGAAGGTAAGAAATATTTTTTTTTTATTTTTTTTTTATGTGTTTGGATGTGCTCCTTAATTTTAACATATTTTATTTATGTACGTCAAGCGAATCAATCATTTAAAATTCTATTATTTCAAATCATTAGTTGTTTTTTCTGTTTTCTTTTTTTCTTTCTTTGTGAAGTTTTCAACATTTTTTTCTAAAAAAAGTACTAATGCTGAAATTCTTATGTTCATTGTTTTAATTTTGTTATTTTTTGAATGCTAGGTCGACAACTTAATTTTTCAAATAAAAACAATCATTGGTCACAACTTAGAACAAAGTGTCAACTTTTTTCCTTCTTAGCATAACAGTGTGAATATATTTTTAACATGTATTAAATCTATTATTATTAAAAGAAAAAAAATACGTTTCTTTTAATTTAATTAGAACGAAATCTTTTCACATCAACCTTTTCGTTTTCCTTTATTTTAATGATAAATTTTAATTGGTTAAAGTTTGAGAATATCTTTTTAGCAATTTACTTAATTAGCAATTGATGTAACTTCATTGTAATTTTTTTTTTTACTTTTTCTCTTATTCTCTTTTATAAATTATCTCCATCACTCATACATTCTTGCCTTCATAGATGATGCTTTAAATTGATATTAGTAATATACTTGTTAGTAACTCTCAAACCTTTTTATGTTCATAACCTCAGAAAATAATTTTTTCCTCTCTCATATTTAAGAGTATTGACTGTTACATTACTTTTTTGTTATATCAAAAAAATTTGGAGGTTAGTTGGCTGAAAATTTCGTTTCTCTAAATAGATGATGCCAATTATGAATTTATGAATAATTTGTTGGAAGTACTTCTGTAAAGTCTATCCTATTGGCACATTAGCGTACCTTAATCAATACTACTTGTAATCTAAATATTTAAAGTTTTGGATTTATAGTTAGGACTATGAGAAGCTGCTATGGATGATCATGATTATATATGTCCATATGTTTTTTATTTTAAGTGACAGAACATAAGATTACATGAAAACCTATTTTATTTTAATTTTCCGCTTTCTTATTTTATTTTTAAAAACTCAAAAGTTTTCAAATATAATGACTATTAGTAATTTATTACAACAATGATTATTATTCTTTAAAAATAGAAGATGAGATGACTTATGTGAAACTAAATTTTTTTAATTGTGTATCACGCTTAAGAATATAATAACTATAAATATTATTATTTAAATAATTAATTTTTTATTTATTAAAATAAAAACGAACAGGACGAAAGAACTTGTGTAAATTCTCTATTTAATAGTAAATAAGACGACCTTTGTACAACAAAAAAGTCACTATGTATGTATAACGTGGGCTTATGAGCAATAACTATAAATATTTTGTTTATATGAACAACACTTTAATAAGAATGGATATAAGACAAGTACTTACATAAATTCTCTAATTATGTACTATAAAATTAACATTTAATGACAATTACTAATAAATATTTTTATTTATAATAATTTCGTAATATTTATGACAAATGTTTATATATGAATGAGAAGTTGAGGTCTTACATACATAGTAATAACTCATCCTCATTAGAAAAGGGATGTCTCCTAGAAATTTTATTACCTAACAAAAAAATTATATACAATAACAACAACATATCAAAGTAGTCCTACAAAGTGTACTCAAACCTTAACTTCACCTTAAAAGTGATATATAGAGATTGTTTTTGATGGACAATCAACTCGAGATAAAAATAATCTAAAAAAATATAATAGAAGTATAAATAATAAAAAATATTGTATAAATTAAAGAGATAGTACCCAATTACCCTCTGAACTATATTCAAAAAAGTTATAACACACCTCAACTTAAAGGGGGGCCTATTACCCCTTCAACTAATTAAAAGTGTAATTTTGACACCCTTAGTGCCTACGTGACATATACGTGACACAACACACTGAAGTGTCCACGTAGGCACACGTGTGTGCCACGTATGCACTAAGAGTGTCAAAATTACACTTTTAATTAGTTCGGGGGGGGGGGGGGTAATAGGACCACCTTTAAGTTGAGGTGTGTCATAACCTTTTTGGATATAGTTCAAGGGGGTAATTGAGTATTTTCTCTAAATTAAATAATATCATTTTCGCACGAAGCGCGGACCTATTCACTAGTATAAAACTAATATAAACGCATTTAGATGTAACATATTAAGTTATATTTTATTTTAACAAAAATTAACTGGTTAACGACGTTAAAATACGAAACACTACTGCCAATGTCATTTTTGGCTTAATTCATGGGGAAAGGACAGAAACGACACTTCAAATTAAACTATTTCCTTGAAAATGGCCATGGAATTTAAATTCCACTTTCTAGCCATTTTAATTTACTGACTGGTTCTATACCGTTTTTACACAACTTTTATACAAGTTTTATACAAATCTTATACATAAATATTCTATACGGAAATTATACAGTTTTGATACATAATTTATATAATAACTGTACTTTTTTTTACACGTTTTATACAACAATTATATAATCTGTATACACTTTCTATATATTGTACATATACATATTTGATAGAACTATACAATTTCTATACATATATCTTGTATGGATTCATATTCTATTTAATAATTATATCGTTTTTATATAATTTAATTATTATTTCTAAAGAATAAAAAAAAGCAGAATATTTGATCAATTTAAAAATTTATAGTAAAAAAAACATTGAAATATTTTTAAAAGGGCCGAATTGCCCAAGTTGAATATTGTATCAGTATTGTATATAGACTGTATCAGTATCGTATATGGACTGTATATGGACTACGTGGATTAAAATGACCCAAATTGGGAAAGATTAGAAAATGACCATAAAATGACATTTGTTTAGCCGACTGGACATTATTTGTCCAAATGCCAAACTTGAACTATTATTTTTTAAAAGGTCATAGAGTGTCTTTTTCCCTTAATTCATTACCATCACTAATGAAACTCTACTGCCTCAAAATCTTTGTACGAAATCTGACGTTAAAGTAATTAGGCAAAATGAGACTGACTTATCGTGACAAATTCATGATTCTGAACAAATTAATCCATGTCAGTTGATCACTCATTTAAAATAAATTATCTTGATTTTTCGTTTAATCTTTAATACATCACCAGAAGATTTATAACTATTCTATTAAAAAAATTGAAGTATCGCAAAAAATTATAACAAAGATTAGTCATTATCAATTTTAATCTCAATAAACCTTGTATTATTATCTCGAAATAAGTACAGAAAATTAAATATTCATTCGAATATTTTCACTATTTGTCTTCATTTCTGATGCAACAATTTAACTAATTCAACGTAGTTAGTTGAAATAGATATGCCAAAAATCATTCCAGCACATTCGCTATACCTGAATCTGTTAATTTCAGAAATTATTTCACCATTCTACAAAGCAACCATCATATTATCTTCAAAATCAACCATCTTTTCTCATAGACACAAAAATATGATATGCATTATAATTATTAAAACAGAAAAATAATTTCAATACATTACAACATATTAACTAGTCATATCTATTAAACTTTTGTGAATATTGTTTTGACAAAAGGGCACACAAGTAAAAACTTTGTTGAAAATTGTTGGAATATGCTGAAAATTCTATCCAAACAATGTTTCTTATAATAATTAATGGACAATTGGACGATGTATAGTTTAGCAATTTGTTGTTAGTCAGTCATGTTTTAAAATTAAAACGTAACTAATAATAACATTTTATTGGTAAATTAAATCAGCAGGATTCCTACTTTGCAGGTCTGCGATTTGATTCAATATAACCATTACTCAGAGTAATATTATAACCCTAAAACGTGTTCATAATAACAATTTTAACATCAGATTTCATATAAAGATTTTAAGATGGTTGAATTGCAGCATTTCGTTGTTGACTGTAATGAATTAAGCCAAAAAGGCTATTGTCAGCAATGATTAATACTTTAACGTCGTCAACCATCTATTTTTTGGTTCATTGATTTTCTTAATAAAATTTAGTCTAATACATTAATGTCAATCACGTATGTTTATAATAGTCTTGTAAATTTTTTTATTTTTATTTTCAAAAAAGGTACTATTTTAGTAAATTGATTTAAATAATTACTTATTTTGTTCACATATTGTATCTCACTTTAAGTTACGTAAAATAATGTGTAAGGTCGTAAACTATTTTAATTGTTTGACTATTTAAAGAGTTGTCAAAAGTGATCCTCATAAGCCACCGATCATACCTCTCCGATAAGATAATAAATTAATTTAAATATTGAGTCACGAATATTAGTTCAAATAAGTAATATATATGTCTCTGTTTTGTATTGACTTTGTCAGTCTTCTTGTTAGCCGACGTCTTAGATTTTGGCCTTATGTATATACATGTGTTGGGTTGATTTTTCACGTAATCTGTTTTATACCGAGGGACCTTATCAACCTGTTAAGTGTTTATTTTATCTATTGAATATATATATATATATTTATGTGGTGATTTTGTCGATTCAGACGTTACGTGATGTCAAATTATAAGATTTTATGTTTGGTTCTGCATCAGTTCAACTACAGGTGTCTATCGCGCCTCCTCATGTTTGACGCGTGACATTATCTGAGGCGAGAAGTAGTGGGATATGTTTTACTATTCCCTCAATTTATTTTCACTTGTTCATTTTATTAAAAATATATTTTTATTTTATATGTCACTTTTAACGTATCAAGAGGAATATATATATATATTCTTTTGCATGTTTTACATTAATATTAATTACTTATTTCTTCAAATTATTCTTCGAGACGTAAAAGTACTAAATATCAATTAATATTTAATGTTATATTATAATACTCATGTCAATCATTATTTTTCAAAGGGACTGAAAAGTTTAAAAAGGACAAGTTAAAATAAACGCATAAAGTACTGTATATGGAGTTAATTTTCAATTACGGGTGGATTTAGAGCTTGTATGAATTCATAATTTTTTTTTGTTAAGGAATTTGAAAAATAAAAACACAACACTTGATTTTTGAACTTAAAATATCAAGGTGAAGTCCCTAAAACTCTATTCTTAAATTTTGGGGATTCAAAATTTATATATATACATAAGAGTTTAAAAATAAGTTACTTAAATCTATATAATGTAACTTTTTATAGAAGGTGAAACCCTCACAAACCTATAATCATTTAAGCTAAAGTTATCAAAAATTCTTACAAATTTTAAATATTGAATTTGCTTTTTCTTTTAATAGAAAAAAGTAGTCATGAACCACTAGAGTTGGCATGGTGGTTCAGCGTCATGTCCCTTAAGCAAGAGGTCGGGGGTTCGATCCCCGTCTCTGGCGAATGGAGCAAACTCTATCGTCAGTTCCCTACCGCTTAGTGTGCTGACGAGGTCGGGGGTTCGATCCCCGTCTCTGGCGAATGGAGCAAACTCTATCGTCAGTTCCCTACCGCTTAGTGTGCTGACGAGGTCGGGGGTTCGATCCCCGTCTCTGGCGAATGGAGCAAACTCTATCGTCAGTTCCCTACCGCTTAGTGTGTTGACAGAGAAAAACGAAGGATTAGTTTCACAGTTACCGACTGTGGGAATACCTTGGAAACCAAAAGAAAAAAGTAGTCGTGAGTAGATAAATTTAGTAAATGATAACAATCAGAAAATAGGGGACAGTATATTGAGTTTCTATTTGTTGTCAGGTGCATATATATACTTTTGCAAATCATCGAGTTTTTGCATTTAATTTCTCACGTACAATTACTGGAATAATTTGCCACTCATGTTTTTTTTTCTTTTTTTCACAAAGTAGCACTATAATTAGTTATTGTGCGTGCCTGCAACTTATGCTAACATAGCTTTCCAATGTTATAGAAAAGTTTATTTTGCGACCTAATTTTTTCTTAACGACCCTGTTTCTTCCTCGTTGATGTAATGCCCATCGTCATTTGCTAGCGTAATGATTATTATGGCCTTTAGCCTGGATTAAAAGTAATCAAATAATACCCGTTTGGGGTTCATTACACATTGCATGGGAATATTTCTTTCAAATATAGTTTCTACGATATCTGCCCAGATTACTTTCCGAACAAACACTAGTGAAACTACAAAAAATCTTGATCCATCGAACACTGCACTTGCTGCTCTCTCCTTCGCTAGTGCATCTGCCACTTGGTTTTGCTCCCTATAACACACTGCTGCACTACTGATCCTCCCAACCTCATAAGCCTTAATCTGCATTCATCAATAATGACAATTCTTAACTTAATATGTCAAGTGCTAATTTTTTTTAATAGGAGTATGAATTAATCTTGTCTCACACCTATACAATTATCGATTTTACTATATATATATATATATATATATATATATATATATATATATATATATATATAGTTCTATTGTTATACAGATTTTCTAGTGAAAAGATATTTCTTAAAATCTCTAAAAATTCTATTGGATCAAGGTGAATTATATTGTCGGAATTTATTGTCATTGTTTCCTTATACGTATTCTTTTGGTTTCTATATATAAAAATATAATCTATAATCTATAATCTATATCTATAATTCTATAATCTATATCCATATAATCTATAATCTATAATCTATATCGATATAATCTATAATCTATAATATGTTAAAAGTGTGAAGAGCCACTTTTTGTCCTTCATTAAAAGATATTCCTTTAGAGTTTACACAAAACTGTCTTTTTACTATTTTCTTTAATTTATTTTTAATTATTTTTATTATATTAATTAAACTCCTAAAATATATGAAACTCCTAAATTATATGAAAGGAGAATCCGATTAATATTTTTCTTTGTACTGATCAATTAGAAAAATACTACTAAAATAGACTTCTATTAAAGAAATACTTCTATAAATACATGAAAAACAAAAAAAAATAAATTATAACAAATCTGTTATAAATGTACCATATATAGTGAATGTCTACTTTACCATATAATGAATACCTACTTTACCATATATTGTGTACGTCTATTTATGGAAAAGTTACAAACCCAAAGTTAGTTTTCCCCTATAAAGGGTTTTCCCTCGTTGTAATTCATCCCTCAAGAGAAGAAATAAGAATTACTCTCTCTATTCTCTCTACTCTTCTTCTTTATTCTTTAGTTATTTCCTAACACGTTATCAGCACGAGACTCTGCCAAATAGGTGAGATTATAAATCTAAAGAATTTCAAGGTTAGTAATTCCTTATGTTATTTGTCTTTTGCTACTAATAATATAATTATTGTTGAATTTGAGGAAAAATAATAGATTTGGAACCATTATATTTTAAATTTATTCATCAAGAACAATATTATCAAAAGGGATCATGATAATATGTTGGGTTCAAGTCCCATCGATTTATGCCCAAGACGACTTTATAAGGATAAAATATTGAGTTTAAATCTCAATGCAGCATATTGATGATATTATGATGGCTAAGGCAAAATAAAGGGTATTTGGTGAAAAGTGATGAAACATGTCCCATTAAATATGCTCCATTCCTTGAATTGAATGTAGTAGCAATAAATCATATGTATGCCTCAATTTGCTTTTGAAGTAGCTATCATAATTTGATACGCTTAAGGCATGATTATATTTCATTCTTCCTAGAAATAAGAATGCTTAAGGCATGATTATATTTCATTTCTGAGAATGAGAATTTCGATTATTATAAATACAGATCTGTACTCTGGTGGTGAATGTGACTATATATACACTCGAACGTATTCTTTGTTATGAAGATATCACAATCCACCTCTAAAAGAGGTAGAATAATTGAAAGATTGAATATATTCAAGTTACTGTGATAAGAAACACGAATGTGAAAATTTACCCAAGCATGATAAATCACATGTGATAATAAACTAAGAGTTTATTGTTTATTGATACGAAATTCATGCAATAGTAAACCTGATGTTTACTAAAGAATTTTTATACATGTTATGGGTAACTTGGAGTTACTAATACAAATCATTTAATCTATTGACATAAATGATTTGACATCATGAAGATGTGCATATTGAGTATTAGACATATGCTGAAGAAATAAAAGATTCTTCAAGAATTGTTTATGTTGTTTGTTCTCATAATAAGTTAGTTGGACCAACTAATGTTGGGATTTGATCCCTCAAAATCTGAAAAATATAAAGGGTGAATATGAGCCCGTTCACCAGTCGTGTGATCTATTAAGATGCATCGATATAAGACAATCACATGTACATTCATTGTCAACCTGTAGTTTGACATTCATAAAGTTGCTTTCTCAATAAAATTGAGTTAAGAGCATAACTTTCAGATCGTGTAATCAAGACAATCTTGATGATGATTGTTTGGCATTGAATGCCTTCGATAAATAGCTAAACCATTGCTAATGAGAACAAAGTTTCATGTGTTGGTCTGAAATATGATATGTTGCATACAATAACACTTGTATGCATTAGACCACTAAATTAAATTATGATTATTTCTTCCCTCTCAATTAGTTTAAGGTCAGGAACCAACTGTTCCATCTAATAGTTTTGATGTGCGGTATACAATTAATAATATACCATGATGCATAAAGATGGATTCCTCAATGAAGATGGGGGATAAATGTTAGTTTTCCTAACATAAGGGGAGATTATTAGTAGCTATGAAATATTTTAGGAATTATCATCGGATCCTCATTCAAAAGATAATTCAAGTCAAATGCCGGAAGCATCTGTTGACTCAAATTTAGTATCATATTTAATCTACAAGTGCTCCTATTTTGCATTCTTAAAGGACAAAATCTACGCATGCATGCATGAAGCATGGTATACTAATCGGTTCCAAATGAAATAATCCTTGAAAAGGATAAGGAGCAAATAATCATAATAAGAAGGCAATATGCACTTGAAGAGACTATGACATAACACTTTATGAAACCTTATGAAAAATTCAGGTACCTGAAAATAACGAAGTAATGAGATCTCAAAATGTCATGCCATATTGTGAACCGATACAAAATGATATATCATCGATAATATCTTTGAAACAATATTGTAAAGTATTACGAGGATCCGAATTCTACGTTTATTTAAGCATGCTGATGTAGACACCTAATTTCGTCCCTCCGCAATATCCATTTTACCCATTTTTTTTACCTTATCCTACCGTGTACCCTCAATCATGTAATTATCCTTCCACAAATGACAAAAATCAAAACTAACTCTAAACAAATCTTATCCCAAAATTCCCACATAATCCCAATTGATAACAAATTAACAACCTTCCCAATTAAAAGTGGACACCTAACCCTTATCCCTTCAATTAAAAAACAACACCTACCTACCCTACTCTAACAAACTCTATCCCTACCCCTACCCCTACCCCTACCTCACTACCCTACCCCACTACCCCATCCTAATATTACACACACACAGAATACACACGCCATTCAGACAAACCTCACTATTCCATTACGGAAGAAAAATTCACTCTCAATTGAGCTTACACAGATGAATATACGCTCTCACTCCACATAGAGAAGAGGGACATACTCATTCACAAATTACACATACCACCTGCACACACCGACCCATCTTGGACCTCTCTTCAACACATCGATACACATATATAGTGGGAGAAGAATAAAACAGAGGGATAAAAAAGGGCGAGCACTGGAGAGATTGAGTGATTGGTGAGAATTCGAGAGAGAGGAGGATCGAAAACGTGATCTGGCCAGTGATCTTGGCCGGAAATAACATCTCCTCGCCGGAAAAAATGGAGGTTGTTTGAGGTTAGTCGAGAGAAGAAGCAGTAAATAGGTTCGATTTTAACATTTTTGAGTGAGATTTTTTTATTTCTGAACAAATCCGGTTTGAAAACGTCGAAACTCACCGAAATCAGCCCTCTCTCATCGTTTCTGCTGTCGTCTGAGCTCACCGGAGCTCAGGCTACACTGTTCTTTTGGTTCTGCCATGTATTGGGGTTCTTGGGTTAGTCGGATTTTGTATTTCGTCGAAGAAAATTGAGCTTTGGGGATTCATCGATTCTGTTCTTGTTTTGGGGTCTATTCTTGGTTGATATTTGTTCGATTGGTACTCTCAATTTATTGATTTGGTGAGTTCGTTGTTGGGGTTCTTTGTTCGAGGATCTCGGTCTCGGATTTCTTTATTATCAACGATAACGAGTTCTATTAAGGTCCATCTCTTTAACTCTACTCTTTCATTTTTCTCGGATTTTGGTTGATGCCGTGATTTTTGTGGTTGGTTGAATCTTTTTAGTAAAATGCTGATCGTTGTTGTGGATATGTAGGAGTGGTGTGCTTAAATGCTTGAATCTTCGTTGGATGTATATATTTGATGTTGATTTTAGATTTTTAAAAAAGTGGTTTGATAATCGAGAAATTTGTTAACCATGGCTTGAGGTTTAAATTTGTTGATTTGGGGGTTCGGGATCGAAATTTGATAATCGAATAAGTTGAAGGTTGTTTGTTTTGATTCATTATTGAATATTATCGAATTGGATAGTATCATGGTAGATCGAGTGGGTAGGCAATCGTAGGTTCGGGTAGGCGAAATTTAGGAATAAGTGTTTCGTTGGATGTTGGAATGTGCGTGTGAATGTTTCTTTCTAGTTTATCGTATTTGGAAAGTGTATTTATTAACCGAGGAATGCCCCGAGGTAATTTGTATTTACTCACCGGGGAATGCCCCGAAGAATTTTGTATGCTAAGGATGCTCGTGATCAAGGCCCGAGGCATTGGGTAAAGCATGGTTTAGGACTAGTGTAGGTTATTTCAGTATTTTTATTTCGGGTTGTAATAATTGGACTGGACTTTACATTTTTGTTTTGTTTTGTTTTGTTTGATTATTTTGCGTGCTTTTTGTGCGGTTTATACATTTCTTAATGCCAAAAAAATAGTCGATACACTCTACCAAGCGACCGTGGTTGAACCACGGGATCGAGAGGTGCTTAACACCTTCCCCTCGGTCAACAGAACTCCTTAGCCGGAATCTCTGTTCGCAGATCAGTTTAAAAGAGTAAAAAAAAAATGGTTTCGAAAAGGACTTTCCAAAGGTGACTTGGCACACCGTCTTATGCCAAGTGGCGACTCTGAATAAAAAATGCAAATAATCCTTTTCCGAAACAAATTTTTATTTCTTGTCACTTTAATAATAAAAACCCTTTCGAAACTTAATCCATAATCTTTTGGAGTACGTTGAAAAAAAGGGGTGTGACAGCTCTGGCGACTCTGCTGGGGACATTTTAGAATTCGAGCTTATTTTTGAGTCGTATCGGCTTTGTTTGGCATAACGAGTGTATAAGCATTGTTTGTGATTATTGTTTTGTTATTGTTTTTACTTTTGTGCGTTTTCGTTCTCTTTGTTTATAGTATTTATCCTATGTGTTACCGCTTTATATCTGTCATCATGAGTCCATCCCCCCGGCCTTCTTTCTGCAACAAGTCTCGGAGCGCACGTCGTGCGCACGAACTCTAGTTGAGTCACCTTTATTTTAGGGGGGGAGCCGTTGGATGTATGAAGTAGGTGGAAAGCAAAGCAGCCACTATCGACCATATGCTCCCCCGAATGGCTTTGTTAGTAAATCACAACGTAGGTCAGCCTTTAGGTCATTCTTATGTGCATCATATTGAGACCTAGCGAGGCCTACACGGTCCTTTGTAGGAGACTCACCTTTAAAGCATCCCTACGTGCTAACTGTTGCATATTTGAGGGTAACGTGGTCATTTGACGGACGGATTTTTTTTTATAAAAAAAAAAGAAAAAAAATTAAAAAAAATATAGAAAGCGAGTCGAAAACAATGAATCAAAAGGAATGTCGTAGTTTATTTTAGAATTTTTTATGGCTTTTGTTCTTCACGATCCCAAAAACTCAAAAAGATTATTTTTTTACATTTTTGTCTTCTCAAAGTACCGTAAATTCAAAAAGAAAAAAAAAGTTTTTTTCTACGTATTTGTCAAAAGCAAAAATACCAAAAAGATTTTTTTCCATAATGGATGGTGTCAGTCTTAGTTAAAGTGTCTAATTGAAAAATTCAAAAAGTTTTTATTCGTTTGTTTTTGGTTTTGTCTCTTAAGTTAGGGTCAATTTATTAGTTAATCGTTAGTTGTCCAATCTGAACGAACTACGCATACCTGATTTCCGTCCCTCGGGGCGGGATACGTAGGCAACCCTCGGTGGGTCCGATAACCTTTATTTTGGTCTTCGTCTTAGTCTTAGGCTAGGTCTTTTAGTCCGTAACCTAGATTTGTTTGCCAAGTAGGCTGATTTTATTCAGCGTTACTGTTCGGCGATTTGGAGTCATGAAGCGGTCTGTCTCATTGACGTATGTCCGCATCAAATTCCCATTGGTTGGGAACCTTTTGCTCTTATCAAATTTTGAGACAATTTCTTATCTGCTACTACAAGATAGATCTGTCCACAAAGTCTAGAGTCCTTATGGTTGTCAAGGTACCCAAAAAGTTGATCAAGTGGTGGGGCACGTTCAATTACTCTGAAAAGCACGAAGTGAGGAAAGTGTTAGGCAATCTTGTAACACTCATGGATCTCACGCCTCGTTCGGATTTAATAGAAGTTGCGTTGACTTTCTGGGATCCAAATAATTTGGTGTTTAGGTGATGATAGGCGAATTTACACGCCTATAGCACTATATTTTGCCCATATTTTAGCCTAGTTTTGAGAACAAATTATATATTTTATGCACTTTTAGTCCTTTTTCCTGTAAGTGAGCTAACAAACATGATTAGCAAAGTTTCAGGTATAAATGATGCAGAATTCAGCATTTTATGGATAACTTGACGCCAAAGAAAGCTTCACGAAAGGAGAAAAGCCAATCTTGGACGCCAAGGACTAAAAATGGCGCATGGAAAATCTGTCCCGGGCTAAAACAATATTTCTGAAGACTTTGGGGACTAGCAGTAATTTAGTAGGATTAGGATAATGATACACTAACCTAGTACAATTGGGTTAAGTATTTCATTAGCTTATTAGGATTAGGATAATGATACATTAACCTAGTACAATTGGGTTAAGTATTTCATTAGCTTAGTAGAATTAGGATATGGGTATTATAAATATCCTATCTTGCTAGAGATTTTGAGGAATTCGGAATGAATTCTATTACTCTACAACTCTTCTTCTAATTCTCCCATTAATTCTATTTTTCTTCTTCTACTCATCTATTCAATTCTTAAATTCCGCAACAAGAGAAACGTTACCTTGCTAAGGAATTCAAGCCTAAACGTCTACCACACCATTATAAACGTGAAATCTTAATTGTGGTATAACAACAATGTCAATTGTGATTTCCTTTGCACTCATGGGTAACTAAACTTCTCTGTTGGGGTTATGGAAGCCGAATGAGATACTATCTATTGCTGTGAGTTTGTGAGTTCGTGACACGTATGCTGCTTATATCATTATTCTCTTCATCTTAATCTAAATTCTTTGTGGTTGCAAACGCAAGAATACGCCAGTATAACATTTAACTTGTTCGAAAGAAAGGTTATCTGTCTGGAAAAGAGATAATGTCAAGGTAGTAGCGTCCCATCCCCTATTAAAAAGTTAGTGCCGTAACTGGATTAACCTCTTGGAGAATTCGTACCGTTAGACACGCTTTAAGCTCGAAAGAGTTAAAGTGAAATAATCCTCGAATAGGTCAAAAGACGCCTGAATTTACCATCGAATACAATTCTCTATAAGCACATGCATGTCTGAATTCCGCACACTCATAGCCAATAGAGACGTATAACTCAGAAGGTGGACATAACCCCAACTTCTCAATTCTCATTGTTTTACATCCTACTAAATATTCTTTCTTTTTGCTTTGCTATTTTCCATTTTTACTTTAATAGTTTGGTTACATTACTTGCACAACAAAACTCCCCCCTTTTTACGAGACTTGCACTAAAAGTCTAGTAATCTTTGCTTACTTGTTGACCAAGCTATTCCCTGTGGGATCGATACCCAACCCAGTTGGGTTCTATATTTGACAACCGACCGCTTTACACTCCGACGAGAGCTGTAGATTGAGCGTTATCATTAGGTTCGGAAGTTGTGAATTGACTCCTACCCTGGCAAAAATATCTTGTTTGTTTCGGTTGACTTACATGGGCCAACAGATGATTTTAGCCCGCAATCATACTCGTAAGAAATTCCTTCGACTCTGTGGATTAAAAGATAACAAGCATCTGGGATATCTCAAACAATCTTGGATTTCCTTGGACTATTTGTTTGCTAGATTTGGGTCTTTAGAGGGTTTCGACTGCTTTTGGGATGAATTCTGTACTACCAAAAAAATCTGGGAACAACATCGTCTTGAGGTTTTCTGTCTGGCTTTGTTGGGTATCTTAGTGTTCTCGTTAGATGAGAGGTGTATCAATACTCGTCTGCAATTAGTGGTGATAGCTTTATTCAAGAAAAAAGATGAGGTCACCATTGTACCAATGATCTTAACAGAAATATATAAGGCTCTAACTGAAGTAAAAGGAGGGGTACGATTTTTTTAGGGGAGTAATCTGATATTGCAGCTGTGGATGATGGAGCACTTGCATATGCCTTCTTTGATTAGAGCAGATGTGACCGACCGTTGTCTGAATGATCGAGTGCAAGCCATGCAAGAAAGAATGCGTTTTGACAAATTTTCTTTTCCTATTGGAGTCAATTCTTGGATCGAATTTCTTGAATCAAGAACTTCAAACAACATTCTTTGGTGCTATATGTGGTTTTGTCCTAAGAAAATCTTGATTGGATCTCAAATGCAACTCTTTCTAGTTTTGATAGGACTTAACTACACTAGGCCTTACAGTCCAAGAAGGGTGATGCGTCAGTTGGGTAGGATGCAAGACGTCCCCCCAATAATGGGCCTTCTAAAGAATGTAGAGTACTTTAAAGACCAAGCCGTGGGGGAAAGCAAATATGAGCAACTCTGGAATAACGCGATAAAGTTAGGTGTCGATACTTTCGAGGAAAATCCAGGATGCACTCAAAACTATGAAATCTGGCTACAATCTCTGCCCCGTGGCATTAGTAGACCCTTACCAGCCCAACTTAGAGGGCGAATACAGAAAACAATCATGGTAGAAGATGATGAGCAGGAAGATTCGGGTGCCAAGGTGGAGTTTTTGAGAGTTCAGTTGTCGCGTTTGATCACAACTGTGGATGGGTGTCAGATAAACCTTTGCAGGTGTACTCTCCAAGAGGCGGGGATACGGGCAAGAAATTTGTTTCCGGGTATCAAAACGTCATTGCAGGACATGTTGCAAAGTCTAAGTGGAAAAGCGGGGACTTCACAGATGGGTTCATCTCAGCCGGGGACATCACACAGAGCACCAGTTTGAAAGAGCATGTTTTATCTTTATGTAGTTTTGAGTCTTTTATGTTTCTGTCATTGTAGGTTGGTGTCTGTGTTAAGTCGGAGTCAAGTTATTTTTGATATTCGGGTCTTTATTGCACGCATATCGTTAGGGGTTTAAAGTGTTGTTTTGTATTTGCTGTTTAGTTTTAAAGTGGTCCTAAATTCGTTGTATGTTTTGCTGTCTTTCATCGAAATGTTAGGATGTTACGTCTTTCTTTTGTTTACTTGTTTTCGTGTTTCGTGAAAAAAAAACCTTCAATTGTGTAATGTTTATGGATAAGCTGCCTGAACTACGCAAGATCTGATTCATGTACAACATGATACGTAGGCAACCTACTTTTGGGTTCGATCTAATCATTTTGTTTCGTTGTTTTTCATTATTTTTCCTCTTTTAAAGAAAAAACAAAAGTCATAAAGAATAGTAAAATAAAGGTAGATAACGAGAGAAGTGGAAAGAATAGAGATGGATACGAAAAAAAAAGAGTGTAGATAAAAATCGGGATGATGTTGAAATGACCTTGCTACCCTCAAAAGCTGGTAGAAATGAACATGAATTTAGGACAATTTTACCAATGTGACTCTCATGCTTGTTGTGTGCCCTAATCCTAACGGATGTCGTCTTTAATGAGCATGTTCTTTCAGATAACAGTGGTAGGTTTGCAGCACTCTGTCTAGTCACCCATACTTCACTAGATCCAAAGCAAAGCTCGCCATGGATAGCAGGGAGATTGAAAATTCGCTCATTGACCCGGATCAGAATCACAGGGAAGAAAGTTCAGAACACAATGATGAGGTAGTAAGGCTCAGGCAACAATTGATAGATTTGCACCGGGCATGGGCCAGCGGAATGCCTCCTCCTCCGCTCCCTGAAGGTCTTGGGAATATCTCTAATTGCCCACCGCTCTCTCAGGCACAATTCTCTGCTCCTACTGAGTCACCTGAGCACGCGCCAGGATTCACTCCGCGATATTATTATCCTGGCAATTCTGGTGTGTCCTTGGCAGCTCCCCAATCAAGGCCAGCTGCTCAGCCAGCGCCACCGATCACATCGGTATTCGTGGCCCCGCCACCACATGAAACTCCCATTTATGTTGTGCGTCCCAGAAAGAGGCTTCCTCGGTCTGCTAGTGAGCCAGTATTGAAGGTTCCAGATAGTCAGTATTATGCCCCGGAGCCGACTTTGAGAATGAATAAACCGTATGGGTGCACTCAGCCACCTGCATTTCCATTTGATTCAGAGAAACCCGTCGCAACAGAGGAACATGAAATCATAGCGCGGAAGTTGAAAAGTTTAGAACAGGCCATGAGAAATCTGCAGGGAATCGGAGGTTATAAGAGTGTTTCTTATAAAGATCTGTGCATGTTCCCAGACATAAACCTTTCCCTCGATTTTAAAATGCCTAAGTTCGAGAAGTATGCAGGACACGGTGATCCCGTGGCCCACTTGAGATGCTATTGCAACCAGTTGAGGGCTGCAGGAGGAAGGAAAGAGCTACTCATGGCTTTCTTTGGCGAGAGTCTTTCTGATCTGGCTTCAGAATGGTTTATCGATCAAGATATCAACAAGTGGAACAGCTGGGACGACTTGGCTTCTGAGTTTGTGCAATATTTTCAGTATAACATCGACCTGATTCTGGACGAAAAATCTTTGGTCAACATGAAGAAGAAAAACACTGAAGGTTTTAGGGAATACACGATAAGATGGCGTGAACAGGCCGCCAGGGTAAAGCCTCCAATGAAAGAAAGTAAGTTGGTAGAAGTTTTCATTCAGGCACAGGATGAGACTTATTTTCAACATTTACTCCCGGCAATGGGAAAGTCTTTTATTGAAGTCCTCAAAATGGGGGAGATGATAGAGGACGGAATCAAGACCGGATGAATAGTGAGTTTTGCCGCGTTAAAAACCACCACACAAGCGATTCAAGG
Source organism: Capsicum pubescens (assembly GCA_030864215.1). NCBI lineage: Eukaryota > Viridiplantae > Streptophyta > Magnoliopsida > Solanales > Solanaceae > Capsicum > Capsicum pubescens. The sequence goes on along the minus strand of CM061539.1, from coordinate 188,683,316 downwards.
TGGATCTGGCGCATTTGGAGGTAAAAAGAAGAAAGAGGACGTGGCGACTGTCGTAGCCGGAACCCATTCCTATCTCAAAAGACCACCTCGCCCCTATCCCCAATCCCAAGCCCAAATCTACACCCAAGCTCCATATATTCCTCTTCACCATTACTACCCTCCACAAAACCCTTTATATTTCATTCCACCACCACCATACCCAGTATATAGTGCACAACCATATACCCAAACCCCTTCTTACCCGCAGTGGCGCGTGCAAACTCCACAAAATCGCCCATTCGCTCCACCAAATTACTAAAACCCTTCCAGACCTATTTTTCAACCTAGGCCCGAGTATAAGAAGGAGAAGGCGGTCAAAAATCAATTCACACCTCTTGGGGAGTCATATGCTAGCTTGTTTGATAGGTTGAGAAAGTTGAAGGTTTTAAGCCCAATTCAAGGAAGGCTTTCAAATCCATCGCCGAGAAATCTCGATTATTCTTTAAGGTGTGCGTACTATTCTGATATGCCCAGCCATGATATCGAGAAATGTTGGCATTTAAAGAGAGCTGTCCAAGATTTAATTAACACAAATCAGATGCTGGTTCAGGCCCCGGAGGGTCCAAACATTAACCAGAATCCGCTGCCAACCCATGCTGAAGCCAATATATTAGAATTAATCTATGATGGGAAAGAGTCTTCGAGGGCTTATAAGCCTATTGTTAAGATACAAACCATTGAGGAGAAATCGGTGAATGTAGCGGAGTCTTTGAAAGCAATATCATTGAGCCAGGAAGGAATGAGAGAAAATAAAGCTCAAGGAAGCACAAAGAAGCCCCCGTTCACAGTACAAGGCGCCAGAAGGTATGGTGATTCGAGTCAGGATAAACCTAAGTTGACAGTGGTGGGAGCTCTGAGTCAGCCTATCTTGACGGTGAAAGGAGCACTGGCAGTGCCTATTGTCCTCAAACCGGTGACCCAACCTCCGATAGTTGATACGAAAAGGATTCCCTGGAATTATGGGCGGACCGTGATGACCTATCATGGGAAAGAAGTAGTGAAAGATGTAGATGAGGTAGGGGGTTTGACTAGGTCAGGAAGATATTTCGTGCCTGAAAGCTTAAGAAAGTCCAAGCCAACGGTGAGTGGACCGTCATCTATCAAAAAGCCTATCACCGAAGAAGAAGCCGAAGAATTTTTAAAAAAGATGAAATTGCCAGAGTATTCAATATTAGACTAGCTGAAGAAAACCCCTGCTCAAATTTCCCTTTTATCTTTGCTGTTGCACTCCAAGGAGCATCGTGATGTTTTACTGAAGGTATTAAATGAAACATATGTTCCAAGGGAGATTACAATCAACCAGCTTGAGAAAATGGTTGGAAAAATCTTTGAGGTCAATCGGATCAGCTTTTCGGACGATGAATTGCCTATTGAAGGTACAGGGCATAACCGGGGCCTTTACATTACAGTGAAGTGTGAAGATTTCTATGTCACTCATGTTATGATTGATGGAGGTTCAGGTGTAAATATTTGCCCTATTTCTACTTTGCAAAAGCTGAATATTGGTGCTGAGAGGATCAGACCCAACAATGTATGTGTCAGGGCTTTCGATGGTGCAAAATCAAATTCCATTGGCGAAATAAAACTAATGTTGACCATAGGGCCTGTTGAGTTCGCCATAGAGTTTCAAGTATTGAATGTAGAATCCTCTTATAATCTGTTGTTGGGAAGGCCGTGGATCCACAAGGCCAAGGCGGTTGCATCTACGTTGCACCAGATGATTAAGTTTGAGCATGACAGGCAAGAAGTAGTTATTCATGGTGAAGGAGATTTATCAGCCTACGAAGATTCTCCATTGTCTCTTATTGAAGCAAATAATGTAGAGGAGACATTCGTCTATCAAATTTTTGATACAGTGCCAGTGAATCATATCTTTGAATGACAGGCTATACCGGGACCGCAATTGTCTTCTGCTTCTATCATGATGGTGAGTGAACTTTGGAAATATGGATTTGAGCCAGGAAAGGGTTTGGGAGCGTCTTTGCACGGTATAGTTCATCCCATATGTCCGAGTGAGAATGTGGGAATATTTGGTCTGGGATTTGAGCCTACAGCTGAAGATCTGAAGAAAGCCAAGGGAAGGAAAAAGGAAATATGGTCACTCCCTCGCACAATGCCACTACTCAGTGAATCATTTGTTAAGAGCGGTGTCACGAAGCATGAAGAATTTAAGTTTGAATTGGTTGATGACTTCCAGAACCTTTGTATCGAAGTTGATATGGTCGAAGCAGGAGAAGGTACCAGTATGACAGACGTGCAATTCATAGGTCCAGCTGTCCAGCTCAATAATTGGGAAGTCACTCCTCTCCCCGTCAGGAAGGAGTTTTGGTAGTCTATTTTGTTTTTCTTTCTGTTTATCCGAGTTATTTCAGGGTTGTAATTCGGACTTTAGTTTGTTTATGTTATGTTGGCGTCTGTGTTTAAACCCTTCTATCTTTTATTTAATGAAATGCAATGTCCCTTTTGTTTTGTGTCTAATATATTTTGTTTTTCTTTTCTTACACAGTTCTCTTTATGCTGATTCTAATGACATGACATGCATGCGGAATTTTCAGCCTAATTTTAAAATCCAAACTAATCAATATGTAATGAAGTAGGATGGGGAATACGATGAAGAACAAGCACTAGAAGAAATAAGCAAAGAGTTGGAACAGTTTGAAGACAAATCGAATCCTAATTTGAATGAAACTGAGCCAATAAATCTAGGGGATCAAGAAGATGTTAGGGAAACTAAAATCAGTGTACATGCTTTGCCACAGCTAAAAGAGGGAATGATTCAAGCATTAATTGATTATAAGGATGTTTTTGCATGGTCTTATGATGATATGCACGGTTTAAGCACAAAATTAGTGGCTCACAAGTTGCCAACTGATCCCGCGTTCCTCCCTGTCAAACAGAAGTTGAGGAAGTTTAAAACCGATGTAAGTATTAAAATCAAAGAGGAAATCATGAAACAACTTGAAGCCAAAGTAATTCGAGTATCTCGTTATCCCATATGGTTATCCAATGTTGTTCCCGTACCAAAGAAAGATGGCAAAATTCGAGTGTGTGATGATTACCGCGATTTGAACAGAGCAAGTCCGAAAGATGATTTTCCACTGCCCAACATCCATATTTTGCTAGACAACTGTGCTAAACACGAGGTTGCCTCTTTTGTAGATTGCTATGCCGGATATCACCAGATCATTATGGATGATGAAGACGCGGAGAAGACATCTTTTATCACACCATGGGGAACTTATTATTATCGAGTGATTCCGTTCGGTTTGAAGAATGCTGGAGCAACATACATGAGAGCCATGACCACTATGTTTCATGACGTGATGCATAAGGAGATTGAGGTCTACGTGGATGACGTGATTATTAAGTCAAAAAGTCAGGCCGACCATATTAAAGATTTAAGAAAGTTCTTTGAAAGGCTTCGCAGGTATAATCTCAAACTCAACCCGGCAAAATGTGTATTTGGAGTTCCATCTGGAAAGCTGTTGGGGTTTGTAGTCAGCCGTCGGGGAATTGAATTGGATCCCTCAAAAATCAAAGCCATTCAGGATTTACCCCCGCCCAAGAATAGAATGGAGGTGATGAGTTTGCTTGGTAGACTGAACTATATTAGCAGGTTTATTTCTCAACTCATAACCACTTGTGAGACCATATTCAAGTTGCTGAGAAAGAGTGCTGCGGTAAAATGGACTGAAGAATGTCAGGAAGCGTTCGATCGAATCAAAAGATATTTGTCAAATTCGCCCGTGCTGGTACCCCCGGAGCCTGGTAGGCCTTTGATCTTATATTTATCAGTCATGGATAATTCTTTCGATTGTGTCCTAGGTCAACATGATGTCACAGGCAAAAAGGAGCAGGCTATTTATTATCTTAGCAAGAAGTTCACCGCATATGAGGCAGGTATACTCTTCTTGAAAGGACGTGTTGTGCCCTAACTTGGATAGCACAGAAGTTGAAGCACTATCTCTCATCCTATACTACTTATCTCATCTCCCGCATGGATCCTTTGAAGTATATCTTTCAGAAGCCTATGCCGACAGGTCGATTGGCAAAGTGGAAAATATTGCTTACCGAGTTCGACATCGTATATGTGACTCGAACCGCCATGAAAGCCCAAGCCTTGGCAGATCATCTTGCTGAGAATCCCATCGATGAAGAGTACGAGCCATTAAAGACATATTTTCCTGACGAAGAAGTGTCGTGTGTCGATGAAGTCGTTATAGATGCTGATCCAGGTTGAAGGTTATTCTTCGATGGAGCTGTCAATATGAAAGGAGTCGGAATAGGTGTGGTTCTTATCTCTGAATCGGGATAACATTTCCCGATAACAGCACAACTTCGATTCTACTGTACTAACAATATGGCAGAGTATGAAGCCTGCATCCTTAGTTTGAGGTTAACTGCTGATATGAGAGTCCAAGAATTATTGGTGTTGGGAGATTCGGATTTGCTCATCCATCAAATTCAAGGCGATTGGGAGACGCGAGATTTGAAACTTATCCCATATCGACAATGCTTGCAGGAGCTATGTCGACAATTTGTGTTAGTAAAATTTAGGCATATTCCAAGGATTCATAATGGAATTGCTGATGCTTTAGCCACTCTGTCTTCAATGCTCCAACATCCTGACAAGTCCTACATCGATCCAGTGCATATACAGAGTCGTGATCAGCACGCTTACTGTAATGCGGTTGAAGAAGAGCTCGATGGAGAACCTTGGTTTTTGGATATCAAGCGGTACATTCAGTCAGGAGAATACCCAGCATATGCCACCAACGATCAAAAGAGGACTATTAGGCGTTTAGCTAGTGGATTTTTCTTAAGTGGGAGAATCTTGTATAAGAGGACCCTAGATCTGGGACTTTTAAGGTGTGTAGATGCAAAAGAAGCCTCGACAATCATGGTTGAAATACACTCTGGAGTATGCGGGTCGCATATGAACGGTCACGTCTTGTCAAAGAAGATTCTTCGAGCAGGTTATTACTGGCTTACTATGGAGAGGGATTCTATTCAATTTGTTTGAAAGTGTCATCAATGTCAGGTGCACGGCGATCTGATACGTTCCCCTCCTGTTGAGTTGCATACAATGGCCGCTCCATGGCCATTCGTGGCTTGGGGAATGGATGTGATTGGACCGATTGAGCCGAAGGCATCAAATGGACATAGATTCATTTTGGTAGCCATTGACTACTTCACAAAGTGGGTGGAAGCAGTAACATTCAAGTCAGTGACAAAGAAGACTGTGGTAGATTTTGTTCATGCCAATATCATTTGTAGATTTGGAATTCCTAAGATGATCATTACAGACAATGCTGCCGATCTCAATAGTCATTTGATGCAAGAAGTGTGTTAACAGTTTAAGATCGCACATCGAAATTCTACTCCATATCGCCCAAAGGCCAATGGTGCTGTAGAAGCCGCCAATAAAAATATAAAAAAGATACTGTAAAAAATGGTACAAGGTTCTAGACAGTGGCATAAAAAGTTGCCGTTTGCATTGCTAGGTTATCACACCACTGTTCGCACTTCAACAGGGGCAACTCCATATTTATTAGTGTATGGGACAGAAGCAGTCATCCCTGCAGAAGTTGAAATTTCTTCTCTTCGAGTCATTGTAGAAACAGAGATTGATGATGACGAATGGGTAAAAACCCGACTGGAACATTTGAGTTTGATCGAGGAAAAAAGGCTAACGTCCGTGTGTCATGGCCAGTTGTATCAGAGGAGGATGGCTCGTGCGTATAACAAAAGGTCCGTCCCAGGAATTTTGAAGTTGGTCAGTTGGTATTGAGACGTATCCTTCCTCACCAGGTTGAAGCGAAAGGCAAGTTCTCACCTAACTGGCAAGGTCCCTTCGTTGTGAAGAAAGTGTTGCCCAATGGAGCCTTATATTTGACAGATATTGAAGGCAAAATGGCAGAAATGGCTATCAATGCTGATGCGGTAAAAAGATACTATGTATGCTATTTGATCCTTTGTTGAGTTTATTGCATGTTTAGTACTTGCATTTTTTAAGATTGATATGATGAAGGCATTTTATTCTTCTATCCAAACATTGTGTCATCCTTTGTTTACCCGTTTGAGCCTCGTTTATTTTTCTTTCATATCCCTCTTTTGGAATCAAAATAAAGTTAAAGATAAATGTCAAGAAAATAAGAATAAAAGAAAGAGTTCAAAAATAAAAGAAAAAAAAATCAAATCAAAACAAAGAACAAGCTGATGGAACTACGTGCGACCTGATTCTCCTCTCTCGGGAGTGAGATACGTAGGCTGCCCTATTTCGGGCTCGGTCCAACCAAATAAACATTTAAGATTCACCCAGTCAACAAAAACTGGGGCATGAGTTAACATGTTGTTTGAGTCGATTCCAAAAGTTGTAAGTCCCACCCCCACTTCAAGTATTGTTTGAGCCCCTTACCATTTTTTCTAACCTTATCCAAAAGCCAAGTTACAACCAAAGAAAGACCTTCAGATCAATCTTTGAGGATGTTAAGGCTAAGCATGCAATGGATATTGATGATACATTGTGAGGTACCATTTGTCTCCCTCGGCATAAGAAATCAAGAGAGAAATACAAAAATGAGAGAGTCTTATTGGTGAAAACCCTTACCGGCACCATAAGGCGATGGTGAGTTGAGATAAATAAAAATGCGAGAGTCTTATTGGTGAAAACCTTTGCAGGCACCATAAGGCGATGGTGAGTGGAGAGAAATAAAAATGAGAGAGTCTTATTGGTGAAAACCCTCACGGGCACCGTAAGGCAATGGAGAGTTCAAGAGAAAAGTGAAAAGTGAGAAGAAAAAGATTTGTTTGCGAAAGTTTTTTTTAGATGTCGTCAATCGAATGTGATGTATGAGTCCAATGGATTTGAAGAAGCGGCCCAACGACAAAAGGCACGAACTCAACAACAAATGGGGAGTTTGGATAGGAAGATTAGGCAGCTCAATCCAAAATGCATGTCATACTCATTGGAGTTGGTTGTCGTATTCAGATAAGTTTTCTTTTTGAATATGGGACATTGTCCTTTTCTTTCATTTACATATTCATGTTTTTGTCTTTTCTTATGTTATTTATCAAAGCAAGAGTCACCATCATTTCTTTACATTTTTTAAGTCAAGTCTGTGTCAAAACAAGCGAGAAAGGATTTCAAAATTTACTACCAGTCTTTCCAATTATATGAGGAAAAGCCAAGGAACATCACATGAAAGAAATATGATCGTAATTCAACACGAAGCAAAGGAAGTCTATCAACCGACAGGCTATTAGATTCGTGGAAGCATCTCAGATTTGGGAAAAAGAGTGCACCTTAGGGGCATGGTAAAAATGAAAACCCATTGTTTGAGTCAGAACTCATTTCCCTCAATCTGGATCCGAGTCAATGATGCTGCAAGACACGACAAGTGTTAGCAATTTAGAACAAAGATAAAAGGAACGGGTGCTGGGCAGATACCTGAAAAGCCAAGATCTGCAAGCCACCACTAAGTTTTTAACTCACAAATTTTTCTTTGATTGAAATAGGGGCAAATTCATTTCACTTGATTTAGCTACCATTGGAAATGCACATCCATGGGAATTTTACTTTCTGTTCAGGACCCTCCTGAAAAATGGGACTTTACTTTCTGTTTAGTGAATTTACTTTATGTTCAGGACCCTCCTGAAAAATGGGATTTTACTTTCTGTTCAGGACCCTCCTGGAAAATGGGAATTTACTTTATGCTCAGGACCCTCCTGAAAAATGGGATTTTACTTTCTGTTTAGGACCCTCCTGAAAAATGGGAATTTACTTTATGTTCAGGACCCTCCTGAAAAATGGGATTTTACTTTATGTTCAGGACCCTCCTGAAAAATGGGAATTTACTTTCAATTCAGGACCCTCCTGAAAAATGGGAATTTACTTTATGTTCAGGACCCTCCTGAAAAATGGGATTTTACTTTATGTTCAGGACCCTCCTGAAAAAATGGGATTTTACTTCATGTTCAGGACCCTCCTGGAAAATGGGAATTTACTTTCAATTCAGGACCCTCCTGAAAAATGGGACTTCACTTTATGTTCAGGACCCTCCTGAAAAATGAGATTTTACTTTATGCTCAGGACCCTCCTGAAAAATGAGATTTTACTTTAGGTTCAGGACCCTCCTGAAAAATGGGATTTCACTTTATGTTCAGGACCCTCCTGAAAAATGGGATTTCACTTTATGTTCAGGACCCTCCTGAAAAATCGGATTTCACTTTATGTTCAGGACCCTCCTGAAAAATGGGAATTTACTTTATGTTCAGGACCCTCCTGAAAAATGGGAATTTACTTTATGTTCAGGACCCTCCTGAAAAATGGGATTTCACCTTATGTTCAGGACCCTCCTGGAAAATGGGACAACGCTTTCGAAAATGAAATACTACTTTACTATAATTTTGTTTGGGATAATTTTCGTTCTAGTTTTAATGTTGGGTTTCAGGAGCCCGCCTAAAGAACAGGGTGATGAAATAGCAAGTCAGGAGCCCGCCTGAAGAACAGGGTGATGAAATAGCAAGTCAGGAGCCCACCTGAAGAACAGGGTGATGAAATAGCAAGTCCGGAGCCCGCCTGGAGAATAGGGTGAAGAAATGAAAAGTCATGTAACAAAGCGAAGTAATTGAAAGCCAAGCAACAAGTCGAAAGAAATTGCAAGTCAGGAGCCCGCCTGAAGAATAGGGTGATGAAAAGTCGAGTCAAGAATCAACAGAAGCTGTATAGATAGGATTTTTGTAATTTCATTTATGTTTTAGCTTGTAATTTTCATTTTTGATGTAATAACAGAGCCGCGGACCGGAACCTCGACGGAACCTCACTCGACTCTCCAACTCGGTATAGTTCATCTCCGTCCAATCCTTGGAGATACTTATCACTTGGTCCCTTCATAACTTGGGTGGGTAGACGGTTCTAATTCAAGACCCGTTAGTCCCTCTTTCTCCTGTTTCTTTCTTTGAATAATGGTCGGGACAAAATTCTAGTCTTGTTGTCTACTTCTTTGTCTGAAAACACTTCGTGTTTACATTCAAAGGGGGCATGATGTAGACACCTAATTTCGTCCCTCCGCAATATCATTTTTACCCATTTTTTTACCTTATCCCACCGTGTACCCTCAATCATGTAATTATCCTTCCACAAATGACAAAAATCAAAACTAACTCTAAACAAATCTTATCCCAAAATTCCCACATAATCCCAATTGATAACAAATTAACAACCTGCCCAATTAAAAGTGGACACCTAACCCTTATCCCTCCAATTATAAAACAACACCTACCTACCCTACTCTAACAAACTCTATCCCTACCTCTACCCCTACCTCACTACCCTACCCCACTACCCCATCCTAATATTACACACACACAGAATACACACGCCATTCAGACAAACCTCACTATTCCATTACGGAAGAAAAATTCACTCTCAATTGAGCTTACACAGATGAATATACGCTCTCACTCCACATAGAGAAGAGGGACATACTCATTCACAAATTACACATACCACCTGCACACACCGACCCATCTTGGACCTCCCTTCAACACATCGATACACATATATAGTGGGAGAAGAATAAAATAGAGGGATAAAAAAGGGCGAGCACTGGAGAGATTGAGTGATTGGTGAGAATTCGAGAGAGAGGAGGATCGAAAATGTGATCTGGCCAGTGTTCTTGACCGAAAATAACATCCCCTCGCCGGAAAAATTAGAGGTTGTTTGAGGTTAGTCGAGAGAATAAGCAGTAAATAGGTTTGATTTTAACATTTTTTGAGTGAGATTTTTTTATTTCTGAACAAATATGGTTTGAAAACGTCGAAACTCACCGAAATCAACCCTCTCTCATCGTTTCTGCTGTCGTCTGAGCTCACCGGAGCTCAGGCTACACTGTTCTTTTGGTTCTGCCGTGTATTGGGGTTCTTGGTTTAGTCGGATTTTGTATTTCGTCGACGAAAATTGAGCTTTGGGGATTCATCGATTCTGTTCTTGTTTCGGGGTCTATTCTTGGTTGATATTTGTTCGATTGGTACTCTCAATTTATTGATTTGGTGAGTTCATCGTTGGGGTTCTTTGTTCGAGGATCTCGGTCTCGGATTTCTTTATTATCAACGATAATGAGTTCTATTAGGGTCCATCTCTTTAACTCTACTCTTTCATTTTTCTCGGATTTTGGTTGATGCCGTGATTTTGTGGTTGGTAGAATATTTTTTAGTAAAATGCTGATCGTTGTTGTGGATATGTAGGAGTGGTGTGCTTAAATGCTTGAATCTTCGTTGGATGTATATATTTGATGTTGATTTTAGATTTTAAAAAAAGTGGTTTGATAATCGAGAAATTTGTTAACCATGGCTTGAGGTTTAAATTTGTTGATTTGGGGGTTCGGGATCGAAATTTGATAATCGAATAAGTTGAAGGTTGTTTGTTTTGATTCATTATTGAATATTATCGAATTAGATAGTATCATGGTAGATCGAGTGGGTAGGCAATCGTAGGTTCGGGTAGGCGAAATTTAGGAATAAGTGTTTCGTTGGATGTTGGAATGTGCGTGTGAATGTTTCTTTCTAGTTTATCGTATTTGGAAAGTGTATTTATTAACCGGGGAATGCCCCGAGGTAATTTGTATTTACTCACCGGGGAATGCCCCGAAGAATTTTGTATGCTAAGGATGCTCGTGATCAAGGCCCGAGGCATCGGGTAAAGCATGGTTTAGGACTAGTGTAGGTTATTTCAGTATTTTTATTTCGGGTTGTAATAATTGGACTGGACTTTACATTTTTGTTTTGTTTTGTTTGATTATTTTGCATGCTTTTTGTGTGGTTTATACATTTCTTAATGCCAAAAAAATAGTCGATACACTCTACCAAGCGACCGTGGTTGAACCACGGGATCGAGAGGTGCTTAACACCTTCCCCTCGGTCAACAGAATTCCTTAGCCGGAATCTCTGTTCGCAGATCAGTTTAAAAGAGTAAAAAAAAATGGTTTCGAAAAAGACTTTCCAAAGGTGACTTGGCACACCGTCTTATGCCAAGTGGCGAATCTGAATAAAAAATGTAAATAATACTTTTCAGAAATAAATTTTCATTTCTTGTCACTTTAATAATAAAAACCCTTTCGAAACTTAATCCATAATCTTTTGGAGTACGTTGAAAAAAAAGGGTGTGACAGCTGACGTAGAAATATTTATCAAGTGACACGAAAGGATACATTTTGGTAAGTATAAAACTTATTTGATTTGCAGTCCAGACACATGAAGATGTCACACTTGACATGTTGGATATTGTCACTTGACAAAAATCCATATGAAAATCTCTAAAGGATTCAAAATACCTGAAGCATATAAAGTTTCTGGAAAACTTTTTATTATCCTCATAAGATATAATTTGATGATTTGAGTATCATTGAAACTCTCGGAGAGTTTTCAAAAGCAATAGAGTCTTTGCTTAAATGAAAAACATGCAAAATTGAATAAAGATCCATTTCGACCTCAAGAAAAGAATGAGGAACTCCTTGGTTATGAAGTACCATATCTTAGTGCAATTGATGCACTAATGTATCTTGCAAATACTATAAGGCCTGATATAGCCCTTTTCAGTTAATTTGTTAGCAAGTTTGCAATCCTGATCTTATTGGTCATGTTGATGTTGGGTACTTATCTAACCTACATAAAGCTCGGTCTCAAATAGGTTATGTGTTCATATGTGGTGGTACTTCAATATCTTGGAGATATACAAAGCAGTCTATCATAACCACTTCATGAAACCATGCTGAGATAATAGTTATTCATGAAGCAAGCGGAGAACGTGTATGGTTGAGGCATGATACATCTCATTCGAGAAAAATATTGTTTGAAATGTGACAATATACCCACAATTTTTTATGAAGACAATGCGGAATGCATAGCACAACTTAAAGGAGGATTCGTAAAAGGAGATAGAACGAAACACATTTCTCCAAAGCTTTTCTATACACATGAGCTCCAAAAGAATGGTGCTATTAATGTGCAACAGATTCGTTCAAGTGACAATGTGGCTGATCTATTCACCAAGTCTCTTCCAACTGCAACTTTCAAGAAGATAGTGCACAAGATCGAAATGCAAAGGTTCAAGGATGTTCTCATGAGGGGGAGTTAATACGCGTTGTACTCTTTTTTCCTTACGAGGTTTTATCCCACTGAGTTTTTCTTGTAACGTTTTTAATGAGGCAGCATATATGCGTATTATCTATCAATTAGACATTCAAGGGGGAGTGTTATAAATGTATCATATATAGTGAATGTCTACTTTACCATATATTGTGTACGTCTATTTATGAAAAAATTACAAATCCCAAGGTTAGTTTTTCCCTATAAATAAAGGGTTTTCCCTCATTATAATTCATCCCTCAAGAGAAGAAATAAGAATTACTCTCTCTATTCTCTGTACTCTTCTTCTTTATTCTTTAGTTATTTCATAACAAAATCCATTTTTTAGGAAAAGTCGTTTCTTATTTAAGGAAAACTAAAAACATTAAATAATAATGACAACCTTCTTTTACTAAGTGAGCCAACTCCTTTTTTAAGGGAAAAAAAGAAGAAAAAAAAACATTACCATAAATAAAAATTTAAAAAGATTCTACCTATGTTAATTCTACTTCTGAATTCTTACAATATATTTTAAAAGTGTATATTAATTAAATACCTCTTTCAATATATTTTAGGTCTTCTTAATCTTTTTTAATTATTAAATATTAAATAATAAGTTATTTAAGAAAAATAATAAACGATCTGCTAGTACTAATCTAAAAAATAAAATATTTTTTTTGGAAAAAGTCCACCTACCCTTTTGTATTAAAAAATAAGTAACGATTTTTTTTTTTTAAAGCATTTTTCTTCTTTTAGGAGTTTTAATCTATTTTATGTAAAATAGTTTCATAACTTTTGCAAAATATTTAGAACTTTGTGAAAATATGATTAATGTTAATCTAACTTGATTCGGTTGCAAGTCTAGATTGATGGATGCTTAATTTTCTAAACCTCAACTTCTTCATTATTTTTGTCAACATAATAGAATTCAACGTGTGTGTATATATATCTTCTTTGTTTTCATTCAAGTCATTCTTTAGTGTCAAAATTTTCGCACAGACAAGAATTATTTTCATCAAAATTGAAGTTTTGTGATCACTATTATATTATTTTGTTGTAGTTTACAGGTCGTAGATGAATCTACAGTTGGTAGATAAATATTTGTCGGCTTTGAGGAATTTTTTTAGATAAATGTTAGATTTAATTGTGTTGTTTTTATATCTCTATTTTGAGTTTTTTTTTTTTTTTTTTTTTTTTTTATGTAGAGGTAAAGTTTAGTTGTATATATTATTTTGATATCTCTATTATTGTATTATTTTTTTTATAGTTTACAGGTAGTAGATGAGTGTCGGGCAGCTTTGAGAAAATTTTTGTGTAAATGTTAGATTTAATTATATTGTTTTGATGTTTCTATCATTTTGTTGCAGTTTACAGGTGATAGATGAATGCCGATCAACTTTGAGAATTTTTTTTGGTAAATGTTAGGTTTAATTAAATAAATTCTCCAAAAGATGTTGAATTTAATTATTTTGTTCATCTTTATTTTTAAACAAATATCCTATTTACTGTAATGTTTAACTTCAATAAAGTGAGGTACACGCGCGAGACAGGTACACCTAAACTAGTATAATATAATAGTATTAAGTAAGCACCTTAATTTTCTTTCATATCTTGTGAAGGAAGCAAAGAAATAAAGAAAGTGGCTCAATGTAAAAAGGAAATTATGAACCATGCAGCTATTATACCTACACTCATCTATTACTCCCTACTCGAAACACGAAAAATACATCATCTATTACACGTACACCAAAAATACAGCATCTATATATTACACCTACCTACACCAAAAATACTTCATCTATTACACCTACACCAAAAATACATCATCTCATTTTCCTTTGTGCATTAAAGATTTTCGTGAACTTAAACATATGGAAATATGTTGATCAACTTTAAATTCAAACGGATCATAGTAACAATTTCGTCAAGATAGTAAAGTTTGAGAAAGAAAGAAAAAATCAAGAAATTCATCATGAACGGTTTCATCAATAATCACAATAATGAACCCCTTCGTGTTTTAATAACTTCATTATTTACTTGTGTTCTACGCCAGTAACCTTAAAATGTGTTGAGAAAAAACTTATCCCGAAATTTTCCCGGTCAATCCATTTTTTGGAACTTCATCTCAAAAGTTCACCAAATCTTCCTCCTTGTCACCACACCACCAATGGCCTCCCACCCCGTCTCATGAACACACTCAAAGAAGCTTTTGACGCATCCAGTCCCGAATTTTCCCTAATCTTGAAAACCGAAAAACCCGATTTATTGATTTATGATTTTCTCCAACCATGGGCTCCTAAGGCTGCTGCTGAACTAGGTATTCCAGCAGTTGAATTTATTAGCAGCAGCTCCACAATGACCGCGTACATGTTGCACGTGTTCAAGAATCCAGGTATAAAATTCCCCTTTTCGTCTATTTATTATCGTGATTATGAGATTACTCGTATTAGGAAACAAGAATCATCTAATCCTGAGGAAAAGCTTGAGGAAGATAAAAGACGAGTTAGTGAATGTTTCTACCTATCTTGTGATATTATTTTGATAAAAAGTTTTAATGAGATTGAGGGTAAGTATAGTGATTATATCACTAATTTAACTGGAAAGAAAGTTGTACCTCTTGGTCCTCTGGTTCAAGAACCTACGCTTGATGATGAAATATCAGAGCTAATAACATGGTTGAATGAAAAAGAGAAGAAATCCACAATTTTTGTATCTTTTGGAAGTGAATATTTTTTGTCAAAAGAAGCTTTGCTAGAGATTGCTCATGGGTTGGAAAATAGTAAGGTGAATTTTATATGGCCTATAAGGTTCCAAAAAGGAGAAAATCTTCAACTTGGTGAGGCATTGCCTGAAGGATTTTTCAATAGGGTAGGGAACAGGGGAAAAGTTTTCGAAGGATGGGCCCCACAAGCACAAATCTTGAAGCATCCGAGTGTCGGCGGATTCGTGAGTCATTGTGGATGGAGTTCTGTAATGGAAAGCAATGAAATATGGGGTTCCGATCATCGCGATGCCTATGCATATTGATCAACCAATTAATTCTAGGCTTGTTGAAGATGTTGGCATTGCTGTGGAAGTTGTTAGGGATAGTAATGGAAAGCTTCATAGAGAGGAAGTTGCAGCCATAATCAACCAAGTGGTGCTTGACAAGGATGGTGAATTTGTAAGGCAGAAGGCAAAAGATATGAAGGAAATCCTTTGTTCCAAAGGAGATGAAGAAATTGAAGAAGTTGCCAAAGAGTTGGAAAAGCTTTGTGCTAAGAACATTCATAATTTCTAATTTTTAAATATTTAATTTAGATGCTTATATGATATAGAATTAGGTACTTTAATTTGTTCCTCTTTTGAGCTAGGATCAAGTCTACTTTAGTTTTTAAATTTCAGTTGTTTACTTTCTTTTATTAGATGTCGCACATCCTATTGACTTATTATAAAACTAGTCTTATATTTCCTTTTATTTTAATTCCATGATCAACAATTAATATGGCCATTCAAAAGATTTATTTTAAACTAATGATTCTGTGAAAGCTTCCAAATTTCCAATTATTGGATTTTCTTAGTTCAATTTCTTTACCTTTTTTCTTTCGGTTTAGATTTTTATGGTTGTGATGGAAATAGCTTAATAATTATTTTGACAGAGATGCATGAACACTTTTCTCACTAACTTATTGTTAGTTTTGATCTTGAATTCTGCATGTTCACGCTCAGAGGCGAACCCAAGATTTGAGGTCTGTGGATGTACCGGTATTGTCAATGGCGTGCATAAGCCTCGAAGCAAGACTCAAAATGTGTTGAGCGCTCGCCTCACTTAATGTGCAACTTAAGTTCTAATTTCTAATACATATTTTTCCTTGTCAGTCAATGAGGCTTTCTTAAGAGACGACTATTTCACTTTATCAAAAAAAAAAAAATTCTTCATATATTTGTCATTCATGCTTATATTATTAGTCTTGGACTAAACATATATTTATATTTTTCTCTCTTTATGCTTTTTTTTTATTAAATCTCACGTTTTATTTGTACTTTGTGCTTAAACACAATAGACTGTGAAACTTTTTTACGCTTGTTGCTTTTGATAATAAGCTAATGTGGTGCACAATATTATCTTAAGACATTAGAAAAACTTTCAGTGTCGATTAAGAGATATTATCATATTCAATTGGTTGTCAAAGACATAAACAATACTGAAAAAATAAATATATAGAACAAGTATGAGTTCCAAGCTAATAACTTTACTTTCTTATAATATCAGGTTTATTTTTAAGATTGTTGGATAATCATTTGTAGTAGCTCAATGGTCAAGGGGGATTCACTTCATGGGATGGTTGCAGGTTCAAATCTCGTTCCAACATTTTGATGTTATAAATTTAGTAATGGAAAAAATATTGTTATAAATTTAGTAATAGAAAAAATATTATGCTGCCAGGGATCGATCCTGGTCGCATGGAAGGAAGCATTGGCTTCAACCAGCGCATCAAGGTGCACTAGCATTCAATTTAATGTAGTAGTAAGCCTTTAATCTGAAGATTGAAAATAAAAGAGAAAATGTTGCGCGACCCAGGGATCGATCCCTCGTCGCGTGGACGGATGTGATGTCTTCAGCCAGCGCGACAAGGTGCACTAACATTCATTTGTGGGTGCACTATTAACTATATCTCAATTTCTGAAGGTATATACACATATATACGTATAATTTTTTTTTAATGTTAACGGGTGCACGTGCACCCCACTAATAGCTGTGGGTTCGCCTCTGTTGACGCTTCACATTATCGTACTCCTAATTTTCTCGTCAAAGTAAAAAAGAAAGGTGATGATAATTATCATTAGAGAAATAACTAAATTAGTAAATGGGTCAATGCTTAAGTTTGCTCAAATTTATTTTAATTAATAGTATATACCTTGTTAAAGTCTTAAAGATAACTTAAACAACAAGCATATTTCAAATTGACTAACAAGTGTATATTTTTGGTGGTGTTGACACATTGTGTACTAGTTTATGAAGCATAATTTCCTTTGGTGATGTTGATACAATGCAAATTAATGGCCCACCAAAATTGAACCAATAACATATATCTATGCCACGGCCAACATCGGAGTGACTAAAAAATTTAAAAATTGGGACGGAGAGAGTATGCAATTGCTAAGTAGCCAACATTTTTCATTTGCTATGCATATAAGTGTGTACTCTAGATTGTGGATTAACTGTCTTTGTGAAGTTAGTGTGAAAAATGGTTACCTTGATATTTGCTTGCAAGTTGAAGGGTAGAAATATTTTCCGGTCACATCATTTTAATGGAGTTGCACAATGAAAGATTATGACATCAAATCAGTGTGATTTTAGAAGGATAGGCAACATAACATAGGGTCCTCAATGAACTTAAGAGATTTATTATTCCAACAACTCACTCAACTACTCAATAGATCTTTATTTCATCATTTTCCGTTGATTTCATCTTCAAAACAACTTCTAATCCGACAGTCCATGAGACAACATGGACATAAAAATCATTGCTAATAAAATGAGATTGGCAACTAGTCTTGTGCATGTTCTGTAGAGCCCCCTTATAACTTGCTTGATTCATATGCTGTTTATTGTGTGGTTGGTTTATGACTTTATGTCCATCCCCTTATAGCTTGTCACAACATTTCTGCCCGCAACCGAGTTTTATATGTTTCAATTCACAAACTTAATTTGATTTCATTCTATTCTTATTCCAAAAAGAAATTTATTTTATTTCACAAACCTAATATGAGCGATATGGAATTCATGGGATGAAAAATTAACCTATAAATACAATTGAATTTTAAATTTGAGGCTTATCATTTTATATAGTTATTTAATAATTATTTACTAAAATAAACAAGTAAAAATAGCAAAATCTATATCGATAATCTATAATCTATAATATATTAAAAGTACAAAGTTAGAAAAGTGATTTGAACTTTTTATCCTTCATTGAAAGACTATCTTTAGACAAAACTGTCTTTTCACTATTTTCTTTAATTTATTATTTAATTATTTTTATTATATTAACTAGACTCCTAAAATATATGACACTCCTAAAATATATGGAAGGAGAATCAATTAATATTTTCCTTTGTATTGATCAATTAGAAAAATACTCTTAAAATATGATAGAAAAATAAGGAAATACTTCTATAAATATTGAGATGCACGTTAAACTAGAGAAGAAACTGATTTACTTATTGGGAAAACATGATTGATGCTCATCTAACTTGATTCGGTTGCATATCTAGATTGATGCTTAATTTTCTAATCCTCAACTTCTTTACTATTTTTGTCAACATAATAGAATTCAACGTGTGTGTATTTGTTTTCATTCAAGTCATCCTTTAGTGTCAAAAACAAGAATTATTTCATCAAAACTGAAGCTTTGTGATCATTATTGTATTATTTTATGGGAAAAGACATCATTTTCACCCCATACTATACAAGAAAAGTCGAAGTCACACCTAAACTATATAAGTGACTTATTACACACCTTAACTATATAAAAGTGATATTATTACCTCCTCGCAACTCCCATTCTAAGGAGCGTATGTTACACTTATTTTAGACGCGTCCAGCCTATTAAATAACAAAAGTCGAAAAATCGAATCCACACCTAAACTATATAAGTGACCTATTACACACCTTAACTATAAAAAAAATGATACTTTTTACTCCCTAGATCTGACGTGGAAAATACATAATTATTTAAATAAAAAATGGCGCGTTTAAATTAAAAATTAATGCAATTTTTTTTTAAAAAAATTAAAATACTCCTCCCTCAACCCCCAACTTCCATCTCCCCACCCCCACCCCAAACAATCATCTTCTTAATCACCCCACTCTCAAACCATCATCTTCTTCATCACCCCCACTCCGAAACTCCAACCCCAACCCCAAACCATCATCTTCTTCATCACCCCCACTCCGAAACTCCAACCCCAACCCCAAACCATCTTCTTCTTCATCACCCCCATCCCAACCAACACAATTTCTTCATCACCCCACCTCCAAATTCCAACCCCATCCCAACCAACACAATTTCTTCATCACCCCACCTCCAAATTCCAACCCCATCCCCAAATAACACAATTCATCCTCCACCTTCATCGAATCAATGTCAATTTCACAATGAACAAAATCAAATTGTATTTGATGTTTAAACGGACAAAACCAAATTTTATAAAAAAAAATATAAAATTTTGTAGCAAGGATGTTTTCCGATGAATTCTCGTCGGAAAAGTCGGATTCATCGTCGACTTTCTCCTCTCAGTCTGTTAATTATTAATCCATCCAAAGATGGAGCTTGCTACCATATTAGTTTTTTTTAGAAAAAAATTATAGCTGAAAAACAACTAGAAAAAGTACGAAAATGTGTTGGTCATTACCATTTAAAACACAGAGGCCAACAGTCGAGTGACCATTTTTTGAAAGAATAATGGCCATTGTAGCTGAGATTTTTTTTTTTTTTTTTAAGAAAAGACGATGAGTTACGGATGAAGAACAATGTTAGAAGAAATTAATTGTTATGGTAATTTTGTTTGTGGGATAAAGTTTATGGTGGTGAATATGGTATAATGGAGGTAATGGAGGTTTTGGACATTGACAACAATGAAGGTTTTAGACATTGAAGAAGAAGGGAAAAAAAATTAAAAAGAAAAAAGAAAAAAATTATGAAAATAATAAATTTATTATTTTTTCGGACTATGCAGATGTGGCGCTGACGTGATGCTGATGTGACAGCGCGTGTAAAACACCACACCACATGTAAGTGGTGTAATGCCTGACAGAGTATAAAAAATATCACTTTTTTATAGTTAAGATGTGTAATAGGTCACTTATATAGTT
Source organism: Capsicum pubescens (assembly GCA_030864215.1). Taxonomy (NCBI): domain Eukaryota; kingdom Viridiplantae; phylum Streptophyta; class Magnoliopsida; order Solanales; family Solanaceae; genus Capsicum; species Capsicum pubescens. Next base: position 188,663,293 of record CM061539.1, on the reverse strand, counting down.
TAGGTGTGGATTCGACTTTTCGACTATAGTTTGAGGTAAAAACGATGCCTTTTCCCTTATTTTATTGTAGTTTACAAGTTGTAGATGAATTTACAGGTTGTAGATATGAATGTCGGTCGGCTTTGAGGAATTTTTGTAGGTAAAAGTCAGGTTTAATTGTATTATTTTTATATATCTGTTTTGAGAATTTTTTTAGTGTAAAGGTAAAGTTTAGTTATATTATTTTGATATCTCTATTGTCGTTTTATTTTGTGGTAGATGAGTGTCGAACGACTTTGCGAATTTTTTTGTGTAAAGGTTAAATTTAATTATATTGTTTTGATGTCTCTATCATCGTATTATTTTGTTGCAGTTTACAGGTGGTAGATGAATGCCGATCGGCTTTGAGAATTTTTTTTGGTAAATGTTAGGTTTAATTAAATAAATTCTCCAAAGATGTTGAATTTAATTATTATATTCATCTTTATTGAATAAAGATGAATATTTTAACTCGATAAAGTGAGATACACGCGCGATGCGCATACACCTAAACTAATAAAATAAAAAATAAAATGAAGAGAGTAATAAAAAAGCATCCTCCCAAGTCGTATGGCCATAAATATGGAGTCATCAAAAAGGAAAGAAATACTTTTTTTATTAAAAAAATAAACTAAAAAAAAATATTAATAGAATAAGAAAAAATAACATAAATATATGCAACTTAACTCTTTATATTTACATAAATTCTCATATTTAAAAAATAATTACAAAAATTTCATCTAAGTATGCATCTTTAGAGGTATCAGGACGCTAATTATGTATCTTGACAACCAATATGGCTTGTGGTGGAGTGGTGAGACTGTTCCAACCTTAAACAGAGGTCTCGAGTTTGATTTTCTGGATAGGGAGAAAATCTTGTTGGGAGCACTACCACCTTATGGGCCATGCAAAGATGGAAAACAAAAAAAAAATGTATCTTGACAAATTTAAAATCGAAAAAAATATGTCGAAAGCTATTTATGTATTTTTACAAGGAAAAAATATATTTTCGTTGAATGAATTATGAATCTCGACAGACTCAAAATCGAAAAAAATATATGGAGAGCTAATTATGTATTTTTACAAAAGAAAAATTGTACCATCATTGGATGTATAGAGAGTTAATTATGTATCACAATAAATTTAAAATCAAAATTTTCAGTAAGTAGATCAAATATTAAAAAAAAAAATTGTAATTAAGCTCTAAAGTCGAGATTTATACTGTTTTAAAAACTAAAACGGATCGAGTAAAATAAAATAAAAAATCTTACTAAAAGATACTGGTACTGTGGTACATATCTGCTGGACTAAAATAAAGCTGTTCATTCCCAAAGTGCCAATAATTAGCGAATGCATACTATGCAGTGTATGTATTAGGGGCGCCTCCGCTGTCCAGTGTCCACCCCATTCATAACTAGTGAGTAGTCCACCATTTGTGTGCACACACCCAATACCGATTCTTGAAAATCAGAGTTTGAAAAAACATACAGAAAACAGAGAGTAGGCAGCCACAAGTATATATGGCTACCAGAACCGCCGTCATCGCTTGGTATGTAAGCCAGCTGAAAACTTTTCTCACAAAATTCATAAAAGTAAAATCTTTACTGTATATGTTTATTGAGCAGGGGCTCTGGAGAAGATGGTCAATTGGGTATTGGAAACAATGAAGAGAGAGAGTGGGTTTGTTCAATTGAAGCTTTAAATTCAGAAAATGTTTCTTCCGTTGTTGCTGGTAGTAGAAACTCTCTTGCTATTTGTGAAGATGGAAAAGTATGCTCCTGATAATAATACCCTTTTTCTTTTCTTCTGGTTATTGATTGAATTTCTTGTTCTTTTGTGTGATTTTGATTTCTGGGTGTGTTGAATGAACAGTTATTTACATGGGGTTGGAATCAGAGAGGGACCTTGGGACATCCACCTGAGACTAAAACTGAGAATATTCCTAGTCAGGTTAAAGCTCTTGCCAATGTGAAAATTGTTCAGGTAATAATTAGGATGTCAGCTTTAAGTTCTATTTGCGCAAATGAATTGCTGGAGTTTGTTGTTGTAGGTGTTATTGGATTTCTCTGATTGCAGGCGGCGATTGGTGGCTGGCATTGTTTGGCTGTAGATGATCAAGGCAAGGCTTATGCTTGGGGTATGCCTTTGCTTTCTTTCGTCTTTGTCCTTGTTACCATTTTGTCTCTAGAACAAGAAGGGTTACAAAAGTATTATTGTATTCCCAAGTTAGGATGGCTTTTTCATTTTTTTTAGCTTTGGTAGATTGTATATCCACAAAGTTAACTTCGTTGAACTTCGTTGTAATCTGCTTTAATAGCTTCTAGTTTCTTCCAATGTTCAGCAAGCTGCTTTTATACTTTGGTATTCAAATTACTGGATTCTGGTTACTTGAAGCAGTTATTTATTTTTTCAAGTTTATGACCCTTGCAGGTGGTAATGAGTACGGGCAATGTGGTGAAGAACCGGAAAGGAAAGATGACACTGGAAGGCCTATAAAGAGAGATATTGTGATCCCTAAACGTTGTGCTGCTAAGCTTTCTGTTCGTCAGGTGACACTCTCGTTATATTGATTCATTTCATATGAGGAACTGGGCGCGTGCAGCTTCTTTCCTTGTTTTGTTGGTTGATGACTCTTCAAATGATGCTGCAAATAGTTTTTTATGTTGATTTTTGTTGTGGATTCTCATAAATGGAGTTGCAGGATTTCTGCACTTTACTGAGTACATTCTGGATATTTACATGTACTCTCTAACCTCTGGTGTCTGGGTTTAAGCCTCATGTCAGCAAATTTGTTGCTAACTCTTGAACTTCTTCCTTTTTGAACATCCATTCGATAGCAATAGCTTTAAGATATAGGTTCAAGTTCATTTGCTCAATAGTTAATTCTTTTTTGTTAGGGAGAAAACTAGTTCACTTAGAGGTTTTCACCAACCAGATCCCAATACATGCAAACCTATTAACAGTTTCTTCTCTTTCAGCTGAATCTTTATCTTATGTGCAGCAATGTTGAATGTGTTGCCTTATTTTCATTAAATTCTAATTTTTTACATACAGGTAGCTGCTGGTGGTACACACTCGGTTGTTCTTACAAGGGAAGGACAAGTATGGACATGGGGTCAACCATGGCCTCCTGGTGACATGTATGATCTATTCTAATCATTGGTCTCCAGCAACCATGATACTTGCAACAAATCATTATTTTGTTTAAGAATTTCACCAGTGTTGCACTAAACTTTGCAGAAAGCAAATTTCTACTCCTGTCCGTGTACAAGGTCTTGCAAGTGTGAGGTTGATTGCAGTAGGGGCTTTTCATAACTTGGCTCTTCTTGATGACGGAGTTCTAATGGCATGGGGTAATAATGAGTATGGGCAACTTGGAACTGGGGATACCCAGCCAAGATCACAACCAATTGCCGTTCAAGGGCTATCTGGTCTCACTTTGGTTTGTAGTAGTCTGTCCTCCTTGTCATTTTGATTGTGATTCTGTTTGTAAGATGATTTGTACTTGTTCATTTTTGTCCGACTTCTACTTCTCATATTTCTCTTCATTTTCTCAAGAAGCATCTCCATCTGTTGCACATTAAGTTGTTCATCATGTTAAAGGACCAGTTGTTCAGTCCAGTTTCTTTGGATATATCTCCTTACCAACAAACTTACTGCATGAAAATCACAAGCCCTTACCAATTCTATTGATTTTAGAACGGAAATGGGCCAAAGAGTTATCACGAGCATATAAGATGTATAAATAAAAGAAGTATGTAAGATATTCCTATTTCATGTCCAGGTTGATATTACTGCTGGAGGATGGCATTCTGCAGCTTTGACAGACGAGGGAGAGGTATATCTTGTGTCTTAACGTTTTATGTTAGTTCTGCATTATATATTTTGCTTCGTCTCCTGTACTTTTGTAACAACAATCAGTATATATGTTCCTTCAATATAAAATACACCTCCGGCTGAACATTGTGCATCTGACTATATGTCATTGTTATGGTATCTGATCAAAAGATCTCCTGATCCCTTTATTTCTGGCTTGCGCAAAAGCAAAGTGAAAATACTTTCATGATTGGTGCTTTTCTCCCCCTTTTTTAAAAAAAAATCATTTTACATATACTAGAAAGATGGTTCTATGAAGTTGCATATAGTAGGCAATATGCAGTTTGTTGATTAGAATACCCCAGCTTTTCGTCTCATGCTCACAAGTGATATTTCTTGGATTGCAAAGGAGGTTGTCATTATTCTAACAATCTCCTCCACAATGTACGACACTCTCTTTGCACTTGAAAAATTGGTATTGAAGCAATGGTTTGTATGGCAGGTTCCGATGTGGAAGGCTGGTTTCAGCTTAGAGATGTGAAATGTTGTAACCTGTTTTCTTGAAAATTGTTCTGTTTTGTTAATTATTTTATCTGCCAAACGATAGAATATATAATCATAGTGCTTGGTTAGCAAATAGGTCCAATATGTGGTCAATTTGGCGAATAAGTTTGACAACTTTAGGTTTGTACTTCTCATGGCCATCATTTTTGTCAGAAAGATTGCTTATTACAGGAATTCACCTAGATCACTGTGCAGACCTGGCTACACGTTCTCCCATTCTGCTAATCTTGTGCCTTGGAAGAACCTCAATATAGACTTACAGTCTCATGATCCTCTATAGTCCACAACCTGGGTTTACCGTGTGTTAACTCTGCTTATTGTAGGTTTATGGCTGGGGAAGAGGAGAACATGGTAGACTTGGATTTGGAGATGACAAGAGTAGTAAAATGGTGCCACAAAAGGTTCAACTTTTAGCTGGGGAGAACATTGTCCAGGTGGGTTGTTCATATCCTTCATTATCAGTAGGCCTCTTTTCTGCTCATCACTATGGAAGTCACTGCCTTGTGCTTCGTGCACACTCTCTGTGTATCTGATGGAGGTGCAAAGCTATGGAATATAACTTGTCTGTCCAGGAAAAATGAAAACTGCACTCATGTTCATTATTTTTAGACTAATTTTTTCTTTTTAATAAAGTTTATTTTTAGACTGAATAAGAAGGCTGTCTTTGTTGAAATGTTATTTGACTGAATTATTGCTCCATCATCTAACTGGGCACAAATATGGCAGGAAGACGCAGAAGTTACTAGAATTAAAGGGACACTGGTTTATACAAAATTATGCGTAGTTTAAACTATTCTGTGAATATTGCGAGGAGTATTTATAGCTGTCAAACAAAGGCAAAAATAATTAGATTCATATAGTTCTTGATAAAGCATCCCAAATAGCACTAGATAAAGCATATAGCAAAGAAAAAGATTTTAATGTACAATTAAAAAGGAAAACACAATGGAGCAGCAAATGAGAAAAGCGTCCAAATTTAAAGGATGAAATAAAATAATCAAGAGAACAGTCTTAGCGGAAGTCAGACTTTGAACTGAAGAAAAAGAAGTAAAAAGACTGGATACTCTGAGAAAGAACACAGTGAATCAGGGGTAATAAAGGTGGAACAATACTCTTTTCTTCATCAAACTCAGCTATTCTTCTTCTGGAGTTTTGAGTAAGAATGTGGAATGTTTCTTCTGAGTTTGATTGTATATTTTCCATTGTCGTTGAGCTACCCAGGTGGAAAGACAGGGCAGGCAATTGCGCTTACCGTCTCTAATAGTTTTTACATCTCTGCCCATATTTCTCATCAATTTTGGGACATACTTAGTATCCATGTGGCATTCTAAAATAGGACACTTGTGACCTAACCAATGGGCACAGCCAACTGACCAACGATACACGTGCCTAAATTTTTTTAAAAATGCAGCAAAACCAAAATCTGATACCGAGATGCAAACATTGTATTATCTATCCGTGCTTGTTAGTTCATCATAGAGAGTGCAAGAAGAGTAATCTGATTGTGAATGTTCATGCTTGATTTATTCATCTCCGTTCTCTCAGAAAGTTGTTGCTTTTCTGTTTCTACATGTACCATGATATCCAAGACACAGGTTTCACTAGCTTTTAGTGCTTCTTTCTCTAATTTCTGTTTCTAATGATACAGGTTTCATGTGGGGGCACACACTCTGTTGCATTAACGCATGATGGTCGAATATTTTCTGTGAGTAGCAGACACTGTTTTTCCTTCTAATCCTTCTAGTTTGAATAACTAGGCTCATACTAAAGCTCGTCTTTTTTACTTGTTTAAAATCTGTAAGGAAAACATGCAATTTTCTTGTCCAAAACTCTCTAGCAAATTTGTTATAGCAACACAGATTTGAATAACATTCTTGTGGTCGATCCGTCATCCCTCTTTAAGCTTTTGGAAAAGGTTGAAATGTGAGTATGTTTAACAACAGTTGAAGCACGTATATTTCCGCAATCTGTAGACAACACCTCATATTTCAATTTTGACACATCCATTTCCCAAGGGAGAGACATATCAGAAAATGATTATGGTTCTGTATTGCTATGTTCTTGTACTTTAAGATAAAATAACAACTGATTGGCTATTTGTCATGTGGCAGTTTGGGCGGGGAGACCATGGACGATTAGGATATGGTAGAAAGGTGACAACTGGTCATCCATCGGAAGTTCCAGTAAATATTCCGCCTCCAAGTGATGTCAGCAGTGCTGAAGGAGGACGTTGGTGCGCTAAACTCGTTGCTTGTGGTGGCCGCCATACTATGGCGAGTGTAGAGTGGCTGACATTTGAGTCTGAGTAGTCGCTTTAGAAGTGTCAAGTTTTAAGTCTGAAGTCAGGTAGGCATCTGCTTCAGTGTTACTGTTGTATGAGGTGGTTTGGTTGTACTTGTATTATTATTGAACTCTCTATATGCAACTGAGGTGGACAGTCCAGAATTTTTCTCTTTCTGGCTGGGTTGGTGATTAATGGTCCCCTTCTGGGAACTTACTGCTGTGTGCTTCTGTTAATCTACTGGTATTATGTTGTGAATAGGCTACTTCTGCCTTCTTCTTGCTGCGTAAATCCAGATATTGGAATGCCAGTACCATTAGCGCCATTCTTTTGGCCTCCGCTACACATTACACTTCTGAAAAATTGGTTTGTGAACTCAGCATGTTGTTCTTCTCTAGTAGACCTTGCATTTCAATGCAGGAATTATAACCCTTTCATCTAGTGTTCTAAATTCCCCTACAGCTATCCTGACTGCCCGAGTGTATAAAAAAGAGAGTGAAATATAAGTGATTAAACCACTCCATTGAAGCAAAAAAACTTGAAATGCAAGCATATGTTACTTCTATTATTGGGCATACAAAGTACAAGTTTCCCTGAGCTAATTGAATATACGATGTGCAAGTTTGTGTCTAATCCGCATAATAACATTCCAAACAGTTCATCCAGAGACCGGATTAACGGTGGTTCTGCACACGTAACTTATATGGACTGATGGTGTAAACAATATTGGCATTTTAATCATCGAGGGAGCAATTCCTAAGCTGGACCAAGGAAGCTGACTTGAGCAAGCTAGTGCTGAGGCCCATAGGAACCATAAACAGGGCCGTAGCTGCTGCGACAGATCCCAGCGTGCAACAACAGTATATAGAGTAACTGACTCACCATAGCTATAGTGATCAACGCTTCCAAAGTTTGCTGTCCATTATACAAAAGTAGAAGAAATGAATTCTATAACAGTAGTAAATTCTGTAGCTAAATATGAAACGGCAGTAGTCGGAATCATGTAGACAATTACCAGGCGTTTTCCTCTGTGACCTCCCATTATTATCTGCTTGCAAACAAGACTGCATCATCATCATCATCATCAGTTCATCAAACACATTCGTCAGCGAGTTAGTCCTCTAATTATGGTACTTATAGGCAAAGTATTTGTCTAAGCTACCGTATTATCAGGTCACCTGTTCTTATTCCAACGCTATTACAAATTCTACGCTAAAGTTAAAACTCTATTTTAAAGATTGCATATCATATACTTTGAGTTAGATTTCTCATATGGTAACTCAAATAATAGTTATTGTCGACTAATAGCTGTGAATGTACGAGAAATGAGGCTCATATAATTTGGAACAAATTGAGTTTGCCTATGAAGAGAGAGTGGAAGTAGTAATAGGAGTAGTTATTAATACCCAAAAGCAAGAGCAGTAATAGCCCAAGAGATGATAGCAGAAGAAGCAGCAGTAGCCAAACTTTGACTAGTCCATTTGTGGAGATGAACAAACCCAGGTAGCATAGAGGAAGCACCTATTACACCAGCAATCAATGCAAACATCAACAAAAAACTTGTCGATGGGTTCCCACCTAAATCTGTAATTAACACATTGAACAATACAACTCAAAAAACACATGTTATTTTAGGAAGAAGCAATTCAAAGAGGTGAGGTGACATACGAGGATGATTTTGTTCGCCATCAATGTATTTGTCAAGTGACCAGCCAGCAAGTCCTAGTACAATTAAATAAACTACTAAGTTTATGACCAAGAATGGTCCCATAAGACTTCTCCCACCTCTTCCCACCGCCATTATTTCATGATTTAACTTAATGTCTGCTGAGAATCAGAGTTGCATCAATTTTGCTTGCTTGCTTGCTACTACTAGTATTATAAGACTTGGTTGGTTTTTTCCTGAAAATAGGAGTTCAATATTTTGGTTTGTTGGATATACGTGGTGTCTTCAAGAGGACTACGTTGCTACCCTTTACAGGTGTCGACAAGTTTTGATAACTAACAATAACGCTGCTGGGCTTGCATCTGTGAATTAAGCCCACTCCACTCTCTTTCCAAGCCCATGGGCCTTCTTGATAGAAAAAGGTTTTGAATTAGTCAGGCAGTTAGAAATTGGTAAAATCAGGAAAAATGATCCTTTCCTCTATTGATCAATCTTTTATGTCAACTTTTATCGTGCTCGAAGTATACTATTTTATCTAATTAACAACTTCTGCAACATCCAATACTAGGTCACTTGTAACCTTGTACTTCTTTGTTATAATACAATTGTTTAGAACCAACCAAATCTGGACAGACGATATAGTTTAACATCATGATGAAATTGTACACGAAAATCTTGTAAAGCTCATTTATTCAAAAACTATATACAGAACACTTTATTACAACGTATTGTTTTTTTTTTCTTCTTCTAAGTACCCTGCTTCCCGTGCGCAGCGAAGTGGAAGTAAAGGGCTCATCCGTGTGGAAAATTACACCGTATATAAAAGGTTCAAATTATTTTTTTATGTATATATAGTACATGTTGAATCCCCATGGCTTCTCCGTTGGTTTACATCTTCATTAAACCCTCTTAGTGAAAATCCTAGCTCCGTCACTGCCTGTTTCAGCTTATATAGAACTTATCTCCAGCTCCAGCTATTGAGTTGAGAGGAGGTTCTATTACCAAAAGCAAAGAAGCAAGCAGCAGAATAAAGAGAGAGAAGTAAAAAAGAGATTTACAAGGATCTGAATATTTTTTAGCCATTGAGATTCCTTCTTTTTGATCACTTTCTGAAGATGCAACACTTTCTACTTGAGGAGTTGGACATATAAGATAGCCATATGCTATTCCCATCAATGCTGTTCCAAAATGTGCCCTGCAAACATCGAAACTATTGTCAACTGTACCACATAAATTGGGATGAAGGGAGGTGGTAAGTACTAACCAGTCATCTATAGGCCCAAAGTTGCTTAGGACACAGATGAAAGTAGTTGCTATTATCGCCTTTTCGATCATGCTTTTAGGAGCTTCTTTTCCTAGCATGTCTTTGTGCTGGACTTGATAAATGAGCCAAGCTCCTATTATTGCAAAACCAGGTCCCTAAAATGTGATACTGTTAGTCAAATAACTTTATGTATCATAAGAGTTCCAAACCAGTAGCTTAATACATAGCTGATCCAGGAAAAAAAGAGAAATATGCGCAGTTGATAAATTTATAGACCTTCAACATCAACATACCCAGTGTATTCCCACATAGTGGGGTCTGGGGAGGGTAGAGTATACGCAGACCATACCACTACCTCCGAAGAAGCAGAGAGACTGTTTCCGATAGACCCCCGGCTTAGGACCGATAACAGTATAGCAAATCACAAAACATAAATGCATATAGACTAGTACAATATGCAAAATAAACTGACACCGGTATCCACAAGGTAATACAACAGCCACCAGATACTACTAAAAAACTATCTAACCGAAAACATAGACATCACTCAACACCCATGAACAAGAAACTCCAAACACAAATAAAGAAACACTCCCACTCCCTAACACTCTACCCTAATCAGCATCCTCCACCCCTTTCTATCAAGGGTCATGTCATCTGTCAGCTGTAACTGCTCCATATCATGCCTAATCACCTCCCTCCAATATTTCTTCAGCCTACCTCTATCCCGCCTAAAACCATCCATAGCCAGTGACCTCACACCTCCTCACTAGAGCATCAGAACCCCTCCTCATCACGTGCCCGAACCAACGTAACCGCACTTCTCGCATCTTGTCCTCCACCGAAGCCACCCCCACCTTCTCCCAAATAATCTCATTCCTCATTCTATCTTTCCTGGTATGGCCACACATCCATCGCAACATCCTCATCTCCGCCACCTTCAATTTCTGGATGTGGGAGTTCTTAACTGACCAACACTCCGCTCCATACAAAATAGCTGGTCGGACTGCCATACTGTAGAACTTACCTTTAAGCTTCGGGGTACCTTCTTATCACATAAAACTCTCAAAGCGAGCCTCCATTTCAACCACTCTGTCCCAATACGATGCGTGACATCTTCGTCAATCTCGCCATTGCCTTGAATCATAGATTCCAGATACTTGAAACTCTCCCTCCTCTGAATGGCCTGAGAGTCCAGCTTCACAACCACATCAGCCTCCTGCGACATATCACTAAACTTATACTCTAAGTACTCCGTCTTGGTCCTGCTCAATCGAAATCCTTTAGACTCAGGGTCTGTCTCCAAATCTCCAACTTATCATTAACTCCTCCCCGAGTTTCGTCGATCAATACCACATCATCAGCAAATAACATACACCAAGGAACCTCCCCATGAATATGCCACGTCAACACATCCATCTCCAAGACAAATAAAAAAGGGCTAAGAGTCGATCCCTGGTGTAAACCTATCAAAACTAAAAAGTACTCTAAATCACCTCCTACCGTCCTCATACGAGATTTTGCACCATAATACATATCCTGAATCGCCTAGTGTACGCCACGGGCACCCCTCTAACCTCCAAGCACCTCCACAAAATCTCCTTGGAAACTCTATCATAACCCTTCTCAAGATCAATAAATACCATGTGCAAGTCCTTCTTCCTCTCCCGAAACTGCTCCATTAATCTCCTCACAAGGTGAATGGCCTCCCTAGTCGAGCGACCTGGCATGAAACCGAACTGATTCTCAGAGATAGTCACGATCCTTCTCAGCCTCAACTCTACCACCCTTTCCCAAACCTTCATAGTATGACTCAACAACTAAATATCTCTATAATTATTGCAACCCTGGATGTCTCCTTTGTTCTTAAACAAAGGAATCACCGTACTCCACCTCCACGTTTCAGGCATCTTCGCCACCCTAAAAATGATGTTAAACAACCTTGTCAACCACTCTAAACCTGCCCCTCTAGTGCTCTTCCAAAAATCCACTAGAATCTCGTCTAGCCCTGTCCCCCTACCCCAACGCATCCTGCGAATAGCCCTTAGCCTCCTCCACCTTGAAACGCCTACAATAACCATAATCGCGACACTTCTCAGAATTCTCCAAGTCCCCCAACACAAAACCTTTGTCCCCCTCGTTGTTCAAAAGTTTATGAAAATAGGACTGCCACCTCTTCATAATGAGGGCATTCTCAACCAACACTGTACCATCTTCTCCTTTGATGCATTTCACTTGGTCAAGGTCACGAGTCCTCCGCTCCCTGGCCTTGGCAAGCCTATACAACTTCTTATCCCCGCCTTTCTCCTCTAAAGCTGCATACAAGCTCTCAAAAGTTGTTGTCTTAGCTGCCGTAACCGTTAACTTAGCCTCTCTCCTAGCTGCCTTATACTCCTCCTTATTCGTCTGTCTCTCCTCATCATCCTTGCTCTCAACCAACTTAGTTGTGACAAAACAGATAATAGGTGCTTCCCATAATCGTTCATCTAGGTACATGAAACAAGCTTTCATTATATAGAGATTTCTTTGGGGTACCATAGAGGTGATAAACTTATAGACCTTATAATATATGAATAGATATCTACATGTTTCGACTCCATTTTTCTGAAACTTCTGATGATGACAAGATCATTTAAGGCCAAATAAGCTGAACTGGGAAAAGAAATTATGTAATGGCAATGGAACTTACAGTTCCTCCAACAGTTGGCTCCGCAGTGTGAAGATAGCTGATGAGGTTACCAGAAATTCCTCCAAGAAGATATATCAGGAAAAATGCAAATGAACCATATGCTTTACATACTTGAGGCCCAAAATTTAGAAGCACCCAACAACCAAGGGCTATGTGAAGGACTCCTGAGTGCTGCAACATAGCAAATCAACAATCAATGTAAATGGATTTAACTTATATCCAATTACATTCATATTATCAGCGTAATTTAACAAGCTATTGAGTATTACTTGTCATATCAGTAGTTATCTCTAAATACCTTTTAGATGACTTGATATTGTAAAAAGCGTTTATACTAACAGTATATAGAAGTTAAAACTCTTATTAGCTAACCTATCCGTTCTGTTCTTAACGAGAAATTAAGCTTATCTTTCCCTTATAATAGTTGCTCCCTATGCAGTTTTACTTCTGTATATCTTGAATAACTCTAGTGCGCTCGAGGTTCATCAGCAAATGCTGATTGTGTAACAAAAGTTAGTCCAAAGAAAGCAAAACTCAATTTTCTGTGTGGTTGCTGGTACCTTTACATCTAGCAATCATAAAAAACTTAATTATATACCACGCTATAATCTTATCGTTCTACACAATTCTAGGGAAATTAATTATGTAAGGACGAACCAATTTTCAATCTTGTACCAGAAACATCGGTGTCAGAAGCCTCCACCATTCACCAAGTAGGATCAAATGATTTATCTTCGCACCATATACCATTGGAAGTGAAAATATCCCTATTTCAGAGTTGCTGACTGGACTAGCTGTCTCGAAGAGGAATACAGCAATATTAATAGAAGCCAGTATGCCTCTGCAACATAGGCAAAAATCATTAGAAATATGCATTAGTAAAGTAGCAGTTGCAAAATTGGATGGGAGGTTGATGTCTTACATCAAGTAAAAACTAGATGATTCTTCGTTCGAACCCTCTACATCCTTAGCTTTTAACCTCATGTACTGTTTTAGTTTCTTAGCTCTGCCACCTCTATTGATTATTTTCGTGGGAAAATATGATTCTTCTTCAATTGTATTGTCATCAGAAGCTGAACAGGTATGGAATTTTGGATCTGCACCAGAATTAAGTTTAAAAAACAATCAACTTGAAGGTTACAAGATCATATCAAGGTAAGTGATATAAAGTTGGTCCATCAACTAGCAGTTCTTGCATTCATACCTCCATTACCTTTTCCACGAAAGTATTCCAAAGATCGAAGTACCTTCTCTGCTTTAAGCCGATGATATTTATCTGTTACTTTTTCCATCTCAGTCGAAGATGATGCTCCCCTTCTATCATGAAGCTTTCGGAAATAAGAATCTAAGGCTCTCAGTTGCTTCTCCTGACTACTCAATGCAGATTTCACTGTCCAGAATATTTCTCTCTGAGAACTACGCCAAGGCAAAAGTCTGTTATTCTCCGTGCGTACATGACTTAATCTAGTCACAACCTGCGGTGAAATGCATCCCTTGTAATGAACACTTCCTAGTAATGCTGTAGTGCAGGCCATTGTGCTTTATTCAACAAGATACTGGTGCCGTTAGGTACTTCATGGTCATTCTTGCTAGTGATATTAGAAAATGTCACTTCTCTGGTGCAAGTGATAGAATTTTAGACGTGCAGATAAAACTTCTGCAGCCAGAAGAAGAGTTGTGTCAGATCAAATACACTTTCATTTTATATAACAAACACAGACACCTTTTCCTCTGGATCCGCATTTCATTTGCAGGCATCTGAGGAAATTCGAAGCACTTAGAAAACCCTATTGTAAATAACACCCTGTAATCTTTGAATTACAAGTAAAGGCAACTGAGTCTATCGCATGCATATTCCTAAAGATTTAACTTACATGCACTGATAGTGTAAGGAATTTTTACGCTGTATGTAGTAGAGTGCCTTACTTAGACCTGTTGTCCCATGAACGAGTAACTCATATGGGAATTAGTCATGATTCAGAGGATATGTAGGAGCAACTGTTTGCTATATGCTTAGGGGGTCGTTTGATAGAGTATATTAAGAATAATGCAAAATTTGGGGTACTAGTAATGTTTGGGTATGCTTGCATTAGTTTAGTTATACTTTTATTTTTCTGTATTTGGTTTGATGTATTAAAAATAACATAAATTGCATAATTTCAAAGAAAATACTCTTTTACAAAAATACCCTTCATATATATGGTGGAAAGGACATGAAATTTTTTTTAAGAGATAATTGTATCTTTAATCATGCTAATACATATATTAGAATGAATAGTAATACGCACCCCAATACACAATAGATATAGAGTATATAACTAATGCAAACATTAATTATAAATAGGCTTAAAAAATGTAGCAAACAAATGGATGCATTATTGTTTTTAACACACTCCACCAAACCACCCCAGATTCTAATCCTTATTTTGCTGACAAGAGTCCATCTCAAGATTCAGCTCAATTACCAAAGTACATACTATCACATTAGTAAACCTGGATATTAACAGCAAAGATTATCATTAAACCCCGCAAAGCCACCCCCCTCATCTCTACATAAAAGTTCCCTGCTACAGACTTCTTAATTAAAAAAAAAAAAAGGCAATCCGATGTACTAAAGCTTCTGCTATGCGACAGATTTTACAATAAATAAATATAGGATCATGGATGTGTGTGCGAGAGTGTATAATTAAACAAGAGTTATATAACGTATGACCTTTAATTTATAGAAGAACTAGGAGTGATATTCCATGATAGTTGGCGAGATGTTCATAAACAAGAGAACCACTAAGTAGCAGAAGCTGGTCAGTTCCATTTAATGCTTGGGATTATTTAGAAGATAAACAGCCTCTAAATTAAATATCCTTAGATTATGGAGGAGGTACAGATTAAAGAATCAGAAAGATCCACATGAAATTATACCTTATCTCAATTGTCCCACTTAAACTTTGGCAAGTGTAGTGAAACTACTCTCATATCCACTACTTGGGCTTTGGGTAGGTCCCACTAAATCTAGTTCACTAAACCAGGATTATATATGTTGGTGACCATAGAAAGTGAAGTCATTATCTTTAATATACATTAGAGAAAAGAGAAGAATTTATAGAGCATAAATAGAAAATTACTTTTATTCTAGCTTAAAAAATTGGAAGGAAAGCAAGTCCTCCAGAGTACTGTTCATATTTATTTTCTAGTTAAGAACATAGTGAAAAACATATTATGCTACAAGGAAAAGAACATAAGTACATTACTGTAACACCCCGTATTTTTCGGGCTAGAAATAAAACAGTCATTCCTACGTGCGTAAGCTCAAATTCCATGGTTTATATTTATATTCATGTGTCACGATCCTTCTCCTAGTGTATAAAGTGATTATGAGGTGAAAAGTGTTCATAAAGATCACTTGGAGCAAAGTTGAGCTAAGAGTCATTCATTCATCCAAAGTTTGACATTTGATTCTGCAAGGGTCTACTTTAAACGTGTATAACTTTTGATACACATAGAATTTTGCAGCTAAAGACCCACCAAATTGTAGATAATTGAATTAGCTTTCCAACGATACCAATTTCGCCTAAAACCGATAACCGAGCGAAAAGGTATGGCATTTTCCGTGTGAGGCAGTAAGCCGATGCGATCTTGACGCATCGCATCGACTGCGCCCCGACACAAAACCTAACGCGAATTTAAAGTTGTTTTACGCATTATTTCAGTTCCTAATTAGTCTAGGGGCATTTTGGTCACTTTCCCTCACCCAAAATCCATCTATAACATAGGATTTCAACCCCCAAAAGCCAAAATTTCCTATTATTCACTCTTCCTCTCAAAATCAAAACCCTAACTCATCCCCAAAGATCAAGAACTCATCCCTAAGATCAAGAATTCCAACAAACGGACCAAGATCAAGGTTCCATCTTTCAAATCTTATAATGTAAGGTACGTGGGATTTTCCTAAAACTACATGGGCATAAAGAAATTGTTTCAACAATATTTAAACATTGTGAAATCATGAATTCTTGAAGGGGTATTAGAATTTGTACTACAATGTTGCTTTATGGATTCTTTAATGACATTATTGTTTTGGTCTTGAGGCCTTTCCCCCAAACTTTATTTATAACCATGTATAAGTATATATATGTATGTGTTTGATGAATTTGAATGATGAATTGAGAGCATGATCTATTAGAAATTCCTCTCTTGTTTACAAGTTTCTTGTTTTTGTAAGATATGATTTATTCGAAATGCATTGTTGGGAGCATGATATAAATGTTTTGATGTTGTTTATGACTTGATCATGGTTTTGAATTGAAGAGAGAGTACTCTTACATGATTGAATGGTGTTGAAAATATATATATAACGAAAGAACTACATGATTTTGCCAAAGATGCATGACCACCACATGTTTGTTGAAATGTTGAAAAGAGATATCCTTTGCATAATTTTATGAATGTTTTGAAGTATGAGTTTTCGTAAATTGTTGGAAGTATGGTAGTCCAAACTTTATGTTTTGAAAGAAGAGAATGTGATATGATATTTTATGGCTCAGAAACATGAATTGCAAGTCTTGGTGTGACGACACCAAAATAGATAATGCCATAACAGACTCAGAATAAAATAGAAATCAGATTTCACTCAGATTTGCAGATTTTGAAATTTAGAAAGTTACATGTTAAGAAAAGGTTAAAAATGGGCTTAAAAAGAGTTAGATGGTTATCCGAAGAAAGTACGAGTTGAAAGACTCAATGCTAGAAACCGTGATTTGCCGACACAGGGTTATGGTACCATGTTGTGTGGTCTTGTGTACCTTGATTTATGTCGTCCCACTTTGGAACTATAGTTAGGAGTCATGCTTTTTGGTCTTGTACTCTACCATGACATGTTGATTTGATTAGGGAATCATTGCACCATGCTGTGTGGTCTTGCGTGTCTCCTCATACTGATACTCCAATCCTTGTGGCAAATTTGGATTGGAGTCTTGGCCGCCGAGTCAAGGGCAGATTCCATATAGCCCGTAGAATTACAGATTGTAGGGTGTACCATCTAGCTCATAAGTAAGATAAAGAGTGAGTCATGGATTTCATATTATTGTTCAAAGTCTTTTAAATATAACCATGTGTTTTTTTCATATATCATATATAAATTGATTTCAAACTGCTCTCACTTATGTTGTATAAAAGTGCATTATTTTGGATTGCTCTGCGTACCAGTACATTTGTATTGACCCCCTATATTTCAGGGTCTGAGGTTCAGTCTAGAGGTCCTGCTAAGCCGTAGAGTTATTCAGACAGAAGTGAAGTGTGCAATTGGTGAGCATTCTTTATTCCAGAAGGTCAATTTCTTTTTAGTCATTTGTTATTTATTTTGGTTTAGGTCCACTGGGGGCCTTGTCCCAGTTTCAGACAGTTCTGTTAATTTTCATATGTATTAGAGATTTCGCAGATAGAAACAGATGGCTCAATGTTGATGGATTTTCTTCAGTATTGATATGCTTAACTTAGAACCTGACCATGATTCTATATTGCTTCGTATTTCCGCAATTTCGTTTGCATATGAATGGTGTATGTGATTGCAAGTTAGAAGGGCTCTCTGGCCTTCACGGTTTGGGATGCCCGTCACGGCCACGACCTCGATTCGGATCGTGAAAAACTCGGTATCAGATCACGGTTCATGGTCCCAAAGTATCTGCGAAATCGCATCGGGTAGAGTCTTGTTTATGGGTGTGTAGCGCGCCACACCTATAAGCAAGAGGCTACAAGGCGTTTAAGAATGTTTTACTTTTCTTTATGTTCTATTTCGTGCTATGGAGTCAGAATGTTCCTCTTTCATACTCTAGTTCGTGCTATAGCATCATCCATAAGAAAGTTATACAAATGCTTTCCTTACTCCAATTTCATGGGCCATGCCTCATTGTCGAGGCGATACAAGTCTAAGTGTCTAGCTCCCCCAACGGTGTGGTTCTCTCTGATTGAGTTGTCCATAAAGTTATGAATTTTCACAAGAACTTGAAAGAAGTCCATGAGTGCTTTAAAGTGTGTTGATTTAAGCATATACCCCTATCTGTATCAGTTGTGCGGTTGAGCCTGAGGTATGGAGTATATTCAGTCTCCTTTAATAAAATTCTTGTTGGGGATGTGACGTATAAGGGTAATGATGTGTAGTAGAATGCTGGAATTGTATTTTCACACGAGTAGTAGTATATGTTGAAGTGTCATAACCTATTGGTAGTGAGTTGGTCCAGAAGTTAGTAACATGAAGTCACAAGATTAGGTGGTATTTGCGTAAATAAATAGTTTAGTTGTATAATCGTAGATTGAAGAGTGGGTTGCCATTGTATAGTGATAAACTAATGTGGTAGCAATATTTGTACATTGTATGATAGTCTGTGAAGGAAGTGGTTGGCTATGATTATTATCTATTCGAAATAGGGAAGGACCTCAGAATGGATAGTCATGGTGATTGTAGAAATCATTGGTAAGTGGTGAATGAAGAGGGGTAGGTTAGTAAGTTGTAGGTAGAGGTTCATTAGTGTTTGTTGAATTTTGAAGATCATTGTGATGTATGATTAGGTAAGTAAGTATGATGTGAGGAATTAGAATATGTTGATAAGATTGGAATGGGTTATATTATAAGATTAAGATCGACTAATCCTATCACGTGACTTTACCCCTTCGATGGTCTTTTTCTTTAAGTAGTAGTAGTAAGCTAGTACTTCATATGAAAAGGTACGTAGTGGATTTTGAATTGTAATAGCGAGGTTATGGCAGGGTTGTGATTGTAGGTAGTAGCTAAGTGAAGTGAAGTATTTGGGTTGATTTCCCAATTTGATGGACTAGTATAGTATGTGGCATGCTTTACCAGTGGTATATAATTAAGGATAGACAACAGGCTTGAACTCAAGATGTGGAGTGTAGTGGTGAAAATAGTAGCTCGAGACTGATGATGCATGTTTTATGGGAATTAATTAGTAGGCTTGATGTGATGTGTGGAATGGCCTAGGTTGGCAATTTGTGAAAAAGTGAGTGGATAAATGGTGATATATATACTTGAGGACTAACATTAAAAATGATGAATTGTGGTTGAGTCATTAAGATTATAAGAGCGATATTCATATAAGAATAAGTTGAACCCAAGATAACGTGTTGTTAGATAAGGTTGTATGGTATAAGTGTCATGTGTACCCAGCTTGTATTTTTTAATGTTTTAGTATGGAGAAGTCTGGGGAGTTGTTGTATAGTGTTCATTAAAATTGAATTCAGGAAGTGTAGGTAGGCAATATGTGTCTTTGGTATTGTTTTACAAATTTTGTTAAGTTGTAGGTTATGTGATTAGAGGTGTAATGATAATATTCTAAGGAATTGAAGATGGAGTGCTAAGTGTTTAGAAGCATGGGTGTCTATACCCATGAAAATATTAGTCGTAAGTTGATGACTTTGGGAGTTAGAAGATATTATGATTAGTGTCCCTGAAAGGGGATGTCCTAGAAATGATTTAGTGTCTTTGTATTAGAGATTAATGAGAGGAGTTGTGTTCATTGTATACACTGATACCCTTTTTGTGATAAGGAGTGTGAATGCGTAAGCACATGAGAGTGGGAGTTGTAGAGTGATGGCTATAGAGGCTAGCGAAAGCTAAGGGTAGCATTTACGGAAAGCGAGGCCTTCGGAGTATAGATCATCAGGGAGAGTTTAGAGTTTAAGTATGTGGTGATGTCTCTTTTATGTTGAGATTTGTGGCTATATACTTGATAAGGGGATATGTCCGTAGGTATAGAATTGTGACTTTGATCTAAGAGGGAGATGGGGAATTAAGTGAGCTCCCGAATGTTCTCAGTGTGGCAAGTTGCAGGGAGGAGTCATGATAAATCTATTCCTACTCAAGTATAATCCTCCTACTTTTATTTCAGAGATTATTCTGCTAATGTCCTACGTCATGTGTTCAAGTCATGCCTATGCCTATGGTTCGAGTC
Organism: Capsicum pubescens; assembly: GCA_030864215.1. NCBI lineage: Eukaryota > Viridiplantae > Streptophyta > Magnoliopsida > Solanales > Solanaceae > Capsicum > Capsicum pubescens. The sequence goes on along the minus strand of CM061539.1, from coordinate 188,643,034 downwards.
CTCTATAGACTTATGTTTATGATCTGACCTCCAAACTAGAAGCAATTATGTCTCTCGGTATTCCAATCTTTCATGTATTCAAGTCATATGTTGTGTTGTCCGTGATCCATAAAAATCTATGCCTCTCAACATGCTTGGTTCTAAGGAAATATGTTTCCTTATGTCACCGATTCATTCTATATTGGGTTTAGCCAAAGTGATAAAGTTTATGCAAACTCATGGAAAATCTCAGTTCCTTAAATGAGGAGCAATCGCTTCAAACAGAAATCTTTGTTTTAGTTGTAATGTAACACCCCGTAGCATTCTTGACTCAATACCACTCCTGAATGCATATATAGAGAGTTGACAACCTGAATTTTTTTTCTAATTGTTAAAATACTTAGTCATATTTATGAGCTCTTAACTTTCATGATTTTCAAATTGATCCTCCCGACCCCGAAACGTAGATTTTTTAGTTGATTCATTATCAGGGGTGTAAAAGGGGTGTCTCAGGAAAGTTTCAGATTTTTCAGACGACGTTTGAGGCATGTTTGGATTATCAAAATAGTGGGTCAACACGATGTTGACGCGTCGCGCCATGAATCACGTCGGTAGGGACCGATGCGGCGCGACGCTTAACGCGTCGGGTGCCCAATTCGTCTTACTGATTTCCGATTCCAGGAGGGTAATTCAGTCTTTTTCCCTCATTTTATCTTGATATGTGCACCAATGCTTTCTCACTGTGCTCTGTCCTAAGAATTCATATTGTATTGTGTTTCTTCCGAATGACTCTCTACTTATGATCTAAACACTTGATAAATGGAGCACTTTGAGTCTATTTTATCGTATCTTTAGTTCATGTCCCACCTTAATGTAGGTCAACAGGTATGGGTTATAATTGAGTAATGTTTCTTCCATTCATGACACTTATTCTCGGGTTCCTCAATGACCCTCAGTATGTTAGTATGATAATGGTTGTGAAAGAGTAGAGGTGTGTTAGGCGGGGGAATAGATGTCGTTGTAGGTGAAAATTTCGATGTGATTTCTTGAGCTAAGGTTAAAAGAGAAGAGGGAAGAAGGAGACGAACTCCCGTTATGTGAAATAGTTAGGAGGGAAGTGTGTGAAGAAAAAAAATTTATGTCTTACAATGTTTTGATCATGTGCCATAAAACATACGCCAAGATCATGTCGATGTCAAGTCTCATTATCCCATGTTTCATGCTTTCACATTTCACTAGGGGTCATCATGAAGCTCATTTGATGCCTTTACATATTTTGTTAAGGAAACATGTTCAACGCGAGGTTTCGTTCTTTATTCTACACTTTTAGAGCCTCAACAAGTCCCTACCCATCATTCGGGGACGAATGATCCCAAGGGGGAGATAATGTAACACCCCATATTTTTTGGGCTAGAAATCAAACCGTTGTTCCTATGTGCGTAAGCTCAAATTCCATGGTTTATATTTATATTCATATGTCACGATCCTTCTCCTAGTGTATAAAGTGATTATGAGGTGAAAAGTGTTCATAAAGATCACTTGTAGCAAAGTTGAGGTAAGAGTCACTCATTTATCCAAAGTAAGCCTGTCAAACGGGCCGGATTGACCCGACCCATTTAATGAAACCGGCCCGGTAAGCCCAAGGGCTTTAGGGTACCGGGCCATTTTTTTTTTATTTTGGGCCCGGTTAACCCGGCTCGGACCCAACCCGTTTGGGGCCCGCCGGTTAACCGGCCCAACCTGACCCAGTTTTTTTTTTTTTTCTTTTTTGCAAAAAAAAAATAAAAAAAATTGGGTCAATCTAGCCGTTGGCCCAACGGCTATATAGCCGTTTTTGGGTCCAAACGGCTAGTTTGGGCCCATTAATTAAAAAAAAAAATTACTTTTAAAATTATTTTTTAATCCCAAAATTTTTTCTATAAATACCCTACACCTTCAAATCATTTTTCACACAATTTTTAATTCTCTCAAATCTCATTCTCTCTCAAATCTCAATTCTCAATTCTCAATTCTCAAATATTCTATAAATTTAATTTCCTAAAGTGCTCACTTTAATTTTTTAAATTTTGCGATTACAAAGTACGAGTAGAAGTTTCTAAAGTCGCAACCTTCGGATACTTTTAAAATTTGGTATTGTCGTTCCATCTCTTACGTTTAATTTTTATTTAGTGTATTAATTGTTGAATATTTAATTTTATTATATTTGTGTATTTTGAGTTTTTTTAGTTTAATTTATATTATGGATAAATTAAGAAACCTCGCTACTAAAGGTGTTAAAATTTTTTATCCCGGAAGCGGTAGTGGTAGTAAAAAGCGAATTACTAGCGGTAGAGGTAGTTCAAGTAGTAGATATACCCGTGTGCCTCCGACACCGCTTAGTCAACCTTTTGAGGAAGAAATAGGTGTACCTTTAGGTGTAGGTGCTCACGATATGAATTATGTAGAAGCTCAGGAAAATTACGGTATAGAAGAAGAAAATGAAGTAGATGCGGTTAATTTAGACGAAGATGATGAAAATATTGGTAAAACACCCGCAGTAAGAAATGGTAACGTTAGTTCTAAATCGGTTAATCTCTCTTCCCGTCCTCCCCGTGCCCCAAGAGCTCGTAAAACAACTAGTATTGCATGACAATTTTTTGAACGTATATCAGATATTGAGGTACAATGCAATATTTGTCAATAAATATATAAGCATAAAAACGGAGGCAAGTAAGGGGGTACGGGTACGTTAATGAGACATATAGGTGATGCTCACGAAAGAGAGTTAAATATTACACGAGGTGGTGGGGATGTTGGTGGACCAACGCAAACTAGAATGGACATAGCAACCGGTCAGGTAACGAAGAAGTATAATAAATTGAGGGACCGGGAAGAAATAGCTAAAATGGTAGTTGTGGGTTGTTTGCCTTTTAGTTTTCCTTCTTCTGATGCCTTTATTCATTATATTCAAACAATTTATAATCCTATGTTTAATGGTGTTTCTAGAAGTACTTGTCGATATGATATTTTTTTACTTCATTCACAATATTGTTTTTATTTATCAACATTGTTAAAAAATATTCAATGTAGATTATCCCTAACTTCTGATCCTGGTCGTGCTGTAAATAAAAATGATTATTTAACCGTTACTTGTCACTGGATGGATAGTAATTTTGTGATGCAAAAACGTATTCTTGCTTTTTTATATGATGAAGATCGTAAACATACTGGAGATTTTATTGTTGATTCTATTGTTAAAGTTGCCGGATTTTATGGTATCGAAAATAAAATCTTATGTATTGCTTTTGATAATGCTTTTAACAACAAGACTGCTATAAAAAAAATTAAAATCTAAGTTATCTCCGCCGTTGCCTAAAATTTTTCATCTAAATGTGCATATCATATATATAATTTAATTGCAAAAGATGGTCTTGAGTTTTTTGACTTTTATATTGAAAAAATCCGTCTCGTTGTTGGTTTTATTCAAGGAAATAATCGAAGAAAAAGAATTAGAGAATTTAAAGTTAAATGTCAAGTAAATGGACTTGCACCGATATTAATGCCTGAGGAAATTGATATTAGATGAAATTCTACGTATGATTTTTGAAAAACTTGTTATAAATATAGAGTTCCTATTACACTAGTTTTTAACCAACATTGCGGTTCATTTGTTGATTCTGCTGATTGCATGCTACATGATTTTGATTGTGTTGTAATTAATGATCTTGTTAAGTTTTTAGAAAAATTTTATGTAGCTACGGTTGAATTTTCCAGTGCTTATTATCCTATTGTTTGTAACATTTTGGCATATATAGCCGATATTTCTAGTTTGCTCAAAGAATATAAAAATAAAAAAGGTTATAAAGAAGTTGTTGGTGCCATGTTTACTAAATTTAAAAAATATTTTTTCCGATTCCCCCTATTTACTTGGTTGGTGTTATGCTAAATCCGTGCATGAAATATAATACTATGTGCCACTTTAGTACTATTATTTATGCTAACTTAGAAATAAATACTAACAATGATTCTGAACAAGTACAACCTGATTTGTGGACGGCTATGGGTGATGCGAATGAATACATAGAAAAATTATATAATCACTATACTAATTTATTTGATTTAGCCGTACCTACAAATATCACTCCAACTGTCGCTCCTCATCCTCCCGAAGAGCCATCATCTTCTAAAAGGCCGGCACATAGTGGTTTTCCCGATTCCTTTTATGATTTACCTTGTTGGAACAGTGTTGATGACAGAGCTTACACATCAACTTATCGGGAAGAGCTGAAATATTATCTTCGGTTTGCCACCAGAGGATCGCAGACGACGGATCAACACGTTGGATTGGTGGAGGAGTAACGAAACACAATATCCCGTGATTTCAAGATTAGCTGGAGATATCTTGAATGTTCCAATGTCAACCGTTGCATCAGAGAGCGCCTTTAGTCAGGGACGACAGCAGCTTGGAGACAACCGACACTCATTGGGAAGCAATGCAATGAATGTTCTAGTTTGCCTCAGAGATTGGATTAGAGCGGAAATAAGAAATCAAGGAATGGAACCAGAGCCGAACGACGAGCTGAAACTTGAAGAAATTATGTCTTCACGGGAGAACTCAGCAGAATCAAGTTCAATGCATGATTTTGCCCCCGTTGACTTTGACTATCCTATGCAAGTTCTCGTTAATATTAACATGAATGAATTGAAAAAAATGATGCATAATTTGTAGTTTTTTCATTCATGTAAATTATAAATTTTGGATCATTTCGCAATCAATAAAATTCAACATTCATTCACTCCTTAGTCCTTACTTTGTAATTTTTTTCATTTAATGATTTAAATTGAATTTCTACTTTAAATTAAAAACTTACTTCTAATATATTATTAGTTTACTACCAAGTATTATTAATTTATCATATTAAGTATCATATGTTTTGTATATTTGTGTATATATCTTCTATAGATGTGTATATTTAATGTATACATTCGTATATGTTTTATAAATTGTATATATATTGTAGTGTATATATATATTGTAGTATATATTTTATTTAAAATAGTACATATATATTGAATGGTGCGTATATGTGTGTATATATCTTCTATAGACATGTATATTTAACGTATACATGTGTATATGTTTTATAAATTAGTATATAACTATATATATATATATTGTAATGTATATACATTATAGATATTTTATTTAAAATAGTACGTATACATTGAATGGTGCGTATATGTGTGTATATATCTTCTATAGATGTGTATATTTAACGTATACATGTGTATATGCTTTATAAATTAGTATTTAACTATATATATATATATATATATATATATATTGTAATGTATATATATTGTAGTATATTTTATTTAAAATAGTACATATATATTGAATGGTGCGTATATGTGTGTATATATCTTCTATAGATGTGTATATTTAACGTATACATATGTATATGTTTTATAAATTAGTATATAACTATATATATATTGTAATGTATATATATTGTAGTATATTTTATTTAAAGTAGTACATATACATTGAATAGTGCGTATATGTGTGTATATATCTTCTATAGACGTGTATAATTAACATATACATGTGTATATGTTTTATAAATTAGTATATAACTATATATATATTGTAATGTATATATATTGTAGTATATTTTATTTAAAGTAGTACATATACATTGAGTGGAGCGTATATATGTGTATATATCTTCTATAGACGTGTATATTTAACGTATACATGTGCATATGTTTTATAAATTAGTATATAACTATATATATATATATATATATATATATATATATATATATATATATATATATATATTGTAATGTATATATATTGTAGTATATTTTATTTAAACTTTAAAGTAGCAATATACATTGAATGGTGCGTATATATGTGTAATTGTGTATATATTTTTTAAATTCTAATGTAGTATATACTATATATATAGTGTATATATATTGTTTAACGTATTTAAAATGTTTATAGGTGAGTATATATAGTGTATATTGAAAAAAAGTTTTTATTTTTATTTTTGACAGGATTAGACCGGATTTTTAACCAGGTTTGACCGGGTTTAGGTGGGTTTAACCGGGTTGGGTTAAGTGGGCCGGGTTGGGGTTGTTTTTAAAAAGTTTACTGTTGAGCTCAGCCCATCCCGACCCACTTAACCCCAACCCGGACCCTGCCCAGCCCACAACCTGGATAATTTTAACGGGTCGGTTCCAGGTTGACCCGGCCCGACCCACTTAACACCCTTAATCCAAAGTTTAATATTTGGTTTTGTAAGGGTCTACTTTGAACGTGTATAACTTTTGATACACATAGAATTTTGCAGCTAAAGACCCACCAAATTGTAGATAATTGAATTAGCTTTCCAACGATACCAATTTCGCCTAAAATCGCTAACCGAGCAAAAATTTATGGCATTTTCCGTGTGAGTTAGTAAGCCGACACGATCTTGACGCGTCGCGTCGACTGCGCCCCGACACGAAACCTGACGCGAATTTAAAGCTGTTTTACACATTATTACTCATCCCTAAGATCAAGAATTCCAAGAAACGGACCAAGATCCGGGTTCCATCTTTCAAATCTTATAATCTATGGTACGTGGGGGTTTTCTAAAACTACATGGGCATGAAGAAATTGTTTCAACAATATTTAAACATTGTGAAATCATGAATTCTTAAAGGGGTTTTAGAATTTATATTATAATGTTGCTTTATGAATTCTTTAATGACATTATTATTTTGATCTTGAGGCCTTTCCCCCAAACTTGATTTATAACCATGTATAAGTATATATATATATATATGTATGTGTTTGATGAATTTGAATGATGAATTGAGAGCATGATCTATTAGAAATCTCTCTCTTGTTTATAAGCTTCTTGTTTTCGTAAGATATGATTTATTCGAAATGCATTGTTGGGAGCATGATATAAATGTCTTGATGTTGTTTATGACTTGATTATGGTTTTGAATTGAAGAGAGGGGACTTTTACATGATTGAATGATGTTGAAAATATATATATATAATGAAAGAACTACATGATTTTGCCAAAGATGCATGACCACCACATGTTTGTTGAAATGTTGAAAAGAGAGATCCTTTGCATAATTTTATGACAGTTTTGAAGTATGAGTTTTCGTAAATTGTTGGAAGTATGGTGGTCCAAACTTTATGTTTTGAAAGAAGAGACTGTGATATGATATTTATGGCTTAGAAATATGAATTGCAAGTTTTAGTGTGACGACACCAAAACAGATAATGCCATAACAGACTCTGAATAAAATAGAAATCAGATTTCACTCAAATTTGCATATTTTGAAATTTAGAAAGTTGCATGTTAAGAAAAGGTTGAAAACGGACTTAAAGAGAGTTAGATGGTTACCCGAAGAAAGTACGAGTTGAAAGACTCAATGCTAGAAACTGTGATTTGCCGACACAGGGTTATGGTACCATGTTGTGTGGTCTTGTGTACCTTGATTTATGTCGTCCCACTTTGAGACTATGGTTAGGAGCCATGCTTTATGGTCTTGTGCTCTACCATGATATGTTGATTTGATTAGGAGATCATGGCACCATGTTGTGTGGTCTTGCGTGTCTCCCCATACTGATACTCCAATCCTTGCGGCAAACTTGAATTGGAGGCTTGGCCGCCGAGTCAAGGGTGGATTCCATATAGCCCGTGGAATTACCGATTGTAGGGTGTACCATCTAGCTCATAAGTAAGATAAAGAATGAGTCATGGATTTCATATTATTGTTCAAAGTCTTTTAAATATGCCTATGTGTTTTTTTTCATATATCATATATAAATTGATTTCAAACTGCTCTCACTTATGTTGTATAAAAGTGCATTATTTTGGATTGTTCTGCGTATCAGTACAATTGTATTGAACCTCTATATTTCAGGGTCTGAGGTTCAGTCTAGAGGTCCTGCTAAGTAGTAGAGTTATTCATACAGAAGTGAAGTGTGCAGTTGGTGAGCCTTCTTTATGCCAGAAGGCCTATTTCTTTTTAGTCACTTGTTATTTATTTTGGTTTAGGTCCACTGGGGGCCTTGTCCTAGTTTCAGACAGTTCTGTTAATTTTCATATGTATTAGAGATTTCGCAGACAGAAACAAATGTTGTCTCGATGTTGAAGGATCTTCTTTCGTATTGATATGCTTAACTTAGAACATGACTATGATTATTCTGTATTACTTCGTATTTCCGCAATTCCGTTTGCATATGAATGGTGTATGTGATTGCAAGTTAGAAGGGCTCTCTGACCTTCATGGTTCGGGATGTCTGTCACGGTCAGGGCCCCGATTAGGGTCGTGACAATTACATACATATATATAGAAGGCAAAAGAAACATGAGAAAAGAATCTTAAAATAAAAAAAGAAGTAACAATGTCCTATATATTCTAATTCATAATGAAGTGCTGGCGTTCATGATTTGCACTAAAATTTCTCTCAATAGATTTTGTAGTACAAGTGATGGTAGATAATAATGGAAAGAAAGAATGTTTCTACTATACCAAAGTGGACATAAACATCCATTTATATATGGCAAATAAAGATCTTCTTCTTCTTCTTCCTTATTGATTTACTATGTTTTTTCTCTTTGTGCTGTTGTTGTTGCTTTTGTCTCATGCACAAACTCCTCCATGATAAACACCCATGCCTGCTTTGCTGCTTCACTTTGCAATTATTACTCTTATTTCTCTGATCCTCTTCCAGCTGCTCCTCATTTCTTTTTGTGTCTTCTTTTTGTCTTGTTTCTTTCACTTCCACCTATAAAACGTACACATATATTATATACGTACATTCAATGTCAGCATCTTTGTTTAATATTTGCATGCATGTGACTCTGAACTCAGTGTAAGTAGGTAAGAAAACACTTCCATTGGGAAATTAAGATCAACTACAATTAATATCCACATAAGTGCAACAATATAAGCATCTTTTAGTGTCTAGCAATTAAAATCTATTTTTTATTGAAAAAAAATACTAATATTAAATTGTTTATTCCTTTTTACCGCATCACCAAAGATAATTCAGCAGGCTACTTAACTATCCATAGTAATCCCTCTAGCTATTTCGATTTGTTTGTTTTATTTTTTTTAAGTCCGTTTCAAAAAAAAAGAATTTATCTTTTTTCGATAACTATTTAATTTCAAGTTTCCACGTGACGTGTTTAAGACTATAAAATCAAAACATTACTTCACTTTCTTAAACTTGATGTCAAGTCAAAATCTGACAAACAAATTTAAATCGAGGTAGTATGTATTTTAGAAGCTAGCAGTACCAAACACACTTTAATTCGTGCTCTTCTTGTACTTATTAAGGAACTCTAGCCTACTATTGTTTTACCCATTTTCAGGTACGCAGTAGGAAAAGATGCTTCACCTGCAAAAGTGACTATTCATTTTAAAAAGGGAGAGAAATTACATATCTGACCACTTGACCAAAAACATTTATAGAGACTAACCAATAGATACATCTATCATCAGTTATTTTTGAGCATGCAACTATTATTCTGTGAGGATCTTAAACTAAATGCCAAATAAAATACTAGCCGGAAAGAAAGAGATATTATATAAATGAAAAGGTGAGGTACTCGAAAATGAAATATATAAATATTATCAAAACATATATACTTACAATAGTAAAATCCAATTTTGAGGAGCTAGGGGGATGTTGATATGGCACTCTCAAACTTTTCTTGCATGAATTATTGAGCAGTAGTACTTGACAGATGACAATTCCTAAAGAATCTTTTAGGTGGAAAGAGCATAACTTTTTGGCTAGCTTCCTAAAGTGGCCATTTTTCCCTACTAGCGCACAACTTGTATAACCATTTCTAGCAAAAATGAAACTAAAACAAGAAAGAGGGAAAAAAATATTCCCTCCTTCCCACACTATTAAGTGTCACCTTAGCAAAAAAAAATTTTGTCCCAAAACAGATCAGTGTTATTAGAAATTCAAGACAAAAATAATATGTTTTTCCAATTATAACCATTTATATATAGAAAGAGAGAGGGAGTGAAGCATTTAGTACTCTGAAATTACGATCAAATTTGCTACGATACACTTCAACTTCATGGGGTCCTATTACCCCTGAACTCAATTTTAACATATTTTGTCGTCTTTTTGTGCTGACATGAAACCTTTTGTCAACCTTTTAAGTTGATATGACATCTTTGATGTGGGCCTCATTTTATGTAATAAAGGTGTCGTGTCAGCACAAAATGGTGTAAAAAATGCGTTAAAATTGGGTTCAGGATAAGGGTGTCAAGTGGGTCGACCCGACCCGGCCCGGCCCGAGTAGCTAACTCGGCCCGGCAAGCCCTAGGGATTTAAGGTTCCGGGTTCCGGACCGGTTATTTTTTTAAAATGGACCCGGCTAACCCGGTCCGAACCAAGCCCGATCCAGGCCCGCCGGTTAACCGGCCCGGCCCGGATACCTTATTTTTTAAAATAAAAAATAAAAAAATTGAGATTTTGGGTCAAACTAGCCGTTGACCCAACGACTATATAGCCGTTTTTGGGTCCAAACGGCTAGTTTGGACCCATTTATTAAAAAAAAAAAAAAATTAAAAAATATTTTTTAATCCCAAAAAGAATTCTATAAATACCCTACAACTTCAAATCATTTTTCACACAATTTTTCACTCTCTCAAGTCTCATTCTCTCTCAAATCTCAATTCTCAATTCTCAAATATTCAATATATTTAATTTCTTAAAGTGTTCACTTTAATTTTTTAATTTTTCGTTTACAAAGTACGAGCGGAAGTTTCTAAAGTCGCAACCTTCGGATACTTTCAAAATTTGGTATTGTCGTTCCATCTCTTATGTTTAATTTTTATTTATTGTATTAATTGATTAATATTTAATTTTATTATATTTTTGTATTTTGAATATTTTAAGTTTAATTTAATTTATATTATGGATAAATTAAGAAACCTCGCTACTAAAGGTGTTAAAAATTTTTGTCCCGGAAGTGGTAGTAGTAGTAAAAAGCGAATTACTAGCGGTAGAGGTAGTTCAAGTAGTAGATATACCCGTGTGTTTTCGCCTCCGGTACCGCTTGGTACACCTTTTGAGGAAGAAATAGGTGTAGGTGCTCACGATATGGATTATGTAGAAGCTCAGAAAAATTATGGTATAGAAGAAGAAAATGAAGTAGATGCGGTTAATTTAGACGAAGATAATGAAAATATTGTTGAGACACCCGCAGTAGGAGATGCTAACGTTAGATCTGAATCGGTTAATCTCCCTCCCCGTCCTCCCAGTGCCCCAAGACCTCGTAAAAAAACAAGTGTTGCATGACAATTTTTTGAACGTATATCAGATATTGAGGTGCAATGCAATATTTGTCAACAAATATATAAGCATAGAAGTGGAGGCAAGCAAGGGGGTACGGGTACGTTAATGAGACATATAGCTGAAGATCACAAAAGAGAGTTAAATATTGAACAAGGTGGTGGGGATGTTGGTGGGCCAACGCAAATATTGAACAAGGTGGTGGGGATGTTGGTGGGCCAACGCAAACTAGAATGGACCCAACAACTGATCACGTAGCGAAGAAGTATAATAAATTGAGGGACCGGGAAGAAATAGCTAAAATGGTAGCTGTGGGTTGTTTGCCTTTTAATTTTCCTTCTTCTGATGCCTTTATTCGTTATATACAAGCAATTTATAATCCTATGTTTAACGGTATTCCTAGAACTACTTGTCGGTCTGATATTTTTAGACTTCATTCACAATATTATTTTTATTTATCAACATTGTTAAAAAATATTCAATGTAGATTGTCCCTAATTTCTGATCTTGGTCGTGCTGTAAATATAAATGATTATTTAACCGTTACTTGTCATTGGATGGATAGTAATTTCGTGATGCAAAAACGTATTCTTACTTTTTTATATGATGAAGATCATAAACATACTGGACAATTTATTGTTGATTCTATTGTTAAAATTACCAGATATTATGGTATCGAAAATAAAATTTTATGTATTGCTTTTGATAATGCTTCTAACAACAAGACTGTTATAAAAAAAATTAAAATCTACGCTATCTCCGCCCTTGCCTGAAATTTTTCATATTAAGTGTGCATGTCATATATATAATTTAATTGTAAAAGATGGTCTTGAGTTTTTTGAGCTTTATATTGAAAAAATTCGTCTTGCCGTTGATTTTATTCAAGGAAATAATCGTAGATCGAGAATTAGAGAATTTAAAGTTAAATGTCAAGAAAATGAACTTACACCGATTTTGATGCCTGAGGAAATTGATATTAGATGGAATTCTACGTATGAATTTTTAAAAACTTGTTATAAATATAGAATTCCTATTACACTAGCTTTTAACCAACATTGCGGTTCATTTGTTGATTCTGCTGATTGCATGCTACATAATTCTGATTGGGTTGTAATTAATGATCTTGTTAAGTTCTTAGAATAATTTTATGTAGCTACGGTTGAATTTTTCGGTGCTTATTATCCTACTTTTTGTAATATTTTGGCATATATAACCGATATTTCTGGTTTGCTCAAAGAATATAAAAATAAAGAAGGTTATAAAGAAGCTGTTGACGCCATGTTTACGAAATTTAAAAAATATTTTTTCTCGATTCCCCCTATTTACTTGGTTTGGTGCTATGCTAAATCCGTGCATGAAATATAATAATATGTGCCACTTTAGTACTATTATTTCTACTAACTTAGAAATAAATATTATCCATGATTCTGAACAAGTACAACCTGATTTGTGGACGGCTACGGCTGATGCAAAGGATTACATAGAAAAATTATATAATCACTATGTTGATTTATTTGATTTAGACGTACCTACAAATATCACTCCAAATGTCGCTCCTCATCCTTCCGAGGAGCCATCATCTTCTAAAAGCCCGGCACATAGTATTTTTCCTGATTCGTTTTATGATTTAAATTATTGGAACAGTGTTGATGAGAGAACTTACACATCAACTTATCGGGAAAAGCTGAAATATTATCTTCGGACGACACCAGAGAATCGCAGACGACGGATCTACACGTTGGATTGGTGAAGGAGTAATGAAACACAATATCCTGTGATTTCAAGATTAGCTAGAGATATCTTGAATGTTTCAATGTCAACCGTTGCATCAGAGAGCGCCTTTAGTCAGGGACGACAACAGCTTGGAGACAACCGACACTCATTGGGAAGCAACGCAATAAATGTTCTAGTTTGCCTCAGAGATTGGATTAAAGCTTAAAGAAGAAACCAAGGAATGGAACCGGAGCAGAGCGACGAGCTGAAACTTGAAGAAATTATGACTTCACGGGAGAACTCAGCAGAATCAAGTCCAATGCATGGTTTTTTCCCCCCGTTGACTTCGACTATCCTATGCAAGTTTTCGTTAATATTAACATTAATGAGTTGGAAAAAATGATGCATAATTGGGGCGGGATGGATGAAGTGGAAGCTCGCTTGGGGGGTGTTGTGTGATAAAAAGGTGCCGCCCAAGCTTAAAGGCAAATTCTACAGGGTGGCAGTCCGTCCGGCCATGTTGTATGAAGCGGAGTATTGTCCAGTTAAGAACTCTCACATTCAAAAAATGAAGGTGGCGGAAATGCGGATGTTGCGTTGGATGTGCGGGCTGACTAGGGGGGATAGAGTTTGGAATAAGACTATCAGGGAGAAGGTTGGTGTGACTCCAGTGGAGATTAAGATGCGGAAAGTCCGATTGAGATGGTTCGGACACGTGATGAGGAGGGGCATGGATGCCCTGGTTCGTAGGTGTGAGAGGCTAGCTTTGGATGGTTTTAGGCGGGGTAGGGGTAGGCCGAAGAAGTACTGGGGAGAGGTGATTAGGCGGGACATGGAGCAGTTACAGCTCACTGAGGACATAACCCTAGATAGGAAGATCTGGAGAACGCGAATTAGGGCAGAAGGCTAGGGTCAGTTTGGGTCGTTAGGGTAGGAAATTACTTGGTGGGGGTATTATTCTTGTTATGATACCTTGTTTTATGCTTTATTATGAATCTGTTTACTTTTCTCTGTTTACTATTAATTGTGGGTGTCGTATTTATGTTATGCCATCTTGTTCCGTGCTTTACTATGAATTTATTTAGTATTCCGTATCTCGAGCCGGGGGTCTATCGAAAACAACCTTTCTACTTCTTTAGAGGTAGAGGTATGGAATGCGTACATCTTACCCTCCCCAGATCTCACTATGTGGGAATACACTGGGTTTGTTGTTGTTGTAAATTATAAATTTTGGATCATTTTATAAATAAAATTCCCCAAATTCATTCACTCCTTAGTCCTTGATTTTTATATTTTTTCATTTAACGATTTAAAATTTTAAATTGAATTTCTAGTTTTCTAATTTAAATTTAAAACTTACTTCTAATATATTATTAATTTACTACCAAATATTATTAATTTATTATATTAAGTAGCATATGTTTTGTATATTTGTACATATATCTTCTATAGAAGTATATATTTAACGTATACATGTGTATATGCTTTATAAATTAGTATATAAGTATATCTATATATATTGTAAGGTTTATATAATGTAGTATATTTTATAAGTAGTAGTATATATACATTGAATGGTGCATATACACGTGTATATATCTTCTATAGAAGTGTATATTTAACGTATACATGTGTATATGTTTTATAAATTGGATATCTTCTATAGAAGTGTATATATGTGTATATATCTTCTATAGACATATATATTTAACATATACAAGTGTATATGTTTTACAAATTAGTATATAACTATATATATATATATACATATTGTAGTATATATATATGTATATTGTAGTATATATTTTATTTAAAATAGTACATATATATTGAATGGAGTGTATATATGCGTATATATCTTCTACAGATGTATATATTTAATGTATACAAGTGTATATGTTTTATAAATTAGTATAATATAACTATCTATGTATTGTAATCCATGTATATTGTAGTATATATTTTATTTTAAGTTGTACATATACATTGATTGGTGCGTATATATGTGTATATATCTTATATAGATGTATATATTTAACGTATACAAGTGTATATGTTTTATAAATTAGTATAATATAACCATCTATACATTGTAATACATATATATGTATATTGTAGTATATATTTTATTTAAAGTAGTACATACATATTGAATGGTGCGTATATATGTGTATATATCTTCTATAGACGTATATATTTAACGTATACAAGTGTATATGTTTTATAAATTAGTATATAACTATATATATATATATATATATATATATATATATACATACATAGTATATACATATATATTGTAGTATATATTTTATTTAAAGTAGTACCCATATATTGATTTAAAATGAATTTCTAGTTTAAATTTAAAACTTACTTTTAATATATTATTAATTAACTATCATATATATATATATATATATTGTTGTATATACTTTATTTAAAGTAGTACATATATATTGAATGGTGCGTATATATGTGTTTATATCTTCTATAGACTTATATCTTTAACGTATACAAGTGTATGTGTTTTATAAATTAGTATATAAGTATATATATATATATATATATATATATATATATATATATATTGTAGTATATACTTAATTTAAAGTAGTACATATTATTGAATGGTGCGTATATATGTGTATATCTTCTATAAACGTATATCTTTAATGTATACAAGTGTATATGTTCTATAAATTAGTATGTAACTATATATATATACATATTGTTGTATATATATATGTATATTGTAGTATATATTTTATTTAAAGCAGTACATATATATTGAATGGTGCGTATATATATGTATATATCTTCTAAAGTAGTATATATTTAACGTATATATGTGTATATATCTTCTATAGACGTATATCTTTAACGTATACAAGTGTATATTTTTATAAATTAGTATTTAACTATATATATATACATATTGTTGTATATATATATGTATATTGTAGTATATATTTTATTTAAAGTAGTACATATACATTGAATGGTGCATATATATGTGTATATATCTTCTAAAGTAGTATATATTTATCGTATACATGTGTATATGTTTTATAAATTAGTATATAACTATGTATATATATATATATATATATATATATATATATTGTAGTATATGTTTTATTTAAAGTAGACAAGTAGTACATAAATATTGAATGGTGTGTATATATGTGTATATATCTTCTATAAGCGTATATATTTAACGTATAAATGTGTATATATTTTATAAATTAGTATATAAGTATATATATATATATATATATATATATATATTGTAGTGTATATATATATATTATACTATTATAGTATATGTTTTATTTAAAGTAGTACGTATAGTCATATATAATTATATATTGAATGGTACGTATATATGTGTAATTGTTTATATATTTTTAAAAAAATATATATTGTATATTGGAGTGTATATAGTGATATAATTGTAGTGTATATAGTGTATATTGGATTTTTTATTTTATTCTTAAACGGGTTTGACCGATTTTTAATCGGTTTTTAACCGGATTTGACCGGATTTTGGTGTGTTTGACTGGGTTGGGTTAAGTGGGCCGGGTTAGGGTGGGTTTTAATTTTTTTACTGTTGGGCCCAGCCCGGCCCGTCTAGCGCCAAAACCGGCCCTCAACCCAGTTAAAATAGAAGGGCCGGTTCCGGGTTGGCCCGGCCCGTTTGACACCCATAGTTCAGGAAGGTAATAAGACTCTTATGAAGTTGCAGTGTGTCGTAACAACTTTAACCATAGTTCAAGGGGATACTGGATGCTTATCTCATATATATATATATATATATATATATATATATATATTAGTGTGCAATTTTCAAAAGACACATTTTAAAACATTTATTCAATAAAGTGTTCAACTATACCCTAATAGTTTGTTGTGGTGATACTCCCTCCGTTTAAAAAAGAATGAACTACTATGGCTTGGCACAAAGTTTAAAAAAATAAAGAAGATTTTTGAATCTTGTGGCTTTAAATTAAAGTTATGTCAAATGTATCAAAATGTCCTTTAATCTTGTGGTCCTAAACATGCCATGTAGAAAGTTGAAATTAAAGTATTGCTAAAAAAGAAAAAGGGTCATTTTTTTTTAAACGAGCTAAAAAGAAAAGTCGATCATTCTTTTTTAAACGAAGGAAGTATTTATTTTGGGACGGAGGGAGGGAGTAAAAAGGCAAAGCAGGCTAGGATGCGTCACTTTTTCCAAGAAGTTAGTGCCCACAAAATGCAAGTGATATAATTTGTGCATGTGCATGGGGTACTTTATGCTGAGCAATGCTCTAGGGACCAATTGTATTTGAAGTCCCCCACCTAACTAGTAGAACTAATTAGGAGTACTATTCAGTATAGCCATTCAGGCGACCTAGCCAATCTTTATTATCTAGTCTCTCCCAATATGCTAATGTAAAATTTTTTAAATGATCCTATAATGTAAAAATTCTTTAATATTATTAGCGTATAAAAGTTAAACTCTCCTAGTAAGAAAATAAAAGTTTCTTCAAAAACGTGCATATAAGATCTGAAAATTCACATCATAGAACTAAAACAATACGACTCAAGCAGGTGATCGACCGTTTCATATGTTAAAATATACGACCACCTCATTAAAAGTTTAAACTTTAGATAGGGTACTCTCTTATGTTGAATTCCCGTGTCTACCACACGTGTTTACTTCATTATACTTTGAATTTCCTTATTGAAAATTTTGATTACTTTATGAATTATAGTAGTTGCAAGAAAAAGTAGAAGCAATATTTAATTTATATTATTACCTTTTCGTCAGATTTAACTTCAGGAGTAGTCATAGGTGAATCATCAGCTACACAGCGTTTTGTAGATCTTTCCTCAATGGATGGCGTACGAGCTGGACTTGGACTCTTTGAACTTAAGTAATTACCTGGTGTACTACTCTGTGTTCCCACATCTCTTGTAATCCTACCCTTCTCTATATTAAATAATAAAAATGTACAAGTCAGCAAAAAAAAAAAAAATTGACAGTTCCCAGTTAAAAATTTATTCAAGTAATATACACCGATAACATAAAAGAATTTCTGTCCGTAAGAAGTGAGATTAGTGACTTGAAAAGTAACGCGAGTTACCTTTTTCAAGCTATAATTTAACTTTAACGTACATTATATATATATATATATATATATATTAATTAATGAGGAAATGGAAAGAGAACAAGTGTGTGTATGCATGTATACCTTTGATTGGAAATTGGATTTGTAGTTCATGTTGAGGCAAATGAGGTACTACTTTTGTAGGAGGTTTTCGATGGAATTGTCGAGTACTGTGATATTGTGAAGGATAAATCAAAGGAGCAGACATGGTGATTTTACTGGTTAAATGTTGAAACGATCTCCCACTTAGTGTTTTTGCAGATAAACATTCCAATGGAACTTCCCCTGATAAAGGATTGCAGATATATTTCTCAGCTTCATTCCACTTGGAGTTCAATGCCAATCCATCTGGTGACATGTATTCCCAACTGTATATTGTTTTTGCCTGCAATGCTACACTCAAACATATACAACAAGAGTTCTGTCAAGTTGAAAAATGGAAGAATTCAGACGCAAATTCACGGCAGGGTTGATCAACTGAATCAGTTGCTTTTTACTCCTACTACATACATATACAGCATATGCAAAACAAAATATCTGAAGATATTTATACATCTAGTAAGAGTTCACGCATTTTGAACCTTCTGATCGACTCTAGATCCTGAACTCGGAAGTATAAAAGATATTCTATAAAGGCTTACCTTTAAGGGCAGTGGTAAAAGAATAAGTAGATGGGTCAATTTCATCTGTAAAAAGGATTAAAACGTTATGAGAAAATAGTAATAAAACAATGATGAGGAAGGGCAACGAGAGAAGTAGTTTTATTACCTCTTAAGGTGTAGCCAGGGGAAGAAACAGTACTAGAAATAGGAATATTTGATCTAAATGATTTTGCATCTTCTCTGAAACTTCTAATATAAGAAGCCGAAAATCTTCTTGAATTTGTGTTTTCTCTGCTAATTTTAGCCTTAAGAGCCCATTCTCTAAGGTTAAAATCTCTATCATCTAGCTTTCTTGAATTTCCAATAGGTGATTGTGCCATGCTAGTTTCAAGTTTCATTATGGTGTGGACTTAAAAAAGTTGTTACACTTTTTTAAAATAGAAGGGGAAATTAGGAGGATATATAAATTTCAAAAGAACTTTAGCCTGCAGAATCAGCAAAAAAAAAAAAGATGCTAAATAGAGCAGCTGCTCAACGAGTAACTTCCAAAATACTAAGTCTCAGAGATTTCAAATTTAAATTTCCTGTATTTGACAGCAACTCACAGCCCTCCTTTTGAAAACAAAATTTTGTTAAGTAAAAACAAGAAAAAAATTATGAGGTGAAAAGTGGGCCAGATAAATATTTTGGTTTATTTTGCAAATGTGATATTGATTTCACATATAAAAAAGGAGGGGATGTTTGGTGACTAGGGGCAACATAGTAGGTAAATATACCCAGTATTGGACATCCAATTTGGTATATGTCAAGAATATTTTGATCAATTGTTCATCTCTCATTTTCTCATGGGTCACCAGTTTGCTGTTCAATTTCCAATTTGAGGTTGTGAAGTTGTACTATGGAGACATGCACATTTTATTATTGGTCTATCTTGATACTTGGTACAAATAATATAGGTGTGGCTTTGAATTTTAGGTTGATTCACCTAAACATTCTGTAGATGAGTGTGATCAATCTTGATTTAATTAACCTTCTAGTTCAACAAGCTATGTCATTTCCTTCAATTTGGAAGTCTTGTTTCTTCTTTTCCCTTATTTAAAAAATAAATAAATTGAAGCAGGCAAAATTGAAAGAGACAGGTGAAGATACCCGCCTAGCTACATTTAAAAGTTCAAAAGAGAATGTCTTCTTTATATTATGCAAAATGTTATATACGAGTAGTATTTAATACAATGAAATTTCAATTGGAATAAGGACAAGTGTACTGTTGGCGAGGTTATCCTATGGATGACCCTATCCTTGAAGATATTTGAGAGGGGATAAAAGTTGATGAACATTATTCCTCAGTGTTGTGTTATTTTCATTGTGGGTTGGAAAGATTCTATCGAAAGAGAAAGGCTAATAAATTTAATATAGTGACAGGATGAAATTTAGTGGCAAGTAGTGCCCATTTCATTTGTCCAATTTTTTAAACTTTCAGATATTACAGCTTTAAACTAAAAATACATCGAACGTATCAAAATGTTTTTAAATCTTATGAAATTAAAAATGTCACGCGAAAAGTTTGAGTTAATGAATTTATCAAAAAAAGAAAAGAAAAAGAGAAGCATTCTTCTTTTAACAAATCTAAAAAGAAAGTAAGAAGGGACAAATTGAAATTTTAGTTTGGGTGTGTGAGGATGTCAAGATCATCTTCGTAATAAATAGGGGGCTATGTAGTAAGCAGTAGGTCCATCATCTCGTGGGCACATAGTCACTGTCAGTTTTTGTCTCACATATATATGCAACGTTGGCTTCATACTCAGTTTAGATAGAAATTCACTTGTCTCTCATACCTCATCTTCCCATTTTCATCCTTACAAAATGAAAAAAAGAAATCGACTGTCACGCTTCTTCATTTTGTAATGAATGTCTTTTACACTATTCTAAATTCGAATCGAAAATAATGAATAATAAAACGCGATGGCTCCAGTCAAAGGAAATAATTTATTTGACGCTCTAGAGTATTATTGAGTGGAAATGGGAATCCAACTTTATATTTTGTGTCCCTAATTTTGAATACTGGTTACTCCAAACTTGTTCAGTAGTTTATAGCCAAAAGACAGACAAGAAATTGATGTGTAAAGAATCTTTGCTTTACAGTGCGACCGGACCACACTTAAAACAGCAGCAACCAGATAAAAAAAAGAACAAAAGCCTTAATTACTTTTTCTTCATTGTAAAGTGGTAAACCCCACATGTTTGTACCAGAGATTCATTTCTCAGCAGTGAAATCTACCAAGTCCAGGTTATTCACATACTTTCCCAACCCAAAAGGCAAACTTCAACTTTTGAAAAATATGAGAGACGAATAAGGTTAAAAAAATCAAACAAAGGCTATACTATATGACATCAGTAAATCTCCAGTCAAAAGTGGTGATTTTCAGCTGGCAAAAAGTTTATCGGAATCAAGCTCCATATGAGTACAGAACTTAGAACAACGGTGAAGAGAGAGAAGTGAGGAAAACAAAATCTTACATTCAACTAAGTCACCAAGTGAGTTCTACAGCATCTATTGTACTCTAGACAGACGAGATAATAGCAGTAAAGATATAGAACATCGGAGCAAAATAATTCTGAACTGATTAACATCCTTGAGATGATTCTCGACTACAATCAATAGGTGAAGAGGTTAAAAACTTCTTATTCCATAATCTATGGTCTGGAAATAACGAGGTAGTCTCACGGAATACGACAGCTTCAACTTACATCTTCAACAGAGCATAATTCTACCAGGATTATTATAGACAAGCTAAATCCCAGAAACAAGCCAATATCAGACCAATATAATGGCAGAAACCCTCTCACCGCACATCTTAACATGGATGCTTGGTCTCACACCCCATCAATGTTGAGTACTCCAGCAGCAACGACCAGAAACACATGCAACAGTAGTATCATCAGACATGCGGCTTCAATGGTTACAATTGTCACTGTGGTAATGGAAGCCAATGCAGCACAGCGGGCATTAATTGCTGAAAGAATTGACCTCGCCCAACAGCCACTAGTCAGATCCTCCAATAGCTTCACTGCCAATAAAAACATGATACAAGATATTATGTTTCTTATACAGCCTACTTCTGCTGCATTAATAATATGGTGTGTCAAATAATACTCGAGAAATCAAAATATGAAACCAAATGACAGATTCTTCTCCAACCGCCACAGTTGAAGATCTTATTGAAATGGCTCAACTTAATCACCCTTTTCACAAGTTATCCAAGAAATGATGAAATATAAAACCAGATTAGAATCCACAATAAGAAAGTAGTAATTCTTTAAAGTTGTTTAATCCATCACTCATGCCATATACTTAACAAACAAAGCATTTACCAATTTCAAAGTGCATTCAGACTCGGTAACATTCCAATGAGATCATCATTTTGTAGAAGCATTAAATAGTTACAGTTAAACAATCCGTAGGGGACATAGATTATGCTACACGGTGCATCCTCTGAAAGATCCAATTGCTCAGTAACCCTAAAAACTTTAGCAACTTCACTACAACTCTCTCTGATACTGAGAATCAAATCATCTAGTAGAAATAATGAAAAAAAAAAAGATCAAGATCCTTACTCCCAAGAGCTCAGCCGCCTCCACTTGATACGAACCACTTGATAGATATTGACAACTGCAGCCCAAAGACTGCTCAATACCCACAAAATAAGTACAATAACCAGGTGAAACAAACGAACATGATCAAGTTCTAAAACGTGAAGAAGGAACCTAATAAACAAATCGTTCATAATACTTACTCATCCAACAAGAGAACTCCAGCAAAACCACCCAATTGGCATTACTTGTCTATCCAAATTTGAAACATGAATGACCTGCAGTGCAGCCAAAATAAAAAGGGGAGGGGGTGGGTGGGGAGAAGAGAAACAGTTCACATTTCCATATCTTCGAAAGCTAAAGCTTGAATAAATTTAATATTTAAAGCACAACAAAGCACTGAAAATCATGAAATGGAGTACTTTGATGCAGAGCAAAAGACGGGGGGATAGGTATAAGGAACCTGAGATGCACAATGAGCGTTTGCTTATATAGATTTGGTCATGAAGACCAAGCCTTATGAAGAAGGGTCATCAGTATGAAGTATGGACAGGAGGGTCAATGCACCAGAAAAAGTCACAACGGCTTTTGCTGCTAGTGTTCGGAAAATAATCAGGAGACGACCAAGTTTTGCTGCTAGTCCTATGTTGCTCGGACTCTTCAAAATGTCAAATGCGTGTCGGATTCCCCAAAAGTAGTGTATTTTTGGAGAATCCGACACGCGTGCGGCAACAAATGTGAAGAGTCCGTGCAACTTAGGCTGCTACTACAAACTACAAGGTTGGGGTGGAACGAAAATGTCTTTCTGGAGTAACAAATGGATTGTACACAAACATTAAAGGAGCAACATTCTGACCTATTTAGTTTATTCAAGACACCTGATGCAACTATCCATGAGGTTTGGGACAGCAGGGATGGAACTTAAACTTAGAAAACTACTCAATGACTGGAAAGTAACAGGATAGCTCAGCTTTTTAAGATTTCGGAGCAGTTTCACGGTACAACTGCAAATGAAGAATGGATATGGCCCTGAAAACATATGTGGAAGGTTAAAAAATCATATAAGGTAGCCTGTTTGTATGGTTGGTTGTTAGAAATGTATGACCGAGGTAGCCTGTTTGTATGGTTGGTTGTTAGAAATGTATGACCGAGGTAGCCTGTTTGTATGGTTGGTTGTTAGAAATGTATGACCGATACGAGAAAATCTGAAGAGGAAGGGTTAACAGTTATACTCTAGATGCTTTTAATGTGAGAAGGAATCTGAGATCATCAATCGCCTTTTCATTCACTGTGAAGTCACTGATGTGGCAATTATTCCAGTATGAAAAGGAATTAAATGAGCTATGTCAAAGTATACTGGGGAGATCTTCTAGAGTGCTAGAACAACGAGGAACAGCGAAGCAGAAGAGGCGTTGGAGTTCACTCGCAGCATTTTGCATGGTGAACTGTATGGAGAGAAAGGAAGCCGAGGTATTTTGAAGGACAACGCAGCCTTATATAGAAAATAAAGATTTTTGGTGTAAAGAACTTTTGGAGGATGTAGAGGGCTTTATTAGATATCCTTGAATCCTTGTTAGAAGATCAAGATTTCTTTTGTTTTACTATTGATCTGTAAATATCCCTCCAGCACAGCCTTTATGCTGGAAGCTAAGCTTCACTTTCGATGCCGACACTACTTTTGGAGAATCCGACACACACACGTTGACCTTTTTTGAAGAGTCTGGACAACAGTCCCGTAGTTCTTTAATAATATACTCTTGCCATTTCAGGAAAAAATGATTTTTTTTCTTCGCATGAGCAAACAAAATAAATTCATATTGACGTGTAAAGATGCCCATGTAAAACATCTTGCTGAGGCCAGTCGATACATAAAAATTCTGGTTGACGCCCATAAGAAATTGACTTGTCAGAGAATCCAATGTATGTAGAACAAAAATGTTAATGAAGGGGAGGACTCACTGACCACGAAAAAACCACTCAGCATCCCTAGGAAATTGCATATGCAAACATGCTTCCTGCAAACATCAGAGGGCATGTTTCAGACTAGGTTTCTTTATAGCAAAAGAGTTCTTTTCCACCAGCGACTGCAACACCTAGGGCTAATGCTTCATTCCAGCTATGTAACTCAACAATTTAGATAGGCGGAATGCCATCAATTACTATTAGAAAAGGTCAAAATAAATGACCAACAGTTCGCAATTCGCATAGATGAAAGAATTGCCTTGTATCGGATGACCTCAAACATGTTACAATAACTTCGAAAGTGAAACTATACTACTTTTTTAAGCGCGCTAACTACCTTGATTGAACTTTGACTCTTTCTATTAGTAGGATAAGAGATATAGGGATGCATGATATATATAGAACTTTAGTTTTGCATACCTTGTCCAAGAAGCAATACTGTATTTGCAGACAAAGCTTCAATTTCTTGGACCTTTTCACTGGAAAATATTGCTTGTACAACTACATAAGTGTAAAAGAGGAGAAAGTTCATTAAATTGCCTAATAGCTCTAATGTTGCAGATGAAGATCAGAAGTGATATAATCATGAAATAAAGGGTTAAATTAACAGATCATAGAAGGCCAATCATGTTTACTGAAAATAATTCATCCCACTTGAAATAACCTCAAGTAAAAGAACATTGCAATTTTGATTAAGCATGCGAAATAATTGAAAGACTGAGATACTTTAGGAATCAGAAGATTGTACTATTCAGAAATCCAAAACACTCGGGGAGCAAAAGAAGACCAGGATTTATCTGGCCATAAGATCCATTGGAGATTAAAGAGATGTTCACTGAAACCCAAATCACCAATCATCCTATGGAAGACAAATACAGTAGTAATGAACTCTGACGGCACTTTTGATATGGCGTAGTCATGAGCATCTTGGGAGGCTAATGCAATTTACCCATGTACCCTCCCAAATGCCACTTGGATTGTACAAAGTCACAGTGCACTAACAATGGATTAAAAAGGAGCTGATAATACAAGGATGGTAATAGTAAAATAAAGAAATGAATATTCTTCATTGATACATAGTATCATACAAGCGAAACAACCATCTGAAGTTTGAACAGAGTGCATGTTTGGATTTACATATCACTATAAGAGGTGGCTGAATCAGAAAATATTAAATGCATTAATTGATGATATAACACGTTTCTCCTAAATTAGAAACATAATGATACAAGGGAAACCATACCTGAAGTCTGTACAAGCTTCTCTGCAGGGTCTTTGCTGTCAGTTTGATTGACAGATGCATCCATGTCAGTCACCGCAATCATGTGTAAAGTATGTAGTGCATCTGATATCCAAACAGTTTGTGATCCTGAAAAGGACTTCCAATGGAATTACGAAACAGACAAAGCTAATATTCAATGACATCACCATTTTATAAACATTTCTGAAGCAAGATATCAGTAAATTAACACGGCATTATGTCCCAGAAAAATAAATGAACAACATTATTAAATTAAAAAGGATGAAAATATACTTGTAGAAGAATCCGGAAGAACAGCGAGCTTCCGAACTTTCATGTTGTGAGTTAACTGTTTCATGTGATAAGGAGTCCCTGATCCAACAGAAGTTGCAAGGAACAAGAGGTGAAGATTTCCTTCAGAGTCCAAGATCAGAAACTTGGTTGAAGATAATGCCTGAATGCCAATTGCTTTTGCTGACTTAGCCGGGACCTTAATCGACTCAAAATTATCATCCTTGTTTCTGAATGCCATGAAGTTTGCAATCCCCTCTCTGGAATCTTGTCTGAGTCTCACAGACCTTAACTTTGCTGCAAGTTACAATGCACAATCAGCAGCTGTAGGAAATGACAAAATCGGAGCTTCAAGATCTTAACATGATGGAGAAATCACAGAAAACTTAAAAGAAGGTCATAACTCATAAATGATGTCAAACTACATTTTTACAATAGCAAAAACAACCATGGTACCTTATAATAAGATTAACGACAAAAACCACCCAAACAAATGGTAATGCAGCAGACAAAGCAACTAGGGACAAAGGTTTTACTGGAATAAATATAGCAATCTCCTACAAGCCTTGACATGCATTCGTATCTTTGAGAAGGCGAAAGAAATAGGGTGGGAGGAACAAAGGACAAGAAATGGAGTGCCAAGTGTTCTGCACCAAAATTCAAAGAACGGAACTAGGTTTAGTCTTCAACTCAGTCATTAGCTTAACCTATTCACACCACACTCTACGTCTTTAACAGTGATGTCACACAAATATTGGGTGCCATACTTGTGTTCAAGTATTTTCTATTAAGCAGGATTTTTGATAAGATGGTGGATAAGAGCAAATATTGCAACCTGGCTTGTTGGTTGATTTTTTGAAACATGGAATTTACTCCCGCCACCCCAAAATACTTGAACTACCCTCTTTTCCATCCTTCTAAGAAAATGTCAGTAATATTTTTCAGCGAAGTTTTCTGCATTGTAATTCCTCCAATTCAAACAAGTATAACTAACGCTACTTCACATTATCTCAAGGTCCATTTAAAATCTTTCTAAATAACTAATTCAACCTTTCACATTTCAAAAATATATAATTTTAATACTATTTGTTGTTTCTTGTACTTCCATTCCTTTTTTTAGACTTCTTTTGTCTTGAGCCGAGGGTCTATCGGAAACAGCCTCTCTGCTTTTAAGATAGGGTAAAGTTTGTGTACACTCTACCCTCTCCAGACCCCACTTTGAGGGACTGCGCTGCATATGATGTTGTTGTTAAACTCTTAGTGGCCGTGCAGGTAAAAGGTAAAATCAGATTAAAGCATCACCAGCATTCCCAATGTAAATATGTTAATCCAAGACTCTAACTAAATCAGATCATTCCCACGAAAGCTCTATTTTTACTTAGTTTCTTCACTTCTGATGGTACCCTTCTCAAAGGCGGATCCAAGATTTTAAACTTGTGGGTTCCCAGTAAAAAAATTAATATGTATATTAATGATTGGATAAAAAAAAAAGTAATTTTTGTTGACTGATTTTCTTTTCTGGTGGACTTTGTTACTTAAGTTTTTTTTTTTCAAAAAAGGGAAAGAAATAAAAAATCGTGCTTTTGTTTTAAACTAAACAAATGTGACATCTTAAATAATCAGAATTTTTGACTGCTCAGGATCTATAACAACGAAATGATGCTTACAATAAAAACAACTCATCAGAAAACGTCAAAAGGGGAGTTCGACTTTAAAAACTGTGTCCAACAGGAATCGATCCCACGTGCTGCTGCTGGAAGAACGTGCTTCAGGGGTCCCTCCTCGCCATTGAACCAACCACACATTTGGTTGTGGGTTTCCATTAGAAGATACTTGTACAATTATTATAAATTTCAATATAACTATGACAAATATAAGAAAAGAATATTATTGAATTGTTGGAACTACATTCCTACATTGCGGCCCTATTTATAGACACTATATTCCAATCCCTTTCCTAATAGGATACTACATTACAATCCTTTTCCAAGTAGGATTCTATATGCTATTCCTACTCATATTCTAACACTCCCCCCTCAAGCCGGTGCATAGAAGCCATATGTACCAAAATTTGTTATGAATGTAATTAATACGAGGAAGAGTGAGGGCTTTGGTGAAGATATCTGCAAGAAAACTGATAATGACTGCTCTGGACGTCTGGGAAACCTCAATTGAAAAGGAACAAACTAGAAAAGTGTTTCGAAAAGTAGTAAACATCGCCGAAAAGTTGATTCGTCGCTGAAAAATTGTCAAAAACTAGTATAAAATATATGAGTCATCTAGAAATCAAGAGATGAGTAGATCTTGAACAAGAAAGTCATCGAAGAACTGGTCGGAACATGCACACGCGCCAGATTATTAGATTTAATAGTTGAAAAGTGGTCACAATCTGAGAAAAAATTATATGGGTAAGGTCAGAATGATGGCACCCCTATTGAGAAAGAGAACTATATGGGTAGATCGTAATGATGTCACAACCCTATGCAGATCAAATCAGAGGAGTCACCGTAAAGACGCAAGGACAACACAAATCAGAACTGAGGAGTCACCGGAAAGACGCACGGTGCTATGCAACTCAAATATGAGAAAGTAGTCTAAAAAGATGCACGGTACTACGCAAATTAAATATGAGAAGTAGTTCGGAGAGATGCAGGGTGCTACGCAAATCTGCTATGAGAAAGTAGTCACCAGATAAATGCACAATGCTAAGCAAATTAGGTATGAGAAAATAGTCACTAGAAAGATACACGGTGACTCAACTTCTGCTAACATAATCATTTGTAAGACGGGCGACATATATGGATTATAGCCGCCCACCGGCAACGGAAACTCTTTGATTCTTTACCAAGATCGTGGAAGCTCTGATACCATATGAGAAATATAAGATAAGAGAAGAATATTATTGAATTGTTATAATTACATTATTGCATTGAGACCCTGTTTATAGACACTACATTCCAATCCTTTTCCTAATAGGATACTACATTACAATCCTTTTCCAAGTAGGCTTCGATATGTTATTCCTATCTAAGTTGCTCAGACTCGGGTGCGGGTGTCTGATTCGGGTACGAATCTAGAGGTCGGATCCTTCACGATTTCAATTTAAAGATTCGGGGATATGGATCTAGGGATGGATACGGGTGCGGGGATTCCGCAAAAAATAATTTAAATATCTAAAAATAGAATTATAAAACATAAATTATGAGATATCACGTGGAAAACTTGAGGAGAAAATATTGTTCAAGAAGAAAATCCTGAAAGGAGATAAAAGGTAAAGCATTAACATAGAAATTTCTATATATAAGGTATTCCATTTTCTTCGATTCCACCTTAGCTTTTGTTTTGACTAAAGAATTTCTTAAATCTGTCCGGACTTTCCTAGTCGATTTTGGTCAGAGTACCCAAAATTGGTTGACCAGATCGGATACGGATCCCACACCCATGTCGTGTCGACACGGGTGTGGCACCGAAAGTGAAGAGTCTGAGTAACTTAGATTCCTATTCCTACTCATATTCTAACAATAACTACAGGATTTACCTAAGTGGGTGCGGGTTACAGGGAAGCCCCACCCCATGGCCCCTACCGTAGACATACTTAGCGTTAAAGACAATAACTTATCTCCCAAAAAGGAAAACAAATGGAGATATCGATAATGGAAGAGGAGGGAGGAAGTGTATCATCTAAAAATAAATCATGACATAAATTAAAGTCATATCTTTGATCAGTCATGCCCAAGCTAGGAAGGTACGGAGGACGTGAATTAGGTTAGAAGACTAGTGATGTGGGTGAGTCGTAGCCAATAGTTATGAGAGCTTTGGGGTAGCCGGACTGGTAGTCTTAGGGCTATGTCCATTGCTAGTAGGAGGGTATGGGGGTGGTGTGTGCCTTTGGTTCGTTAGGATAGGGTATTACTTTGTGGGTGTCTTATTTTTGTTATTCCATCTTGTTTCATGCTTTATTACAACTTTTGTTTACTATTCTTTGTCTTGATTTCTATTGTATCTTGTTCTATTACTATTCCTTACCTTATCTTAGATTGTTTTATTTTGAGCTTGGGGTCTATCGGAAACAACCTCTCTATCTCACATTTGAGGTAGTGGTATGGACTGCGTACACCTAAGTTGCGCGGACTCTTCACTTTCGATGCCGCACCCGTGTTGGATTATCCAGAAATACACTAGCTTTGGAGAATCCGACACGCACCCATTCACATTTTTGAAGAGTCCGAGCAACATAGGCATACACGTACCCTCCCCAGACCCCACTTGGTGGGAATATACTGGGTATGTTGTTGTTGTTGTTGTTGCATCTTTGATCAGTCAAACAAAGTACTACCACAGTTACGAGAACCAATCAATTGCATCTCACCCCCAAATTATTTGGGGTCTATTATAAGAATCTTACTTTCTTTTATCCATAAGGTGAGCAGGTGATGGCATGGCATCAAACAGATGTGGTAGATACAAAAGAGAAAGTTAGCTCCATTACATGATTGATTTTTAACATAAAATCAGGAAGCTAAGAAAATCAGAAAAATGATCGATATTATTATAGAGGACACGTTACTCCAGCAAAATAGATTGAGAAGACATTTATCGATAAGAATCCACTGTATCCATTCTTCTCAGTTCAGGTTCATTTCATTTTAATACAAATTAAGATTTTTCTAAAACTAGACATCGTGTCAACTCACTCTTCTCCCTAAAAGGGTACACAAGTATCTAACCAGGATTAGAGCCTCTTTCACGAATGCCCGGCATGATGCAAGTATAACAACTAAAACTTAATCATAATTAGTTGGTATCGCTTATATGCATATATATATATATATTACACACACACACTTTGTCCTCTTTATCATTTCCAATCATTATATTTTGCAGCTATGAATCGGTGCATATGGAGATATCATACGACATAACTACACCATTTTAGATTATCTCTAATTCTATCATGTATGGTGACTATTTCTTCTCTCAAACAGATCAAAGGTGTTGTGAAAGGCGCGCTTAAGCCTTGAAGTGAGGCTAAAAACATGTTGAGCACTTGTGACCTCGCTTAATGTGCACTTCAGTGTCATCATTAAAGCTCTAAGACAAACTTTCCCTGCGAATGAGTGTTTCCTGAAGAGATGACACTAAAAGTTGGTAGTTCACTTTATCGTACAAAAATATTTCTTTGTTCATAGATTTATTATACTAACATTTATTAGTCTTGGTTAAATGTATATATAGTGTATTCTTGTTCTATTTGTGCCTTTTTTTCATTAAAGCCCGTGCTTTATTTGCGCTTTGTGCTTAGGGACATAATGGACCTTAGAGCTTTTTGCGCTTTTAATAAGCACTGAATGGATGTGATAATCTCTAACTTTAACAAATGTTGTATATCTTCGCATCCATCTTAACATCCGAATTTCTACGAACTACGACACGCAACATAAGCCCCACTTTGTGGAAATACACTCGGTTTGTTGTTGTTTGTTTGTTGTTGTACGGCACGCATCTTAAAGCTCAAAGATGATCACTCATGATATTGTTGGTATCAGACTATTCTAATAAGATGTCATTTACTTAACATACTAGGAACATACTGTGTTTTGAAGACAATCTAGCATCTCAAACCCCAAGACTTGAGGAGTTATGGGTCCTACCTAACTGGAGAGGAGGCTAGCTAAAGTTCAGATAAATAGCAAGTGCCTGTCCATTTTATTTGAACTGTCTGAGCAGGTATTTCAACTTAGAAACTAATCTAAGCAATGTGCACGTGTAACACCGACCAAAGTCTTGCTATTACATAGCATACGTAGACATGTTTTTAAAGAACTAATTTCCCTGAGGAACACTACAAATTTTATTTTTATACACAGCCATACTGAAGTAACCACAGTAGAAATGTGAGTAATAAAATAGATACATGTACAGATTCCAGATTCAGGAATCAGGATTAAGCGATTCATGTCTTTTTGCAATTAACAGTAGTACTAAATTTACCACCATAAACATAATTCCAATATAAAAGCAATGGAACAGTTAAAGAAACATGGAGTCTCAATGCTAAGCTTCTAAATAGCTATGGAGGGACAGCAAACCAGAAAGTGTTCCAGCATCTGATACAGCACGGTTCTCAATCCTTTCATCCAATACGACATTGGAAGTTAACTTCTGTTCCGTTTCAATGCACATCAATTTTCCACCATCAGCTGAACAAATCTCAGCATTAACTCCATTCATACCATGAATCATCATCCCATTTCGTAAAGGTAGCTTTTTTATCTCCATCTTATCACTATTCAAACTTTTCTTAATCACACCCTTCTCTTTCTTAACTCTTCCTTTCACCAATGGCCTCAATGGAAAAACCCTAACCCCATTATCTTCCCCCAAAATCAGAAACCCAAACGAAACACTAATCGAAAACACGGGCAGAGAACAATCAATCACAGCACATTTCATCAATTTCACCTCCTCACCCCCTAACTGCTTCACAGCGAAAACCCAAACCTTCCCATTCGAAATCGAATACAAAGCAAACACATTAACATCACCAACCAATTTCACCGAAACCCCATGAGAAACCCTAAAAACCACCCCGAATTTACTCTCATCAAACTCCAAATCACTTTGATTACACACAACCCTCGCCGGAGCAAACGACTTCCTCGCAGAATTGAGGATATAGAAACGGAGGAGAACCGAAGCGCCGCCGGAAACAGGAGAGGTTATGAGAAAGAGGGTGGTGGGATTAGGGTTCCGGAGAAGGAGGAAAGAAGCGGCGGAGATGGGAGGAGGGAGGGTGGTCAGAGGAGGAGGAAAGGAAGAGAGAGAGAAGGGAGAGTAGAGAGAGATGGAAGAATCGGAATGGAAGAGAGCTAGGGAAAGAGAAGAGGGGTGGAAAAGGAAAGAAGAAAAGTGAGGGGGCGGAGAAGGGAAAGAAGGAGAAAAGAAAGGGGGTTTTGGAAGAAATAGCTGATGAGCTTCGACAACCATTGTTGTTCGAAGATGGAGGAGGAGGAGAAAGAAGGAGAATGGAGTTACGGTTTAGGACAAATTTGGATTCTGGACCGGTTTTTGTGGCAACTTCGATGTTGATGTTGATGTTATGTCTGGAGAAGAAGGAGACTCTAATCTTTTTTGTTTTTAAAGTACAATTAGTAAATGAATTGTTTTCGGTTTGGTGGTAATAACAGAGAAAATTGAGTCCTTTGAAATGACTCGATTGGTTTGAAGAGTGGTTATTCATGTAAATAATTCGTGATCAATTTTTTTTAAGTTAAATATGTTGTAAAGAAATTATCTAGTGTAGATCAATATTATTGTGTAGTTTGTATGCCATTACACTATGAGAATTTATTTCATTGTGCATTAGGTGTTCACCGCAAAGTTGTTACCCGAAGAATAATTTTACTATAACACCGTTTAAATATAATAATTTTAGTGATTCGAAAAAATATATTTGAATAGTAAGAATTAATATTTAAGGGTAAGATGAACACAAAGTAATAATTATCCGTAATCTTTTAAATTGGACAGGTATTGTTGAACATGTATTTTAAGTATATTGGATAAGTAAAAATAGATAGAGGAATTAGATAAAATACCGAATTATTTTATGTTGTGTTGATTAAAAGTATTAATTAGTCACAAAATTATTTATCTTGTTATTTATATCATAATGATGTAATAAATTATTTTATAAATCTCATTGAATATTTTAATTCAAATGACCCCTTAACAACAATAACATATTCAGTATATTTCCACATAATAGAATCTGAGAAGGTAAAATATATGCATTTCATACCTGATACACTACTAACTTGGAGCGTATCAAATCTGTCACAAAATCAGTCCAAACACACTACAATTCCGAGAGCTTGAAGATAACAACTCCAATATGTGAAGACAACAACAATCACGAAATTTTGAAGAAATACCAACACCAAAACAGTAGCTACACAAGGAGAACAAGAAGATAACAATAACATTAAACAATGGTTCAACAACACAAGATGATAGATTACAAGAGTACAATGTTAACAACAAGAACAACAAATGGTAGTAACTATAGTGAATCGAAAATCAGCCCCACACGGCTTCACTAAGTTACTACAAAGTTTCAAGAGTACAAAATGAAAGATAGTAACTTGACACAAAGATATCTTAGAATCTATGAACCCTAACTTGAAGATAGGACCCTAAGACCAAAAGATTTCAGTACCAAGTTCTTACTTAGACCAAGAGGAACTCATGAACCTCAAGATCTCAAGTTTCTAGCCAAGAAACAACACAAGTGTAACTACACTTGTTGGACAGATTTCATGTTCTACTCTGAAGAACAAGAGAGAGAGAAATATTCAATGTTACAAGACTTGTTGTTGTGAAATATGAAGAATGAACTAAGTGCTGAAAATAACCCTAATAGCATCTATTTATATTACACACAAAATGAAGGAAAAATGACCTTCCTACCCTTCAGTCATGGGGTGCCCTTAGAGTGTAGTTTATTACACTTCAAGGTTCATTTTCACACTTAAAAACGTTAAAGCTCTTTGGCGGATCAAGTACCAACTCACACGCAGCCATTTGCATGAATATGGCTTGTAGTTTTTGTAACTCCCGAGCTTGGCTTCGTGTGAATGGTCGAGAACGTATTGGACAACTTTGTACACCCGTATCATCCTCTCCATCTTGAGAGGAATTTGACCTCAAATTCAGCATTTGGCCATCCTCAACCGCATCCACTAGAGAAAGATCACACACGTTGAAAGTGTTGTGCACTTGGTATTCCGGGGGAAGGTCAATCTTGTAGGCATTATCATTGATCCGCTCAAGTACTTGGAATGGACCATCGCCTCTTGGCATCAATTTGGACTTTCTTTGAGACGGAAACCTATCCTTTCTAAGGTGAACCCACACCCAATCTCCCGGTTCAAGAATGAGTTTCTTTCTCCCCTTGTTGACTCTCCTTGCAATGTCTTGATTTTTCTTCTCAAGTCGAAGCCGCACCTTCTCATGTAACTTTTTCATCGAATCTGCCCGTTTGTTTCCATCTAAGCTAATCATAACATCACTAGGCAAAGGAGTTAAATCCAAAGGGGTAAGGGGGTTGAGGCCATATATGCACTCAAAGGGAGTCATTCCCGTACTTGAGTGTATGGCACGGTTATATGCAAACTCAATCAACAGTAGGTGTTCCTCCCAAGAAGTCAATTTTCCTTTTACCATGGAACGTAGCATAGCACCCAAAGTCCTATTTACTACTTCCGTTTGACCATCAGTTTGTGGGTGGCAAGATGTAGAGAATAACAACTTGGTTCCAAGCCTACCCCACATGGATTTCCAAAAGTGACTTAGGAACTTAGAGTCCCTATCACTCACAATGGTCCTCGGAACACCATGCAACTTGACAACATTATCAACAAACAAAGAGGCCACACTAGGTGCATCATCACATTTAAAGCAAGGAATAAAGTGTGCCATCTTAGAAAACCGATCGACCACAACAAAGATACTGTCCCAACCTCGTCTAGTCCTAGGCAACTCTAACACGAAATCCATAGATATGTCAAGCCAAGGGCGTAAAGGAGTGGGCAACGGGGTGTACAACCCATGAGGTAGGAGCCGCGATTTGGATCCTTTGCAATCTATGCATTGGCCACAAATCTTGGCCACATCCTTGTGCATTTTTGGCCAATAGAATTGCTCCCCCAATATTCCAAGGGTCTTTTTGATCCCAAAGTGACCCATTAGACCGCCATTGTGTGCTTCCCTCACAAATAACTCTCACCAAGAACTAGAGGGTACACACAATCGTCTACCTTTAAACAAGTATCCATCAAACTTGGCATAAGGATTTGAACCCCTAGACGAATCCCACTTGTCCCTACCCATTTCTTCGCATTCCCTAAAGATAGGAGCAAAGTGAGGGTCCTCGGGATACAATTCTTTCAAACTCTCAAAACCAATAATTTAGAAGATAATGTTGACACAAGAACATGTTTTCTAGACAAAGCATCGGCTACTACGTTGTCCTTACCCTTTTTGTATTGAATAACATAAGGGAATGTTTCAAGAAACTCAATCCATTTTGCATGCCGCTTGTTAAGCTTGTCTTGTGCCCGAAGATGCTTCAAGGATTCATGGTCCGTTCGGATCACGAACTCCTTGGGCCACAAATAGTGCTGCCAAGTGGCCAAAGCTCGAATCAAGGCATACAACTCTAGATCGTACGTGGAGTAGTTTAGAGTTGCTCCTTTGAGCTTTTCACTAAAATAAGCAATGGGTTTTAAATCTTGCATCAAAACAGCCCATATGCCCACTTTACTAGCATCGCACTCAACTTCAAATATCTTATCAAAGTTGGGCAATTGTAATAAAGGCGCGGAAACGAGCATAGCTTTCAAGGTTTCAAAAGCCTTAGCTTGCTCTTCACCCCACTTGAAGGGTTGGTCTTTTCGAATGACCGCGGTCAAAGGAGCGGCTATGGTGCTGAATCCTTTGACAAACCTTCTATAAAAACTAGCTAACCCGTGGAAGCTTCTTACTTCGCTAATGGTTTGCGGGGTTGGCCAATTTTTGATAGCATCTATCTTGGATTCATCCACTTCAACCCCTCTTGAACTAACAACAAAACCCAAGAAAACAACTTCATTAACACCAAAAAAGCACTTCTCCAGATTTGCATACAACTTTTCCTTTCTAAGGACATCAAACACACATTGTAAATGCATTACATGCTCATCAATTGACTTACTATAGACCAAGACATCATCAAAGTAAACAACAACAAACTTTTCAATAAATGGCTTCATCACATGATTCATTAGCCTCATGAAAGTACTTGGAGCATTTGTTAGGCCAAATGGCATAACCATCCATTCATAGAGACCAAATTTAGTCTTGAATGCGGTTTTCCATTCATCACCGGGTTGCATTCTTATTTGGTGATAGCCACTCCTTAAATCAATCTTGGAAAATAAACACGAACCATTCAATTCATCAAGCATATCATCTAACCTAGGGATAGGGTGACAATATTTTACCGTAATCTTATTGATGGCTCGACAGTCCACACACATACGCCATGTTCCATCTTTCTTAGGCACCAGTAGCACAGGAACCGCGCACGGACTCATGCTCTCCTTGATATACCCTTTGTTGAGGAGTTCCTCAACTTAACGCTGCAATTCTTTGGTGTCCGTAGGGTTGCTTCTGTAAGCCGACTTATTTGGCAATTGTGAGCCCGACACAAAGTCAATTTAATGCTCAATTCCCCGAAGTGGGGGCAATCCTTGCGGGAGTTCTTTGGGAAATACATCTTCATAATCCTGCAGCACACAAGAAATCAAAGTAGAAATAGAAGAATTAGTGGGGTTAGTATTAAAACAATGAGCCAAAAGAAGCATCGGCATGTCCACATCATAATCCAAGAAGAGTTCCTTCTTTCTAGCCAACATCACCATGTTTTCTTGCCCATTTGATGTTGAGGCAGTCCCGAAAATCCCTACTGCCCCACCCACGGTTTTCCCCTCTTTTTCACCACTTTCGGGTTTCTTTCCCTTCTCCTTCAACTCCCTCATCTTTTGATGTAATTCATTCACTTGTGATGGCAAAAGAGGATAAAGAGTGACCTTTCGACTATCCTTCTCAAGTGAATATCGGTTGGTCCTCCCATCATGTTTGGTAGACCTATCATATTGCCAAGGTCTACCTAACAACAAATGACATGCTTGCATTGGTATCATATCACAAAGCACTTCGTCTTGGTAGTTCCCTACCTTAAACCGTATCACACATTACCTCATAACCTTCAATTCACCGCATTCGTTCAACCATTGCAACTTGTAAGGGATAGTATGAAGTGTAGTTGGTAATTTCAAAAAGTTCACCATAGCGACACTAACGACATTCGCACAACTACCACTATCAATCACCAAAGTGCACACATTCCCCTTTACAAGGCATTTAGTATGGAATAGATTTCCCCTTTGGCTAGGGTCGTCTATTGCCTTACTAATCATAGCGCGTCTAACTACAAAGTTTGGAATAACACACTCCCCTTCTTGTGGGTAAATAACTTCACCATCATCATCATCAAGTGGCCTATTTCCAGTTTCCTCTCCATCTTGAGGCTCGGCCTCATCCTTCTCTTTTTCAAGACCCACCTCCTCACCAAGGTAATACAATCTCCCTCCCCGTAGTATCACGTTGCGTCGATTTGGACATTCATTGGATTTATGTCCCCAACCTTGGCACTTGAAATATTGGAATCCTTTTGGGTTTGGATACTTGTGAACTTCTTGTTTTAAAGGAATTTTGTGGACTGTTTTGGGCTCGGGCAGCCTTGTAGTGGCAGGTTGGTCCTTATTTTTGGGCCAACCAGAAGAGGATTGAACCACGTCCTTGCTTCTAGGCCAACCCGAGATGGATTGTCCCCTTGCCTTGAGCGACGACCTCTCTTTAAGCTCCCTTTCAATCTCAAGAGCCGCTTGGAAAATACCTTCAACGGTATCAAATTTGTGAAACGTCAAATGGGTGGAGATCTCTTTGTTCAACCCACACTTGAACCGGATGATGTCATGATTGATTTGTTCCCCACGATGATCAAGCTTCAACATGAGTTGTTGAAACTCATCATAATATGCCATCACACTTTTATTGCCTTGACGTAAGTTGTATAATCTAGCAAGTAATTCATGGCGATAACTCTCGGGAAGGTACCGTTGCCTCATCAAGTACCTTAACCGAAACCAAGGTGGTGGCTGCCCATCAACTAATTCATCACCAAAACTCTTGACGTACTCCCACCAAGTGTTGGCATAACCCTCAAAATGATCTATGGCATAACAACTTTTCTTTTCTTCCGAGATATCATTAACTTGAAAAACTTTGTTACAAGCTGATTCCCATGCTAAGTAGGCCTCGGGGTCACTTTCACCTTTAAAGATAGGTAAGCTCAATTTGATGGTATTTATGCCTACGTCTCTTTCTTGGTGTCGATTTCCTCTTTCTCCATACCCTCGGTACCTCCTTGGATCAACACGGCCCCTTCTTAGCTCCTCCTCTCTCATGTAAGCATCATCAAAGGCTCCATATCCATCATACTCCTCTCTACCATGTTCCTCAAAGTGAGCTGGTCGGTTTTGGTGATTTGGAATCTGATTTGGAGGCATTGGGATTTGTGGAGGTGGTGGTCTTTGATTTGGTGGAGTTTGGTAAGGTACATTCAGATTTTGTGGAGGTAATGGATGGCTAAATCCTTCTTGTGGAATTGGAGGAGTTTGGGAATGGCGTGGTCTATTCACTTCTTGGTTTGGAGGGAAAGTAGTGGTATGATTTATGGCATTTAGTGGGGCTAGAGGTGGATTCATTATTTGGTGCAATGTTTCTGGTGAGATAGTTGTGGATGAAGTTCTTTCATGCCCACTTGAAGGAATATGATGAGGAGTGGATGGACGAGAGTTCCTTTGACTCTCCACTTTCTCCAATCTCCCACTTATCGTAGTCAAATCTCCCCTCATTTCCCCAACTTCCGTGTTCAACCTCTCTAAACTTCTGGTAATGGCCTCAAGTGTAGCCTTCATAGCGTCTTGTTCAGTAGTACCCCCACTTTGGGAAGTGCTTCCTTCCATGTCAAGGTGTTACCTACACAATCAGCAAACAAGTTAGCGTTAAACCTCTTCTCACTCACACTCTCTCGGTTCACTCACACTTGAGCTCCACAAATGTTGTAGATTGGCTAGTAATCGTGAATCCTTAAGATATGAGTAAAGCTCTTGTCCGGAGTGGATTCTTGTTTGAAACTCAAAGAATTCTCGACGGACTGGAGTTAAGAAGTTACGACGTATTCAAAAGAATAAAAGCACCCAACTAAACGTGGACACGAACAAGAGAATTCAAAAGGACTAATTGACAACCTAGTAGGAGTGTACTAGCATGTTAATTAGTTCTAGAACCACGTAATGAAACTAAGAATCAACAATTAGAAAATAGAAAACCTAAATTTGAGCTTATTAATGACGTGAACAGTAGTCAATGGGTGACGTGAACAGTAGCAAATGGGTGATGTGGCAGCATGCAATTGGTCTTGGTCCCACACAATTTAAGCACCAATTCTGAAATTTAAATCTTTACACAATTTGGAAAGGATGACAATTGGTCTTGGAGGGAAAACATAAATCTTGAAATAAGAAAAGTACCTTGTCCCACAACACTAGGTTCTTGAAATAAGAAAAAGGTAACACTAGGTTCTTGAAATAAGAAAAAGTTGCTGAAAAGTAGAAGCTTAGTCTAAGAAATGATGGGTTCAAGGCTTCTCACAACATGCTTTACAATTTTCAGCTTCAACTCTTGAATTTATATCACACTTTTTGGTTGTCTAAAGTTGTAAGAAAAGATGAAGAACTTGATGAACACCACAACAACCTTCAAGAACTCAACAACAACTTCTTCAAAACACAACACAACACCACCAATTGTCAACAACAAGTAACAACAAACAGCCAGCCACAAGGCACCACAACTATGGTCAATATTATAAGCTCAATCTTTAGATCTTGACACCTTTAGTGTTGGTGAGAAAGAAACCAACACTAGAAACACTCTATACAAGAAAAATACTACAAGATCTAGCCAAAAAAAACAAGAAAATCTCGGTCCATACAACAACACATCACAATTTTTGGCCAAGAACACAAAGGTAGCAAATTTGACTATTTCTGAAATTTTCAGATTTCATTTTTTTTTTTGTAGTTTTCAAGTCTCAAGCCCAAGATTGATCTTGTTAGAACAAAATCAAAGATGGCTTTGATACCAAATGATACACTACTAACTTGGAGCGTATCAAATCTGTCACAAAATCAGTCCAAACACACTACAATTCCGAGAGCTTGAAGATAACAACTCCAATATGTGAAGACAACAACAATCACGAAATTTTGAAGAAATACCAACACCAAAACAGTAGCTACACAAGGAGAACAAGAAGATAACAATAACATTAAACAATGGTTCAACAACACAAGATGATAGATTACAAGAGTACAATGTTAACAACAAGAACAAAAAATGGTAGTAACTATAGTGAATCGAAAATCAGCCCCACACGGCTTCACTAAGTTACTACAAAGTTTCAAGAGTACAAAATGAAAGATAGTAACTTGACACAAAGATATCTTAGAATCTATGAACCCTAACTTGAAGATAGGACCCTAAGACCAAAAGATTTCAGTACCAAGTTCTTACTTAGACCAAGAGGAACTCATGAACCTCAAGATCTCAAGTTTCTAGCCAAGAAACAACACAAGTGTAACTACACTTGTTGGACAGATTTCATGTTCTACTCTGAAGAACAAGAGAGAGAAATATTCAATGTTACAAGACTTGTTGTTGTGAAATATGAAGAATGAACTAAGTGCTGAAAATAACCCTAATAGCATCTATTTATATTACACACAAAATGAAGGAAAAATGACCTTCCTACCCTTCAGTCATGGAGTGCCCTTAGAGTGTAGTTTATTACACTTCAAGGTTCATTTTCACACTTAAAAACGTTGAAGCTCTTTGGCGGATCAAGTACCAACTCACACGCAGCCATTTGCATGAATATGGCTTGTAGTTTTTGTAACTCCCGAGCTTGACTTCGTGTGAATGGTCGAGAACGTATTGGACAGCTTTGTACACCCGTATCAATACCACTACCTCACAGGTGAGATAGAGAAGTGTTTCCAAGAGACCCCAAATGACCCTTTAAGTCTTAATTAAATACATGAACTATATTTGATGAAACCAAATATTTCCATAATGAGATAAAGTTGAGGTTTGATAGAAAATAACTTAACTACTCAAGTTACTTGCAATAATATAAGTTATATTATACTCGTACTGTAAAAAACATGTAAATTACTAACAGCATATATAACTTAATAATTTTTGATGAAATATCTTTAATAATTTTGGAAAAGTGTAGAATTTTTACTTTTGAAATTGTTTTGACAAGTCTTACGAATATGGAAAGGAGACATGAATGATCATGTGTGGCTTTTAATTAGGAAAGGACATCTTATAAATTAGGCTTAAGTCATCAATAAATACTTTAATTTGTCTTGAAAGTTCACTTAAACCTTTTAACTTAGGCTTGTATACCCTTAATCCATCCAAAATTTAAATCATTTGAGCATTTTTTTGTCAGTCAGCTAAAACCACAAAGTGTGTGCAACTCACTTTTTGCTGACGTGGCAAAACAACAATTACACTTGAACATTTGACATTAAATTTAAAATAGTTAAAAAATAAATTGTAAGAAGAAAAAAGATAATTGTGAAAAGAAAAAAAATCTATTTTATGCCTCCTTCCTCAACCAACCTTCTTCTTCCATATCACCGCTGCTTGTGCAGCTTCTTTCTTCACATCTTCATCAATTTCATCGAAGTCTCTTGTCGCACATCATCTTGCATAGGTTTTTGAGCTGCGAATTCAGAAATTTTGAGTCTTGCGGTGGCGGCGGCGGTGAAGGGGTGGTATCTGTCGTCTGTGGCTGGGGCGTGACGGCGGTGGGGGTCTGAAGCGAAGTAGACCCAGGAAGTTTCTCCATTGGAGAAAGTGAATCAATTTCGAGGAAGATCGAAAAAATTCCAAAATTTCTCAAAGCTCTTTATTTCATCCTTCTTATTTATATAAGGGTCAAAAAAGTATAAAGAAGTTTCATCTTTAAGGATATGTAGCATGAGTGAATTCATTTATAATTTCAAAGAAAGTAATTAAATTCATATTAAGTTTGCCCCAAAAAATAAAGTTTTGCCGGAAAAAATAAAATTTCATCGAAATTTTTTTTTTACTCGATTTTTTCTATTTTGTGACTTTTTCGATGAAGATAACGATAAAAACGATGTTTGATAAAGACGGAATGATGATATGATATGAAGAAAGAATGGAGGAGTATATTGAAAAGGAGAGTAGAGGAGGAATTTGGCCATTGAAGAAATGTATGCAATAAGGTGGAGAAGTTGGGGAAGACATTGCAACAGTTTTTTATTTTAATTATACATACATATTTAAATTTTGGAATTTTTAATACTTACATGTCATTTTTTGATTGATTTGTAAATATTTTTTTTCTGGCTTTACGCGCGTGTTGAGCGTGTATTACACTTATGTTGTCATGTTAGTAAAAAATATTCAATAGGTACTGTTTTGAATACTTGAAGTGTTCAATAGGTACAAGTCTAAGTTAAGTGATTCAAGTGAATTTTGCGAACAACTTTTAAGTGTGTACTGATGACTTAAACCTATAAATTATTATTTAAAGTTAGGTATGAAAATGAAAAGCAAACTTGAACAAGTCCTTATTTTTTATATTCCTTTATGTCTAAATTGTCAATTTTCCATTCCAAGGATTTGAATTTAGATGTTAGTTAGGACTTACGACTGCATTTCTCACTCTTGGTGAAGTTCATTTCTTTTAGAAAAAAAAAACTAGGTGGTGCATCTCAATGTTTTTTTTGAAAGTTGAAATATTCAAGATTCAATTTGATGAGCCTCTGGATTTGAACCATATAGGCTACTAGCTTTGGCAATTGGAAGACATGAGATAACGTTCAAATTATGGACTTTCGTCTAGAGCTGTCAAAATTGACTGACCCAATCCAATTCAGTTTAAGTCTCATAGGTCAAAGAATCTCATAGGCTAGGATGGGCTGACCCTTCACTTTAAAGGGCCTTAAAATGTATGACCTAATCCAGCTCTAATAGGGTCGCGGGTTGGGGTGAACCAACCCTTTATTTTTATCGATTTTTTTGTTAAATTATCTTTTTTAATCTATATTTGAACTAATAGGTATGCAATTCATTCGAACTTCTAACATGTTGTTATATAAAGTACATAATTCTATATTGATTTATAATATTTTCCACACCAATACATTGTCAATCACATTTAAATTCATTGATTAAATTATCTTAATTAACATCAACATTCATCTAAATTCATATGCAAATTTAATAAGTTAAACAACATCAAAAAGTTATACATCGAATATTAATAACATTTAAAATTCACTTCAAAATATTATCTCTTTGCATTTGGGTAATGTTATGCAATCGATTTCGAGTAGTTGCAACAAGTGTTTGAACATTTCATGATGGATGCAATTTTTATATTTTTATTAGAAATTTTAGTATTAGCCATTTAATCCTAAATGAATAAAATATTGTGTAAGATACTAGGTAAATTTTTTTGAGTAATCACTATTTATATTTTTAATTCTTTTTGCTTACAACTTTCATTTAATTTTAAGTTTGAATTGAATAACAATAACAAATGAAACATCAATACTTGAAGATTAAGATTTAACACTTAATAAGTTATATATTATGTGAGATATTAGACTTATTCAATAACTATTATTCTTAATTATCACTTTTTT
The DNA here is from genome assembly GCA_030864215.1 of Capsicum pubescens. Classification (NCBI taxonomy): domain Eukaryota; kingdom Viridiplantae; phylum Streptophyta; class Magnoliopsida; order Solanales; family Solanaceae; genus Capsicum; species Capsicum pubescens. The sequence goes on along the minus strand of CM061539.1, from coordinate 188,598,764 downwards.
TTCACAATATTCATATATTTTAATTTAAATTAAATAGTATTTTGATCTACGGATCGATCCAGTCTAGCCTCGGTCAAGTCTCAAGGGTCAATGGACTGACCTGGGCTGAGATTATAAGCTCTAATTTTAAATAGGCTCAAAAATCATAACCCAATTCAACCCTAATAGCAGGTTGAGGTAGGGCCTCAAGGACCAAACCCAATTTGACCGTCCTACTTTGGTCAGTCCTTTTATTTGTTTGACATTCACCATCACTTTCCACGATCGTCCATGTAACAAACTAATTGTTGAAACTTGTGGAAATCAAGGGTAACTATATGTTCACAATTATAGCACTCTCAACTATTATGAATTTCTAGCTAGATAATCATGAAATATTCACTTGAATGAAATATATATAATATTAGGGGTTGTTTGGTTCACAGGTCAGAATTATTTTTAGGATTAGTATAATTTTTGGATTAATTTGTTTTATCTAGAAGGAGGGATAGAATACTATCAAGTTTGATGGGATGAGATAGAATATTTATAGTCAAATTTGATCTTTTATATTCAATCAAATGCAGTATAAATTTTATCATAAATTTATCTTAGAATATTCCATCTTATCCCGCCTACCAAACTATCCCATATAGTATGTATTTATCTTTTGATGATTTTATTTTAAAGAAGTATGTCTCCATATAGGTATTGCATGGGTTCTGTCAAATAAATCAAAGGTTCTCCAAAGAGTCACCATTCATGTTGAAACGATAGACAATGAGTTATATCCCAAAATATCAATAATAAGCACAAATTACAGCTTTGAATAAAGTTCATTTTTTTGGGGGCTAAATGAGTCCTCCTCGAGGAGAAATTGAGTTATTATTATGTATAAACTACTTAAAACTCAAGTGTTTTTTTATATAATTACCTTCTCTCCCAATATTTTAAAAAAATACTGAAAATTTCATTTATGATACATTATTTGATTATCTGATACATTGTGGTATGATACATAAGTAGCATATTAAATGCGGTTGATTATTTAATGAATGGTAATTAAGTCTAAGGCTGATTAATCAAATCCCTTAAAAGTAGGAATTGTCGTTTTGTAATACATCAATCACGTAACAAATCATTCTATTTTTAAAATTTGAATGCCGTTTTCATTTGTGTTTTACCCCATTGCTTACAAAAAAATTGTTCTTGTCGATTCTTTCAAACAATTTTAGTCATGAATATTTCTATTTTGCTGAGACATTCTGATTTTTGGCAAAAAAAAATTATTTATGAAAATTACAAGAGCGATGGAATTGTAGTTAGCGAAAGTGTTTCGTTTTTCAGGTTGATTTCTGTTATTGCGACGAAACTTGAGATAGATCAAGCAAAGAAAAATATAGATGTTCGGTATATTGTTGATGGAAATACGACTACAATGGTTATTAAAAACGACAATGGTGTTAAGGTTTACGTTGAATTGAAAAAAATTTGCACAGATTTTGTAATGTATCCGTCATGCATTACAACAAGCGATAAATCGAATGAAGATCTAGAATTTGATGTTGAAACTGGTGCGATAATGTACGTCGAAGGAACAGAATCAGATGCAGCTGCACTTGCTGTTGTTGAGTCGAATAATCAATACTCTTTGTATGTACCAAAAATTGAAACAACAAAATTCATCACTGATTGAAAAAAACACTGAAGTTAAAAGAAAGCAGTTGTATAAGGATAAGAAAACTGTGAAAGCTGTAATGGAAAAGTATGCGTTAGATCGAAGTTTTAATTTTCGAGCATCAAGATCTGATAAAAAAAGGTATTATAAACTATGTTGTTCTTAATTTTTTGTGTGTGATTAGTTTTTATGTATAGGTATTAGTATACATTGAAAAATATGTTGTGATTGTGTTATTCATAAACAATATCGTATATGAAGGTGAATTGGTTTAAACCAAACAAATGTCAGAATGTTGTTATAAGAATTGTTTAAAGTAGCTTAACTGTTTACAGTATCTGATACATAATTTTTTTGTTTTTTTTACGAAATATGTATTTTTTTAAAAAAATTGTGATTATTTGTTTTTATATGCAACTATTGGTTGGAATTTCGTAATGAAAATTGCAGTTGGTACATGAAAGCATCTTCCTTTTTGGATTCTGATCTTTTTCAAGTTCAGAAATTCAATGATGAACATACGTGTTCAATGAGTGATAGGGTGTTAAAACAACTGCAGGCTACAGTTAACTTTGTTAGTAATTTTATAAAGCCAAAGTTAGTAAACTATAAGAGGAAACACACTCTACCAGATATTATTGAAGAAATGAAAGTTGTGTATGGTGTTGACATCAATTACATGAAAGCTTGGCGTGCGAAGGAGCGTGCTATAGAAATGCTTAGGGGTGGAGCTGCTGACGGATATAGACAAATGCCGAGATACATCTACATGCTAAACTCTGTGTATTCCGGATCACACATCAGGATGCATAAGGCTGTAGATAATAAATTCAAATATTTGTTTATAGCTTTACAACCAATGATCCATGGTTTCAAGCATTGTAGGCCAGTTGTTGTGGTAGACGGTGCTTATTTGAGTGGACTGTACCAAGGGACTTTTCTTTGTGCTAGCACTCTTGATGGTGCAGGTATGACTAATCATGTTATTCCATCTTTAATACTTGTTATGATACGTTCCAGAACATATATAATATATTATGATACATAACTGTATAGTTTATGATACATGATTATAGATTCTGATACATAACTGTATATATGAAACTTTAGTGTATCCTTTATAGGGTGTATAAACTTTTTAATAACAACAGTTTGTTAAAAGTCATGCTTTATAAAATTTTTTAGGTTGCATATTACCAATTGCTTATGGTGTTGTTGACTCGGAAAATGATTCCGCATGAACATGTTTTTTCGAGCAATTTAAGAATGCTTTTGGGGAGCCTGAGAACATGTGTGTTGTATCAAATCGCAATGAAACAATAATTAAAAGTGTTAGAATTGTCTATCCAAATGTTCCTCACTTAGCATGCATTTGGCATCTTTGGAAGAACGTTTGTACAAATTTCAGAAGGAGCAAGGACAGACTCAGCGACCTGTTTTATTCGATGGTTAAAGCATACAGAAATGAAGATTTTGAATACCTTATGTCGAAAGTTGATAAAATTGATCATCGGGTGAAAGATTATTTATATGATGCAGGATATGAGAAGTGGTCAAGAGTTCATGCTCCTATAAATAGAGGCCGGATGATTACATCTAACATTGCAGAATGTATAAATGGTTGTTTAGTGGAGGCGCGTAAATTGTCGATTTTAAATTTTTTGGAAGAAGGCAGAAAATTATTTGAAGCATGGAACTTTAAAAACAGAGAAATTGCTTCATATACAGAAACAACTTTAGGGAGAAGGTTTGACGAAATCCTCACAGCTAATGGAGTTAAAGCATCTAGAATGACGGTATGCGTAAATAATTACTCATTTTATATTTTATTTATTGAAAAAATTTTCTTGTACGTTATATTTTGTTTGTGTGTGAATTTTTTTTTGTTAGGTCAAGCCTGCATCAGAGTATCATTATTCAGTTTATGAATCTGGAAGAATATACATTGTGGACTTGGATGCTAACAAATGCAACTGTTGTAGATTTCAGATTGATGAAATTCCATGTCCACACGCAATTGCAGTGTTGAAGAGTAAACATATTACGAAGTTTCGTCCGTGGTGTTCTGATTACTATAAGCCTGCGACATTAGTGAAGACATATGAAGTTCCAGTAGTACCTATGCCAGATAAAAAGGATTGACATGTGCCTAAATGTGTCGAAGAAGAAGAAGTCATACCACCCAAATACAAAAGACCACCTGGTAGGCCGAAAAAGAGTAAGTGTAAGAAAGCAAGTGAAGAACTATCATCCAGTACAAACTGTTGTGGTAAATGTGGTCAAGAAGGTCACAATAGACGTACTTACAACTTTTTTCCAAAGGAGAATTGATGTTTTGGTTACCTGATACATTGAACTATCTATGTTTAGTTCATCACTGTTAATTTGGTTTTGATTTGGCTATGTTTGAATAATGTTTAAACAATATTTAATTTGAATTATTGTTTGTTTTTAGTGGCTTATTTTTGTCTTTTCATTGTAATTTAATTTACTATTTAATATGTTTCTTAATTAATCTGTTAAAATATAATTTTTTAGATTGTTCTTCGAATTAGAAAGGAACTCTATCATGAAAAGCTATTATGTTATTGTTTTTTGGTATAATTTGTTTCATAAAACGACACTTGTATGTGATTGCTCTAAAAACTGAAAAGCTTACACATAGTTGATGCTAGTTTAGTATTCATGATACAACGTAGCTTGTATTATGATACATTGCAATGAGTAGTTGTAAATATTATTTATAATTGTCAACTTTATAATAACTGAATTATTGATATTTGAACTGTAACATCAGAATATATGATAGATGAATATGTGATGTATCATAACTGAATGTGAAGTTTTTTTAGTTATATTTGTTTTAAATATGTTTCACATTTAAATATGTTTTAGATTTGATATGAGACACTTTGAATTAATAAGATACATTGCATGCATTTTTGAAAAAAATATGTATGATACATTTCTTTAAAGTAACAACTTATTGCAAAACTTGCTCAAAATTTTCACATATATAATTCATTGATTTTCATGTGTCGATGAAAATTTAACATATCATAAATTAAAATTTAATTGATTCCAAAAATTGATGAAAAATTTCTGCCACAAAAATATCTTTATTAAAAGTAGTGTGAAATTACATTAATAGAGGCCAATAAGACAGCAACAAAAACAATGTTAAGAAGTTAGCTATGACACAACCTAGCATCTATTCTATGGCAAGAATATTAGACTCATCAGTCGGGGGGACATAAAATAGTCGTACTCTTGGTGGATCGTCATGGTCACTAGAATAAATCTTCTTAGTCTTTTTAACTCCATAGTTCCATAAGAGTGTTGCATATCTCTTTCAAAGATATTCTGCATCAAGATTTGATGAAGGAATCTGCATTTGATCGCTAAGAAATTCTGCATAAGATGTCATAAATACTCCACAGTCCCTAAGCATGACGAATCATTTAGTTAGATGCTTAATAATGTGGGAATTATTGTTGTATCAAAACTTATGAAAATAGACAGTAAATGTATAATAATGTGTCAGTATGAATTATGTAACTTTATAAAATTTTCAACAATAAAAATTGAGATGAAGTATTTCTAGATATATAAAACTGTGAGGATATACTTACAAACTTTCACTGACTTGTTGTGCAATATCTTCAACGTATTCAACATCAAATAGAGTGTCATTCAAATCACCGACCACGTTACTTATCTTATCTTTGTAAGATTCGATACTTGACCATACATTTCGTTCAGTGTTTTCCAGTAATCCACTGTAACTAATGTATGTTGGCAGCATCTCAGACAACCTTTTGATCTCATGTGATGTCTCTCTATGTTGCGATGAGAACATTGAATCATACACCCGGATACATCTTTTCTTTAAAGATATCACAGCTAGCACCCAGTGAAAATTTTCATCGCAATTTACAGGAACATATACATCATCGACTAAGTGCCGAGGCAAAGCAGCTGGTATGTTGAACCCTTTGATGATGTTTATCAGTGCTCCTTCATTGCTTGTTTGAGAGAGAATCACCCGCTGCATTCTCAGAGTAACGTTTGTATGTCGCATCGATGTATGTTTTGAACAAGAAATTAACAGTGGTGTATCGATATTCTTAATCCTTTTGTTTCTTTGATTTCTTTCGAAGGTAGAAGAATATAACATCTACATGCTGCTTAGAATAACAAAATAAATAAGTTATTGATATCCATAAATTCTACTCAAGTAAGAAAATTAATTTGGTATATAAAATTTGAGAATGACACTTATCTAATTTTTATTTAAGTTATGTATCAGAATGTATAATAATGTATATATATGTATCAGAATCTGTTTATTGTACATGCAAGTAATATTTTTTGTAATACCTCATCATTTCAGCAGGTGTTTGGCTGAGACATTGTGTAGAATCAGTTCTTTGAATCTGGTTGTGCAACAACAAAATCCAACGAACTAAAAACCAATTTCTGATTTATTAGCTTTGTAGTGGTTGTCTTTCAATTTCCTACATGAGTATAATGAAATTATATTACTCTTTGTGATTTTAAAATTGTAAAAGAATAATGAAAAAAGTAAAAATATCTTACTTCTTTTGATGAAACTTTAATAATCCTTCAATAATTCAATCACAGTACTCTTCGATTAGTCCTATCGGCATTTCATGGGAAATAACATAACCATCAAACGGATGCTTTCGAGGAAAATCAACTGTTGCAGATTCTTTGCCTTTACAACTTGAACCAAATTCAGTTGTAAATGGTGACCTGAATATTGTAGTTCGCTTCCTGTTTCTTGGTGCACGTGTTTTAATGGCATCTTGTTTACCCACTTTTGCTTTAGGAAGAACTGATTGAAACCTAGTATCATGAATTTGACATTCATTGTCGTTGATTTCAGTGGGATGAACAAACTTCATTTTCATGGCAACAACTGGTGTGGAAATTCCAGCTATAATGTTATCTATCGATTCCTGAGACGAATCAGTTGAAATAACATTGGTAGACTCCTGAAAAAGAAAAATTATTATATATAAATTAATTGTGTATGATAACTCATCTGTGTTGCCGTATTATAAGAAAGTACTCATACTGTTTAGTGAAACTGTTATGTATCGTTATATTTAATAATTGTTTGATAAATTTCACAACAAATTGATTTGGTGTATTTAATATATCAGTTAAATTCTAAAACATGCTTAATCTTGTTTTACACAAAGATATTTCAAATTAATAGCATATATATTTCAAATCTTGTGTGTTATCCGTACCCGCAGTTCATTTGGAACTTCAACATTGGCCGTTTGTAAAGACGGATCGAAAAGATTGTCTTTTTGAGAAAGATCGTCTGAGTTTACTGCCATTGTAACGATTGGTGTGGACATATCAGCTATGATATTATCTATCAATTCCTGAAACACTTCAGACGATACCACAGTGTAGGACACCTGAAAAATGCAAATTGTTAGATATAACTACAAACAGTTATAGCATTATACTAACATTAATTGGATGAAAGAGATTCCATATGAAATAATCCACAATCGTATGTTCTACATACCTGCAGTTCATTTTGAACTTCAATATTATTTTTTGGTAAAATGAGATCAGGGAGATTTTCTTTCTGTAAATGCTCCTCAGATTGTATTGCACTAACTGGTGAGGAAAAGTCAGCTATGGTATTATCAATGGAATGCTGTATGCATTATTCTTAATCTTAGTTTCACTTTTCTGAAACATAGAATTAATTAGATATTAAAGAACATGTAAGACTTATATAGGATGAAATAACAACACTGTTGAGAAAGAATTGACAAATTTATCCATCTTTTGGCATTGAATGTGTTAGTTGTACAAGATATAATGCAATATCTAAGAGAGCATAATGATTTTACACATTAATAACATACACTCGATATAATTGTTGCACTATCAGTACCTTCTGTTCATTTTGAACTTCAATTGTCTGTCTTCGAAAAGTCGGATCATCAAAATTGAATTTGTGAGAAGTCTCAGTTGATGATTTTTCATCCCGCTTGTGATCTCCAGTATATACAACATTTACATCATCATTCTGAACCACAAAAAAATTATTACATTATAAAAATAATATACGACACTTTTTTTTAACATTCCTACAACTTTATCTTTTCTGGAAAATCCTTTGGATGTTCTTTCGGAGTTCCCAAATCATCACCATGTGTCTCATTCTTTTCCACATCTTTATTAGAACTATCGATTTCAATAACAACCTGAAAAACATATAACTTTTAAAAAAGATAAAAATATATAAAATTTAATAAAATATGATATGATCATATTAAAAGTTACTTTTTGTGGAGCATCATGCTTCTCCTTCACAGCTAACATCATTTCTAAATGTTGCTTTTTTATTTCTTCATGATGTTTTTTCATTAATGCTTCAATGTCATCAAATCTTTTGTCAACCTGCATAAGTTTAACAGAGTAAATTAAATAGGCCAATAAAGCCATTTTTTTTTTTTATAAAAAAAATCATGTTGCACTTACATATGTCTTGACTAATGATTCAATTGCATTCATATCAACTTTCATCAAAACTTGCTCATGATACGTTCCTCCAGACACATTAATTTTCTGTGTAGACTCACGCCCACTTTCGACAACTGGTGGATTTTGTTCTGATGTTGGTGTCTGTTCGCCGAAATTCATTAAAGATGTTTCATGTGGAGCTTCTTCATTGATTGGGTTAGTAATTGTGTTTGATGTGCCAGAAGGTGGTTCATTGACTTCTTTAACATAGGGGTGATATTTAATCTTTTCTTGGTCTGTCATCGATTCTTTTTAATCAGTGTTTGTCTTTCTTCTTTTAAAGGCGGTGCCAATGATATATCAGACTTGGTCTTTGTCCTAGTTAACAGTCCGAGCGGTGGTGGGGTAGTAAAATCATCACAATCATCCAAAAGTAATGAACCAACTGTCATTTTAGCTTTCTGATCAACTTTCATCGGCTGTCTACAAGATGTGGATGGAAAAGTTGAATTGACAGAATCTTGTAAATCCATTTCATCATGATTTGGCAGTTGAAGACATTTCAGCTCATTAACTATAGGACTTATGTTGGTATACGCATACTATATTTGAGATTGAAAAAAATAACTAATTCAGTTAAATGAATGTAAGGGAAATAATGTATCAGTATTCTACATAACATGTAGTGGTATACCAGAAACTGTACAATTTAGTATGTGAATGTATCATATGAGTACTGTAATGTATCATGAAACAGTGAAAAAAAATTATTTTGTTGCATGAATTGATATGAAAGATGTCTGATCATCAAATATACTACAGTATAAACAAGTTACATGCTTAATCATATATTGACAAGAATATATATATTGAAACATAAAAGAAAATTTCATGTGTACAACACAAAATACAAAAAGAGATTGAAAATAAATAGAAATTACCTTGCTAAATATTCCATTCATGAACTTTTCAAATTTAGGCTTTGTTCCAACAACAAACCAACTACATGTCCTCGGGATACCATTACCAATACGACAAGCAATGTCTTTATCTACTTCAAAACAACATTCATACATCCAGACGTTGAGAACATGTGACATTCCTCCTAACCGATAAAGCTGCTTTTCAACGAAAAAGTCCTGTCTCAACGAGTTCATCAACTTGTTGAAAGAAATCTTCCCCCACGGATATTGTTCATATCGACCATCCGCTACCATATTGAATTCTATATAACTAACAGCTGCATCATCAGTTTCAGCTAACAAAAACGTATGAATAAAAAATAATATGGTCATCTGCAATGCATCCTGGTCATTGTCAAAAATTTTCATCTTATACCGTTCAACAATTTTTTTTTTGGATATGCCATTTTTTGCAATTGGAAAGTACTTTGTCAATAAAACAAAGCCATCTGAAGTCAGATACTGAAAGTCCTCAATGTTTGAGGTGCAATTCAGACCACTAATGAGAGCAAATTCAAATATCGTAAATTTCAGAATTGTTTCCTTGACATAAACATGAAATTCATTTTGGTTATCTTGTTTACACTCAAGCATCAACAAACGTTTGGTTATTTGACCTTGAAAATTTGATTTAGGCATATCAACAAACACACTAATGCATGTCTCCTTAAACATATTTAGCACTTTTTTACCAACAAAGTACTCACATCAGTCGCAAAGTTACGGTTGAACGAAATGTCAAACCTTAAAGGATGAGGTGGAACAGTTTTGATCATGTATTTCATCCCCTGCATTAAAAAACGTAATGTCTAATAACACATTTAATGACCTTATGATACATAAGTAATGTATCAGATTATAATACATAACTTCCAACATAAGTATCAAACATACTGATAAAATTCTTACTTATGTATCAGATTGTACCAAACATCCTGCTAAATTTCTTTCTTAGTTCTAAATAGTGATATATCATAACACATTCAATTACAGTTATATACATAAGTAATGTATCAGATTAATAATTAGCATTAAGAGTTGTTATAGTTCTGATACATAACTATAACATCTGTATCATACACATTTGTGAACTCTTACTTATGTATCATATTCACAAATTTGTGATGTATCATAATGCATGCACAAACATTATCTTCCTCGATATGTATCATACTAATTTGTAACACTAACATTTGTTACTAACAATAACAAATTATGGAGAAATTTGTCAACCAAACACATAAATACCATACCTTTGGTAATGGGTCTCTTTTCACAACTTTTTTTTTTTTTTCCCTTTGAAATAGCAATAATAGTCTTCTTCCCTTTAACACTAGCGGCAAACCGTAACTTTTTCATGATTGTCGGATCGTTCCGATACTTAGATCTATTTTCACGAAAATCAACATCTTTATAATCAAAATTACCAGGAACAAACCCAGACATATCAATTTCATTAGAAGTTGACTGAATTTGAGTAAGCCCCAAACTAAAAGAGGGTGCTGACTCCATTAATAATGTTATAATGTTTAAAGAACATAAATTGAAAAGGGATTTGTTCAATTTCAAAACTAATAAACAAAATTATCAAGCATAAACACTCTAACCTCGAACAAATCTAGAATAATTAAGTTAATGGAGTAATTGTAATGGAAGATAACAGTTGTTGCTTGAAGATCGGATTTTGGCATAATCTTCGCTAGCAATCCCGTGATTTTAGGCGCGAGAATAGTATTTGGGGATTATATTGAGCTTTGGGTTGGAATGTATCAACAACAGCGCGTGTGTTGGGTCTTAGAAGGGATTTTTGTAATATATTTAATAAGATGGTATTTAAAGTAATATAGAAAAGTTAGGGTGTTTACTTAAGTAATTTTTTCTATTATTATTATTTTTGTAATATAATGACCATTTAAAAAAAAAATTCTAAAATTACGGACCAAGTTATAAATTTTAAATCACAAAGTTGAAGTTATAATTCTATATTTGAAGTGAATTTGAACTTTGAAATTAAAATTTCAAACTGAATTTAGAGCTTTATTGAAAATATATGACAAATCAACATAAATTAAATCAAGGTATATCGAAACATTACCTAAACATCGTGGCGTGGAATCCTGGATCCGTCATTCGGACCTCTCCTTTCTTAGCTGTATAAAGTATATCTACTGTTTGGATTTCTTTTTTTTAAATAAGATTTTCAAGTTTTAAATTACTACTGCTTACTAGAAATAAAATAAGCCCAAGAGCTCCATAAAATTAATATAAAAAGTTAGTCGTTAGAGTAGAAACGGCGTCCAATTTCCAAAATCCAACTGATATTATATTCTAAAGCACGTGTTAGGAATATAAAACGACATATACTACATTGATATTATCAATTTAAAAGAAGATAAACCATCTGTAGATCACATGTTATGGACTTAAGTCGTGTTAGGTGTTCTGTACATGGCTGTTTTAGTGTTTCTAATTTAAATAAAGTTCATATTAATTAATCTTGGTAAGAACGTGCGAGGAAGCACATTATTAATTGTGGAAAAAGTTCCAAGGAATTTTTGTTTTATGAATTGTTTTGATTGTTTTTTTTTTTTTTAATTATACATGTTAGATTTACAATTAAATTAAAGTTTGTAGAATAAAATAGAAAAACGTATCACCAGACATTAGAATATGTCAGTTTTCTGTAAAATAAAATAGGGGCAGCGTATCAAAACTTGATTGTTGCAACTTTGTAAAAATATTCGATATCTGATTAGAATTTGCACGACTTATGGCATGATAAAATTGATAACTTGAAAGTACCGAGTTGATAACAAATAATTGCAAATGGTCAAAAACACATTGAGACGATTATTTTTTCGTGAGTCTCACATTTGAAAAATTAGTTTTTCGTGAATTCACTCATTAACAGTCAGTTTGTTTCCTTTACTATCCCTAACCACCACCAGCACTACGTATGTTCATCTTTCTTCCTGAATAGTTATCATCTATGTTTTAAACTACTAGACTAATTAAGTAGATGGTGACAGTTCAAGTAAAAGAAAACAACCAAGGAATCATTTATATCTTACTTGTATGTGAGTTATGCAAATATTAACTCCTGAATAAGCTTTAAGTTGGTCAGATAAAAAGATGAAATAACTCTCAATTTTTTTTTATAGTGGTCAAGTTGCCAATCGCCATAATGATGAAAGGAACATATGAATACATTACAGCTAATATCACACAACAAAAAGTGAAAAGACACTTTAAGCTGAAACTACTTCGACTTATGAGCACTACCACTATATAAAAACAACTTGAACCTACGAGCACTGCCATTCTGTAAAAAATAAGAAAAACGTGTCATTTTCAAGTTCAATAGGAGTGGTACAACACTATGAAACCTTGAATAAATACATCCTTGCACTACAAAATACAGTATTATTACCAATTTTTTCCTTTTTTCTGGACCTCATAATACTAGTTGAAATGAAATCTTACATTGGGTTGGGATAAAATGCACAAATAGTAAAATAGTTAACCGTACGACAATAATTAAGATACCAAAAATGCAATCAAAAGGACAATGATTTTTTCTACTTTATCCTACAGCTCATCATTATTGATTATTCCAAAACGACCCCAACAAAAGTCGTGATTGTACACTCACACCCCCACTCAATTAGTGAAATTCTTCAGTGTGGACCCCTCTTCACAAGCTTTAGCTTCCGGCGTCGGCTCCACCGTCGGCGAAGGAGGAACCGCCGTAACAATCAACTCCGATGGCAGATCCGGTATGCCCTTCAAGTAAAAAGTGTAGAATAGCTTGAAAGGGAAGATGAGTTGCTGCAATTCTACTTGACCGGAAACCCCTGCAAATATGCCGGATCCACCGGTGACGGCGAGGCAAGTGTCCTCGTAGGTTAAGTACGGTCCCTGCACGGCGATGTGACCGTAATCACCGAAGTAGAAACTGTAAACTGCTTCATAGCGATCCCCTTTTTTCTCCTCTTCGTGCTTGATCAGAATGCAGAGTCCTGCAGTTATTCCAATCCTCTTCTTCAGGTCTGCTGTATATAGCTGCGACATACCAAGAATCAGCATAAAAAAAGAGTTCGATGCAGCAAAGATTCCGCTGTGCACGGAACCCAAGAGTCTATTTTTAGACTAAACTCGTAATCTCCTGATCAGAGACAACGTAATCTCCTGATCACAGACAACGTGACCTGTTACGCTAAGGCTCCCCTTGGTATCAAGAATCAGCATAACACACGGGGGGGGGGGGGAGATTTGTTCTTTTTTTTTTTTGTTACTTTTTGAGTATTTAGGTTATAGTTTTCTGTTTTGAAGATGAAAAATAGCAGAAAAAGAAACGTACTTTGTTGCTAAAGGGGACAAGATCTCCTAGTGAATTGACATTCTTTTGGCTCAATCGAAGATAAGCAGGGCTTCCACGGTCACGTTCATTGAGCTCATAGACACTAAGTTCTTGAACTTTACCTGAAATCAAGAAAAGAGAGCAAGAAAGTTAAGTATGACTAACAGAACATAAGGTGATTGATATGATAAAAAGTGATAAAGAAATAAAAAATATTCTTACTGGTTGTGGAATCTGTTGAGGTGCTTTGGCTCTTGCAGGAAAATGATCTGGAAGTAGTAGTGGAGGTGGTAAGCTTAAGAGTTTGAGAAATGAGGGGGTTAGAGAGTTTAAAAGATTGGATCTTTTTAGTAGTTGGGATGGTGGAGGGTAGCTTATAAGATGAGGAAGAAGAAATCACTCTAAGAGCAGCAGTGGCCATGGCTTAAGAAGAAACGAACTTGCAAATTTGTTGGCAGAAAAAGACTCAGAAAGAAAGTTGAATTGTTGAATGAGGTTGTTGTTGAGGCTGATGAAATGAAAGTTGGTGTAGATGGTTTATTATATAGTGGCAAGGGGGTCCAATTGCCATGTGTGAAAAGTGGGAATTGATAAAATTATTAGTACCAACAGTGTTATAAGATTTGTGATTGATGATGATATATTTGATGGACGGTGTAGGATCTGATGAGGGATTTGGGAATAGTCAAAGAGGCTTTAGAGGGGGGTCAATGAAAAAAACAACAATGTTTAGGCAAAAATGTGATAAAAAAGAAGTGTCTACACGTGTTTCCTTTGGGATGTAGTTTGGGGTGGTGGTGTGTGCTGTTTTGGAGTGGCCAACGCATGCAGCAATTCATTTGCGGCTTTGACCTTGGTCTTCCTACCTTAAGGTTGTCGTTGTTGTGACTTGTGAGTTCTAGGCTTCTTCTAGCCTTCTAGAAATACACCTCTCTCCGTCCAACTCTCTTAAAATGTGCTCTTCCTCGTTTTACTTCTTCCTCTATTTTAATTTGTATATTTGATTGAATTTCGCACAAAATTTTACAAAAGGTAAAAAGAAAATTGAATTTTATCATTATAAAGTAAAAATATAATAAAATATTTTAATAATATAATCGTAAATATGTTAGGTAGAAAATTAAAATTAAAAAATTATTAAAAAAAAAAGACAGTAATTTTTTTTAAAACAAACTAAAAAAGATAAAAACAAATAAAATAAAATGGGAGCATATAAGTTTTAAAAAGAATGGTACTATAAATTGACTTTAAGCTTCTCATTTTTAACAAACGGTGAGTCAAATATTGCATAATTACTGTTTTCTAATTTTGAAAATTGAATTTATAATGAAATGATATATGATCAAACAAGTATTTATATCTTGTTTTAAATCAAGAATTTCAAACAGTGTGCCCTAATTAAACATTTTCACATGAGTTGAAAAAGAAAATAGAATTTGAGTTCACTTATATATAGTTGCGGTATATTTTTTTTTTTTACATAATCATGTCTGTAAGATATCTATCAATAAATTTTCGTAGAAATAGAATTTGAATTTTCATATTTATAGAATTTGTAATTTTAAAAATAAGATAGATTATATTGTTACGGTATGTTGTAGTGTAAATCATTTAATATTATTGGTAGATATTAGTAATCACTAATCTCATTTATTTAAGTCATAGCGGTGTCAAATAAACGGATTTGGACCCGTCAAGATGGATTGGATTAATACATAAATAGATCTTTTAACTTGCCTAAAGATTACTTGACCTGACATGAGCTAAACAATGGTAACGAGACTCGTCCAATTCTAACCAAATTTTAGTTGATTAGTTTGCTTTTTTCAGCTATCAAATAAAACTTTTGTTGGACGGATCATATTTGTATATGCTAAGTTTGCCACAAAGACAAGCTAGAAACTTAGACTTTGAATCAGCAATGAAATGGTAAACATGGAGGTTTTTTAATTTGTCAAGGAATGGAGCAAATGCTCTTTTGAATAGAACACAGACATGCTTATATGAATTCAAAGATGGAAGATGTGATTTGTCATAATCAATGTGATTAATTTGCTAAAGTTTGTGGATACTGGAGCTATAGAGAGCAATTTTTGTTAAGCTGCAGAGCTTGCGCCAAGGCGAGGAAGTTCGTCTAATTCACCTTTGGCATCTCAGTTGCTCAACCAAAGAGTACTAATCCATTTACACTTAAAAGAGTGAGACTGGATGCTGGTTATGGTATGTCATTTTGGTTCATTACAATTATGGGGGTTCTTGAAATGCTTTAAGCACTCAACAAGAACACAAGGAAGGCAAATAATAATAATAATAATAATAACTGCCATGTCTATGCAGAGTTCAGCATTACTCAGGTCTAATGAGGATAAAGGCGAACAGGGAGCCCTTGAGCAGGTCTAGGAGTTGGAGCTGAGACAAGTTTCTCATCTGGTATCACCTTCTCCCATCTGAACTTTGTTACGACGTTGTGCATAAAAACGAGAGCCACCATGCGAAAATACTCATTTCTAGGGCACATTCGAGGCCCTCCTCCAAATGGAACAAATGTATAAGGAGCCGGTCCATTCCCTTGAAACCTCATTGGGTCAAATTTATCTGGATTCTGAAAGTACTGTTGGTTTCTATGGGTGTCATCTGCTATCCAATGTAACTGCATATATTACCACTGGAGTTTTCATCTTTATCTATACCACAAAATCCAGCTAAAGGAGAACGATATTGGTACAAGAGCTTACCTTCTAAAGAAATCACAAACTGAATTAGGGAAAAAAATTCTTCTGATGTATTGATCCATGTGTACAAAGATGTGTATATATACAAGTATTTCTTGCAAAATAAGAAAATAATACTGTACACTTGTCTAATTGCTATTTGTCTAAATACATAGCTGTTATAACTAACTATATTCTTTGTACAAAATTATTTAGAATATGAACAACTGTCCTTGTATGCATCTGACGGTCCATATTTAATCCATCATGTTATATTATTTGTGTGCTTCTGATCTTGCCACATCTCTCACCTGTCTTCAGACATAAGTCCATTGAGTTTCTCTTTTGTTCTTGACTTGCTATTGTCATCTTTCTTTCCTTTTCTCTTCTGTGTGTTATATCATCTTCAATGGAAAATTGGTAAGAGGAATGAGAGTTAATTCTTCCAACCCCCCTCAAGTTGGAAGGGAGGAAAGGGACGCCCAACTTGGCAAGAATAGAATGATGAGAAGGACCAGATAAGGGTTTGGTGAACAGGTGTAACGCCCCGAAAAACGGGTCCCGGAGCGTCACATGGTGCTTGAGGCTACGAGTAGCCCCAAGCTAACCCTTTGAGCCATTTTCATCCAGTTCAACACAAATCAACGGGGTTTCCATAAATAACCCTCAAATATCAACAGAGTAATCATCATCCAAGAATAAAAAAATTTCAGAAAGATAACAAAATACAACTTATTAGTCAACTCCCAACATCTATACTAGTCTGACAAGCCTCTAAGAAAATCAATAAAACCAGCGAGCCATTGAGACATGCCCCAACTGACTCATACTCAGTTATCAAATGTAAATAATTCCGTGAAACCAACATCAGACATCACGTCCTCGGAACATGATGACTCACCACAACAGAGGATGTAGAACAGCGTGCCCGAAGAATCACTGTCGAACCTGGAACTGAGCACCTGAACCTACATTCCGAGAAAATGCAGCCCACATCCGAAGATGTGGGTCAGTACCATGGAAAGGAACCGAGTATATGGAGGTGTATGCAGTTGTATAAACATCATCATTATAAATATTTATAAGAAATATGCAGGATGTATGAAAGACTCACATAGCCCGAAGAAAATCATCATAATCATGAGAGGATGAAATAAGTATAATAACACATGTGAGTCATCATATAATTTGTCAATCACTTTCAGTTCATCAAGAATATCAATTCTCATAATGTAAATATCATTTAAATCTTTCGAAAGAATAACTTTCACAATTCCACTTTCAAATCACTTCACCATTCACCATAGACACAAGGAAACACACACACACTGGGAGATCCTATAACCGACATAAACCATGTGAGCTACATGGAGTCCTACATACAACCCACGTTGGGGAGAACCGTCCTATCCTTGCCATTGGAGTAGGACTATCGATATCAAATCCACACAAACTAGTGCTCACTATATAAATCAGCCTTAGGCTCACTCCTACGGGGGCACGCAGTTCTAGGGAAGTAAGGTCGCTTTATACCTCTCACTCGGTGCTAAAGATTTCTCCCAGACTTATCTCAGATCATTTCAAAGACAATCCACAACAAAACAATTTCAGTAATATATAAATATACATCGGGAGCCATCATGCTTCCCATCTATCAAAATCAACCACGTTGTGGATTTCTTTCACACTCGAGTTCAAAACAACTCCATTAAGACCAAAATGTCAAATCATTCAAAATATCTCAAATATTCAACATCAATGTGCTTATAACACACACTTTCTAAAAAAATACAATTTTCAATAGGGATTCACGACCCAAATATCAAAATCATGATAAATATCGTTCAAGATTCATGCTTTATATCACCACACATGTAAATTCATCTTTCAAAATTATAAATATCAAGATTTCATAATAATCATCATAAGATATGGGTTCATGCTTCAAATTCATAAAAATCAAATAAAAATTATGCCTTTGTAAAGAAAATTACTTTTGGGTACAAGAACGAAAGAGAGTTCTTGTTGAAAAACCCCACATACCTTGAATGATGAAATTTAGATCGATACTCATTTTTGAGATGTTAATCGTGCCTTTGAATGATGGTTCTTGGAGTTCTTGAACTAGGAACTTGGAATCTTGAATAAATTTGCAGAATTAATGGTGAACTTTGGAGGTTCTTGAAGTTGGATGTAGGAGCTTAGGGTTTTCTTTTTGAGGGAATTTGATGAAATATAACATATAATGCTTTTAATAGGCTTTAATATAGGGTTTGGACGGATTTTGGGTGAGGGGGAATGATCAAAACGCCTCTAAAAATCAAATAATTCTCGAATCTGTCCTTTGGTGGACTGTTTTGATAGTATGAAGTAGATCAACCATAACATTTTACTCCGATATCCAAATTGGATGAAACTAATTTCATTAGAAAGAGGACTCTCATATCTTTCTGTTGATATATAGTATCTCACCCAGATCATTGTGTACGAGGAGTTATGATCATTTGAAGTTGACCTAAAAATTTACTTTTGATAGGCTGAAGTAGATCGACCATAACTTTTTACTCCGATTGACAAATTGGATGAAATCAATTTCATCGGAAAGAGGACTCGCAGAGATTTCTGTTGATATATAGTAGATCACCCAGATCATTATGTACAAGGAGTTATGATCATTTAAAGTTGGAACAAAAATACTCCAGGCCTCAGTACTTTTTCCTGCACGTTTTACTGTTCACTACTATTCACGGTTCGATCGGAATGTTCATAACTCGTCGCTCGGGTGTCCGTTTTGGATGATACACATATCATTGGAAAGCTTATTCGATGCTCTACGCAATGGTGGGTCATAATGTAAGACATTCCACACGGAAAATTTATAATTCATTCTAGAAGATAGAACCCAACACGTTTACGCATAAAATTTCAACGAAAAATTCCCGGGATATTACATCATCCCCCCTTGGAAACATTCATCCTCGAATGACGCTAGACATGCCAAGATTAGATAGGGAATAGAGCATACAACTGAAACCATTCGTTAGACTCATCATCACATAGTTTCTCACTCCAAATGCAACATAGAATGCATAAATTCAAGAAACTACAGCTGAACACATAATAAATGACAGCTGAACTGCTGCAACTTTTATCAAAAGTGCATGATTTAGGAAAGAACGGTACCTTCGGCTTGATCGGAGTTCGCGGAAAATAGGTGCGGGTACTTGGATCGCATATCCGCCCCAGCTTCCCAAGTTGCACCCTCAACAGATTGGTTTCGCCACAACACCTTGACCAAGGGAACTTCTTTGTTCCTTAGTCTCCGGACACTGAAATCAAGAATCTCAACAGGAATCTCATCAAAAGAAAGATTTTCTTGAATGTCAGCACTCACAGAGGAATCCAGTACCACAACATCGCTAATATGCTTTCTAAGCATGGAGACATAGAATATTGGATGAACAGAGGACAACTCGGAAGGCAACTCGACCTCATAAGCTACCTTACCAACACGGCTAAGAATTTTGTAAGGACCAACATAACGGGGACTAAGCTTCCCCTTCTTTCCGAATCTCTTCACCCCCCTCATGGGTGAAATTTTCAGATACACTAGGTCACCAACTTCAAACTCAAGGTCTCTCCTTCTAACATCCGCATATGACTTCTGACGACTCTGCGCAGTTTTCAACCTTTCCCTAATCAACTTAACTTTTTCCATAGCCTCAAATACCGAATCAGGATCACTCACAGCCGCTTCACCCACCTCGAACCAACCTATAGGTGATCTACACTTCCTCTCATATAAGGCTTCAAACGGATCCATGCCAATACTAGAGTGGAAACTATTATTGTAAGCAAACTCTATCAACGGTAAGTGATCATCCCAACTTCCCTTAAAGTCAAGTGCACAAGCTCTCAACATATCCTCTAAGGTCTGGATGGTCCGCTCAGCCTGACCATCGGTCTGCGGATGAAAAGCAGAACTCAAAAGCACTTGGGTACCAAGAACCTTCTGAAAAGCTTTCCAAAATTGCGAAGTGAATTGAGTACCCCTATCCGAAATGATAGACAAGGGAACTCCATGCAGTCTGACTAGCTCTCGGATATACAATCTAGCGTAATCCTCAACAGTATATAAAGTATGAACAGGCAAGAAATGAGCAGACTTAGTCAATCTATCAACCACAACCCAAATGGAATCATGATGACATCGGGAAGGAGGTAAACCAATCACGAAGTCCATATTTATCTCTTCCCACTTCCAGGTGGGAATACTAAACTCTTGCATCATACCACCAGGTCTTTGGTGTTCAACCTTAACCTGTTGGCATATTGCACACTTAGCTACAAACACTGTTATATCTTTCTTCATGCCACTCTACCAATAGATTTCCCGGAAGTCTCGGTACATTTTGGTGGCACCAGGATGAATAGAATATCGCGCCCCGTGCACTTCAGCTATAATCCTCTGTCTCAGATCATTAACATTTGGGACACACAATCTACCCTGCAATCTCGACATACTATCTCCCCCTTGGGAGAAAACCTCTACTTTTTGGTCCTTGACTGACTCCTTCAGTCTGACCAAACTAGCATCTAAGTATTGCTTTTCCTTCACTTTCGAAACCAAGGAGGATTCAGAACTACTCTGAACCCCTATACTACCTTCAGTAGAGTCAAACAACCTAACCCCCAATCTAGCCAAACTATGTACATCACGAACCAACTCTTTCTTACCTTCTACCACATGCGAAACACTACCCATGGACACTCTACTTAGGGCATCCGCCATAACATTGGCCTTGCCCGGATGGTACAACACACTCATATCATAGTCCTTTAACAATTCTAACTATCGTCTCTGCCTAAGATTTAATTCTCTCTGGGTAAACACATACTGCAGACTCTTATGATCAGTGAAAACATCAACATGGACAATATACAAATAGTGTCTCCAGATTTTCAAAGCAAACACAACAGCAGCCAACTCAAGGTCATGGGTGGGGTAATTTTTCTCATGGGGTTTCAACTGTCTAGAAGCATAAGCTATCACCTTACCCTTCTGCATCAATACGCAACCCAACCCAACTCTCGAAGCATCACAGTACACCACAAAACCATCAACACCATCAGGCAAAGTCAAAACATGGGCTGAAGTGAGTCGAGTCTTCAACTCCTGAAAACTCTTCTCACAAGATTCGGACCACAAGAACTTCACTTTCTTTTGGGTCAACCGAGTCATAGGAGACGCTATAGAGGAGAAACCCTCAAAAAAACGGCGGTAATAGCCAGCTAAACCCAAGAAACTTTGGATATCAGTCGGAGAAATAGGTCTAGGCCAATTTCTAACAGCTTCAGTCTTTTGGGGATCAACTCTAATACCCTCGGAAGAAATGATATGACCCAGAAAAGCAACTGACCTTAGCCAAAACTCATACTTACTGAACTTGGCAAACAACTTGTGATCTCTAAGGGTTTGCAAGACAATTTGGAGATGATCAGAATGTTCATCCTCACTACGGGAGTACACCAGTATATCATCGATGAACACTATGACAAACATATCCAGATATGGTCTGAACACTCGATTCATGAGGTCCATGAAAGCTGCTGGGGCATTAGTTAACCCGAAAGACATAACAAGAAACTCAAAATGGCCATAACAAGTTCGGAAAGCGGTTTTCGAGATGTCACACTCCCTAACTTTGAGTTGATGATAGCCGAAATGAAGGTCTATCTTTGAGAAATAACTTGCACCTTGCAATTGGTCAAACAAATCATCTATTCTCGGAAGGGGGTACTTATTTTTGACGGTGACTTTATTCAGTTGGAGGTAATCATTGCACATACGCAAATAACCATCTTTCTTTCTCATAAACAACACAGGAGCACCCCAAGGAGAAACACTGGGCCTTATGAAACCCTTATCTAGTAGATCTTTGAGTTGCTCTTTCAACTCCTTAAGTTCTGCAGGGGCCATACGGTAAGGAGGAATAGAAATGGGCTGAGTATCGGGAAAAAGATCAATCCCGAACTCTATCTCTCTATCAGGAGGTATCCCTGGGAGATCATCCGGAAAGACATTAGAAAATTCATTAACGACGTTAACAGACTGGAGAGTTGGAGTCTCAGACTTAGTTTCTTTGACTCTAACTAAATGGTAAATACACCCCTTGGAAATAAGCTTTCTAACTTTGAGGTAAGAGATAAAATGACTCTTGGGTGACACAGAATTCCCAGACCACTCAAACACGGATGCACCCGGAAACTGAAACTTGACCATTCGGGTCCGACAATCAATAGAGGCATAAGAAGAATACAACCAGTCCATACCCAGAATCATATCAAAATCTACCATGTCTAACTCAATCATATCAGCCAACAAGACTCTATGAAGAACGGTAACAGGACACTTTTTATACACTTTTGGGCAACAATCGAATTACCCATTTGGGTAGAAATAAGGATAGGCTCAGGAATAATCTCAGGACTCATTTCAAAATTCACAGCAATCAAAGGTATAACATATGAGAAACTGGATCCAGGATCCAACAAAGCATACACATCAAACTAAAATATACGAAGCATACCAGTAACAACATCGGGAGAGTCCTCATGTTCCTGGTGGGATGGTAAAGCATAGAATCTATTCTGGCACTGCCCACCAGCATTGCTAGAAGAGGCGCCCTGAGCTGGGGCTGGGCAAGTCGTTGGAACTGGAGCACTAACAGTCTGAGTCTGGGTCTGAGGGCGATAGTCATGACGCCCTTGTCCATCATGTGGGCAATCTCTAACTCTGTGACCTATGTCACCACACCGGAAACAACCCCTCTTCTCACCCCAACACTCACCCGAATGAGCCCTACCACACTTAGGACACATGGGACAATTTGTCTTACTGCCAGCACTATACTGGGACCTGGATGCATATTCCCTGCTACCTTGTTCCTGCCTACCTCTAGGCATGAGAGCACTAGCAGATGACGGTGCTGGCATAGACGAACGATCCTGATACTGAGGGCGACTCCTTCCTTGCGATCTAGTCTGACCCTGTCCGTGCTGCTCGAACCTAGCTCTCTTATTCCCTCTCATTCTCTCTCTCTCCTTAATCTTGTCTGCCTCAATCTGTTGGGCATGAGTCATCAACCTAGAAAGATTCATCTCACTATTCAGCATAGCAGACCTACACTCCTTAACCACATAACTAGACACTCCAGTCACAAACTTACTCATACTAGCCCGATTATCAACCACTAAGTCAGGAGAATACTTGGCCAACTGATTGAACTTTAGACAGTACTCCCTAACAGTCATAGAGCCCTGTCGCAGGTTCATAAACTCTTCCACCTTCTCCTCCCTCATCTCCAAAGGAAAAAACTTATCCAGGAATGCATCCTGGAACTCTTGCCAAGTCGTAGGGACAACTCCCTCACCTGTACCTTTCCTCCAAGCAACAACCCAATCATAAGCAAGGTCTTTCAACCTATACGCAGCCAACTCCACACTATGTTCCTCAGATACATGCATCACCTGAGTAATCTTCCGCACCTCCTCTAAAAACAATCGTGGATCCTCATCAGACTTGAACCCATAGAATTTTGGCGGATTCATCCGCATGAAGTCACGGATCCTGGCAGAAGCTGAATCACCTCCCTGCTGCTGTGGAGCTGGGGCCGGGTTGGCCTGAACATTTGCAGTAAAAGCTTGGGCCAGCGCCTGAAAGGCTGCCCGAAATTCAACATGAGACACGTTTTCATTTAATGGGTCAGCGGGTTGAGGTTGCTGACCATCATTATTTCTTCTCGCTCGACGTGGAGGCATATTTTTGAAAGAGGAGAGCACGGATCAATAGCAGAGAGAGACACTTTAAGCACAATAGACTTATGAAAGAAAGAATCACACTTTTTCTTAAAATGTCTTGTAGCCTCTTGCTCATAGATGTGGCGCGCTACACACTGATGATCAAGACTCTACTTAACGCGGCTTGTCAGAATCTCTAGGACACCTTAAAACCTTAGGCGCTCTGATACCAAGTTTGTAACGCCCCGAAAAATGGGTCTCGGAGCGTCACATGGTGCTTGAGGCTACGAGTAGCCCCAAGCTAACCCTTTGAGCCATTTTCATCCAGTTCAACACAAATCAACGGGGTTTCCATAAATAACCCTCAAATATCAACAGAGTAATCATCATCCAAGAATAAAAAAATTTCAGAAAGATAACAAAATACGACTTATTAGTCAACTCCCAACATCTATACTAGTCTGACAAGCCTCTAAGAAAATCAATAAAACCAGCGAGCCATTGAGACATGCCCCAATTGACACATACTCAGTTATCAAATGTAAACAATTCCGTGAAACCAACATCAGACATCACGTCCTCGGAACATGAGGACTCACCACAACAGAGGATGTAGAACAGCGTGCCCGAAGAATCACTGTTGAACCTGGAACTGAGCACCTGAACCTACATTCCGAGAAAATGCAGCCCACATCCGAAGATGTGGGTCAGTACCATGGAAAGGAACCGAGTATATGGGGGTGTATGCAGTTGTATAAACATCATCATCATAAATATTTATAAGAAATATGCAGGATGTATGAAAGACTCACATAGCCCGAAGAAAATCATCATAATCATGAGAGGATGAAATAAGTATAATAACACATGTGAGTCATCATATAATTTGTCAATCACTTTCAGTTCATCAAGAATATCAATTCTCATAATGTAAATATCATTTAAATCTTTCGAAAGAATAACTTTCACAATTCCACTTTCAAATCACTTCACCATTCACCATAGACACAAGGAAACACACACACACTGGGAGATCCTATAACCGACATAAACCATGTGAGCTATATGGAGTCCTACATACAACCCACGTTGGGGAGAACCGTCCTATCCTTGCCATCGGAGTAGGACTATCGATATCAAATCCACACAAACTAGTGCTCACTATATAAATCAGCCTTAGGCTCACTCCTATGGGGGCACGTAGTTCTAGGGAAGTAAGGTCGCTTTATACCTCTCACTCGGTGCTAAAGATTTCTTCCGGACTTAGCTCAGATCATTTCAAAGACAATCCACAACAAAACAATTTCAGTAATATATAAATATACATCGGGAGCCATCATGCTTCCCATCTATCAAAATCAACCACGTTGTGGATTTCTTTCACACTCGAGTTCAAAACAACTCCATTAAGACCAAAAGGTCAAATCATTCAAAATATCTCAAATATTCAACATCAATGTGCTTACAACACACACTTTCTAAAAAAAACATAATTTTCAATGGGGATTCACGACCCAAATATCAAAATCATGATAAATATCGTTCAAGATTCATGCTTTATATCACCACACATGTAAATTCATCTTTCAAAATCATAAACATCAAGATTTCATAATAATCATCATAAGATATGGGTTCATGCTTCAAATTCATAAAAATCAAATTAAAATTATGCCTTTGTAAAGAAAATTACTTTTGGGCACAAGAACGAAAAAGAGTTCTTGTTGAAAAACCCCACATACCTTGAATGATGAAATTTAGATCGATACTCGTTTTTGAGATGTTAATCGTGCCTTTGAATGATGGTTCTTGGAGTTCTTGAACTAGGAACTTGGAATCTTGAATAAATTTGCAGAATTAATGGTGAACTTTGGAGGTTCTTGAAGTTGGATGTAGGAGCTTAGGATTTTCTTTTTGAGGGAATTTGATGAAATATAACATATAATGCTTTTAATAGGCTTTAATATAGGGTTTGGACGGATTTTGGGTGAGGGGGAATGATCAAAACGCCCCTAAAAATCAAATAATTCTCGAATCTGTCCTTTGGTGGACTGTTTTGATAGTATGAAGTAGATCAACCATAACATTTTACTCCGATATCCAAATTGGATGAAACTAATTTCATTAGAAAGAGGACTCTCATATCTTTCCGTCGATATATAGTATCTCACCCAGATCATTGTGTACGAGGAGTTATGATCGTTTGAAGTTGACCTAAAAATTCACTTTTGATAGGTTGAAGTAGATCGACCATAACTTTTTACTCCGATTAACAAATTGGATGAAATCAATTTCATCGGAAAGAGGACTCACAGAGATTTCTGTTGATATATAGTAAATTACCCAGATCATTATGTACAAGGAGTTGTGATCGTTTAAAGTTGGAAAAAAAATACGCCAGGCCTCAGTACTTTTTCCTGCACGTTTTACTGTTCACTACTATTCATGGTTCGATCAGAATGTTCATAACTCGTCGCTCGGGTGTCCGTTTTGGATGATCCACATATCGTTGGAAAGCTTATTCGATACTCTACGCAATGGTGGGTCATAATGTAAGACATTCAGCACGCAAAATTTATAATTCATTTTATAAGATAGAACCCAACACATTTACGCACAAAATTTCAACGAAAAATTTCTCGGGGTATTACAACAGGTCAGTAAGTTAAGATTTTGAAGGGACAAATAAGAGGGAAATAAGCCCAAAAAGGAACTGTTGTTGAACAAAATCAAAATCGAGTTCCACGTGTTTTGTCCGTTCGTGTAGCACGAATTTTCAGGCGATATAAATAACCGCTTGGCTATCGGAGAAAATGGGAATTGGTAAAGATGGTGGGATCGAGAGATCTGAAAGAAGACGGGTTAACCAAGTAATTTCTGCAACATGACGCCTCATGGATCTATATTTTGCTTCTGCGGAAGACAAGGAAACAAAAGTTTGTTTCTTAGACTTCCAAGAAATTGGGGATCCGCCAAGACTGATAAAGAAGCCACTGACGGAGCAACGAGAATCACGACAAGATGCCCAATCGGCATCACAGAAGGCTAAGAGCTCAAAGAAAGGGGACAGAGAAAAGAATAGACCCTGATTTGGAGTGCCAACAAGGTATCGAAGAAATCTTAACGCAGCTAAAAAATGATCGCTTCTTGGTTGATTCATGTACTGATTGAGGGTCAAGACGACAAAGCAAAGATCTGGTCGAGTGTGAGTTAAATAGTTGAGCTTGCCAATCAATCGACGATAAATGATGGGATCAATGAGGAGAGAACCTGATTTGGCGACCAATTTTGAAGAAGGATCAAGAGGAGAAGAAACAATGGGCATATCAGTGCAGTCAAACTCTGTAAGTAATTCCTGTGTAAATTTTTGTTGAGTAAGAATAATTCCATGCTTTTTGCGTAAAACCTCCATACCTAAGAAATAGTGAAGTTCCCCCAAGTCTTTGACTTTGAATTTTGAGTGTAGAAACTGTTTAAGACTTGAAATTTCAATAGGATCATTGCCTGTAATAAGAATATCGTCCACATAAACAGCGATAATAGTGACAAAGTCTCCATTTTTTTTTTTGAAAAATAAGAAATAGTCGTCGAGAGAGAAAGAAAATCCTTTGAAATTGAGTGCCCCCGCAAGCCTTGCATACCATTGTCTAGAGGCTTGCTTGAGGCCATACAAGGATTTCCTTAGTCGATATACATGTTGGGGTGAAGGAGGCATGACCCCTGCAGGAAACTTCATGTAAACCTCTTCATGTAGGTCTCCATGTAGAAAAGAATTACTAACATCAAACTGAGATATGGACCAACCCTTCTTGACTGCTAGAGTAAGCAAACATCTGATGGTTGTCAGTTTGACAACGGGAGAAAAAGTTTTTGTGTAATCAATACCTTCTCTCTGAGTATCTCCCCGGATAACTAATCTTGCCTTTAATATTTTAATTGTACCATCAGCTTGCTGCTTAATTTTGTATACCCACTTACATGGTAGGGCTTTCATTCCTTTAGGCAAAAGAACAACTTCCCAAGTATTGTTGTCAAGTAAAGCTTGGATTTAAGAATCCATTGCATTTCTCCATCTTTGATGTTGAGCTGCTTGAGAATAGCTAGATGGCTCAACCAAGGTATCAAGAGTTGTAATAAGATGTTGGTTTTGAGATGATAAAGCAGCAAAAAAAATGTAGGAGGAGAAACTGAGAAATTAAAACAAGTAGAAGTAAGAGCAGTATTATATATGTTTCCATAAAAGTAATCTTCTAGATAACTAGGTAATTTTCCTTTGGTGATCCTAGTAGATTTCCTAGAAGAGGGAATAGAGTATGGCAAGGAAGGAGTAGAAGTAGATTGAATAGAAGAAGTATTACTAAGAGGTGAAAGAGAACTAGTAGAATGAGGAGAAACTGGTAATGTTGGTGAAAGTGGAGAAGTAGAAGTGGGAGGTTGGCAGTGTGATATTGATGGGGTACTTGGAAAAGGAGAACGAGTGGATATAGGATCAGAAACAGAAGATTCATTAGAAAAAAAAAATAGGATATGAGGGTTCTGCATAAGTAACAAAGGGAAAAATGTTCTCATGGAAATGGACATCTCTAGAAACAAAAACCTTTTTAGACTCCAAATCCATTAACTTATACCCCTTTTGCCCAGATGGATAGCCAAGAAAAATATATTTTCTTGCCCTAGGTTCAAATTTGGTCCTGTGTTGAGAGAGGGTAGAAGAAAAACATAGACAACCAAAATACTTTAAAGAATGATAATTAGGAACCTGGCCAAAAAG
The DNA here is from genome assembly GCA_030864215.1 of Capsicum pubescens. Taxonomy (NCBI): domain Eukaryota; kingdom Viridiplantae; phylum Streptophyta; class Magnoliopsida; order Solanales; family Solanaceae; genus Capsicum; species Capsicum pubescens. Next base: position 188,569,984 of record CM061539.1, on the reverse strand, counting down.
AATCTCATGAGGTGTTTTTTCATGAAGTACCTTTGAGGGGAATCTGTTAATGAGAAAGGTAGTTGTGAGAATGCATTCACCCCAATAGGACATAGGCACCTCAGAGTGAAATAATAAAGATCTTTCTATCTCTAATAGATGTCTGTGTTTCCTCTCAACAACACCATTTTGTTGAGGGGTAGCAACACAAGATGTTTGATGCAAAATTCCTTGGGAATTCAGAAACATAGAAAAAATAGTCCTTTTTCCCAGTTCCATTGCATTATCTGATCGAATAACCTTAACTTTGGCATTGAATTACCTTTCAACCATGTTTAGGAAGTATTGTAAAGTGGTGAAAGCATTTCCCTTAGTACTAAGAAGAAAAGTCCAAGTACTTCTACTATAGTCATCCACAATAGTGAGGAAATATTTAAATCCATTATAGCTAGGTGTTTTAAAAGGACCCCATGTATCAACATGAATAAGCTCAAACACTTGTTTCGATTTAATGTGACTGATTGGAAAAGGATTCCTAGATTGCCTAGCCAAAGAATATATAACACAAGGACAATGAGATAAAGTAGAAAAAGAAAGTGATCTGATATGTTTCATTGCTTGAAAAGGCAAATGCCCAAGTCTTACATGCCATAAGTTTACATCAGATTCTGATTTTGCAGAAATAGGAAAAGACTCAGCTGAAATAGAACTAGATTCAGCATTTTTGGAAAAAGAAAATGCAGAAACTGAAGATAAATTCCTAGCTAGGCTTCCACTAGGTTCCAACAGATAGAGTCCCCCTTTTGCTTCACCAAAAACTTGAGGCCTCTTCATGAGAGGGCCCTGCAAAATGCATCCAAAATGAGCGAATAGAATGAAGCACTGAAACTGAGTACATAGCTTAAGAACAGAAAGTAGATTATATTTGAAACTTGGAACATATAGAACATGTTCTAGAATGAGACCTTCAGAAATAGTTATTCTACCTACATGTGTTACCTTCACAATAGAAGAATCACGCAACTTAACCATAATTGGAACAGGCAAAGAAAGTAGGGATAAAAATGAACTGGGATTAAAGAACATGTGATCAGAAGCTCCGGAATCTATGATCCAGGAGCTGGAATTATCTTTAAAAGCTACATAAGAATGGCTTTTAGTAGCTAGAGTTATACCAGATGCATTGTTTGCATTCACCTCTAGAACAGTGGGCTGGGACACTTTGTTTTGATTGAGAAGAGTCACAAGTAGATTGAACTATTCACTAGACAATTGTTGTGCAAATTGCTTCTCAGTTCCATAGTTTGTTTCCCTTTCCTCTATCATATGAGCAACAACTACTGAATTTCCCTTGACAGGTCCTTGAATCTTTCTTCCTTTGGTAAATTTAAAATCAGCTGGAAATTCTATGAGCCTGTAGCAATTTTTCACAGTGTGATTAGTCATTTTGCAGTAGGAACAAAATAGTCCAGATTTCTTTCCTTTTATAATAAAATTTCCCTTGTTATTGTAACTACCACTCCTCTGCTGCTGATAGCTTCCTGGATATGGTATGCTGTGACTTTCTACCTTGAAAGAAGAACCATTTCCAGGAAATTGAGAGGCAACATGAGATTACCTTTGATTCTCATCTTGCATAAGCAGAGAATATGCATAGTTGACAGAGGGTAAAGGACTAATCATGAGTATATTGCTTCTTGCAGGAGCAAAAGTGCCATTCAACCCCATAAGGATTTGAATGAGCCTCTCATCTTCTTTAGACTGCATGACCTTTTTTTTCCTCCACAGTTGCAGTTACAACTGCAAAGCATGGCAACATTAAGAACATCAAGCTCATCCTAGATTTTTTTAATTTTAGTAAAGTAACCAGCAATATCATCATTTCCTTGAACTAAATCCACCAATTCCTCCTGTAAGTGATAAAGTTTGGCACCATTTGGTTGCCCAAACCTATGTTCACTATCACACCATAAATCTTGTGCTGTTTTTGAATAAAGAACACTATCAGCTATGCTTTTTGATAGAGAATTCAACAACCAAGATGTAACCATATCATTACATCGATTCCATAAATTCCAGGCAGCATCAGTGGTAGCTGGGGCTTGTAAGGTTCCATCAATGAACCCCACTTATTTTTTGCAGTAAAAGAGATAAGAATCGATCTCCTCCATCTAGCATATCCCTTGCCATCAAAAGGACAGTTCACCAAGACCATTCCTGGTGCATCAGAAGCATGAAGAAAATAGGGGTGAGAGACATCCAGAGTGCCTGAAGAATTTCCCCTTTGAGTAGGGATAGAAACTCCAGTTGCTATTTCTTCATTGTTAGGCATGATGATGAAAAACAAAGAGAGTAACTGGATTTGCAGAAGAAATCGAGCAAGAAAACCTTTATGGCTCTGAACCCATAAAGAAATCACAAGCTGAATTAGGGAAAAAAATTCTTCTGATGTATTGATCCATGTGTACAAAGATGTGTATATATACAAGTATTTCTTGCAAAATAAGAAAATAATATTGTACACTTGTCTAATTCCTATTTGTCTAAATACATAGCTGTTATAACTAACTATATTCTTTGTACAGAAATATCTAGAATATGAACAGTTGTCCTTATATGCATCTGTCGGTCCATATTTAATCCATCGTGTTATATTTGTGTGCTTCTGATCTTGCTACATCTCTCAGTTGTCTTCAGACATAAGTCCATTGAGTTTCTCTTTTGTTCTTGACTTACTATTGACATCTTTCTTTCCTTTTCTCTTCTGTGTGTTATCATCTTCAATGAAAAATTGGTAAGAAGAATGAGAGTTAATTCTTCCAACACCTTCCATCCCTTTGGGATCACATAACCATCATACGTGATGTCTTTGATGGCCTCTCTAAATGTCCCATGTACTGGAGGCACCAGCCTCAGCACTTCACTTGCAACATTCCAAGAATATCTCATTTTCGTTAAATCCTCCCAACTTACCAAATCATTTGTAGTTTTTGAGTTGACTATCCCCATTTGCTCTGGTCCCGATATAAAACCCAAATGGAAGACAAATAAGTGAAATCAGTTAGCAATATGTATTTGTGTCTAAATTATACTCAATTTTTTTCCCATTACAATTGAGTCTTAATAGGAAACATTGATTCACCTTCCAAACTAAGGCCTTTCTAATACATAAACCTAAGCAAGAAAGTTTCTTAAATTAGTAAGTTCATACCTTTGAGGACCTCAGAGTATACATCGGGATACTTAGCCATATATTTCATAATGATGGTTATTCTAGCATTAACTGTGCTATGGAGACCTTGCAGTAAGCCAACTATGTAGCTAGCAATATCTGACTCATTCAAGAATTGTTCTTCCTCATTTGTGGCCCAGAGCATTTGAGATAATATGTCATCTGGTGCTACAATTCTCTTCTCTAACAGCTCCTTCTTCCTTTGGTTGATGATTTCCTGAACGTCCTTACACATTTCCTTGGATGCTCGTATAGCTCGATTGAAAGTGGTTCCTGGTAAATTTACAGGCATAGAGAGCAGACTAGTGAAAATATCCTCAATATACTTGGACAATCTTTCAAATTTCTGTGTGTCATCAATGCTCAGGAATAATTTACAGGCCAATGAGAATATGTACTTTCTAACAACAGGTAAAACTTTAATTTGTGAACAGTTCCAGTCTGTCTGAAGGTGGCGCCTCAAAATTACATCTGCTACGCTCACAAATCTTTGAAGAGACTCTGATCTGAGAGGGTCCGATAAAAGTTTGCGCGTGTTTGCAAAGTCTTCGTGATTAGCCTCCTGACGGGTCTTAGGAAAGATTCTGTCAACAGTACTCGGCCACCAGATTCGAACTAGCTTATTCTCGGTCGAAAATAGAAACTTATTACCCTCTGCACTATAAAAAAACACCATTGGATGCCCAATCAAACTGCTGTTGAAAATCCGAGAAGAGTATTTGCTCCTTCTTTGTGTTAGAAACTTGACTAGGCTGCCATTTTTGACACTGGAAAAAAATTCAAGGTTTCACCCACAAAAGGCCATCCAGGACTTCCTGGAGGAAGATCTTTAACAATACCTCATCTTAAAGGCTTCTGCTTTCTTTTGTTCATGAAATAGTAAATAAGAAAAGAAAAGAGAAGACCGTTACCAAGAAGGAAAACCTATAAAGAGGAATTCCATTGAAGAACTCAATGAGAGTAGTCACACTTTTGAAAAAGGATGTAAGCTGCTAATATTTCATCTGGAAGAAGGAATAATTTTAAAAAGTCAAAAGAGAGAAACACTATAACATGACAACTAGATCCCAGGTTGGAGCAAGGCATTGTTGAAACTTACATATGATCTCAATATACTGTAATTTATAATTAGGCCATGTTACTACATGAAAATGTGTTCATTCTTGATTCTTTATTGGTCTAAATATTAAGAAAACCTTGTTTGTTCCAGTCAATCAGCTACTCTCTTTCCTAAGGAAACAATGTCAATCGCTAAGCAATATAAGCAAAAGAATACCAAACTTATCATACATGGATTACCACAAAACCATTACAAATACAACATTCATTACTTTGGTTTGTATGTAGAAAACATGCTAACTCAAACAAACCAATAAACAACAAAAAAAGGATAACTTAAAACTATTTCTTATAATTTCAAAAGATTTATATAAACAGAGAATAAGATGTTATGTTGGTATAAATATGGGATGACACAACAAACAAATTTCATCTTTGATTCATACTTGATCACAAATTTGAGAACATGAAAAAGCCATAACCTTGAATATTGATTTGATACTAGCAGTATTTCTAAAAAGCTAGACATAACTAATGCTTGTCTTTGCATACAATATTTCCAACCCCACCACCATAACTATGAAATCCAATTTTTCCAACAAGTTTAGCTAACTTCAATTGCTTACTACTCCAAGTTGCCATTATCTCTGCCTCTTTAACCTCTGCATCTCTCTGTAATTCACTAAGCTGTTCTCTGTATTCCCTCTCCATCTTTCCAAGAAAAGCCATTTTCTCTTCATGTAAACACCTCATCGTTGCTTCTATTTCCTCCACTTTCTCCCTCATTTTTCTAGCCTTCTCTGACTCTAGTTGTTGCTCCAGCCGGTTCAGCCTCCAAGTTGCCTTTGTACCCATTTCTGTCTTTTTTCTTCCAGCTTTTTATAGTAGTTCCTTCTTCCAGTTCTTTACAGTACTGAATCAAAGTACCCAGTTACTGAATTGGATAGAAATGGCTCGTCATTCCCAAATTCGGTTGAACCGGCTCATGCACATGCAATGCCGGTTCAGAAAGTGTAAGGGACAGATTAACAAATGGGGAAGGAAATCTGAGTTCATCCACGGAGGAATAGTAGTAGTATTCACTAGTTCAGTCATAACAACCGGACCTAACAATAAAACAAAGTCTCGAGTATATGATCGTACTTACCGGGAACTGCTCCTTCCGGTGACCCACCACCACCAGAAACGACGGAAATTGCCAGTGAATCAACGTATTCTTGACGTTGTTGATTCTCCTGCTTAAGCTGTTTTCACTTTGAAAACTTCCTTCCATTTATCTAACCTCTTAGCAGTACGACCAGTTACTTGAGCAACAATCTTCTTCCACTTGTCCATACTTTGCCTGAAGGGAGATGATAAGATTTTGTTCATGTGGTTAAAGATCCCTTCTTAATCCCAGGTTTCAAGTAATTTTTCCAATGTTCAAGGCAAGATTTTGGGTCACTGTCGAGGGTTTTACCCATACGGTTAGATATGAGATTCCATTCTTTGGATCCATAGTTCTTCACGTAAGCTCTTAGTAATGCGTCTTCTTACCCCAACCTGTGAGCTCCTTCATCCCCAATCCTCCATAACCATATCTGTAACTTCTACTGTCTTCCTCCACAACCACATTTTCCATTCATCTCTCGTGTATCAATAACATACTAAAAATAACTCCCTCCGTTTAAAAAATAATGACCTAGTTTGATTTGGTACGGAGTCTAAAAAAATAAAGAAGATTTTTGAATCTTGTGGTGTTAAATTAAAGATATGTCAAATGTACCAAAATATCCTTCAATCTTGTGGTCTTAAACATGCCTGTGGAAAGTTAAAATTGAAAAGTTACTAAAAAAGGAAAAGGATCATTCTTTTTTAAATGACCTAAAAAGAAAAGTAGATCATTCTATTTTTAAACAAAGGGAGTAATAATTATTTTGTAAAGATTCTGGTTGTATATATAAAGAAGAAGGAAAAAAGGACAAGGGTTGTCTTATCTTGGAAAAAGAATGTACTTTTACAGTGCAACATTGAGATTGAGGTTATATTAAGCTTATTATGTAGGTATGAAAAGGAGAGTGAGGTTAAAATTGAAGTGTTTTGAGCAGGCAATTGAAGCCTAAGTTGGGGAAGGGACGGAGGGGTAAAACAGTGGAGAGTACAACGTGGAAAAATGGAGCTCAAGAGGTTTAAAATATAAGGCCGGGGGGGGGGGGGGGGGAATCATCATTACACCTTAAATTATATTCGTATTTCCATCCCAAAAGATGATATAACAACCAAAAAAAAAAAACACGTGTAGAAATAAAATTTAAAGTAAAAAGATTAGAAAACAATCCATCCTCCGGACATCCCCCTAAGCTACTTTTTCATTTCTTCTTCTTGACATTTTCATCATCTCTTCTCCTTCTTTCTTTTATTCAAAACTACTTCATTTCTTTTACTAATTAATCGATTACATATTCTTCACCATTCTTCGTCTTGAGCTTGAACAATATTGCTAATGGTAATAATATTTAGTGACGAGTGATAAATTAATAGTGATATATCATTTATTTTTTTATAATTGACAATAGAAATAGTGCAATTAGTGGTGGATGATGAAATTTGGGGTTGAGGTTGTGCTTAAACTCGATGGTGGCAACGAAGCTAGATCTGATGGAGGATGATTTTGATCATGAGATGAGTTTCTTAATGGAAAAATACATAAAGTAGCATACTTAAGTATTAAATTACAAAAAATAGCAACACTTTTGTCAAATTACATTTTGTAGCATATGTATTTGTATTTTTGTACCAACAGTTTGCAAAAATACAAAATACAACTTGCTATATTATGTAATTATGAAACCGTTGCTATGAAACTCATAATCAAGGGGATAAGTATGCTATTTCTGATTTTTTTTTCCCTTTTTAACAGTGCAATTAAATACTGATTGAAGAATTTACAGTGTAAGAGAGTTTTGGATTAAAGTTTTGAACCAAACAAAGAGAGAAGATGAGGAAATGGGTCTATTTTTTGGTAAACTTCGATGGTGAATTTTATTGAATATATGGCGATTCTTTGTAATTTTGTTATGGTGGCAATATTTATGGGATGATTTCGATAGTGAATTGCCACGACCTAAATGGCCATGCGTGACACCCACACTAACTTTCCTATGGGAGAACTATCTAAATCAAACCATTACCCAAGCACTTAGTCAATATTAAAAGAATATTTTCATAAAACCATCTTAACAATAATAATCTGGGATTAATCATCAGTAGCGCGAAAACCAAACAATCTACTAACTGAAATTTTCAAGACCCGAAAGTCATCATACAAGAACTACTAACAAAGATCATGTCTAAAGAGATATCCCAAAATAAAGTAAATAAAGAATGTTTCATTGCTGAAAGATGGACAAGAACAAATAAGATGACCCATGAAAGCCGGGAGACGGAGTGCTCACCCTTGGATCAAGATCTTCTATCAAACTCTAGAGGTGAGATCATGTATGAGCCTCTAGAACAATTTCTGCACTCAACCAAAAGAAGAGTACAAGGTAGTATCAGTACAAACCACTATGTACTGATAGGTATCATAGGCCAACTCAACTTAATAACATGTACACAACATAAATCAAATAACAAGTAGACAATCATCATCACATAAAAAATTCTCAATGAATCAATAATACAACAATAACAGGTCAAACAGTGCTCACAGACAAGCCACATAACCATCAAGAGTATCAACCATACTGTAAACATCCACAAAATAAACACAAATATGTATACACATGCTATCAGACTTATTTTTGCTCAAATAGTCATGACCTGCAGGGAATAATCTATGTTCATATACCGTACCAGTGTGGTACCCGATCCAACATAAATGTAAACGTACCGGCGTGGTACCCGATCCAACATAAATATAAACGTACCGGCGTGGTACCCGATCCAACATAAATATAAACGTACCAACGTGGTACCCGATCCAACATAAATATAAACAAGTATTATCAATATCAATTTGCACAACCTCACAACATACAACACAATGTACCAAGTTTTCAAGTACACTTAAAGTCATAAGATAATTTTATCAAGTAAATTTTCAATAAATATTTATACACGAATCATCAATCCAAACATCAACAATTTCAAACTTGTCTGAATACCAATCCACAAGTATCCAATTTAGGAGCATACACACAATTAAGTTGAGTCTAAACTTCAATTAAACCGTAATCTACCTCAATCGAAGAACTCAAATACAAGCTACCTTTCAAGGGTCTTGCCCTTCCATAAAGCTTCTGAATGTTTCGAATCTGGTTCAACATATAACTCTCATAAGAGTATGAACTAGTATGTCAAATTCCAACTACAACGAGTCATTATTCGATCTCCAAATTAATAAATTCCTACTCTGAAAACTCTAAATCTAAACCTAAATCTATCAAAATAGTAATCGTTAATATCCTATAAAGTACGTACAACAACTTGATCGAAGGTGAACTAGGAGTACACGCCGAAAACCCAAACCATAGCAGGCAACTTCTCTTTGATTAATTAATAACAATTGGATCTAGCCAAAGTGCATGTTTATGATTTTCTTTTCAATTACTTGTATAAGTAATGATTACGGTAATCATTACAGTAGGAATCTTTCCACTTTCTCTGATTTTTTCCAAGAAACAGAAATATACAACGTTTTAATACAAATGGCGCTATTGCGTACTAATTAATTTAAATTAACTAACCTCAAGTTATCGAGATCTCTTCTTCCCAACTCAACCACACGTAACTCGTTCTTTGTTTGAGTTTCTGCTATAGTTTGAAGTTAAACCTATTGACTTCAACTGATCTTAACGTGGGTTACATGAGAAGAAAGTAGATGTAGTTTTGACCCACTACTTCTAACTAAATTAATTATCTACCACCCAAAACTTTTACTAAATCCTCAAAATTTATTCGAAGCCCCATAAAAATAAATCAAATACGTAACTTGACTAAAAAGTACGTTCCGGGCCTATTGGAAATATTAACATACCGAATTGAGGTTGTCTTGAATTGAGGTTGTCTTGATCAAAAGTTGACTGCTATTGGGTTTAAATTTTTCAAACTCAATAACCCCGTTAATGACTTAAACTACTTTCAAATACTCAAGAATATCGATACTACTCACCACCGTAAGTCATAAATCATGTTTACAAACTACAGAGAGCGCTAAAATAAAAAAAAAAAAGAAGAAGAAAATTTCACAAACTACCGGAAGGGTCGTTACATGAATTTAGTTGTAGGTAGTGAATCTATGATGGTGGAGATATAAATTTGATGATGACGACGATGGCAGTGGTTTGATGGAGGTTTCATGGTGTTGTAGTGAAGAAGAAGCAATTAGTTGAAATTTTTTATGGTGGAAGAGGTCCATCACGTTAAAGTTGTAAGAGGGTGTCCATTAATTGACACATGGCATGGTGGACCCCACCCATTTATCATTTCTTTCCTCCACTCATATTTACTATCATTCTCTTTCTTTCCTCCTTATTTTTTAAAAAAATTTCTCCACTTTATTATTTTTATTAATTTCTCAATTTTTCTTTAATTTACTTCCTCAATTTTTAAATTATGGTCATTATTTTTGTGTGTAATTTTTTTAATAAAATATTAATTACATTCTAATTTTCTCAAGCGTTTCTCTGTTTTTTTGTACAATATTGATATCTCTCTATATTTATGATTAAGAATAAAAATAAAAAAAGAGTAAATATGGGTGTGTTTGATATGAAGAAAAAGATTTTCTAAAAAATATTTTTCTATTTTCTCTTGTTCGTTTGACTAAAAAATTTTAAAAATATTTTTTCTAAATTTTTTTTTTCTTCAAACTAAGAAAAATGACTTCCTTAATCAAAGTATGAAAAATAAGTTGTAATATTCCTATAATTATCCGAATTAAGCCACTACACCCAAAATAAAAAAATCTCACTCACCACCTATCATCCCACCTCCATTTTTTTTATAATTCAATTTTTTTCTTACCCCGCACCTTATCATCTAACTCACAACCCCTAACAGCTCCCCCCACCCCCACCCTTCGCCAATTTTTATTTTTCATTTTTAAGAAATAGTTTTAGAGTTCTTTTTTTTTAAATAATATTTTATTTTATTTTATTTTATTTTCTAGAAAATATTTCTTCAAACCCCTGTGCCTCAATTATATTAAATGCAAGTATTAAGAAATATATATTTTTAGCAAGGACGATAACTAATTAAGAACGAGTAATTATGTCTTGATTTTATTAAATATCAAGTATTAAGAAATATTTATTTTTAGTAAGAATGACAACTAATTAGGAACGTATGAGAAGTAATAAAACTAAAAACATTGGGATAACAACTAATGAATTTTCATAATTACCTAAATCTTCATCACTTAATATACACTTGCCGTGACATAGATAAACTAAAAAGTTAGTCTTGATCAAAAGTGAACGTAGTAAACAACAAAGAGAAGTTATATTTTTCCTTAACAACAAACAACAAAAACTTAGTTTGGATCAAAATTTTCTTAATACTTGTTATTTAATAAAATTAAGATATAACTATTTATTTATTTTCATCTTTATCCTTAGTCATAAATCTGAAAAGATATTAATATAGTATAAAAAAGAGAAATACTTGAGAAATTTAGGCCTTGTTTGACCATGAAAATCATAATTTTTCAGATTTGGAATTGAAGTTGAAGTTGGAGTTGTGTTTGTTCATGAATATAAATTAAAGTTGTTTTTAAAATTTTGTGAGAAAAGTATGAGTGAAAAAAGTGAAAACAAGTTTTTCATGGTCTAACCCATCTTGTTTTCATTTTTTCACTAAAGTGAAATAATTTTTCAAAAAAAGAAAATAATTTTTATGGCCAAACGACTTCTTAGAATGTAACTAATATTTTTTTAAAAAAATCACACAAAATAATGACGATTATTAAAAATTGAGGGAGCAAATTAAAGAAAACTTAAGAAATTAATAAATCATTAAAGTGGAGAAAATTTAAGAAAATAAGGTGGAAAGAGAGCGAATGATTATAAATATGAATTGAGGGAAGTATAATAAATTGGTGGGATCCACCACACCATGTGTCAAATAATGAACAACCTCTTACAACTATGACGTGGTGGATCTCTTCCACCATAAATTTTTCCCAATTAGGTGACATGATTTTTTTTAAAAATAAAATCTAACGGAAAATCTGACGTGGGCACGTGGCAGTGACATGGCGCAAGTGTGAATCCTTCCCACCATATGACTGATTGTAGGTGTGAAAGAGTGGATATAAATTCACTTTTATATAGTTGAGGTGTGTAAGAGGTCGTTATAATAGTTTGAGTGTGTCATCGTTTTTTCGAATATAGTTTAGAATGTGAACGATGACTTTTCCCAAATATAAGAATGTATATGTCACACCCCCTTTTTTACGTGCTCCAAAATATTATGTTTTAGCGCGAAAGGGTTTTATTATTTAAGTGACAAGAAATAAAAATTTGTTTCGGAAAAAGATTATTTGCATTTTTTATTCAGAGTTGCCACTTGGCATAATCCGGTGTGCCAAGTCACCTTTGAAAAATCCTTTTCGAAACCATTTGACTCTTAAACCGGTTTGCGAACAAAGATTCCGGCTAAGGAATTCTGTTGACCGAGGGGAAGGTGTTAGGCACCCCTCGATCCAGTGGTTCGACCACGGTCGCTTAGTGGAGTGTATCGACTATTTTGGCATTTGAAATGTATAAACCACACAAAAGAGCACAAAATAATCAAACAATAAACAAAACAAAACAATCCAAAAACGTAAAAGTCCAGTCCAATTATACAGTTCGAAAAATAGAAAAAAATACAAAAATATAAATCCTAGTCTAAACTAAATCTAGACTAAGCTCCAATGCCTTACCCGACGCCGCGGGCCTTCATCACGATTATTTTCCGCCAACATGATACGTCGGAGCATTCCCCTGTGAAATCAATACAAATTCTTCGGGGCATTCCCCGGATAAATTATACAATTGATTCAAAAAGTGATAAAATTAAATCATTCAATCAAATTTCAACCATTCAATCAACCCACAATCTCTAGATTTGCCTACCCGACCTACGTTTTGCCTATTCCGATCGATGTATCATGTTACTACCAAAATCAAATTAACGTTCCTTTCAAGTTATACGAATAATGAAATCAAACTAACCAAAATCGCCAATTATGTCAAGTTTTCAATTCTCACCCACAAACCCATTTTTAACCACAATAATTACAACATGCTTCGATTATTAAATCACGTCTCAAAATCCGCAACCAACATCAAACACAACACAAATAACGAAGATTCAAACCAAACACACAACAAATAAATCATCCACACCAACAACATCAATAAAAGTCAAAATAAATTAAAGATTCGGTTAGAAGAAATAGACCTTGATGAAACTAATCCTTGTCGATACTAAAGAAATCCGAAGACCAAAATACTCGATCGGAGAACCTCACAACGAACAACTCCAAACTCGATATTGAATTCAACCGGACAGATAAAAAAACCACGACAAAACCTCACGATGAATAATCCGTAAACCCGAATAAAACTTAAAAACAACCCAAGATCTCAAATTCGAAACCCCAAACCAACGATTTCCAACTAACCTTGCACGAACCAAAAACAACTCGGATGGATTCAAAACCTTAAGGAATAAGAAATATCAAGCGAACCGAGACTGAAATTATGAAAAATCGAGAAGACCCATACACGAAATTTTGTCGGAATCAGTGAAAAACGGACAGGGTGTCGTTGCCGGTCACCGGCGTCACTATTTCCGATGACTGCCGCCGACGGAGAAGGAGATCGGAGCAGCGGAGCTGGTCGGATTCTCGACCGGCGAACGGTGTTGTCACCGCTGGACGAGCAGTGGCCGGAGCTGGCCGACGCGGAGCGGCGCTGGCACCAACGCCGGCGCTGTCGTCGTTGCTGGTGAGAGGTCGGGTCGGCGCTGGTCGCTGGATGTTGACCGGTGACGGCTGACGGCAAGAGACGGACTGCTTCGTTTCGCCGGCGAACGGAGGGAGACAGACTGCTTCGCCGGAGAACGACGGCTTTTCTCCAATTTATGGGGGTGAGACGTCGGTTTTGAAGGGAGAAAGATGGTGACAACGGCGTTATTTCTGCCATCGTCGGTCGGACGAAGAGGCGGCAAAACGTCGGTGATGATGATGAAAAAATTTAGATCTACTCCCTTTCCTTTTTTTTTTTGGTTTCTCCTTCTGTTTTTGTGTGTATCTGTGTATATATATTGTGTTTTGGGTATTGGGGTAGGGTAGGTGGGGTAGGGTATGGGGTGGTGTGGTTTATTTTGATTGGATAGGTTGTTAGGATAAGATAGAATTAGTTAGGATAAGATTTGTTACCTTATTCTTTATTTATTTTTTTGTATTTTGTATGGGTATAATAACATGGGTGAGGGTACGCGGTAGGATAAAAATAACAATAGGTAAAAACGACATCGGGGAGGGACTAAATTAGGTGTCTACATCATGCCCCCTTTGAATGTAAACACGCAGTGTTTTCAGACAAAGAAGTAGACAACGAGATAGAATTTTGTCCCAACCATTATTCAAAGAAAGAAACAGGAGAAAAAAGGACTACCGAGTCTTGAATTAGGACAGCCTACCCACCCAAGTTATGAGGGGATCAAGTGACAAGTATCTCCAAGGATTGGAAGAGATGGACTATACCGAGTTGGAGAGTCAAGTGAGGTTCCGTCGAGGTTCCGGTCCGCGGCTCTGTTATTACATCAACATGAAAATTACAAGCTAAAACATAAATGAAATTACAAAAATCCTATCTATACAACTTCTGTTGGTTCCTGACTCGACTTTCATCACCCTATTCTTCAGGCGGGCTCCTGACTTGCAATTTCTTTCAACTTGTTGCTTGGCTTTCAATTTGCTTTACTTTGTTGCTTGACTTTTCATTTCTTTACCCTATTCTCCAGGCGGGCTCCTGACTTGTTATTTCATCACCCTGTTCTTCAGGCGGGCTCCTGACTTGGTATTTCATCACCCTGTTCTTCAAGCGGGCTCCTGACTTGCTATTTCATCACCCTGTTCTTCAGGCGGGCTCCTGACTTGCTATTTCATCACCCTGTTCTTCAGACGGGCTCCTGAAACCCAACATTAAAACTAGAACAAAAATTATCCCAAACAAAAATTATAGTAAAATAGTATTTCACTTTTGAAAGCGTTGTCCCATTTTCCAGGAGGGTCCTGAGCAGAAAGTAAAATCTCATTTTTCAGGAGGGTCCTGAACATAAAGTAAAATCCCATTTTTCAGGAGGGTCCTGAACATAAAGTAAAATCCCATTTTTAGGAGGGCCCTGAACATAAAGTGAAATTCCATTTTTCAGGAGGGTCCTGAACAGAAAGTAAAATCTCATTTTTCAGGAGGGAGTGAAATCCCATTTTTCAGGAGGGTCCTGAACAGAAAGTGAAATCCCATTTTCCAGGAGGGTCCTGAACAGAAAGTAAAATCCCATTTTTCAGGAGCATCCTGAACAGAAAGTAAATTCCCATTTTTCAGGAGGGTCCTGAACATAAAGTAAAATCCCATTTTTCAGGAGGGTCCTGAGCATAAAATAAAATCCCATTTTTCAGGAGGGTCCTGAACATAAAGTAAATTCCCATTTTTCAGGAGGGTCCTGAACATAAAGTAAATTCCCATTTTTCAGGAGGGTCCTGAACATAAAATAAAATCCCATTTTTAGGAGGGTCCTGAACATAAAGTGAAATCCCATTTTTCAGGAGGGTCCTGAACAGAAAGTAAAATCCCATTTTCAGGAGGGTCCTGAACAGAAAGTAAAATCCCATTTTCAGGAGGGTCCTGAACAGAAAGTAAAATCCCATTTTTCAGGAGGGTCCTGAACATAAAGTAAAATCCCATTTTTCAGGAGGGTCCTGAACATAAAGTAAAATTTCCATTTTCCAGGAGGGTCATGAACATAAGGTAAAATCCCATTTTTCAGGAGGGTCCTGAACATAAAGTAAAATCCCATTTTTCAGGAGGGTCCTGAACATAAAGTAAAATCCCATTTTTCAGGAGGGTCCTGAGCAGAAAGTAAAAATATCTAAACAGAAAGTAAAGTCCCATTTTTCAGGAGGGTCCTGAACAGAAAGTAAAATCTCATTTTTCAGGAGGGTCCTAAACAGAAAGTAAAGTCCCATTTTTTAGGAGGGTCCTGAACAGAAAGTAAAATCTCATTTTTCAGGAGGGTCCTGAACATGAAGTAAAATCCCATTTTTCAGGAGGGTCCTGAACATAAAGTAAATTCCCATTTTTCAGGAGGGTCCTGAATTGAAAGTAAATTCCCATTTTTCAGGAGGGTCTTGAACATAAAGTAAAATCCCATTTTTCAGGAGGGTCCTGAACTGAAAGTAAATTCCCATTCTTCAGGAGGGTCCTGAACAGAAAGTAAAGTCCCATTTTTCAGGAGGGTCCTGAACAGAAAGTAAAATCCCTGGATATGCATTTCCAATGGTAGCTGAATCAAGTGAAATGAATTTGCCCCTGTTTCAATCAAAGAAAAAATTGTCAGTTAAAAACTTAGTGGTGGCTTGCAGATCTTGGCTTTTCAGGTATCTTCCCAGCACTCGTTCCTTTCATCTTTGTTCCAAATTGCTAACACTTGTCGTGTCTTGCCGCATCATTGACCAAGATCCAGATTGAGGAAAATGAGTTCTGACTCAAACAATGGGTTTTCATTTTACCATGCCCCTGAGGTGCACTCTTTTCCCAAATCTGAATGATTCCACGAATCCAATAGCCTGTCGGTTGCTAGACTTCCTTTGCTTCGTGTTGAATTACGATCATATTTCTTTCCTGTGCTGTTCCTTGGCTTTTCCTCATATAATTGGAAAGACTGGTAGTAAATTTTGAAATCCTTTCTCGCTTGTTTTGACACAGACTTGACTTAAAAAATGTAAAGAAATGATGGTGACTTTTGTTTTGATAAATAACATAAGAAAAGACAAAAACATGAATATGTAAATGAAAGAAAAGGGCAATGTCCCATATTCAAAAAGAAAACTTATCTGAATACGACAACCAACTCCAATGAGTATGACATGCATTTTGGATTGAGTTGCCTGATCTTCCTATCCAAACTCCCCATTTGTTGTTGAGTTCATGCCTTTTGCCACTGACCCGCTTCTTCAAATCCATTGGACTCATACATCATATTCGACTGACGACATCTAAAAAGACTTTCGCCAACAAATCTCTTTCTTTTCACTTTCCGCCTTTCTCTTAAACTCTCCATCACCCTACGGTGCCCATGAGGATTTTCACCAATAAGACTCTCATTTTTGTATTTCTCTCAATTCTTCATCGCCTTACGGTGCCCGCAAAGGTTTTCACCAATAAGACTCTCTCATTTTTGTATTTCTCTCAACTCACCATCGCCTTATGGTGCCTGCAAAGGTTTTCACCAATAAGACTCTCTCATTTTCATTTTCTCACAACTCACCATCGCCTTATGGTGCCTGCAAAGGTTTTCACCAATAAGACTCTCTCATTTTTGTATTTCTTTCCTGATTTCTTATGCTGAGGGAGACAAGCGGTACTTCGCAATGCATCGTCATATCCATTGCATGCTTAGCCTTAAAACTATCAAAAATTGATCTGAAGGACTTTCTTTGGTTGTAACTTGGCTTTTGGGTTAAGGTTAGAAAAGATGGTAAGGGTCTCAAACGATACTTGAAGTGGGGGCGGGACTTACAACTTTTGGAATCGACTCAAACAACACATTAACTCATGCCCCAATTTTTGTTGACTGAGTGAATCTTAAATCTTTATTTGGTTGGACCGAGCCCAAAATAGGGCAGCCTACGTATCTCACTCCTGAGAGAGGAGAATCAGGTCGCACGTAGTTCCATCTACTTGTCCTTTGCTTTGCTTTGCTTTGATTTTTTTTTTCTTTTATTTTCGAACTCTTTCTTTTATTCTTATTTTCTTGACATTTATCTTTGACTCTATTTTGATTCCAAAAAAGGTATATGAAAGAAAAATAAACGAGGCTCAAACGGGTAAACAAAGGATGACACAATGCTTGGATAGAATAATAAAATGCCTTCATCATATCAATCTTCAAAAATGCAAGTACTAAACATACAATAAACTCAACAAAGGATCAAATATCATACATAGTATCTTTTGACCGCGTCAGAATTGATAGCCATTTCTGCCATTTTGCCTTCAATATCTGTCAAATATAAGGCTCCATTGGGTAACAATTTCTTCACAACGAAGGGACCTTTCCAGTTAGGGGAGAACTTGCCTTTAGCTTCGACCTGGTGAGGAAGGATACGTCTTAATACCAACTGACCAACTTCAAAATTCTTGGGACGGACCTTTTTGTTATACGCACGAGCCATCCTCCTCTGATACAACTGGCCATGACACACGGACGTTAGCCTTTTTTCCTCGATCAAACTCAAATGTTCCAGTCGGGCTTTTACCCATTCGTCATCATCGATCTCTGCTTCTACAATGACTCGAAGAGAGGGAATTTCAACTTTTACGGGGATGACTGTTTCTTTCCCATACACTAATAAATATGGAGTTGCCCCTGTTGAAGTGCGAACAGTGGTGCGATAACCTAGCAATGCAAACGACAACTTTTCATGTCGCTGTCTAGAACCTTGTACCATTTTTCGCAGTATCTTTTTTATATTTTTATTGGCGGCTTCTACAACACCATTTGCCTTTGGGTGATATGGAGTAGAATTTTGATGTGCGATCTTAAACGGTTGACACACTTCTTGCATCAAATGACTATTGAGATTGGCAGCATTGTCTGTAATGATCATCTTAGGAATTCCAAATCTACAAATGATATTGGCATGAACAAAATCTACCACAACCTTCTTTGTTACTGACTTGAAAGTTACTGCTTCCACCCACTTTGTGAAGTAGTCAATGGCTACCAAAATGAATCTATGTCCATTTGATACCTTCGGCTCAATCGGTCCAATCACATCCATTCCCCAAGCCACGAACGGCCATGGAGCGGCCATTGCATGCAACTCAACAGGAGGAGAACGTATCAGATCGCCGTGCACCTGACATTGATGACACTTTCAAACAAATTGAATAGAATCCCTCTCCATAGTAACCCAGTAATAACCTGCTCGAAGAATCTTCTTTGACAAGACATGACCGTTCATATGCGACCCACATACTCCAGAGTGTATTTCAACCATGATTGCCGAGGCTTCTTTTGCATCTACACACCTTAAAAGTCCCAGATCTGGGGTCCTCTTATACAAGATTCCCCCACTTAATAAAAATCCACTAGCCAAATGCCTAATAGTCCTCTTTTGATCGTTGGTGGCATATGCTGGGTATTCTCCTGACTGAATGTACCGCTTGATATCAAAAAACCAAGGTTCTCCATCGAGCTCTTCTTCAACCGCATTACAGTAAGCATGCTGATCACGACTCTGTATATGCATTGGATCGATATAGGCTTTGTCAGGATGTTGGAGCATTAAAGACAGAGTGGCTAAAGCATCAGCAATTTCATTATGAATCCTTGGAATATGCCTAAATTTTACTAACACAAATCGTCGACATAGCTCCTGCAAGCATTGTCGATACGGGATGAGCTTCAAATCTCGCGTCTCCCAATCGCCTTGAATTTGATGGACGAGCAAATCCGAATCTCCCAACACCAATAATTCTTGGACTCCCATATCAACAGCTAACCTCAAACCAAGGATGCAGGCTTCATACTCTGCCATATTGTTAGTATAGTAGAATCAAAGTTGTGCTGTTACCGGGAAATGTTGTCCCGATTCAGAGATAAGAACCGCACCTATTCCGACTCATTTCATATTGACAGCTCCATCGAAGAATAACCTCCAACCTGGATCAGCATTTATAACGACTTCATCGACACACGACACTTCTTCGTCAGGAAAATATGTCTTTAATGGCTCGTACTCTTCATCGATGGGATTCTCAGCAAGATGATCTGCCAAGGCTTGGGCTTTCATGGAGGTTCGAGTCACATATACGATGTCAAACTCGGTAAGCAATATTTTCCACTTTGCCAATCGACCTGTCGGCATAGGCTTCTGAAAGATATACTTCAAAGGATCCACGCGGGAGATGAGATAAGTAGTATAGGATGAGAGATAGTGCTTCAACTTCTGTGCTATCCAAGTTAGGGCACAACACGTCCTTTCAAGAAGAGTATTCCTGACCTCATATGTGGTGAACTTCTTGCTAAGATAATAAATAGCCTGCTCTTTTTTTCCTGTGATATCATGTTGACCCAGGACACAACCGAAAGAATTGTCCATGACTGATAAATATAAGATCAAAGGCTTACCAGGCTCCGGGGGTACCAGCACTGGAGGATTTGACAAATATCTTTTGATTCGATCGAACGCTTTCTGACATTCTTCAGTCCATTTTACCGCAACACTTTTTTTCAACAACTTGAATATGGGCTCGCAAGTGGTTGTGAGTTGAGCAATAAATCTGCTAATGTAGTTCAGTCTACCAAGCAAACTCATTACCTCCTTTCTATTCTTGGGCGAGGACAAATCCTGAATGGCTTTGATTTTTGAAGTATCCAATTCAATTCCCCGACGGCTAACTACAAACCCCAACAGCTTTCCAGATGGAACTCCAAATACACATTTTGCCGGGTTGAGTTTGAGATTATACCTGCGAAGCCTTTCAAAGAACTTTCTTAAATCTTTAACATGGTTGGCCTGACTTTTTGACTTAATAATCACATTATCCACGTAGACCTCAATCTCTTTATGCATCATATCATGAAATATAGTGGTCATGGCTCTCATGTATGTTGCTCCAGCATTCTTCAAACCAAACGACATCACTCGATAACAATAAGTTCCCCATGGTGTGATAAAAGATGTCTTCTCTGCGTCGTCATCATCCATAATGATCTGGTGATATCCGACATAGCAATCTACAAATGAGGCAACCTCGTGTTTAGCACAGTTGTCTAACAAAATGTGGATGTTGGGCAGTGGAAAATCATCTTTCGGACTTGCTCTATTCAAATTGCGGTAATCAACACACACTCAAATTTTGCCATCTTTCTTTGGTACGGGAACAATATTGGATAACCACATGGGATAACGAGACACTCGAATTACTTTGGCTTCAAGTTGTTTCATGATTTCCTCTTTGATTTTAATACTTACATCGGTTTTAAACTTCCTCAACTTCTGTTTGACAGGGGAGAACGCGGGATCAGTTGGCAACTTGTGAGCCACTAATTTTGTGCTTAAACCGGGCATATCATCATAAGACCATGCAAAAACATCCTTATAATCAATTAATGCTTGAATCATTCCCTCTTTTAGCTGTGGCAAAGCATGTACACTGATTTTAGTTTCCCTAACATCTTCTTGATCCCCTAGATTTATTGGCTCAGTCTCATTCAAATTAGGATTCGGTTTTTCTTCAAACTGTTCCAACTCTTTGCTTATTTCTTCTAGTGCTCCTTCTTCATTATATTCCCCATCCCGCTTCATTACATCTTGATTAGTTTGGATTTTAAGATCAGGCTGAAAATTCCGCATGCATGTCATGTCATTAGAATCAGCATAAAGAGAACTGTGTAAGAAAAGAAAAACAAAATATATTAGACACAAAACAAAAGGGACATTGCATTTCATTAAATAAAAGATAGAAGGGTTTAAACACAGATGCCAACATAACATAAACAAACTAAAATCCGAATTACAACCCTGAAATAACTCGGATCAACAGAAAGAAAAACAAAATAAACTACCAAAACTCCCTCCTGACGGGGAGAGGAGTGACTTCCCAATTATTGAGCCGGACAGCTGGACCTATGAATTGCATGTCTGTCATACTGGTACCTTCTCCTGCTTCGACCATATCAACTTCCATACAAAGGTTCTGGAAGTCATCAACCAATTCAACCTCAAATTCCACATGCTTCGTGACACTGCTCTTAACAAATGATTCACTGAGTAGTGGCATTGGGCGAGGGAGTGACCATATTTCCTTTTTCCTTCCCTTAGCTTTCTTCAGATCTTCAGCTGTAGGCTCAAATCCCAGACCAAACGTGCCCACGTTCTCACTCGGACATATGGGATGAACTATACTGTGCAGTGACGCTCCCAAACCCTTTCCTGGCTCAAATCCATATTTCCAAAGTTCACTCACCATCATGATAGAAGCAGAAGACAATTGCGGTCCCGGTATAGCCTGCCATTCAAGAATACGATTCACTGGCACTGTATCAAAAGTTTGATAGACGAATGTCTGCTCTACGTTATTTGCTTCAATAAGAGACAAGGGAGAATCTTCGTAGGCTTACAAATCACCTTCACCATGAATAACTACTTCTTGCCGGTCATACTCAAACTTGATCATTTGGTGCAGTGTAGATGCAACCGCCTTGGCCTTGTGGATCCACGGCCTTCCCAACAACAGATTATAAGAGGATTCTACATTCAATACTTGAAACTCTATGGCGAACACAACAGGCCCTATGGTCAACATTAGTTTTATTTTGCCAATGGAATTTGATTTTGCACCATCGAAAGCCCTGACACATACATTGTTGGGCCTGATCCTCTCAGCACCAATATTTAGCTTTTGCAAAGTAGAAATAGGGAAAATATTTGCACCTGAACCTCCATCAATCATAACATGAGTGACATAGAAATCTTCACACTTCACTGTAGTGTAAAGGCCCCGATTATGCCCTGTACCTTCAATAGGCAATTCATCGTCCGAAAAGCTGATCCGATTGACCTCAAAGATTTTTCCAACCATTTTCTCAAGCTGGTTGATTGTAATCTCCCTTGGAACATATGCTTCATTTAATACCTTCAGTAAAACATCACGATGCTCCTTGGAGTGCAACAACAAAGATAAAAGGGAAATTTGAGCAGGGATTTTCTTCAGCTGGTCTAATATTGAATACTCTGGCAATTTCATCTTTTTCAAAAATTCTTCGGCTTCTTCTTCAGTGATAGGCTTTTTGATAGATGACGGTCCACTCACCGTTGGCTTGGACTTTCTTAAGCTTTCAGGCATGAAGCATCTTCCTGACCTAGTCAAACCCCTTACCTCATCTACATCTTCCACTACTTCTTTCCCATGATAGGTCATCACGGTCCGCCCATAATTCTAGG
Source organism: Capsicum pubescens (assembly GCA_030864215.1). Classification (NCBI taxonomy): domain Eukaryota; kingdom Viridiplantae; phylum Streptophyta; class Magnoliopsida; order Solanales; family Solanaceae; genus Capsicum; species Capsicum pubescens. The sequence goes on along the minus strand of CM061539.1, from coordinate 188,547,506 downwards.
GAATTCTTTTTGTATCAAATATCGGAGGTTGGGTCACCGGTTTGAGGACAATAGGCGCTGCCAGTGCTCCTTTCACCGTCAAGATAGGCTGACTCAGAGCTCCCACCACCGTCAACTTAGGTTTATCCTGACTTGAATCAACATACCTTCTGGCACCTTGTACTGTGATCAGGGGCTTCTTTGTGCTTTTTTGGGATTTATCTTCTCTCATTCCTTCCTGGCTCAATGACATTGCTTTCAAAGACTCCGCTACATTCACCTATTTCTCCTCAATGGTCTGTATCTTGACAATAGGCTTATAACCCCTCGAAGACTCTTTCCCATCATATATCAATTCTAACATATTGGCTTCAGCATGGGTTGGCAGCGGATTCTGGTTAATGTTTGGACCCTCCGGGGCCTGGACCAGCATCTGATTTGTGTCAATTAAATCTTGGACAGCTCTCTTTAAATGCCAGCATTTCTCGATATCATGGCCTGACATATCAGAACAGTACGCACACCTTAAAGAATAATCGAGATTCCTTGGTGGTGGATTTGAAAGCCTTTCTTGAATTGGGCTTAAAACCTTCAACTTTCTCAACTTATCAAACAAGATAGCATATGACTCCCCAAGAGGTGTGAATTGATTTTTGACCGCCTTCTCCTTCTTATACTCGGGCCTAGGTTAAAAACTGGGTCTGGAAGGGTTTTGGTAATTTGGTGGAGCGAATGGGCGATTTTGCAGAGTTTGCGCGTGCCACTGCGGGTAAGAAGGGGTTTGGGCATATGGCTGCGCGCTATATACTGGGTAAGGGGATGGTGGAATGGAATACAAAGGGTTTTGTGGAGGGTAGTAATGGTGGGGAGAAATATATGGAGCTTGGGCGTAGACTTGGGCTTGGGATTGGGGATAGGGGCGAGGTGGTCTTTTGGGATAGGAATGGGTTCCGGCTACGACAGTCGCAACATCCTCTTTCTTTTTTTTACCTCCAAATGCGCCAGATCCACCTTGAATCGCTTGTGTGGTAGCTTTTAATGCAGCAAAACTCACTATTCGATCGGTCTTAATCCCGTCTTCTATCATCTCCCCTATTTTGAGGACTTCCATAAAAGACTTTCCCATTGCCGGAAGTAAATGTTGAAAATAGGTCTCATCCTGCGCCTGAATGAAAACTTCTACCAACTTACTTTCTTTCATTGGAGGCTTTACCCTAGCGGCCTATTCACGCCACCTTATCGCGTATTCCCTAAAACCTTCAATGCTCTTTTTCTTCATGTTAACCAAAGATTTTCCATCTGGAATCAAGTCGATGTTGTACTGAAAATGTTGAACAAATTCAGAAGCCAAATCATCCCAACTGTTCCATTTATCGATATCCCGATCGATGAACCATTCTGAAGCCAGATCTGAAAGACTCTCGCCAAAGAAGGCAGGATCACCGTGCCCTGCGTACTTCTCGAACTTAGGCATCTTAAAACCGGGGGGCAGGTTGATGTTTGGGAACATGCACAGGTCTTTATAGGAAACACTTCTATAATCTCCGATTCCTTGCAAATTCCTCATAGCTTGATCTAAACTCTTCAGTTTTCGGGCTATGACATCCTGTTCCTCCGTTGCGACAGGTTTCTCCATATCAAATGGAAATGCAGGCGGCTGAGTATACCCATACGGTTCATTCAATTGCAAAGTAGGCTCCGTAGCATAATACTGACCATCTGAAACCTTCAGTACTGGCTCACTGGAAGACCGAGGAAACCTCATTGTGGGACGCACAACATATATGGGAGTTTCATGTGGTGGCGGGGCCACAAATACCGGTGTGATCGGTGGCGCTAGCTGAGTAGCTGGTCTTGATTGGGGAGCTGCCAAGGGCACACCAGAATTGCCAGGATAATAATGTCGTGGAGTGAATCCTGGCGCGTGCTCAGGTGACTCAGTAGGAGCAGAGAATTGTGCCTGAGAGAGCGGCGGACAATTAAAGATATTCCCAAGACCTTCAGGGAGCGGAGGAGGAGGCATTCCGCTGGCCCATGCCCGGTGCAAATCTATCAATTGTTGCCTGAGCCTTACTACCTCATCATTGTGTTCTGAACTTTCTTCCCTGTGATCCTGATCCGGGTCAATGAGCGAATTTTCAATCTCCCTGCTAGCCATGCCGAGCTTTGCTTTGGATCTAGTGAAGTATGGGTGACTAGCCAGAGTGCTGCAAACCTACCACTGTTATCTGAAAGAACATGCTCATCAAAGACGACACCCGTTAGGATTAGGGCACACAACAAGCATGAGAGTCACATTGGTAAAATTGTCCTAAATTCATGCTCATTCTACCAGCTTTTGAGGGTAGCGCGGTCATTTCAACATCATCCCAATTTTTATCTACACTCTTTTTTTTTATTATTATTATTATTTTTTTGTATCCACCTCTGTTATTTCCACTTCTCTCGTTATCTACCTTTATTTTATTATTCTTTATGGCTTTTGTTTTTTTTTTCTTTAAAAGAGGAAAAATAATGAAAAACAACGAAACAAAATGATTAGATCGAACCCAAAAGTAGGTTGCCTATGTATCATGTTGTACATGAATCAGATCTTGCGTAGTTCGGGCAGCTTATGCATAAACATTACACAATTAAAGGTTTTTTTTTTCACGAAACACGAAAACAAGTAAACAAAAGAAAGACGTAACATCCTAACATTTCGATGAAAGACAACAAAACATACAACGAATTTAGGACCACTTTAAAACTAAACAAAAAAAATACAAAACAACACTTTAAACCCCCAACGACATGCGTGCAATAAAGACCCGAATATCAAAAACAACTTGACTCCGACTTAACACAGACACCAACCTACAATAACAGAAACATAAAAGACTCAAAACTACATAAAGATAAGACATGCTCTTTCAAACTGGTGCTCTGTGTGATGTCCCCGGCTAAGATGAACCCATCTGTGAAGTCTCCACTTTTCCACTCAGACTTTGCAATATATCCTGCAACGACGTTTTGATACCCGAAAACAAATTTCTTGCCCGTATCCCCGCCTCTTGGAGAGTACACCCACAAAGGTTTCTCTGACACCCATCCACAGTTGTGATCAAACGCGACAACTGAACTCTCAAAAACTCCACCTTGGCATCCAGATCTTCCTGCTCATCATCTTTTACCATGATTGCTTCCTGTATTCGCCCTCTAAGTTGGTCTGGTAAGGGTCTACTAATGCCACGGGGCAGATATTGTAGCCAAATTTCATAGTTTTGAGTGAATCCTAGATTTTCCTCGAAAGTATCGACACCTAACTTTATCGCGTTATTCCAGAATTGCTCATATTTGCTTTCCCCCACGGCTTGGTCTTTAAAGTACTCTACATCCTTTAGAAGGTCCATTATTGGGGGGACGTCTTGCATCCTACCCAACTGCCGCATCACCCTTCTTGGACTGTAAGGCCTAGTGCAGTTAAGTCCTATCAAAACTAGAAAGAGTTGCATTTGAGATCCAATCAAGATTTTCTTAGGATAAAACCACATATAGCACCAAAGAATGTTGTTCGGAGTTCTTGATTCGAGAAATTCGATCCAAGAATTGACTCCAATAGGAAAAGAAAATTTGTCAAAACACATTCTTTCTTGCATGGCTTGCACTCGATCATTCAGACAATGGTCGATCACATCTGCTCTAATCAAAGAAGGCGTATGCAAGTGCTCCATCATCCACAGCTGCAATATCAGATTACTCCCCTCAAAAAATCGTACCCCTCATTTTACTTCAGTTAAAGCCTTATATATTTCTGTTAAGATCATTGGTACAATGGTGACCTAATCTTTTTTCTTGAATAAAGCTATCACCACTGATTGTAGACGAGTATTGATACACCTCTCATCTAACGGGAACACTAAGATACCCAACAAAGCCAGACAGAAAACCTCAAGACGACGTTGTTCCCAGATTTTTTTGGTAGTACAGAATTCATCCCAAAAGTAGTTGAAACCCTCTAAAGACCCAAATCTAGCAAACAAATAGTCCAAGGAAATCCAAGATTGTTTGAGACATCCCAGATGCTTGTTATCTTTTAATCCACAGAGTCGAAGGAATTTCTTATGAGTATGATTGCGGGCTAAAATCATCTGCTGGCCCATGTAAGTCAACCGAAACAAACAAGATATTTCTGCCAGGGTAGGAGTCAATTCACAACTTCCGAACCTAAACACCAAATTATTTGGATCCCAAAAAGTCAACGCAGCTTCTATTAAATCCGGACGAGGCGTGAGATCCATGAGTATTACAATATTGCCTAACACTTTCCTCACTTCGTGCTTTTCGGAGTAATTGAACGTGCCCCACCACTTGATCAAATTTTTGGGTACCTTGACAACCATAAGGACTCTAGACTTTGTGGACAGATCCATCCTATAGTAGCAGATAAGAAATTGTCTCAAAATTTGATAAGAGCAAAAGGTTCCCAACCAATGGGAATTTGATGCAGATATACGTCGACGGGACAGACCGCTTCATGACTCCAAATCGCCGAACAGTAACGCTGAATAACATCAGCCTACTTGGCTAACAACTCTAGGTTACGGAGTAAAAGACCTAGCCTAAGACTAAGACGAAGACCAAAATAAAGGTTACCGGACCCACCGAGGGTTGCCTACGTATCCCGCCCCGAGGGACGGAAATCAGGTATGCGTAGTTCGTCCAGTTTGGACAACTAACGATTAACTAATAAATTGACCCTAACTTAAGAGACAAAACCAAAAACAAACGAATAAAAACTTTTTGGATTTTTCAATTAGACACTTTAACTAAGACTGACACCATCAATTATGAAAAAAAATCTTTTTGGTATTTTTGCTTTTGACAAATACGTAGGAAAAACTTTTTTTTTTCTTTTTTGAATTTACGGTACTTTGAGAAGACAAAAATGCAAAAAATGTAAAAAATAAATAAATCTTTTTGAGTTTTTGGATCGTGAAGAACAAAAGCCATAAAGAATTCTAAAATAAACTACGACATTCCTTTTGATTCATTATTTTCGACTCGCTTTCTATATATATATATATATTTTATTTTATTTTTTTATTATAAAAAAAATCCGTCCGTCAAATGACCACGTTACCCTCAAATATGCAACAGTTAGCTCGTAGGGATGCTTTAAAGGTGAGTCTCCTACAAAGGACCGTGTAGGCCTCGCTAGGTCTCAATATGATGCACATAAGAATTACCTAAAGGCTGACCTACGTTGTGGTTTACTAACAAGGCCATTCGGGGGAGCATATGGTCGATAGTGGCTGCTTTGCTTTCCACCTACTCCATACATCCAACGGCTCCCCTCCCTAAAATAAAGGTGACTCAACTAGAGTTCGTGCGCACGACGTGTGCTCCGAGACTTGTTGCAGAAAGAAGGCCGGGGGGATGGACTCATGATGACAGATATAAAGCGGTAACACATAGGATAAATACTATAAACAAAGAGCACGAAAACGCACAAAAGTAAAAACAATAACAAAACAATAATCACAAACAATGCTTATACACTCGTAATGCCAAACAAAGCCGATACGACTCAAAAATAAGCTCGAATTCTAAAACGTCCCCAGCAGAGTCGCCAGATCTGTCACACCCCCTTTTTTACGTACTCCAAAATATTATGTTTTAGCGCGAAAGAGTTTTATTATTTAAGTGACAAGAAATAAAAATTTGTTTCGGAAAAAGATTATTTGCATTTTTTATTCAGAGTCGCCACTTGGCATAATCCGGTGTGCCAAGTCACCTTTGAAAAATCCTTTTCGAAACCATTTGACTCTTAAACCGGTTTGCGAACAAAGATTCCGGCTAAGGAATTCTGTTGACCGAGGGGAATGTGTTAGGCACCCCTCGATCCCGTGGTTCGACCACGGTCGCTTGGTGGAGTGTATCGACTATTTTGGCATTATGAAATGTATAAACCACATAAAAGAGCACAAAATAATCAAACAATAAACAAAACAAAACAGTCCAAAAACGTAAAAGTCTAGTCCAATTATACAGTCCGAAAAATAGAAAAAATACAAAAATATAAATCCTAGTCTAAACTAAATCTAGACTAAGCTCCAATGCCTTACCCGACGCCGCGGGCCTTCATCACGATTATTTTCCGCCAACATGATACGTCGGGGCATTCCCCGGTGAAATCAATACAAATTCTTTGGGGCATTCCCCGGATAAATTATACAATTGATTCAAAAAGTGATAAAATTAAATCATTCAATCAAATTTCAACCATTCAATCAACCCACAATCTCTAGATTTGCCTACCCGACCTACGTTTTGCCTATTCCGATCGATGTATCATGTTACTACCAAAATCAAATTAACGTTCCTTTCAAGTTATACGAACAATGAAATCAAACTAACCAAAATCGCCAATTATTTCAAGTTTTCAATTCTCACCCACAAACCCATTTTTAACCACAATAATTACAACATGCTTCGATTATTAAATCACATCTCAAAATCCGCAACCAACATCAAACACAACACAAATAACGAAGATTCAAACCAAACACACAACAAATAAATCATCCACACCAACAACATCAATAAAAGTCAAAATAAATTAAAGATTCGGTTAGAAGAAATGGACCTTGATGAAACTAATCCTTGTCGATACTAAAGAAATACGAAGACCAAAATACTCGATCGGAGAACCTCACAACGAACAACTCCAAACTCGATATTGAATTCAACCGGACAGATCGAAAAACCACGACAAAACCTCACGATGAATAATCCGTAAACCCGAATAAAACTCAAAAACAACCCAAGATCTCAAATTCGAAACCCCAAACCAATGATTTCCAACTAACCTTGCACGAACCAAAAACAACTCGGATGGATTCAAAACCTTAAGGAATAAGAAATATCAGACGAACCGAGACTGAAATTATGAAAAATCGAGAAGACCCATACACGAAATTTCGTCGGAATCAGTAAAAAACTGATGGGGTGTCGTTGCCGGTCACCGGCATCACTGTTTCCGGTGACTGCTGCCGACGGAGAAGGAGATTGGAGCAGCGGAGCTGGTCGGATTCTCGACCGGCGAACTGTGTTGTCACCGGTGGACGAGCTGCGGCCGGAGCTGGCCGATGCGGAGCGGCGCTGGCACCAACGTCGGCGCTGTCATCGTTGCTGGTGAGAGGTCGGGTCGGCTCTGGTCGCTGGATGTTGACCGGTGACGGCAAGAGACGAACTGCTTTGTTTCGCCGGCGAACGGAGGGAGGCGGACTGCTTCGCCGGAGAACAACGTCTTTTCTCTGATTTGTGGGGGAGAGACGTCGGTTTCGAAGGGAGGAAGATGGTGACAACGACGTTATTGCTGCCGTCGTCGCTCGGACGGAGAGGCGGCGAAACGTCGGTGATGATGATGAAAAAATTTAGATCTACTCCCTTTCCTTTTTTTTTTGGTTTCTCCTCCTGTTTTTGTGTGTATCTGTGTATATATATATTGTGTTTTGGGTATTGGGGTAGGGTAGGTGGGGTAGGGTATGGGGTGGTGTGGTTTATTTTGATTGGGTAGGTTGTTAGGATAAGATAGAATTAGTTAGGATAAGATTTGTTACCTTATTCTTTATTTATTTTTTTGTATTTTGTGCGGGTATAATAACATGGGTGAGGGTACGCGGTAGGATAAAAATAACAATGGGTAAAAACGACATCGGGGAGGGACGAAATTAGGTGTCTACAGTATACATAAGAAGAAATCAAAAGTGATTAAAAATAATTAATTATATATAAATCGTATAATTTTTCATAAAATGAGATTCAACTAAATTTTTCGATGCTACTTGACTCGATCCGACCCATGTGAAAGGGGAACTGGGCATGGCTGACAAAGTCTGAGAATAGTGGTGGGTGCACAAACTAAGCTAAGCTAAGACAGCTAAAGAATGCTTGGTTATGTACAGTAGTAGTGTATAATCTCAAGTAAAGAATACTCTATCGTCTCGTAATTTTCTGTTAATTTTCTCCACTTTTAGACTATGATACAAGAAGTTAAACAAACCCGTGGAGTGTTTTTTCCTCTCTTTCTTTTAGGATTTAAAGGACATGTAATGAATTATGGGATAGTAATTAAATATTGATGAAGAGTTGAATTTAGATATTAAACGAAATTCAACATTACACATAATGTGAATATATACATGTCAAAAATGGAGTATATAAATTTTACTTATCATATTTAACGTTTGTGTTATGAAATATAAATTAATAACAACAAGAATAAATAGAGAGAGAAGAGGGGAGACTTTTTTTATTTCTCTTGAGGACGAGAGATCATCAAATTGAGAATACAATGAACAAAACCCCTCTATTTATAGGGGAAAATACTAAATGAATACTTCAAATCCTGATAGATATCAACTAGATCTTATTAGATCTTGATAGACATTTAATATAATGCAAATGCATTTATAACACTCTCACTTGAATGCCTAGATAGATAATGTGCCTCGTTAAAACCTTACTAAAAAAAACAGTGGAAAAAAAAAATCTAGTGAAGGAAAAAGAGTACACATTTCTAACAATATGCATATAGACTGCCTCATTAAAAACCTTATAAGGAAAGCCTAGTGGGACAAAATCTTGTAAGGGAAAAAGAGTACAACGTGTATCAACTCCCCCTAATGACAACATCCTCGAACCTTTGCATCCCAATCTTGTGCAGTATCTTCTTGAAAGTTGCAATTGGAGAAGATTTGGTGAATAAATCAGCCACATTGTCACTTGAACGAATTTGTTGCACGTTAATATCACCATTCTTTTGTAGCTCATGTATGTAGAAAAACTTTGATGAAGTGTGCTTCGTTCTATCTTCTTTTATGAATCTTCCATTAAGATGTGCTATGCATGCTGCATTATATCCATATAAAATTGTGGGTACATTATCACATTTCAAACCACATTTTTCTCAAATGAGATGTATCATGAACTTCAACCATACACATTCTCGGCTAGCTTCATGAATAGCTATTATCTCATCATGGTTCAATAAAGTGGCTACGATAGACTACTTTGTATATCTCCAAGATATAACAGTATCCCCACATATGAACACATAGCCTGTTTGAGATCGAGATTTATGCGGGTTAGATAAGTACCCAACATCAGCATGATCAATAAGATCGGGACCGCAATCTTTAGATTAAAACAAACTCATGTGTTTTATCCCATTCTGAAGTCTCCTAGTAGGAGTAGAAATATACCTCTCTAACAAATTGAATGAAAAGGCTATATCGGGCCTTGTAGTATTTGCAAGACACATGAATGCACCACTTTCTCTAAGATATGGTACTTCATAACCAATCTAATTTGGTATATTTCTCATTTCAACAAATAATCTATTGCTTTGAAAACTCTCCAAGAGTTTCAATAATTTTCAAGCTATAAGCTTATACAATATAAGGATTATCAATAAGTTTCTCAGAAACTTTTATATTTTGAATCCTTAAAAAAGTTTTCAAACTTTTATATTTTGAATCCTTAAAAAAAGTTTTTATGTAAATTTTGTCAAGTGAAAATATTCAGTATTTCATGTGTGACATCTTCAAGTGTCTGGACTGCAAATCAAATAAGTTTTACGCTTACCAAGATGCATCCTTTCATGTTACTTGATAAATATTTCTACGTCAGCATACTTAAATGAATGTAGAATTCAGATCCTCGTAATCTCTCACAATATTGGGTCAATATTGTATCAAAGATATCATCAATGATATATCATTTTGTATCGGTTCACAATATGATATAACATTTTGAGACCTCATCACTTCATTATTTTCAGGTACCTAAACCTCTCATAAGGTTTCATGAAATGTTATGTCGTAGGCTCTTCAAGAGCACATTATGATTATTTGCTCCTTATTCTTTTCAAGGATTATTTTATTTTGGAACTGACTAGTCTACCATGTTTTATGCATGCGTAGACTTTGTCCTTTAAGAACGCAAAATAAGAACACTTACAACTTAAAATATGAGATGCTTTCGGCATTTAAATTGAATTATCTTTCAAATGAGGATCTGATGATAATTTCTAACATACTTCATAGCTGCTTATAATCTTCCCCTTATGTTAGGAAAACTAACATACATCCTCCATCTTCTTAGAGGAATCCATCTTTGTGCATCATGGTATATTCATTAATCGTATACCGCACATCAAAATTATTAGATGAAATAATTGGTTCCTGGCCTTGAACCAATTAAGAGGGAAGAAATAATCATAATTTATTGGTCTAATGCATACAAGTGCTATTGTATGCAACATATCATATTTCAGACCATTGAGAGGGAAGACATAATCATAATTTATTGGTCTAATGCATACAAGTGTTATTGTATGCAACATATCATATTTCAGACCAACACATGAAGCTTTGTTCTCATTAATAATGGTTTAGCTATTTATCGAAGACATTCAATGCCAAACTATCATCAAGATGAATTGTCTTGATTACACAATCTGAAAGTTATGCTCTTAACTCAATTTTATTGAGCAGCAACTTAAAGAATGTCAAACTGCAGGTTGACCATGAATGTACATGTGATCATCTTATTGATGCATCTTTTCAATATATCACATGATAGGTGAACGAACCCTTTTTCATCTTTTATACTTTTCAGATTTTAAGGGATCCAATCCCAAAATTAGTTGGTCCAACTAACTTGTCATGAGAACAAGCAACATAAACAATTCTTGAAGAATCTTTTATTTCTTCAATGTATGTCTAATACTCAATATGCACATTTTTGGAATGTAGCAATCGTTCATGTCAATTTATGAACTTTTATACTAGTAAACTCCAAGTTTACCATGTCATGTGTCTTTTTACTTTAATAAATTTCAGATTTACTATTACATGAATAAATTTTTGAATTTACTACTTCAGAAGTAGATTTCAAAATAACTCTTCTCAATTATTTTGCCTCTTTCGGAGGTGAGTTATGATACCACCACAATCAAGTGCACGTTTGTATTGAAACAATCGAAATTCTCATTCCTCAGGAATGAAATATAATCGTGCCTTACGTTTATCAAATTTTGATAGCTTATAACCTCTTTCATGATATTGCTACTTCAGAAGCAAATCGAGGCATACATATAATGTAGAGAATTTTTCTCTAACATATCTTATGATCATAATATGCGTGTAAAAATATCATCACTTTTGATGATCATTATCATAGCCCCTCCAAGCGTATATTCGTGCACTCAATCACTTGTCTTCTTTGAGACATATTATGCACAATTGTTATCTTTCAGGCTTATCACATATTGCTACCACATTCACTTCATGGAATGGAGCATATTCAAAGGGTTGGATATCATGACTTTTCCTCACATACCCATTATTTTGCCTTAGCCATCATAATATCATCAATATGGTGCATTGAGGTCTAAACTCAATGTCTTATCGATATAAAGGCATCTTAGGCATAAATCGATGGGACTTGAACCCAACATATTATCATCCCTTTTGATAATATTGTTCTTGAGGAAGAAATTTAAAACATAAATGGTTCCAAACCAATTATTTTTTCTCAAATCCAACAATAATTATATTAATAGTAGTAAAAGACAGCTAACATAAGAAATTACTAACCTTGAAATTACCTTTAGATTTATAATCTCACATTATTTTGCAGAGTCTCGTGCTGATAACGTGTTATGAAATATAAATTAAGAACAACAAGAATAAATAGAGAGAGACGAGGGGAGACTTCTTTATTGCTCTTGAGGATGAGAGATCATCAGATTGAGAATACAATGAACAGAACCCCTCTATTTATACGAGAAAATACTCTTAGTTTCTGACCAAAAAATAGATACTTCAAATCCTGATAGATATTAACTAGATCTTATTAGATCTTGATAGACATCCACTATAATGTAAATACATTTATAACAGTTTGATTATTGTGGAGATTTTTGTTGAAGTATAAAAAGTTCAAATCACTTTTCAAAGATTCTTCACACTTTAAACGTAAATATATATTTTAGTGTAAGCACATATATATTTTACCACCAGAAGTTCTAAGTGATTGATGGATATCACTTTTGCATTTGTCAGTACCTCTTTCCTTGGTGTCAGAAGCTAAGAGAGATGGATCAAGAACTATATTTGTGGTACGTTTTTTTTTTTTTTTGAGAAAATACATAAAGTACCCCCTGAACTTGTCCGACTTTTTCAAAATGACACTTTAACTTTGCTGCCGGCCTATTATCCCCTAAACAATTTTAATGTAATATAAATAGGATATTTTTTGTTCAATTCCAGTTACGGAAAAAAGAGTATAATCACGCACCAATAAACATCTTCCACGTGTTAAATTTATTTAATTTTATATTTTGTTTATATTTTTTGTACTTTACTACTTTTACTTTTTCCTTTTATTTAATCTTTTTCTGGCCTGATAACCAAAGTAGACGGCTGAATTTCTGCCGTAAGACTAATTATATCAAGAGAACGGTAATTTACATCATTTTTTTCTCCTGCATTTGTAATTATTTTTTCTGTTTCATTTCCATTGTTTCCTTTTTTACACGAAAAAGGTAAAAAAAAAATGGAATATCGTTGGAGTAACTTGACCACCGCGGGAAAAAAATTTAATCACAAAAGAAAACTTGATTTTACAACTTTTAAATAAATTAAGAAGAAATTAAAGTTAATACATGATTTTTTTTATCCCACTAGTCTGATTTATTGAGAAGAATTTTTATTTTTTTTTAAATTTCCTAGCTTAAATGGCTGTTAATGGAGAATTGGGGAAGAAGAAGAGAAAAAGGAAGTTTAGCACTTTACACGTGGCATTTTCTAATTCATGAGGGAGTTAAGCAATTTACACGTGGCATTTTTTAATTCATTGTTGAAATTATTTTTTCTCATTCATGCGTCTTAATTGCATGATAACACGCATGGACTGAAAATGGTGTATTTACAATGGTTTAAGAAAGAATCGTGGGATAATAGATTAACTATTTAAACAAAACTTAAATAATCAGCACAACAACCACAAGGGTTGGTGTGGTAGTTCAACACCTCACCCCTTAAGCAAGAGGTTGGGGGTTTAATCCCCACCTCTGATGAATGAAAAAAACTATGTTGCCAGTTCCCTACCGCTTAGTGCGCTGACAGTAGGAACGAAGGATTAGTCTCACGACTGCCGGCTGTGGGGATACTTGGGATACCAAAAAAAAAATAATCAGCACAACAATGATATGGAAAAAAATATTCCCTTCATAGCTTATTTTCTTTATATTTGCCGTATGAGCTTGCTTCTAAGTTCTAAACCCCAAGACATTACAAGTAAAGAATTCTTTTAATAGAATATTTTCACTTCTGAACACAACAACATACACTATCACCACTACCAAAACGAGGATCAGGTATACAGAGTGCCACAAAATAATCCATACGCTTGCATGGTTTGGCACAATCATGATTAACTTTGCATGGAATTTCTATGTAATGTCCACATGTGTCCTGGTTCACGTTTGCACCATTCACATGGTTATCTACATTCAGAAATAAAAAAAAGGAGTCTATCAGAAGAAAAATATACATAAATAATAAGCAAATAAAGATTAGAAAGAGCCCGAAGAGATAGATTCTTCAAACTCCTACTCGATTTAGATGTTCTCAACAAAGAAAATATACATATAATTACAATAATGATATCCTTATTACCTTTGATTTGGAAAAGAAGAAGAGAAAGCAAAACAAATAGAGCAATTCTGAATGAAGTCATTCTCTTTTCTTTTTTGTATGATTATATTCAATATTTATAGTCTTAATTCTAAGACTAAAAGACCATAAAAGTATTTGTTTTTTTACGGATGTATTGTACACAATTTATAGGGAGATCAATATGAGCTTTTAAGGTATAATAATTAATTATTTCTAATATTTTTCTAGATATACCATATGTACGTCTCTTAAAAAGAAAAATATTTAATGAGTAGAGTCAAATTAAAATGTGATTTCTAATATTTTTCTATCTATACCATATGTACGTCTCTTAAAAAGAAAAATATTTAATGAGTACAGTCAAATTAAAATGTAGTCAAATATGAATTAAAATGATCAGATTCAGGTTTATGATTCTCGTCTCAATTATATTGCATTGTTTGGGTTTCGAAATTCAAATAACTGTATCTTTCTTAGTGATTTTTATATATATCATTTAGATATTTTTAATTATCGATTATTGTGACTTAGAATATTTTTTGACATAATTTTCAAATAAATAAATTTTATTTTAAAATTTGAAAATTTCATATTGAAATTTATGATCAAACTTAAATTGTTTGACTCTCAATAAAACGAAAAGTGACATAAATTGAAACTCATGAAATATGCAAAATATGAACAAGAAGTTTGATATCTATTTAAAACAATATAAAAATTTACATACTTTTGTAATTTTGGATATGATAAAGATCAACTCTTGACATGTCTCTTGAGCCAATAAAACTATTTCCTATTTTTTCTCCTGGTTATTTTGTTTTTTAATTCTTTATTATTTTCATTTCGATTAGAACAATCTCTATTAAATAAATAATTATTTGCCTCAAAAAGTATTCAAATATCGAGTAATACTTATTGATCTGTTTCCCTATTTTCTTCCAGAATAATGGAGCAATAGTTATTACTAATGTTTTACAAATTCAAGCAAGAAATCATTTGGGCTCCATTGTCCTTGGGCCCTTGAATAACCCTCTAAACCCTATCATGGTTAAGGATGTCTGGAGGGGAGGTAATTGGGACTTCAACTCCCAACCCTATGACCTCCCCCCAACCATCACTCATAATATCCGTAGTGCTTTCCTCCAAAGTTCTCACTTAAACCATGACACCCCCTCCGGAGACTCATTGGTGATGACACTTTTTCTTGCAAGAGTTCCTATCACTACATCACCAACCTGGAAAAGGTCCCTAATAGGAACCACACTTCCTATAACTGGATCTGGCACCTCCTTGTCCCCAACAAGATCAAAACCTTCATGTGGCTCTTGCACCACAATAGCCTCCCAACTAGAGTCACTCTTTCCAAGAGGAGCCTGAACATTCCTACCAATTGTCTCTCCTGCAACTTAGATAATGAGGACCAACACCACATTTTCTTTGGTTGCAACACTGCCAAAGCCTTTTGGCTTAACCTTATCCATAAATATAAGGGAAACCCCATCTTCACCTATCCATGTCTGACACTAAACACTAATAACTGGTCTTCCACTTGGAAAATTCTTAGCAAAGACTCCTTTGACACCAACACTCCCTGGGGCACTTTCCTACCCTTTTGCTTATGACACCTTTAGAAAGTTAGAAATGCTCTTAACTTCCAAGACTCAAACTCCCCCCTAGCTTCAGCATCCCCCATGCGGAAGCGGTGGAGTATCACTACCTGGGCAACCCCACAAACCATCACTCTGTCAATGTCACCTGTGTGAAGTGGCTACCCCCAACCCTTAACACCTACAAGCTGAACACTGATGGTTCATGTCTTGTGAACCCGGGGAAAGGGGGGAATTGGAGGGGTCTTTAGGAATAGCAGAGCAGACTGGGTCCTTGATTTCAGCAAGAGTTTCACTTATGCCACTAACAACCTCATGGAGCTTCTTGCTCTCAAAGAGGGTCTCCAACTAGCTTTGGATCACAACCTGCAACCCTTAGATGTGTGCATTGACTCTATGGAAATAATTAACATGTTGCACCAGAAAAACTTGCTATATGATTCAATTATTTATGCATACGGGTCTCTACTAAGGAGTTTGGTGAATCCTCCGGTCTACCACACATATCGGGAGCAGAATAGAGTAGCGGATTGGATGGCTAAGCAGGGATAAAAGCAAAAGTTTTTGGATAAAATGCATATTTTTGTAACTCCGCCTATTAATGTAGGAGTAATCTTTTGGGAGGACTTTACGGACAAGTCCTTCCCACGAACTACAAATTGTAATGGGCACTCAATGCCCAGTGTTTACCGTTTTGAGCCTGATTAGGCCGTTCCTCTTGTAAAAAACTCTTTTATTAATGCAAATCTCCCCTATTTATTAAAAAAAAAAGTAATTAATTAATTATTCATTATGAAGGTGGCAACACAGATATTCAAGCTACATAAGAGAAATACTCAATGTCATATCAAAATACTTCCTCCGTTCCAAATTATCCGTCTCAGATTTTTTAATTTAATTTTTTATTTTACTTGTCTTTTTTCATTAATCAAGACAAGACAATTTTTTTTTTTTCATGTTTTACCCTTTGCATTAATTACTTTTTCTACAAATTAAATTGTAAACATCATTTAATATGGGTACTATGGTAAACTAGGCATGTTATTAATTATTTTTCTTAATCAATGTGTCATCTCAATTTGGGACGGGTAATTTGAGACAAAGGAAGTAGTAATTAATTATTTATTATTTATATAAACATAGTACTTATATTATTAAAACCAAATCAAAGTTCTTAAAAATTAAAGCCATACCGTAATTGTAGCATAACATCTCGACGTACATAGCAATAAATAGTTATAAGCAAAGACAAGAGTCGGAATTTGAAATTTAAAGAAGAGATTTAAAATATGAGGATGTGTACTCACAAAGAAATCAAAAGTGATTAAAAAAATAATTATATATAAATCGTGTAATTTTTTATATATAGAAAGAGATTCGAATAAACTCCTCGATCCTATCTACTCCGGCCCATGTGAAAGAGGAAAGGGAAACTTTCTTTTACATGATTTAAGGGACATGTAATGAATTATGAGATATTAAATACACTTTCTCCGTCCTAAATTATTCGTCCCAATTTTTTTAATTTGATTTCTCAGTTTACTTATCTTTTTTCATTAATCAAGAAGATACAAATTTTTTTCCATGTTTTACCTTTTACATTAATTATTTTTTCTTTAAATTAAAATGTAAACATCATTTAATAGGGGTACTATGGTAAACTAGCCATGTTATTAATTATTTTTCTTAATTAATGCGTCATCTCAATTTGGGACGGAGAGAGTATTGACGAAGAGTTGGATTTAGATATTAAACGAAATTCAATATTTTAATTACTAAGTGTGAATATATACATGTGAAAAATGTAGTATATAAATTTTCTTATCATAGTTGTAAAATTTGATACTGAACTTTATTATCATTATTATATTAATCTAAAATTAATATAAAAATTCATAAACATAATATTTTAAATACACGTTTTATATGTTTGAAAAGTGAGATTCAACAACTTAGATTAACTATTGAACGAAAAAAAAAATATAACATTCTGCACAACAATCATATAAAATAAAACATTCTCCTCATAGCTTTATTCTTTTAATATGTACATTAATTATAAAACCATTTAATTTTATTAGCTGCTTTCTCCGTAATTTTATTATATCATCTCTAATTAATTATTAAAAAATTATTATAAATTCATTTAAGTATATGAAAAAATTAATAATATTTAATGTTAAATTTACTTAACGTTTTATATGGGCCCATTTAATTTTTTCTGGCAAATATTTTTGTATAGTAATTTTGTTATATCACTTCTAATTAGATGTGTCTGCTTCACTGTTTCAATCGTAATTTTACGATGTCATTTATAATTAATTATTATGACCATTTAAGCATTGTATCAATTAATAATATTTGATAAAAAAAGGTAAAATAGATATAAAATAATAAGTTAATCAAAAAGATTTCACAGATATTTTTTATAATAATTTTTCTATATCATTTCTAATTAGTTATTGTGAGTCATTAAGACACGTAACTTTACTATATTACTCATAATTAATTATTATGTTCATCTAAGTATTACGACACTTAAATTGGAATAAAAATAAAATATTATACATCACAATAATGTGAAATTTAAATTATTTAAAAAATATAATTGACTATCAATGCCATAAAAATTTGAACAATAAGAGCGATATATATTATTAAAAAATTACACAAACTGTATTACTATAAATTATAATAGTTAATAATTTAAAACATTTATTAAAAAATATTATATATTTTTAAAATATATTATAAATCTCAATAATTAAAATAATTTTTTTTTAAAATATTCATTAGGCCCATACTTGCACGGGCTATTGGTGACTAGTATAATGAGTAGAGCCAAAGATGAATTAAAATGACCAGATTAAGATTTATTATACTCGTCTCAAATTATACGGCGCTTGTGGGTTCCACAATTCAAATGACTCTGTCTTTGTTAGTAATTTATACATATATCCTTTAAATGTTTTTAATTGTCTAACTTACAATATTTTTTATTTAATTTTTAAAAATTTAAATTTTATTTTAAAAAGCATGAAAATTATCATGTCCAAATGTATTGTTAAACTTAAACTATTTTACTTGCAAAAAATAAAAAGTAATGTATAAATTGAGACAGATAAAATATATAAAATATGAACAAAAAGTTTGATATCTGTCTAAAAAAATATTACAAAAATTTATATATTTATGTAATTTTTTGGATATGATAAAGATTATGACATGGCACCTCTACTTAAGCCCAATAAATTTCCTATTTTATCTCCTTATTATTTTATTAGTATTTTAAGGTAATCTTTTCGAAATAGCTACACTTTGCTGTAAAATTCATCTTCCATAGCTATATTTTACATAATTATTATTTATAACCGTTGTATTCAATTTACGCATGTTGTATTCAGTTTTATCAATAGTCTGTATTTATATTTTATATAAATACAATACCTATTTAGCCGTTGTATTAGATTCACAACCATTGTATTTACTTTTACTCATTGGTCTGTATTCATAAAAAACATAAAATATACTATATATTTAATCTCGCCAAAAACACTATCATTTTTTTTTCTTTTTTATATTTTTTCTTTTTCGTGTTTTCCTTGTTTTCCTTGTTTTTTTTCTATTTTTTTCTTTTTGTTCGTTTTTCTCTTTTCTATCTCTAACTTCTATTTCAATTTGTTCTTTTCTTTTCTCCTTTGATTTTTTTATTTTTATTTTTTGTACTTATTTTCTTTATCATTTTTTTTTGTATTCTTAAAAAATATGACTACTCGAGCACAAGTCATGGATGATAACGTAAATACCACAATTGTTTATCGTATTAGTAGTTACACCGTCATTTATATTTTTGTATTCACTGATACAACTGTATTTGTATTTTAAAGTTCTCGCTTGTATTTGTATTTTGTAGTTCGCATTTATATTTGTATTTTATAGTTCACACTTGTATTTGTATTTGTTAGTTCGCACCAACATTTATATTTTATATAATTCGCACTAGCATTTTAAAGAACTGTTTTCTATTTGTATTTTATAATTGACTGTACATTATATTGGATTATATTTGTATTGTGATTTCATTGTATTTGTATATTTAGATTATATTTGTATTTGTATTCTATTTTCGTCGATGTCTTTTTATTTTTAAAGAATTATTTTGTATTTATATTTGTAAGTTGATTGCATATTATATTTAGCCGTGCATTTGTACAATTTATCATTTGTATTTATATACAAACAAGTAAACGCGTTAATTATATTTTCTTGATTCTAAAATATATAAATATGTAATGTATCATTTGATACAAATGTACCGTTTTATATTTGTATGTCAAAA
Source organism: Capsicum pubescens (assembly GCA_030864215.1). Taxonomy (NCBI): domain Eukaryota; kingdom Viridiplantae; phylum Streptophyta; class Magnoliopsida; order Solanales; family Solanaceae; genus Capsicum; species Capsicum pubescens. The sequence continues at coordinate 188,527,851 of CM061539.1, read as the reverse complement.
TTATCATTTTCCATTTGTAAATAAACAAATATCACTTGATACAAATATAATTACAAACAAATGAAACAAATGATTTTACAAATACAAATACAATATGTATTTGTATATATTGTATTTGTATAAAAATTTGAATTGTATTTATTTGTATCAATAAATACAACTCGTTTTAATAAATATAAACAAGTATTCGTAGAAAGAAAATCAATCATTCCTTTTCAATAATTAGAAAATATAAATGATAGTTCACACTTGTATCTGTATGTTATAGTTCACATTTGGATTTGAATTTTATAGTTCACACTTGTATTTGTATGTTATAGTTCAATTCACATTTGTATTTTATAGTTCGCACTTGTATTTGTACGTTATAGTTTACATTTGTATTTGTATTTTATAGTTCGCACTTGTATTTGTGTTTGCTAGTTCGCACAAAAGAAAAGAAGGAGAAAAAATGAAAAGAAAAAAAAAAGAGGAGGAAAAAAAAGGAGAGTAATAGAAAATAGAGGGAAAAAAAAAGGAGAAAAAATAAAAAGGAAAAAACGAAAAAGAAAACATGAAAAAAAAAACGAAAAAGAAAAAAGTGAAAAAATAAAAAGAAAACAAAAAAAACAAAAAATAAAGGAAAAGAAAAAATAAAGAAAAAAACTGAAAAGGGAAAAAAAGGAGAGTAATAGAAAATAGAGAAAATACATTAAAGAGATTATGAATTGTAATTAGAAATAATTAATAAATAAGAAAAGGCTATGAATTATAATTAATTGAAACTTATGCTATAATTAGAGGTCTTTTTGATAGAAAACAAACTCTTTTTATGTAGTTATCCCTTATTTTAATTCTGTCTTATTTTCGTTTCAATTAGAAAAGTCTCTAATAAATAAATAACTACTTGCCTCAACAAGTATACAAATATCGAGTAATACTTATAATGTGTTTCCCCGTTTGCCTCTACAATAATGGAATTATGGTTATTAATGTTTTACTAATTCAAGCAAGAACAAGAATCATTTGGACTCTGTTAATGAGTAAATAAAAAAAAGTTGTTCTAAAGTAATTAATCAATTATTCGTTATAAAGGTGGGAATCCAGTTCTAAATAAGAGAATTATTAATGTAAGCAATAAAATTTTATTAAATTTAAATCCGTGCAACATTCGGATAATATTAAATTTAAAATATATTAGTCTCAAACAAATATAGGAGATTAATATAATTGGATTAATTATTTGAATCCAAACATGCATGGATTTAATTAAAGTCCAATTGTTAGTGGGGCTAGTCCATTAATTTGGGCTAGAGATAACTAAGCCCACTTTAGCAAGCCCAAGATGTCATCATGTTCTAGAGGCCCAATTAGGTGCCACATGTCAAATGATGTGGCATGCCAAGTCAAGTGAAGGAGCCAATGGGACCATGCCACGTGTCAAAATGATGCAGTAAATTAAAAACCCATAAGAAATGTCATGTCACTTAAATCTGATTGGCCAAAGAAAGTTCATGTTTATCATGACTCTTTATTTCCTACAACTATAAATATGGGCCTCATAACTCAGAAAAGGGGAGAAGTTTAACAAGAAGCAAGAGAGAGCTCGTGGATCAAAGAACAAATTTCTCTACAAATTCAAGAACAAGCTCAAGATTTCAAGATCAAGAGTTCAAGGTTCAAGAACAAGTTCAAGATTCAAGATCAAGACTACAAGATTCAAGAACAAGCTCAATGGCCCTTGAATTCAAGTACAAGTCGAGATCAAGTTCATCAAGGATTCAAATCAAGTTCAAGTTCAAGATCAAGACCGCAAGATTTAAGAACAAGCTACCAAGACCTTGGATTCAAGCACAAGTCAAAATCAAATCCGTCAAGTTCAAGTTCAAGTTCAAGATCAAGCTCGAAGCCCTTGAATTTATAATCGAAAAGGCGAATCAGAAGAATCATAGAGATTGTAACACTCACTTATTGAAATCAATAAATCGATTGTTGCAGTATTTTTATTGTCTCGGTTATTTATTTTCGATCTCAAAAATTTTATTGTCCAACAAATTCTGGCACGCCCAGTGGGACGATCTCTACCTCTCATCTCAACTTTTCAGACTTTGAAGATTAAGAACGCTGAAATGACTTCCAAGAAGATCAACTCTCAATCAACTGCTTCCAAGGTTGCTGATTCAAGGTTCTCTGCCGAAGTGGAAAGCATCCTTGGTGTTACTTTCGGGAGTTTAGGAGCTGTCACGAGGAGCAAAGTAGGCTTTCTAGGACAACAAACACATCTAGTGTTATCCGCGCCAACTCCAGTTTTTGGATCTTCAACCCCAAAAGGAACGAAGTCCAATACAAGTGCTTCAAAAGGAGAAAGCAGTGTCGCGGAATCGCTTAAGAAGACTCCTGCTCTACTTGAGCATTCTGGTTCCAAATACTCTGGCGCAAAGAGCGATGGTCGTTCAACAAATGCGTCATCTCCACTTACACCGCATAAGTTAAGCACTTCGAAGATCAACCTACGCGATAATCCGTGTTACTCTCCGACGTCTCCGGTGATCATGCAAGCAATGGTAACTGATGCCTCGTCTATGGAGGAGAAGCTTGCGAATCTGACAAAGGCAATTGAAGGCCTGACCAACTATGTTCAGAATCAAGAGGCTAGGATTGATAAGATAGTAGATAGGCTGGAAGACTTGATAGAAGGAGAATCTAGCCATGTACCGGGAAAAGCTCCAGAGGTTCATGAGATAGAAAATCATGTGAAACAAACACCATCGACTAAAGAGGTGTAAGTTTCTGCTGAAGGAATGATCCCGATTGGGCAATTGAGGAAATTTATTGAAGGGACCCTCAAAGACAAGTATGATGTTGTCACCAAGTCTTCCCTTGCGTATGCCAAGCCCTACACTGCGAGAATAGATAGCCTCAAAATGCCTGCCGGCTATCAACCCCCCAAATTTCAATAATTTGAGGGCAAAGGTAATCCGAAACAACATGTCGCATGAGACATGTAATAATGCTGGAACTTACGGTGACTATCTTGTCAAACAGTTTGTTCGTTCCCTAAAGGGAAATGCCTTTGATTGGTATACGGACCTCGAGCCTAACTCCATCGATAGTTGGGAGCAATTGGAACACGAGTTACTAAATCGATTTTATAGCACAAGGCGTACAGTGAGCATGATAGAGATTACAAATACTCGGCAAAGAAAGGATGAGCCAGTCATCGACTTCATTAATCGATGGAGAAATGCGAGTCTAAACTGCAAAGATAGGCTCAGTGAAGCTTCTGCAATAGAGATGTGCATCTAAGGAATGGACTGGGGGCTTCTCTACATCTTGCAAGGAATTAAAACAAAATCCTTTGAAGATCTAGCTACTCGTGCTCATGACATGGAGTTGAGCATGTCTTCTGCTGGAAAGGAAGGAGCTCCTATTCATGACCCTCGAAGGGGAAAGGATAAGTAGGAACCCAAAAGATGGGGCAAGTTTGTTCCCAAAAATAAAAACAAGGAGTCCATGAATGTTGATGTGTCTCATGTGAAGGTCACCACAAAGGTAAGCAAGAAGCAAAGTGTGAAGACGACTTCTGGAGCACGTCCGAATCAGAAAACTTTAAAGGAGATGCAAGAAAAGGAATATCCCTTCCTTGATTCTGATGTTGCTGAGATTTTCGATGAACTCCTTGAGCATAAGCTCATTGAAATCCCAGAGATGAAGCGTCCCAACGAAGATGGAAGGACCAATGACCCTAATTATTGCAAATACCATAGGCTCGTAAGTCATCATCTGGAAAAAGTGCTTTGTATTTAAAGATAAAGTCATGCAACTGGCAAAAGAGAAGAAAATCTTCTTTGATGATGAGACGGCCAGTTCTCATCAAATCTGTATTACTTTTGGCTCGCTCGACCCAGTCTAAATATGTGTCGAAGTGCATAATGAGAAAATATTAGAGCCTGACAGGTCTTCAGTTAACGAAGGCAATGATGAAGGTTGGACTCTAGTGACGAAGCGCAGACGCAGGAGGATAAGTCTGCAAAAAGAGTCGTCCGAGCAGCCAACCAGAAGAAGAATGGTAAAGAAACCAAGGAAACAGAAGTTGGTTGAATTCCTAAAGAAAACGAGGGTGACGAAGCTTCACCACCAAAAACCTCAGCGTCCGGTGACTTTAGAGGAATTCTTACCAAGTTGGTTTCAGACTGCCCAAGTCAAACTTGAGGCATTTTGTTTAATATCGCCAAAGAGGGGGCAAAGGGTGAGAATCTACCCATGGAGGTTCCTTCACATTCCGAAAAGCTTGCTGAAACTCTTGGCGAAGAGGCATATGTGTGTGATACAAAAATCACATTCATAAATAACGATCTTCTGCTTGGTGAGACCCTACATAACCGTCCCTTATACATGGTGGGTCAAATTCTAGGAAAGAAGATCAATAAAATCTTGATAGATGAGGGATCTGGAGTCAACATCCTGCCTATCGCATGATGAAGGAACTTGGCATCGCTACTAGCGAATTGGACGAAAGTCGTATAATGATCCAAGGCTTCAACCAAGGGGGCCAGAGGTCCATGGGATGTATCAAGTTAAGCATTCGTATGGATGATTTTCAATCAAACCCATTGATGCATGTAATCGATGCCAAAACTTCATACAATATATTGCTTGGTAGGCCTTGGGTGCACGGGAACAAAATTATCTCGTTCTCTTACTATCAATGCTTGAAGTACCTCGAAGGCGGAGTGGAAAGAAAGATAGTTGCCGATGACAAGCCATTCACTGAAGCTGAGACACATTTTGCTGATGCAAAATTCTACTTAAAGAAGCATGTTGTGGATGAGAAAAGGGTTGATGATGTCACTAATACCAAGTGTGATGATCTTGTAGACAAGAAAGTCGTAGTGACTATTGAAAAGGTCGCCACCAAGAAGCCTCTCTCCCCTTCAAATGAAGAAAGCGTCACTCCTATGAAAAAGAAGGAAACTCTTGTACTTCGCTACGTGCCAAAGGTAAAGAAAGAGAAAGATCACCCATCTGATGCCCAAGATAATGTGCTAAATGGGCTAACTTTACCTATTAGGAAGATTGACGCGATAAATCTATCCTCAAGGCTAACTGTAGCTCAAAATCCGCCACAAGATATAACACTCCCTACGATGCGGACAAAGGAGGGCTTCGACCCAAATACATATAAGTTATTTATAAAGGCTGGATATAATCCTAATGAGCCATCAAGGTTAGGTAAACTTCCGTCGGAAGGTACAACGAGGAAGGCACATGAAGGCCTAGGATACACACAGCCACCTCCAATTCACATCTCCATAAGAAGTGCGGTTAGTAACTATATCACCGTAGAAGAGGAGTCTACCGCATCCAACAAAAAGCCTTCTGTCTTTGACCGACTTGGAGAATCAACCGCAAGAACTTCTGTATTTGAGATGTTGGAGCCTTTAAATAAGAAGATAAGTAACAAACGTCGGAGACGTCATCAAAATATGACAGTGCACTCCTCGCCTAAGATTCAGAAGGATTTCTAAAGTTTGATTCCTTCTAAAATGAAGCGACAGGCGAAACTAGTAGTTTCATGCAACAAGGTGTTAAAAGAAAAGGCTCATACTGTGCTTTATACCAAGGAACGTGAGGAAGATGAAGAATGTTTTGGCTCCTCATATCATGTTACGGCCCAGAATGAGAATGAGGCCTCATCTCAAATGAAGGTTGATGAAGAAATGAAAGATACTTTCTGGTGTCACCACATATCCATCAATGACGATGATCCTCAAGAGGAGGAAGATGCTGGAGATGATCCATATTAACTTGAAGAAGGAGTGAAGGCCACAATAGATCCCTTGAAAGAAGTTAACCTTGGAACCGGTGAAGACCCAAAACCAACTTACCTGAGTGCTTTTCTAGAGATGGAGGAAGAAATCGCGTATATGAATATACTCAAAGAATATATGGATGTCTTCACTTGGAGTTATAAGGAAATGCCTGGCTTATATCCGAAAGTAGCGGTTCATCAGTTGGCAGTCAAGAATGGTGCTCGTCCTGTTAAGCAAACTCAAAGGCGCTTTAGGCTAGAATTGGTTCCACTAATTGAAAATGAAGTTAACAAACTCATTGAAGCTGGCTTTATTCGTAAAACTAAATATCCCACATGGATATCAAGTATTATTCCAGTACGGAAGAAGAATGGCTAAATTCGAGTTTGTGTCGACTTTTGAGATCTCAACAACGCATGTCCTAAGGATGATTTCCCAATCCCCGTACCAAAGTTGATGATTGATGCCACCACTGATTATGAAGCAATGTCCTTCATGGATGGTTCATCCGGTTACAACCAAATCCACATGGCGCCAAAAGATGAAGAGCTCACTGCATTTCGTACGCCCAAAGGTATTTATTGCTACAAGGTGATGCCTTTTGGTTTGAAGAACGCTGGCGCAACTTATCAACGGGCTATGCAAAACATCTTTGACGGCCTACTCTACAAGAATGTTGAATGCTACGTGGATGATCTAGTGGTGAAGTCAAGAAAAAGAATGACCACTTAAAAGATCTAAGAATGGTGTTCGAGTTACTTCAAAGATATCAACTTAGGATGAATCCATTGAAGTGTGCCTTCAGAGTTACTTTCGAAAAGTTTATTGGCTTTATTGTGCGACACCGAGGAATTGAAATTGATCAAGACAAGGTCGATGCAATTTTAAGGATGCCCGAGCCTCAAAATATTCATGAGTTAAAAAACCTTCAAGAAAGGCTAGCATATTTAAGGAGGTTCATCTCAAACTTGGTCGAAAAATGTCAACCATTTAGTCGTCTCATGAAGAAGGATACTCCTTTTGAATGGGACCAAGCTTGTGGTAACGCCTTTGAAAGTATCAAATCATACTTAATAAAGCCACCAGTTCTCGAGGCACCCATACCTGGGAAACCATTGATACTCTACATCGCGGAAAAAGAGAGGTCAGTTGGAGCACTACTCGCTCAAGAAAATAGTGAAGGCAAAGAAAACTCACTTTACTATCTGAGCAGAATGATAACACCAAATGAGCTGAAGTATTCTCCAATTGAAAAGTTATGTTTGGCATTGACTTTCTCTATCCAAAAGATGAAACAGTACTTTCAAGCTCATGTTGTACGTCTCGTGTCTAGGGCAAATCCCATCAAGTTTGTGATGTCAAAACCAGTCCTAAGTGACCGACTTGCAAGGTGGTACCTTTAATTTCAACAGTTTGAGATTGTATACGTTCCCCAAAAAGCTGTAAAAGGACAAACATTGGCTGACTTCTTGGCAGATCACGCAATACCTGATGACTGGGAGTTGAGCGATGAACTCCCTGATGAAGATGCATTGTCTATTGAAGTTAGATCCCTATGAAAGATGTACTTTGATGGTGCTGCACATCGAGACAGAGCTAGTGCTGGCGTAGTGTTTGTCACTCCACAAGAAGAGGTCATCCCTTACTCTTTTACCTTGACGAATCATTGATCCAATAATGTTGTTGAGTATCAAGCGCTCATACTCGGGCTAGAGATGGTTGTTGACATGAAACAACTGCAATTACAAGTTTTTAGTGACTCCCAATTGGTGATAAAATAGTTGTTGGGAAGTTATGAAGTCAGGAAGCCTGAGTTAAGACCATATCATGATTATGCACGGAAGTTGATGGGATGGCTTGGAGAAGTAACCCTACAGCATGTGACAAGGAAAAAAAATAAGCAAGCGATGCCCTAGCTGCTTTGGCCTCAACTCTAACTCTTCCAAATCAGACACGAGTTACTATCCGCCAAGAATGGGTAGTACCGCCATCAAATGAGGATGAGGACATAAAAGGTAAGGTTGAATACCTCATCGCCATTTCTAAAGCTGTAAAGAAAGATTGGCGACAACCTATCATCGACTACTTATGTTATGGGATACTTCCAGAAAATCCAAGGAGAAAGACTGACATTCATCGTAGTGCACCTCTCTTCCTTTACTACAAAGACACACTGTACCGAAGATCATTTGAAAGAGTACTCTTACGGTGTTTTGCATAGGAAGAAGCAATTCAAGCCTTGCAAGAAGCGCACTTGGGAGTTTGTGGATTATATCAGTCTAGGCCGAAGCTCCATTTCCACATTAAAAGGCTGGGATATTATTGGCCAACGATGGTGAAAGATTGTTTGGACTATGCTAAAAGATGCAAAGCTTGCCAATTCCATGCAAATTTCATACATCAACCTCCAGAGGTACTACATCCAACTATAACATCTTGGCCATTCAATGCTTGGGGAATGGATGTTGTTGGTCTACTACCAAAATCTTCTGGTGGATACCTATACATCTTGGCCGCGATAAATTACTTCTCGAAATGGGCTAAAGCTATTGCTCTCAAGGAAGTAAAGAAAGAAAATGTTGCAAACTTTATTCGAGTGAATATCGTCTACTGCTTTGGAATTCCTCAGTACATAATAACTGATAATGGAAAGCCATTTGATAATAAGCTGATGAACAAAATCTGTGATCTCTTTGGTTTCAAGCAGCGCAAATCTTCTATGTACCATGCTGCCGCCGATGGTCTAGCCGAAGCGTTCAATAAGACTTTATGTAACTTGCAGAAGAAAGTCGTCTCTAAATCCAAACGAGACTGGCATGAACGAAATGAAGAAGCTTTATGGGCATATAGGACAACTTACCAAACACCGACGCAAGCAACTCCATACTCACTTGCTTTTGGAGTTGAAGCAGTTCTGCCACTTGAGCGTCAAATACCTTCTTTGAGACTGGCTATTCAAGAAGGGCTCATAGATGAAGAAAATGCTAAGTTGCATCTTGCGGAGTTAGAAGCTCTTGATGAGAGGAGGCTGGAGGCTCAACAAAATCTTGAATGTTACCAAGCCCGGCTATCTCGTTCTTTCAACAAAAGGGTTCGCTTGAGGTGCTTCCAAGTTGGAGATCAAGTCCTTGCAGTAAGAAGACCCATTATTACTTCTCGTAAGTCAGAGGGAAAATTCACTTCGAAGTGGGATGGACCATATGTTGTACAAGAGGCATATTCAAATGGTGTTTACAAGCTTGTCGATGCATATGGCGTGAGGATTAGCCCCATCAATGCCAAGTTCTTGAAGAAGTACTATCCTTGAAGAAAGATGACACTCCTTAAGGAAAGAGTATAAACTGCATGTCTACTCTTAGCCCGTAAGAGTATAAACTGTGTACGACTCAAAAAAAATAAAAAACAAATAAAAGTCTGCTAGGCTGAAAACCTCGAAAGAGGCGGCCTAGGCAAAACTTAGGACACAAAAAAAACACTCACCCAGAACTACGTTGTGACTTGATCCTCTTTATTGAGGTACGTAGCCGCTTGGAATTTTATTCTGAGTTCAGTTACATGAGTGTAAAAAAAAATACATGTCTCTACTTGATCCACCGTATGAAAGTCAAGCTTGCATACTTTTGGCTCAATGGGGGCAACCCACCAAGAAGAAAAGAAGTACTTTCAATAGGATTTGGAATACCCAAAGCCTGCAGTTTGGAGCACAAATTCTCCAACCACAAGTTGAAGGCCTTGATCTTTAAGGCTTCGAAACCAAGTTCAAGTCTAAACCTGTTGTGAGAAAAAGACGAAGCCAATAGTCAACAAATTTTAAGAGAAAGCCAGAGTTTAGTACTACAACATAAGCATATCAAAATAAGCAAGCAATTCTTGAAGTTGAAATTCAAAAGGAATATTAAGGGAAGTGCAATAGAGTTTCTATTACAACTAATAGATCCAACTACTCAATGAAAGGCTAAAATAAAGTGACAAAAGAGTTTGAAGAAAAATAAATCTCCTAAGTCTAATCTAGACACAACTTGTAATTGATTAAGTCTTGGCGCATAGCTTCCAGACGCTCTTTCTTTGGATCTACACCATTTGATAAGTCTGCGTCAAAGCTTGCATCGAATTCCTTGGCTGCAATAGAAGACTCTAGCTTTGCTTCTTTGGCTTCATTCTCGACTTCCTCTAAAAGACGCTCCAAAGCCTGTGCCTTTCTACAAAATTCTTTCATCTTCTTCTTCATGTTTTGTAGTGATTGTCGAATGGAGGATGATGCTTTAACCTTCTCATCTTCTTCAAGCATGGCATATATGAGACGTTCCCCTGCTACATAAAATAATTCTTCTCTTGCGGCTTCCTCATTCATGTCATGAAGCATCGATCGTGCTTGGTCATATGAAGTAGCAAGGTTAAAGAAGTCGTGCAACAACTTTCTCAATGGGGAAATATCCACATCCTTACAATCCATCTCCTTAATGATTACCTGGACTTCATCTTTAAGGGAAGAAGCATAATCAACATCGCACTTCGAAAGCTTACCCTGAATTATGGTCCAAAGAGAGGAGATATAGTTTTTCTGAGCATCTAGGACGACCTTCTTTCCATCAAACACCGACATAACAGCTAATGGGGGCTTACAAATGTCAGAATCCAAGGTTGCTTTAACCTTGTTACAAGAAACAGAAGTTCTCCCTACTCCCGTTTTAATTGTGGAAGGTGGTTCTATCAGATCTGGACCAGATACAGACTCATCACTATCATATGACCCTTCACGCTTCAGGGCTGTAACATTAGTCGGCTGCATAAAAAAAAAGATTAATAAAGGAGGTCATGAAGATACACTTGGTAAAATAGATGTCTTAATCATACCTCCTCGACAAGAGCTGATATAGTCCTCAAAGGATTATCCGTGTCATTATGAATTACAACCGCCGGTAGACTAATACCTTTCGCATCGTCGAAATGTACCTTTACTCTTTTCCAGCAGCGATCTCTACTACTACTCTCACTTTCATCTTGAGACAACCTTTTGGAGACATGAGTAGTTTGAGTAGGAGTCTTACCCTCGTATACCGCCGGAGGCGTGTGAGATCTCTTATTTGCATGTTGATTTGGCAACTTGGCATTCGAAGGAGGAACATCAGTGATAAGGGCCTCATTTGTAGGTACTTCATCAGAATTCCCCAAATGCATGACGGTAGTCGACCCAGCATTGTCCATCAAAGTCTGTAGGTGATGACCAAGAAAATCCCCATGAGTCTTTTTCTGCCAAGTATGATAGTCGGTTCCGAAGAACTCGCCTACATTAGGCGAAATAAAAGGAAAAGTTGCTCGTGAGGATAATCGGCTCAATGTGAAAATCCTCCAAAATGTTAGTCCTTTGTCCAAAGAGGCAGTACGAATGTCATTCTTCATGATGCCCGGAATATTCTGGTAAAATCCAAACTATCGACTGAAACGGTGTAGACTATATGGCTCAATGATAAATGAGTTTCTGCATCTAAGTGTGAGAAAGCTAAAATGAATACTCATAAAGTAGATCATCTCCAATGCTGGGGAATTCTTAGTATCCACATAAACGTAAGGATGTATTTTATCCTGCATGGTGGAAGTCCAAGCCGCACTCTCCCCACTATGAATAGACTTTCTTGCAACATTTTTGTCAAAATACTTTGCACCGCCCTCTCCGGAGTATACAATCATAGTAGGGACGGATGGCCCATTGGCAAATGAATAATGGGTCCTGAAATAATTATCAATCCAACCATACACATAGTGGATAGGAAAACAAACCTTGATTTGATCGAGTCGCGCTAAAGAAGATATCTTGTTTAGTCCACTATAGATGCTAGCCAGAACCGGTATTGAAAGGCCAACCTTCCTCCCACTCGCCATCATGCATGCCATCTTGAAAGTCCCAGGGCGAATGAAGTCACCTTTCGTACTTGGAAAAATGAAAGCGCACAACCAACAAGACAAGAAAACTGCCAAATATGTATCATCTTTTTTGTCGCGGTTCACCCTAAGATCAAAAACTACCTTTTCTTCAGCATATGACCACCTTAGCGTATCAGACAAAACCCCGCTAGGGTTGTGAGTCAATTCAGGGCGAGCATTTTTCTTTTCCTGTCTTGGTGGAGCAGGGCCGTACTTCAAAGGTTTCTTTAACCAGAATGTTATCCAATCCCTGAATGATACTTCTTGTTTAGCATCCCGCAGATTATGAAAGGCCGCAAACAAGTACTCACAAGTTCGAGAAATGTACCTTACCTTCTTTGCATCTAAACCTGTAAGTTCTTTGGCCTCAGGCACTACCTCTTCATAAAGGACACCTTGAATTGGCAAGCCTCCAAGAACATACAAATCCCATAGAGAAATAGATAATTCTCCGACAGACGTGAGAAGTGTATTTGTCTTGGGGCACCAAGCTTCACAAAATGCTTGGAATATATCTGAGTTACGATCATAGGTAAAAAGCGATGCATAAATGGCATCATAAATATGTACCTTGCTCAAAAGTCTCTTGGCTCCTACCAAGTATATTTTCTGTCCACTCCCAATACCCACAAGCTAAAAAAAAAATACAAGAAAAAGAGGGATTACCTTGCTGTTGATTCGAATCAGCCACAAGCTTCTATTGATATCGTGCAAGCTTTGCAGGCATAAGAAAAAATAGCACATCTATGGGTATTTATAGATGTGTTAAGGCGGTTTTTTTTTTTTTTTATTCCAAGTTAAACTCAAACTCATGAGAATTCTAATAAGACTAGGAGTGTGGTTGATCCCTAGTACTGAATGAATTCCACCGAGAAATGTGAAATAGAAGTAAAACTGCCAAGTATTTGATTCCAATTCAAAAATGAAATACCATTGGTCAAGTTAGTGGAATTCAAATCCACAATTTATTCTGAAATGGAAGTTGTTAAAGTTAAGCATTGCCATGTTAGTGATTGGTTACTATTACAAGGTAACGTGCTCAAATCATTCGACATGCATGCATTGTTGACTTGATTTTCAATTAAATTAAAACTTAATACTTCAAGACTAGTCTATGAATATTTAAATATCTCAACAAGTTTTGAAGTAGGATGCACTCTGTAAGCAATAAAATTTTATTAAATTTAAATCCGTGTAAATTCTGGATAATATTAAATTTAAAATATATTAGTCTCAAACAAATATTGGAGATTAGTATAATTGGATTAATTATTTGAATCCAAACATGCATGGATTTAATTAAAGTCCAATTGTTATTGGGGCTAGTCCATTAATTTGGGCTAGAGATAACTAAGCCCACTTTAGCAAGCCCAAGATGTCATCATGTTCTAGAGGCCCAATTTGGTGTCACATGTCAAATGATGTGGCATGCCAAGTCAAGTGAAGGAGCCAATGGGACCATGCCACGTGTCAAAATGATGTAGTAAATTAAAAGCTCTTAAGAAATGTCATGTCACTTAAATCTGATTGGCCAAAGAAAGTTCATGTTTATCATGACTCTTTACTTCCTACAACTATAAATAGGGGCCTCATAATTCAGAAAAGGGGAGAAGTTTAACAAGAAGCAAGAGAGCGCTCGTGGATCAAAGCAACAGATTTCTCTACAAATTCAAGAACAAGCTCAAGATTTCAAGATCAAGAGTTCAAGGTTCAAGAACAAGTTCAAGATTCAAGATCAAGACTACAAGATTCAAGAACAAGCTCAACGACCCTTGAATTCAAGTACAAGTCGAGATCAAGTTCATCAAGGCTTCAAATCAAGTTCACGTTCAAGATCAAGACCGCAAGATTCAAGAACAACCTACCAAGCCCTTGGATTCAAGCACAAGTCAAGATTAAATCCGTCAAGCTCAAGTTAAAGTTCAAGAACAAGCTCGAAGACCTTGAATTTATAATTGAAAAGGCGAATCAGAGGAATCATAGAGATTGTAACACTCACTTATTGAAATCAATAAATCGATTGTTGCAGTATTTTTCTTGTCTCGATTATTTATTTTCGATCTCTAGAATTTTATTGTCCAACAATTAAATGTCTCATTTTTGTGTTGTACCCAGTTCTTTCTTCCTTCTCCCCGCTCTTTACAACACTGAATCAAAGTACCTAGTAGTTGAATCGGATAGAACTGATCTGTCAATCACAAATCCAGTTGAACCAGCTCATGCACAGGCAATGCCGATTCATGGAAGGGGTAAAGATGAACTAACAAATGTAGATGAACCTGAGTTCATCTACGGAGGAATAGTTCGCCGGTTATACCAGCCATCTTAACAATAAAACAACCGGCTTAACAATAAAATCAATGGGTGGCGGTTCAAGATTTGGCAACCGGTTCAGTCATACCAATCGGGCTTAACAATAAAACCGGTGGTGTGGCGATTCAAGATTTGGCGCGGTTCAAGATTTGGCAACCGATTCAGTCATACCAACCGGGCTTAACAATAAAACTGGTGGGGTGACGGTTAAAAATTTGGCAAAGGCAAGAGGGCTGAAAGTATTTGTCAGCAAAAGTCTCTAGTATATGATCGTACTTAAAGGAAATTGCTCCTTCTGGTGACCCACCACCACCAAAATCAGAATAAATTATCGGTGACTCAACGTATTGTTGACGTTGTTGATTCTTCTGAACCTGTTCAAGTTGTTTCCGATCACTTACCTAGTCTTTTAGCAGTAGGTCCAGGTACTTGAGCAGCAATATTCTTCCACTGTTACCATACTTCTTGAGCAACAATATTCTTCCACTTGTTACCATACTTCGCCTGAAGTGGGACAACAATATTCTTCCATTTGTTACCATACTTCGCCTGAAGTGGGAAAACAAGATTTTGTTCATCGGGTTCAAGTAATTTTACCAGCATTCAAGGCAAGATTTTGGGTACCTATCGAGGGTTCTAACCATATGTTTAGATATGAGATTCCATTCTTTAGGTCCCTGTTTGACATAAACTCGTAGCAAGATCGTCTCAATAAAATTAGTGGGTTAAAGTCAAATTTTAATATGAGGCCTTAAATATATGCATATATCAAAAATATTATCAATAATTTAGAGTTATTTTTTGATTATTACGTACTACTTTTTTTTTAGGTGTAGTATTCTTAGAACATAGTAATATTATTATATATAAAAGTAAGCACTAATTTTAATTAATAAAATATTAGTCATTTGTTTGCAATACATTACCTTGAATATTATTGTAAAAACTTTATTTATTAATATCAAGATTTGATAAAAAGTTCTAAAATATTTTTAATAAACAATAGATAGTTACGTTCTTCTTTCTTTTTTCATAAGTTTAAATTTTATACCTTTTTTATTTTTCAATCTTTAATATTTATTTGAAGTGAAATTAAAATCATAAAATTCATATTAAATTTTTTGGGGCTTCAAAATTTTGGGAGCATAAAACAGACCATTTACTAGCCTTACCTTTGAGCCACCTCTGACTCATAATAATGCGTCTTATTCTGACCCCCCACCTAGCCTTACCCTTGAGCCACCCCTGGCTAGTAGTAATGTGTCTTATTCTGGTCCCCACCACTGACGTTCCTTCATCTCCAATCCCCCGTAACAATATCTGTGACTTCTACTGGCTTCCTCCACAACCACATTTTCCATTCATCTCTCACATGTACCAATAATACACTAAAAATTAATTATTTGCTTTTAAGCTTTAGGGGTATTTGGTAGAGTGTATTAGAAAGTTAATGCATATGTTAGTTTAATGTGTATTAGTAGTACCTTATTTGGTATATCTCTTTACCTATGTATAACTAATACCTTCTATTGTGTATTGAGATGTGTATTACTAATACCTCAAAATCCATGACATTAGTAATGTAATGGATCTAATGCATGCATTAACATGCTTAAAGACACTATATCCCTCAAAAAAATTTCTGCATCCTTTCCAACATATATATTGAAGGTATTATGTAAAAAAAATATTTTTTTTTTATGTAATTCATGTTATTTTTAATACATCGAACCAAACACTGCATAAGAAAAATACAACCATAACTAATGCAAACATAACTAACACAAACATTATTAATACAAACATTACTAATTCACCATATTTTGCATTATTCTTATACACTCTACCAAACGACCCCTAAGATTCTGGTTGTATATATAAAGAAGAAGGAAAAAGGGTCAAGGGGTGCGTTATCTTGGAAAAAGAGTGTAGTTTTACAGTGCAACATTGAGATTGAGTTTATATTAAGCTTATTGTGTAGGGAATGAAAAGGAGAGTGATCAGATTAAACTTGAACAGTTTTGGTCAGTCAATTGAAGACTAATTTGGGAATAAATGGACAGAGGGGGTTAAACAGTGGAGAGTACAAGGTGAAAAAAAAGCAGCGGAATTAGAAATTTTACGTATAAGTTTAAAATATGAGGATGTATACTCCCGAAGAAATCAAAAGTGATTAAAAATATATATATATAAATCGTGTGATCTTTTATAAAAAAAGATTTGAATAAACTCCTCAATCCTACCCGACACCCACATAAAAGAGGAGCTGGGCATAATAGTGGTGGGTGGACAAGCTAAGCTAAGGCAGCTAATAAGGAATGCTTGGTTTTGTACAGTAATTTTTCTCCACTTAGACTATGATGCAACAAGTTAAACAAACTAAACCCGTGAAGTGTTTTTTCCCTCTCTTTCTTTTAGGATTTAAGGGAAATGTAATGAATTATGAGATAATAATTAAATATTGACGAAGAGTTGGATTTAGATATTAAACGAATTTCAACATTTCACATAATGTGAACATATACACGTCAAAAATGGAGTAGAAATTTTACTTATCATATTTATAAATATTTGATATTGAACTTTATTATCATTATTATATTAATTTAAACATAAACTGCAAATATTGAATACATGTTATGTATGTAAGTATGAAATGTGAGATTTAACAACTTAGATTAACTAGTTAAAGGAAAAAAAAAAACTTAAATAATCTGCACAACAATGATATGAAAAAAAAAATTCCCTTCATAGCTTATTTTCTTTATATTTCCCGTATGAGCTTGCTTCTAAAGCCCAAGACATTATTATAAATAAAGAATTCTTTTAATATAATATTTTCACTTTTGAACACAACAACAGACGCTATCACCATCACCAAAACGTGGATCAGGTATACAGAGTGCCACAAAATATATAATTCCTACGCTTGCATGGTTTGGCACAATCATGATTAACCTTGCATGAAATTGATATGTAATGTCCACATGTATCCTGGTTCACGTTTGCACCATTCACATGGTTATCTACATTCAAAAATAAAAAAGAGTTTATCAGAAGAAAAATATTATACATAAACAATAAGCAAAAAAGATCAGAAAAAAAAACCCGAAGAGATAGATTGTTCCAAACTCCTACTCAATTTAGATGTTCTCAACAAAGAAAGTATATATATATATATATATATAATTACATTAAGATATCCTTATTTTATTACCTTTAATTTGAAAAAGAAGATGACAAAGCAAAAGAAATAGAGCAATTCTGAATGAAGTCATTCTCCTTTTTTGTATGATAATATTCAATATCTATATTCCTAATTCTAAGATTAAAAGACTCTAAATATATGTTTTTTGTACTGATGTATTGTACACAATTTATAGGGAGATCAGTATGAGCTTTTAAGGTATAATTGTACACATTGAAATTTTGTGAACTCTACAAAAAGAGTTCAATTTTGGTTAGAGTTCTTGAAGCTATTTACCCTAAATCTAGCTTAGTGGCTACTCTACCTTAAACCCTAAATTACGCCTATATAAAGGGAGACAAATATCCCAGAGGCATGTCCAAGAGATCTCTAGTATCCCACAAATTTCCGTGATATTCACATGATCTGAAAAGATGGAAGCGGTACTTCAAGACTCGTCTTTGAGTTTCATCAAGTCTACACTCCGACAAGCCTTGAAGTAAGGGGCATTTGTAGACATTGAAATTTTGTGAACTCTACAAAAAGAGTTCAATTTTGATTAGAGTTCTTGGGGGCTACTTTACCCTAAATCTAGCTTGGTGACTGCTCTACCTTAAACCCTAAATTACGCCTATATAAAGGGGGCAAATATCCATTTAAAGAGGCATCTCCAAGAGATCTCTAGTATCCCACAAATTCATGGGCAATTCACAAAGAGATCTTGAATATCGCATAAATTCATGGGTATTCATAAAAAGATCGGATCTCCAATATCCCACAAATTCATGGGATATTCATAAAGAGATCAACTATCTCTAAGATCTTCAAAAGTCTCAATAAATTCATGGGACATTATCTTGAATATCCCATAAATTCATGGGTATTCATAAAAAGATCGGATCTCCAATATCCTTAAATTCATGGGATATTCATAAAGAGATCAACTATCTCCAAGATCTCAAAAGTCCCAATAAATTCATGGGATATTCATATAGGGATCAAAACATCTCTTCTTGATAATTAAATACATCAAAAAGATCCACAAGCCCTCTTGTCATGGAGATCAAATTCAAATGTTCCTACGTTCGAGAAATACGCCACTAACGACCCTCAAATTACGGAGAAATTTATATAAAATCCTACATTCGAGAAATACGCTACTGACAGCCCTCAAATTATGGAGGAGATCAAATCCAAATATTCCTACGTTCGAGAAATACGCCACTAATCACTACAAAAAAAAATCGCGTTTAGCAACAGACCAAAAACATCACTAATCAACATATATCCGTTGCTATATCAATTTAGAGACGGATCATCGACGGAATATGTGTCATTGCTATTTTGCGCGTTACTAACCATTTAGCAATGGAAAAAATGAAATCCGTTGCCAATTTTGCAACGACATAGAGACGACCTATATCCGTTGCCATTTTGTAGCAACGAATATATTCGTTGTTATATTTATAAATGTCGTTACTAATTTCATATTGTATTTCGTCATTTTGATTATTTCATTGCTAGTCCGTTGCTAAAAATTTTGTTATTTAGTCCCCAGTTTTTTGTGACAAAAGATTATTTTCCTCAGTCCGTTGCAAATATTTTTTCTTTGGCAATGATGAAATTTGTCGCTAAATCTGTCATCATTATTTTTCTTCCAAAAATATTTTTAATTTGTATTTTGAATATTAAAAGCATATTATAAAATTCTTAAAATACCCAACATTCATATAAAAGAACCCACATATATAGGTAGCAAAATCTTCTTAAAATATCCAACATTCATATAAAAAAAAATCACATATATAAATAGCAAAAATCTAAACATCCTCAATACCAAACATAGCAACATCTAAACACATAATTATGTTCAAAACATCCATAGTACCAAACATCTATCAACTATCCTTAAAAGAACCCATATCATCCACAATGCCAAAGATAGCAAAATCTAAATACAATTATGTCCAAAACATCCATAGTACCAAACATGTACGAACTATTCTTAAAAGAACCCACATCCATCAAGTGTGTATTGTTGTTGCACAATTTTAAACATTTCAACAAAATAGACCATCAAAAATCAATGCACTGATCGTCAAAAGTATCACAACTGATCAAGATCATTGCAATCATCATCTAAGGAATCAAGATCGTCCAAAGTAGTAGCCGGAGGTGTCACAACTGATCGTGAAGAAACCAACTTCTGTACCTTCTCAATGACAATAGGAATAAATTAATTTTTAAGTGCGGGAATCAATCG
The DNA here is from genome assembly GCA_030864215.1 of Capsicum pubescens. Lineage (NCBI taxonomy): Eukaryota > Viridiplantae > Streptophyta > Magnoliopsida > Solanales > Solanaceae > Capsicum > Capsicum pubescens. The sequence goes on along the minus strand of CM061539.1, from coordinate 188,508,374 downwards.
CTTCACAAACTCCTCCGATTCATGTGAAGCTGAAGATGAAGTCTTTCCACAAGAAACACAAAGAGTTTGCCCGTAGTAGCCTTTTGCTTTAGATCCAAGACCAAATACTCTTTACTTTTTTCTGCTCCGACAGCTTGGTAATATGCTTCAATTTGATCAATAACAGATTCTGATAATATTTTTTCTCATAATATTTCTTCAAATCTTTCCTGTAATAGTGGAAGTGAAATTAGAACGGATTGTACTTAAAAGTGATTAGATACCAAAAACTACATTAAACTAAAAAATATGAATTAAGTAAACTTCTACATTAATATTTAGTCTTACATGGACGATTCGTTAACGTTCATCGACGAAAGATTTTCCACCATGACCATATGTGTGAACATGCAAATGTAACTCACTTGGTGTCAGATCTCGACCCATTTCTGCAGCTTGTAAAAAAAAAGTGTTGTGCACACTACAACGAAACTGCTGAAACATTTATTTCACATATTAAAGTGTAACTCACTATTTTAAACTTTTAATACAACAACATCAATAGCTAATAGAAGGGGAAAGAATCAACATGGTTGCATACAACGGACAATGTGGGAAATGCATATGCATGGACAACGCAATATGCGAAATTCACCAATACTGTTTTCATAAAAATAGTAGGGAAATTTCCATATGGGTAGAAAAATATGGGAAATGCATAGATTCTGTTTTCATAAAAACAGTACGGAAATTTCATCTTAACACGCAACACATGAGAGAAGAAACACCCATCATACAAGGATAAATATAGTTCAAACTCAATGCAATATAATAGTAGCACTTGCTGTAATGCTGATCACATTTCCTACCACTATAGAACTATTAGGGACTATTAAACCAGCTAACAGATTCATATTGAAAGAAATTAGGGGTTAGTACTTGAAATATATACTTACAAGTCTCTTTCGATACTCTCCAATTGAGATAGAGCCTCCTGTGTGAGTTCCAGCGATGACTTTTTTGCCGCCACAACGATTCTGTGCATTTATTTTTGACTTTTCATGTCACGCCTCAACTCCTATTGGGGCGGACAGGCACCCGTAACCGTAAAGGCCCGAGAGAACTAATTCATAACCTTGTACTTCTCATGCATGTAACTATCACAACAAAAGGTTCTAACCAACATGATATTATGTATTGATGAGAATAATTACATAGGCAAGCACAAACTTATATATACAATACTTGGCCGTTGGGGCCACCACATCTAAAGACAAACACTACCATAACTTTACATTAGTCTACAAAGCCTCTAAAAGATACATAGACTTAGTTAGGGTCGGGACAAATCCCCGCCCTACTTTTGACTCATTGCATAATACCAAAATATATGGAACAAACTCGGAAAGCCCCGAATCAACTTGGAGCTCACCAATAGTCACTGAAAAGCCTGCGTTCCTACTAGTGAGGTGTATGAGCTGAAGTACCTGTGCCTGCAGCATGAAATTCAGTCCCCCGTGAGGGACATCAGTACAAAAATATGTACTGAATATGTAAGGCTGAAGGTAACAACACACGATACAAGAGCTCAATAAAAATCAGATACAAGTGTATAAGTAGTACTAGTAGACCACCTTTATATATACTTGTGGGACTACATACATTAAGTTCCATTCTTCATTTTTACCTTTCTTACTTCATAATCTTTGTAAGCCATATATAAAGCAAATGACCAGTTGATCAGTGGTAAATAGATAAATTAGGATCGGTCTATGCTAGGCTTACGCCCCTAAGCTGACATATAAAGATTGGGATCGACCCATGCTAGACTTATGCCCCTGAGCTGCCATCCACATATAAAGGTATCAAGATCGGCCCATACTAAGCTTACGCCCCTGAGCTGCCACTCGTTTTACAGATTTGCGTTACTTAGTTTATTTAGCCTTTGAGATTGTTACTTTGGTGGTCATCACATTATGGTACCTTGAATCAATAATCTGCTAATAAGAGACATATAAATGGACACTTAATGCAACAAAAATGAGGTAGGGAGTTGTTGGCACACAAATGAAGTGTTTAGGACCTGAAAATAACACATGGATCTTATTTGAACAAGTGGAGAACTCCTGAAATTTTCTAGTGAAGATAAACGTGAAGGTTTAATAATAAGCATGTATTGAGGTGTTTTAACATGTTAGAGAGTGGGAACAAGGTCATTGGCTACATGGAATATAATGTGCTGCTATTATGTATCACTTGTTATAGGATAACCTTGGAAGCTTACCTGATGGAAAAAATGTCCGATTTCATGCCAAAGAGTGCAAAATAGAGTATGCCTTACATACCTGGTTGTACAAATCCAATACCAGCCCAACTCGACTTCCTACCCTTTTAGATTACTTATCTACAATGAAATATATGGAAAACTAATATTAGCAATCCACCGTCACATTTTTGCTATTTAACTTCACCAAAACAACAATTGGGCAGTAAGCCTTTACTCTATAAATCAAGGGTGTTATATTAACCTTTTTTCTTCTCTAATTACACCCACATACCATACATGTTCTTATAAGATTCACAGAAACCACTTCAGTTTCATTACACATTCCAAACAATACGCAAAACAGATTGCACAGTAACAAATGCAATAATTAGTTCGGTGGTGTACCACCACACCTTTCTTCTACATTTCAATCCGAATTAGTCACACCTTTCTCCAACAAAAACCTGGCAGCCCACAATATATACACACAAAACATTCCACAAAACATCCCCAAATTCCTTTTATTGTAGCAATCAATTATTAAACTCATCATCTCTTGAGTTCTCAATAACAACACATCTATAATTCTCTATCAAATTCATATACACGGAGAACAAAATGGAGCAGTCACCTTACCTCAATTCTGCAACTTATTCTTTTAAATTTGAACTCCTTAAGAACTTCAACTTTCACTTTCCTTCATACTTTAAACCAAAGAAGAAAAGAGATCTCTTAATAACCAAGAACAAGTGAGCAGGTATTTATAATTAGGCACCTGTAGCATATTTTTCTAAGCTTCCATGAGATAATTAAGCTAAAACATAAGTGTTTTCACTTACCTTGGGCTGCAAAGGTTGGGGTTTCTTCAAGAACCCTAGAAAGGAAAATAGGGCTGCTCCTAGTTTCTTAAAAAGAAGTAGAGAGAGTTTGTGAAGTGTAGCCCTTTTTTATGACTTAATAATGAGGGAAATGACCAACAACTTCTTCTTATAAAGCCTTTATTTTAGTCCATCCACCTAGCTGATTTTGGATCACAAATTTAATCAAATTGGTCCAAGTAGGTGATGAACCTACTTAAGGAGTTCAAGCAGCTCAAAATGTCAAAGTAGGTGATTCACCTACTTGCTTAATTTCTTAGTTGGGCTCAACTATATTTTGGCCTTGGCAGATTTGATCATTGGGCCTTTTTTTCATTTTTCTTCTTCTTTTACTTAATTTGGGCCCAAATAAGTATTCTAATAAAGGCCCAAATCTGATTCATGGACTTGTTCCATTAACTTGGTTCATATCGCTCAAGTAGGTGACTCACCTACTAGCTTAATTAAGTCAAGCAAGCACCTCAATATTTTGTTCCATTTTCAGCTCCTAACCCCTTTAATCTAACCTTAAACTTATACACACTTGGTCACTTTAAACTTCAGATTCAAATATAAACTTACGATCCCAAGTTTAAATTGTTGTATCGACGTTAACTTGGTCGCACACATTAAACTGTACGGGCAACATCTATAATTCCATCTACACCATTAATACTTGCATAACAAATCTCATCTGTTACCTCTACCACAAGGCTATACTAGGTTCCATATAATTGGAACAAGTACAAGCAAAATACAGGATGTTACATTTCAACACACTTAGGATCTGCCCAAAGTCGCTGCCAGCTTTCCCAGGCATCTTCATGTATAAAATCTTGCCTAATCCCTTTCTCTTTGATTTTAGAAATGAAATTTCTATACACAGTTGCTGCCTTAATCTGCCACTGTTTCTTTACTCCAGCTCACTAATGGAAGAATCCCAATAGAAGTGTTTCTGAAATAAATTTCCAAAATAACACATTAATATTGAATTTATAAAAGTGAATACACTTTAAAAACTCAATTATGATGAAGATGTATACCTTGAATTCCCCAAAATAGCCATATTTTATATCACATGAGACACCTTTCCAATTGACCCCATTGTGATCAAGTTCACTTTTGAAAGACTCGTGTATGCTGTTGGAGCATGCTTTAGAAGGTTGCAATCTGTATCAATGTGACGACATTATTTAGAGGTCTATTATAAATAAAAAATAATATATAATAATAATAATAGACAAAAAATGGACTAACCCTGCAAAAGTTATAGTAACAAAGGGTCCGCATATGGCTCCTACTGGCATTACCTTCTCTATTTGTGTTGCAACTAGATACGTCCTCACCTACTTGGTTGCTGATGTTGGGTGTATTTACACGCCTAAACACCATAATTTACCCATGTTATAGCTAAGTTTTGAGGATAAAATATATAATTTCTGCACTTTTAGTCCATTTTCCTGTAAGTGAGCTAACCTACGTGATTAGCATGTTTTCAGGTATTAATGATGAAGATTTCAGCACTTTGTGGACCTTTGGGCAGCAAAGGAAAACTTCACAGAAGAGGGAAGACAGCTTTTGGAAGCTTATGGACTGAATGTGACGCATGGAGAAATTGTCCCGGGCAAAAGAAGTATTTTTAAATACTTAGGGGTGCAGCAGTAACTTAATAGGACTAGGACAAGGATGTTATAAAAACTCTATTTGCTGAATTTTTCAGCATTCATTCATTGATTTATTCATTATTGCTTTTCATAATTCAGTCGACACTTTTTATTTATTCAGTTTACAGATTCTGTAACTTTAACACAGAGAAACACGCTACATATTTGGGGGAAGACGACTAAGAGGAAAAACGTCATCCCTCTTTGACGTTAAAAGCATCCTCTCGTGAAGATTGTTCTAGTTTTGGTATGATGATGATGATGTCTTCGTTGTTTTCCTTTACAATCATGAGTAGCTAAACTTCTCTGTTAGGGTTATGGAGGCCTTTTGATATACTATCTATTACTATGAGTTTGTGAATTCTTGATGCGTATGCCACTTATATCATTACTCTCTTCATTTTAATTTAATTCTCGTGGTTGCAAACATAGAGAATAAGCCATTATAGCATTAACTTGTTTGAGAGAAAAGTTACATGTTTGGAAAAGAGAGTATGACAGGGAAATAGGGCTACCAACCCCTATTTACACGTTAGTGTCGTAACTGGGTTAACCTCTTGGAGAGTTCGTACCGTTAGTTATACGCTTTAAGCTCGAGAGAGTTAAAGTGAAATAATCCTTGATGGTTGAGAAACACTAGGATTTACCATTAGAATACGAATCTCTATAAGTGCATGCATGTCTGAATTCCGCATTACTCATAGTTAATAGATACGTAGAACTCATAAGGAGGACATAACCCTAACTTATTATTCTCTGTGATTAAATCTTACTAAATCAAGCATTCCGTTTTTACTTCCATAGTATTAATTCACGCTAAACTCAAATTTCCCCCTTTCCATAGAATTTTCGACCAACAGTCTACTAATAGTTGCAACACTTAGTGACCAAGTATTCCCTATGGGATTCGACACCCAACCCAGTTGGGTTCTATATTTGACAGCGACCGCTTACACTCTTACGAGAGCTGTAGTTTGGGCGTTATCAAATTTTGGCGCCGTTGCCGGGGAATATAGTTGTCAACTAAGTTTGTGATAGTTAATAGACCCTTTGGTCTAAAATTCTTGAATTTTACTTTTTGTTTGTTGTTTTTGTTTTGTTCAGGTTTGGTAGAGTGCATGCCAAATACACGAAGATCTGGTCAGCCATTATTACCCATAAATCCTGAACCACAACTTATTGGCAGAATGGATGCACAACATGACATTGAAAGAAGGGCTGCTCAACAAGAGCAGGCTAGATTAGCTGCGTTGGCAGCTGCTCAAGTGCATCAACAGAATATTGATAACCCAGGTCGGGCAACAAATCCTTATGATGAGGACCAGGGTGATGATGAGTTACTTAATCCACGACGTGCAGATGAGGTGGCAGCACCTATGCACAGGAGAGATCGTCAAGCTAGAATGAGACCTGAACGCCGAGCTGTGCAGGCTCCTTTTGATGATGATGATGACGATCTTAATGGAGCTGGTTCCACAGGGGCTATTATTCCTCCGCCCTTGGCACCTGGAGCCAAGTTCAATATCACTAGCACCATGATTCATCTATTGTAGCTCAAAGGTTTATTTGGTGGACTTGCAGGTGATGATCCGAATATACATCTGGTCAATTTTATTTCAACATGCAAGTCATTTGACAATTCAGGAGTTGTGCAGAATGCAATTCGGTTGCGCTTATTTCCATTGTCTCTGTCTGGGGAGGCAACTCTATGGCTGAACGGGCTAACTCCTGATTCTGTTACTAATTAGAGGCAACTGAAAGACGCTTTCCTAGAAAGATTCTTTCCGCCATCCAAGAGAGCACAGTTAAGAGATGAGATTAGCAATTTCTGACAGCTCTCCACGAAACATGGGAGAGGTTCAAGAAGAATCTTATGCGGTGCCCAAATCATCAGATGACCAACATCCACTTGATGGAGATATTATATAGGGCTTTGAACTCAGTGACAAAGCCAGTGGTTGATAATGCTGCAGGTGGGTCATTCATGGACCTTACTTTCATTGAGGCAAGTGATATGTTGGACCGTATGACAAAGCAGAGTAGAGCCTGGCATACCAGGGATGCTGAGGTAGCAAGATCTACTTTATCTGTTGGCATGACTGCAGAGCAGAGGCATAGACAAGAGGAATATGACCAAGATATGGCTCATATGAAAACGCAGATATATCTTCTTACCAAGCATTTATTATCAGGAAAGACCGAAAAGGTTAAAGCCGTTGTATCACAGGGAAGATATGATTCCGATTCTGAGGAGGAAGCAAATTACTTGAATAATCAGGGGGGTTTCCGAGGCAATGCCCAAGGAAACCAAGGTCGGAACTATTATGATAAATCTGGATACAAGGACCGCGATCAAGGTGGTTGGAAGAATAAGACTGACAGGAGTGGTTTGTATGTTCCTCCTGGAAACCGTGAGGCTGTGGCGTCTGGCTCTGGAAAGATGTCCATGGATGATATGATGGCTAAGCTGTTGAAAGGGGTGGAGGCAACCAATATGGGTGTTACTGAGGTAAAGAATGATTTGTCATCAATAAATCAATTGGTTGACTCGTATTCTACTGCAATAAAACAGCTGGTCAGCGGCATTCAACCAAAGAAAGGCTAGCACGCTACCCAGTGACATTGTGCAAAACCCAAAGAATGACGGATCATGTATGGCTATTACTACCCGGAGTGGTAAAGTGTTGGAAACTCTATCCAAAGGCAAGCAGGTGGTTGATGATATAGCAGAGAATGTTGATGAAACAGAGTTTGAAGATGCCGTAGAAGCTGAAATGAGTGCTCATAATGTTACACCTAGACGTCACCAGCCTGAAAAGAGTGATAATCGGAAGAAAGATAAAAAGGAAGTGGTGGAGAAAACGATTCCTTTTCCACCACCACATTTTCCTCAGAGACTGAAGAAGAAGGCTGATGACACTTCTGAAAAGGTTGATAATCGGAAGCAAGATAAAGAGGAAGTGGTGGAGAAAATGATTCCCCTTCCACCACCACCTTTTCCGCAGAGACTGAAGAAGAAAGTTGATGACACCAGGTTCAGTAAATTCATGACTATGTTGAAGCAGCTGACTATTAATGTTCCATTGGTGGAGGCGCTGGAACAGATGCCTGGGTATGCTAAATTCATGAAGGACCTGTTGACAAAGAAGCGGGCAGCAAGTTATGAGCTGGCAGATAATGTTCATCATTGCAGTGCAATTGCTACAAGATCGCTAGTACAGAAGAAGGCAGATCCTGGTGCTTTCACTATTCCTTGCATGATTGGATCATTGGATTTTGCTAAGGGGTGTGCGATTTGGGAGCTAGCATCAATTTGATGCCGTTATCCGTTTATAGAAAGTTGGGGTTGGGAGATCCTACACCAACCAATATGCGGCTCGTGATGGCAGATAGGTCGGTAAAATGACCTGTTGGTATCTTATATGATGTGTTGGTGAAGGTTTCCACCTTCATCTTTCCTGCAGACTTTGTTATTTTGGATTGCAAGGTGGATTCTGAAGTTCCCATAATCTTGGGCCGTCCTTTCCTCACAACTGGAAGTGTGCTGATTGATTTAAGAGCTAATGAACTTTTATTTTGGCCGAATGACGAAGTGGTCCGTTTTGATGTATGTAAATCGATGAAGCAACCTAGAGATATGGATGTGTTCTCTGTAACTGATGTTTACTAAGAGGATGAGAAATGATTATTTGTAGAGAAACAGCTTACTGTTGAGCCATTGTCTGCTGTGCTGTTGAATTTTGAGCATGAGGATGTTGAAGAATATGAAGAAACTGTTTGTTCTCTAACAGGAATAAAGTCCTATTCTCATGCTACTAAGAAGCTGGACCTTGATCTTAGGAATCGACCTTCACCAACAGCGAAGACTTCCATTGAAGAGCCACCAGTGCTAGAATCGAAAGAGCTCCCCAGTCACCTAAGGTATGCGTTCTTGGGAAGTGGAAATACACTTCCGGTGAGTGTTGCGGCAGATTTAGGTGAACAGCACGTAGAGGCTCTCATCTCTGCTCTGAAGAGGTACAAGAGAGCTATGAGTTGGACTATTGATGATATAATTGGTATCCCTCCTGGGATATGTATGCACAAGAGTCATCTCGAAGAAGATTGCATGCCAACAAGTAAGCATCAGCGCCGTCAGAATCCATTCAGAAAATGATGCACCATCTATCTCGACGAAGTCTAAGTAATCGAGGTAACTATGTCGTGCCGCGATAATAAATCAAGCGCTAAATGGGAGGCAACCCATCGTTTTTAGTCGTTTTATTTTCCTAGGAGTTTGTTTTGTTAAATAAAAATCCAAAAAGAAGAGTCGAGCCAAGGCCAAAACTAAGGCGCTTGGTGGGAGGCAACCCATCGTTCTAATCGTTTTTGTTGTTTTTGATTAAGTGTAGGGGAAGACGTGTAAAGGAGGAGCTTGGTCTCAAATTTTGATTTGAAAGTGAGCAATGTTAAAGGTGGTAAGTGAGTAATGAAGGAGCAAAAGGCTTTCGGTTAGGCATTGCCTATACAAATCTAGGCAATGGACAAGGCAAGGCCTATGTAAATCTAGGCAACGGACAAGGCAAGGCCTATGCTATTGCCTTTGCTCTCTGAATCGACAATGCTATAGCATAGGCGCCGCCTATGCTAAACTAGGCAAAGCTAAAGGCGCCGCCTATGCCATTGCCTATGCTCACTGTTTCAACTAGGCCATAGCATAGGCGCCGCCTATGCCCAACTAGGAAATACCATAGGCGCCGCCTATGCTAAGCATAGGCAAAGCATTAGGCGCCGCCTACTTATGATTTTTGACTCCTAACCCGATTTTTCATGGATCAAACCCGACCCAAGCCTTGGTCTATAAATAGAACTTCAACCTTAAGACAGAATCAAATTGTTGCTCCATATAGGTGCCGCCCAAGCTTCCCCATTCTTTAAAAATCTTTCTTTTTGCTCATCTAATCTTTCAAGCTTATCTTCCAAATCCATCACCAAGTAAGTTATTCTTTTATATTCCGTAGTTGTTGTAATGCTACGTTTATAATGATTTATTAAATTTTGAAGTGGTGTTGGTGATTAGAATGTGGTTGGTTTGTTATTATACATCTAGTTGAGTGAAAGAATACGTGTGGGTGTTCTTGACTTTGTTCCGACTTGTATTTGATTTTTATACACTGTCATCTTTTTGCGGAATCGAAATGGTAAAGTTAATTACATAATCTTGTAAGATGAAAGCTTGAATGTTTGAATGACTCGTTCATCGAGATAAAGATCATGATTGAATACAAGCGTGAGATGTTATGATTATTTCTCTGCCATAACTTGATACGATCTCTATGTAGTAGTCTTATTCAAAAGGTGCATTAATCCAAACATGAAAGTGTAGTTAAGATTACATGAATAGAGTTGTAAAGAATAGTTAAGGTTCCATGAAAGTATGACTGTGCGGAACATATTGTTGGAACATATCGCCTACATGTATGTCGAAGAAGTCTGAGTAATTGATATCATTCACTTAATTAGTTAGTGCCAACAAATAAAGTGTGGGGTGGTGCCACTACTGTTTGTTTCTCGATTGAATCTTCCGAGATGAAGCTAACATGACTCTATTTTAATCTCAGGTAGAATGGCCCCAAAAAGGACGACAAGTAAAAGAAAAAGCGTTCACCTCACAGAAAGGACAGAAAAGGTCAAGAAAGGAGCAAGCTGAGTCCTTCTCTCTACAAATACCTCGATGCACTTTTGGGATCAAGTGGGGTACATTTTGAGTAAACTCTGAGGATGACGACTCTGTTGATGATTCCGACGCAGGGGGTATGACCTCTGACATAGAAGAGGAGTCCGACTAATCAGGTTTTCCTTATTTATTTTCCACTGAGGGCAGTGTGTCCCGTCTAAGTGTGGGGTGCTGGTAATTGTATGCTTCTTGTACTTCTTTGCCTACATTTATTTTAGTTCTTGTTTGTTTTAATTAGTCGTAATTAGTTAGTTTAATTTTAGATTTTTTAGATTTTGCATGAAATTGTTCTGATAGGCGGCATGGTATTATGACAAGAGTTTGTGCCAAAATCATTACTATTGAGACGTTTAGGCTCTAAGTGTGACTCACTGTGTGATAAGTGTGTGGTTTAATTCATTCATCTGTTGGGTCAAGAGTCTATACTGCTCCCAATGAAGTTGATCATGTGCCTTGTGTGTGAGAGGTTATAGTATATTCTGTGTTGTGACTGATGCTAGAACTTGCCTGGTGTGTGTGTAAAGCGAAATAAAGAGCGTGAGTTTAGGAGATGATTTAGGCATTTCTTTGGCAACCTATGATTGTTTACCTTCTTTTTACTTACCCTTGGACATTATCCTAGTTAACCCCCTTTGAGACTTTAGCTATTTTCTTTGACAACCTCATATGTAGCCTAATCCATTTTTTTTTCAAGACCATAATTTGATTCAAATTCCTAAGCGCTTTAAATTGTAGAGCCATGTGACAAAATAAGAGGAAAGTGGGTGAGAGTGTACTTGAAATTGTTGTGAATAAGAGTGGCTATCATAGAGGTGTTTTATAAAAAAAAAAATTGTTATTCAAAAAAAAAAACAGAAATAGAAAAATAAAAAAAATAAGTTGTATATTCTCATCTTTGTGTTTATAATTGAATAACAAAATAGGTGAAAAGGGGTGTTAGATGAAAAGAAAGGTAGAAGGGTTGTTTAAAAGAGAGTGTTAATGACATAACGTAGTGTATTAAAGCGCTTAGGGAACATGTCACTATTTCTGACCAAAATAGTCCTACCTGTCCCTTAGCCTACATTACAACCTGTAAAGACCTATTTGATCCTAAGCTTAGCATTCTGATATTAGTAGAGCATTACACTAAGGGCAAGCCTATGGTCATCAGTTGCAACATAAGAATTCTTTGCGAGAGTGAGAGCAAGGAGAATCTTATACCCATGTTTCAAAAAATGCAAAACTTGTGAGTGATTATGGGTGATATCTTGTGTGAGACACACTTGGTTGACGAGTTTTGGGTAGTTTTGTATGATTCTTTGTGCCTTAACTTGTGGATACGAATTAGCCATCATCACGAGTCTATGTTGGAGGTTGAATGGTTTCTAGTAGTGATCCAGAAAACTACTCTTTGTTAATAATTGTCGTGCATGTCTTGTTGAACATTTTGTGTTACTGCTGTGAAATCCTAGTTAGATGTTTGCATGGATGTAATATTTTGTTCGAGGACGAACAAAGATTTAAGTGTGGGGTGTTGATGTTGGGTGTATTTACACGCCTAAACACCATAATTTACCCATGTTATAGCTAAGTTTTGAGGATAAAATATATAATTCCTGCAATTTTAGTCCATTTTCCTGTAAGTGAGCTAACCTACGTGATTAGCATGTTTTCAGGTATTAATGATGAAGATTTCAGCACTTTGTGGACCTTTGGGCAGCAAAGGAAAACTCCACAGAAGAGGGAAGACAACTTTTGGAAGCTTATGGACTGAATGTGACGCATGGAGAAATTGTCCCAGGCAAAAGCAGTATTTTTAAATACTTAGGGGTCCAGCAGTAACTTAATAGGACTAGGACAAGGATGTTATAAAAACCCTATTTGCTGAATTTTTCAGCATTCATTCATTGATTTATTCATTATTGTTTTTCATAATTCAGTCGACACTTTTTATTTATTCAGTTTACAGATTCTGTAACTTTAACACAGAGAAACACGCTACATATTTGGGGGAAGACGGCTAAGAGGAAAAACGTCATCCCTCTTTGACGTTAAAAGCATCCTCTCGCGAAGATTGTTCTAGTTTTGGTATGATGATGATGATGTCTTCGTTGTTTTTCTTTACAATCATGAGTAGCTAAACTTCTCTGTTAGGGTTATGGAAGCCTTTTGATATACTATCTATTACTATGAGTTTGTGAATTCTTGATGCGTATGCCACTTATATCATTACTCTCTTCGTTTTAATTTAATTCTCGTGGTTGCAAACATAGAGAATAGGCCATTATAGAATTAACTTGTTCGAGAGAAAAGTTACATGTTTGGAAAAGAGAGTGTGACAGGGAAATAGGGCTACCAACCCCTATTTACATGTTAGTTCCGTAACTGGGTTAACCTCTTGGAGAGTTCGTACCGTTAGTTATACACTTTAAGCTCGAGAGAGTTAAAGTGAAATAATCCTTGATGGTTGAGAAACACTAGGATTTACCATTAGAATACGAATCTCTATAAGTGCATGCATGTCTGAATTTTGCATTACTCATAGTTAATAGATACGTAGAACTCATAAGGTGGACATAACCCTAACTTATTATTCTCTGTGATTAAATCTTACTAAATCAAGCATTCCGTTTTTACTTCTATAGTATTAATTCATGCCAAACTCAAATTTCCCCCTTTCCTTAGAATTTTCGACCAACAGTCTACTAATAGTTGCAACACTTAGTGACCAAGTATTCCCTGTGGGATTCGACACCCAACCCAGTTGGGTTCTATATTTGACAGCGACTGCTTACACTCTTACGAGAGCTGTAGTTTGGGCGTTATCAGTTGGTATGTGAAGACGTACCTACAACTGTTGGGTTCCTATGATTTGTAGTAGTAGGAGATGATTCAGGTGTTGTAGGGTTACTACCATGATTAGAAGTTAGAGCACCTACGCCACCAACTGCTTGAGGCACAACTGTAGGAGTGGGAATAGTAGGCATATTTGCAGTAAGAACATGAATATTACTCCTAGCTGCTGACTTGCCCACACGCCCTATGTTTCCTAGACCTGTACCTCTACCTTGAGTCATATCTATTAAAAAAATTTGTACTTGTTAAAGTGGAAATAAGATGCAAATTTTGCATAAGAAGTTACAAGAACATACAACATTGTAATTTTGAAATCCTATCCAACAAAATACCACACAACAACATACCTCGCTGTTATTATGGAATTCCATGTAACACTGGAATACTCACAACAAGAACCAAAAAAAGATCAAGAACCACCAACAGAACCACCAAAATACTCACAACAAGAACCACTACCAGATCAAGAACCACCAACAAAACCACCAAAATGCTACAAAATACTCCTATTGTAATTCTTCCCACAAGAACTCCTCTCAAATCAAGAACCAACAACAGATGAAAAACCACCACCAGAACAAAAACCAACAATAGAACCACCAAAATACTCACAACAAGAACCACCAACAGATCAAGAACTACCAACAGAACCACCAAAATGCTACAAAATACTCTCATTGTAATTCTGTCCACAAGAAATCTCAAATCAAGAACCAGCAATAGATCATCAACTAGAAAAAACTAAAACCTATATATATATACACATAAAGCAGACCACAAGTTGATTATATTCATCCATTTTCAAGGATGAAGTCGATTGGTTAAGACCCTCACCTATTTGGTTCCTTAGAGTAGATGTACCTTCAGCTGTTGTGTTGATATGATTTGGAGCAGTGGGAGATGATTCAGGTGTTCTATGGTTGCTACCATCACCAGAAGTTTAAATCGTTGATGTAATTTGAGGAATCAATGGCTGAACTTGATTTGTATCATTTTGACCACCTATGCCATCAGCTTGAGGACTAACAATAGTAGGAGTGAGAACAATAGGTTTGTTTGCAGTAACTACAGACTTGCGTCCATGCCCTGTGCTTCCGCGACCTTGACCTCTACTTCGAGCCATATCTATAAAAAAATTGTATTAGTTAAGTGGAAATAATATGCAAACTGAATAATACCAAGAGAACCAAACAACAATATGTAGATAAGGTATTCGAAAATGTAAAAGCACGGTTGTAGCCTAAAAACATGGATGAGAAATGAAAGAGTCAAAAATTGAGAAGTAGAGCATAAAACCAGTTGAAGCAACAAGTTTTGAGTAAACAACGAGTAGAGACAAAGAAAATAATACTAGTTCGACAAAATGACTGCTCATAAAATAAAATTAAGACACAATAGCATGTTTTTTATCAAGCACTAATCACTATCTGTGTCTTCTTCAAAATCTTCCTCTTCATCATCCTCAGTTTCCTCAGTTTCATACTCTTCTTCTATGGCATCCTCTTGGATCTCATGATGCTCTTGCAATAAACCATCATCAATGAGTTCATCCATTTCAATTAAGCTACCATTTGGATCATGTAAGTGTATACTTTCATCCATGGCAATATTCATGTCTATCTCATAGACTTGAACTTCTTCAACTTGAAATGGAATATTCAGTTCTGACGTTGTCTCAATTTCCTCATTGGGTAATTCAACAATATTTTGAGGTTTGATCTTTAATACAGCTGCCTAATCATCCTTGCCCTTTTTCTTTCTAGGATAAGACACATAACACACTTGAGTTGCTTTCATTGCCAAAATAAAAGGTTTATATTTTTGATATCGGTGATGATGGTTAATATCAATCAATTTATACTGATTATGCTTTTTAACACCAAAATCCATGGTTGGGTCAAACCATTCACATTTGACTAGTACAGTTCGCTTTAAAGGTGCTTCACGGTATTCCACTTCTATAATCTCTTTTATCCGCTCATAGAAATCACCAAAATTTGGATCTGAAATACAAACTCCACTATTCATTGTTGATCTTGCGCTACCATGAAAATCTGTATGAAACTTGTATCCATTAACAAAATACACTGAATGAGATGTAGCGCCTATCAATGATCCACGAGCAAGACTACGTAGGAATTCATTCTCAATATGATTGAGCCGGACCTATTTAGAAGATTATAAAATTTAGTTCAATTTCATAAGTCAATTTAAGTGCATAATTATATAAAAGAAATTAATTTTTGAAGCCTTACATATTCCTTGAACCATATAGAGAAATTTGCTTCAAGGCTCTCATTTATTTGATCTTGAGAGACATTTGAAAATTCTTCTTGCAAATATTGCACAAACATACTTCATTTAAAGAAAAATATTCAATTTCAATTCATGATATATGAATATGCTTATAAAATTAAGTTGATACAACTAACTTTTGTTACCTCACAAATGGCTCAACCTCTTCAAAATTTAGCAAAATGTAAGTTTGGGCAGCCTTGATTTCTTCAAGAATTAGATTCCTTTTTTTTTATTCTCTCCATAATCGACCGTGATGGGTGAATATTGATAAATTTCCTTCAACATCTTCCACAATACAACCATCATCATTTTGATCCACATTATGATTGTGTGTCATGACATGTGGTTCTAAATAATGAGAAAACAATAGTGTTGACTCTGTCATCAAGTAAGCTTCAAATATAGAACCCTCAACACTTGCTTTATTGCCAATTATTTTTTAAGAGTTCCAAGATACCTAAATAGAAAAATGGATAAACCATCATATTTGAAAAGTTAATAATAACATAATTATCACAAGTTCAACTTGAATTTTCGCATTACCTTTCAAAAGGACACATCCATCGATATTGTACAGGTCTAGTAATTTTTGCTTCATATGGAAGGTGCACAGGTAGATATTCCATTGAGTCAAAGAACCCAGGAGGAAATATACGTTCTAACTTGCACAAAATTTGTGGAATATCTCCCTGTAATCTCTCCATGTCATCCACTCGGAGAGTAGTCAATGTAAGATCTTTAAAGAATAAGCTCAATTCTGTAAGTGCTGCCATACATTACTTGGAAGTAGTTCACGAAAATCAATAGGCATCAATCATTGCATGAACACATGACAATCATGACTTTTCATGCCAAATAACCTTTTCGCAGTTGTGTCTGGACATCTACCCAAATTTGAAACATACCCATCTGGAAATTTTAAGCCTTTTACCCAATTGAACAAGTTAGTGCTTGCTTCCTTGTCTATTGTATATACAGCTTTGAGATATTTTCCAGAAGCATCCTTTGCCAACTGAAGTCGATCACACCATATCTAGATGAGCTTGTGGATTGTCTTTGGTTTTCTTATCAATATTGAGGACCATATTAAATACATTATCAAAGAAATTTTTCTCAATATACATGACATCGAGATTATGTCAAATCATGTTAGAACTCCAATAAGGTAAATTCCAAAAGATGCTTTGCTTTTTCCATCCACAAGAACTACATATTCGTTGATTAACTTCTTCTGCATCTAACTCTGTTACTTTTCTTATCCCCAAATCACAAATTTGATTTAATATCTCTTCTTCAGTTCTGTAGGGTGGTGGTGATCTTTTGACTGTTAGACTTTTAAGAAAATTTTTACGATCTCTCCTAAATGGATGATGTTGGTCAAGGAACATTCTGTGACAGTCAAACCATGATGTTTTCCGACCATATTGTAATTTAAAGGGTTGTGTTTCCTCCATACAATAAGGACAAGAAAACTTACCTGCAGTACTCCATCCTGATAACATAGAATATGCTGGAAAGTCACTGATTGTCCACATCAAAGATGCCCTCAATTGAAAATTTTGTTTTTTGGAAATATCAAATGCTTCTACACCTGTCTCCCATAACAAGGTCAATTCCTTTATTAGAGGCTGCAGATAAACATCAATTTTATGTTTGAAATTGTTTGGCCCAGGAACAATGACAGTTAAGAACATATAAGCCTCTTTCATGCATATCTCTGGAGGTAAATTATATGGAGTGACAATTACTGGCCATGAAAAATATTTTCTCTCAGACTGTCTGAATGGTTGGAAACCATCAGTACATAACTCCAACCTAATATTTCTTAGTTCATCGACAAAAAAGGATGACTTTCATTGAAGTTCTTCCAAGCTTCAGAGTCTGATGGATGACGCATTACTCCATCCCCTTTTATATGTTCATGATGTTGTGTCATGTCAGTTGCTGTAGTATGGAATGCATATAATATCTTCAATCTAGGAATCAAAGAAAAATAATACATCCTTTTGTAAGGGACCAATTTCCTCTTACGAGAGCCTGTAGACACCTAATTTTGTCCCTCCCTAAAATCCAAGTTATTTATTTTTTACTTTCGTCTTACCATGTTTCCTACCCAGTGTGATAATCCCTTCACAAAAATACAAAAATAACAACCCTTAACAAAATCCCAAACAAATTTTATCTTGTTTTAATCCTATCCTAACCAACCCACCCATCTCACACCTTACCCCTACCCACCTAACCCCCTAGGCAAAAGGTAGGTTGGGTAAGCAAAGTTTAGGATCTGTGATTGTTGAATGATGAAATTTTTGTGGAGTGGTTTTGATTTATGCATTGGGATCTATTGTATTCGTTTGGCCGAGGAATGTCCCGAGGGATTTGTATTGATTTATCTGGGGAATTCCCCGAAGTATCATGTACTTGAATACGGCGCACGATCAATGCCCGAAATGTCAGGTGGAGGAAGAAATGAAGCGTAGTTAGGATTAGCCTAGAATAGAGTAGGCTTATATTTCCGTATTTTTTTTATTTCGGGACTGTATAATTGGACTGAACACTAAATTTTGAATTTATTTTTTTTGTTTTGCTTGATTGATTGTTTTGTGTTCTTTGTGTGGTTTATATATTCGTAGTATCAAATTAGCCGATATGCTCCACCAAACGACTGTGGTCGAACCATGGGATCGAGGGGTGCCTAACACCTTCCCCTCGGTCAACAGAATTCCTTAGCCAGAATCTCTGTTCGCAAACCAGTCTAAAAGAGTCAAATCATTTTGAAAAGGATTTTTCAAAGGTGACTTGGCACACCGAATTATGCCGAGTGGCAACTCTGAGTTTTGAATGTAAAAAAAATAATCCTTTTTCGAAACAAATATTTATTTTGTCACTTTAATAATGAAACCCTTTCGAACTTAAAATTAATATCTTTTTTAGAGTTAAAAAGGGGTGTGACGGCTCTGGCGACTTTGCTGGGGAATATTTCAGAATTTGAGCTTATTTTGGAGTTGTATCGGCTTAGTTTGGCACTATAGGTGTATGGAAATTTTGTTGGTATTGTTTTGTGTTATTGTATTATCACTGTTGAGTGCCTACTTGCTCTTTGTTTACAGTTTTTATCTTATGTGTTACCGCTTTATATCTGGCATCATGTGCATAATCTGAGTCATTCTTTCTGCAACAAGTCCATAGTACACGTGTTGTTCACGACCTCTAGTTGAGTCACCCTTATTTTAGAGGGGGACCATCGGTGTTATGGAGTAGGTGGAAAGCAAAATAGTCAATATCGACCATATGCTCCCCCGAACAGCCTTGTTAGTGAACCCCAACGTAGGTCAACCTTTAGGTCATGCTTATGTGCATCATATTGAAGACCTAGCTGGTCCCACTTGGCCCTTTGTAGGAGACTCACCTCTAAAGCATCCCTACGTACTAAATATTTCATCTTTGAGGGTAACGTGGTCATTTGACGGATTAATTTGGGGAAAACATATGTTAATAGTAAAGTATGTAGACAAGAAACCGTTTGAAAAAAAAAAGAGTTTCATAACTTTTAGTGTTCTTTATGGATTTTGTTTTTCACAATTCAAAAAGATTTCTTTATTTCCTGCACTCATTTGTTCAAAAACCAAAACATCAAAAAGATTTCTCACTTTGTCTCCTTTAGCATGCATTCATAATTCAAAATTTTCAAAAAAGATTTTTTTAGCAGTTTTTATAAAAGAAAATAAAAAAGGGTAGAAGTTTTGTACATTTCATTTAGTGAAAATGCCAAAAAGATTTTTCTTCATAATTGTTGGAATCAGTTTTAGTTGAAGTGTCTAATTAAAAATCCAAAAAGATTTTATTCGTTTGTCTTTGGTTGTGTCTCTTAAGTTAGGGTCAATCTGTTAGTTAATCGTTAATTGTCCAATCTGACGAACTACGCACCCTTGATTCTCCTCTCTCGGGAGTGAGATACGTAGGCAGCCTATTGTGGGTTCGGGGATCTTATTTCAAAAATCCCAAAAATATTTTATTCACTCTTCATTTAGAGTAGGTGTTTCATATACATCTTCAAGAGAAAACTACAAAAAGATTTTCCTTTAATAGTTTCAAATTTTATTTTCGTATGAAATTCAAAATTGAAAACCCCAAAAGATTTTTCTTTAGTAATTATAGGTTTTATTTTGTATAGAAATCTAAAAGAAAAAATCTTCTTCACTCTTCATTTAGAGTAGGTGTCATATACATCTCTAGAAGAAAACCAAAAAAAGATTTTCCTTTAATAGTTTTAAGTTTTATTTACGTATGAATGCAAAATTAAAAATCCAAAAAGATTTTTCTTAGATGATCGTAGGTTTCATTTTGTATAGGAATTTTATAGCTGAAAATTTAAAAAAAAATTCGTCAATTCTTTTGACAATTTATTATTTTCTTTTCTTCATGAAGTTTCAAGAAAAAGAAAAAGAAAAGAGTTTGATCGGTCATTTTGGCAAGACTTCACGAACTACGTACACCTGATTCTCCTCTCTCGGGAGTGAGATACGTAGGCTCCCTTCTTGGGTTCAGTGATCTTTTCAAAAAAAAAAACAAGGAAAAAGAGGTTTTGAAAAAATGTTAAAATTCTAACACATTTGTTTTTTGTTGAGTCAGTTTAAGGTGGTTGGTTTGTGGCATTCTGGCTGGTCCTCCACATCATACCAAATTCAAAGGGTTAGTTGTGTCCAACAAGGATATAGAGACTGACATCATGGATCAAACAAAGAGTCGGGAAAATAAGAGTTTAAAGTAAGAGATTAGGAGACTAAGACAACAAATGAATGAAATGCATCGAGCTTGGGCCAGTGGGTTGCCTCCTCCTCCATTTCTCGCTATTGATCCTACAAATACCTCGAGTTTTCCACCAAAATCGCAAAGTCAGTGTCCTACTGTTGTTAATGCACCACAACATGACTCAGAATTCATTCCAAGCCAAAAGCATCTCAATACATCCACCACTTTTCCTTTAGCTCCTCAGTATAAGCCTGCTATATTCACAATATCACATGTCGTCTGTAATCTTGTTGCTTAATACCCTACTGAGGCTTCTATATTGTCCAACCACCCAACAGTTGTGCTTCCTCATGCTGCTAATGGACCCTTGTTTAATACTCTTAGTGATCATCGCTATACTCCTAATCCTACTTTTATGCTAACTGGACCACCAAAATTTATTAACAAGAAGCCTAGTGTGCCAGAAGAGCCAGAGAAAATGGTTGCTATTGTAGTTGGAGAACGGGCACATCCAAGAAGATGACGTCGTCGTTGCCGTCAATCTCAGGCCCAAGTTCATACCCAAGCTCTCTATAATCCCTCCCAAAATTCATTATACTCCATTTCCCCACCTTTTTATATCTAGTATACTGCGCACAGCCATATGTTCAACTCCTTTCTTACTCACAATGGCGCGCACCAACTCCTCAGAGTTACCCTCCGACTTCATAAATCTATCAAAGTCTTTCTAGGCCCAATTTTGGATCCAATCCAAACAATGAAATGAGGAAGAAATCGAGGGATAGCTTTACACCAATTGGAGAGTCGTATGCCAGCTTATTTCAAAAATTGGTACAGCGAGGTATGATCACTCCTCTCTTTGGGTATACTCCTGACCCACATTCAAGAAGTTTTGACCCTAGTTTACGATGTGCATATTATTCTGATGTTCAGGGTCACAGTATTGAAGATTGTCGGGCTTTGAAAAGAGAAATTGAAAAGATGATTCAAGATAGATCAATTATGGTGCAGAACATTGACAGTGAGGAAATCTCTAGTCACGCTGATATGCAAACCAGTGGCTAAGATGTCGGGCTGGGCAATTGAGAAGTCACCCTTCTCCCTCTTAGGAAGAGTTCTGGTAGTTTGTTTTGTTTTATTTTCTATTATCCGAATTATTTCAGGGTTGTAGTTCAGGATCTATCTTGTTTTGTCCATTTTGTCGTTATGTTCAAACCCTTCTATCTTTCCTTTTTATTAAATAGAGTGTCCTTTTTTCCTTTGTATTTTAAATATGTGTTTCTTTATTTTCTTTTCACAGTACATTTTATGTTGACTTTAGTGATATGACATGCTAACAGAATTTTTAGCCAGATCTTAAAATCCAGTTTAAGCATGAACATTGAATCAGAGAGTTAAAGTTAGGAAAAGAGAGCATTTGAGAAAATAGGTAGAGTGCTGAGGCATTTGGTGATCAAGTTCAAGCCTTCTTTGAAAATTAAGGCAATGATTTAGAGAATCACAAGAATAACTTGGTCATCAATTTAAAAACATTGCTCAATTAGGTCAAATTGCAGATGTGTGACCCCGAGGGACAGAAAAATCAATTCCACGAAAGCATGAGTCATTCGATGTGAGGAATGTACAACAAAAGTGGAGTGATATGTTGAACAAAATGCAAGAGTAGTGATGCACAGACTCAGTTAAAGTTATTGCTTAAAAAATGTCACAAATGATCTTCATCTCTCACTTTCATATTGCATGATATGTACTTGCATTTTCATGGATTGATATGACGAAGGCATTTCATTCTGCTATCCAAACCTCGTGTCATCCTTTGTTTACCCCATTTGAGCTTTAGTCCTATTTTCTTTCATACCCCTCTTTTGGAATCAAGATAGAGTCAGTAAAGCTCAAAAGACAAAAGTGTCGAGCAATACAATAGAGTTAGAAAAGTTCAAAAAAAAGGAGAAGAAAAAGAAAATATGTCCAAAAAGAAAAAAAAAAGTGTCAAGACAAATAGATTCAGAAAAATCGAAAGAGAAAAGAGTGTCAATAAAAGAAAAAAAATCAAAAGTCTAAATCATGCAAAACAAGCTGCCAAAACTATGCGTGACCTGATTCTTCTCTTTCGGAGGTGAGATACGTAGGCTGCCCTACCCAGGGTTCGGTCCAACTAAATAAATAATTTAGAGTCACCCAGTCAAAAGAAACTGGGGCATGAGGTAATCCTCATTGTTTGAGTCGATTCCAAAAGTTGTAAGTCCTACCCCACTTCAAGTGTTGTTTGGGACCCATGTCATCCTTTCTTTCTAACCCTATCCAAAAGCCAAGTTACAACCAAAGAAAGACCTTCATATCAATCTTTGAAAATATTAAGGCTAAGCATGCAATGGATGTGATGACGAATTTTGGGAACTACTTTTCTTCCTCAACATAAGGAATCGGGAGAGAAATGAAAATGAGAGAGTCTTATCAGTGAAAATCCTCATGGGCATCGTAAGACGATGATGGTAAGCTGAGAGAGATAAAAATGAGAGAGTTTTATTGGTAAAAACCCTTACGGGCACCATAAGGCAATGATGAGGCGACAGAAAAATGAGAGAGGCTTTTTGGCAAAAAACCTTCAAGGTGTCACTAGCCGAATGAGGTCTTAAATGTAATTGACCTAAGGAAGTAACTCAGTTTCAAGACCGTTAACTCAACAACAATTGGTGAAAGTTTGGATGAAAAGATCTGGCAGTTTAATCCAAATGCATGGCATAATCATTAGAGTTGATTGTCATTTTAGATAAATTTTTCATTTCTTTGTTTCAAATGGGGACATTCATTGTCTTTTCTTTCTTCTCTTTATCTTTATTTTTATTTTTTTGAGTCAGTTATCCAAATAAAAAAAAATCATTGTCATTTTTCTCGTGTTTCTGAGTGAAGTCCATGACAAAATAAGTGAGAAAAGATTTCAAAACTGGCTACCAACTTCTTCAATTGCACAAAGTAAGACAGAAAGGTCAACACATGAAAGAGACATGATTGTGAGCCAAAAAAAGGGCATGCAAAAAACATGGTCAACAGGCAAATCTGGAAACTCATGGAAATACCAAGGTTTAATGGGTTTATCTGAGAAGCATGGCAAAGGAGAGATACTGTGTTTATTTCGGAGTCACTCTTAATAACAAAGCAGGGGAAAGTGTCAGTAATCTGAAAACAAATGAAGGGAATGAACACTGGAGCAGGTGACGGGACAGCCAACTGCTGCAAGCCACCACTAAGTTTTTAACTGACAAGTTTTCTTTGTTGAAATAGGGGCAAATTAGCTTCTCTTAATTCAGCTACCATTGGAAATACACATACGTGGGAATTTACTTTCTGTTCAGGACCCTCCTGAAAAATGGGATTTTACTTTATTTTCAGGACCCTCCTGAAAAATGGGACTTTACTTTCTATTCAGGACCCTCCTGAAAAATGGGACTTTACTTTTTGTTCAGGACCCTCCTGAAAATGGGACTTTACTTTCTGTTCAGGAACCTCCTGAAAAAATGAGACTTTACTTTCTGTTTAGGATCCTCTTGAAAAAATAAGACTTTACTTTCTGTTAAGGACCCTCCTGAAAAATGGGACTTTACTTTCTGTTTAGGACCTTCCTGAAAAATGGGAGTTTACTTTCTGTTCACGACCCTCCTGAAAAATGGAACTTTTCATTCTGTTCAGGACCCTCTTGAAAAATGGGACTTTACTTTCTGTTCAGGAACCTCCTGAAAAATGGGACTTTAATTTCAGTTCAGGACCCTCCTGAAAAATGGGACTTTACTTTCTGTTCAGGACCCTCCTAAAAAATAGAACTTTACTTTCTGTTCAGGACCCTCCTGAAAAATGGGACTTTACTTTATGTTCAGGACCTTCCTGAAAAATGAAATTTTACTTTATGTTCAGGACCCTCCTGGAAAATGGAATTTTACTTTCTGTTCAGGACCCTCCTGAAAAATGGGATTTTACTTTCTGTTCAGGACCTTCCTGAAAAATGAAACTTTACTATCTGTTCAGGACCCTTCTGAAAAATGAGATTTTACTTTATGTTCAGGACCCGCCTGAAAAATGGAAATTTACTTTCTGTTCAGGACCCTCCTGAAAAATGAAAATTTACTTTATAATCAGAACCCTTCTGAAAAAATAGAATTTACTTTATATTCAGGATCCTTTTGAAAAATGGGACCATACTTTTAAAAAATGAAATCCTTCTTTATTATAATCTCTATTTGGGATAATTTTCGTTCTAGTTTTGATTTTGGTTTCAGGGGCCCACCTAAAGAATAGGATGATGAAATTGGAAGTTGATGAAAATGGCAAGTCAGGAGCCCGCCTGAAGAACAGGGTGATGAAATGAAAAGTCAAGAGCCCGCCTGAAGAACGGGGTGATGAAATTGAAAGTCGGGAGAACACCTGAAGAACAGGGTGATGAAATTGAAAGTCAAGCAACAAGATGAAGGAATTGAAGGTCAAATAACAAGGGTAAGAGATGGAAATTCAAGCAATAAGATGAAGGATCTGAAGGTCAAATAAAAAGGGTAAGAAATGGAAAGTCAAGCAACAAGGTGAAGCAATTGAAAGCCAAGCAATAAGTTGAAGAAATTACAAGTCAGGAGCCCGCTTGAAGAATAGAGTGATGAAGTAGCAAGTCAAGAGTCAAGGAAAGTTGCATAGATAGAGTTTTTGTAATTTCATTTATATTTTAACTTGTAATTTTTATTTTGATGTAATGACAGAACCGCGGACCAGAATCTCGATGGAACCTCACTCGACTCTCCAACTCGGTATAGTCCTTCTCCTTCCTTTGGAGGTACCTGTGATGGGTTTCATTCATAACTTGGGTTGATAGGACGTCCAAAATTAAGAGTCGGTTGTCCTTCTTCCTTCTATTTCATTCCTTTTAAATAATAATCGGGTCAAAATTCTGTCTCGTTGTCTACTTCTTTGTTTGAAAATACTTCGTGTTTACATTCAAAGGGGGCATGCTATCGACACCTAATTTTGTCCCTCCCTAAAACCCAAGTTATTCATTCTTCACCTTCGTCTTACCATGTGTCCTACCCCGTGTGATAATTCCTTCACAAAAATACAAAAATAACAATCCTTAACAAAATCCCAAACAAATTTTATCTTGTTTTAATCCTATCCTAACCAACCCACCCATATCACACCCTACCCCTACCCACCTAACCCCCTAGACTCCACCCCAAGTGACGTGGTCTCCTTATTTTATCCCACAACAGAATTCACACACAAGGGGGGGACCAATTTTTCATCTTCAGGAGCCATCTGCTTCCTTCATTCTTAGACGGGAAACACACAGAGAGGAGACCATTTTTTAAGGCTCCCTTTTTCTTTTCCTTTTCCTCTTCGCACACCCACACACCATCCACAAACACATAATCTTATCCACGACATATATACTCACATACACATACACAAAACTCACCAGAAAAGCACTCAAAAAACACACCACACAATCGAGGAGAGAGAAACCAAATAAAAGGAGAGAGATCGTGAGTGAGAGAAGAGAGATTGAGAGAGAGAACAATGAGAGAAGTATGGGATTGGAAATTTGGGGTTGATTTTCTTAGAGAGATCTGAGAGAAACTGATAGAGAGATAGACGAAAAGAAAGAGAAATCAGTGAGGGAGATAGTGAAAACGTGAGATTGTGAGAGAGTGAGAATCAAAATCAAGAGAGAAGAAACGGTGTAGAAGCAATTTTTCGGTGAATTCTCATTGGAAAACATCACTGGCATCAAAAAATTCAACCAATCCTCTGATTTTGTTCGCCGCCGAACTCACCGAAGCTCCGACGAGGTAAAAAGAGTGAACTCAGCTTCACTCCGACCCAAAACACTCCCTAACAGTCCTTCCTGTCCCTTTTCCAGTACGGGTCTGTCTTTCTCGCGGTTTTAGTTTTAGGTGTTGTGTCATTTTGGTCGTTGGTAGTCAATTCGAGTTGACGGGTTGTTCTTGTGGTTGATCGAGGTTCATTGGTTCGTGAGCTCCGATCCGTCGCTAATTGTTCAGAATAAAATTGAGGTCCATTTCTCATCTCCTTCTCGATTAATCTTAATCATTTGATGCTTTATGTGTTGAATTAATGGTGTGCGGCTTTTATTTTTGTTGATTTTAATATGTTTGGACCATCACATTGATTGTTTGAATTGAATGTTTGAATGATTTAAACTCAATTGGAAATAAGTTGGGACGGAATTGAAGGTTGAGAAAGTGAGTATTGTCGTTTTGATTCATTAAAGTTGATGAATCCGGTAGTATCATGATAAGACCGTTAAAAGCGTAGGCAAAAGGTAGATTGGGTAAGCAAAGTTTAGGATCTGTGATTGTTGAATGATGAAATTTTTGTGGAGTGGTTTTGATTTATGCATTGGGATCTATTGTATTCATTTGGCCGGGGAATGTCCCGAGGGATTTGTATTGATTTATCCGGGGAATGCCTCGAAGTATCATGTACTTGAATACGGCGCACGATCAAGGCCCGTAATGTCGGGTGGAGGAAGTCATGGAGCGTAGTTAGGATTAGCCTAGAATAGAGTAGGTTTATATTTCCGTATTTTTTTATTTCGGGACTGTATAATTGGACTGAACACTAAATTTTGGATTGTTTTGTTTTGTTTTGTTTTGCTTGATTGATTGTTTTGCGTGCTTTGTGTGGTTTATACATTCGTAGTGTCAAATTAGCCGATATGCTCCACCAAGCGACCGTGGTCGAACCACGGGATCGAGGGGTGCCTAACACCTTCCCCTTGGTCAACAGAATTCCTTAGCCGGAATCTCTATTCGCAAACCAATCTAAAAGAGTCAAATCGTTTTGAAAAGGATTTTTCCAAGGTGACTTGTCACACCGGATTATGCCGAGTGGAGACTCTGAGTTTTGAATGTAAAAAAAATAATCTTTTTTCAAAACAAATCTTTATTTTGTCACTTTAATAATGAAACCCTTTCAAACTTAAAATTAATATCTTTTTTAGAGTTAAAAAGGGGTGTGACAGAGCCAACTCGACGCTTATACCTCTCTTTGCCACAAAATTTACAAGCGATAAGATGTTCATGGTCTTCCCAATACAACATACATCCCTATTCACAACAGTCAATCTTTTCAACCGGTAATCCTAAGCTACGCACTATCTTCTTAGTCTGATAATAACTATCAACTAGTAGGTTGTCTTCCGGTAAAGCCTCTTTAAACAATTGCATCATTTGGTTAAAACCCCTTTGTTACATAGTATTTTCCATCTTAATATTTAACATTCGAGAGATTACTGTAAGTTGAGAGAGGGAAGAACTAGGATACAATTTTACATCAGCAGAGTACAACAATTCATAAAATTTTTGGTATTCTAAATTAGGCTCCTCATTCATCGAAGTTTTATGTTCCTCCTCAATTGAAGGTTCATACGGATGAGATGGCCCGGATTCAATATTTTTGTAAGGTTGCCAACTCGAACCATGGTTAAAGTTGGGACCAGCAGCATCCAAAATCATTTGTCGATATGGATTATCACATCCCAATTCAAGTTAAGCACCATTGATCAAATCATTACCGAAAGAAATCTCACTAATCATATCTATTTCCCCTTGATATTTTCAAACAAAATAGTCCTTAACAAATCGATCATGAAAAAGGTGATATCTAACAGTTTCAACATCCTTGTATTTAATGTTGCAACATTTTTTACTTGGACATCTAATTTTGTTACTACTCATGCAATTTTGTTTAGAACATGCAAACTGGATAAAGTTATTCACACCAGTAACGAATCTAGAGTTTATAGCCCCTCGGCCATCCAACCTATCATACATCTATTTGCGCTCTAGATTATTCATATTCCTATTAATTTTGACATAAAAAACATAGTTAGAGTTTTATAATTTAATACTTCATACATCCAGGATTATCACTAAAGAGAAGAAAAAATTAAATATCTTAACAAACTAGAATATATCTTTCTATTTTTACATGAAAATAGAATATATCAGTCATTTTTTGCTAAATAAACAAGAAATCACAAACACAACATATCATTCATTGTCCTTCTTAATAAGGGTTAGCGAAAAAGTTTAATTACAAACAAAACTGAAACTTCTATCATTACAATCATAAGGCACGAGGCAAAAGCTCCCGACATCAAGATTAAAACATCAAATTTCAGCAAAATACATACCTAAAATCTGAATATTAAACAAAACCAAAAAATAAGTTGCAACTTTGTTGGCAAAAATAAAAAAATAAAGTTTACAACTTTAACACAAAGTTACATCACAAAAGTTAAGAATAAATGAACTGATTGTATTTGAATGGTGAATCAGATTAAAAACAAATCCTCAATTGTATGTAGACTATTAAGGCATCAGAATTTTAATGGTTTCTCCTTTTCAAAAAATCGGTAAGTAAAAGAAAATAGAGACAGTTTCACGAATACTCAAGAACACAAATGGCAACAGAGAAACATATGAAAAACTTATCGAAAATCATTTAAAAGGGAGAATGTTATAGTACCAGATAACTGCTAGCTCACTTTATGGCACTTGCTGGTATCCTTAGTGGATCTGTCTGAAAATTTAAAGCATAACATCACCATCATATTAAGAAAAACAACAACATATACCAAGTGTGATCCCAGAAATGAAATCTGCGGAAGAATAAAAGATAAACAGTCTACACAACAAAAGAGAAAATGATTATGATAATTACAAAATTTCAAAGGAACATGAAACATAGTACACTTTGTTGTTTACACAAAATTAGATCAACAATAAGCAAAAATGACTCAAACGGTTGTATGTTTTCTACCTTTTTGAACATGCAACACACTAAGTACAACCTTACATAAATATTGTACATAAAAAAGTAAAAATTAAACCACACAAATAAAAAATTTGTTGAAGAAATTTGAGATTAATGAACACGCAACAAAAAATATAAAAAAAAATACAAATAGAAGGTACGAGGAAAAATATTGTTCCCATTTCGATTAAATAACCACTAACAAAACTTTTTAACACAATAATCAAACAAAGCAAAGTGAAAGAGCTCAAACAAACCACAAATAAAACTTCTAAGAAAAAATCAAAAACCCTAACATAATCAGTGTACGCAAAACAGTGAAAATTCAACCACACAAACAAAAAATTTGTTGAACAAATTACAGATTAATAAACATGCAACAGAAAATATCAAAAACCCCACAAACAGAAATTCTGAGAAATAAATCCGGTTCCCATTTCGAGTAAACAATCATTTATCAAACTTTTTAACACAATAATCGAACAACCCTAAGTGAAAGAGCTCGAACAACCCTAAACCTATCATTTACAAGTGACTTCTAACATAGAAATTAAGAAATTGAAAGAGGAAAAACAACTCAAATTATGAGATATAGAATTGTGCCTCTAATTTAGATTCGAAATTGACCGGTTGACACCCTTTTCGATTGATATTGATCGATTCCCTTTTCTCAATTGAGAGAAAAGGGAGAGAAGAGGAAAATGAGATTATTTTTGGAAAGAGGCGGATGATACTATGTTTTGGGAACAAAGTGAAATAAAAGACTTTGTCCTAATATTTAGTTGGTAGGGTAACGGATTCAACAACGGATTTAAAGTCGTTGCTAATTATTTATTAAATATATACCTAATATATTTTTAAAAAATGATAAAATAATTCCAGTGACAATAATTTCGTTGCTATTTTTTTCTCCACCATGTCAAAAAAAATTCCACCTTTTATGTCGCTAATTTTGTCACCAAAATAAAGGCGCCAATATTTACAGCCAAAATATAGCAACGAATTTTATTTTCTATCGCTAATCCGTCACTAATTAGGCTACTAATTTTAATTTTATTTATTTAGCGACAAAAGTTCTATTTTGTTGCAATTCCGTCGTTAAGTAGAGATGAAAATGTCCTTGTTGCTACAAATCCGTTGCTAAACGCGGTTTTTTTTGTAGTAACAACCCTCGAATTACGGAGAAATCCATATCAAATCCTGTGTTTGAGAATACGATACTGACAACCCTCGAATTACGGAGAAAATTATGTGAGAAGAATCAAGGGAGGAACAGATTTGTTCCCTCGTTGTTTATCAATAAAACTGTTATTTCTTCATATTTTTATTTGTGGTTGAAGTTTATTTTTCATGAATTAAATTATGTTGGAAACAAATTGGCACGCCCAATGGGACCAAATCTGCCCTTCATCTCTTCTCTCATAAATCAAATATGCAAATCTGTAGCAGCAGGATCGTAAAGATGGAAGCGGTACTTCAAGACTCGTCTTTGAGTTTCATTAAGTCTACACTCCGACAAGCCTTGAAGTAGGGGGCATTTGTAGACATTGAGATTTTGTGAACTCTACAAAAAGAGTTCAATTTTGGTTAGAGTTCTTGGGGGCTACTTTACCATAAATCTAGTTTGGTGGTTGCTCTACCTTAAACCCTAAATTACGCCTATATAAAGGGGGAAAATATCCATTTAAAGAGGCATCTCCAAGAGATCTCTAGTATCCCACAAATTCACGGGATATTCACACGATCTGAAAAGTCCCGATAAATTCATGGGATATTCATAAAGATCAAAACCCTCTCTTCTTAATAATCAAATACATCAAGAAGACAAACCCTCCTTTCATGGAGATCAAATCCAAATGTTCCTAAGTTCGAGAAATCACTACTAAAAAAATGCAAAAAAGCGACGGCCAAAAGCGACGGCAAAGCGTCACTTTTTTTACGTCTCAAAAAGGGGCGTTGTTTTTTTGAAAGTGATGGCCTA
Organism: Capsicum pubescens; assembly: GCA_030864215.1. Lineage (NCBI taxonomy): Eukaryota > Viridiplantae > Streptophyta > Magnoliopsida > Solanales > Solanaceae > Capsicum > Capsicum pubescens. The sequence continues at coordinate 188,477,206 of CM061539.1, read as the reverse complement.
CGCCGCTTTTATTATGATGGACCATGTCGGTTTTTGAAAAAAAAAATAATTTACAAAAAACGACGTTGTCCGTCGGTTTTTGTTCTTCAGGTGAAGAACATGATGAACAAAAAATGACGGACGCCGTCGCTTTATTAAAAAAAATATAAATTTTTTCCAGAAATATTGACGTTGTCCGTCGTAATTTGAATTTTTTTTTTTTTTTTAAAAAAGCGACATTGGTCGTTGCTTTTTGTTTTTCATAATTATTTAAAAAGCGGCATTGGTCGCCGCTTTTTGTGTTTCAGAATTATTAAAAAGGCGACGTTGGTCGTCACTTTTTGTACTTCATAATAAATAAAAAGGCGACGCAAGGCGTCGCATTTCTGGAAATTTATTTAAAAAAACGACTGTCAAAAGAGACCCTGTCCGTCGCTTTTCTGCATTTCTGTAGACTGCACAAATTAGCTTTTTCTGCATCCCACCTGTCAAATAAATGCAATTTGATATATACATCATGCAACAGAGATTACTAATCATACAATGAACTACATCAAAACATGTAATTCAAATCATCAACGCTTCAACAACACCCAAAACACTTATCCAATATTTAAAAACACATAACAAGTAATTCAAAAACATCCAAAATTAAGTCTTTAAGCTTCCTAATTCAAAGGTTAAAAGTTAAGTTCAAGAATTAATGTCTAAAAAAGTTTAGGAGAAAATCCAACTAACACTAAGGAGTAGTGGCAACAAACTCATCACTTTCTGTTTCTTCTTTGCTACTTGAATTGGGAGATGGAGAACGGTGACGACGACTCCTCATGCTAACCACTTGTTTCTTGAGATCCTCGACGGTCTTGCTCATGACTTCATTTTGAGCAATGGACTGTACGAAGGCACGTGAAAGATCAGTAATCTGTTGCGACATAGCAGCAAGTTGAACACCGACAACCGCCTCAGCCTGGCTTGAGGAACCAATTCCAGACCATCCGGCACGAAGACGTCGTAATTCATTTCGAGAACTAAACCCATAGATTTTTTTCTTCTTTTTTCCTCCCACCACTTTTTCTGTCCAAATTTTATTTGCTTCCTCCTTTGTAGGCTGGGTTGAACCAAACTCAGACAAGCATTCTATATATTCATTCTGCATATTAAGAAAAGACACATTAGTAATTTTTATTATTACTAAGTAAGGTGGAATATAACATAAATTTCAATATTTTTTCTTACATATTAAATACAAAAATAAGATAGAATGAAGAGTTCAACAAAAAATTAGCAAAAAAGTTCTTTCCAAGTAAGATTGGCTTTCCATATAAAAGTTCAGCAAATATACAACCAACAGACATGTCAAAATCTATCTCACTTATTTATGTCTGCATGCAGCATCCCAATTATGCATCTTCCAATACCCAGTTATAGTTTTTGCTATACACAGTTACTAGACTATTTCAAGTAACTACACTTAAATATTTTCAACACATTAACTTCACATTTTAAGTAGCAACACTTAAGCATTTTCAAGTCACAAGTTCACAATTTGTAGAAACTACACTTGACCATTTTCAAGTCATTAACTTCACATTTCAAGTAGCTACACTTAACCATTTTCAAGTCACAAGATCACAATTTCAAGTAACTACACTTAAGCATTTTCAACTCATTAACTTCACATTTCAAGTAGCTACCCTTAACCACTTTTAAGTCACAATTTCAAGTAACTAAACTTATGCATTTTCAAATCACAACGTCACAATTTCAAGTAACTACACTTGAGCATTTTCAAGTCATTAACTTCACATTTCAAGTAGCTACACTTAAGCATTTTCAAGTCACAACCTATGGCTTTATAAGCCTTCTACAACAAATAATCCCACCATTACATCACATATAAAGACTTCACTTTATGAAAATAGAGAGAATAAACTTACCTTTGTTTGGCCTAATTTGAAGAGAAAGAGGCAAGCGATCGTCGAAAAATAGCAACCAACCTTTTTTCCAAGAAATAGCAACCCAACCTATTCATAATAGAAATATTAATCCAAAAAAACAATTCTTAAACTATTTTTCAATATAATCTAGCAAGATCAATAGAAGCAATACCACCAACAACATACACAGTGTAATTTCATAAGATGTGATGGGATCTGGGGAGGGTAAAGTGTAATCTCATCCCTAAATGTTTTTCTTAGGGGTGTGTCATACCTCAATAAGTCAATCACATGTCAAATCCAAACTAATCCCCTATATCAATTTTGCTCTATTCAGCTTATTTCCTCATATATCAAAAGATTTCTTTAATAAAATGTACTGGTATTGTATTAGATACTTTCAAGATTTGTACTTTTACTCTGTAAGAAAACATGTGCCCCTACTGCCCGAGGTATCCCGTCCATATCACTAAAGGAAAAGAGAACTCAAAATTTCTGCTGAAGGTGAAAACTTTTTAATCAGAAATCCAAAGAACAAATATAGAAAAATGCATAAGTTTTTGCACTGTTTCAACACGAAGTACTGCATAAATAATAGTGAAATTCGTTTTTGTCAACAAGAATATACTGCACAAACTATTTGCAAGTTCACATTCAACAACAACAAAGCCTCAGTACCACGCAAGTTAATTTCTACAATACAAAATTAAAAATTACGAGGCGGAACAAGGGAAAGCATCAGCCAATTTCGGGAACACCAAAAACATCAATGACAGGGTGAATTCAGGAAAACGATAGGAAAGTTCCAAATGGATTCGATCTACAGGGAGTTGTCTTAATTCTTTGGCAACTAACCATTTGTCCATCTCACTTCTTCTAAAATAGAAATCCAAATTACGGAAATTCTATCGCTCCATGAACAATTTTCAAGTACATTTGGATTTATCGGTTATGGTATGGCCGGAGTTCTACTCATGGAAACAAATAAGCTAGTTGTTGAATAATCATTACAGATCGCCCAGCGCATAGACCAGATATTGAAGAAAAAGATTCTTCTTGAAAAACTATATTTACAAGCTCCCCTGATTGAAAGTAATCTTTATCCTAGTTCATTTCTTCTCATAAGTCATAAAGCAAATTTGGATATGTCCACTGTCTACCAATTTTCCATATTCAACATCCCAATTTAAATGGTTTAATACGAAACACTACTCTTGTCACACTGCATATTACATAGGAGCTAATGAGAAGCATCCGTGCTATCAAATACTGATGAACTCACCGGTAAGAAGATCCAGTAACAACCAGGCTGTAATGATGCTCTTTTATGTCATAACTCAATCAGAAATTCTGGACATAAGGTCTACCAAGCCACACCCATTTATGAAAAATTGCATTAGAATGCCTAAATCTTTCACTGGATCTACAATTGTTCAACTCAAACATAAATTATAATTAATTAAATTAAATTAAATGGAGCAAAAAAAGGACTAAGGAATGTAACAGTCTACGCCGACCGTACCCCTACCTCATGAACCTAACAAGCCTATTTCCAATAAACCCTCAACTCGAATACCATAAATCAAAGTACATAAATTCTAATTAATTAAATTAAATAAAAAAGGCGTAAAAAAGTACTCAACTCCGATAAACTCTCAGCTCGAATATACAACAAATCAAAGTAAATAAATTCCAATTAATTTAATTAAAATAAATTAAAATCGGCAAAAAAAAGTACTAACCGGAATCTGAAAAAATTTAAAAGCTTGAACCTTCAACGACCACAACAAAAATCACTCCTATATGAATTACCAAAGCAAATTGAGACGAACAAAATTTTTTTTGGAAAAATCGAAAAAAAACAGAGAAAATATATATAAGAAGAGGTGAACAGGAGACAGTATAATTCAGGTTGAATAAAACGGAATTATTCAATGAATAGAAGAGATTTTTTGTCAACAAGAATATACTGCACAAAAAAAGGTTAGTGACCAACGGAAAGTACCTCAATGTGTGAATATCACTGAAATCGATCTCATAGATGATGACCTTGAAGTGTTACTGAGAGCGATGGAAGCGAGAAAGGGAGGAAGAGAGAGAGAGAGGAGAAACAACACGGGAGAAAGAAAGGAAGAGAGAGAGAGAATAAGAAGAGAATGGGTCTTTTGCCCTAATATGACTAAAAAGTTGACTTTATTTCGACGGCCAATTTCGACATTGGCCGTCGCTTTCTAAAAATTTATATATTTAATTTAATTTTTTAAAATTTTAAAATTATTTATCTATTATTAAATAAAAAATATCAAATATCGACGGCCAAAGTCTCTTTTTCAAAAATTAATTTTTAAAAAAAGCGACGCTGGCCGTCGCTTTTTAGAAAAAAAATTTAAATAATTACGAATTGCGACGGATAACGTCATTTTTGTAGAATTAATATTAAAAATTATAGCGACGTTATCCGTCGCTTTTAATAAAAAAAATAAAAACAAAAATCAAATTTAAAAACCGATGGACTGCATCGCTTTTTTAAAAAAAATTATCATTTTTTAATAAATTGCGACGCTGTCCGTCACTTTTACTAGAAAAAAATTATAATTTATTTTTTAATTATATGGCACAAAAATCCGTTGTCACACCCCTTTTTTTCAACTCCAAGAAAGATATATTTTTTATGTTCGAAAGGATTTTTATTATTAAGTGACAAAATGAAGATTTATTTCGAAAAAGGACTATTTACATTTTTATTCAGAGTCGCCACTTGACATAAAATCGGTGTGCCAAGTCACCTTTATAAATCCTTTTCAAAAATGTTTTGACTCTAAAAGACTGATCCACGATCAAAGATTCCGGCTAAGGAATTCTGTTGACCGAGGGGAAGGTGTTAGGTACCCCTCGATCCCGTGGTTTGACCACGGTCACTTGACGGAGTGAATCGGCTAATTTGGCACTACGATGTACAAACCACACAAAAACACATAAAACAATCAAACAAACAAACAAAACAAAATAATAATGTCCAGTCCAGTTATACAGACCAAAATGAAAGTGCGAAAATATAAATCCTATTCTAACCTACACTAATCCTAAGCTAAACTCTGTTGCTTTACCCGATGCCTTGGGCCTTCATTACGAACCTCCTTTGCGTACAAGATACCTCGGGGCATTCCCCGACGAATAAGTACATAAGGCCTCGGGACATTCCCCGGCTAAGTAAATACATTTTTTTCAGTACGAGAAAACCAAACTATTCAATAGAACTTCAATCACTCAACAAAATTTCAAACATTCAACAAAACATTTAATCCTAACTTTGTCTACCCAATCTACGTTCCATCATGATACTATTGCGTTTAGTAACATCTACGAATCAGAATCAACCCGAATTTAACAACATTAATATCCAATTCAAATCAAACAAACTAATTAATCAAACCGAGTTAATATTCACTTCTGTCGAGTTTCAATCCCACCCCAAACCAATAAATCTTCAACTACCAAATCAATTTTTAACTTGGTATCGAACATTAACCAACACGCAAATCAAGTGATCGATTAACCAACTTCCATGATTCAGACAACACCAAATCCAATAGAGAAAGATTCACACAATATCAATTCACCACACCACATATCAAAATTAAAAATTACTAAAAGGGATCAGAAATGGACCTTTCGATATCGACTTTCGTTGATAATAAAGAAAACCCGGAATTGAAATTTCAAATGGAACCTCAGCAACGACGAACTCTGACTTCGATACCCAAAATGATCTCAATAGATTGGTCAATACGAACGAAAACCAAATCCCAGAACCCGAAATGAGAATCAACAAACCTGAGCAAACTTTCGTGAGAACCAGAGAAATCCGTACAGGATCCTAATGAGTTTCGAACGGAATCGAAAGCCAATCGAGATTCACTCAACTGATTTACGACGCCGCGACTCCCGTAGCTTCAGTGATGACCGCAAACAAACAAAAACGTACCAGTTGCACCGTATTCTGATGGGTTTAAACGGATTTGTGACAGTCTTGACGCATTTCCGGCGAGTTTATCGCCGGAACAATAACGAAATAACAATACTCTCCTAGCTCTCACGTTCTCTTCTTCTTCGTTCTCTCTCTCTCTCTCTATCGTTGTCAAATCTCTTCCTCTACCTAGTTTTTCTCTCGATCTACTCTCAATCTCACTGGGTGTGCGATTTTGTGTGTGTGTTTTTTTTGTTTTCTGGTGTGAACAGTGTGTGTGTGGTATATTGTGAATGTGATGATGAGTGTCTGTTGATGGTGAGGTCTTTTTGTGGGGGTCCGTAATGGTGAGGCAAAAATGGCGTCTTATTTTCTTGAAGACGATGATGATGATGATGTTTTTCCTTCCGCGCCCCTTTTGGAGAAGAAGCTGTGTATGTATAAAAACTGGAAGAAGGGAGTCCCGTTCCTCTTCTGTGGGCCTCTCTTTTTGTGTATATCTATTATCTTTTTTGCCTTTGTGGACAAGAAATGAAGGGGTGGTGAGGTGTTGTTTTTTAATTGGAGAGATAAGGGTTAGGTGTCTTCTTTTAATTGAAAAGGGTTGTTAGGATGTTAAAAAGAATAAAAGTTTGTTAGAGATTTTGTTGAGAGTTGTTTTTGTATTTTTTGTGGGATGTAATTACATGGGTGAGGGTATACGGTAGGATAAGGTAAAAAATGGGTAAAAAGTGCTATCAGGAAGGGACAAAATTACGTGTCTACATCCGTGAATAAAAGCGACGGATATTAAGACGTTGGCTGTCGCTTTTCATAAAAAATAAATAAAAAATAAAATTTAATTAAAAAAGCGACGACCAACGTAGCTTTTCTCGTCACTTTTAAAGAAACACAGTGTGTCGCTTTTTTTTGCGTCGCTTTTTGGCCTTTTTTTAGTAGTGAATATGCCACTAACGACCCTCGAATTACGGAGAAATTCATATCCAAATCTTCATACATTTGAGAAATCTACTACTGACGACCCTCGAATTATGGAAAAAATCATGAGAGGAGAATCAAGGAATAACAGATTTGTACACCCATCGTTTATCAATAAAATTGTTGTTTCTTCATATTTTTATTTGTGGTTGAAGTTTATTTTCCATGAATTAAATTATGTTGGAAACAATAATAATTAATTACTTCCTCCTTTTCATATTAGTTGAGTTGGCCCACTTGCTAAAAATTATTTGTTTCATTTTAATTATCCAAATTCTAAAATCAAGAGAAGTTTATTGTATTTTTCCAATATCACCACTATCATTAAATGACTATATAAAGTTTATATAATCAAATTTATATTTTCAATGCATAATTAATAAAGTTACTTTAGTAAAATAAATCTCTATTAAATATTTTCTTATGCGGAGTACAAAGCCAATAAGGACTAACTAAAATGAAACGGAGCGAGTATTTCTAATACTTTTCTAGATATTTCATATGTACGTCTCTTCAAAAGAAAAATATATAATGAGTAGAGTCAAATTAAAATGTAGTTGTTATAAATGTATTTACATTATAGTGAATGTCTATTCAGATTTACTTTGATATCTATTAGGATTTGAAGCATCTGTCTTTTACTCAGACTAGGAGTAAATTTCCCCTATAAATAGAGGGGTTTTGTTCATTGTATTTACAATCTGATGATCTCTCATCACTCAAGAGAAGAAATAAGAATTACTCTCTCTATTCTCTCTACTCTTCTTCTTTATTCTTTCTTGTTTTATAACAGTAGTCAAATATGAATTAAAATGATTAGATTAAGGTTTAGTATTCTCGTCTCAATTATATTGCATTGTTTGGGTACCGAAATTCAAATAACTCTATCTTTATTAGTAATTTTTAAATATATCCTTTAAATATTTTTAATTGTCGTTTATTGTAGCTTATAATATTTTTACGTTGTTTTTAAATATATCTAAAAAAATTAAAACTTAAAAATTTCATGTCGAAATATATGATCAAATTTAAATTGTTTAACTCTCAGTAAAACGAAAAGTGACATAAATTGAAACTCATGAAATATGCAAAATATGAACAAGAAATTTGATATCTATCTAAAACAGTATAAAAATTTACATACTTATGTATTAAATGGCCAAAAGCCCCCCAACCTTTACCCCAAATCCCAACTACACACCTATACTTTTCGGGGGTCCTATGACCCTCCTGAACTATTTTAAAGTGAAATTATTATCCCCGAAAGCCGACATGACAAGAGAGTATGTTTCACTCTCTTTAAAGAGAGTGAGAAAGAAAATTATTTATTAAAAAATAATTTTAAATATTTTTAATATAAATAATTTTAATTATTACTTTTTCTTATTCATTTTCTCTTGTCTTCTTCTTCTCTTTTTCAAAACTAAAAATTCAAGAACTCATTAATGGAGTTTCCTCGTCATCCTTATCTCCAATTTCATTTTCTCATCTTTCTTGAACTCATTAATGGCGATGACTCATTAATGGTGTTTTTTGATAATTTGGAAGAGGTTATTACCGGAAACAAGAAACACTTGAACTAAGGAGGCAAGAAGATTTAATAAAGTTTAGATTCTTATTCATTTTTGTATGTGAAGTCTTGGCGAAGCTTCGTAATGGAGCACAACACTAAACAGCAAACCAAATAGAACCCGTTTCTCCTATTTTCTCTCTTTTTGCTCAAGATCCGCCATTAATGGAGAGCTCAGAGCTTTGAACTACAACTCTGACGAGTCCGATCACCCCTAAGTTGAACTTTGAGCTTCCACATGAAACTAGTCACAAACTCGACTCCCTTTGTCTTCAACTCTGGTGTACATAACCCACAATGCCATGTATAATTTCCCTACATATCAAGAAATTCCATAGGTATATTCTTGAAACCTTTATAATTTCCAACATAACCCACAATGCCATATATAATTTAATACAAAATTAAATTTTAAAAACTAACTACAAAAATGAAATTGGGTTGAAGAAGAAAATGAAGCAAAATGGAAAATGAGGAAGAGAAAAGGAAATAATTGTTAGGGTTTTTGTCCTGATTTTCTTACTATATTTAAGTTTTATTTTTTCTTAGAAGGAAAATAAAAGTTACCATAATTACTTTTACTTTTTCTGAAGGAAAAAATATAATTCTTTTCTATATTTGGCTAACTTCTTTCTTGGAGGAAAGATTTTGGAACTCTATAAATAGAACACCCCCTTCTCATACGATAACACAATAACATCCACAATATAGTCTTTAAAGAGTCTTTGTTTAGGGGAAGATTTCTCCCAATAAGTTTTAGAATTTTCAATTTTATTTTTAATATGTAGGCCGTTGGCCAAACCATATTCAATAATATATTTTTAGTTTAATTTTTCATGTGTCGTCTGATTTATTGTCTCAAGATTTGCAAACGTTAAGCTTCCGCATGACGCCCTCTCGATTTCGAACCCAACAAGTGGTATCAGAGCTTACGATTCAATGGTCCAATGGTGTGGTGAGACGAGATTAAACAGGTTCAAAACGGTTTCAAAATCAAGCTGCAACAATTTGGATGATAATGAAGATTTTTGTCGAACTACATGAGGAGAACAAGTTTCAACCATATTTTCAACACTCCTGCTGCTGGATCTTTAAAAATAAAAATAAAATATTATTTTAAATCAATTTTTAACCATGATATTTTAAACCTTATTTTTAACCATGGCAAGCAGCAGTTATGAAGATTATATCAAGAACAAAGTTCATGCACGTGATATGAAGAGAAGGTAGATCAAGTGAAGAAAATCAAACCAAAAAGGGGAAATTTGTTAGGGTTTTTGCCCTGATTTTCTTACTATATTTAAGTTTTATTTTTTCTTAGAAGGAAAATAAAAGTTACCATAATTATTTTTACTTTTTCTGAAAGAAAAAATATAATTCTTTTCCATATTTGGCTAACCTCTTTCTTGGAGGAAAGGTTTTACAACTCTATAAATAGAACACCCCCTTCTCATACCATAACACAATAACATCCACAATGTAGTCTTTAAAGAGTCTTTGTTTAGGGGGAGATTTCTCCCAATAAGTTTTAGGATTTCAATTTTATTTTTAATATGTAGGCCATTTGGCCAAACCATATCCAATAATATATTTTTAGTTTAATTTTTCATGTGTCGTCTGATTTATTGTCTCCACATTTGCAAACGTTAAGCTTCCGCATGACGCCCTCTCGATTTCGAACTCAACAAGTGGTATCAGAGCTTACGGTTCAATGGTCCAATGGTGTGGTGAGACGAGATTAAACAGGTTCAAAGCGGTTTCAAAATCAAGCTGCAATAATTTGGATGATAATGAAGATTTTTGTCGAACTACATGAGGAGAACAAGTTTCAATCATATTTTCAACACTCCTGCTGCTGCATCTTTAAAATAAAAATAAAATATTATTTTAAATCAATTTTTAACCATGATATTTTAAACCTTATTTTTAACCATGACAAGCAGCAGTTATGAAGATTATATCAAGAACAAAGTTCATGCACGTGATATGAAGAGAAGGTAGATCAAGTGAAGAAAATCAAGCCAAAAAGGGGAGATTTGTTAGGGTTTTTGCCCTGATTTTCTTACTATATTTAAGTTTTATTTTTTCTTAGAAGGAAAATAAAAGTTACCATAATTACTTTTACTTTTTCTAAAAGAAAAAATATAATTTTTTTCCATATTTGGCTAACCTCTTTCTTGGAGGAAAGGTTTTGCAACTCTATAAATAGAACACTCTCTTCTCATACCATAACACAATAGCATCCACAATGTAGTCTTTAAAGAGTCTTTGTTTAGGGGGAGATTTCTCCCAATAAGTTTTAGGATTTTCAATTTTATTTTTAATATGTAGGCCATTTGGCCAAACCATATCCAATAATATATTTTTAGTTTAATTTTTCATGTGTCGTCTGATTTATTGTCTCAAGATTCGCAAACGTTAAGCTTCCGCATGACGCCCTCTCGATTTCGAACCCAACAATAATAAAGTTAAATAATTAATTTTTTAGAGTATAAAAAGAAAAAAATGATGTGGCAATGACGTGGCAGCGCGTGCAGGTCACTATTTGAAATAAAATCTGGGTATGAGCTTTTAGACGGGTATATATTCTATTTTTAAAATATTCAGGGGGTTATAGGATCCCCGCAAAGTATAAGTGTGTAGTTGAAATTTGGGATAAAGGTTGGAGGCGCTTTTGGCTATTTTCTCTTTTGGATGTGATAAAGATCAAGTCTTGACATGTCTCCTGAGCCAATAAAACTATTTCCTATTTTTTCTCCTGGTTATTTTGTTTTTTAATTCTTTATTATTTCATTTCAATTAGAAAAATCTCTAAATAAGTAACCATTTGCCTCAAAAAGTATTCAAATATCGAGTGATACTTATTGATGTGTTTCCCTGTTTGCTTCCAGAATAATGGAGCAATAGTTGTTAATGTTTTACAAATTCAAGCGAGAAATCATTTGGGCTCTATTAATAATAAATAAAAAGAAGTTCTAACGTTATTAATTAATTATTCATTATGAAGGTGGGAACATAGATATTCACGCTAAATAAGAGAAATACTCAATGCCATATCAAAACAGTATTTATTATTTATATAAACATAATATTTATATTATTAAAATCAAATCAAAGTTCTTAAAAATTAAAGCCACATACCGTAATTGTACCATAAATATCTCGACGTACATAGCAATAAATAGTTATAAGCAAAGGCGGGAGTCGAAATTTGAAATTTGAAGTGGCGGAATCAGAAATTTTATAAAAAGATTTAAAATATGAGAATGTGTACTCACGAAGAAATTAAAAGTAATTAAAAATAATTAATTATATATGTATGGTGTAACTTTCTATATATAGAAGGAGATTTGGATAAACTTTTCAATCCTATCTACTCCGGCCAATGTGAAAGAGGAAAGATACTCCATCATCTCGTAATTTTCTACAAATTTTGCAGAATCTTCTCCATTTATACAGATAATAAGCTAAACAGAATCCGTGAGTGTTTCACCCTCGCTTTCTTTTAGATTTAAGGGACATGTAATGAATTATTAGATATTAAATATTGACGAAGTGTTGGATTAAGATATTAAATGAAATTTATTATACTTCACTAATGTGAATATATACACGTGAAAAATGGAGTATATAAATTTTACTTATCATAGTTATAAATATTTGATACTGAACTTTATTATCATTGTTATATTAATTTAAAATTAATATCAAAATTCATAAACTTCAAATTTTAAATACAGTTTATATATGTATGAAAAGTGAGATGCAACAACTTAGATTAATTAGTGAACGAAAGAAAAAGGTTAAATATTCTGCACAACAATTATATGAAATAAAACAGTCTCTTCATAGCTTTATTCTTTATATATATATATATATACAAGAAAAGATATAAACAAAAACAGAAAAGAGATTATACATCCCGTATGAGCTTGCTAGAGATATTAAATCAATATAGTTATTCTTGTGCTGCGTGCCACTACACTTGGAAGAGAATGAAGAAGGTAACGCTCCTTAAGATTTTCTTGGTCTCTTTTTTGCTTATTTTGTTAGGACAAGGAAGCAATGGGCTTTTGTGCAATGAAGATGATGACTGTATTAGCTACTTAAAATGCGAACTTGGGGCTCCACTATGTGACATAACACGTACTTGCTATTGTCCAACAGCTTATCATGGACAAAAAGTCCTTGAGACCAACAACAAAGACTAATTCATGTTTTCTTGTGACCATTTATAATGATAAATAAAAGTATCCTATATTCATTTTGAAAAAAAAAAAAAAAAAAAAAAAAAGAGCTTGCTTCTAAAGTCCAAAACACAATAACATAACAGATTCTTTTAATAGAATATTTTCACTTCTGAACACAACAACATACACTATCACCACTACCAAAACGAGGATCAGGTATACAGAGTGCCACAAAATAATCCATACGCTTGCATGGTTTGGCACAATCATGATTAACTTTGCATGGAATTTCTATGTAATGTCCACATGTGTCCTGGTTCACGTTTGCACCATTCACATGGTTATAATTATCTACATTCAAAAAAAAAAAAAAAAGGAGTTTATCAGAAGAAAAATATACATAAATGTCAATAAGCAAAGAAATATTATTAGAAAGAGCCCCAAGAGATAGATTCTTTAAACGCCTAGTCGATTTAGATGTTCTCAACAAAGAAAGTGTACATATAATTACAATAAGATATCCTTATTACCTTTTATTTGAAAAAGAAGAAGAGAAACCAAAACATATAAAGCAATTCTGAATGAAGCCATTCTCTTTTCTTTTTTGTATGATAATACTCTTATTTTATTTTTAATAAAGTATGATATTATTCAATATGTATAGTCTTAAACCTAAGATTAAAAGACAAAAAACATCTGTTTTCTTACTGATGTATTGTACACAATTTATAGGGAATTCAATATGAGTTTTTAAGGTATAATTAATTATTTCTAATATTTTTCTTTATGTACCAATACTATATATGTATGTCTCTTAAAAAGAAAAATATTTAATGAGTACAATCAAATTAAAATGTAGTCAAAGATGAATTAAAATAATCAGATTAAGGTTTATTATTCTCGTCTCAATTATATTGCATCGTTTGGGTTCCGAAATTTAAATAACCCTATCTTTATTAGTAATTTTTACATATATCTTTTAAGTATTTTTAATTATCAATTATTGTGACTTATAATATGTTTTTAGTTTTTAAATATATAAATTTTATTTTAAAACTTGAAATTTTATGTCTAAATTTATGGTTAAACTTAAATCGTTTGACTAAAATGTCACATGAATTGAAATGTATGAAATATGCAAAATATGAACAGGAAGTTTGATGTCTATCTAAAACAGTATAAAAATTTACATACTCATATAATTTTGGATACGGAAAAGGCTCAAAAATACCCCTGAACTATCTGAAATAGCTTAAAAATACCCCTCGTTAGATTTTTGGTTAAAAAATACCCCTTCATTAAATATTTCGCTAAAAAATACCCCTCCTTCTAACGGAATTCGAATAAGGATCAAAAATACCCCTGAACTATCTGAAATGACTCAAAAATACCCCTCTGTTAAATATTTGGCTCAAAAATACCCCTCCCCTTAACGAAATTCCACCAAGCATGCCACCTAGATAAAAAAAACTACGTGACTATGCCACATTACCATCCGCATGTAAAATGTTAGTATTTTTTAATTATATGACATTCCTTTCTTCTTATTTTTATATTTATTTTTATTTAAAAACGTCAATGAAACGGATAAAATTTACACGACTTTTTTATTTTTAATCAAAGTAGATAAACGATGGTTACATAATATTTTTTTTGAAAAAATTTATTAAATGTAACATCACTATTATCAAATTCCTTTGATCATCTAAAAAATAAGTTTTTTCCTGTTAATAGATTTAAAAGTGTGAAACCCAACAAAAGAGTCTTATTAAATTGATAAACCCATTAATTATTAGTCCAATATAAAAGTTAAAATTAAGATTTACTCGTAAAAGTAACAAATTTCAAACTAAACTTCAAATTAGTTACTCAAAAGATGTGTTTGGCTTTGCTAGCTTTTACTCAAAATGCTTATGTTAAAATGATTTAATAAATACCTCCTCTTCAAATTAATGAATCTTTGAATGTGGCACACATCTTCAAAAAGTTAATGAATGACATAATTAAATAATAATTGATCAATATTAAGTATCATTTTACTTCTTTTCAAACTTGTTCTAAAAATAATAAGATTAATCATCAAAACTGAATTTAGGAAAATGAATTCATTTCGAATGATTAAACAAGTGTTAAAAGGAATTCATTTATTTTGAAAAAAAAATTGCATGTAGTATATTCAACTCAATTATTAGTACATCAACATTTGCTAGGTTAAAAGTAAAAATTTTAGCTCCTCCTCCGAGTCAACATCAGGTCAAGATCAAGCTGTCCCTCTTCCCAAACGACAATAACAAGATGAAATTTAAAACTTTTAAAACACTAATGAAAAGGTGAAATCTAGAACTTTTAAATCACTAATGAAGTAATTAGCAAAAGATTGGTTTTTTAATTTTTTTTCGTTTCACTGCTTTGCAAAAAAACAAAAATAAAAATAAAGAAGAAAGGAATGTCATATAATTAAAAAATACTAATATTTTACATGCGGATGGTACTGTGGTATAGTCACGTGTTTTTTTTTTATCTAGGTGGTATGCTTGGTGGAATTTTGTTAAAGGGAGGGGTATTTTTGAGCCAAATATTTAACAGAGGGGTATTTTTGAGCCATTTCAAATAGTTCAGGGATATTTTTGATCCTTTTCCGACTTCCGTTAGAATGAGGGGTATTTTTGAGCCAAATATTTAATGGAGGGGTATTTTTGAGCCAAAAATCTAACGAGGGACATTTTTGAGCTATTTCAGATAGTTCAGAGATATTTTTAAACCTTTTCCGTTTTGGATATGATAAAAATATCCTATTCTTTCTCCTGATTATTTTGTTTTTTAATTCTTTATTATTTTCGTCTCAATTAAAAAATCTCTATTAAATAAATTACTTATTTGCCTAAAAAGTATTCAAATATCGAGTAATATTTATCCCTACTTATTTCCCTGTTTGCTTCCAGAATAATGGAGCAATAGTTATTAATGTTTTACAAATTCAAGCAAGAAATCATTTGGGCTCTATTTAATACCCCCGTCTCATTTTACTCTAAATTTACTCGTTTCAAATTTTCTAATTTGATTTCTTATTTTACTTGTGATTTTTCATTAATCAAGATAATATAATTTTTTAACTTTTTCATCCTTAGTATTAATTATCTTTTCTCCAAATTAAAATGTAAAAAGGTAGTATGATAAAATAATCATGTTATTAGTTATTTTTCTTAATAAATATACAATATCAAATTAGAACGAGTAAAATGAGACGGAGGGAATAATACTCCAAATAAATAAAAAGAAGTTCTGACGTAATCAATTGATTACTTACTAGTCATTATGAAGGTGAGAACGTAGATATTCGTTCTAAATAAGAGAAATACTCAATGCCATATCAAAATAGTAATTAATTATTTATATTAACATTTTCCCCGTCTACTTGTCCATTTCTAGTTTAGAATATCCAAGAATTGTTCAATTTACTAAATCAATAAATAATTTATCTATATTTACTCATTTTATTCTTGATTTTAAATATAATACATCATTCATTTTTTCAAAGTAAAAAATTTATTATATTCAAAAAGTGATATAGTAAAATCATCCTTCTATTTATTATTTTTTAAATATGTGTTAAGTCAAAAATTGATAAATATTTATGAACAGAGGAAGTAATACTTATATTATTAAAACCAGATCAAAGTTCTTAAAAATTAAAGTGATACAGTAATTGTACCATTAACATCTCTAGGTACATAGTATCAATAAATAGTTATAAGCAAAGATGGACTGGGAATTTAAAATTTATAGATTCGGATTTTAGTTCTTTCAAATTATTATTAGATTCCATATTAACAGTATGTACATAGTTATCCTTAGAGAAACAGCAAACCGAAAAGGTTCTAAACAAGTATGTACATATTTAATGAATCTACCTATATTTATATCTATCTATATTTATATTTATAATCTATATCTATATGTAATAATATATAATATAATTATAATAATTTATATCTATAATCTATATCTATCTATCTATCTATCTATCTATCTATCTATCTATCTATCTATCTATCTATCTATCTATCTATCTATCTATCTATCTATCTATCTATAGTTATAGTTATATCTATAATCTATATCTATAATATATTAAAAGTGTGAAACCCTTAGAAAAGTGATGTGAATTTTTTGCCCTTCATTAAGAGTCTCTGTTGTAGACAAAATTGTCTTTATCTTTTTTTTTTTAATATATAAAATTTAAAATTCATTGAAATTTGATTATTAAACCTTTTCTTATTTGAATTATATTTCTTAAATATAAGTTTTTAAAATCAATTAAAAGTTTACCTTAAGTAAATCCTTAAAAAAAGTATTAATTGAAAGTTTGGAACGTTAGTACATAATAACATACAATAATACTCCAATTGAATTCTTAATAGGCAACTTAGTTTTTCAAAAAGAGAAAAAAAGAAAGATTTTAACTTTTTTGAAAACCAATGTCAGCCATACTTAATATTTTTTCAATTTGGATTCTTTAGGTTTAAGTTTTATGTTATTAAAAACCTTAAACTCTTAATTTTAATCTTAAATAATTTTTAACGTATTTACTTTTACAAAGTTACAAAATAACTAGGAAGCTTATTAGTGAGCTTAGTTTATTTGCAACTAATATTATTTTAATATAGATAAATAAATTATGAATTAAAAATAAAAATATTTCATATTTAGGTAAAGCTTTCTTGAAGGAAAAGGTTTGAATTGGAATTCTTTTAATTTATATCATAAATAATAGGAAAAACTATATAAACATACACCTTAACTTATTATATTTATACAAATCTTCATTCTTTCAAAGTAATTGTAAAACTTTTTACTAATTATGTATTTTTGTTGAATATATCGGGGAACTAATTTTGTATCTTGACAGATCCAAAATAAAAAAAATGTATCTAAAGCTAATTATGTATAATCATCTAAACATCCACAATTTTGATGAAAATGCAGAATCTCGAAAATAAAATAACCCTTCATTAAAAAACAGTGCTTTACAATTAGAAAATAAGTATAATGGCTAAATACTATTTACAGTGTCTAAGCTATTGTTGTCATTAATTCGGACCATCTCAACTTATGAAAAAAGACTGAATAGTACTGTATAAATTTAAGGGAAAATACATATGTTAGCATACCTAAGTACTAAATTACAAAAAATAGCAACACTTTTTTCTAATTACCTTGTGTAGCATTTGTAGCATTATTTTAAGTGGGGGACCACAATTACCGCATCTTAAAAGCAGGTTCCATTATTTACGCTTAAAACTTTCTCTTTCCTTTAATTGCTTTATACTTTACCATTTTTCATGCTTCTTATCAGATTTTCTCTTTCAAAAATTTTCCTTCTTAACGTCTTTTCCACGATTATTGTTCCACAATTTCAAGTAAATAATCAATTCAGTTATTGAATGTTATCAATTTCTCAATATTTTTTTTTTTTAAATTTTGTACTGTAAACAATTTCTCCATTTCATCTTTAAGGTTTTGATTTTTGTAGTTGTTAATGGAGAGTCAAGGTCATCGAATTTGCTGAATTTTGTTTTGTTTGTTTTTTCAGTTAAATTTGATGTTTTATGAGTTGATATAGTTGAAAAAATTAAATTTTGGATGAGAATTGGAACTGGATTTTGTTTTGTTGCGACAAATGGAGGATAATCGGAGTTGAATGAATATTGTAGATGATTTTGGGTTGATTTGTTGTTGTTGTTGGTTGAATTTTTTCGAAGATAGCTGATATTTTGAAGAAAAAAGTGGTTGAAAAAAGTTTCTTCTCCAAAAGACGAACAAATTAAAAAAAATATATGAGAAGAAAAGAAAAGCAAAAGAAATTAAAAAGTCAAACAATGTTGATGACGATGTTGAGAACTCTTTGTGCTAATGAATCTGAAGAAGACATGGAGGAAGAGGTATTTTTTCGTTGTATATGTATTTTTATTTACTGTTATATATTTAGTGATTTCTGTAAAGCTTTATCAATTGGGGTAATATGTATTTTTTTAGTGAGTTAATATGTATTTTATGTTTCTCCTGATATGTATTTAGGAATTGCAGTGAGGTGATTTGTTCTGTTAAAAATACATATGCATATTATATGTATTTTTTGATGTGTTGGTTGTATTTTGTTGATTTATACAGTTTAAGGTATAGTTTTAATGTGTTTTGTTGTTTTTTTACAGTTTTACAAGATTTTTTTGGTTAAATTTGAGAAACATCATTGGGTTCTCGCAGTTTTATCATTCTCCGAGAGGTGCATATTCTTATATAATTCATATGAATTCTCTGGTCACTATGCAGTTGTTCTGGCTGAGATACAAAAATTAGCTGAGATTATCCCATTGTGTCCCAAGCTTGTAATTTCTACGAAAAGAAAGGTATTAATCTTCATAACCATCAAATATACAAAGATAAAAACTTGTCAGATCTTTTTGATGTGTTATTTGTAGATGAATTGGTTCAACAATCATGTGAAAGCTTGTAAGTACTTTAATATACATTTACCAATATCGTTTGTAGAAATTAAATTTTATTATTTAATATTTTTTTTTTTTGTAGGGACTGTGGTCTGTATATGGCAACATACGCAGAGTGTCTTTCTTATGGTAAAAGAGTTCCTTTGATTGAGTTCAACCCCAACACACTTCGTACATGTTATGTTGCACTATTGTGGGACTATATATGACATGAGAAAACAAGAAGCAAATGCTCATAGCGATGTCGAAGCATCCTTGAGGCCTGGCAGGCAAAGTCGAATAACTAATATCACTGAAGTTTTAGAAATATGATGATTGTTGAATTTATTACATTGGATAGTCGACAAACTGGTGTATGGATGTTGTTGTTTTTTGTACAAACTTATTTCATGTTTTGTAGTGTTTAAATGTTACTTATTTTGAAGTGAATGAAAATAATTCATTTCTGTTGTATAAGTTGAATATGTTTTCAACAATTTTGTACTATGTGTTTTACTCCAGTGTTCAATAATATTGGTTGCAGTGCGATTGACCTCTGAAATACATATGCAGTCTTGAAATTTTCAATAAAAATACATATGCACTTACCTTCATATATATTCTAATTTGTGTTCATTTACTTTCAAAATACATATGAGATGAATTCAACTTTAAGTTTGTGAATTGAATGAAAGAAATTCATTTAAGTATTTTATGCAGTTTTATTTTTTTTTGCTGTGAGATTTAGAGATCAAAAATACATATACAGTGTTAAGATTTTACATTAAATACATATGCAGAATATATCATATGTATTTATCCTTTGTTCAATAGTTTCAAAATAAATATGAGGTGATTCAAACTAATTAATTTAGAAAAATGCATGAAATTAATTTATTTTAAAATTTTATTAAAATCATATGAATATAAACTTAACACTTTTAATATATTATTATTATTATATTATTATTATTATTATAATATATAGAATAGATTATAGATTTGGTATTGAACGTTATTATTATTATTATATTAATTTAAATATAAACTTCAATTTTGAACACATTGTATGTATGTGAGTATGAAATGTGAGATTCAGCAACTTAGATTAACTATTTAAACAAAACTTAAATAATCAGCACAATAACCACAAGGGTTGGTGTGGTGGTTCAGCACCTCACCCCTTAAGCAAGAGGTTGGGGATTTGATCCCCACCTCTGATGAATGGAAAAAACTTTGTGGCCAGTTCCCTACCGCTCAGTAGGAACGGAGGATTAGTCTCACGACTGCCGGCTGTGGAGATACCTTGGATACCAAAAAAAAATTAATCAGCACAACAATGATATGGAAAAAAATATTCCCTTCATAGCTTATTTTCTTTATATTTGCCGTATGAGCTTGCTTCTAAGTTCTAAACCCCAAGACATTACAAGTAAAGAATTCTTTTAATAGAATATTTTCACTTCTGAACACAACAACATACACTATCACCACTACCAAAACGAGGATCAGGTATACAGAGTGCCACAAAATAATCCATACGCTTGCATGGTTTGGCACAATCATGATTAACTTTGCATGGAATTTCTATGTAATGTCCACATGTGTCCTGGTTCACGTTTGCACCATTCACATGGTTATCTACATTCAGAAATAAAAAAAAGGAGTCTATCAGAAGAAAAATATACATGAATGTCAGTAAGCAAAGAAATAAGATATTCTCAACAAAGAAAGTATACATATAATTACAATAAGATATCCTTATTACCTTTGACTTGAAAAAGAAAAAGAGAAACCAAAACATATAGAGCAATTCTGAATAAAGTCATTCTCTTTTCTTTTTTGTATGATTATATATATTCAATTTGTATAGTCTCAATTCTAAGATTAAAAGACTCTAAAAATAAGTGTTTTTTTACTGATGCATTGTACGCAATTTATAGGGAGTTCAATATGAGTTTTTAAGGTATAATTAATTATTTCTAATATTTTTCTATATATACCAATACTATATATGTACATCTCTTAAAAAGAAAAACATTTAATGAGTACAATCAAATTAAAATGTAGTCAAAGATTAATTAAAATAATCAGATTAAGGTTTATTATTCTCGTTTCAATTATATTGCATCGTTTGGGTTCCGAAATTTAAATAACTCTATCTTTATTAGTAATTTTTACATATATCTTTTAAGTACTTGTAATTGTCAATTATTGTAACTTATAATATGTTTTTACATAGTTTTTAAATATATAAATTTTATTTTAAAACTTGAAATTTCATGTCTAAATTTATGATTAAACTTAAATCGTTTGACTAAAATGTCACATGATGAATTGAAACATCTGAAATATGCAAAAAATGAACAAGAAGTTTGATGTCTATCTATACTCATATAATTTTGGATATGATAAAAATTTCCTATTCTTTCTCCTGATTATTTTGTTTTTAAATTCTTTATTATTTTCGTCTCAATTAAAAAATCTCTATTAAATAAATAACCATTTGCCTAAAAAAGTATTCAAATATCGAGAAATACTTATCCCTACTTATTTCCCTGTTTGCTTCAATAATAATGGAGCAATAGTTATTAATGTTTTACAAATTCAAGCAAGAAATCATTTGGGCTCTATTTAATACCCCCGTCTCATTTTACTCGTTCTAAATTTCCTAATTTAATTTCTCATTTTACTTGTCATTTTTCATTAATCAAGATAAGATAATTTTTTCCTTTTTTAAGGTTGGTATTAATTATTTTTTCTTCAAATTAAAATATAAACATCATTTAATAGCGTACTGTGATAAAATAATCATGTTATTAATTATTATTCTTAATAAATATGCAATATCAAATTAGAACGAGTAAAATAGAACGGAGAAAGTAATACTCTAAATAAATAAAAAGAAGTTCTGACGTAAACAATTAATTACTACTTACTAGTCATTATGAAGGTGAGAACGTAGATATTCGTTCTAAATAAGAGAAATACTCAATGCCATATCAAAATAGTAATTAATTATTTATATTAACATTTTCTCCGTCCCATCATCTTACTTGTCCATTTCTAATTTAAAATATTCAATAATATTTGTTCAATTTATTAAATCAATGAATAATTTATCTATATTTATACATTTTATTCTTGATTTTAAATACAATACATCACTCATTTTTTTAAAGTAAAAAATTTATTATATTCAAAGAGTGATATAGTAAAATCATCCTTCTATTTATTATTTCTTAAATATGTGTCAAGTCAAAAGTTGATAAATATTTATGAACGAAGGAAGTAATACTTATATTATTAAAACCAGATCAAAGTTCTTAAAAATTAAAGTCATACAGTAATTGTAGCATTAACATCTCTAGGTACATATAGTATCAATAAATAGTTACTGGACTGGGAATTTAAAATTTATAGATTCGGATTTTAGTTCTTTCAAATTATTATTAGATTCTATATTAACAGTATGTATATATTTAATGAATCTATCTATACTTGTATCTATCTATATCTATATCTATAATTTATATCTATATTTATATAATAATAATAATAATAATATATATATATATAATAATAATAATAATAATCTATATCTGTAATCTTCTATAATAATAATAATAATAATATAATAATAATATATTAAAAGTGTGAATACCTTTAGAAAAGTGATTTAAACTTTTTGCCCTTCATTAAAAATCTCCGCTTTAGACAAAATAGTTTTTTCACTATTTTCTTCAATAATTAAACCATTATCCTTATAATATTGAATATAACAAATACATTAAAAATAAATAGAGAAGGTTTTCCTATTAAAGGTAAATTTCTAAGTTTTCCTAATAAAGGCAAATTTCTGAATTTATGGCAATTTTTCATTTGCTGTCTCAAATATGTTCCAAAAAAGGATTAAATAGGCACATCAAAAAAAAAATTGCCAAAACCTTTTTCAATACGTTTTAAAAAAATAGGCAAACTTTTCCTCTGAAAAAGAAATTAGTTGACTTTTTCTACCAAAAAAAAAAAACGTCCAACATATTATGCCCAAAAAAATAGCAAACAAACCTTTCCAAATAAAATCACTTGGTTGATTTTTCCTAAATAAAAAAGGTTGAGTCTGCTACTTGATTTTGTTCTCTAAAGCAGTGTTGTACTGCTGGACGCCCCACTCTTGTTAGCATGGACCTGCAAAGATCAATAATAGGGTCATAATGCATGTTTCCATGTTTTAGCATGTATATAACCTGTTGTGAATCAATATTGATCTCAATAGGGTGAAGGTTATTTTCCTTCACAATTTTTAAGCCTTCCAGCAAAGCTAAAAGTTCCATTTGGTTATTAGTAGCCTTTGGATAGCCCTTGTAGTAGCCCATGATCCATTCCCCATTGCTATTTCTAATTACACCGCCTATACCCCCAACCCCAGGGTTTCCAAGCTGGAACCATCAGTGTTCAGTTTATAGTAATTCTGAGGTGGAGGGGACCATTTAACCGAGATGGTTACAGGAAGTTGTTGCTGAGTATGAAGATGGTTTTTCAGGTGAGTGTATTTAACAGCTGATGCATAAGCATTATCAAAGATCGGAGTGTAATTAGAGTTGTTAAAAATATTTTCGTTTCTACACTTCCAAATTTCCCAGAGGCAGAAAACAAAGAGGTCATCAAGACTTATGTTAGCGTCAAAGGCTTTGTTGCGAACCCAATTTTTGACAACATCAAGCATGTTGTCATCAGTCATGCTACCCAGGCTAGGAGGGTTGCATCCCAGTCTATTGAAGAGCTTGCTCCATAGCTGTGATGCTTTGGGACAGTTCCAGAAGATGTGAGAAATATCTTCTTGGGTGGTGTTACAGCAGTAGAAGTAGGGAGTGATGGGGACACCCCTCCTTGCAAGAATGGGGTTACAAGGAAGTCTGTTATGATTAAGGAGCCAGAGAAAGTGCTTCATCTTGTTGGGAACTTTCATGTTCCAGAACCAAGTGAAGTTTTTTGTGTTGCTGGAAGGGAGGGTTTTGGAATTGATGAGCTTGTAAGCAGTGCTACTCTTGAATTGACCATTACCAGTGAGTCCCCATATAGGATAGTCTGTGGGACTTTTAGTAGTATGGAAGAAAGTAGACTGGATATTGTGAGTGATAGTAGGAGGGAGTGAGAAGGGAAGAGAGGTGAGATCCCAAATCCCATTCTTCCAGAAGTCAGAAATATAGGCCTGATGCAGGTTTCTTGTAGGAGGCCCTTGAATGGTGTTATAAAGGGCATCAGAGTTGGGGAGCCACCTGTCAGTCTAAAATTTGGTTTGCTCTCCTTTATAGATGATCCACAGAGAGGTTTCTCTACAAATAACTTTGCCCTTGGTGATACATTTCCGGGTTTTGGAAAGGCTTTGATTGGAGTTGGACATGTTGTATTTGGAGAGGAGGATTCTGGACCAAAGAGACTGAGGGTTCTTGGTTAGTCTCCAAGCTAGGGCACAATGCATAGTATCATTCTTGATACTAGCTTTTTGGATACCCAAGCCACCCAAATATTTGGGTTGAGTTATGACCTCCCATTTGATAATGTGCATCTTTCTCCTCCCATCAGTGGTGCCCCAAATGAAATTCCTTTGAATTTTGTCAATTTGTTGTGAAATCTTGTGGGGTAACTGAATGTATTGCATGACATGGGTTGGGATACTATTAAGAGAAGCTCTGGTAAGGGTGGTTCTGTCAGCTTGATTGAGATAGGTAGGTTGGGTAAGCAAAGTTTAGGATCTGTGATTGTTGAATGATGTAATTTTTGTGGAGTGGTTTTAATTTATGCATTGGGATCTATTGTATTCATTTGGCCGGGGAATGTCCCGAGGAATTTGTATTGATTTATCCGGGGAATGCCCCAAAGTATTATGTACTTGAATACGGGGCGTGATCAAGGCTCGGAATGTCGGGTGGAGGAAGCAATGGAGCGTAGTTAGGATTAGCCTAGAATAGAGTAGGTTTATATTTCGGTATTTTTTTTATTTCGGGACTGTATAATTGGACTGAACACTAAATTTTGGATTGTTTTATTTTTTTTTGCTTAATTGATTGTTTTGCGTGCTTTGTGTGGTTTATACATTCGTAGTGTCAAATTAGCCGATATACTCCACCAAGCGACCGTGGTCGAACCACGGGATCGAGGGGTGCATAACAACTTCCCCTCGGTCAACTGAATTCCTTAGCCGGAATCTCTGTTCGCAAACTAGTCTTAAAGAGTCAAATCGTTTTGAAAAGGATTTTCCAAAGGTGACTTGGCACACCGGATTATGCCGAGTGGCGACTCTGAGTTTTGAATGTAAAAAAAATAATCCTTTTTCGAAACAAATCTTTATTTATTTTGTCACTTTAATAATGAAACCCTTTCGAACTTAAAATTTATATTCTTTTTAGAGTTATAAAGGGGTGTGACAGCTCTGGCGACTCTGCGGGGGAATATTTCAGAATTCAAGCTTATTTTAGAGTTGTATCGACTTAGTTTGGCACTATAGGTGTATGGACATTTTGTTGGTGTGTTTTGTGTTATTGTATTATCACTGTTGAGTGCCTACCTGCTCTTTGTTTACAGTTTTTATCTTATGTGTTACCGCTTTATATCTGGGTTGTATTTTCTCCATACAATAAGGACAAGCAAACTTACCTGCAGTACTCCATCCTGATAACATAGAATATGCTGGAAAGTCACTGATTGTCCACATCAAAGCTACCCTCAATTAAAAATTTTGTTTTTTGGAGATATCAAATGCTTCTACACCTGTCTCCCACAACAAGGTCAATTCCTTTATTAGAGGCTGCAGATAAACATCAATTTTATGTTTGAAATTGTTTGGCCCAGGAACAATGACAATTAAGAATATATAAGCCTCTTTCATGCATATCCCTGGAGGTAAATTGTATGGAGTGACAATTACTAGTCATGAAGAATATTTTCTCCCAGACTGTCTGAATGGTTGGAAACCATCAGTACATAACTCCAACCTAACATTTCTTGGTCCATCGACAAAAAAAGGATGACTTTCATCGAAGTTCTTCCAGGCTTCAGAGTCTGATGGATGACGCATTAATCCATCCTCTTTTATATGTTCATGATGCTGGGTCATGTCAATTGCTGTAGTATGGGATGCATATAATATCTTCAATCTAGGAATCAAAGAAAAATAATACATCCTTTTGTAAGGGACCAATTTTCTCTTACGAGAGCCTGCAGACACCTAATTTTGTCCCTCCCTAAAACCCAAGTTATTCATTTTTTACCTTCGTTTTACCATGTGTCCTATCCGATGTGATAATCCTTTCACAAAAATACAAAAATACAAAAATAACAACCCTTAACAAAATCCCGAACAAATTTTATCTTGTTTTAATCTTATCCTAACCAACCCACCCATCTCACACCCTACATCTACCCACCTAACCCCCTAGACCCCACCCCAAGTCAAGTGGTCTCCTATTTTTTTCCCACAACAGAATTCACCCACAAGGAGGGGAACAATTTTTCATCTTCAGGAGGCATCTGCTTTCTCCATTCTTGGACGGGAAACACACAGAGAGGAGACCATTTTTGAAGGCTCCCTTTTCTTTTCCTTTTCCTCTTCGCACACCCATACGCCATTCACACACACATACTCTCATCCACGGCATATATACTCGCATACACATACACAAAACTCACCAGAAAAGCACTCCAAAAACACACCACACAATTAGGAAGAGAGAAACCAAACGGAAGGAGAGAGATCATGAGGGAGAGAAGAGAGATTGAGAGAGAGAATAGTGAGAGCAGTGTGGGATCAAAAATTTAGGGTTGATTTTCTTAGAGAGATCTGAGAAAAACTGACAGAGAGATAGACGAAAAGAAAGAGAAATCAGTGAGGCAGACAGTGAAAATGTGAGATCGTGAGAGAGAGAGAATCGAAATCGAGAGAAAAAGCACGGTGTAGAAGCAATTTTCCTGTGAATTCTCACCGGAAAACGTCACTGGCATAAAAAAATTCGACCAATCCTCTGATTTTGTTCACCGCCGAGCTCACCGAAGCTCCGACGAGGTAAAAAGAGTGAACTCAGCTTCACTCTGACCCAAACCACTCCCTAACAGTCCCTCCTGTCCCTTTTCCAGTGCGGGTCTGTCTTTCTCGCTGTTTCGGTTTTAGGTGTTGTGTCTTTTTGTTCGTTGGTAATCGATTCGAGTTGACGGGTTGTTCTTGTGGTTGATCGAGGTTCGTTGGTTCGTGAGCTCCGATCCGTCGCTAATTGTTTGGAATAAAATTGAGGTCCATTTCTCATCTCTTTCTCGATTAATCTTAATCATTTGATGCTTTATGTGTTGAATTCATGGTGTGCGGTTTTTATTTTTGTTGATTTTAATATGTTTAGACCATCACATTGATTGTTTGAATTGAATGTTTGAATTGAATGTTTGAATGATTTAAACTCAATTGGAAATAAGTTGGGATGGAATTGAAAGTTGAGAAAGTGAGTATTATCGTTTTGATTCATTAATGTTGATGAATTCGGTAGTATCATGATAAGACCGTTAAAAGCGTAGGCAAAAGGTAGGTTGGGTAAGCAAAGTTTAGGATCTGTGATTGTTGAATGATGCATTTTTTATGGAGTGGTTTTGTTTTATGCATTGGGATCTATTGTATTCATTTGACCGGGGAATGTCCTGAGGGATTTGTATTGATTTATCCGAGGAATGCCCCGAAGTATCATGTACTTGAATACGGCGCACGATCAAGGCCCGAAATGTCGGGTGGAGGAAGTAATGGAGCTTAGTTAGGATTAGCCTAGAATAGAGTAGGTTTATATTTCCGTATTTTTTTTATTTCGGAACTGTATAATTGGACTGAACACTAAATTTTGGATTGTTTTGTTTTGTTTTGCTTGATTGATTGTTTTGCATGCTTTGTGTGGTTTATACATTCGTAATGTCAAATTATCCAATATGTTCCACCAAGAGACCGTGGTCGAACCACGGGATCGAGTGGTGCCTAACACCTTCCCCTCGGTCAACTGAATTCCTTAGCCGGAATCTCTGTTCGCAAACCAGTCTAAAAGAGTCAAATCGTTTTGAAAAGGATTTTCCCCAGGTGACTTGGCACACCGGATTATACCGAGTGGCGACTCTGAGTTTTGAATGTAAAATAAATAATACTTTTTCGAAATAAATCTTTATTTTGTCACTTTAATAATGAAACCCTTTCGAACTTAAAATTAATATTTTTTTTAGAGTTTAAAAGGGGTGTGACAGAGCCAACTCGACGCTTATACCTCTCTTTGCCACAAAATTTACTAGCGGTAAGATGTTCATGGTCTTTCCAATACAACATACATCCCGATTCACAACAGTCAATCTTTTCAACCGGTAATCCTAAGCTACGCACTAGCTTCTTAGTCTGCTAATAACTATCAACTAGTAGGTTATCTTCCAGTAAAGCATCTTTAAACAATTGCATCATTTGGTTAAAACCCCTCTGTGACATTGTAGACACCTAATTTCGTCCCTCCCCGATGTCATTTTTACCCATTTTTATTTTTATCCTACTGTGTACCCTCACCCGTGTGATAATCCCTCCACAAAATGACAAAAAATAACAACCCCCTAACTAATTTTGTTTTATCCTAATATTCTAACAACCCACCCAATTAAAAAACAACACCTACCTACCCTATCCTAACAAACTCGACCCCACCTCACCACTACTCCCTACCCCACGTGACCCCACCTACCTCACCAATACCCCACCCTCACCTCATATATATACACACACAAAAGGAACACGGGGGGGGAGGGTCGGATTTTTTTTCATCTTCGCACAATTTCTTCAATCACAGAAGGAGGGAGACATGAAAGGAAGAGGGGGAATCATCTTCTTCTTCAGGCAGCTCTTACATATACACGCACACACTGATCTTCTTTACGATTGATACGCACATAGAGGGAGATGGTGAGAAGAGCCTAGATCGAGAGAGAGAGAGCAACGAAGAGAGAGGAGATTGAGGCGAGAGAGGAAGGAAGAATCAGTAGCGAGAGAGAGAGAGAGATCTGCGAGGAAGAGAGAGATTCAAGGTCGAGTTTTAGGTTATTCTGGAACGGGTCTTGTAGTTTGGTCACTGTTCTGGCGAGGCGAATCTAATCGAAAACGGCAAATCTCGACGGAGCCGATGGCTATCCAGCGGATTTAGGCTCCGTTGATCCAGAATCCATCTTAATTCATCGTGTTCTTACACTGCCTGAGCTCACCGAAGCTCAGGCTACACTGAATCGGTTATTCCGTCCTGTTGTTGGGGTTTCGGGTTCACCGGAGCTCCGGTGTAGCGAAAATACGACGACCAGCCCTCTGTTCCATCCAAATCCACGTCAAACCATTGTTCCCGATCTTGAGCTTGGTTTAATCCCCACCGTAAACACCAATCCTGGCTGTCAATCCATTCGATATTGCGTTTGGGGTGGTTTTCGTGACTAACCCATTCAATATTCGTGATTTGGTTTTCACTGGTTTTATTCTTGGTTGAAATCTATTCGGTTGGAGATTTTAAGACACTAATTGGGTTTGTTCGTTGTAGGGCTCCCTGATTCGAGGATTTCGGTCTCGGATTTCTTTATTATCGACAAGGATCAGTTTCATTGAGGTCCATTTTTTCTTCCGAACTTTACTTTATCTTGACTCTTTATTGATATTGTGGGTGTGGATGATTTATTTGTTGTGTGTTTGGTTTGAATCTTCGTTGTTTATTTTGTGTTTGATGTTGGCTTCGGATTATGAGATGTGATTGGAAAATCAAGCATGCATTAATCATGTGGTAAAAAAATGGATTTGGGGGCGAGAATTGAAAACTTGATATAATTAGTTGAATTTTGATTAGTTTGATTCATTAGTTGTTTGACTTGAAATAAACGTTGATTGAATTTGGTAGTATCAAGGTACGCCGATTGGAATAGGCAAGATGTAGGTCGGGTAGGCAAATCTAGAGATTGTGGGTTGATTGAATGTTTGAAATTTGATTGAAGGGTTTGATTTTATCACTTTTGAATCAAATTGTATAATTTGGCTGGGGAATGCCCCGAAGCATCTGTATATATTTATTCACCGGGGAATGCCCCGAGGTATCATGTACCCGAAGAATGATCGTGATGAAGGCCCGCGGCACCGGGTAAGGCATTGGAGCTTAGTCTAGATTTAGTTTAGAATAGGATTTATATTTTCGTATTTTTCTATTTTTGGACTGTATAATTGGACTGGACTTTACATTTTTTGATTGTTTTGTTTTGTTTATTGTTTGATTATTTTATGTGCTTTTGTGTGGTTTATACATTTCGTAGTGCCAAAATAGTTGATACACTCTACCAAGCGACCGTGGTTGAACCACGGGATCGAGGGATGCCTAACACCTTCCCCTCGGTCAACAGAATTCCTTAGCCGGAATCTCTGTTCGCAAACCGGTTTAAGAGTCAAATGGTTTCGAAAAGGATTTTTCAAAGGTGACTTGGCACACCGGATTATGCCAAGTGGCGACTCTGAATAAAAAATGCAAATAATCCTTTTTCGAAACAAATTTTCATTTCTTGTCACTTAAATAATAAAACCCTTTCGAACTTTAAAAATGTATCCATTTTTTGGAGTACGCACGTAAAAAAGGGGTGTGACAGACATAGTATTTTCTATCTTAATATTTAACATTCGAGAGATTACTGCAAGTTGAGAGAGAGAAGAACTAGGACACAATTTTGCATCAGCAGAGTGCAACAATTCATAAAATTTTTGGTATTCTAAATTAGGCTCCTCCTTCATCGAAGTTTCATGTTCCTCCTCAATTGAAGGTTCATATGGATGAGATGGCTCGGATTCAATATTTTTGTAAGGTAAAGAGGAAGTGGTGGAGAAAACGATTCCCCTTCCACCACCACTTTTTCCGCAGAGACTGAAGAAGAAAGCTGATGACACCAGGTTCAGTAAATTCATGACCATGTTGAAGCAGCTGACTATTAATGTTCCATTGGTGGAGGCGCTGGAACAGATGCCTGGGTATGCTAAATTCATGAAGGACCTGTTGACAAAGAAGCGGGCAGCAAGTTATGAGCTGGCAGATAATGTTCATCATTGCAGTGCAATCGTTACAAGATCGCTAGTACAGAAGAAGACAGATCCTGGTGCTTTCACTATTCCTTGCACGATTGGATCGTTGGATTTTGCTAAGGCGTTGTGCGATTTGGGAGCTAGCATCAATTTGATGCCGCTATCTATTTACAGAAAGCTGGGGTTGGGTGATCCTACACCAACCAATATGCGGCTCGTGATGGCAGATAGGTCGGTAAAACGGCCTGTTGGTATCTTATATGATGTGTTGGTGAAGGTTTCCACCTTCATCTTTCCTGCAGACTTTGTTATTTTTGATTGCGAGGTGGATTCTGAAGTTCCCATAATCTTGGGGCGTCCTTTCCTCGCAACTGGAAGTGTGCTGATTGATTTAAGAGCTAATGAGCTTTTATTTCGGCTGAATGATGAAGTGGTCCGTTTTGATGTATGCAAATCAATGAAGCAGCCTAGAGATGTGGATGTGTTCTCTGTAGCTGATGTTTATTATGAGGATGAGAAAGAATTATCTGTAGAGAAGCAGCTTACTATTGATCCATTGTCTGCTGTGCTGTTGAATTTTGAGCGTGAGGAGGTTGAAGAATATGAAGAAACCGTTTGTTCTCTAACAGGAATAAGGTCCAATTCTCATGCTCCTAAGAAGCTGGACCTTGATCTTAGGAATCGACCTTCACTAACAGCGAAGACTTCCATTGAAGAACCACCAGTGCTAGAATCAAAAGAGCTCCCCAGTCACCTAAGGTATGCGTTCTTGGGAAGTGGAAATACACTTCCGGGGAGTGTTGCGGCTGATTTAGGAAAACAACAGGTAGAGGCTCTCATCTCTGCTCTGCAGAGATATAAGAGAGCTATGGGTTGGACTATTGATGATATAATTGGTATCCCTCCTGGGATATGTATGCACAAGAGTCATCTCGAAGAAGATTGCATGCCTACAAGTAAGCATCAGCGTCGTCTGAATCCATTCAGAAAACGATGCACCATCTATCTCGATGAAGTCTAAGTAATCGAGATAGCTATGTCGTGCCGCGACAATAAATCAAGCGCTAAATGGGAGGCAACCCATCGTTTTTAGTCGTTTTGTTTTCTTAGGAGTTTGTTTTGTTAAATAAAAATCCAAAAAGAAGAGTCGAGCCACGACCAAAACTAAGGCGCTTGGTGGGAGGCAACCCATCGTTCTAATAGTTTTTGTTGTTTTTGATTGAGTGTAGGGGAAGACGTATAAAGGAGGAGCTTGGTCTCAAATTTTGATTTGAAAGTGAGCAATGTTAAGGGTGGTAAGTGAGTAATAAAGGAGCAAAAGGCTTTCGGTTAGGCATTGCCTATACAAATCTAGGCAATGGACAAGGCAAGGCCTATGTAAATCTAGGCAACGGATAAGGCAAGGCCTATGCTATTGCCTTTGCTCTCTGAATCTACAATGCCATAGCATAGGCGCCGCCTATGCCCAACTAGGCCATAGCATAGGCGCCGCCTATGTTCAACTAGGCAAAGCTAAAGGCGCCGCCTATGCCATTGCCTATGCTCACTGTTTCAACTAGGCCATAGCATAGGCGCCGCCTATGCCCAACTAGGCAATACCATAGGCGCCGCCTATGCTAAGCATAGGCAAAGCATTAGGCGCCGCCTACTTATGATTTTTGACTCCTAACCCAATTTTTCATGGATCAAACCCGACCCAAGCCTTGGTCTATAAATAGAACTTCAACCTTAAGACAAAATCAAATTGTTTTCTCCATATAGGCGCCGCCCAAGCTTCCCAATTCTTTCAAAATCTTTCTTTTTGCTCATCTAATCTTGCAAGCTTATCTTCCGAATCCATCACCAAGTAAGTTATTCTTTTATATTCCGTAGTTGTTGGAATGCTACGTTTATAATGATTTATTAGATTTTTAAGTGGTGTTGGTGATTAGAATGTGGTTGGTTTGTTATGATACATCTAGTTGAGTGAAAGAATACGTGTGGGTGTTCTTAACTTTGTTCCGACTTGTATTTGATTGTTATACACTGTCATAGTTTTATGCAGTCGAAATTGTGAAGTTAATACATAATCTTGTAAGTTGAAAGGTTGAATGTTTGAATGACTCGTTCATCGAGATACCGATTATGATTGACCACAAGCATAAGATGGTGTGATTATGCCTATGCAATAACTTGTTTCTATTTGTGGTACGATCCTTATGTGGTAGTTTTGTTCAAAAAGTGAATTCATCCAAACATGAAAGTATAGACAATATTACATGAAATAGAATTGGAAAGGATAGTTAAGATGACATGAACGTATGACTGTGCTGAACATGTTGTTGGAACATATCGCCTAAATTTATGTCGATGAAGTCTGAGTAATCGACATCACTCACTTAATTAGTCTGTGCCAACAAATTAAGTGCGGGGTGGTGCCACTACTGTTTGTTTTTCGATTGAATCTTCCGAGATGAAGCTAACATGACTCTATTTTAATCTCAGGTAGAATGGCCCCAAAAGGACGACAAGTAAAAGAAAAAGCGTCCACCTCACAGAAAGGACAGAAAAGGTCAAGAAAGGAGCAAGCTGAGTCCTCCTCTCTACAAATACCTCGACGCACTTTTGGGATCAAGTGGGGTACATTTTGAGGAAACTCTGAGGATGATGACTCTAATGATGATTCCGACGCAGGGGGTATGCCCCTAGACATAGAAGAGGAGTCCGACTAATCAGGTTTTCCTTATTTATTTTCCACTGAGGGCAGTGTGTCCTGTCTAAGTGTGGGGTGCTTGTATTTGTATGCTTCCTGTACTTTTTTGCCTACATTTATTCTAGTTCTTGTTTTTTTTAATTAGTCGTAATTAGTTAGTTTAATTTTAGATTTTTTAAATTTTGCATAAAATTGTTCTGATAGGCGGCATGGTATTATGACAAGAGTTTGTGACAAAATCATTACTATTGAGACGTTTAGGCTCTAAGTGTGACTCACTGTGTGATAATTATGTGGTTTAATTCATTCACCTGTTGGGTCAAGAGTCCATACTGCTCCCAATAAAGTTGACCATGTGCCTTGTGTGTGTGAGGTTATAGTATATTCTGTGTTGTGACTGATGCTAGAACTTGCCTAGTGTGTGTGTAAAGCAAAATAAAGAGTGTGAGTTTAGGAGATGATTTAGGCATTTTTTTGGCAGCCTGTGATTGTTTACCTTCTTTTTACCTACCCGTGGACATTATCCTAGTTAACCCCCTTTGAGATTATAGCTATTTTCTTTGACAACCTCATATGTAGCCTAATCCATTTTTTTTTCAAGACCATAATTTGATAGTTGTGTTTATAATTGAATAACAAAATAGGTGAGAAGGGGTGGTAGATGAAAGGAAAGTAGAGGGGTTGTTTAAAAGAGAGTGTTAATGACATAACGTAGTGTATTAAAGTGCTTAGGGAACATAGTCACTATTTCTGGCCAAAATAGCCCTACCTGTCCCTTAGCCTACATTACAACCTGTAAAGACCTATTTGATCCTAAGCTTAGCATTCTTATATTAGTAGAGCATTACACTAAGGTCAAGCCTATGGTCATCAGTTGCAACATAAGAATTCTTTGCGAGAGTGAGAGCAAGGAGAATCTTATACCCATGTTTCGAAAAATGCAAAACTTGTGAGTGATTATGGGTGATATCTTGTGTGAGACACACTTGGTTGACGAGTTTTGGGTAGTTTTGTATGATTCTTTGTGCCTTAACTTGTGGATACGAATTATCCATCATCACGAGTCTATGTTGGAGGTTGAATGATTTCTAGTAGTGATCCAGAAAACTACTCTTTGTTAATAATTGTCGTGCATGTCTTTTTGAACATTTTGTGTTACTGCTGTGAAATCCTAGTTAGATGTTTGCATGGACGTAATATTTTGTTCGAGGACAAACAAAGCTTTAAGTGTGGGGTGTTGATGTTGGGTGTATTTACACGCCTAAACACCATAATTTACCCATGTTATAGCTAAGTTTTGAGGATAAAATATATAATTCCTGCACTTTTAGTCCATTTTCCTGTAAGTGAGCTAACCTACGTGATTAGCATGTTTTCAGGTATTAATGATGATGATTTCAGCACTTTGTGGACCTTTGGGCAGCAAAGGAAAACTTCACAGAAGAGGAAAGGCAGCTTTTGGAAGTTTATGGACTGAATGTGGCGCATGGAGAAATTGTCCCGGGCAAAAGCAGTATTTTTAAATAATTAGGGGTGCAACAGTAACTTAATAGGACTAGGACAAGGATGTTATAAAAACCCTATTTGCTGAATTTTTCAGCATTCATTCATTGATTCATTCACGATTGCTTTTGATAATTCAGTCGACACTTTTTATTTATTCACTTTACAGATTCTGTAAGTTTAGACAGAGAAAAAAATGCTACAAGAACGGCTAGAGAGAAAATCACGTCATTCTCATAGTGACGCCAATACATACCCATCGTGAGATTGTTATCGTTTTGGTATGATGATGATGATGTCTTCGTTGTTTTCCTTTACAATCATGAGTAGCTAAACTTCTCTGTTAGGGTTATGGAAGCCTTTTGATATACTATCTATTCCTATGAGTTTGTGAATTCTTGATGCGTATGCTACTTATATCATTACTCTCTTCGTTTTAATTAAATTCTTGTGGTTGCAAACATATAGAATACGCCATTATAGCATTAACTTGTTCGAGAGAAAAGTTACATGTTTGGAAAAGAGAGTGTGACAAGGAAATAGGGCTACCAACCCCTATTTACACATTAATGCCTTAACCGGATTAACCTCTTGGAGAGTTCGTACCATTAGTTATACGCTTTAAGCTCGAGAGAGTTAAAGTGAAATAATCCTTGATGGTTGAGAAACACTAGGATTTACCATTAGAATACGAATCTCTATAAGTGCATGCATGTCTGAATTTCGCATTACTCATAGTTAATAGATATGTAGAACTCATAAGGTGGACATAACCCTAACTTATTTTTCTCTGAGATTAA
Source organism: Capsicum pubescens (assembly GCA_030864215.1). Taxonomy (NCBI): domain Eukaryota; kingdom Viridiplantae; phylum Streptophyta; class Magnoliopsida; order Solanales; family Solanaceae; genus Capsicum; species Capsicum pubescens. The sequence goes on along the minus strand of CM061539.1, from coordinate 188,441,011 downwards.
ATCTTACTAAACAAAGCATTCTGTTGTTACTTGGATAGCATTAATTCACGCCTAAACCATCCCCCCTTTCTGTAGAATTTTTGACCAACAGTCTGCTAACAATCGCAACACTTAGTGACCAAGTATTCCCTGTGGGATTCGACACCCAACCCAGTTGAGTTCTATATTTGACAGCGATCGCTTACACTCTTACGAGAGCTGTAGTTTGGGCGTTATCACTAAATAAACAAGAAATCACAAACACAACATATCATTCATTGTCCTTCTTAATAAGGGTTAGAAAAAAGTTTAATTACAAACAAAACTTAAAATTCTATCATTACAATCACAAGGCATGAGGAAAAAGCTCCCGACATCAAGATTAAAACATCAAATTTCAGCAAAATACATACCTAAAATCTGAACATTAAACAAAACCAAAAAATAAGTTGCAACTTTGTTGGCAAAAATAAACAAATAAAGTTTACAACTTTAACACAAAGTTACATCACAAAAGTTAAGAATAAATGAACTGATTGTATTTGAATGGTGAATCAGATTAAAAACAAATCCTCAATTGTATGTAGACTATTAAGGCATCAGAATTTTAATGGTTTCTCCTTTTCAAGAAATCGGTAAGTAGAAGAAAATAGAGACAGTTTCACGAATACTCAAGAACACAAACGGCAACAGAGAAACATATGAAAAACTGATCGAAAATCATTTAAAAGGGAGAATGTTATAGTACCAGATAGCTGCTAGTTCATTTTCTGGCACTTGTTGGTATCCTTAGTGGATCTCTCTGAAAATACAAAGCATAACATCACCATCAGATTAAGAAAAACAACAACATATACCAAGTGTGATCCCAGAAATGAAATCTGCGGAAGGATAAAGGATAAACAGTCTACACAACAAAAGAGAAAATGATTATGATAATTATAAAATTTCAAAGGAACATGAAACATAGTACATTTTGTTGTTTACACAAAATTAGATCAACAATAAGCAAAAATGACTCAAACGGTTGTATGTTTTCTACTTTTTTGAACATGCAACACACTAAGTAAAACCTTACATAAACATTGTACATAAAAAAGTAAAAAGTAAACCACACAAATAAAAAATTTGTTGAAGAAATTTGAGATTAATGAACACGCAATAAAATTTTTTTAAAAAAACACAAATAGAAGTTACGAGAAAAAATATTGTTCCCATTTCGATTAAATAACCACTAACAAAACTTTTTAACACAATAATCGAACAAAGCAAAGTGAAAGAGCTCAAACAAACCACAAATAAAACTTCTAAGAAAAAATCAAAAACCCTAACATAATCAGTGTACGCAAAACAGTGAAAATTCAATCACACAAACAAAAAACTTGTTGAAGAAATTTTAGATTAATAAACATGCAACAGAAAATATCAAAAACCCCACAAACAGAAATTCTGAGAAATAAATCCGGTTCCCATTTCGAGTAAACAATCATTTATCAAACTTTTTAACACAATAATCGAACAACCCTAAGTGAAAGAGCTCAAACAACCCTAAACCTATCATTTACAAGTGACTTCTAACATAGAAATTAAGAAATTGAAAGAGGAAAAACAACTCAAATTATGAGATATAGAATCGTGCCTCTAATTTAGATTTGAAATTGACCGATTGAAACCCTTTTCGATTGATATTGAGTGATTCCCTTTTCTCAATTGAGAGAAAAGGGAGAGAAGAGGGAAATGAGACTGTTTTTGGAGAGAGGCGGATGATACTATATTTTGGGAATAAAGTGAAATAAAAGACTTTGCCCTAATATTTAGTTGGTAGGGTAACAAATTTAGCAACGGATTTAAAGCCGTTGCTAATTATTTATTAAAAATATACCTAATATATTTTATAAAAATGATAAAATAATTCCAGTGACAATAATTTCGTTGCTATTTTTTTCTCCACCATGTCAAAAAAAAATTCCACCTTTTATGTCGCTAATTTTGTCACCAAAATAAAGGAGCCAATATTTACCGCCAAAATATAGCAACGAATTTTATTTTCTATCGCTAATCCATCACTAATTAGGCTACTAATTTTAATTTCATTTATTTAGCGACAAAAGTTCTATTTTGTTGCAATTCCGTCGACAAATCCTACGTTTGAGAAATTCGATACTGACAGCCCTCGAATTACAGAGAAAATTATGTGAGAAGAATCAAGGGAGGAACAGATTTGTACCCCCATTGTTTATCAATAAAACTGTTATTTCTTCAAATTTTTATTTGTGGTTGAAGTTTATTTTTCATGAATTAAATTATGTTGGAAACAAATTGGCACGCCCAGTGGGACCAAATTTTTCCTTCATCTCTTCTCTCATAAATCAAATATGCAAATCTGTAGCAGCAGGATCGTAAAGATGGAAGCGGTACTTCAAGACTCGTCTTTGAGTTTCATCAAGTCTACACTCCGACAAGCCTTGAAGTAGGGGGCATTTGTAGACATTGAAATTTTGTGAACTCTACAAAAAGAGTTCAATTTTGGTTAGAGTTCTTGGGGGCTACTTTATCCTAAATCTAGTTTGGTGGTTACTCTACATTAAACCCTAAACTACGCCTATATAAAGGGGGAAAATATCCATTTAAAGAGGCATCTCCAACAGATCTCTAGTATCCCACAAATTCACGGGATATTCACATGATCTGAAAAGTCTCAATAAATTCATGGGATATTCATAAAGATCAAAACCCTCTCTTCTTAATAATCAAATACATCAAGAAGACAAAACCTCCTTTCATGGACATCAAATACAAATGTTCCTAAGTTCGAGAAATCATTACTAATAAAATGCAAAAAAGCGACGGCCAAAAGCGACGGCCAGCATCGCTTTTTTGACCAAAAACGACAGCAAAGCGTCGCTTTTTTTAAGTCTCAAAAAGGAGCATTTTTTTAAAGCAACGGCCTATATCGCATTTATTACGACGGACCACGTCGGTTTTTGAAAAAAAATTTAGTTATTTTACAAAAAGCGACGTCGTCCGTTTGTTTTTGTTCTTCAGGTGAAGAACATGATGAACAAAAAACGACGGACCCATCGCTTTATTAAAAAAAATATAATTTTTTTCTACAAATATTGACGTTGTCCGTCGTAATTTGAAAAAAATAAAATATGTTTTTAAAAAAAACGACATTAGTCGTCTCTTTTTGTTTTTCATAATTATTTAAAAAGAGACGTTGGTCGTCACTTTTTGTGTTTCATAATTATTAAAAAAGCGACGTTGGTCGTCACATTTTGTTCTTCATAATAAAAAAAAAAGCGACGCAAGGCGTTGCATTTCTGGAAATTTATTTAAAAAAGCGACGAACAAAAGAGACCCTGTCCGTCGCTTTTCTGCATATCTGTAGACTGCACAAATTAGCTTTTTCTGCATCCCACCTGTCAAATAAATGCAATTTGATATATACATCATGCAACACAGATTACTAATCATACAATGAACTACATCAAAACATGTAATTCAAATCATCAACGCTTCAACAACACCCAAAACACTTATCCAATATTCAAAAACACATAACAAGTAATTCAAAAACATCCAAAACTAAGTCTTTAAGCTTCCTAATTCAAAGGTTAAAAGTTAAGTTCAAGAATTAATGTCTAAAAAAAGTTTAGGAGCAAATCCAACTAACACTAAGGAGTAGTGGCAGCAAACTCATAACATTCTGTTTCTTCTTTGCTTCTTGGCAACGGACTGTGCGAAGGCACGTGAAAGATCAGTAATCTGCTTCGACATAGCAGCAAGCTGAACACCGTCAACCGCCTCAGCCTGGCTTGAGGAATCAATTCCAGCCCATCTGGCATGAAGACGTCGTAATTCATTTCGAGAACCAAACCCATAGGTTTTTCCCTTCTTTTTTCCTCCCGCCACTTTTTCTGTCCAAATTTTATTTGCTTCCTCCTGTGTAGGCTGGGTTGAACCAAACTCAGACAAGCAGCGTATATATTTATTCTGCATATTAAAAAAAGACACATTAGTAATTTTTATTATTATTAAGTAAGGTAGAATATAACGTAAATTTCAATATTTTTGCTTACATATTAAATACAAAAATAAGATAGAATGAAGAGTTCAGCAAAAAATTAGCAGAAAAGTTCTTTCCAAGTAAGATTGGCTTTCCATATAAAAGTTCAGCAAATATACAACCAACAGACATGTCAAAATCTATCTCACTTATTTATGGCTGCCTGCAGCAATCCCAATTATGCATCTTCCAATACCCAGTTACAGTTTTTGCTATACACAGTTACTAGACTATTTCAAGTAACTACACTTAAACATTTTCAACACATTAACTTCACATTTCAAGTAGCAACACTAAAGCATTTTCAAGTCACAAGTTCACAATTTGTAGAAACTACACTTGACCATTTTCAAGTCATTAACTTCACATTTCAAGTAGTTACCCTTAACCATTTTCAAGTCACAAGATCACAATTTCAAGTAACTACACTTAAGCATTTTCAACTCATTAACTTCACATTTCAAGTAGCTACCCTTAACCACTTTTAAGTCACAATTTCAAGTATGTAAACTTATGCATTTTCAAATCACAAGGTCACAATTTCAAGTAACTACACTTGAGCATTTTCAAGTCATTAACTTCACATTTAAAGTAGCTACACTTAAGCATTTTCAAGTCACAACCTATGGCTTTATAAGCCTTCTACAACAAATAATTCCACCATTATATCACATATAAAGACTTCACTATATGAAAATAGAGAGAATAAACTTACCTTTGCTTGGCCTAATTTGAAGAGAAAGAGGCAAGCGATCGTCGACAAAAAGCAACCAACCTTTTTTCCAAGAAATAGAAACCCAACCTATTCATAATGGAAATATTAATCCAAAAAAAAAAAAATCTTAAACAATTTTTCAACATAATCTAGCAAGATCAATAGAAGCAATACCACCAACAACATACATAGTGTAATCTCATAAGATGTGATGGGATCTGGGGAGGGTAAAGTGTAATCTCATCCCTAAATGTTTTTCTTAGTGGTGTGTCATACCTCAATAAGTCAATCACATGTCAAACCCAAACTAATACCCTATATCAGTTTTGCTCTATTTAGCTCATTTCTTCATATATCAAAAGATTTCTTTAATAAAATGTACTGGTACTATATTAGATACTTTCAAGATTTGAACTTTTACTCTGTAAGAAAAAATGTGCCCCTACTGCCCGAGGTATCCCGTCCATATCACTAAAGGAAAAGAGAACTCAAAATTTCTGCTGAAGGTGAAAACTTTTTAATCAGAAATCCAAAGAACAAATACAGAAAAATGCACAAGTTTTGGCATTGTTTCAACATAAAGTACTGCATAAATAATAGTGAAATTCTTTTGTCAACAAGAATATACTTGATAACGCTCAAATTACACTCTTGAATAGGTGTAAGCGATCGTTGTCAATATAAAACCCAACTAGGTCGGGTTCGAATCCAATAGGGAATAAGGTGTGAACTTCAATTTGTTTACGAAATACTTTACTGGTAGTTTTCTGTTTCCGAAGATGGGGGTTTAAATTTCACAGAGAGTCAATTGTCACTTTCAATATTTTAGTGTTGTAATCAATATAAATGAGAAACCAGAGTTATGTTCACCATGGGTATTGGGAGTTAACAAATACTAGGTAATGCTTGGGATTCTGGGAGTAAGTAGAAACAACAGAATATCCCTGACTATGATACTTTCTGACTTATCTCTTAACCTCACCAGACAATTTATTATCTAATTCTCTCGAACTTAGATAACTTATCTATTTCCAATAGGATGCTATCTCAGGTAGATTGATCAAGTTACGGCATCAATCATTAAATAGAAGGTTGGTAGCTTTCTAGTCCCTGTTGATAATTCACGTCCTCTAGTCTATTTCTCCGTTAGAAGCAAATAAAACCTAAGGCATAATCTAATATTTGCAACCAATAGATTTCAGTTAAAATAATAGAATTTCAAGATGTCCTACTACTCTTTGAATCCGTTAAATGCCTAGTAACCTATCAGACCCTAATCCATGGATCCCATAACTCTGGCTAATGGAATTAGCCGCTCATGATTTGATGAATGAAATTACAAGTTGAATTTATCATAATAAGGATAAACTTACGAATGAATGAAAAACAACAAGTAGTTTCTTCAATTTACTCACAAGATAGAAACCCAAAAATAGTTGATAAGTGCTTTTTTAAAGAAACAAGAAAAATATTTTATGGTAAAAATGAAGCAATGTTACGTGCTTCTCTTTAGAAGTTCTTCTATGATAATTAATGATTGATCCCTAAAAACCCTAAAACAAGTCTTTAAATAGTCAACCCTAAACAAGAAAATAAAATTAAAGTTTTAGTTTTCTCTTTGGATTGGACGACGACGATCTTGACGGTGTGTCAGATGTCTGACAACGTGTGCGAGATGTCGTCAAAGGTTCCAGTGAATTGTTATCTTCTGACTCTTCAGAAGGCAAACCTGACGGCGTGTCAAAATTCTTGACGGCGCGTGACAACTGCCGTCACAACTTCACTGGAAATTAGTATTCTCTGCTTCTGGTTGACGGAGATTTTGACGCCATGTCACATATTTGACGGCCCATCCTAAACGTCGTCACATTTCATCTCAGTTTCTCAGGTTCTGTCTAAGCTTGACGGCAACTTTGACAGCCTGTCCCATGTATGACGGTGCTTCAGAATTGACGCCAGCTATACTTCAGCTTATTTACACCAGATTTCAGCTGATTTATTCTTCTTTCCTTTGGTTTTTTCCCCGATCACTTGTATCTGCATTAACACATTAAAAGCAATCAAAAACAACAAAAGTTGCTTAAGACCTCGCAATTATTCAGATTTAAAAACTTCAAATGTGTTAGCATCGGCTCACACATCAACACCCTCAACTTAAACAATTACTTGTCCTCAAGCAACCAAAACATAACTAGGAGTATACAAAGTACAATTCGGCAGCTAACTACTCTCATCAGGTCAGAATACATGGTACAGAATACATGCACCATCTCCATGATCAATCAAAGTAAAATCAACTATGTCTAATATTTAAAAACACCCATGTAACTCACATGTATCTAGATATGGCAAAAGTCTCAACAATAAAAGCCTAGGACATACCCAAATTACATTATCTGAACAAAGCAGTCAATAGCAATATACCTGGTGTGCCCTCACAACAAAGAAATCCCTTTCTTACTCAGATTCACATGTATAGACATAGGGATGAACGTAAGACACACTCTCAGAATGAAGTTCCAACATTGTGCATCAAATTCCATAGGCTTGCCCTTATAGTCAGTATCTAAGTCTTCAGACAAGTCAGTTAGGATCACTATAGGGTTTTTCTTAAGCTTGTAATGTAGGCTCAGGGCTGGTATGATATTCATGGGTATTTCATAGTGACTACACCTCCTTGGCACTACATTAACTCACGGGGTTTCAACTTTTGACCTTCTTTGCTTCCCTTTTTTATTTGTCAAGCATTCTCAAGATGGGTGTTGTCTGTTCAAGCATTAGATTAACTTTTTCAGTTTTCTATTTTTCTTTTTCACTACACCCAACTTGTTGTTCATTTTCCTTCTTTTACCTCTCTTCATACTCATAATGCATCACGCACCCCTATAGTAGCCACCCTCAACTTAGGTTATTTGCCTAAGTTGAGATGCACAGTGTCCAAGGAGGACCAGGGCCAAAATAGGTTCATTGTGCTGTAATGGGAAGGTGAAAGGTGTATAAGAAAGAACTGGGCTATTTAGGCGCAAAAAGGGATCAAGGGATATTATTCATATTTGGACGGTCATTTAAGCTAAAATGGGTTAACATGCAAAAACAGCCTATGATCCTTTCCTAACGCCTATCGTATGACTATGGTACGACTAACTGGGCAAGTTCTAGATTCAACGCACAATGTGAACTGAGTAAGACCTTACACGCACATAGCACACAAGTATATAACACATCATTACTCATCCGTTTCATGTATTTGTTTTCTACAGGTTATTTATTTGCCACACTAATGCCACAAACAGATACACAGTGGTCACACTAGATGCAATTCACTCCATTCATGACAGATTAGACCACTGGAGAGGTACTCAAAAATTACAAAACAAGCTAACTGCCTCAAGTACTTGTACTATTCCTAATTATTTACAGAACATGTTACAACAACATTTTCCCTATACCCTCAACTTAAAATCAAAAATAAAATGCACTAAGGGTTAGGATATACCTGAACTGGGTCGTTCTCAGGGATCATGGGTTGCCTCCCATGCAGCGCTTGATTTAATGTCGCGGCACGACTTAGGTGTCTTGATTACCTCAGACTACATCGAGACAGATAATGGTGATGATTTTCACTGATTCTTCTGGGCCAATGTAAAGCTTTACTCGTTGCCCATTTACCTTAAATGTACTGTCATCTTCATTTTCAAGCTCCACTACCCCAGATGAGTGGACTTTATTTACCTTAAAAGGACCCGACCACTTAGATTTTAGCTTTCCTGGAAACAATTTGAGTCTAGAATTAAACAGAAGCACCAAGTTCTCTTTTTTGAACTCACGTTTCTATATTTTCCAGTCATGATACCTTTTCATCTTTTCTTTATACAAATCTGCTTGTTCATACGCCTTGAGACGGAATTCATCCATCTCATTCAGTTGCCTTAGTCTCATCTCTACTGCTTCATTCGAATTCAAATTCAACCTCTTAACCGACTATAAAGCCTTGTGTTCTAGCTCTATTGGCAAATGGCAAGTTTTTCCATAGACCAGCTGAAATGCTGACATGCCAATAGGTGTCTTGAAAGCAGTTCGGTATACCCACAAGGCATCATCAAGTTTTTGGCACCACTCTTTTCGGCTAGCAATCACCGTCTTGGCTAGGATGGCCTTAACTTCACGATTCGATACCTCCATTTGCCCACTGGTTTGCGGGTGATATGGAGTAGCCACTCTGTATTGTTTCACTCTATATTTTGCCAGAGCTGCTCGAAATAATTTGTTGCAAAAGTGAGAACCTCCATCGCTTATGATAGTGAGTGGTACTTCAAAGCGAGAGAAGATGTTCTTTTTAAGAAAACCAACGACTCTCTTTCCCTTATTATCAGCCAAAGCAACAACTTCGACCCATTTAGAAACATAGTCAACAGCAAATAGAATATACTTCATTCCATAAGAACTTACAAACGACCCCATGAAGTCAATGCCCCAGACATTAAATAATTCCACTTCAAGCATCTTAGTCAAGGGCATTTCATGCCTTTTAGATATTGACCCCTGCCTCTGACATTGGTCACATTTCTGCACAAACTCGTGGGCATCTTTAAACAATATTGGCCAATAATAGCCACTCTGCAACACCTTTCTGGCCGTTCGGTCACCTGCATGGTGACCCCCAACTGGGGAAGCATGGCATGCTTCCAGTATATATAGTACATCTACTTCAGGCACACATCTCCGTATGACATTGTCTGCACATCGCCAAAAAAGATAAGGCCCATCCCAGAAGTAGTGTGTTACATCATGCAAGAACTTCTTCCTTTGGTGGAACGAAAGATTTTCTGGGATGATCTCACTCACAACGTAGTTTGCATAATCCGCGTACCAGGGCAGTAATTCCACAATAGTTACCAGGATCTCCTCATCAGGGAATGCATCATTTATCTTTGTTTCATCTTTAGCTTCCTGTTCACCTTCCATTCTAGATAAATGATCTGCAACCTGATTTTCACAACCTTTCCTATCTTTGACTTCGAAATCAAACTCTTGCAGTAGAAACACCCATTTAATAAGCCTTGGTTTAGCATCCTTCTTGTCCATTAAGTACCGCAATGTCGCATGGTCAGTATGGACTACCACTTTAGTCCCAAGCAGATAAGATCTGAATTTTTCGAAAGCATACACCACAGCTAGCAGCTCCTGTTCAGTTACTGTGTAATTCTTTTGTGCTCTATTCAGTGCTTTGCTGGCATAATATATTGGGTGAAACAATTTATTCCTCTTTTGTCCCAATACAGCTCCCAGCGCGACACTACTTGCATCACACATTATTTCAAATGGGTTTGCCCAGTCAAGTGCAATAACAATAGGGGACTCAATCAGCTTCTTTTTAATGCACTCAAATGCCTTCAAGAATTTTTCATTGAAGAGGAATTTCACTTCCTTCTCCAACAGCTTGCAAAGTGGATTTGCGACTTTGGAGAAGTCTTTTATGAATCTCCGATAGAATCCTGCATGACCAAGAAAACTACGCACTCCCTTTACTGAAATAGGAGGTGGTATTTTCTCGACAACTTCCACCTTTGCTCAATCAACTTCAATCCCTTTTTCGAAAATTTTGTGGCCCAGCACGATACCCTCATTTACCATAAAATGACATTTTTCCTAGTTAAGCACTAGATTAAATTCAACACATCTTTGCAAGGTTACATTTAGATTCTCAAGACACATTTTGAATGAATTATCTACCACAGAGAAATCATCCATGAATACCTCTATGGTGTCTTCCAACATGTCAGAGAAGATAGACATCATACACCATTGAAAAGTGGCTGGTGCATTGCATAGCCCAAACGGCATCCTCTTAAATGCAAATGTGCCATATGGGCATGTAAATGTCATTTTCTCTTGATCTTCCGACGCAATGCAGATTTGGTTATATCCAGAATAACCATCCAAGAAGCAATACCACCCCCTACCAACTAATCGATCAAGCATTTAGTCCATAAAGGGCATTGGGAAGTGATCCTTTAGAGTCCAAGAGTTAAGCTTGTGGTAATCCATGCAGACTCTCCACCCGGTTACTGGTCTGAGTGGAATCAGCTCGTTCTTTTCATTAGCAACCACCGTCATACCCTCTTTCTTGGGCACGTATTGAACTGGACTTACCCATTTGCTGTCAAAAATAGGGTAAACTACTTCTGCATCCTACCACTTAATAATCTTATTTTTAACCACCTCCTGCATTGGTGGATTCAGACGGCGCTGATGCTCAATGGTAGGAGTACAATCTTCTTCTAGTTGGATTTTATGCATACAGATGCCAGGGAGGGATGCCAATAATAGCTGCGATGGTCCATCCGATTGCTCTCTTATGCCTCTGAAGTACTAAAACAAGTGCATTTACCTGTCGTTCTTCCAAATCAACTGCAATAATAACAGGTAGCATGCTTCCTTTCCTCAAAAATACATATCGTAAGTGACCAGGTAGCTCCTTCAATTCTAACACCGGAGGTTCTTCAATAGATGGCTTGGCTGGTGGTGTTGGTCGATTAGCCAGATCAAGGTTGATCTTTTTAGGAGCATAAGAATATGAGCCCAGGCCAGTCAGGGCACAAACTGTCTCTTCATACTCCTTAATGCCTTCGCTATCATAGTTTATCACAACCGCGGCTAAGGGCTCAATAACAAGTTGTTCAATTCTGACCACATCCTGTTCGTCCTCAAAATACATATCAACTACTGAGAACACACTCATTTCCTCATGATGTTTCATTGATTTTCCCACATCAAACCGTACCTCTTTATCGTTCACCCTGAATAAGAGCTCATTCGCTCTCAAATCGATCAACACATTTCTGGTTGCGAGAAAAGGTCGACCCATGATTATGGGCACCTCAAAGTTCACCTCGCAGTCCAGAATGATAAAGTCTGCAGGGAATATGAAATTTGAGACCTTTACCAACACATCATACAGAATGCCAACAGGTCACTTTACTGATCTGTCAGCCATCACCAGCCTCATGTTGGTAGGTGTGGGATTCCCCAGGCCCAACTTTTTATAAATAGTCAACGGCATCAGGTTAACTCTTTCCCCCAGATCATATAGTGCTTTAGTGAATTCGATGGTCCCAATTTTGTAGGGAATAGTGACTGCACCTGAATCCAATTTTTTTTGTGTCAAGGTCCTTGTGGAAATAGCGCTGCAAAGGTAGAGATCTGCTTCTAGTTCGCAACTCACTGCTTGTTTCTTGGTAACAAGGTCTTTCATGAATTTTGCATATCCTGGCATTTGTTCAAGTGCTTCGAGCAAAGGCACATTTATTGTCAATTGCTTGAGCATTGCTAGGAACTTGCTGAATTTTGCATCATCCACCTTCTTTCTCAGCCGTTGAGGAAAGGAAGGTGGTGGCCTTGGGATGGGTTTCAACACCACTTTCTCTTCCTTCTCCTTGTCTGACATATCAATAGAACTTTTTGTCTTCTCAGGCTCCTCTGGGTGTTGTTCTGTTGGTTCTTCTGCAACTTCCTCAATGCTCACAGATTTTCCCACAGAAGGTCCAGATAACATCTTACCACTTCTAGTGGCAATCGCCAGACATGAACCGTCTGTCTTCTGATCCTGAACCGTTTGAGTAAGTAAAGTACCACTTCTTCCCTGGTTTAGTGTTGATGAAAGTTGATTCATCTGTTGCTCTAACTGCTGGATCGAAGTTTTCACTCCTATGTTGGTAACCTCTACTCCTTTTAACAGTTCTTTCATCATATCTTCCATAGGCCACTTTCCCGAGCTAGTTGCAGCAGCTTCTTGATTTCCAGCACGAACATACAACCCACTTCTATCATTGCTACTTCTCAAGTTTTCTTGCTCCCTGTCTCTGTGATTAGGATTGTCATACCCGTTTCGACCTTGATTCCCTTGGCTAATGCCTCAGAAACCCCCCTGATTAGCTACATAGTTGACTTCTTCTTCAGGTTCCATATCAACACGGTCCCGAATCATCGCAGTCTTTACCTTTTCCGTCCTTCCTGACAATAAATGCTTGGTGAGCAGGTCCATTTGAGTCTTTAGATGGGCTATGTCTTGATCCTTCTCCTCATCTCTTCTGCGTTGTTCATCATTTATTCCAATAGGAATAGTTGGACTTGCCACCACAGAATCACTGGTGTACCAAGCCCTACTTAGTTTGGTCATCCTATTCAGCATATTAGCAGCATCTTAAAATGACAGAGCAATAAATGACCCACCAGCAGCATTATCTACCATTGGTTTTGTCGTAGAGTTAAAGGCTCTGTACAAAGTCTCCATCAAATGTATGTCTGTTATGTTATGGTTCGGACGCTGTGTCAGCTTCTTCTTGAACCTTTCCCAAGTTTCATGTAAAGCCTCATTCGGAAGATCTCTAAAATTATTGATCTCATCCCTCAATTGTACCCTCCTAGAAAATCTCCTCTCAACTGCCTCCAGTTGGTTATAGAGTCAGGCATCAGCTCACTTAGCCATAATGTTGCCTCTCCAGATAGAGACAACGGGAACAGCCTCAACCGGATCGCGCTCTGTCTCACTTTCGGATTGTCAAAGGATTTGCAAATGGTGACAAAGTTCACCAGATGCAGGTTGGGGTCATCCCTAGGAAGGCCTCCAAACAAACCATTCAGATTTAAGAGTTGGATCATCGTGCTTGTAATATTGAACTTTGCTCCAGGTGCTAACGGAGAGGGAATGATCGCACCCGTTGCACCTGCTCCATCTACATCATCATCATCATCAGCAGCCTCATACCGCAGCAATTGTTCTACCATTCTGCTCATGCGGTGGGGTTCCGGATTGAGTAGTGCTTGGTGTAACCTATAGAGATCCTACAAATAAACAAAAACAACAACCAAACGTAAATCTGGAAAACTCAACTATCAGCAAATTTTCGCACACAAACTTTTAGTCTACAACTGTATTCCCCAGCAACGGTGCCATTTTTGATAACGCTTAAATTAAACTCTTGAATGGGTGTAAGCAATCGTTGTCAATATAAAACCCAACTAGGTTAGGTTCGAATCCCACAGGGAATAAGGTGTGAACTTTAATTTGTTTACAAAATACTTTACTGGTAGTTTACTGTTTCCGAAGATGGGGGTTTAAATTTCACAGAGAGTCAATTGTCACTTTCAATATTTTAGTGTTGTAATCAATATAAATGAGAAACCAGAGTTATGTTCACCATGGGTATTGGGAGTTAACAAATTCTAGGTAATGCTTGGGATTCTTGGAGTAAGTAGAAACAACAGAATATCCCTGACTATGATACTGTCTAACTTATCTCTCGACCTCACCAGATAATTTATTAGCTAATTCTCTCGAACTTAGATAACTTATCTATTTTCAATAGGATGTTATCTCAGGTAGATTAATGCAGTTACAGCATCAATCATTAAACAGAAGGTTGGTAGCTTCCAAGTCCCTGTTGATAATTCACGTCCTCTAGTCTATTGCTCAATAAGAAACAAATAAAATCTAAGGCATAATCTAATGTCTGTAACCAATAGATTTCAGTCAAAACAACAGAATTTCAAGACGTCCTACTACTCTTTGAATCCGTTAAATGCCTAGTAACCTATCAGACCCTAATCCATGGATCCCATAACTCCGGCTAATGGAATTAGCCACTCATGATTTTATGAACGAAATAACAATTTGAATTTATCATAATAAGGATAAACTTACGAATGGATGAAAAACAACAAGTAGTTTCTTCAATTTACTCACGAGATAGAAACCCAAAAATAGTTGATAAGTGTTTTTTTAAAGAAACAAAAAAAATATTTGATGGTAAAGATAAAACAATGTTACGTGCTTCTCTTCAGAAGTTCTTCTCTGATAATTAATGATCGATCCCTAAAAAACCCAAAAATAAGTCTTTAAATAGTCAACCCTAAATAAGGAAATAAAATTAAAGTTTCAGTTTTCTCTTCGGATTGGACGACGACGATCTTGACGACGTGTCAGATGTCTAACAACGTGTGCGAGATGTCGTCAAAGGTTCCAGTGAATTGTTATCTTCTGACTCTTCAGACGGCAAACCTGACGGCGTGTCAAAATTCTTGACGGCGCGTGACAACTGCCGTCACAACTTCACTGGAAATCAGTATTCTCTGCTTCTGGTTGACGGCGATTTTGACGCCATGTCACATATTTGACGGCCCGTCCTAAACGTCGTCACATTTCATCTCAGTTTCTCAGGTTCTGTCTAAGCTTGACGGCAACTTTGACAGCCTGTCCCATGTATAACGGCGCTTCAGAATTGACGTCAGCTATATTTCATCTTATTTACACCAAATTTAAAAACCGACAGACTGCTTCACTTTTTTAAAAAAAAAATTATCATTTTTTAATAAATTGCGACGTTGTCCGTCGCTTTTACTAGAAAAAAATTATAATTTATTTTTTAATTATTTGGCACAAAACCCGCGAATAAAAGCGACGGATATTAAGACGTTGGTCGTCGTTTTTCATAAAAAATAAATAAAAAATAAAATTTAATTAAAAAAGCGACGACCAATGTCGCTTTTCTCGTCGCTTTTTAAAGAGACACAGTGCATCGCTTTTTGGCCTTTTTTTAGTAGTGAATACGCCACTAACGGTCCTCGAATTACGGATAAATTCATATCCAAATCTTCATACATTCAAGAAATATACTACTGACGTCCCTCGAATTATGGAGAAAATCATGAGAGAAGAATCAAGGGAGGAACAGATTTGTACACCCATCGTTTATCAATAAAACTGTTGTTTCTTCATATTTTTATTTGTGGTTGAAGTTTATTTTACATGAATTAAATTATGCTGGAAACAATAATAATTAATTACTTCCTCCTTTTCATATTAGTTGAGTTGGTCCACTTGCTAAAAATTATTTGTTTCATTTTAATATCCAAATTCTAAAATCAAGAGAAGTTTATTATTGTATTTTTCCAATATCACCACTATCATTAAATGACTATATAAAGTTTATATAATCAAATTTATATTTTCAATACATAATTAATAAAGTTACTTTAGTAAAATAAATCTCTATTAAATATTTTCTTATGCGGAGTACAAAGCCAATAAGGACCAACTAAAATGAAACGGAGCGAGTATTTCTAATACTTTTCTAGATATTTCACATGTACGTCTCTTCAAAAGAAAAATATATAATGAGTAGAGTCAAATTAAAATGTAGTCAAATATGAATTAAAATGATTAGATTAAGGTTTAGTATTCTCGTCTCAATTATATTGCATTGTTTGGGTACCGAAATTCAAATAACTCTATCTTTATTAGTAATTTTTAAATATATCCTTTAAATATTTTTAATTGCCGTTTATTGTGACTTATAATATTTTTACATTGTTTTTAAATATATATATAAAAAAATAAAACTTAAAAATTTCATGTCGAAATATATGATCAAATTTAAATTGTTTGACTCTCAGTAAAACGAAAAGTGACATAAATTGAAACTAATGAAATATGCAAAATATGAACAAGAAATTTGATATACTTTGTGGGGGTCCTATGACCCTTCTGAACTATTTTAAAGTGGAATTATTACCCCCGAAAGCCGACATGACAAGAGAGTGAGAACGAAAATTATTTATTAAAAATTTATTCTAAATATTTTTAATATAAATAATTTTAATTATTACTTTTTCTTATTCATTTTCTCTTGTCTTCTTCTTCTCTTTTTCAAAACTAAAAATTCAAGAACTCATTAATGGAGTTTCCTCGTCTTCCTTATCTCCAATTTCATTTTCTCATCTTTCTTGAACTCATTAATGGTGTTTTTTTTATAATTTGGAAGAGGTTATTACCGGAAACAAGAAACACTTGAACTAAGGAGGCAAGAAGATTTAACAAAGTTTAGATTCTTATTCATTTTTGTATGTGAAGTCTTGGCGAAGCTTCATAATGGAGCACAACACTAAACAGCTAACCAAATAGAACCCGTTTCTCCTATTTTCTCTCTTCTTGCTCAAGATCCGCCATTAATGGCGAGCTCAAAGCTTTGAACTACAACTCTGACGAGTCCGATCACCCCTAAGTTGAACTTTGAGCTTCCACATGAAACTACTCACAAACTCGACTCCCTCTGTATGTCTTCAACTCTAGTGTACATAACGCACAATGCCATGTAATTTCCCTCCATATCAAGAAATTTCATAGGTATATTCTTGAAACCTTTATAATTTCCAACATAACCCACAATGACATATATAATTTAATACAAAATTAAATTTCAAAAATTAACTACAAAAATGAAATTGGGTTGAAGAAGAAAATGGAGCAAAATGGAAAATGAGGAAGAGAAAAGGAAATAATTGTTAGGGTTTTTGCCCTGATTTTCTTACTATATTTAAGTTTTATTTTTTCTTAGAAGGAAAATAAAAGTTACCATAATTACTTTTACTTTTTCTGAAAGAAAAAATATAATTCTTTTCCATATTTGGCTAACCTCTTTCTTGGAGGAAAGGTTTTGGAACTCTATAAATAGAACACCCCCGTCTCATATCATAACACAATAGCATCCACAATGTAGTCTTTAAAGAGTCTTTGTTTAGGGGGATTTCTCCCAATAAGTTTTAGGATTTTCAATTTTATTTTTAATATGTAGGCTGTTTGGCCAAACCATATCCATTTATTGTCTCAAGATTTGCAAACGTTAAGCTTCCGCATGACGCCCTCTCGATTTCGAACCCAACAAGTGGTATCAGAGCTTACGGTTCGATGGTCCAATGGTGTGGTGAGACGAGATTAAACAGGTTCAAAGCGGTTTCAAAATCAAGCTGCAACAATTTGGATGATAATGAAGATTTTTGTCGAACTACATGAGGAGAACAAGTTTCAATCATATTTTCAACACTCCTGCTGCAGCATCTTTAAAAATAAAAATAAAATATTACTTTTAAACCAATTTTTAACCATGATATTTTAAACCTTATTTTTAACCATGGCAAACAGCAGTTATGAAGATTATATCAAGAACGAAGTTCATGCACGTGATATGAAGAGAAGGTGGATCAAGTGAAGAAAATCAAGCCAAAAAGGGGAGATTTGTTAGGGTTTTTGCCCTGATTTTCTTACTATATTTAAGTTTTATTTTTTCTTAGAAGGAAAATAAAAGTTACCATAATTACTTTTACTTTTTCTAAAAGAAAAAATATAATTTTTTTCCATATTTGGCTAACCTCTTTCTTGGAGGAAAGGTTTTGCAACTCTATAAATAGAACACTCTCTTCTCATACCATAACACAATAGCATCCACAATGTAGTCTTTAAAGAGTCTTTGTTTAGGGGGAGATTTCTCCCAATAAGTTTTAGGATTTTCAATTTTATTTTTAATATGTAGGCCGTTTGGCCAAACCATATCCAATAATATATTTTTAGTTTAATTTTTCATGTGTCGTCTGATTTATTGTCTCAAGATTCGCAAACGTTAAGCTTCCGCATGACGCCCTCTCGATTTCGAACCCAACAATAATAAAGTTAAATAATTAATTTTTTAGAGTATAAAAAGAAAAAAATGATGTGGCAATGACGTGGCAGCGCGTGCAGGTCACTATTTGAAATAAAATCTGGGTATGAGCTTTTAGACGGGTATATATTCTATTTTTAAAATATTTAAGGGGTTATAGGATCCCCGCAAAGTATAAGTGTGTAGTTGAAATTTGGGATAAAGGTTGGAGGCGCTTTTGGCTATTTTCTCTTTTGGATGTGATAAAGATCAAGTCTTGACATGTCCCCTGAGCCAATAAAACTATTTCCTATTTTTTCTCCTGGTTATTTTGTTTTTTAATTCTTTATTATTTCATTTCAATTAGAAAAATCTCTAAATAAGTAACCATTTGCCTCAAAAAGTATTCAAATATCGAGTGATACTTATTGATGTGTTTCCCTGTTTGCTTCCAGAATAATGGAGCAATAGTTGTTAATGTTTTACAAATTCAAGCGAGAAATCATTTGGGCTCTATTAATAATAAATAAAAAGAAGTTCTAACGTTATTAATTAATTATTCATTATGAAGGTGGGAACATAGATATTCACGCTAAATAAGAGAAATACTCAATGCCATATCAAAACAGTATTTATTATTTATATAAACATAATATTTATATTATTAAAATCAAATCAAAGTTCTTAAAAATTAAAGCCACATACCGTAATTGTACCATAAATATCTCGACGTACATAGCAATAAATAGTTATAAGCAAAGGCGGGAGTCGAAATTTGAAATTTGAAGTGGCGGAATCAGAAATTTTATAAAAAGATTTAAAATATGAGAATGTGTACTCACGAAGAAATTAAAAGTAATTAAAAATAATTAATTATATATGTATGGTGTAACTTTCTATATATAGAAGGAGATTTGGATAAACTTTTCAATCCTATCTACTCCGGCCAATGTGAAAGAGGAAAGATACTCCATCATCTCGTAATTTTCTACAAATTTTGCAGAATCTTCTCCATTTATACAGATAATAAGCTAAACAGAATCCGTGAGTGTTTCACCCTCGCTTTCTTTTAGATTTAAGGGACATGTAATGAATTATTAGATATTAAATATTGACGAAGTGTTGGATTAAGATATTAAATGAAATTTATTATACTTCACTAATGTGAATATATACACGTGAAAAATGGAGTATATAAATTTTACTTATCATAGTTATAAATATTTGATACTGAACTTTATTATCATTGTTATATTAATTTAAAATTAATATCAAAATTCATAAACTTCAAATTTTAAATACAGTTTATATATGTATGAAAAGTGAGATGCAACAACTTAGATTAATTAGTGAACGAAAGAAAAAGGTTAAATATTCTGCACAACAATTATATGAAATAAAACAGTCTCTTCATAGCTTTATTCTTTATATATATATATATATACAAGAAAAGATATAAACAAAAACAGAAAAGAGATTATACATCCCGTATGAGCTTGCTAGAGATATTAAATCAATATAGTTATTCTTGTGCTGCGTGCCACTACACTTGGAAGAGAATGAAGAAGGTAACGCTCCTTAAGATTTTCTTGGTCTCTTTTTTGCTTATTTTGTTAGGACAAGGAAGCAATGGGCTTTTGTGCAATGAAGATGATGACTGTATTAGCTACTTAAAATGCGAACTTGGGGCTCCACTATGTGACATAACACGTACTTGCTATTGTCCAACAGCTTATCATGGACAAAAAGTCCTTGAGACCAACAACAAAGACTAATTCATGTTTTCTTGTGACCATTTATAATGATAAATAAAAGTATCCTATATTCATTTTGAAAAAAAAAAAAAAAAAAAAAAAAAGAGCTTGCTTCTAAAGTCCAAAACACAATAACATAACAGATTCTTTTAATAGAATATTTTCACTTCTGAACACAACAACATACACTATCACCACTACCAAAACGAGGATCAGGTATACAGAGTGCCACAAAATAATCCATACGCTTGCATGGTTTGGCACAATCATGATTAACTTTGCATGGAATTTCTATGTAATGTCCACATGTGTCCTGGTTCACGTTTGCACCATTCACATGGTTATAATTATCTACATTCAAAAAAAAAAAAAAAAGGAGTTTATCAGAAGAAAAATATACATAAATGTCAATAAGCAAAGAAATATTATTAGAAAGAGCCCCAAGAGATAGATTCTTTAAACGCCTAGTCGATTTAGATGTTCTCAACAAAGAAAGTGTACATATAATTACAATAAGATATCCTTATTACCTTTTATTTGAAAAAGAAGAAGAGAAACCAAAACATATAAAGCAATTCTGAATGAAGCCATTCTCTTTTCTTTTTTGTATGATAATACTCTTATTTTATTTTTAATAAAGTATGATATTATTCAATATGTATAGTCTTAAACCTAAGATTAAAAGACAAAAAACATCTGTTTTCTTACTGATGTATTGTACACAATTTATAGGGAATTCAATATGAGTTTTTAAGGTATAATTAATTATTTCTAATATTTTTCTTTATGTACCAATACTATATATGTATGTCTCTTAAAAAGAAAAATATTTAATGAGTACAATCAAATTAAAATGTAGTCAAAGATGAATTAAAATAATCAGATTAAGGTTTATTATTCTCGTCTCAATTGTATTGCATCGTTTGGGTTCCGAAATTTAAATAACCCTATCTTTATTAGTAAATTTTACATATATCTTTTAAGTATTTTTAATTATCAATTATTGTGACTTATAATATGTTTTTAGTTTTTAAATATATAAATTTTATTTTAAAACTTGAAATTTTATGTCTAAATTTATGGTTAAACTTAAATCGTTTGACTAAAATGTCACATGAATTGAAATGTATGAAATATGCAAAATATGAACAGGAAGTTTGATGTCTATCTAAAACAGTATAAAAATTTACATACTCATATAATTTTGGATACGGAAAAGGCTCAAAAATATCCCTGAACTATCTGAAATAGCTTAAAAATACCCCTCGTTAGATTTTTGGCTAAAAAATACCCCTTCATTAAATATTTCGCTCAAAAATACCCCTCCTTCTAACGGAGTTCGAATAAGGATCAAAAATACCCCTGAACTATCTGAAATGGCTCAAAAATACCCCTCTGTTAAATATTTGGCTCAAAAATACCCCTCCCCTTAACGAAATTCCACCAAGCATGCCACCTAGATAAAAAAAACTACGTGACTATGCCACGTTACCATCCGCATGTAAAATGTTAGTATTTTTTAATTATATGACATTCCTTTCTTCTTATTTTTATATTTATTTTTATTTAAAAACGTCAGTGAAACGGATAAAATTTACACGATTTTTTTATTTTTAATCAAAGTAGACAAATGGTGGTTACATAATATTTTTTTTGAAAAAATTTATTAAATGTAACATCACTGTTATCAAATTCCTTTGATCATCGAAAAAACAATTTTTTTCCTGTTAATAGATTTAAAAGTGTGAAACCCAACAAAAGAGTCTTATTAAACTGATAAACCCATTAATTATTAGTCCAGTATAAAAGTTAAAATTAAGATTTACTCGTAAAAGTAACAAATTTCAAACTAAACTTCAAATTAGTTACTCAAAAGATGTGTTTGGCTTTGCTAGCTTTTACTCAAAATGCTTATGTTAAAATGATTTAATAAATACCTCCTCTTCAAATTAATGAATCTTTGAATGTGGCACACATCTTCAAAAAGTTAATGAATGACATAATTAAATAATAATTGATCAATATTAAGTATCATTTTACTTCTTTTCAAACTTGTTCTAAAAATAATAAGATTAATCATCAAAACTGAATTTAGGAAAATGAATTCATTTCGAATGATTAAACAAGTGTTAAAAGGAATTCATTTATTTTGAAAAAAAAATTGCATGTAGTATATTCAACTCAATTATTAGTACATCAACATTTGCTAGGTTAAAAGTAAAAATTTTAGCTCCTCCTCCGAGTCAACATCAGGTCAAGATCAAGCTGTCCCTCTTCCCAAACGACAATAACAAGATGAAATTTAAAACTTTTAAAACACTAATGAAAAGGTGAAATCTAGAACTTTTAAATCACTAATGAAGTAATTAGCAAAAGATTGGTTTTTTAATTTTTTTTCGTTTCACTGCTTTGCAAAAAAACAAAAATAAAAATAAAGAAGAAAGGAATGTCATATAATTAAAAAATACTAATATTTTACATGCGGATGGTACTGTGGCATAGTCACGTGTTTTTTTTTATCTAGGTGGTATGCTTGGTGGAATTTTGTTAAAGGGAGGGGTATTTTTGAGCCAAATATTTAACAGAGGGGTATTTTTGAGCCATTTCAAATAGTTCAGGGATATTTTTGATCCTTTTCCGACTTCCGTTAGAATGAGGGGTATTTTTGAGCCAAATATTTAATGGAGGGGTATTTTTGAGCCAAAAATCTAACGAGGGACATTTTTGAGCTATTTCAGATAGTTCAGAGATATTTTTAAACCTTTTCTGTTTTGGATATGATAAAAATATCCTATTCTTTCTCCTGATTATTTTGTTTTTTAATTCTTTATTATTTTCGTCTCAATTAAAAAATCTCTATTAAATAAATTACTTATTTGCCTAAAAAGTATTCAAATATCGAGTAATATTTATCCCTACTTATTTCCCTGTTTGCTTCCAGAATAATGGAGCAATAGTTATTAATGTTTTACAAATTCAAGCAAGAAATCATTTGGGCTCTATTTAATACCCCCGTCTCATTTTACTCTAAATTTACTCGTTTCAAATTTCCTAATTTGATTTCTTATTTTACTTGTGATTTTTCATTAATCAAGATAATATAATTTTTTAACTTTTTCATCCTTAGTATTAATTATCTTTTCTCTAAATTAAAATGTAAAAAGGTAGTATGATAAAATAATCATGTTATTAATTATTTTTCTTAATAAATGTACAATGTCAAATTAGAACGAGTAAAATGAGATGGAGAGAATAATACTCCAAATAAATAAAAAGAAGTTCTGACGTAATCAATTGATTACTTACTAGTCATTATGAAGGTGAGAACGTAGATATTCGTTCTAAATAAGAGAAATACTCAATGCCATATCAAAATAGTAATTAATTATTTATATTAACATTTTCTCCGTCTACTTGTCCATTTCTAGTTTAGAATATCCAAGAATTGTTCAATTTACTAAATCAATAAATAATTTATCTATATTTACTCATTTTATTCTTGATTTTAAATATAATACATCATTCATTTTTTCAAAGTAAAAAATTTATTATATTCAAAAAGTGATATAGTAAAATCATCCTTCTATTTATTATTTTTTGAATATGTGTTAAGTCAAAAATTAATAAATATTTATGAACAGAGGAAGTAATACTTATATTATTAAAACCAGATCAAAGTTCTTAAAAATTAAAGTGATACAGTAATTGTACCATTAACATCTCTAGGTACATAGTATCAATAAATAGTTATAAGCAAAGATGGACTGGGAATTTAAAATTTATAGATTCGGATTTTAGTTCTTTCAAATTATTATTAGATTCCATATTAACAGTATGTACATAGTTATCCTTAGAGAAACAGCAAACCGAAAAGGTTCTAAACAAGTATATACATATTTAATGAATCTACCTATATTTATATCTATCTATATTTATATTTATAATCTATATCTATATGTAATAATATATAATATAATTATAATAATTTATATCTATAATCTATATCTATCTATCTATCTATCTATCTATCTATCTATCTATCTATCTATCTATCTATCTATCTATCTATCTATCTATCTATCTATATATATATATATATATATATATAGTTATAGTTATATCTATAATCTATATCTATAATATATTAAAAGTGTGAAACCCTTAGAAAAGTGATGTGAATTTTTTGCCCTTCATTAAGAGTCTCTGTTGTAGACAAAATTGTCTTTATCTTTTTTTTTTTAATATATAAAATTTAAAATTCATTGAAATTTGATTATTAAACCTTTTCTTATTTGAATTATATTTCTTAAATATAAGTTTTTAAAATCAATTAAAAGTTTACCTTAAGTAAATCCTTAAAAAAAGTATTAATTGAAAGTTTGGAACGTTAGTACATAATAACATACAATAATACTCCAATTGAATTCTTAATAGGCAACTTAGTTTTTCAAAAAGAGAAAAAAAGAAAGATTTTAACTTTTTTGAAAACCAATGTCAGCCATACTTAATATTTTTTCAATTTGGATTCTTTAGGTTTAAGTTTTATGTTATTAAAAACCTTAAACTCTTAATTTTAATCTTAAATAATTTTTAACGTATTTACTT
Organism: Capsicum pubescens; assembly: GCA_030864215.1. Lineage (NCBI taxonomy): Eukaryota > Viridiplantae > Streptophyta > Magnoliopsida > Solanales > Solanaceae > Capsicum > Capsicum pubescens. The sequence continues at coordinate 188,416,417 of CM061539.1, read as the reverse complement.
TTACAAAGTTACAAAATAACTAGGAAGCTTATTAGTGAGCTTAGTTTATTTGCAACTAATATTATTTTAATATAGATAAATAAATTATGAATTAAAAATAAAAATATTTCATATTTAGGTAAAGCTTTCTTGAAGGAAAAGGTTTGAATTGGAATTCTTTTAATTTATATCATAAATAATAGGAAAAACTATATAAACATACACCTTAACTTATTATATTTATACAAATCTTCATTCTTTCAAAGTAATTGTAAAACTTTTTACTAATTATGTATTTTTGTTGAATATATCGGGGAACTAATTTTGTATCTTGACAGATCCAAAATAAAAAAAATGTATCTAAAGCTAATTATGTATAATCATCTAAACATCCACAATTTTGATGAAAATGCAGAATCTCGAAAATAAAATAACCCTTCATTAAAAAACAGTGCTTTACAATTAGAAAATAAGTATAATGGCTAAATACTATTTACAGTGTCTAAGCTATTGTTGTCATTAATTCGGACCATCTCAACTTATGAAAAAAGACTGAATAGTACTGTATAAATTTAAGGGAAAATACATATGTTAGCATACCTAAGTACTAAATTACAAAAAATAGCAACACTTTTTTCTAATTACCTTGTGTAGCATTTGTAGCATTATTTTAAGTGGGGGACCACAATTACCGCATCTTAAAAGCAGGTTCCATTATTTACGCTTAAAACTTTCTCTTTCCTTTAATTGCTTTATACTTTACCATTTTTCATGCTTCTTATCAGATTTTCTCTTTCAAAAATTTTCCTTCTTAACGTCTTTTCCACGATTATTGTTCCACAATTTCAAGTAAATAATCAATTCAGTTATTGAATGTTATCAATTTCTCAATATTTTTTTTTTTTAAATTTTGTACTGTAAACAATTTCTCCATTTCATCTTTAAGGTTTTGATTTTTGTAGTTGTTAATGGAGAGTCAAGGTCATCGAATTTGCTGAATTTTGTTTTGTTTGTTTTTTCAGTTAAATTTGATGTTTTATGAGTTGATATAGTTGAAAAAATTAAATTTTGGATGAGAATTGGAACTGGATTTTGTTTTGTTGCGACAAATGGAGGATAATCGGAGTTGAATGAATATTGTAGATGATTTTGGGTTGATTTGTTGTTGTTGTTGGTTGAATTTTTTCGAAGATAGCTGATATTTTGAAGAAAAAAGTGGTTGAAAAAAGTTTCTTCTCCAAAAGACGAACAAATTAAAAAAAATATATGAGAAGAAAAGAAAAGCAAAAGAAATTAAAAAGTCAAACAATGTTGATGACGATGTTGAGAACTCTTTGTGCTAATGAATCTGAAGAAGACATGGAGGAAGAGGTATTTTTTCGTTGTATATGTATTTTTATTTACTGTTATATATTTAGTGATTTCTGTAAAGCTTTATCAATTGGGGTAATATGTATTTTTTTAGTGAGTTAATATGTATTTTATGTTTCTCCTGATATGTATTTAGGAATTGCAGTGAGGTGATTTGTTCTGTTAAAAATACATATGCATATTATATGTATTTTTTGATGTGTTGGTTGTATTTTGTTGATTTATACAGTTTAAGGTATAGTTTTAATGTGTTTTGTTGTTTTTTTACAGTTTTACAAGATTTTTTTGGTTAAATTTGAGAAACATCATTGGGTTCTCGCAGTTTTATCATTCTCCGAGAGGTGCATATTCTTATATAATTCATATGAATTCTCTGGTCACTATGCAGTTGTTCTGGCTGAGATACAAAAATTAGCTGAGATTATCCCATTGTGTCCCAAGCTTGTAATTTCTACGAAAAGAAAGGTATTAATCTTCATAACCATCAAATATACAAAGATAAAAACTTGTCAGATCTTTTTGATGTGTTATTTGTAGATGAATTGGTTCAACAATCAAGTGAAAGCTTGTAAGTACTTTAATATACATTTACCAATATCGTTTGTAGAAATTAAATTTTATTATTTAATATTTTTTTTTTGTAGGGACTGTGGTCTGTATATGGCAACATACGCAGAGTGTCTTTCTTAAGGTAAAAGAGTTCCTTTGATTGAGTTCAACCCCAACACACTTCGTACATGTTATGTTGCACTATTGTGGGACTATATATGACATGAGAAAACAAGAAGCAAATGCTCATAGCGATGTCGAAGCATCCTTGAGGCCTGGCAGGCAAAGTCGAATAACTAATGTCACTGAAGTTTTAGAAATATGATGATTGTTGAATTTATTACATTGGATAGTCGACAAACTGGTGTATGGATGTTGTTGTTTTTTGTACAAACTTATTTCATGTTTTGTAGTGTTTAAATGTTACTTATTTTGAAGTGAATGAAAATAATTCATTTCTGTTGTATAAGTTGAATATGTTTTCAACAATTTTGTACTATGTGTTTTACTCCAGTGTTCAATAATATTGGTTGCAGTGCGATTGACCTCTGAAATACATATGCAGTCTTGAAATTTTCAATAAAAATACATATGCACTTACCTTCATATATATTCTAATTTGTGTTCATTTACTTTCAAAATACATATGAGATGAATTCAACTTTAAGTTTGTGAATTGAATGAAAGAAATTCATTTAAGTATTTTATGCAGTTTTATTTTTTTTGCTGTGAGATTTAGAGATCAAAAATACATATACAATGTTAAGATTTTACATTAAATACATATGCAGAATATATCATATGTATTTATCCTTTGTTCAATAGTTTCAAAATAAATATGAGGTGATTCAAACTAATTAATTTAGAAAAATGCACGAAATTAATTTATTTTAAAATTTTATTAAAATCATATGAATATAAACTTAACACTTTTAATATATTATTATTATTATATTATTATTATTATTATAATATATAGAATAGATTATAGATTTGGTATTGAACGTTATTATTATTATTATATTAATTTAAATATAAACTTCAATTTTGAACACATTGTATGTATGTGAGTATGAAATGTGAGATTCAGCAACTTAGATTAACTATTTAAACAAAACTTAAATAATCAGCACAATAACCACAAGGGTTGGTGTGGTGGTTCAGCACCTCACCCCTTAAGCAAGAGGTTGGGGATTTGATCCCCACCTCTGATGAATGGAAAAAACTTTGTGGCCAGTTCCCTACCGCTCAGTAGGAACGGAGGATTAGTCTCACGACTGTCGGCTGTGGAGATACCTTGGATACCAAAAAAAAATTAATCAGCACAACAATGATATGGAAAAAAATATTCCCTTCATAGCTTATTTTCTTTATATTTGCCGTATGAGCTTGCTTCTAAGTTCTAAACCCCAAGACATTACAAGTAAAGAATTCTTTTAATAGAATATTTTCACTTCTGAACACAACAACATACACTATCACCACTACCAAAACGAGGATCAGGTATACAGAGTGCCACAAAATAATCCATACGCTTGCATGGTTTGGCACAATCATGATTAACTTTGCATGGAATTTCTATGTAATGTCCACATGTGTCCTGGTTCACGTTTGCACCATTCACATGGTTATCTACATTCAGAAATAAAAAAAAGGAGTCTATCAGAAGAAAAATATACATGAATGTCAGTAAGCAAAGAAATAAGATATTCTCAACAAAGAAAGTATACATATAATTACAATAAGATATCCTTATTACCTTTGACTTGAAAAAGAAAAAGAGAAACCAAAACATATAGAGCAATTCTGAATAAAGTCATTCTCTTTTCTTTTTTGTATGATTATATATATTCAATTTGTATAGTCTCAATTCTAAGATTAAAAGACTCTAAAAATAAGTGTTTTTTTACTGATGCATTGTACGCAATTTATAGGGAGTTCAATATGAGTTTTTAAGGTATAATTAATTATTTCTAATATTTTTCTATATATACCAATACTATATATGTACATCTCTTAAAAAGAAAAACATTTAATGAGTACAATCAAATTAAAATGTAGTCAAAGATTAATTAAAATAATCAGATTAAGGTTTATTATTCTCGTTTCAATTATATTGCATCGTTTGGGTTCCGAAATTTAAATAACTCTATCTTTATTAGTAATTTTTACATATATCTTTTAAGTACTTGTAATTGTCAATTATTGTAACTTATAATATGTTTTTACATAGTTTTTAAATATATAAATTTTATTTTAAAACTTGAAATTTCATGTCTAAATTTATGATTAAACTTAAATCGTTTGACTAAAATGTCACATGATGAATTGAAACATCTGAAATATGCAAAAAATGAACAAGAAGTTTGATGTCTATCTATACTCATATAATTTTGGATATGATAAAAATTTCCTATTCTTTCTCCTGATTATTTTGTTTTTAAATTCTTTATTATTTTCGTCTCAATTAAAAAATCTCTATTAAATAAATAACCATTTGCCTAAAAAAGTATTCAAATATCGAGAAATACTTATCCCTACTTATTTCCCTGTTTGCTTCAATAATAATGGAGCAATAGTTATTAATGTTTTACAAATTCAAGCAAGAAATCATTTGGGCTCTATTTAATACCCCCGTCTCATTTTACTCGTTCTAAATTTCCTAATTTAATTTCTCATTTTACTTGTCATTTTTCATTAATCAAGATAAGATAATTTTTTCCTTTTTTAAGGTTGGTATTAATTATTTTTTCTTCAAATTAAAATGTAAACATCATTTAATAGCGTACTGTGATAAAATAATCATGTTATTAATTATTATTCTTAATAAATATGCAATATCAAATTAGAACGAGTAAAATAGAACGGAGAAAGTAATACTCTAAATAAATAAAAAGAAGTTCTGACGTAAACAATTAATTACTACTTACTAGTCATTATGAAGGTGAGAACGTAGATATTCGTTCTAAATAAGAGAAATACTCAATGCCATATCAAAATAGTAATTAATTATTTATATTAACATTTTCTCCGTCCCATCATCTTACTTGTCCATTTCTAATTTAAAATATCCAATAATATTTGTTCAATTTATTAAATCAATGAATAATTTATCTATATTTATGCATTTTATTCTTGATTTTAAATACAATACATCACTCATTTTTTTAAAGTAAAAAATTTATTATATTCAAAGAGTGATATAGTAAAATCATCCTTCTATTTATTATTTCTTAAATATGTGTCAAGTCAAAAGTTGATAAATATTTATGAACGAAGGAAGTAATACTTATATTATTAAAACCAGATCAAAGTTCTTAAAAATTAAAGTCATACAGTAATTGTAGCATTAACATCTCTAGGTACATATAGTATCAATAAATAGTTACTGGACTGGGAATTTAAAATTTATAGATTCGGATTTTAGTTCTTTCAAATTATTATTAGATTCTATATTAACAGTATGTATATATTTAATGAATCTATCTATACTTGTATCTATCTTTATCTATATCTATAATTTATATCTATATTTATATAATAATAATAATATATATATATATAATAATAATAATAATCTATATCTGTAATCTTCTATAATAATAATAATAATAATATAATAATAATATATTAAAAGTGTGAATACCTTTAGAAAAGTGATTTAAACTTTTTGCCCTTCATTAAAAATCTCCGCTTTAGACAAAATAGTTTTTTCACTATTTTCTTCAATAATTAAACCATTATCCTTATAATATTGAATATAACAAATACATTAAAAATAAATAGAGAAGGTTTTCCTATTAAAGGTAAATTTCTAAGTTTTCCTAATAAAGGCAAATTTCTGAATTTATGGCAATTTTTCATTTGCTGTCTCAAATATGTTCCAAAAAAGGATTAAATAGGCATATCAAAAAAAAAATTGCCAAAACCTTTTTCAATACGTTTTAAAAAAATAGGCAAACTTTTCCTCTGAAAAAGAAATTAGTTGACTTTTTCTACCAAAAAAAAAAAAAACGTCCAACATATTATGCCCAAAAAAAATAGCAAACAAACCTTTCCAAATAAAATCACTTGGTTGATTTTTCCTAAATAAAAAAGGTTGAGTCTGCTACTTGATTTTGTTCTCTAAAGCAGTGTTGTACTGCTGGACGCCCCACTCTTGTTAGCATGGACCTGCAAAGATCAATAATAGGGTCATAATGCATGTTTCCATGTTTTAGCATGTATATAACCTGTTGTGAATCAATATTGATCTCAATAGGGTGAAGGTTATTTTCCTTCACAATTTTTAGGTCTTCCAGCAAAGCTAAAAGTTCCATTTGGTTATTAGTAGCCTTTGGATAGCCCTTGTAGTAGCCCATGATCCATTCCCCATTGCTATTTCTAATTACACCGCCTATACCCCCAACCCCAGGGTTTCCAAGCTGGAACCATTAGTGTTCAGTTTATAGTAATTCTGAGGTGGAGGGGACCATTTAACCGAGATGGTTACAGGAGGTTGTTGCTGAGTATGAAGATGGTTTGTCAGGTGAGTGTATTTAACAGCTGATGCATAAGCATTATCAAAGATCGGAGTGTAATTAGAGTTGTTAAAAATATTTTCGTTTCTACACTTCCAAATTTCCCAGAGGCAGAAAACAAAGAGGACATCAAGACTTATGTTAGCGTCAAAGGCTTTGTTGCGAACCCAATTTTTGACAACATCAAGCATGTTGTCATCAGTCATGCTACCCAGGCTAGGAGGGTTGCATCCCAGTCTATTGAAGAGCTTGCTCCATAGCTGTGATGCTTTGGGACAGTTCCAGAAGATGTGAGAAATATCTTCTTGGGTGGTGTTACAGCAGTAGAAGTAGGGAGTGATGGGGACACCCCTCCTTGCAAGAATGGGGTTACAAGGAAGTCTGTTATGATTAAGGAGCCAGAGAAAGTGCTTCATCTTGTTGGGAACTTTCATGTTCCAGAACCAAGTGAAGTTTTTTGTGTTGCTGGAAGGGAGGGTTTTGGAATTGATGAGCTTGTAAGCAGTGCTACTCTTGAATTGACCATTACCAGTGAGTCCCCATATAGGATAGTCTGTGGGACTTTTAGTAGTATGGAAGAAAGTAGACTGGATATTATGAGTGATAGTAGGAGGGAGTGAGAAGGGAAGAGAGGTGAGATCCCAAATCCCATTCTTCCAGAAGTCAGAAATATAGGCCTGATGCAGGTTTCTTGTAGGAGGCCCTTGAATGGTGTTATAAAGGGCATCAGAGTTGGGGAGCCACCTGTCAGTCTAAAATTTGGTTGGCTCTCCTTTATAGATGATCCACAGAGAGGCTTCTCTACAAATAGCTTTGCCCTTGGTGATACATTTCTGGGTTTTGGAAAGGCTTTGATTGGAGTTGGACATGTTGTATTTGGAGAGGAGGATTCTGGACCAAAGAGACTGAGGGTTCTTGGTTAGTCTCCAAGCTAGGGCACAATGCATAGTATCATTCTTGATACTAGCTTTTTGGATACCCAAGCCACCCAAATATTTGGGTTGAGTTATGACCTCCCATTTGATAATGTGCATCTTTCTCCTCCCATCAGTGGTGCCCCAAATGAAATTCCTTTGAATTTTGTCAATTTGTTGTGAAATCTTGTAGGGTAACTGAATGTATTGCATGACATGGGTTTGGATACTATTAAGAGAAGCTCTGGTAAGGGTGGTTCTGTCAGCTTGATTGAGATAGGTAGGTTGGGTAAGCAAAGTTTAGGATCTGTGATTGTTGAATGATGTAATTTTTGTGGAGTGGTTTTAATTTATGCATTGGGATCTATTGTATTCATTTGGCCGGGGAATGTCCCGAGGAATTTGTATTGATTTATCCGGAGAATGCCCCAAAGTATCATGTACTTGAATACGGGGCGTGATCAAGGCTCGGAATGTCGGGTGGAGGAAGCAATGGAGCGTAGTTAGGATTAGCCTAGAATAGAGTAGGTTTATATTTCGGTATTTTTTTTTATTTCGGGACTGTATAATTGGACTGAACACTAAATTTTGGATTGTTTTATTTTGTTTTGCTTAATTGATTGTTTTGCGTGCTTTGTGTGGTTTATACATTCGTAGTGTCAAATTAGCCGATATACTCCACCAAGCGACCGTGGTCGAACCACGGGATCGAGGGGTGCATAACAACTTCCCCTCGATCAACAGAATTCCTTAACCGGAATCTCTGTTCGCAAACTAGTCTTAAAGAGTCAAATCGTTTTGAAAAGGATTTTCCAAAGGTGACTTGGCACACCGGATTATGCCGAGTGGCGACTCTGAGTTTTGAATGTAAAAAAAATAATCCTTTTTCGAAACAAATCTTTATTTTGTCACTTTAATAATGAAACCCTTTCGAACTTAAAATTTATATTCTTTTTAGAGTTATAAAGGGGTGTGACAGCTCTGGCGACTCTGCGGGGGAATATTTCAGAATTCAAGCTTATTTTAGAGTTGTATCGACTTAGTTTGGCACTATAGGTGTATGGACATTTTGTTGGTGTTGTTTTGTGTTATTGTATTATCACTGTTGAGTGCCTACCTGCTCTTTGTTTACAGTTTTTATCTTATGTGTTACCGCTTTATATCTGGGTTGTATTTCCTCCATACAATAAGGACAAGCAAACTTACCTGCAGTACTCCATCCTGATAACATAGAATATGCTGGAAAGTCACTGATTGTCCACATCAAAGCTACCCTCAATTAAAAATTTTGTTTTTTGGAGATATCAAATGCTTCTACACCTGTCTCCCACAACAAGGTCAATTCCTTTATTAGAGGCTGCAGATAAACATCAATTTTATGTTTGAAATTGTTTGGCCCAGGAACAATGACAATTAAGAATATATAAGCCTCTTTCATGCATATCCCTGGAGGTAAATTGTATGGAGTGACAATTACTAGCCATGAAGAATATTTTCTCCCAGACTGTCTGAATGGTTGGAAACCATCAGTACATAACTCCAACCTAACATTTCTTGGTCCATCGACAAAAAAAGGATGACTTTCATCGAAGTTCTTCCAGGCTTCAGAGTCTGATGGATGACGCATTACTCCATCCTCTTTTATATGTTCATGATGCTGGGTCATGTCAATTGCTGTAGTATGGGATGCATATAATATCTTCAATCTAGGAATCAAAGAAAAATAATACATCCTTTTGTAAGGGACCAATTTTCTCTTACGAGAGCCTGCAGACACCTAATTTTGTCCCTCCCTAAAACCCAAGTTATTCATTTTTTACCTTCGTTTTACCATGTGTCCTATCCGATGTGATAATCCTTTCACAAAAATACAAAAATACAAAAATAACAACCCTTAACAAAATCCCGAACAAATTTTATCTTGTTTTAATCTTATCCTAACCAACCCACCCATCTCACACCCTACATCTACCCATCTAACCCCCTAGACCCCACCCCAAGTCAAGTGGTCTCCTCTTTTTTTCCCACAACAGAATTCACCCACAAGGAGGGGAACAATTTTTCATCTTCAGGAGGCATCTGCTTTCTCCATTCTTGGACGGGAAACACACAGAGAGGAGACCATTTTTGAAGGCTCCCTTTTTCTTTTCCTTTTCCTCTTCGCACACCCATACGCCATTCACACACGCATACTCTCATCCACGACATATATACTCGCATACACATACACAAAACTCACCAGAAAAGCATTCCAAAAACACACCACACAATTAGGGAGAGAGAAACCAAACGGAAGGAGAGAGATCATGAGGGAGAGAAGAGAGATTGAGAGAGAGAATAGTGAGAGCAGTGTGGGATCAGAAATTTAGGGTTGATTTTCTTAGAGAGATCTGAGAAAAACTGACAGAGAGATAGACGAAAAGAAAGAGAAATCAGTGAGGCAGACAGTGAAAATGTGAGATCGTGAGAGAGAGAATCGAAATCGAGAGAAAAAGCACGGTGTAGAAGCAATTTTCCAGCGAATTCTCACCGGAAAACGTCACTGGCATAAAAAAATTCGACCAATCCTCTGATTTTGGTCACCGCCGAGCTCGCCGAAGCTCCGGCGAGGTAAAAAGAGTGAACTCAGCTTCACTCCGACCCAAACCACTCCCTAACAGTCCCTCCTGTCCCTTTTCCAGCGCGGGTCTGTCTTTCTCGCTGTTTCGGTTTTAGGTGTTGTGTCTTTTTGTTCGTTGGTAATCGATTCGAGTTGACGGGTTGTTCTTGTGGTTGATCGAGGTTCGTTGGTTCGTGAGCTCCGATCCGTCGCTAATTGTTTGGAATAAAATTGAGGTCCATTTCTCATCTCTTTCTCGATTAATCTTAATCATTTGATGCTTTATGTGTTGAATTCATGGTGTGCGGTTTTTATTTTTGTTGATTTTAATATGTTTGGACCATCACATTGATTGTTTGAATTGAATGTTTGAATGATTTAAACTCAATTGGAAATAAGTTGGGATGGAATTGAAAGTTGAGAAAGTGAGTATTATCGTTTTGATTCATTAATGTTGATGAATTCGGTAGTATCATGATAAGACCGTTAAAAGCGTAGGCAAAAGGTAGGTTGGGTAAGCAAAGTTTAGGATCTGTGATTGTTGAATGATGCATTTTTTATGGAGTGGTTTTGTTTTATGCATTGGTATCTATTGTATTCATTTGACCGGGGAATGTCCTGAGGGATTTGTATTGATTTATCCGAGGAATGCCCCGAAGTATCATGTACTTGAATACGGCGCACGATCAAGGCCCGAAATGTCGGGTGGAGGAAGTAATGGAGCGTAGTTAGGATTAGCCTAGAATAGAGTAGGTTTATATTTCCGTATTTTTTTTATTTCGGAACTGTATAATTGGACTGAACACTAAATTTTGGATTGTTTTGTTTTGTTTTGCTTGATTGATTGTTTTGCATGCTTTGTGTGGTTTATACATTCGTAATGTCAAATTATCCAATATGTTCCACCAAGAGACCGTGGTCGAACCACGGGATCGAGGGGTGCCTAACACCTTCCCCTCGATCAACTGAATTCCTTAGCCGGAATCTCTGTTCGCAAACCAGTCTAAAAGAGTCAAATCGTTTTGAAAAGGATTTTCCCCAGGTGACTTGGCACACCGGATTATACCGAGTGGCGACTCTGAGTTTTGAATGTAAAATAAATAATACTTTTTCGAAACAAATCTTTATTTTGTCATTTTAATAATGAAACCCTTTCGAACTTAAAATTAATATCTTTTTTAGAGTTTAAAAGGGGTGTGACAGAGCCAACTCGACGCTTATACCTCTCTTTGCCACAAAATTTACTAGCGGTAAGATGTTCATGGTCTTTCCAATACAACATACATCCCGATTCACAACAGTCAATCTTTTCAACCGGTAATCCTAAGCTACGCACTAGCTTCTTAGTCTGATAATAACTATCAACTAGTAGGTTATCTTCCAATAAAGCATCTTTAAACAATTGCATCATTTGGTTAAAACCCCTCTGTGACATTGTAGACACCTAATTTCGTCCCTCCCCGATGTCATTTTTACCCATTTTTATTTTTATCCTACTGTGTACCCTCACCCGTGTGATAATCCCTCCACAAAATGACAAAAAATAACAACCCCCTAACTAATTTTGTTTTATCCTAATATTCTAACAACCCACCCAATTAAAAAACAACACCTACCTACCCTATCCTAACAAACTCGACCCCACCTCACCACTACTCCCTACCCCACGTGACCCCACCTACCTCACCAATACCCCACCCTCACCTCATATATATACACACACAAAAGGAACATGGGGGGGGAGGGTCGGATTTTTTTTCATCTTCGCACAATTTCTTCAATCACAGAAGGAGGGAGACACGAAAGGAAGAGGGGGAATCATCTTCTTCAGGCAGCTCTTACATATACACGCACACACTGATCTTCTTTACGATTGATACGCACATAGATGGAGATGGTGAGAAGAGCCTAGATCGAGAGAGAGAGAGCAACGAAGAGAGAAGAGATTGAGGCGAGAGAGGAAGGAAGAATCAGTAGTGAGAGAGAGAGAGAGATCTGCGAGGAAGAGAGAGATTCAAGGTCGAGTTTTAGGTTATTCTGGAACGGGTCTTGTAGTTTGGTCACTGTTCTGGCGAGGCGAATCTAATCGAAAACGGAAAATCTCGACGGAGCCGGTGGCTATCCAGCGGATTTAGGCTCCGTTGATCCAGAATCCATCTTAATTCATCGTGTTCTTACACTGCCTGAGCTCACCGAAGCTCAGGCTACACTGAATCGGTTATTTCGTCCTGTTGTTGGGGTTTCGGGTTCACCGGAGCTCCGGTGTAGCGAAAATACGACGACCAGCCCTCTGTTCCATCCAAATCCACGTCAAACCATTGTTCCCGATCTTGAGATTGGTTTAATCCCCACCGTAAACACCAATCCTGGATGTCAATCCATTCGATATTGTGTTTGGGGTGGTTTTCGTGACTAACCCATTCAATATTCGTGATTTGGTTTTCACTGGTTTTATTCTTGGTTGAAATCTATTCGGTTGGAGATTTTAAGACACTAATTGGGTTTGTTCGTTGTAGGGCTCCCTGATTCGAGGATTTCGGTCTCGGATTTCTTTATTATCGACAAGGATCAGTTTCATTGAGGTCCATTTTTTCTTCCGATCTTTACTTTATCTTGACTCTTTATTGATATTGTGGGTGTGGATGATTTATTTGTTGTGTGTTTGGTTTGAATATTCGTTGTTTGTTTTGTGTTTGATGTTGGCTTCGGATTATGAGATATGATTGGAAAATCAAGCATGCATTAATCATGTGGTAAAAAAATGGATTTGGGGGTGAGAATTGAAAACTTGATATAATTAGTTGAATTTTGATTAGTTTGATTCATTAGTTGTTTGACTTGAAATAAACGTTGATTGAATTTGGTAGTATCAAGGTACGCCGATTGGAATAGGCAAGATGTAGGTCGGGTAGGCAAATCTAGAGATTGTGGGTTGATTGAATGTTTGAAATTTGATTGAAGGGTTTGATTTTATCACTTTTGAATCAAATTGTATAATTTGGCCGGGGAATGCCCCGAAGCATCTGTATATATTTATTCACCGAGGAATACCCCGAGGTATCATGTACCCGAAGAATGATCGTGATGAAGGCCCGCGGCATCGGGTAAGGCATTGGAGCTTAGTCTAGATTTAGTTTAGAATAGGATTTATATTTTCGTATTTTTCTATTTTTGGACTGTATAATTGGACTGGACTTTACATTTTTTGATTGTTTTGTTTTGTTTATTGTTTGATTATTTTATGTGCTTTTGTGTGGTTTATACATTTTGTAGTGCCAAAATAGTTGATACACTCTACCAAGCGACCGTGGTTGAACCACGGGATCGAGGGGTGCCTAACACCTTCCCCTCGGTCAACAGAATTCCTTAGCCGGAATCTCTGTTCGCAAACCGGTTTAAGAGTCAAATGGTTTCGAAAAGGATTTTTCAAAGGTGACTTGGCACACCGGATTATGCCAAGTGGCGACTCTGAATAAAAAATGCAAATAATCCTTTTTCGAAACAAATTTTCATTTCTTGTCACTTAAATAATAAAACCCTTTCGAACTTTAAAAATGTATCCATTTTTTGGAGTACGCGCGTAAAAAAAGGGTGTGACAGACATAGTATTTTCTATCTTAATATTTAACATTCGAGAGATTACTGCAAGTTGAGAGAGAGAAGAACTAGGACACAATTTTGCATCAGCAGAGTGCAACAATTCATAAAATTTTTGGTATTCTAAATTAGGCTCCTCCTTCATCGAAGTTTCATGTTCCTCCTCAATTGAAGGTTCATATGGATGAGATGGCCCGGATTCAATATTTTTGTAAGGTAAAGAGGAAGTGGTGGAGAAAATGATTCCCCTTCCACCACCACTTTTTCCGCAGAGACTGAAGAAGAAAGCTGATGACACCAGGTTCAGTAAATTCATGACCATGTTGAAGCAGCTGACTATTAATGTTTCATTGGTGGAGGCGCTGGAACAGATGCCTGGGTATGCTAAATTCATGAAGGACCTGTTGACAAAGAAGCGGGCAGCAAGTTATGAGCTGGCAGATAATGTTCATCATTGCAGTGCAATCGTTACAAGATCACTAGTACAGAAGAAGGCAGATCCTGGTGCTTTCACTATTCCTTGCACGATTGTATCGTTGGATTTTGATAAGGCGTTGTGCGATTTGGGAGCTAGCATCAATTTGATGCCGCTATCTATTTACAGAAAGCCGGGGTTGGGTGATCCTACACCAACCAATATGCGGCTCGTGATGGCAGATAGGTTGGTAAAACGGCCTGTTGGTATCTTATATGATGTGTTGGTGAAGGTTTCCACCTTCATCTTTCCTGCAGACTTTGTTATTTTTGATTGCGAGGTGGATTCTGAAGTTCCCATAATCTTGGGGCGTCCTTTCCTCGCAACTGGAAGTGTGCTGATTGATTTAAGAGCTAATGAGCTTTTATTTCGGCTGAATGACGAAGTGGTCCATTTTGATGTATGCAAATCAATGAAGCAGCCTAGAGATGTGGATGTGTTCTCTGTAGCTGATGTTTATTATGAGGATGAGAAAGAATTATCTGTAGAGAAGCAGCTTACTATTGATCCATTGTCTGCTGTGTTGTTGAATTTTGAGCGTGAGGAGGTTGAAGAATATGAAGAAACCGTTTGTGCTCTAACAGGAATAAGGTCCTATTCTCATGCTCCTAAGAAGCTGGACCTTGATCTTAGGAATCGACCTTCACCAACAGCGAAGACTTCCATTGAAGAACCACCAGTGCTAGAATCAAAAGAGCTCCCCAGTCACCTAAGGTATGCGTTCTTGGGAAGTGGAAATACACTTCCGGTGAGTGTTGCGGCTGATTTAGGAGAATAACAGGTAGAGGCTCTCATCTCTGCTCTGCAGAGATATAAGAGAGCTATAGGTTGGACTATTGATGATATAATTGTTATCCCTCCTGGGATATGTATGCACAAGAGTCATCTCAAAGAAGATTGCATGCCTACAAGTAAGCATCAGCGTCGTCTGAATCCATTCAGAAAACGATGCACCATCTATCTCGATGAAGTCTAAGTAATCGAGATAGCTATGTCGTGCCGCGACAATAAATCAAGCGCTAAATGGGAGGCAACCCATTGTTTTTAGTCGTTTTGTTTTCTTAGGAGTTTGTTTTGTTAAATAAAAATCCAAAAAGAAGAGTCGAGCCACGACCAAAACTAAGGCGCTTGGTGGGAGGCAACCCATCGTTCTAATCGTTTTTGTTGTTTTTGATTGAGTGTAGGGGAAGACGTATAAATGAGGAGCTTGGTCTCAAATTTTGATTTGAAAGTGAGCAATGTTAAGGGTGGTAAGTGAGTAATAAAGGAGCAAAAGGCTTTCGGTTAGGCATTGCCTATACAAATCTAGGCAATGGACAAGGCAAGGCCTATGTAAATCTAGGCAACGGATAAGACAAGGCCTATGCTATTGCCTTTGCTCTCTGAATCTACAATGCCATAGCATAGGCGCCGCCTATGCCCAACTAGGCCATAGCATAGGCGCCGCCTATGTTCAACTAGGCAAAGCTAAAGGCGCCGCCTATGCCATTGCCTATGCTCACTGTTTCAACTAGGCCATAGCATAGGCGCCGCCTATGCCCAACTAGGCAATACCATAGGCGCCGCCTATGCTAAGCATAGGCAAAGCATTAGGCGCCGCCTACTTATGATTTCTGACTCCTAACCCGATTTTTCATGGATCAAACCCGACCCAAGCCTTGGTCTATAAATAGAACTTCAACCTTAAGACAAAATCAAATTGTTTTCTCCATATAGGCGCCGCCCAAGCTTCCCAATTCTTTCAAAATCTTTCTTTTTGCTCATCTAATCTTGCAAGCTTATCTTCCGAATCCATCACCAAGTAAGTTATTCTTTTATATTCCGTAGTTGTTGGAATGCTACGTTTATAATGATTTATTAGATTTTTAAGTGGTGTTGGTGATTAGAATGTGGTTGGTTTGTTATGATACATCTAGTTGAGTGAAAGAATACGTGTGGGTGTTCTTGACTTTGTTCCGACTTGTATTTGATTGTTATACACTGTCATAGTTTTATGAAGTCGAAATTGTGAAGTTAATACATAATCTTGTAAGTTGAAAGTTTGAATGTTTGAATGACTCGTTCATCGAGATACCGATTATGATTGACCACAAGCATAAGATGGTGTGATTATGCCTATGCAATAACTTGTTTCTATTTTTGGTACGATCCTTATGTGGTAGTTTTGTTCAAAAAGTGAATTCATCCAAACATGAAAGTATAGACAATATTACATGAAATAGAATTGGAAAGGATAGTTAAGATGACATGAACGTATGACTGTGCTGAACATGTTGTTGGAACATATCTCCTAAATTTATGTCGATGAAGTCTGAGTAATCGACATCACTCACTTAATTAGTCTGTGCCAACAAATTAAGTGTGGGGTGGTGCCACTACTGTTTGTTTTTCGATTGAATCTTCCGAGATGAAGCTAACATGACTCTATTTTAATCTCAGGTAGAATGGCCCCAAAAGGACGACAAGTAAAAGAAAAAGCGTCCACCTCACAGAAAGGACAGAAAAGGTCAAGAAAGGAGCAAGCTGAGTCCTCCTCTCTACAAATACCTCGACGCACTTTTGGGATCAAGTGGGGTACATTTTGAGGAAACTCTGAGGATGACGACTCTGATGATGATTCCGACGCAGGGGGTATGCCCCTAGACATAGAAGAGGAGTCCGACTAATCAGGTTTTCCTTATTTATTTTCCACTGAGGGCAGTGTGTCCTGTCTAAGTGTGGGGTGCTGGTATTTGTATGCTTCCTGTACTTTTTTGCCTACATTTATTCTAGTTCTTGTTTTTTTTAATTAGTCGTAATTAGTTAGTTTAATTTTAGATTTTTTAAATTTTGCATAAAATTGTTCTGATAGGTGGCATGGTATTATGACAAGAGTTTGTGCCAAAATCATTACTATTGAGACGTTTAGGCTCTAAGTGTGACTCACTGTGTGATAATTATGTGGTTTAATTCATTCACCTGTTGGGTCAAGAGTCTATACTGCTCCCAATAAAGTTGACCATGTGCCTTGTGTGTGTGAGGTTATAGTATATTCTGTGTTGTGACTGATGCTAGAACTTGCCTAGTGTGTGTGTAAAGCGAAATAAAGAGTGTGAGTTTAGGAGATGATTTAGGCATTTCTTTGGCAGCCTGTGATTGTTTACCTTCTTTTTACCTACCCGTGGACATTATCCTAGTTAACCCCCTTTGAGCTTTTAGCTATTTTATTTGACAACCTCATATGTAGCCTAATCCATTTTTTTTTCAAGACCATAATTTGATCCAAATTCCTAAGCGCTTTAAATTGTAGAGTCATGTGACAAAATAAGAGGATATTGGGTGAGAGTGATGCCTCAGAGTGTATTGGTACTTGAAATTATTGTGAAAAGGAGTGGTTATCATAGAGGTGTTTTATAAAAAAAAAAAGAGAAAAGAAAAGAAAAAAAAATAGAAAAATAACAAGATAGTTGTGTTTATAATTGAATAACAAAATAGGTGAGAAGGGGTGGTAGATGAAAGGAAAGTAGAGGGGTTGTTTAAAAGAGAGTGTTAATGACATAACGTAGTGTATTAAAGTGCTTAGGGAACATAGTCACTATTTCTGGCCAAAATAGCCCTACCTGTCCCTTAGCCTACATTACAACCTGTAAAGACCTATTTGATCCTAAGCTTAGCATTCTTATATTAGTAGAGCATTACACTAAGGGAAAGCCTATGGTCATCAGTTGCAACATAAGAATTCTTTGCGAGAGTGAGAGCAAGGAGAATCTTATACCCATGTTTCGAAAAATGCAAAACTTGTGAGTGATTATGGGTGATATCTTGTGTGAGACACACTTGGTTGACGAGTTTTGGGTAGTTTTGTATGATTCTTTGTGCCTTAACTTGTGGATACGAATTATCCATCATCACGAGTCTATGTTGGAGGTTGAATGATTTCTAGTAGTGATCCAGAAAACTACTCTTTGTTAATAATTGTCGTGCATGTCTTTTTGAACATTTTGTGTTACTGCTGTGAAATCCTAGTTAGATGTTTGCATCGACGTAATATTTTGTTCGAGGACGAACAAAGCTTTAAGTGTGGGGTGTTGATGTTGGGTGTATTTACACGCCTAAACACCATAATTTACCCATGTTATAGCTAAGTTTTGAGGATAAAATATATAATTCCTGCACTTTTAGTCCATTTTCCTGTAAGTTAGCTAACCTACGTGATTAGCATGTTTTCAGGTATTAATGATGAAGATTTCAGCACTTTGTGGACCTTTGGGCAGCAAAGGAAAACTTCACAGAAGAGGAAAGGCAGCTTTTGGAAGTTTATGGACTGAATGTGACGCATGGAGAAATTGTCCTGGGCAAAAGCAGTATTTTTAAATAATTAGGGGTGCAACAGTAACTTAATAGGACAAGGACAAGGATGTTATAAAAACCCTATTTGCTGAATTTTTCAGCATTCATTCATTGATTCATTCACGATTGCTTTTGATAATTCAGTCGACACTTTTTATTTATTCAGTTTACAGATTCTGTAAGTTTAGACAGAGAAAAAAACGCTACAAGAACGGCTAGAGAGAAAATCACGTCATTCTCATAGTGACGCCAATACATACCAATCGTGAGATTGTTATCGTTTTGGTATGATGATGATGATGTCTTCGTTGTTTTCCTTTACAATCATGAGTAGCTAAACTTCTCTGTTAGGGTTATGGAAGCCTTTTGATATACTATCTATTCCTATGAGTTTGTGAATTCTTGATGCGTATGCTACTTATATCATTACTCTCTTCGTTTTAATTAAATTCTTGTGGTTGCAAACATATAGAATACGCCATTATAGCATTAACTTGTTCGAGAGAAAAGTTACATGTTTGGAAAAGAGAGTGTGACAAGGAAATAGGGCTACCAACCCCTATTTACACATTAATGCCTTAACCGGATTAACCTCTTGGAGAGTTCGTACCATTAGTTATACGCTTTAAGCTCGAGAGAGTTAAAGTGAAATAATCCTTGATGGTTGAGAAACACTAGGATTTACCATTAGAATACGAATCTCTATAAGTGCATGCATGTCTGAATTTCGCATTACTCATAGTTAATAGATACGTAGAACTCATAAGGTGGACATAACCCTAACTTATTTTTCTCTGAGATTAAATCTTACTAAACAAAGCATTCTGTTGTTACTTGGATAGCATTAATTCACGCCTAAACCATCCCCCCTTTCTGTAGAATTTTTGACCAACAGTCTGCTAACAATTGCAACACTTAGTGACCAAGTATTCCCTATGGGATTCGACACCCAACCCAGTTGGGTTCTATTTTGACAGCGACCGCTTACACTCTTACGAGAGCTGTAGTTTGGGCGTTATCACTAAATAAACAAGAAATCACAAACACAACATATCATTCATTGTCCTTCTTAATAAGGGTTAGAAAAAAGTTTAATTACAAACAAAACTGAAACTTCTATCATTACAATCACAAGGCATGAGGAAAAAGCTCCCGACATCAAGATTAAAACATCAAATTTCAGCAAAATACATACCTAAAATCTGAACATTAAACAAAACCAAAAAATAAGTTGCAACTTTGTTGGCAAAAATAAACAAATAAAGTTTACAACTTTAACACAAAGTTACATCACAAAAGTTAAGAATAAATGAACTGATTGTATTTGAATGGTGAATCAGATTAAAAACAAATCCTCAATTGTATGTAGACTATTAAGGCATCAGAATTTTAATGGTTTCTCCTTTTCAAGAAATCGGTAAGTAGAAGAAAATAGAGACAGTTTCACGAATACTCAAGAACACAAACGACAACAGAGAAACATATGAAAAACTGATCGAAAATCATTTAAAAGGGAGAATGTTATAGTACCAGATAGCTGCTAGCTCATTTTCTGGCACTTGTTGGTATCCTTAGTGGATCTCTCTGAAAATACAAAGCATAACATCACCATCAGATTAAGAAAAACAACAACATATACCAAGTGTGATCCCAGAAATGGAATCTGCGGAAGGATAAAGGATAAACAGTCTACACAACAAAAGAGAAAATGATTATGATAATTATAAAATTTCAAAGGAACATGAAACATAGTACATTTTGTTGTTTACACAAAATTAGATCAACAATAAGCAAAAATGACTCAAACGGTTGTATGTTTTCTACTTTTTTGAACATGCAACACACTAAGTAAAACCTTACATAAACATTGTACATAAAAAAGTAAAAAGTAAACCACACAAATAAAAACTTTGTTGAAGAAATTTGAGATTAATGAACACGCAACAAAATTTTTTAAAAAAAACACAAATAGAAGTTACGAGAAAAAATATTGTTCCCATTTCGATTAAATAACCACTAACAAAACTTTTTAACACAATAATCGAACAAAGCAAAGTGAAAGAGCTCAAACAAACCACAAATAAAACTTCTAAGAAAAAATCAAAAACCCTAACATAATCAGTGTACGCAAAACAGTGAAAATTCAATCACACAAACAAAAAACTTGTTGAAGAAATTTTAGATTAATAAACATGCAACAGAAAATATCAAAAACCCCACAAACAGAAATTCTGAGAAATAAATCCGGTTCCCATTTCGAGTAAACAATCATTTATCAAACTTTTTAACACAATAATCGAACAACCCTAAGTGAAAGAGCTCAAACAACCCTAAACCTATCATTTACAAGTGACTTCTAACATAGAAATTAAGAAATTGAAAGAGGAAAAACAACTCAAATTATGAGATATAGAATCGTGCCTCTAATTTAGATTTGAAATTGACCGATTGACACCCTTTTCGATTGATATTGAGTGATTCCCTTTTCTCAATTGAGAGAAAAGGGAGAGAAGAGGGAAATGAGACTGTTTTTGGAGAGAGACGGATGATACTATATTTTGGGAATAAAGTGAAATAAAAGACTTTGCCCTAATATTTAGTTGGTAGGGTAACAGATTTAGCAACGGATTTAAAGCCGTTGCTAATTATTTATTAAAAATATACCTAATATATTTTATAAAAATGATAAAATAATTCCAGTGACAATAATTTCGTTGCTATTTTTTTCTCCACCATGTCAAAAAAAATTCCACCTTTTATGTCGCTAATTTTGTCACCAAAATAAAGGAGCCAATATTTACCGCCAAAATATAGCAACGAATTTTATTTTCTATCGCTAATCCATCACTAATTAGGCTACTAATTTTAATTTCATTTATTTAGCGACAAAAGTTCTATTTTGTTGCAATTCCGTCGACAAATCCTACATTTGAGAAATTCGATACTGACAGCCCTCGAATTACAGAGAAAATTATGTGAGAAGAATCAAGGGAGGAACAGATTTGTACCCCCATTGTTTATCAATAAAACTGTTATTTCTTCAAATTTTTATTTGTGGTTGAAGTTTATTTTTCATGAATTAAATTATGTTGGAAACAAATTGGCACGCCCAGTAGGACCAAATTTTTCCTTCATCTCTTCTCTCATAAATCAAATATGCAAATCTGTAGCAGCAGGATCGTAAAGATGGAAGCGGTACTTCAAGACTCGTCTTTGAGTTTCATCAAGTCTACACTCCGACAAGCCTTGAAGTAGGGGGCATTTGTAGACATTGAAATTTTGTGAACTCTACAAAAAGAGTTCAATTTTGGTTAGAGTTCTTGGGGGCTACTTTATCCTAAATCTAGTTTGGTGGTTACTCTACATTAAACCCTAAACTACGCCTATATAAAGGGGGAAAATATCCATTTAAAGAGGCATCTCCAAGAGATCTCTAGTATCCCACAAATTCACGGGATATTCGCATGATCTGAAAAGTCTCAATAAATTCATGGGATATTCATAAAGATCAAAACCCTCTCTTCTTAATAATCAAATACATCAAGAAGACAAAACCTCCTTACATGGACATCAAATACAAATGTTCCTAAGTTCGAGAAATCATTACTAATAAAATGCAAAAAAGCGACGGCCAAAAGCGACGGCCAGCATCGCTTTTTTGACCAAAAACGACAGCAAAGCGTCGCTTTTTTTAAGTCTCAAAAAGGAGCATTTTTTTAAAGCAACGGCCTATATCACTTTTATTACGACGGACCACGTCGGTTTTTGAAAAAAAAAATAGTTATTTTACAAAAAGCGACGTCGTCCGTCGGTTTTTGTTCTTCAGGTGAAGAACATGATGAACAAAAAACGACGGACCCGTCGCTTTATTAAAAAAAATATAATTTTTTTCTACAAATATTGACGTTGTCCGTCGTAATTTGAAAAAAATAAAATATTTTTTTTAAAAAAAACGACATTAGTCGTCTCTTTTTGTTTTTCATAATTATTTAAAAAGAGACGTTGGTCGTCACTTTTTGTGTTTCATAATTATTAAAAAAGCGACGTTGGTCGTCACATTTTGTTCTTCGTAATAAAAAAAAAAGCGACGCAAGGCGTTGCATTTCTGGAAATTTATTTAAAAAAGCGACGAACAAAAGAGACCCTGTCCGTCTTGAGGAATCAATTCCAGCCCATCTGGCACGAAGACGTCGCAATTCATTTCGAGAACCAAACCCATAGGTTTTTCCCTTCTTTTTTCCTCCCGCCACTTTTTCTGTCCAAATTTTATTTGCTTCCTCCTGTGTAGGCTGGGTTGAACCAAACTCAGACAAGCAGCGTATATATTTATTCTGCATATTAAAAAAAGACACATTAGTAATTTTTATTATTATTAAGTAAGGTAGAATATAACGTAAATTTCAATATTTTTGCTTACATATTAAATACAAAAATAAGATAGAATGAAGAGTTCAGCAAAAAATTAGCAGAAAAGTTCTTTCCAAGTAAGATTGGTTTTCCATATAAAAGTTCAGCAAATATACAACCAACAGACATGTCAAAATCTATCTCACTTATTTATGGCTGCCTGCAGCAATCCCAATTATGCATCTTCCAATACCCAGTTACAGTTTTTGCTATACACAGTTACTAGACTATTTCAAGTAACTACACTTAAACATTTTCAACACATTAACTTCACATTTCAAGTAGCAACACTTAAGCATTTTCAAGTCACAAGTTCACAATTTGTAGAAACTACACTTGACCATTTTCAAGTCATTAACTTCACATTTCAAGTAGTTACCCTTAACCATTTTCAAGTCACAAGATCACAATTTCAAGTAACTACACTTAAGCATTTTCAACTCATTAACTTCACATTTCAAGTAGCTACCCTTAACCACTTTTAAGTCACAATTTCAAGTATGTAAACTTATGCATTTTCAAATCACAAGGTCACAATTTCAAGTAACTACACTTGAGCATTTTCAAGTCATTAACTTCACATTTAAAGTAGCTACACTTAAGCATTTTCAAGTCACAACCTATGGCTTTATAAGCCTTCTACAACAAATAATTCCACCATTATATCACATATAAAGACTTCACTATATGAAAATAGAGAGAATAAACTTACCTTTGCTTGGCCTAATTTGAAGAGAAAGAGGCAAGCGATCGTCGAAAAATAGCAACCAACTTTTTTTCCAAGAAATAGAAACCCAACCTATTCATAATGGAAATATTAATCCAAAAAAAAACAAATCTTAAACTATTTTTCAACATAATCTAGCAAGATCAATAGAAGCAATACCACCAACAACATACATAGTGTAATCTCATAAGATGTGATGGGATCTGGAGAGGGTAAAGTGTAATCTCATCCCTAAATGTTTTTCTTAGTGGTGTGTCATACCTCAATAAGTCAATCACATGTCAAACCCAAACTAATACCCTATATCAGTTTTGCTCTATTTAGCTCATTTCTTCATATATCAAAAGATTTTTTTAATAAAATGTACTGGTACTATATTAGATACTTTCAAGATTTGTACTTTTACTCTGTAAGAAAACATGTGCCCCTACTTCCCGAGGTATCCCGTCCATATCACTAAAGGAAAAGAGAACTCAAAATTTCTGCTGAAGGTGAAAACTTTTTAATCAGAAATCCAAAGAACAAATACAGAAAAATGCACAAGTTTTGGCATTGTTTCAACACAAAGTACTGCATAAATAATAGTGAAATTCTTTTGTCAACAAGAATATACTTGATAACGCTCAAATTACACTCTTGAATAGGTGTAAGCGATCGTTGTCAATATAAAACCCAACTAGGTCGGGTTCGAATCCAATAGGGAATAAGGTGTGAACTTCAATTTGTTTACGAAATACTTTACTGGTAGTTTTCTGTTTCCGAAGATGGGGGTTTAAATTTCACAGAGAGTCAATTGTCACTTTCAATATTTTAGTGTTGTAATCAATATAAATGAGAAACCAGAGTTATGTTCACCATGGGTATTGGGAGTTAACAAATACTAGGTAATGCTTGGGATTCTGGGAGTAAGTAGAAACAACAGAATATCCCTGACTATGATACTTTCTGACTTATCTCTTAACCTCACCAGACAATTTATTATCTAATTCTCTCGAACTTAGATAACTTATCTATTTCCAATAGGATGCTATCTCAGGTAGATTGATCAAGTTACGGCATCAATCATTAAATAGAAGGTTGGTAGCTTTCTAGTCCCTGTTGATAATTCACGTCCTCTAGTCTATTTCTCCGTTAGAAGCAAATAAAACCTAAGGCATAATCTAATATTTGCAACCAATAGATTTCAGTTAAAATAATAGAATTTCAAGATGTCCTACTACTCTTTGAATCCGTTAAATGCCTAGTAACCTATCAGACCCTAATCCATGGATCCCATAACTCTGGCTAATGGAATTAGCCGCTCATGATTTGATGAATGAAATTACAAGTTGAATTTATCATAATAAGGATAAACTTACGAATGAATGAAAAACAACAAGTAGTTTCTTCAATTTACTCACAAGATAGAAACCCAAAAATAGTTGATAAGTGCTTTTTTAAAGAAACAAGAAAAATATTTTATGGTAAAAATGAAGCAATGTTACGTGCTTCTCTTTAGAAGTTCTTCTATGATAATTAATGATTGATCCCTAAAAAACCCTAAAACAAGTCTTTAAATAGTCAACCCTAAACAAGAAAATAAAATTAAAGTTTTAGTTTTCTCTTTGGATTGGACGACGACGATCTTGACGGTGTGTCAGATGTCTGACAACGTGTGCGAGATGTCGTCAAAGGTTCCAGTGAATTGTTATCTTCTGACTCTTCAGACGGCAAACCTGACGGCGTGTCAAAATTCTTGACGGCGCGTGACAACTGCCGTCACAACTTCACTGGAAATTAGTATTCTCTGCTTCTGGTTGACGGAGATTTTGACGCCATGTCACATATTTGACGGCCCATCCTAAACGTCGTCACATTTCATCTCAGTTTCTCAGGTTCTTTCTAAGCTTGACGGCAACTTTGACAGCCTTTCCCATGTATGACGGTGCTTCAGAATTGACGTCAGCTATACTTCAGCTTATTTACACCAGATTTCAGCTGATTTATTCTTCTTTCCTTTGGTTTCCTCCCCGATCACTTGTATCTGCATTAACACATTAAAAGCAATCAAAAACAACAAAAGTTGCTTAAGACCTCGCAATTATTCAGATTTAAAAACTTCAAATGTGTTAGCATCGGCTCACACATCAACACCCTCAACTTAAACAATTACTTGTCCTCAAGCAACCAAAACATAACTAGGAGTATACAAAGTACAATTCGGCAGCTAACTACTCTCATCAGGTCAGAATACATGGTACAGAATACATGCACCATCTCCATGATCAATCAAAGTAAAATCAACTATGTCTAATGTTTAAAAACACCCATGTAACTCACATGTATCTAGATATGGCAAAAGTCTCAACAATAAAAGCCTAGGACATACCCAAATTACATTATCTGAACAAAGCAGTCAATAGCAATATACCTGGTGTGCCCTCACAACAAAGAAATCCCTTTCTTACTCAGATTCACATGTATAGACATAGGGATGAACGTAAGACACACTCTCAGAACGAAGTTCCAACATTGTGCATCAAATTCCATAGGCTTGCCCTTATAGTCAGTATCTAAGTCTTTAGACAATTCAGTTAGGATCACTATAGGGTTTTTCTTAAGCTTGTAATGTAGGCTAAGGGCAGGTATGATATTCATGGGTATTTCATAGTGACTACACCTCCTTGGCACTACATTAACTCACGGGGTTTCAACTTTTGACCTTCTTTGCTTCCCTTTTTTATTTGTCAAGCATTCTCAAGATGGGTGTTGTCTGTTCAAGCATTAGATTAACTTTTTTAGTTTTCTATTTTTCTTTTTCACTACACCCAACTTGTTGTTCATTTTCCTTTTACCTCTCTTCATACTCATAATGCATCACGCACCCCTATAGTAGCCACCCTCAACTTAGGTTATTTGCCTAAGTTGAGATGCACAGTGTCCAAGGAGGACCAGGGCCAAAACAGGTTCATTGTGCTGTAATGGGAAGGTGAAAGGTGTATAAGAAAGAACTGGGCTATTTAGGCGCAAAAAGGGATCAAGGGATATTATTCATATTTGGACGGTCATTTAAGCTAAACTGGTTTAACATGCAAAAACAGCCTATGATCCTTTCCTAACGCCTATCGTATGACTATGGTACGACTAACTGGGCAAGTTCTAGATTCAACGCACAATGTGAACTGAGTAAGACCTTACACGCACATAGCACACAAGTATATAACACATCATTACTCATCCGTTTCATGCATTTGTTTTCTACAGGTTATTTATTTGCCACACTAATGCCACAAACAGATACACAGTGGTCACACTAGATGCAATTCACACAATTCATGACAGATTAGACCACTAGAGAGGTACTCAAAAATTACAAAACAAGCTAACTGCCTCAAGTACTTGTACTATCCCTAATTATTTACAGAACATGTTACAACAACATTTTCCCTATACCCTCAACTTAAAATCAAAAATAAAATGCACTAAGGGTTAGGATATACCTGAACTGGGTCGTTCTCAGGGATCATGGGTTGCCTCCCATGCAGTGCTTGATTTAATGTTGCGGCACGACTTAGGTGTCTTGATTACCTCAGACTACATCGAGACAGATAATGGTGATGATTTTCACTGATTCTTCTGGGCCAATGTAAAGCTTTACTCGTTGCCCATTTACCTTGAATGTACTGTCATCTTCATTTTCAAGCTCCACTACCCCAGATGAGTGGACTTTATTTACCTTAAAAGGACCCGACCACTTAGATTTTAGCTTCCCTGGAAACAATTTGAGTCTAGAATTAAACAGAAGCACCAAGTTCTCTTTTTTGAACTCATGTTTCTATATTTTCCAGTCATGGTACCTTTTCATCTTTTCTTTATACAAATCTGCTTGTTCATACGCCCTGAGACGGAATTCATCCATCTCATTCAGTTGCCTTAGTCTCATCTCTACTGCTTTATTCGAATTCAAATTCAACCTCTTAACCGCCCATAAAGCCTTGTGTTCCAGCTCTATTGGCAAATGGCACGTTTTTCCATAGACCAGCTGAAATGCTGACATGCCAATAGGTGTCTTGAAAGCAGTTCGGTATACCCACAAGGCATCATCAAGTTTTTGGCACCACTCTTTTCGGCTAGCAATCACCGTCTTGGCTAGGATGGCCTTAACTTCACGATTCGATACCTCCATTTGCCCACTGGTTTGCGGGTGATATGGAGTAGCCACTCTGTATTGTTTCACTCTATATTTTGCCAGAGCTGCTCGAAATAATTTGTTGCAAAAGTGAGAACCTCCATCACTTATGATAGTGAGCGGTACTTCAAAGCGAGAGAAGATGTTCTTTTTAAGAAAACCAACGACTCTCTTTCCCTTATTATCAGCCAAAGCAACAACTTCGACCCATTTAGAAACATAGTCAACAACAAATAGAATATACTTCATTCCATAAGAACTTACAAACGACCCCATGAAGTCAATGCCCCAGACATTAAATAATTCCACTTCAAGCATCTTAGTCAAGGGCATTTCATGCCTTTTAGATATTGACCCCTGCCTCTGACATTGGTCACATTTCTGCACAAACTCGTGGGCATCTTTAAACAATATTGGCCAATAATAGCCACTCTGCAACACCTTTCTGGCCGTTCGGTCACCTGCATGGTGACCCCCAACTGGGGAAGCATGGCATGCTTCCAGTATATATAGTACATCTACTTTAGGCACACATCTCCGTATGACATTGTCTGCACATCGCCAAAAAAGATAAGGCCCATCCCAGAAGTAGTGTGCTACATCATGCAAGAACTTCTTCCTTTGGTGGAACGAAAGATTTTCTGGGATGATCTCACTCACAACGTAGTTTGCATAATCCGCGTACCAGGGCAGTAATTCCACAATAGTTACCAGGATCTCCTCATCAGGGAATGCATCATTTATCTTTGTTTCATCTTTAGCTTCCTGTTCACCTTCCATTCTAGATAAATGATCTGCAACCTAATTTTCACAACCTTTCCTATCTTTGACTTCGAAATCAAACTCTTGCAGTAGAAACACCCATTTAATAAGCCTTGGTTTAGCATCCTTCTTGTCCATTAAGTACCGCAATGTCGCATGGTCAGTATGGACTACCACTTTAGTCCCAAGCAGATAAGATCTGAATTTTTTGAAAGCATACACCACAGCTAGCAGCTCCTGTTCAGTTACTGTGTAATTCTTTTGTGCTCCATTCAGTGCTTTGCTGGCATAATATATTGGGTGAAACAATTTATTCCTCTTTTGTCCCAATACAGCTCCCAGCGCGACACCACTTGCATCACATATTATTTCAAATGGTTTTGCCCAGTCAAGTGCAATAACAATAGGGGACTCAATCAACTTCTTTTTAATGCACTCAAATGCCTTCAAGAATTTTTCATTGAAGAGGAATTTCACTTCCTTCTCCAACAGCTTGCAAAGTGGATTTGCGACTTTGGAGAAGTCTTTTATGAATCTCCGATAGAATCCTGCATGACCAAGAAAACTACGCACTTCCTTTACTGAAATAGGAGGTGGTATTTTCTCGACAACTTCCACCTTTGCTCAATCAACTTCAATCCCTTTTTCGAAAATTTTGTGGCCCAGCACGATACCCTCATTTACCATAAAATGACATTTTTCCTAGTTAAGCACTAGATTAAATTCAACACATCTTTGCAAGGTTACATTCAGATTCTCAAGACACATTTTGAATGAATTATCTACCACAGAGAAATCATCCATGAATACCTCTATGGTGTCTTCCACCATGTCAGAGAAGATAGACATCATACACCATTGAAAAGTGGCTGGTGCATTGCATAGCCCAAACGACATCCTCTTAAATGCAAATGTGCCATATGGGCATGTAAATGTCATTTTCTCTTGATCTTCCGACGCAATGCAGATTTGGTTATATCCAGAATAACCATCCAAGAAGCAATACCACCCCCTACTAACTAATCGATCAAGCATTTAGTCCATAAAGGGCATTGGGAAGTGATCCTTTAGAGTCCAAGAGTTAAGCTTGTGGTAATCCATGCAGACTCTCCACCCGGTTACTGGTCTGAGTGGAATCAGCTCGTTCTTTTCATTAGCAACCACCGCCATACCCCCTTTCTTGGGCACGCATTGAACTGGACTTACCCATTTGCTGTCAAAAATAGGGTAAACTACTTCTGCATTCTACCACTTAATAATCTTATTTTTAACCACCTCCTGCATTGGTGGATTCAGACGGCGCTGATGCTCAATGGTAGGAGTACAATCTTCTTCTAGTTGGATTTTATGCATACAGATGCCAGGGAGGGATGCCAATAATAGCTGCGATGGTCCATCCGATTGCTCTCTTATGCCTCTGAAGTACTAAAACAAGTGCATTTACCTGTCGTTCTTCCAAATCAACTGCAATAATAACAGGTAGCATGCTTCCTTTCCTCAAAAATAC
Source organism: Capsicum pubescens (assembly GCA_030864215.1). Classification (NCBI taxonomy): domain Eukaryota; kingdom Viridiplantae; phylum Streptophyta; class Magnoliopsida; order Solanales; family Solanaceae; genus Capsicum; species Capsicum pubescens. The sequence goes on along the minus strand of CM061539.1, from coordinate 188,386,513 downwards.
ATATCGTAAGTGACCAGGTAGCTCCTTCAATTCTAACATCGGAGGTTCTTTAATAGATGGCTTGGCTGGTGGTGTTGGTCGATTAGCCAGATCAAGGTTGATCTTTTTAGGAGCATAAGAATATGAGCCCAGGCCAGTCAGGGCACAAACTGTCTCTTCATACTCCTTAATGCCTTCGCTATCATAGTTTATCACAACCGCGGCTAAGGGCTCAATAACAAGTTGTTCAATTCTGACCACATCCTGTTCGTCCTCAAAATACATATCAACTACTGAGAACACACTCATTTCCTCATGATGTTTCATTGATTTTCCCACATCAAACCGTACCTCTTTATCGTTCACCCTGAATAAGAGCTCATTCGCTCTCAAATCGATCAACACATTTCTGGTTGCGAGAAAAGGTCGACCCATGATTATGGGCACCTCAAAGTTCACCTCGCAGTCCAGAATGATAAAGTCTGCAGGGAATATGAAATTTGAGACCTTTACCAACACATCATACAGAATGCCAACAGGTCACTTTACTGATCTGTCAGCCATCACCAGCCTCATGTTGGTAGGTGTGGGATTCCCCAGGCCCAACTTTTTTATAAATAGTCAACGGCATCAGGTTAACTCTTTCCCCCAGATCATATAGTGCTTTAGTGAATTCGATGGTCCCAATTTTGTAGGGAATAGTGACTGCACCTGAATCCAATTTTTTTTGTGTCAAGGTCCTTGTGGAAATAGCGCTGCAAAGGTAGAGATCTGCTTCTAGTTCGAGCCTCACTGCTTGTTTCTTGGTAACAAGGTCTTTCATGAATTTTGCATATCCTGGCATTTGTTCAAGTGCTTCGAGCAAAGGCACATTTATTGTCAATTGCTTGAGCATTGCTAGGAACTTGCTGAATTTTGCATCATCCACCTTCTTTCTCAACCGTTGAGGAAAGGAAGGTGGTGGCCTTGGGATGGGTTTCAACACCACTTTCTCTTCCTTCTCCTTGTCTGACATATCAATAGAACTTTTTGTCTTCTCAGGCTCCTCTGGGTGTTGTTCTGTTGGTTCTTCTGCAACTTCCTCAATGCTCACAGATTTTCCCACAGAAGGTCCAGATAACATCTTACCACTTCTAGTGGCAATCGCCAGACATGAACCGTCTGTCTTCTGATCCTGAACCGTTTGAGTAAGTAAAGTACCACTTCTTCCCTGGTTTAGTGTTGATGAAAGTTGATTCATCTGTTGCTCTAACTGCTGGATCGAAGTTTTCACTCCTATGTTGGTAACCTCTACTCCTTTTAACAGTTCATTCATCATATCTTCCATAGGCCACTTTCCCGAGCTAGTTGCAGCAGCTTCTTGATTTCCAGCACGAATATACAACCCACTTCTATCATTGCTACTTCTCAAGTTTTCTTGCTCCCTGTCTCTGTGATTAGGATTGTCATACCCGTTTCGACCTTGATTCCCTTGGCTAATGCCTCAGAAACCCCCCTGATTAGCAACATAGTTGACTTCTTCTTCAGGTTCCATATCAACACGGTCCCGAATCATCGCAGTCTTTACCTTTTCCGTCCTTCCTGACAATAAATGCTTGGTGAGCAGGTCCATTTGAGTCTTTAGATGGGCTATGTCTTGATCCTTCTCCTCATCTCTTCTGCGTTGTTCATCATTTATTCCAATAGGAATAGTTGGACTTGCCACCACAGAATCACTGGTGTACCAAGCCCTACTTAGTTTGGTCATCCTATTCAGCATATTAGCAGCATCTTAAAATGACAGAGCAATAAATGACCCACCAGCAGCGTTATCTACCATTGGTTTTGTCGTAGAGTTAAAGGCTCTGTACAAAGTCTCCATCAAATGTATGTCTGTTATGTTATGGTTCGGACGCTGTGTCAGCTTCTTCTTGAACCTTTCCCAAGTTTCATGTAAAGCCTCATTCGGAAGATCTCTAAAATTATTGATCTCATCCCTCAATTGTACCCTCCTAGAAAATCTCCTCTCAACTGCCTCCAGTTGGTTATAGAGTCAGGCATCAGCTCACTTAGCCATAATGTTGCCTCTCCAGATAGAGACAACGGGAACAGCCTCAACCGGATCGCGCTCTGTCTCACTTTCGGATTGTCAAAGGATTTGCAAATGGTGACAAAGTTCACCAGATGCAGGTTGGGGTCATCCCTAGGAAGGCCTCCAAACAAACCATTCAGATTTAAGAGTTGGATCATCGTGCTTGTAATATTGAACTTTGCTCCAGGTGCTAACGGAGAGGGAATGATCGCACCCGTTGCACCTGCTCCATCTACATCATCATCATCAGCAGCAGCAGCCTCATACCGCAGCAATTGTTCTACCATTCTGCTCATGCGGTGGGGTTCCGGATTGAGTAGTGCTTGGTGTAACCTATAGAGATCCTACAAATAAACAAAAACAACAACCAAACGTAAATCTGGAAAACTCAACTATCAACAAATTTTCGCACACAAACTTTTAGTCTACAACTGTATTCCCCAGCAACGGTGCCATTTTTGATAACGCTTAAATTAAACTCTTGAATGGGTGTAAGCAATCGTTGTCAATATAAAACCCAACTAGGTTAGGTTCGAATCCCACAGGGAATAAGGTGTGAACTTTAATTTGTTTACAAAATACTTTACTGGTAGTTTACTGTTTCCGAAGATGGGGGTTTAAATTTCACAGAGAGTTAATTGTCACTTTCAATATTTTAGTGTTGTAATCAATATAAATGAGAAACCAGAGTTATGTTCACCATGGGTATTGGGAGTTAACAAATTCTAGGTAATGCTTGGGATTCTTGGAGTAAGTAGAAACAACAGAATATCCCTGACTATGATACTGTCTAACTTATCTCTCGACCTCACCAGATAATTTATTAGCTAATTCTCTCGAACTTAGATAACTTATCTATTTTCAATAGGATGTTATCTCAGGTAGATTAATGCAGTTACAGCATCAATCATTAAACAGAAGGTTGGTAGCTTCCAAGTCCCTGTTGATAATTCACGTCCTCTAGTCTATTGCTCAATAAGAAACAAATAAAACCTAAGGCATAATCTAATGTCTGTAACCAATAGATTTCAGTCAAAACAACAGAATTTCAAGACGTCCTACTACTCTTTGAATCCGTTAAATGCCTAGTAACCTATCAGACCCTAATCCATGGATCCCATAACTCCGGCTAATGGAATTAGCCACTCATGATTTTATGAACGAAATAACAATTTGAATTTATCATAATAAGGATAAACTTACGAATGGATGAAAAACAACAAGTAGTTTCTTCAATTTACTCACGAGATAGAAACCCAAAAATAGTTGATAAGTGTTTTTTTAAAGAAACAAAAAAAATATTTGATGGTAAAGATAAAACAATGTTACGTGCTTCTCTTCAGAAGTTCTTCTCTGATAATTAATGATCGATCCCTAAAAAACCCAAAAATAAGTCTTTAAATAGTCAACCCTAAATAAGGAAATAAAATTAAAGTTTCAGTTTTCTCTTCGGATTGGACGACGACGATCTTGACGACGTGTCAGATGTCTAACAACGTGTGCGAGATGTCGTCAAAGGTTCCAGTGAATTGTTATCTTCTGACTCTTCAGACGGCAAACCTGACGGCGTGTCAAAATTCTTGACGGCGCGTGACAACTGCCGTCACAACTTCACTGGAAATCAGTATTCTCTGCTTCTGGTTGACGGCGATTTTGACGCCATGTCACATATTTGACGGCCCGTCCTAAACGTCGTCACATTTCATCTCAGTTTCTCAGGTTCTGTCTAAGCTTGACGGCAACTTTGACAGCCTGTCCCATGTATAACGGCGCTTCAGAATTGACGTCAGCTATATTTCATCTTGTTTACACCAAATTTAAAAACCGACAGACTGCTTCACTTTTTTTAAAAAAAAAATTATCATTTTTTAATAAATTGCGACGTTGTCCGTCGCTTTTACTAGAAAAAAATTATAATTTATTTTTTAATTATTTGGCACAAAACCCGCGAATAAAAGCGACGGATATTAAGACGTTGGTCGTCGTTTTTCATAAAAAATAAATAAAAAATAAAATTTAATTAAAAAAGCGACGACCAATGTCGCTTTTCTCGTCGCTTTTTAAAGAGACACAGTGCATCGCTTTTTGGCCTTTTTTTAGTAGTGAATACGCCACTAACGGTCCTCGAATTACGGAGAAATTCATATCCAAATCTTCATACATTCAAGAAATATACTACTGACGTCCCTCGAATTATGGAGAAAATCATGAGAGAAGAATCAAGGGAGGAACAGATTTGTACACCCATCGTTTATCAATAAAACTGTTGTTTCTTCATATTTTTCAATACATAATTAATAAAGTTACTTTAGTAAAATAAATCTCTATTAAATATTTTCTTATGCGGAGTACAAAGCCAATAAGGACCAACTAAAATGAAACGGAGCGAGTATTTCTAATACTTTTCTAGATATTTCACATGTACGTCTCTTCAAAAGAAAAATATATAATGAGTAGAGTCAAATTAAAATGTAGTCAAATATGAATTAAAATGATTAGATTAAGGTTTAGTATTCTCGTCTCAATTATATTGCATTGTTTGGGTACCGAAATTCAAATAACTCTATCTTTATTAGTAATTTTTAAATATATCCTTTAAATATTTTTAATTGCCGTTTATTGTGACTTATAATATTTTTACGTTGTTTTTAAATATATATAAAAAAAATTAAAACTTAAAAATTTCATGTCGAAATATATGATCAAATTTAAATTGTTTGACTCTCAGTAAAACGAAAAGTGACATAAATTGAAACTAATGAAATATGCAAAATATGAACAAGAAATTTGATATACTTTGTGGGGGTCCTATGACCCTTCTGAACTATTTTAAAGTGGAATTATTACCCCCGAAAGCCGACATGACAAGAGAGTGAGAACGAAAATTATTTATTAAAAATTTATTCTAAATATTTTTAATATAAATAATTTTAATTATTACTTTTTCTTATTCATTTTCTCTTGTCTTCTTCTTCTCTTTTTCAAAACTAAAAATTCAAGAACTCATTAATGGAGTTTCCTCGTCTTCCTTATCTCCAATTTCATTTTCTCATCTTTCTTGAACTCATTAATGGTGTTTTTTTTATAATTTGGAAGAGGTTATTACCGGAAACAAGAAACACTTGAACTAAGGAGGCAAGAAGATTTAACAAAGTTTAGATTCTTATTCATTTTTGTATGTGAAGTCTTGGCGAAGCTTCATAATGGAGCACAACACTAAACAGCTAACCAAATAGAACCCGTTTCTCCTATTTTCTCTCTTCTTGCTCAAGATCCGCCATTAATGGCGAGCTCAAAGCTTTGAACTACAACTCTGACGAGTCCGATCACCCCTAAGTTGAACTTTGAGCTTCCACATGAAACTACTCACAAACTCGACTCCCTCTGTATGTCTTCAACTCTAGTGTACATAACGCACAATGCCATGTAATTTCCCTCCATATCAAGAAATTTCATAGGTATATTCTTGAAACCTTTATAATTTCCAACATAACCCACAATGACATATATAATTTAATACAAAATTAAATTTCAAAAATTAACTACAAAAATGAAATTGGGTTGAAGAAGAAAATGGAGCAAAATGGAAAATGAGGAAGAGAAAAGGAAATAATTGTTAGGGTTTTTGCCCTGATTTTCTTACTATATTTAAGTTTTATTTTTTCTTAGAAGGAAAATAAAAGTTACCATAATTACTTTTACTTTTTCTGAAAGAAAAAATATAATTCTTTTCCATATTTGGCTAACCTCTTTCTTGGAGGAAAGGTTTTGGAACTCTATAAATAGAACACCCCCGTCTCATATCATAACACAATAGCATCCACAATGTAGTCTTTAAAGAGTCTTTGTTTAGGGGGATTTCTCCCAATAAGTTTTAGGATTTTTAATTTTATTTTTAATATGTAGGCTGTTTGGCCAAACCATATCCATTTATTGTCTCAAGATTTGCAAACGTTAAGCTTCCGCATGACGCCCTCTCGATTTCGAACCCAACAAGTGGTATCAGAGCTTACGGTTCGATGGTCCAATGGTGTGGTGAGACGAGATTAAACAGGTTCAAAGCGGTTTCAAAATCAAGCTGCAACAATTTGGATGATAATGAAGTTTTTTGTCGAACTACATGAGGAGAACAAGTTTCAATCATATTTTCAACACTCCTGCTGCTGCATCTTTAAAAATAAAAATAAAATATTACTTTTAAACCAATTTTTAACCATGATATTTTAAACCTTATTTTTAACCATGACAAGCAGCAGTTATGAAGATTATATCAAGAACGAAGTTCATGCACGTGATATGAAGAGAAGGTGGATCAAGTGAAGAAAATCAAGCCAAAAAGGGGAGATTTGTTAGGGTTTTTGCCCTGATTTTCTTACTATATTTAAGTTTTATTTTTTCTTAGAAGGAAAATAAAAGTTACCATAATTACTTTTACTTTTTCTAAAAGAAAAAATATAATTTTTTTCCATATTTGGCTAACCTCTTTCTTGGAGGAAAGGTTTTGCAACTCTATAAATAGAACACTCTCTTCTCATACCATAACACAATAGCATCCACAATGTAGTCTTTAAAGAGTCTTTGTTTAGGGGGAGATTTCTCCCAATAAGTTTTAGGATTTTCAATTTTATTTTTAATATGTAGGCCGTTTGGCCAAACCATATCCAATAATATATTTTTAGTTTAATTTTTCATGTGTCGTCTGATTTATTGTCTCAAGATTCGCAAACGTTAAGCTTCCGCATGACGCCCTCTCGATTTCGAACCCAACAATAATAAAGTTAAATAATTAATTTTTTAGAGTATAAAAAGAAAAAAATGATGTGGCAATGACGTGGCAGCGCGTGCAGGTCACTATTTGAAATAAAATCTGGGTATGAGCTTTTAGACGGGTATATATTCTATTTTTAAAATATTCAGGGGGTTATAGGATCCCCGCAAAGTATAAGTGTGTAGGTGAAATTTGGGATAAAGGTTGGAGGCGCTTTTGGCTATTTTCTCTTTTGGATGTGATAAAGATCAAGTCTTGACATGTCTCCTGAGCCAATAAAACTATTTCCTATTTTTTCTCCTGGTTATTTTGTTTTTTATTCTTTATTATTTCATTTCAATTAGAAAAATCTCTAAATAAGTAACCATTTGCCTCAAAAAGTATTCAAATATCGAGTGATACTTATTGATGTGTTTCCCTGTTTGCTTCCAGAATAATGGAGCAATAGTTGTTAATGTTTTACAAATTCAAGCGAGAAATCATTTGGGCTCTATTAATAATAAATAAAAAGAAGTTCTAACGCTATTAATTAATTATTCATTATGAAGGTGGGAACATAGATATTCACGCTAAATAAGAGAAATACTCAATGCCATATCAAAACAGTATTTATTATTTATATAAACATAATATTTATATTATTAAAATCAAATCAAAGTTCTTAAAAATTAAAGCCACATACCGTAATTGTACCATAAATATCTCGACGTACATAGCAATAAATAGTTATAAGCAAAGGCGGGAGTCGAAATTTGAAATTTGAAGTGGCGGAATCAGAAATTTTATAAAAAGATTTAAAATATGAGAATGTGTACTCACGAAGAAATTAAAAGTAATTAAAAATAATTAATTATATATGTATGGTGTAACTTTCTATATATAGAAGGAGATTTGGATAAACTTTTCAATCCTATCTACTCCGGCCAATGTGAAAGAGGAAAGATACTCCATCATCTCGTAATTTTCTACAAATTTTGCAGAATCTTCTCCATTTATACAGATAATAAGCTAAACAGAATCCGTGAGTGTTTCACCCTCGCTTTCTTTTAGATTTAAGGGACATGTAATGAATTATTAGATATTAAATATTGACGAAGTGTTGGATTAAGATATTAAATGAAATTTATTATACTTCACTAATGTGAATATATACACGTGAAAAATGGAGTATATAAATTTTACTTATCATAGTTATAAATATTTGATACTGAACTTTATTATCATTGTTATATTAATTTAAAATTAATATCAAAATTCATAAACTTCAAATTTTAAATACAGTTTATATATGTATGAAAAGTGAGATGCAACAACTTAGATTAATTAGTGAACGAAAGAAAAAGGTTAAATATTCTGCACAACAATTATATGAAATAAAACAGTCTCTTCATAGCTTTATTCTTTATATATATATATATATACAAGAAAAGATATAAACAAAAACAGAAAAGAGATTATACATCCCGTATGAGCTTGCTAGAGATATTAAATCAATATAGTTATTCTTGTGCTGCGTGCCACTACACTTGGAAGAGAATGAAGAAGGTAACGCTCCTTAAGATTTTCTTGGTCTCTTTTTTGCTTATTTTGTTAGGACAAGGAAGCAATGGGCTTTTGTGCAATGAAGATGATGACTGTATTAGCTACTTAAAATGCGAACTTGGGGCTCCACTATGTGACATAACACGTACTTGCTATTGTCCAACAGCTTATCATGGACAAAAAGTCCTTGAGACCAACAACAAAGACTAATTCATGTTTTCTTGTGACCATTTATAATGATAAATAAAAGTATCCTATATTCATTTTGAAAAAAAAAAAAAAAAAAAAAAAAAAGAGCTTGCTTCTAAAGTCCAAAACACAATAACATAACAGATTCTTTTAATAGAATATTTTCACTTCTGAACACAACAACATACACTATCACCACTACCAAAACGAGGATCAGGTATACAGAGTGCCACAAAATAATCCATACGCTTGCATGGTTTGGCACAATCATGATTAACTTTGCATGGAATTTCTATGTAATGTCCACATGTGTCCTGGTTCACGTTTGCACCATTCACATGGTTATAATTATCTACATTCAAAAAAAAAAAAAAAAGGAGTTTATCAGAAGAAAAATATACATAAATGTCAATAAGCAAAGAAATATTATTAGAAAGAGCCCCAAGAGATAGATTCTTTAAACGCCTAGTCGATTTAGATGTTCTCAACAAAGAAAGTGTACATATAATTACAATAAGATATCCTTATTACCTTTTATTTGAAAAAGAAGAAGAGAAACCAAAACATATAAAGCAATTCTGAATGAAGCCATTCTCTTTTCTTTTTTGTATGATAATACTCTTATTTTATTTTTAATAAAGTATGATATTATTCAATATGTATAGTCTTAAACCTAAGATTAAAAGACAAAAAACATCTGTTTTCTTACTGATGTATTGTACACAATTTATAGGGAATTCAATATGAGTTTTTAAGGTATAATTAATTATTTCTAATATTTTTCTTTATGTACCAATACTATATATGTATGTCTCTTAAAAAGAAAAATATTTAATGAGTACAATCAAATTAAAATGTAGTCAAAGATGAATTAAAATAATCAGATTAAGGTTTATTATTCTCGTCTCAATTATATTGCATCGTTTGGGTTCCGAAATTTAAATAACCCTATCTTTATTAGTAAATTTTACATATATCTTTTAAGTATTTTTAATTATCAATTATTGTGACTTATAATATGTTTTTAGTTTTTAAATATATAAATTTTATTTTAAAACTTGAAATTTTATGTCTAAATTTATGGTTAAACTTAAATCGTTTGACTAAAATGTCACATGAATTGAAATGTATGAAATATGCAAAATATGAACAGGAAGTTTGATGTCTATCTAAAACAGTATAAAAATTTACATACTCATATAATTTTGGATACGGAAAAGGCTCAAAAATACCCCTGAACTATCTGAAATAGCTTAAAAATACCCCTCGTTAGATTTTTGGCTAAAAAATACCCCTTCATTAAATATTTCGCTCAAAAATACCCCTCCTTCTAACGGAGTTCGAATAAGGATCAAAAATACCCCTGAACTATCTGAAATGGCTCAAAAATACCCCTCTGTTAAATATTTGGCTCAAAAATACCCCTCCCCTTAACGAAATTCCACCAAGCATGCCACCTAGATAAAAAAAACTACGTGACTATGCCACGTTACCATCCGCATGTAAAATGTTAGTATTTTTTAATTATATGACATTTCTTTCTTCTTTATTTTATTTTTATTTTTATTTAAAAACGTCAGTGAAACGGACAAAATTTACACGATTTTTTTATTTTTAATCAAAGTAGACAAATGGTGGTTACATAATATTTTTTTTGAAAAAATTTATTAAATGTAACATCACTATTATCAAATTCCTTTGATCATCGAAAAAACAAATTTTTTCCTGTTAATAGATTTAAAAGTGTGAAACCCAACAAAAGAGTCTTATTAAACTGATAAACTCATTAATTATTAGTCCAGTATAAAAGTTAAAATTAAGATTTACTCGTAAAAGTAACAAATTTCAAACTAAACTTCAAATTAGTTACTCAAAAGATGTGTTTGGCTTTGCTAGCTTTTACTCAAAATGCTTATGTTAAAATGATTTAATAAATACCTCCTCTTCAAATTAATGAATCTTTGAATGTGACAAACATCTTCAAAAAGTTAATGAATGACATAATTAAATAGTAATTGATCAATATTAAGTATCATTTTACTTCTTTTCAAACTTGTTCTAAAAATAATAAGATTATTCATCAAAACTGAATTTAGGAAAATGAATTCATTTCGAATGATTAAACAAGTGTTAAAAGGAATTCATTTATTTTGAAAAAAAATTGCATGTAGTAAATTCAACTCAATTATTAGTACATCAACATTTGCTAGCTTAAAAGTTAAAATTCTAGCTCCTCCTCCGAGTCAACATCAGATCTAGATCAAGTTGTCCCTCATCCCAAACGGCAATAACAAGATGAAATTTAGAACTTTTAAAACACTAATGAAGTAATTAGCAAAAGATTGGTTTTTTTATTTTTCTGTTTCACTGCTTTGCAAAAAAATAAAAATAAAAATAAAGAAGAAAGGAATGTCATATAATTAAAAAATACTAACATTTTACATGCGGATGGTACTGTGGCATAGTCACGCGTTTTTTTTTATCTAGGTGGCATGCTTGGTGGAATTTCGTTAAAGGGAGGGGTATTTTTGAGCCAACTATTTAACAGAGGGGTATTTTTGAGTCATTTCAGATAGTTCAGGGATATTTTTGATCCTTTTCCGACTTCCGTTAGAATGAGGGGTATTTTTGAGCCAAATATTTAATGGAGGGGTATTTTTGAGCCAAAAATCTAACGAGGGACATTTTTGAGCTATTTCAGATAGTTCAGAGATATTTTTAAACCTTTTCCGTTTTGGATATGATAAAAATATCCTATTCTTTCTCCTGATTATTTTGTTTTTTAATTCTTTATTATTTTCGTCTCAATTAAAAAATCTCTATTAAATAAATTACTTATTTGCCTAAAAAGTATTCAAATATCGAGTAATATTTATCCCTACTTATTTCCCTGTTTGCTTCCAGAATAATGGAGCAATAGTTATTAATGTTTTACAAATTCAAGCAAGAAATCATTTGGGCTCTATTTAATACCCCCGTCTCATTTTACTCTAAATTTACTCGTTTCAAATTTCCTAATTTGATTTCTTATTTTACTTGTGATTTTTCATTAATCAAGATAATATAATTTTTTAACTTTTTCATCCTTAGTATTAATTATCTTTTCTCCAAATTAAAATGTAAAAAGGTAGTATGATAAAATAATCATGTTATTAGTTATTTTTCTTAATAAATATACAATATCAAATTAGAACGAGTAAAATGAGACGGAGGGAATAATACTCCAAATAAATAAAAAGAAGTTCTGACGTAATCAATTGATTACTTACTAGTCATTATGAAGGTGAGAACGTAGATATTCGTTCTAAATAAGAGAAATACTCAATGCCATATCAAAATAGTAATTAATTATTTATATTAACATTTTCCCCGTCTACTTGTCCATTTCTAGTTTAGAATATCCAAGAATTGTTCAATTTACTAAATCAATAAATAATTTATCTATATTTACTCATTTTATTCTTGATTTTAAATATAATACATCATTCATTTTTTCAAAGTAAAAAATTTATTATATTCAAAAAGTGATATAGTAAAATCATCCTTCTATTTATTATTTTTTAAATATGTGTTAAGTCAAAAATTGATAAATATTTATGAACAGAGGAAGTAATACTTATATTATTAAAACCAGATCAAAGTTCTTAAAAATTAAAGTGATACAGTAATTGTACCATTAACATCTCTAGGTACATAGTATCAATAAATAGTTATAAGCAAAGATGGACTGGGAATTTAAAATTTATAGATTCGGATTTTAGTTCTTTCAAATTATTATTAGATTCCATATTAACAGTATGTACATAGTTATCCTTAGAGAAACAGCAAACCGAAAAGGTTCTAAACAAGTATGTACATATTTAATGAATCTACCTATATTTATATCTATCTATATTTATATTTATAATCTATATCTATATGTAATAATATATAATATAATTATAATAATTTATATCTATAATCTATATCTATCTATCTATCTATCTATCTATCTATATATATATATATATATATATATATATAGTTATAGTTATAGTTATATCTATAATTTATATCTATAATATATTAAAAGTGTGAAACCCTTAGAAAAGTGATGTGAATTTTTTGCCCTTCATTAAGAGTCTCCGTTGTAGACAAAATTGTCTTTATCTTTTTTTTTTTAATATATAAAATTTAAAATTCATTGAAATTTGATTATTAAACCTTTTCTTATTTGAATTATATTTCTTAAATATAAGTTTTTAAAATCAATTAAAATTTTACCTTAAGTAAATCCTTAAAAAAAGTATTAATTGAAAGTTTGGAACGTTAGTACATAATAACATACAATAATACTCCAATTGAATTCTTAATAGGCAACTTAGTTTTTCAAAAAGAGAAAAAAGAAAGATTTTAACTTTTTTGAAAACCAATGTCAGCCATACGTAATATTTTTTCAATTTGGATTCTTTAGGTTTAAGTTTTATGTTAACGTATTTACTTTTACAAAGTTACAAAATAACTAGGAAGCTTATTAGTGAGCTTAGTTTATTTGCAACTAATATTATTTTAATATTGATAAATAAATTATGAATCAAAAATAAAAATATTTCATATTTAGGTAAAGCTTTCTTGAAGGAAAAGGTTTGAATTGGAATTCTTTTAATTTATATCATAAATAATAGGAAAAACAATATAAACATACACCTTAACTTATTATATTTATACAAATCTTCATTCTTTTAAAGTAATTGTAAAACTTTCTACTAATTATGTATTTTTGTTGAATATATCGGGAAACTAATTTTGTATCTTGACAGATCCAAAACAAAAAAAAATGTATCTAAAGCTAATTATGTATAATCATCTAAACATCCACAATTTTGATGAAAATGTAGAATCTCAAAAATAAAATAACCCTTCATTAAAAAACAGTGCTTTACAATTAGAAAATAAGTATAATGGCTAAATACTATTTACAGTGTCTAAGCTATTGTTGTCATTAATTCGGACCATCTCAACTTATGAAAAAAGACTGAATAGTACTGTATAAATTTAAGGGAAAATACATATGTTAGCATACCTAAGTACTAAATTACAAAAAATAGCAACACTTTTTTCTAATTACCTTGTGTAGCATTTGTAGCATTATTTTAAGTGGGGGACCACAATTACCGCATCTTAAAAGCAGGTTCCATTATTTACGCTTAAAACTTTCTCTTTCCTTTAATTGTTTTATACTTTACCATTTTTCATGCTTCTTATCAGATTTTCTCTTTCAAAAATTTTCCTTCTTAACGTCTTTTCCACGATTATTGTTCCACAATTTCAAGTAAATAATCAATTCAGTTATTGAATGTTATCAATTTCTCAATATTTTTTTTTTAAAAAATTTTGTACTGTAAACAATTTCTCCATTTCATCTTTAAGGTTTTGATTTTTGTAGTTGTTAATGGAGAGTCAAGGTCATCGAATTTGCTGAATTTTGTTTTGTTTGTTTTTTCAGTTAAATTTGATGTTTTATGAGTTGATATAGTTGAAAAAATTAAATTTTGGATGAGAATTGGAACTGAATTTTGTTTTGTTGCGACAAATGGAGGATAATCGGAGTTGAATGAATATTGTAGATGATTTTGGGTTGATTTGTTGTTGTTGTTGGTTGAATTTTTTCGAAGATAGCTGATATTTTGAAGAAAAAAGTGGTTGAAAAAAGTTTCTTCTCCAAAAGACGAACAAATTAAAAAAAATATATGAGAAGAAAAGAAAAGCAAAAGAAATTAAAAAGTCAAACAATGTTGATGACAATGTTGATGACGATGTTGAGAACTCTTTGTGCTAATGAATCTGAAGAAGACATGGAGGAAGAGGTATTTTTTCGTTGTATATGTATTTTTATTTACTGTTATATATTTAGTGATTTCTGTAAAGCTTTATCAATTGGGGTAATATGTATTTTTTTAGTGAGTTAATATGTATTTTATGTTTCTCCTGATATGTATTTAGGAATTGCAGTGAGGTGATTTGTTCTGTTAAAAATACATATGCATGTTATATGTATTTTTTGATGTGTTGGTTGTATTTTGTTGATTTATACAGTTTAAGGTATAGTTTTAATGTGTTTTGTTGTTTTTTTACAGTTTTACAAGATTTTTTTGGTTAAATTTGAGAAACATCATTGGGTTCTCGCAGTTTTATCATTCTCCGAGAGGTGCATATTCTTATATAATTCATATGAATTCTCTGATCACTATGCAGTTGTTCTGGCTGAGATACAAAAATTAGCTGAGATTATCCCATTGTGTCCCAAGCTTGTAATTTCTACGAAAAGAAAGGTATTAATCTTCATAACCATCAAATATACAAAGATAAAAACTTGTCAGATCTTTTTGATGTGTTATTTGTAGATGAATTGGTTCAACAATCAAGTGAAAGCTTGTAAGTACTTTAATATACATTTACCAATATCGTTTGTAGAAATTAAATTTTATTATTTAATTTTTTTTTTTTTGTAGGGACTGTGGTCTGTATATGGCAACATACGCAGAGTGTCTTTCTTATGGTAAAAGAGTTCCTTTGATTGAGTTCAACCCCAACACACTTCGTACATGTTATGTTGCACTATTGTGGGACTATATATGACATGAGAAAACAAGAAGCAAATGCTCATAGCGATGTCGAAGCATCCTTGAGGCCTGGCAGGCAAAGTCGAATAACTAATGTCACTGAAGTTTTAGAAATATGATGATTGTTGAATTTATTACATTGGATAGTCGACAAACTGGTGTATGGATGTTGTTGTTTTTTGTACAAACTTATTTCATGTTTTGTAGTGTTTAAATGTTACTTATTTTGAAGTGAATGAAAATAATTCATTTCTGTTGTATAAGTTGAATATGTTTTCAACAATTTTGTACTATGTGTTTTACTCCAGTGTTCAATAATATTGGTTGCAGTGCGATTGACCTCTGAAATACATATGCAGTCTTGAAATTTTCAATAAAAATACATATGCACTTACCTTCATATATATTCTAATTTGTGTTCATTTACTTTCAAAATACATATGAGATGAATTCAACTTTAAGTTTGTGAATTGAATGAAAGAAATTCATTTAAGCATTTTATGCAGTTTTATTTTTTTTGCTGTGAGATTTAGAGATCAAAAATACATATACAGTGTTAAGATTTTACATTAAATACATATGCAGAATATATCATATGTATTTATCCTTTGTTCAATAGTTTCAAAATAAATATGAGGTGATTCAAACTAATTAATTTAGAAAAATGCATGAAATTAATTTATTTTAAAATTTTATTAAAATCATATGAATATAAACTTAACACTTTTAATATATTATTATTATTATATTATTATTATTATTATAATATATAGAATAGATTATAGATTTGGTATTGAACGTTATTATTATTATTATATTAATTTAAATATAAACTTCAATTTTGAACACATTGTATGTATGTGAGTATGAAATGTGAGATTCAGCAACTTAGATTAACTATTTAAACAAAACTTAAATAATCAGCACAATAACCACAAGGGTTGGTGTGGTGGTTCAGCACCTCACCCCTTAAGCAAGAGGTTGGGGATTTGATCCCCACCTCTGATGAATGGAAAAAACTTTGTGGCCAGTTCCCTACCGCTCAGTAGGAACGGAGGATTAGTCTCACGACTGTCGGCTGTGGAGATACCTTGGATACCAAAAAAAAATTAATCAGCACAACAATGATATGGAAAAAAATATTCCCTTCATAGCTTATTTTCTTTATATTTGCCGTATGAGCTTGCTTCTAAGTTCTAAACCCCAAGACATTACAAGTAAAGAATTCTTTTAATAGAATATTTTCACTTCTGAACACAACAACATACACTATCACCACTACCAAAACGAGGATCAGGTATACAGAGTGCCACAAAATAATCCATACGCTTGCATGGTTTGGCACAATCATGATTAACTTTGCATGGAATTTCTATGTAATGTCCACATGTGTCCTGGTTCACGTTTGCACCATTCACATGGTTATCTACATTCAGAAATAAAAAAAAGGAGTCTATCAGAAGAAAAATATACATGAATGTCAGTAAGCAAAGAAATAAGATATTCTCAACAAAGAAAGTATACATATAATTACAATAAGATATCCTTATTACCTTTGACTTGAAAAAGAAAAAGAGAAACCAAAACATATAGAGCAATTCTGAATAAAGTCATTCTCTTTTCTTTTTTGTATGATTATATATATTCAATTTGTATAGTCTCAATTCTAAGATTAAAAGACTCTAAAAATAAGTGTTTTTTTACTGATGCATTGTACGCAATTTATAGGGAGTTCAATATGAGTTTTTAAGGTATAATTAATTATTTCTAATATTTTTCTATATATACCAATACTATATATGTACATCTCTTAAAAAGAAAAACATTTAATGAGTACAATCAAATTAAAATGTAGTCAAAGATTAATTAAAATAATCAGATTAAGGTTTATTATTCTCGTTTCAATTATATTACATCGTTTGGGTTCCGAAATTTAAATAACTCTATCTTTATTAGTAATTTTTACATATATCTTTTAAGTACTTGTAATTGTCAATTATTGTAACTTATAATATGTTTTTACATAGTTTTTAAATATATAAATTTTATTTTAAAACTTGAAATTTCATGTCTAAATTTATGATTAAACTTAAATCGTTTGACTAAAATGTCACATGATGAATTGAAACATCTGAAATATGCAAAAAAATGAACAAGAAGTTTGATGTCTATCTATACTCATATAATTTTGGATATGATAAAAATTTCCTATTCTTTCTCCTGATTATTTTGTTTTTAAATTCTTTATTATTTTCGTCTCAATTAAAAAATCTCTATTAAATAAATAACCATTTGCCTAAAAAAGTATTCAAATATCGAGAAATACTTATCCCTACTTATTTCCCTGTTTGCTTCAATAATAATGGAGCAATAGTTATTAATGTTTTACAAATTCAAGCAAGAAATCATTTGGGCTCTATTTAATACCCCCGTCTCATTTTACTCGTTCTAAATTTCCTAATTTAATTTCTCATTTTACTTGTCATTTTTCATTAATCAAGATAAGATAATTTTTTCCTTTTTTAAGGTTGGTATTAATTATTTTTTCTTTAAATTAAAATGTAAACATCATTTAATAGCGTACTGTGATAAAATAATCATGTTATTAATTATTATTCTTAATAAATATGCAATATCAAATTAGAACGAGTAAAATAGAACGGAGAAAGTAATACTCTAAATAAATAAAAAGAAGTTCTGACGTAAACAATTAATTACTACTTACTAGTCATTATGAAGGTGAGAACGTAGATATTCGTTCTAAATAAGAGAAATACTCAATGCCATATCAAAATAGTAATTAATTATTTATATTAACATTTTCTCCGTCCCATCATCTTACTTGTCCATTTCTAATTTAAAATATCCAATAATATTTGTTCAATTTATTAAATCAATGAATAATTTATCTATATTTATGCATTTTATTCTTGATTTTAAATACAATACATCACTCATTTTTTTAAAGTAAAAAATTTATTATATTCAAAGAGTGATATAGTAAAATCATCCTTCTATTTATTATTTCTTAAATATGTGTCAAGTCAAAAGTTGATAAATATTTATGAACGAAGGAAGTAATACTTATATTATTAAAACCAGATCAAAGTTCTTAAAAATTAAAGTCATACAGTAATTGTAGCATTAACATCTCTAGGTACATATAGTATCAATAAATAGTTACTGGACTGGGAATTTAAAATTTATAGATTCGGATTTTAGTTCTTTCAAATTATTATTAGATTCTATATTAACAGTATGTATATATTTAATGAATCTATCTATACTTGTATCTATCTTTATCTATATCTATAATTTATATCTATATTTATATAATAATAATAATATATATATATATATAATAATAATAATAATCTATATCTGTAATCTTCTATAATAATAATAATAATAATATAATAATAATATATTAAAAGTGTGAATACCTTTAGAAAAGTGATTTAAACTTTTTGCCCTTCATTAAAAATCTCCGCTTTAGACAAAATAGTTTTTTCACTATTTTCTTCAATAATTAAACCATTATCCTTATAATATTGAATATAACAAATACATTAAAAATAAATAGAGAAGGTTTTCCTATTAAAGGTAAATTTCTAAGTTTTCCTAATAAAGGCAAATTTCTGAATTTATGGCAATTTTTCATTTGCTGTCTCAAATATGTTCCAAAAAAGGATTAAATAGGCATATCAAAAAAAAAATTGCCAAAACCTTTTTCAATACGTTTTAAAAAAATAGGCAAACTTTTCCTCTGAAAAAGAAATTAGTTGACTTTTTCTACCAAAAAAAAAAAAAACGTCCAACATATTATGCCCAAAAAAAATAGCAAACAAACCTTTCCAAATAAAATCACTTGGTTGATTTTTCCTAAATAAAAAAGGTTGAGTCTGCTACTTGATTTTGTTCTCTAAAGCAGTGTTGTACTGCTGGACGCCCCACTCTTGTTAGCATGGACCTGCAAAGATCAATAATAGGGTCATAATGCATGTTTCCATGTTTTAGCATGTATATAACCTGTTGTGAATCAATATTGATCTCAATAGGGTGAAGGTTATTTTCCTTCACAATTTTTAGGTCTTCCAGCAAAGCTAAAAGTTCCATTTGGTTATTAGTAGCCTTTGGATAGCCCTTGTAGTAGCCCATGATCCATTCCCCATTGCTATTTCTAATTACACCGCCTATACCCCCAACCCCAGGGTTTCCAAGCTGGAACCATTAGTGTTCAGTTTATAGTAATTCTGAGGTGGAGGGGACCATTTAACCGAGATGGTTGCAGGAGGTTGTTGCTGAGTATGAAGATGGTTTGTCAGGTGAGTGTATTTAACAGCTGATGCATAAGCATTATCAAAGATCGGAGTGTAATTAGAGTTGTTAAAAATATTTTCGTTTCTACACTTCCAAATTTCCCAGAGGCAGAAAACAAAGAGGACATCAAGACTTATGTTAGCGTCAAAGGCTTTGTTGCGAACCCAATTTTTGACAACATCAAGCATGTTGTCATCAGTCATGCTACCCAGGCTAGGAGGGTTGCATCCCAGTCTATTGAAGAGCTTGCTCCATAGCTGTGATGCTTTGGGACAGTTCCAGAAGATGTGAGAAATATCTTCTTGGGTGGTGTTACAGCAGTAGAAGTAGGGAGTGATGGGGACACCCCTCCTTGCAAGAATGGGGTTACAAGGAAGTCTGTTATGATTAAGGAGCCAGAGAAAGTGCTTCATCTTGTTGGGAACTTTCATGTTCCAGAACCAAGTGAAGTTTTTTGTGTTGCTGGAAGGGAGGGTTTTGGAATTGATGAGCTTGTAAGCAGTGCTACTCTTGAATTGACCATTACCAGTGAGTCCCCATATAGGATAGTCTGTGGGACTTTTAGTAGTATGGAAGAAAGTAGACTGGATATTATGAGTGATAGTAGGAGGGAGTGAGAAGGGAAGAGAGGTGAGATCCCAAATCCCATTCTTCCAGAAGTCAGAAATATAGGCCTGATGCAGGTTTCTTGTAGGAGGCCCTTGAATGGTGTTATAAAGGGCATCAGAGTTGGGGAGCCACCTGTCAGTCTAAAATTTGGTTGGCTCTCCTTTATAGATGATCCACAGAGAGGCTTCTCTACAAATAGCTTTGCCCTTGGTGATACATTTCTGGGTTTTGGAAAGGCTTTGATTGGAGTTGGACATGTTGTATTTGGAGAGGAGGATTCTGGACCAAAGAGACTGAGGGTTCTTGGTTAGTCTCCAAGCTAGGGCACAATGCATAGTATCATTCTTGATACTATCTTTTTGGATACCCAAGCCACCCAAATATTTGGGTTGAGTTATGACCTCCCATTTGATAATGTGCATCTTTCTCCTCCCATCAGTGGTGCCCCAAATGAAATTCCTTTGAATTTTGTCAATTTGTTGTGAAATCTTGTAGGGTAACTGAATGTATTGCATGACATGGGTTGGGATACTATTAAGAGAAGCTCTGGTAAGGGTGGTTCTGTCAGCTTGATTGAGATAGGTAGGTTGGGTAAGCAAAGTTTAGGATCTGTGATTGTTGAATGATGTAATTTTTGTGGAGTGGTTTTAATTTATGCATTGGGATCTATTGTATTCATTTGGCCGGGGAATGTCCCGAGGAATTTGTATTGATTTATCCGGAGAATGCCCCAAAGTATCATGTACTTGAATACGGGGCGTGATCAAGGCTCGGAATGTCGGGTGGAGGAAGCAATGGAGCGTAGTTAGGATTAGCCTAGAATAGAGTAGGTTTATATTTCGGTATTTTTTTTTATTTCGGGACTGTATAATTGGACTGAACACTAAATTTTGGATTGTTTTATTTTGTTTTGCTTAATTGATTGTTTTGCGTGCTTTGTGTGGTTTATACATTCGTAGTGTCAAATTAGCCGATATACTCCACCAAGCGACCGTGGTCGAACCACGGGATCGAGGGGTGCATAACAACTTCCCCTCGATCAACAGAATTCCTTAACCGGAATCTCTGTTCGCAAACTAGTCTTAAAGAGTCAAATCGTTTTGAAAAGGATTTTCCAAAGGTGACTTGGCACACCGGATTATGCCGAGTGGCGACTCTGAGTTTTGAATGTAAAAAAAATAATCCTTTTTCGAAACAAATCTTTATTTTGTCACTTTAATAATGAAACCCTTTCGAACTTAAAATTTATATTCTTTTTAGAGTTATAAAGGGGTGTGACAGCTCTGGCGACTCTGCGGGGGAATATTTCAGAATTCAAGCTTATTTTAGAGTTGTATCGACTTAGTTTGGCACTATAGGTGTATGGACATTTTGTTGGTGTTGTTTTGTGTTATTGTATTATCACTGTTGAGTGCCTACCTGCTCTTTGTTTACAGTTTTTATCTTATGTGTTACCGCTTTATATCTGGGTTGTATTTCCTCCATACAATAAGGACAAGCAAACTTACCTGCAGTACTCCATCCTGATAACATAGAATATGCTGGAAAGTCACTGATTGTCCACATCAAAGCTACCCTCAATTAAAAATTTTGTTTTTTGGAGATATCAAATGCTTCTACACCTGTCTCCCACAACAAGGTCAATTCCTTTATTAGAGGCTGCAGATAAACATCAATTTTATGTTTGAAATTGTTTGGCCCAGGAACAATGACAATTAAGAATATATAAGCCTCTTTCATGCATATCCCTGGAGGTAAATTGTATGGAGTGACAATTACTAGCCATGAAGAATATTTTCTCCCAGACTGTCTGAATGGTTGGAAACCATCAGTACATAACTCCAACCTAACATTTCTTGGTCCATCGACAAAAAAAGGATGACTTTCATCGAAGTTCTTCCAGGCTTCAGAGTCTGATGGATGACGCATTACTCCATCCTCTTTTATATGTTCATGATGCTGGGTCATGTCAATTGCTGTAGTATGGGATGCATATAATATCTTCAATCTAGGAATCAAAGAAAAATAATACATCCTTTTGTAAGGGACCAATTTTCTCTTACGAGAGCCTGCAGACACCTAATTTTGTCCCTCCCTAAAACCCAAGTTATTCATTTTTTACCTTCGTTTTACCATGTGTCCTATCCGATGTGATAATCCTTTCACAAAAATACAAAAATACAAAAATAACAACCCTTAACAAAATCCCGAACAAATTTTATCTTGTTTTAATCTTATCCTAACCAACCCGCCCATCTCACACCCTACATCTACCCATCTAACCCCCTAGACCCCACCCCAAGTCAAGTGGTCTCCTCTTTTTTTCCCACAACAGAATTCACCCACAAGGAGGGGAACAATTTTTCATCTTCAGGAGGCATCTGCTTTCTCCATTCTTGGACGGGAAACACACAGAGAGGAGACCATTTTTGAAGGCTCTCTTTTTCTTTTCCTTTTCCTCTTCGCACACCCATACGCCATTCACACACGCATACTCTCATCCACGACATATATACTCGCCTACACATACACAAAACTCACCAGAAAAGCATTCCAAAAACACACCACACAATTAGGGAGAGAGAAACCAAACGGAAGGAGAGAGATCATGAGGGAGAGAAGAGAGATTGAGAGAGAGAATAGTGAGAGTAGTGTGGGATCAGAAATTTAGGGTTGATTTTCTTAGAGAGATCTGAGAAAAACTGACAGAGAGATAGACGAAAAGAAAGAGAAATCAGTGAGGCAGACAGTGAAAATGTGAGATCGTGAGAGAGAGAATCGAAATCGAGAGAAAAAGCACGGTGTAGAAGCAATTTTCCAGCGAATTCTCACCGGAAAACGTCACTGGCATAAAAAAATTCGACCAATCCTCTGATTTTGGTCACCGCCGAGCTCGCCGAAGCTCCGGCGAGGTAAAAAGAGTGAACTCAGCTTCACTCCGACCCAAACCACTCCCTAACAGTCCCTCCTGTCCCTTTTCCAGCGCGGGTCTGTCTTTCTCGCTGTTTCGGTTTTAGGTGTTGTGTCTTTTTGTTCGTTGGTAATCGATTCGAGTTGACGGGTTGTTCTTGTGGTTGATCGAGGTTCGTTGGTTCGTGAGCTCCGATCCGTCGCTAATTGTTTGGAATAAAATTGAGGTCCATTTCTCATCTATTTCTCGATTAATCTTAATCATTTGATGCTTTATGTGTTGAATTCATGGTGTGCGGTTTTTATTTTTGTTGATTTTAATATGTTTGGACCATCACATTGATTGTTTGAATTGAATGTTTGAATGATTTAAACTCAATTGAAAATAAGTTGGGATGGAATTGAAAGTTGAGAAAGTGAGTATTATCGTTTTGATTCATTAATGTTGATGAATTCGGTAGTATCATGATAAGACCGTTAAAAGCGTAGGAAAAAGGTAGGTTGGGTAAGCAAAGTTTAGGATCTGTGATTGTTGAATGATGCATTTTTTATGGAGTGGTTTTGTTTTATGCATTGGTATCTATTGTATTCATTTGACCGGGGAATGTCCTGAGGGATTTGTATTGATTTATCCGAGGAATGCCCCGAAGTATCATGTACTTGAATACGGCGCACGATCAAGGCCCGAAATGTCGGGTGGAGGAAGTAATGGAGCGTAGTTAGGATTAGCCTAGAATAGAGTAGGTTTATATTTCCGTATTTTTTTTATTTCGGAACTGTATAATTGGACTGAACACTAAATTTTTGATTGTTTTGTTTTGTTTTGCTTGATTGATTGTTTTGCATGCTTTGTGTGGTTTATACATTCGTAATGTCAAATTATCCAATATGTTCCACCAAGAGACCGTGGTCGAACCACGGGATCGAGGGGTGCCTAACACCTTCCCCTCGATCAACTGAATTCCTTAGCTGGAATCTCTGTTCGCAAACCAGTCTAAAAGAGTCAAATCGTTTTGAAAAGGATTTTCCCCAGGTGACTTGGCACACCGGATTATACCGAGTGGCGACTCTGAGTTTTGAATGTAAAATAAATAATACTTTTTCGAAACAAATCTTTATTTTGTCACTTTAATAATGAAACCCTTTCGAACTTAAAATTAATATCTTTTTTAGAGTTTAAAAGGGGTGTGACAGAGCCAACTCGACGCTTATACCTCTCTTTGCCACAAAATTTACTAGCGGTAAGATGTTCATGGTCTTTCCAATACAACATACATCCCGATTCACAACAGTCAATCTTTTCAACCGGTAATCCTAAGCTACGCACTAGCTTCTTAGTCTGATAATAACTATCAACTAGTAGGTTATCTTCCAATAAAGCATCTTTAAACAATTGCATCATTTGGTTAAAACCCCTCTGTGACATTGTAGACACCTAATTTCGTCCCTCCCCGATGTCATTTTTACCCATTTTTATTTTTATCCTACTGTGTACCCTCACCCGTGTGATAATCCCTCCATAAAATGACAAAAAATAACAACCCCCTAACTAATTTTGTTTTATCCTAATATTCTAACAACCCACCCAATTAAAAAACAACACCTACCTACCCTATCCTAACAAACTCGACCCCACCTCACCACTACTCCCTACCCCACGTGACCCCACCTACCTCACCAATACCCCACCCTCACCTCATATATATACACACACAAAAGGAACATGGGGGGGAGGGTCGGATTTTTTTTCATCTTCGCACAATTTCTTCAATCACAGAAGGAGGGAGACACGAAAGGAAGAGGGGGAATCATCTTCTTCAGGCAGCTCTTACATATACACGCACACACTGATCAGTTTCATTTCGGTCTCGGATTTCTTTATTATCGACAAGGATCAGTTTCATTGAGGTCCATTTTTTCTTCCGATCTTTACTTTATCTTGACTCTTTATTGATATTGTGGGTGTGGATGATTTATTTGTTGTGTGTTTGGTTTGAATCTTCGTTGTTTGTTTTGTGTTTGATGTTGGCTTCGGATTATGAGATATGATTGGAAAATCAAGCATGCATTAATCATGTGGTAAAAAAATGGATTTGGGGGTGAGAATTGAAAACTTGATATAATTAGTTGAATTTTGATTAGTTTGATTCATTAGTTGTTTGACTTGAAATAAACGTTGATTGAATTTGGTAGTATCAAGGTACGCCGATTGGAATAGGCAAGATGTAGGTCGGGTAGGCAAATCTAGAGATTGTGGGTTGATTGAATGTTTGAAATTTGATTGAAGGGTTTGATTTTATCACTTTTGAATCAAATTGTATAATTTGGCCGGGGAATGCCCCGAAGCATCTGTATATATTTATTCACCGAGGAATACCCCGAGGTATCATGTACCCGAAGAATGATCGTGATGAAGGCCCGCGGCATCGGGTAAGGCATTGGAGCTTAGTCTAGATTTAGTTTAGAATAGGATTTATATTTTCGTATTTTTCTATTTTTGGACTGTATAATTGGACTGGACTTTACATTTTTTGATTGTTTTGTTTTGTTTATTGTTTGATTATTTTATGTGCTTTTGTGTGGTTTATACATTTTGTAGTGCCAAAATAGTTGATACACTCTACCAAGCGACCGTGGTTGAACCACGGGATCGAGGGGTGCCTAACACCTTCCCCTCGGTCAACAGAATTCCTTAGCCGGAATCTCTGTTCGCAAACCGGTTTAAGAGTCAAATGGTTTCGAAAAGGATTTTTCAAAGGTGACTTGGCACACCGGATTATGCCAAGTGGCGACTCTGAATAAAAAATGCAAATAATCCTTTTTCGAAACAAATTTTCATTTCTTGTCACTTAAATAATAAAACCCTTTCGAACTTTAAAAATGTATCCATTTTTTGGAGTACGCGCGTAAAAAAAGGGTGTGACAGACATAGTATTTTCTATCTTAATATTTAACATTCGAGAGATTACTGCAAGTTGAGAGAGAGAAGAACTAGGACACAATTTTGCATCAGCAGAGTGCAACAATTCATAAAATTTTTGGTATTCTAAATTAGGCTCCTCCTTCATCGAAGTTTCATGTTCCTCCTCAATTGAAGGTTCATATGGATGAGATGGCCCGGATTCAATATTTTTGTAAGGTAAAGAGGAAGTGGTGGAGAAAACTATTCCCCTTCCACCACCACTTTTTCCGCAGAGACTGAAGAAGAAAGCTGATGACACCAGGTTCAGTAAATTCATGACCATGTTGAAGCAGCTGACTATTAATGTTCCATTGGTGGAGGCGCTGGAACAGATGCCTGGGTATGCTAAATTCATGAAGGACCTGTTGACAAAGAAGCGGGCAGCAAGTTATGAGCTGGCAGATAATGTTCATCATTGCAGTGCAATCGTTACAAGATCACTAGTACAGAAGAAGGCAGATCCTGGTGCTTTCACTAATCCTTGCACGATTGTATCGTTGGATTTTGCTAAGGCGTTGTGCGATTTGGGAGCTAGCATCAATTTGATGCCGCTATCTATTTACAGAAAGCCGGGGTTGGGTGATCCTACACCAACCAATATGCGGCTCGTGATGGCAGATAGGTTGGTAAAACGGCCTGTTGGTATCTTATATGATGTGTTGGTGAAGGTTTCCACCTTCATCTTTCCTGCAGACTTTGTTATTTTTGATTGCGAGGTGGATTCTGAAGTTCCCATAATCTTGGGGCGTCCTTTCCTCGCAACTGGAAGTGTGCTGATTGATTTAAGAGCTAATGAGCTTTTATTTCGGCTGAATGACGAAGTGGTCCATTTTGATGTATGCAAATCAATGAAGCAGCCTAGAGATGTGGATGTGTTCTCTGTAGCTGATGTTTATTATGAGGATGAGAAAGAATTATCTGTAGAGAAGCAGCTTACTATTGATCCATTGTCTGCTGTGTTGTTGAATTTTGAGCGTGAGGAGGTTGAAGAATATGAAGAAACCGTTTGTGCTCTAACAGGAATAAGGTCCTATTCTCATGCTCCTAAGAAGCTGGACCTTGATCTTAGGAATCGACCTTCACCAACAGCGAAGACTTCCATTGAAGAACCACCAGTGCTAGAATCAAAAGAGCTCCCCAGTCACCTAAGGTATGCGTTCTTGGGAAGTGGAAATACACTTCCGGTGAGTGTTGCGGCTGATTTAGGAGAATAACAGGTAGAGGCTCTCATCTCTGCTCTGCAGAGATATAAGAGAGCTATAGGTTGGACTATTGATGATATAATTGTGATCCCTCCTGGGATATGTATGCACAAGAGTCATCTCAAAGAAGATTGCATGCCTACAAGTAAGCATCAGCGTCGTCTGAATCCATTCAGAAAACGATGCACCATCTATCTCGATGAAGTCTAAGTAATCGAGATAGCTATGTCGTGCCGCGACAATAAATCAAGCGCTAAATGGGAGGCAACCCATTGTTTTTAGTCGTTTTGTTTTCTTAGGAGTTTGTTTTGTTAAATAAAAATCCAAAAAGAAGAGTCGAGCCACGACCAAAACTAAGGCGCTTGGTGGGAGGCAACCCATCGTTCTAATCGTTTTTGTTGTTTTTGATTGAGTGTAGGGGAAGACGTATAAATGAGGAGCTTGGTCTCAAATTTTGATTTGAAAGTGAGCAATGTTAAGGGTGGTAAGTGAGTAATAAAGGAGCAAAAGGCTTTCGGTTAGGCATTGCCTATACAAATCTAGGCAATGGACAAGGCAAGGCCTATGTAAATCTAGGCAACGGATAAGGCAAGGCCTATGCTATTGCCTTTGCTCTCTGAATCTACAATGCCATAGCATAGGCGCCGCCTATGCCCAACTAGGCCATAGCATAGGCGCCGCCTATGTTCAACTAGGCAAAGCTAAAGGCGCCGCCTATGCCATTGCCTATGCTCACTGTTTCAACTAGGCCATAGCATAGGCGCCGCCTATGCCCAACTAGGCAATACCATAGGCGCCGCCTATGCTAAGCATAGGCAAAGCATTAGGCGCCGCCTACTTATGATTTCTGACTCCTAACCCGATTTTTCATGGATCAAACCCGACCCAAGCCTTGGTCTATAAATAGAACTTCAACCTTAAGACAAAATCAAATTGTTTTCTCCATATAGGCGCCGCCCAAGCTTCCCAATTCTTTCAAAATCTTTCTTTTTGCTCATCTAATCTTGCAAGCTTATCTTCCGAATCCATCACCAAGTAAGTTATTCTTTTATATTCCGTAGTTGTTGGAATGCTACGTTTATAATGATTTATTAGATTTTTAAGTGGTGTTGGTGATTAGAATGTGGTTGGTTTGTTATGATACATCTAGTTGAGTGAAAGAATACGTGTGGGTGTTCTTGACTTTGTTCCGACTTGTATTTGATTGTTATACACTGTCATAGTTTTATGAAGTCGAAATTGTGAAGTTAATACATAATCTTGTAAGTTGAAAGTTTGAATGTTTGAATGACTCGTTCATCGAGATACCGATTATGATTGACCACAAGCATAAGATGGTGTGATTATGCCTATGCAATAACTTGTTTCTATTTGTGGTACGATCCTTATGTGGTAGTTTTGTTCAAAAAGTGAATTCATCCAAACATGAAAGTATAGACAATATTACATGAAATAGAATTGGAAAGGATAGTTAAGATGACATGAACGTATGACTGTGCTGAACATGTTGTTGGAACATATCACCTAAATTTATGTCGATGAAGTCTGAGTAATCGACATCACTCACTTAATTAGTCTGTGCCAACAAATTAAGTGTGGGGTGGTGCCACTACTGTTTGTTTTTCGATTGAATCTTCCGAGATGAAGCTAACATGACTCTATTTTAATCTCAGGTAGAATGGCCCCAAAAGGACGACAAGTAAAAGAAAAAGCGTCCACCTCACAGAAAGGACAGAAAAGGTCAAGAAAGGAGCAAGCTGAGTTCTCCTCTCTACAAATACCTCGACGCACTTTTGGGATCAAGTGGGGTACATTTTGAGGAAACTCTGAGGATGACGACTCTGATGATGATTCCGACGCAGGGGGTATGACCCTAGACATAGAAGAGGAGTCCGACTAATCAGGTTTTCCTTATTTATTTTCCACTGAGGGCAGTGTGTCCTGTCTAAGTGTGGGGTGCTGGTATTTGTATGCTTCCTGTACTTTTTTGCCTACATTTATTCTAGTTCTTGTTTTTTTTAATTAGTCGTAATTAGTTAGTTTAATTTTAGATTTTTTAAATTTTGCATAAAATTGTTCTGATAGGCGGCATGGTATTATGACAAGAGTTTGTGCCAAAATCATTACTATTGAGACGTTTAGGCTCTAAGTGTGACTCACTGTGTGATAATTATGTGGTTTAATTCATTCACCTGTTGGGTCAAGAGTCTATACTGCTCCCAATAAAGTTGACCATGTGCCTTGTGTGTGTGAGGTTATAGTATATTCTGTGTTGTGACTGATGCTAGAACTTGCCTAGTGTGTGTGTAAAGCGAAATAAAGAGTGTGAGTTTAGGAGATGATTTAGGCATTTCTTTGGCAGCCTGTGATTGTTTACCTTCTTTTTACCTACCCGTGGACATTATCCTAGTTAACCCCCTTTGAGCTTTTAGCTATTTTATTTGACAACCTCATATGTAGCCTAATCCATTTTTTTTTCAAGACCATAATTTGATCCAAATTCCTAAGCGCTTTAAATTGTAGAGTCATGTGACAAAATAAGAGGATATTGGGTGAGAGTGATGCCTCAGAGGGTATTGGTACTTGAAATTATTGTGAAAAGGAGTGGTTATCATAGAGGTGTTTTATAAAAAAAAAAGAGAAAAGAAAAGAAAAAAAATAGAAAAATAACAAGATAGTTGTGTTTATAATTGAATAACAAAATAGGTGAGAAGGGGTGGTAGATGAAAGGAAAGTAGAGGGGTTGTTTAAAAGAGAGTGTTAATGACATAACGTAGTGTATTAAAGTGCTTAGGGAACATAGTCACTATTTCTGGCCAAAATAGCCCTACCTGTCCCTTAGCCTACATTACAACCTGTAAAGACCAATTTGATCCTAAGCTTAGCATTCTTATATTAGTAGAGCATTACACTAAGGGCAAGCCTATGGTCATCAGTTGCAACATAAGAATTCTTTGCGAGAGTGAGAGCAAGGAGAATCTTATACCCATGTTTCGAAAAATGCAAAACTTGTGAGTGATTATGGGTGATATCTTGTGTGAGACACACTTGGTTGACGAGTTTTGGGTAGTTTTGTATGATTCTTTGTGCCTTAACTTGTGGATACGAATTATCCATCATCACGAGTCTATGTTGGAGGTTGAATGATTTCTAGTAGTGATCCAGAAAACTACTCTTTGTTAATAATTGTCGTGCATGTCTTTTTGAACATTTTGTGTTACTGCTGTGAAATCCTAGTTAGATGTTTGCATCGACGTAATATTTTGTTCGAGGACGAACAAAGCTTTAAGTGTGGGGTGTTGATGTTGGGTGTATTTACACGCCTAAACACCATAATTTACCCATGTTATAGCTAAGTTTTGAGGATAAAATATATAATTCCTGCACTTTTAGTCCATTTTCCTGTAAGTTAGCTAACCTACGTGATTAGCATGTTTTCAGGTATTAATGATGAAGATTTCAGCACTTTGTGGACCTTTGGGCAGCAAAGGAAAACTTCACAGAAGAGGAAAGGCAGCTTTTGGAAGTTTATGGACTGAATGTGACGCATGGAGAAATTGTCCTGGGCAAAAGCAGTATTTTTAAATAATTAGGGGTGCAACAGTAACTTAATAGGACTAGGACAAGGATGTTAAAAAAACCCTATTTGCTGAATTTTTCAGCATTCATTCATTGATTCATTCACGATTGCTTTTGATAATTCAGTCGACACTTTTTATTTATTCAGTTTACAGATTCTGTAAGTTTAGACAGAGAAAAAAATGCTACAAGAACGGCTAGAGAGAAAATCACGTCATTCTCATAGTGACGCCAATACATACCAATCGTGAGATTGTTATCGTTTTGGTATGATGATGATGATGTCTTCGTTGTTTTCCTTTACAATCATGAGTAGCTAAACTTCTCTGTTAGGGTTATGGAAGCCTTTTGATATACTATCTATTCCTATGAGTTTGTGAATTCTTGATGCGTATGCTACTTATATCATTACTCTCTTCGTTTTAATTAAATTCTTGTGGTTGCAAACATATAGAATACGCCATTATAGCATTAACTTGTTCGAGAGAAAAGTTACATGTTTGGAAAAGAGAGTGTGACAAGGAAATAGGGCTACCAACCCCTATTTACACATTAATGCCTTAACCGGATTAACCTCTTGGAGAGTTCGTACCATTAGTTATACGCTTTAAGCTCGAGAGAGTTAAAGTGAAATAATCCTTGATGGTTGAGAAACACTAGGATTTACCATTAGAATACGAATCTCTATAAGTGCATGCATGTCTGAATTTCGCATTACTCATAGTTAATAGATACGTAGAACTCATAAGGTGGACATAACCCTAACTTATTTTTCTCTGAGATTAAATCTTACTAAACAAAGCATTCTGTTGTTACTTGGATAGCATTAATTCACGCCTAAACCATCCCCCCTTTCTGTAGAATTTTTTACCAACAGTCTGCTAACAATTGCAACACTTAGTGACCAAGTATTCCCTGTGGGATTCGACACCCAACCCAGTTGGGTTCTATTTTGACAGCGACCGCTTACACTCTTACGAGAGCTGTAGTTTGGGCGTTATCACTAAATAAACAAGAAATCACAAACACAACATATCATTCATTGTCCTTCTTAATAAGGGTTAGAAAAAAGTTTAATTACAAACAAAACTGAAACTTCTATCATTACAATCACAAGGCATGAGGAAAAAGCTCCCGACATCAAGATTAAAACATCAAATTTCAGCAAAATACATACCTAAAATCTGAACATTAAACAAAACCAAAAAATAAGTTGCAACTTTGTTGGCAAAAATAAACAAATAAAGTTTACAACTTTAACACAAAGTTACATCACAAAAGTTAAGAATAAATGAACTGATTGTATTTGAATGGTGAATCAGATTAAAAACAAATCCTCAATTGTATGTAGACTATTAAGGCATTAGAATTTTAATGGTTTCTCCTTTTCAAGAAATCGGTAAGTAGAAGAAAATAGAGACAGTTTCACGAATACTCAAGAACACAAACGGCAACAGAGAAACATATGAAAAACTGATCGAAAATCATTTAAAAGGGAGAATGTTATAGTACCAGATAGCTGCTAGCTCATTTTCTGGCACTTGTTGGTATCCTTAGTGGATCTCTCTGAAAATACAAAGCATAACATCACCATCAGATTAAGAAAAACAACAACATATACCAAGTGTGATCCCAGAAATGGAATCTGCGGAAGGATAAAGGATAAACAGTCTACACAACAAAAGAGAAAATGATTATGATAATTATAAAATTTCAAAGGAACATGAAACATAGTACATTTTGTTGTTTACACAAAATTAGATCAACAATAAGCAAAAATGACTCAAACGGTTGTATGTTTTCTACTTTTTTGAACATGCAACACACTAAGTAAAACCTTACATAAACATTGTACATAAAAAAGTAAAAAGTAAACCACACAAATAAAAAATTTGTTGAAGAAATTTGAGATTAATGAACACGCAACAAAATTTTTTTAAAAAAACACAAATAGAAGTTACGAGAAAAAATATTGTTCCCATTTCGATTAAATAACCACTAACAAAACTTTTTAACACAATAATCGAACAAAGCAAAGTGAAAGAGCTCAAACAAACCACAAATAAAACTTCTAAGAAAAAATCAAAAACCCTAACATAATCAGTGTACGCAAAACAGTGAAAATTCAATCACACAAACAAAAAACTTGTTGAAGAAATTTTAGATTAATAAACATGCAACAGAAAATATCAAAAACCCCACAAACAGAAATTCTGAGAAATAAATCCGGTTCCCATTTCGAGTAAACAATCATTTATCAAACTTTTTAACACAATAATCGAACAACCCTAAGTGAAAGAGCTCAAACAACCCTAAACCTATCATTTACAAGTGACTTCTAACATAGAAATTAAGAAATTGAAAGAGGAAAAACAACTCAAATTATGAGATATAGAATCGTGCCTCTAATTTAGATTTGAAATTGACCGATTGACACCCTTTTCGATTGATATTGAGTGATTCCCTTTTCTCAATTGAGAGAAAAGGGAGAGAAGAGGGAAATGAGACTGTTTTTGGAGAGAGACGGATGATACTATATTTTGGGAATAAAGTGAAATAAAAGACTTTGCCCTAATATTTAGTTGGTAGGGTAACAGATTTAGCAACGGATTTAAAGCCGTTGCTAATTATTTATTAAAAATATACCTAATATATTTTATAAAAATGATAAAATAATTCCAGTGACAATAATTTCGTTGCTATTTTTTTCTCCACCATGTCAAAAAAAATTCCACCTTTTATGTCGCTAATTTTGTCACCAAAATAAAGGAGCCAATATTTACCGCCAAAATATAGCAACGAATTTTATTTTCTATCGCTAATCCATCACTAATTAGGCAACTAATTTTAATTTCATTTATTTAGCAACAAAAGTTCTATTTTGTTGCAATTCCGTCGACAAATCCTACATTTGAGAAATTCGATACTGACAGCCCTCGAATTACAGAGAAAATTATGTGAGAAGAATCAAGGGAGGAACAGATTTGTACCCCCATTGTTTATCAATAAAACTGTTATTTCTTCAAATTTTTATTTGTGGTTGAAGTTTATTTTTCATGAATTAAATTATGTTGGAAACAAATTGGCACGCCCAGTAGGACCAAATTTTTCTTTCATCTCTTCTCTCATAAATCAAATATGCAAATCTGTAGCAGCAGGATCGTAAAGATGGAAGCGGTACTTCAAGACTCGTCTTTGAGTTTCATCAAGTCTACACTCCGACAAGCCTTGAAGTAGGGGGCATTTGTAGACATTGAAATTTTGTGAACTCTACAAAAAGAGTTCAATTTTGGTTAGAGTTCTTGGGGGCTACTTTATCCTAAATCTAGTTTGGTGGTTACTCTACATTAAACCCTAAACTACGCCTATATAAAGGGGGAAAATATCCATTTAAAGAGGCATCTCCAAGAGATCTCTAGTATCCCACAAATTCACGGGATATTCGCATGATCTGAAAAGTCTCAATAAATTCATGGGATATTCATAAAGATCAAAACCCTCTCTTCTTAATAATCAAATACATCAAGAAGACAAAACCTCCTTACATGGACATCAAATACAAATGTTCCTAAGTTCGAGAAATCATTACTAATAAAATGCAAAAAAGCGACGGCCAAAAGCGACGGCCAGCATCGCTTTTTTGACCAAAAACGACAGCAAAGCGTCGCTTTTTTTAAGTCTCAAAAAGGAGCATTTTTTTAAAGCAACGGCCTATATCGCTTTTATTATGACGGACCACGTCGGTTTTTGAAAAAAAAAATAGTTATTTTACAAAAAGCGACGTCGTCCGTCGGTTTTTGTTCTTCAGGTGAAGAACATGATGAACAAAAAACGACGGACCCGTCGCTTTATTAAAAAAAATATAATTTTTTTCTACAAATATTGACGTTGTCCGTCGTAATTTGAAAAAAATAAAATATTTTTTTAAAAAAAAACGACATTAGTCGTCTCTTTTTGTTTTTCATAATTATTTAAAAAGAGACGTTGGTCGTCACTTTTTGTGTTTCATAATTATTAAAAAAGCGACGTTGGTCGTCACATTTTGTTCTTCGTAATAAAAAAAAAAAGCGACGCAAGGCGTTGCATTTCTGGAAATTTATTTAAAAAAGCGACGAACAAAAGAGACCCTGTCCGTCTTGAGGAATCAATTCCAGCCCATCTGGCACGAAGACGTCGTAATTCATTTCGAGAACCAAACCCATAGGTTTTTCCCTTCTTTTTTCCTCCCGCCACTTTTTCTGTCCAAATTTTATTTGCTTCCTCCTGTGTAGGCTGGGTTGAACCAAACTCAGACAAGCAGCGTATATATTTATTCTGCATATTAAAAAAAGACACATTAGTAATTTTTATTATTATTAAGTAAGGTAGAATATAACGTAAATTTCAATATTTTTGCTTACATATTAAATACAAAAATAAGATAGAATGAAGAGTTCAGCAAAAAATTAGCAGAAAAGTTCTTTCCAAGTAAGATTGGCTTTCCATATAAAAGTTCAGCAAATATACAACCAACAGACATGTCAAAATCTATCTCACTTATTTATGGCTGCCTGCAGCAATCCCAATTATGCATCTTCCAATACCCAGTTACAGTTTTTGCTATACACAGTTACTAGACTATTTCAAGTAACTACACTTAAACATTTTCAACACATTAACTTCACATTTCAAGTAGCAACACTTAAGCATTTTCAAGTCACAAGTTCACAATTTGTAGAAACTACACTTGACCATTTTCAAGTCATTAACTTCACATTTCAAGTAGTTACCCTTAACCATTTTCAAGTCACAAGATCACAATTTCAAGTAACTACACTTAAGCATTTTCAACTCATTAACTTCACATTTCAAGTAGCTACCCTTAACCACTTTTAAGTCACAATTTCAAGTATGTAAACTTATGCATTTTCAAATCACAAGGTCACAATTTCAAGTAACTACACTTGAGCATTTTCAAGTCATTAACTTCACATTTAAAGTAGCTACACTTAAGCATTTTCAAGTCACAACCTATGGCTTTATAAGCCTTCTACAACAAATAATTCCACCATTATATCACATATAAAGACTTCACTATATGAAAATAGAGAGAATAAACTTACCTTTGCTTGGCCTAATTTGAAGAGAAAGAGGCAAGCGATCGTCGAAAAATAGCAACCAACTTTTTTTCCAAGAAATAGAAACCCAACCTATTCATAATGGAAATATTAATCCAAAAAAAAACAAATCTTAAACTATTTTTCAACATAATCTAGCAAGATCAATAGAAGCAATACCACCAACAACATACATAGTGTAATCTCATAAGATGTGATGGGATCTGGGGAGGGTAAAGTGTAATCTCATCCCTAAATGTTTTTCTTAGTGGTGTGTCATACCTCAATAAGTCAATCACATGTCAAACCCAAACTAATACCCTATATCAGTTTTGCTCTATTTAGCTCATTTCTTCATATATCAAAAGATTTTTTTAATAAAATGTACTGGTACTATATTAGATACTTTCAAGATTTGTACTTTTACTCTGTAAGAAAACATGTGCCCCTACTTCCCGAGGTATCCCGTCCATATCACTAAAGGAAAAGAGAACTCAAAATTTCTGCTGAAGGTGAAAACTTTTTAATCAGAAATCCAAAGAACAAATACAGAAAAATGCACAAGTTTTGGCATTGTTTCAACACAAAGTACTGCATAAATAATAGTGAAATTCTTTTGTCAACAAGAATATACTTGATAACGCTCAAATTACACTCTTGAATAGGTGTAAGCGATCGTTGTCAATATAAAACCCAACTAGGTCGGGTTCGAATCCAATAGGGAATAAGGTGTGAACTTCAATTTGTTTACGAAATACTTTACTGGTAGTTTTCTGTTTCTGAAGATGGGGGTTTAAATTTCACAGAGAGTCAATTGTCACTTTCAATATTTTAGTGTTGTAATCAATATAAATGAGAAACCAGAGTTATGTTCACCATGGGTATTGGGAGTTAACAAATACTAGGTAATGCTTGGGATTCTGGGAGTAAGTAGAAACAACAGAATATCCCTGACTATGATACTTTCTGACTTATCTCTTAACCTCACCAGACAATTTATTATCTAATTCTCTCGAACTTAGATAACTTATCTATTTCCAATAGGATGCTATCTCAGGTAGATTGATCAAGTTACGGCATCAATCATTAAATAGAAGGTTGGTAGCTTTCTAGTCCCTGTTGATAATTCACGTCCTCTAGTCTATTTCTCCGTTAGAAGCAAATAAAACCTAAGGCATAATCTAATATTTGCAACCAATAGATTTCAGTTAAAATAATAGAATTTCAAGATGTCCTACTACTCTTTGAATCCGTTAAATGCCTAGTAACCTATCAGACCCCAATCCATGGATCCCATAACTCTGGCTAATGGAATTAGCCGCTCATGATTTGATGAACGAAATTACAAGTTGAATTTATCATAATAAGGATAAACTTACGAATGAATGAAAAACAACAAGTAGTTTCTTCAATTTACTCACAAGATAGAAACCCAAAAATAGTTGATAAGTGCTTTTTTAAAGAAACAAGAAAAATATTTTATGGTAAAAATGAAGCAATGTTACGTGCTTCTCTTTAGAAGTTCTTCTATGATAATTAATGATTGATCCCTAAAAAACCCTAAAACAAGTCTTTAAATAGTCAACCCTAAACAAGAAAATAAAATTAAAGTTTTAGTTTTCTCTTTGGATTGGACGACGACGATCTTGACGGTGTGTCAGATGTCTGACAACGTGTGCGAGATGTCGTCAAAGGTTCCAGTGAATTATTATCTTCTGACTCTTCAGACGGCAAACCTGACGGCGTGTCAAAATTCTTGACGGCGCGTGACAACTGCCGTCACAACTTCACTGGAAATTAGTATTCTCTGCTTCTGGTTGACGGAGATTTTGACGCCATGTCACATATTTGACGGCCCATCCTAAACGTCGTCACATTTCATCTCAGTTTCTCAGGTTCTGTCTAAGCTTGACGGCAACTTTGACAGCCTTTCCCATGTATGACGGTGCTTCAGAATTGACGTCAGCTATACTTCAGCTTATTTACACCAGATTTCAGCTGATTTATTCTTCTTTCCTTTGGTTTCCTCCCCGATCACTTGTATCTGCATTAACACATTAAAAGCAATCAAAAACAACAAAAGTTGCTTAAGACCTCGCAATTATTCAGATTTAAAAACTTCAAATGTGTTAGCATCGGCTCACACATCAACACCCTCAACTTAAACAATTACTTGTCCTCAAGCAACCAAAACATAACTAGGAGTATACAAAGTACAATTCGGCAGCTAACTACTCTCATCAGGTCAGAATACATGGTACAGAATACATGCACCATCTCCATGATCAATCAAAGTAAAATCAACTATGTCTAATATTTAAAAACACCCATGTAACTCACATGTATCTAGATATGGCAAAAGTCTCAACAATAAAAGCCTAGGACATACCCAAATTACATTATCTGAACAAAGCAGTCAATAGCAATATACCTGGTGTGCCCTCACAACAAAGAAATCCCTTTCTTACTCAGATTCACATGTATAGACATAGGGATGAACGTAAGACACACTCTCAGAACGAAGTTCCAACATTGTGCATCAAATTCCATAGGCTTGCCCTTATAGTCAGTATCTAAGTCTTCAGACAAGTCAGTTAGGATCACTATAGGGTTTTTCTTAAGCTTGTAATGTAGGCTAAGGGCTGGTATGATATTCATGGGTATTTCATAGTGACTACACCTCCTTGGCACTACATTAACTCACGGGGTTTCAACTTTTGACCTTCTTTGCTTCCCTTTTTTATTTGTCAAGCATTCTCAAGATGGGTGTTGTCTGTTCAAGCATTAGATTAACTTTTTTAGTTTTCTATTTTTCTTTTTCACTACACCCAACTTGTTGTTCATTTTCCTTTTACCTCTCTTCATACTCATAATGCATCACGCACCCCTATAGTAGCCACCCTCAACTTAGGTTATTTGCCTAAGTTGAGATGCACAGTGTCCAAGGAGGACCAGGGCCAAAACAGGTTCATTGTGCTGTAATGGGAAGGTGAAAGGTGTATAAGAAAGAACTGGGCTATTTAGGCGCAAAAAGGGATCAAGGGATATTATTCATATTTGGACGGTCATTTAAGCTAAACTGGTTTAACATGCAAAAACAGCCTATGATCCTTTCCTAACGCCTATCGTATGACTATGGTACGACTAACTGGGCAAGTTCTAGATTCAACGCACAATGTGAACTGAGTAAGACCTTACACGCACATAGCACACAAGTATATAACACATCATTACTCATCCGTTTCATGCATTTGTTTTCTACAGGTTATTTATTTGCCACACTAATGCCACAAACAGATACACAGTGGTCACACTAGATGCAATTCACACAATTCATGACAGATTAGACCACTAGAGAGGTACTCAAAAATTACAAAACAAGCTAACTGCCTCAAGTACTTGTACTATCCCTAATTATTTACAGAACATGTTACAACAACATTTTCCCTATACCCTCAACTTAAAATCAAAAATAAAATGCACTAAGGGTTAGGATATACCTGAACTGGGTCGTTCTCAGGGATCATGGGTTGCCTCCCATGCAGTGCTTGATTTAATGTTGCGGCACGACTTAGGTGTCTTGATTACCTCAGACTACATCAAGACAGATAATGGTGATGATTTTCACTGATTCTTCTGGGCCAATGTAAAGCTTTACTCGTTGCCCATTTACCTTGAATGTACTGTCATCTTCATTTTCAAGCTCCACTACCCCAGATGAGTGGACTTTATTTACCTTAAAAGGACCCGACCACTTAGATTTTAGCTTCCCTGGAAACAATTTGAGTCTAGAATTAAACAGAAGCACCAAGTTCTCTTTTTTGAACTCACGTTTCTATATTTTCCAGTCATGGTACCTTTTCATCTTTTCTTTATACAAATCTGCTTGTTCATACGCCCTGAGACGGAATTCATCCATCTCATTCAGTTGCCTTAGTCTCATCTCTACTGCTTCATTCGAATTCAAATTCAACCTCTTAACCGCCCATAAAGCCTTGTGTTCCAGCTCTATTGGCAAATGGCATGTTTTTCCATAGACCAACTGAAATGCTGACATGCCAATAGGTGTCTTGAAAGCAGTTCGGTATACCCACAAGGCATCATCAAGTTTTTGGCACCACTCTTTTCGGCTAGCAATCACCGTCTTGGCTAGGATGGCCTTAACTTCACGATTCGATACCTCCATTTGCCCACTGGTTTGCGGGTGATATGGAGTAGCCACTCTGTATTGTTTCACTCTATATTTTGCCAGAGCTGCTCGAAATAATTTGTTGCAAAAGTGAGAACCTCCATCACTTATGATAGTGAGCGGTACTTCAAAGCGAGAGAAGATGTTCTTTTTAAGAAAACCAACGACTCTCTTTCCCTTATTATCAGCCAAAGCAACAACTTCGACCCATTTAGAAACATAGTCAACAACAAATAGAATATACTTCATTCCATAAGAACTTACAAACGACCCCATGAAGTCAATGCCCCAGACATTAAATAATTCCACTTCAAGCATCTTAGTCAAGGGCATTTCATGCCTTTTAGATATTGACCCCTGCCTCTGACATTGGTCACATTTCTGCACAAACTCGTGGGCATCTTTAAACAATATTGGCCAATAATAGCCACTCTGCAACACCTTTCTGGCCGTTCGGTCACCTGCATGGTGACCCCCAACTGGGGAAGCATGGCATGCTTCCAGTATATATAGTACATCTACTTTAGGCACACATCTCCGTATGACATTGTCTGCACATCGCCAAAAAAGATAAGGCCCATCCCAGAAGTAGTGTGCTACATCATGCAAGAACTTCTTCCTTTGGTGGAACGAAAGATTTTCTGGGATGATCTCACTCACAACGTAGTTTGCATAATCCGCGTACCAGGGCAGTAATTCCACAATAGTTACCAGGATCTCCTCATCAGGGAATGCATCATTTATCTTTGTTTCATCTTTAGCTTCCTGTTCACCTTCCATTCTAGATAAATGATCTGCAACCTAATTTTCACAACCTTTCCTATCTTTGACTTCGAAATCAAACTCTTGCAGTAGAAACACCCATTTAATAAGCCTTGGTTTAGCATCCTTCTTGTCCATTAAGTACCGCAATGTCGCATGGTCAGTATGGACTACCACTTTAGTCCCAAGCAGATAAGATCTGAATTTTTTGAAAGCATACACCACAGCTAGCAGCTCCTGTTCAGTTACTGTGTAATTCTTTTGTGCTCCATTCAGTGCTTTGCTGGCATAATATATTGGGTGAAACAATTTATTCCTCTTTTGTCCCAATACAGCTCCCAGCGCGACACCACTTGCATCACATATTATTTCAAATGGTTTTGCCCAGTCAAGTGCAATAACAATAGGGGACTCAATCAACTTCTTTTTAATGCACTCAAATGCCTTCAAGAATTTTTCATTGAAGAGGAATTTCACTTCCTTCTCCAACAGCTTGCAAAGTGGATTTGCGACTTTGGAGAAGTCTTTTATGAATCTCCGATAGAATCCTGCATGACCAAGAAAACTACGCACTCCCTTTACTGAAATAGGAGGTGGTATTTTCTCGACAACTTCCACCTTTGCTCAATCAACTTCAATCCCTTTTTCGAAAATTTTGTGGCCCAGCACGATACCCTCATTTACCATAAAATGACATTTTTCCTAGTTAAGCACTAGATTAAATTCAACACATCTTTGCAAGGTTACATTCAGATTCTCAAGACACATTTTGAATGAATTATCTACCACAGAGAAATCATCCATGAATACCTCTATGGTGTCTTCCACCATGTCAGAGAAGATAGACACCATACACCATTGAAAAGTGGCTGGTGCATTGCATAGCCCAAACGACATCCTCTTAAATGCAAATGTGCCATATGGGCATGTAAATGTCATTTTCTCTTGATCTTCCGACGCAATGCAGATTTGGTTATATCCAGAATAACCATCCAAGAAGCAATACCACCCCCTACTAACTAATCGATCAAGCATTTAGTCCATAAAGGGCATTGGGAAGTGATCCTTTAGAGTCCAAGAGTTAAGCTTGTGGTAATCCATGCAGACTCTCCACCCGGTTACTGGTCTGAGTGGAATCAGCTCGTTCTTTTCATTAGCAACCACCGCCATACCCCCTTTCTTGGGCACGCATTGAACTGGACTTACCCATTTGCTGTCAAAAATAGGGTAAACTACTTCTGTATTCTACCACTTAATAATCTTATTTTTAACCACCTCCTGCATTGGTGGATTCAGACGGCGCTGATGCTCAATGGTAGGAGTACAATCTTCTTCTAGTTGGATTTTATGCATACAGATGCCAGGGAGGGATGCCAATAATAGCTGCGATGGTCCATCCGATTGCTCTCTTATGCCTATGAAGTACTAAAACAAGTGCATTTACCTGTCGTTCTTCCCAATCAACTGCAATAATAACAGGTAGCATGCTTCCTTTCCTCAAAAATACATATCGTAAGTGACCAGGTAGCTCCTTCAATTCTAACATCGGAGGTTCTTTAATAGATGGCTTGGCTGGTGGTGTTGGTCGATTAGCCAGATCAAGGTTGATCTTTTTAGGAGCATAAGAATATGAGCCCAGGCCAGTCAGGGCACAAACTGTCTCTTCATACTCCTTAATGCCTTCGCTATCATAGTTTATCACAACCGCGGCTAAGGGCTCAATAACAAGTTGTTCAATTCTGACCACATACTGTTCGTCCTCAAAATACATATCAACTACTGAGAACACACTCATTTCCTCATGATGTTTCATTGATTTTCCCACATCAAACCGTACCTCTTTATCGTTCACCCTGAATAAGAGCTCATTCTCTCTCAAATCGATCAACACATTTCTGGTTGCGAGAAAAGGTCGACCCATGATTATGGGCACCTCAAAGTTCACCTCGCAGTCCAGAATGATAAAGTCTGCAGGGAATATGAAATTTGAGACCTTTACCAACACATCATACAGAATGCCAACAGGTCACTTTACTGATCTGTCAGCCATCACCAGCCTCATGTTGGTAGGTGTGGGATTCCCCAGGCCCAACTTTTTATAAATAGTCAACGGCATCAGGTTAACTCTTTCCCCCAGATCATATAGTGCTTTAGTGAATTCGATGGTCCCAATTTTGTAGGGAATAGTGACTGCACCTGAATCCAATTTTTTTTGTGTCAAGGTCCTTGTGGAAATAGCGCTGCAAAGGTAGAGATCTGCTTCTAGTTCGCAACTCACTGCTTGTTTCTTGGTAACAAGGTCTTTCATGAATTTTGCATATCCTGGCATTTGTTCAAGTGCTTCGAGCAAAGGCACATTTATTGTCAATTGCTTGAGCATTGCTAGGAACTTGCTGAATTTTGCATCATCCACCTTCTTTCTCAGCCGTTGAGGAAAGGAAGGTGGTGGCCTTGGGATGGGTTTCAACACCACTTTCTCTTCCTTCTCCTTGTCTGACATATCAATAGAACTTTTTGTCTTCTCAGGCTCCTCTGGGTGTTGTTCTGTTGGTTCTTCTGCAACTTCCTCAATGCTCACAGATTTTCCCACAGAAGGTCCAGATAACATCTTACCACTTCTAGTGGCAATCGCCAGACATGAACCGTCTGTCTTCTGATCCTGAACCGTTTGAGTAAGTAAAGTACCACTTCTTCCCTGGTTTAGTGTTGATGAAAGTTGATTCATCTGTTGCTCTAACTGCTGGATCGAAGTTTTCACTCCTATGTTGGTAACCTCTACTCCTTTTAACAGTTCTTTCATCATATCTTCCATAGGCCACTTTCCCGAGCTAGTTGCAGCAGCTTCTTGATTTCCAGCACGAATATA
The DNA here is from genome assembly GCA_030864215.1 of Capsicum pubescens. Lineage (NCBI taxonomy): Eukaryota > Viridiplantae > Streptophyta > Magnoliopsida > Solanales > Solanaceae > Capsicum > Capsicum pubescens. The sequence goes on along the minus strand of CM061539.1, from coordinate 188,342,867 downwards.
CAACCCACTTCTATCATTGCTACTTCTCAAGTTTTCTTGCTCCCTGTCTCTGTGATTAGGATTGTCATACCCGTTTCGACCTTGATTCCCTTGGCTAATGCCTCAGAAACCCCCCTGATTAGCAACATAGTTGACTTCTTCTTCAGGTTCCATATCAACACGGTCCCGAATCATCGCAGTCTTTACCTTTTTCGTCCTTCCTGACAATAAATGCTTGGTGAGCAGGTCCATTTGAGTCTTTAGATGGGCTATGTCTTGATCCTTCTCCTCATCTCTTCTGCGTTGTTCATCATTTATTCCAATAGGAATAGTTGGACTTGCCACCACAGAATCACTGGTGTACCAAGCCCTACTTAGTTTGGTCATCCTATTCAGCATATTAGCAGCATCTTAAAATGACAGAGCAATAAATGACCCACCAGCAGCGTTATCTACCATTGGTTTTGTCGTAGAGTTAAAGGCTCTGTACAAAGTCTCCATCAAATGTATGTCTGTTATGTTATGGTTCGGACGCTGTGTCAGCTTCTTCTTGAACCTTTCCCAAGTTTCATGTAAAGCCTCATTCGGAAGATCTCTAAAATTATTGATCTCATCCCTCAATTGTACCCTCCTAGAAAATCTCCTCTCAACTGCCTCCAGTTGGTTATAGAGTCAGGCATCAGCTCACTTAGCCATAATGTTGCCTCTCCAGATAGAGACAACGGGAACAGCCTCAACCGGATCGCGCTCTGTCTCACTTTCGGATTGTCAAAGGATTTGCAAATGGTGACAAAGTTCACCAGATGCAGGTTGGGGTCATCCCTAGGAAGGCCTCCAAACAAACCATTCAGATTTAAGAGTTGGATCATCGTGCTTGTAATATTGAACTTTGCTCCAGGTGCTAACGGAGAGGGAATGATCGCACCCGTTGCACCTGCTCCATCTACATCATCATCATCATCAGCAGCAGCCTCATACCGCAGCAATTGTTCTACCATTCTGCTCATGCGGTGGGGTTCCGGATTGAGTAGTGCTTGGTGTAACCTATAGAGATCCTACAAATAAACAAAAACAACAACCAAACATAAATCTGGAAAACTCAACTATCAGCAAATTTTCGCACACAAACTTTTAGTCTACAACTGTATTCCCCAGCAACGGTGCCATTTTTGATAACGCTTAAATTAAACTCTTGAATGGGTGTAAGCAATCGTTGTCAATATAAAACCCAACTAGGTTAGGTTCGAATCCCACAGGGAATAAGGTGTGAACTTTAATTTGTTTACAAAATACTTTACTGGTAGTTTACTGTTTCCGAAGATGGGGGTTTAAATTTCACAGAGAGTCAATTGTCACTTTCAATATTTTAGTGTTGTAATCAATATAAATGAGAAACCAGAGTTATGTTCACCATGGGTATTGGGAGTTAACAAATTCTAGGTAATGCTTGGGATTCTTGGAGTAAGTAGAAACAACAGAATATCCCTGACTATGATACTGTCTAACTTATCTCTCGACCTCACCAGATAATTTATTAGCTAATTCTCTCGAACTTAGATAACTTATCTATTTTCAATAGGATGTTATCTCAGGTAGATTAATGCAGTTACAGCATCAATCATTAAACAGAAGGTTGGTAGCTTCCAAGTCCCTGTTGATAATTCACGTCCTCTAGTCTATTGCTCAATAAGAAACAAATAAAACCTAAGGCATAATCTAATGTCTGTAACCAATAGATTTCAGTCAAAACAACAGAATTTCAAGACGTCCTACTACTCTTTGAATCCGTTAAATGCCTAGTAACCTATCAGACCCTAATCCATGGATCCCATAACTCCGGCTAATGGAATTAGCCACTCATGATTTTATGAACGAAATAACAATTTGAATTTATCATAATAAGGATAAACTTACGAATGGATGAAAAACAACAAGTAGTTTCTTCAATTTACTCACGAGATAGAAACCCAAAAATAGTTGATAAGTGTTTTTTTAAAGAAACAAAAAAAATATTTGATGGTAAAGATAAAACAATGTTACGTGCTTCTCTTCAGAAGTTCTTCTCTGATAATTAATGATCGATCCCTAAAAAACCCAAAAATAAGTCTTTAAATAGTCAACCCTAAATAAGGAAATAAAATTAAAGTTTCAGTTTTCTCTTCGGATTGGACGACGACGATCTTGACGACGTGTCAGATGTCTAACAACGTGTGCGAGATGTCGTCAAAGGTTCCAGTGAATTGTTATCTTCTGACTCTTCAGACGGCAAACCTGACGGCGTGTCAAAATTCTTGACGGCGCGTGACAACTGCCGTCACAACTTCACTGGAAATCAGTATTCTCTGCTTCTGGTTGACGGCGATTTTGACGCCATGTCACATATTTGACGGCCCGTCCTAAACGTCGTCACATTTCATCTCAGTTTCTCAGGTTCTGTCTAAGCTTGACGGCAACTTTGACAGCCTGTCCCATGTATAACGGCGCTTCAGAATTGACGTCAGCTATATTTCATCTTATTTACACCAAATTTAAAAACCGACAGACTGCTTCACTTTTTTTAAAAAAAAAATTATCATTTTTTAATAAATTGCGACGTTGTCCGTCGCTTTTACTAGAAAAAAATTATAATTTATTTTTTAATTATTTGGCACAAAACCCGCGAATAAAAGCGACGGATATTAAGACGTTGGTCGTCGTTTTTCATAAAAAATAAATAAAAAATAAAATTTAATTAAAAAAGCGACGACCAATGTCGCTTTTCTCGTCGCTTTTTAAAGAGACACAGTGCATCACTTTTTGGCCTTTTTTTAGTAGTGAATACGCCACTAACGGTCCTCGAATTACGGAGAAATTCATATCCAAATCTTCATACATTCAAGAAATATACTACTGACGTCCCTCGAATTATGGAGAAAATCATGAGAGAAGAATCAAGGGAGGAACAGATTTGTACACCCATCGTTTATCAATAAAACTGTTGTTTCTTCATATTTTTATTTGTGGTTGAAGTTTATTTTACATGAATTAAATTATGCTGGAAACAATAATAATTAATTACTTCCTCCTTTTCATATTAGTTGAGTTGGTCCACTTGCTAAAAATTATTTGTTTCATTTTAATATCCAAATTCTAAAATCAAGAGAAGTTTATTATTGTATTTTTCCAATATCACCACTATCATTAAATGACTATATAAAGTTTATATAATCAAATTTATATTTTCAATACATAATTAATAAAGTTACTTTAGTAAAATAAATCTCTATTAAATGTTTTCTTATGCGGAGTACAAAGCCAATAGGGACCAACTAAAATAAAACGGAGCGAGTATTTCTAATACTTTTCTAGATATTTCACATGTACGTCTCTTCAAAAGAAAAATATATAATGAGTAGAGTCAAATTAAAATGTAGTCAAATATGAATTAAAATGATTAGATTAAGGTTTAGTATTCTCGTCTCAATTATATTGCATTGTTTGGGTACCGAAATTCAAATAACTCTATCTTTATTAGTAATTTTTAAATATATCCTTTAAATATTTTTAATTGCCGTTTATTGTGACTTATAATATTTTTACGTTGTTTTTAAATATATATAAAAAAAATTAAAACTTAAAAATTTCATGTCGAAATATATGATCAAATTTAAATTGTTTGACTCTCAGTAAAACGAAAAGTGACATAAATTGAAACTAATGAAATATGCAAAATATGAACAAGAAATTTGATATACTTTGTGGGGGTCCTATGACCCTTCTGAACTATTTTAAAGTGGAATTATTACCCCCGAAAGCCGACATGACAAGAGAGTGAGAACGAAAATTATTTATTAAAAATTTATTCTAAATATTTTTAATATAAATAATTTTAATTATTACTTTTTCTTATTCATTTTCTCTTGTCTTCTTCTTCTCTTTTTCAAAACTAAAAATTCAAGAACTCATTAATGGAGTTTCCTCGTCTTCCTTATCTCCAATTTCATTTTCTCATCTTTCTTGAACTCATTAATGGTGTTTTTTTTATAATTTGGAAGAGGTTATTACCGGAAACAAGAAACACTTGAACTAAGGAGGCAAGAAGATTTAACAAAGTTTAGATTCTTATTCATTTTTGTATGTGAAGTCTTGGCGAAGCTTCATAATGGAGCACAACACTAAACAGCTAACCAAATAGAACCCGTTTCTCCTATTTTCTCTCTTCTTGCTCAAGATCCGCCATTAATGGCGAGCTCAAAGCTTTGAACTACAACTCTGACGAGTCCGATCACCCCTAAGTTGAACTTTGAGCTTCCACATGAAACTACTCACAAACTCGACTCCCTCTGTATGTCTTCAACTCTAGTGTACATAACGCACAATGCCATGTAATTTCCCTCCATATCAAGAAATTTCATAGGTATATTCTTGAAACCTTTATAATTTCCAACATAACCCACAATGACATATATAATTTAATACAAAATTAAATTTCAAAAATTAACTACAAAAATGAAATTGGGTTGAAGAAGAAAATGGAGCAAAATGGAAAATGAGGAAGAGAAAAGGAAATAATTGTTAGGGTTTTTGCCCTGATTTTCTTACTATATTTAAGTTTTATTTTTTCTTAGAAGGAAAATAAAAGTTACCATAATTACTTTTACTTTTTCTGAAAGAAAAAATATAATTCTTTTCCATATTTGGCTAACCTCTTTCTTGGAGGAAAGGTTTTGAAACTCTATAAATAGAACACCCCCGTCTCATATCATAACACAATAGCATCCACAATGTAGTCTTTAAAGAGTCTTTGTTTAGGGGGATTTCTCCCAATAAGTTTTAGGATTTTTAATTTTATTTTTAATATGTAGGCTGTTTGGCCAAACCATATCCATTTATTGTCTCAAGATTTGCAAACGTTAAGCTTCCGCATGACGCCCTCTCGATTTCGAACCCAACAAGTGGTATCAGAGCTTACGGTTCGATGGTCCAATGGTGTGGTGAGACGAGATTAAACAGGTTCAAAGCGGTTTCAAAATCAAGCTGCAACAATTTGGATGATAATGAAGATTTTTGTCGAACTACATGAGGAGAACAAGTTTCAATCATATTTTCAACACTCCTGCTGCTGCATCTTTAAAAATAAAAATAAAATATTACTTTTAAACCAATTTTTAACCATGATATTTTAAACCTTATTTTTAACCATGGCAAACAGCAGTTATGAAGATTATATCAAGAACGAAGTTCATGCACGTGATATGAAGAGAAGGTGGATCAAGTGAAGAAAATCAAGCCAAAAAGGGGAGATTTGTTAGGGTTTTTGCCCTGATTTTCTTACTATATTTAAGTTTTATTTTTTCTTAGAAGGAAAATAAAAGTTACCATAATTACTTTTACTTTTTCTAAAAGAAAAAATATAATTTTTTTCCATATTTGGCTAACCTCTTTCTTGGAGGAAAGGTTTTGCAACTCTATAAATAGAACACTCTCTTCTCATACCATAACACAATAGCATCCACAATGTAGTCTTTAAAGAGTCTTTGTTTAGGGGGAGATTTCTCCCAATAAGTTTTAGGATTTTCAATTTTATTTTTAATATGTAGGCCGTTTGGCCAAACCATATCCAATAATATATTTTTAGTTTAATTTTTCATGTGTCGTCTGATTTATTGTCTCAAGATTCGCAAACGTTAAGCTTCCGCATGACGCCCTCTCGATTTCGAACCCAACAATAATAAAGTTAAATAATTAATTTTTTAGAGTATAAAAAGAAAAAAATGATGTGGCAATGACGTGGCAGCGCGTGCAGGTCACTATTTGAAATAAAATCTGGGTATGAGCTTTTAGACGGGTATATATTCTATTTTTAAAATATTCAGGGGGTTATAGGATCCCCGCAAAGTATAAGTGTGTAGGTGAAATTTGGGATAAAGGTTGGAGGCGCTTTTGGCTATTTTCTCTTTTGGATGTGATAAAGATCAAGTCTTGACATGTCTCCTGAGCCAATAAAACTATTTCCTATTTTTTCTCCTGGTTATTTTGTTTTTTATTCTTTATTATTTCATTTCAATTAGAAAAATCTCTAAATAAGTAACCATTTGCCTCAAAAAGTATTCAAATATCGAGTGATACTTATTGATGTGTTTCCCTGTTTGCTTCCAGAATAATGGAGCAATAGTTGTTAATGTTTTACAAATTCAAGCGAGAAATCATTTGGGCTCTATTAATAATAAATAAAAAGAAGTTCTAACGCTATTAATTAATTATTCATTATGAAGGTGGGAACATAGATATTCACGCTAAATAAGAGAAATACTCAATGCCATATCAAAACAGTATTTATTATTTATATAAACATAATATTTATATTATTAAAATCAAATCAAAGTTCTTAAAAATTAAAGCCACATACCGTAATTGTACCATAAATATCTCGACGTACATAGCAATAAATAGTTATAAGCAAAGGCGGGAGTCGAAATTTGAAATTTGAAGTGGCGGAATCAGAAATTTTATAAAAAGATTTAAAATATGAGAATGTGTACTCACGAAGAAATCAAAAGTAATTAAAAATAATTAATTATATATGTATGGTTTAACTTTCTATATATAGAAGGAGATTTGGATAAACTTTTCAATCCTATCTACTCCGGCCATGGGCGGAGCTATATGCAATTCAGGGGATTGTCGAAAAATTACGTTGTATATGTAGGATCAAAATAAAGAAGTTTAACTTCCTCGTTTTGTTGTTCATGTTAAGGTAGAGTTGAACGTTGTCTAGCTCGCTCAAATCAAATCCGACCCGCTTATTTTTGAGGTCCTGTTAACGTGTTTAGTTATTTTTTTAAACCTCCTTAATATATATCCTGGCTCCGCCACTAACTCCGGCCAATGTGAAAGAGGAAAGATACTCCATCATCTCGTAATTTTCTACAAATTTTGCAGAATCTTCTCCATTTATACAGATAATAAGCTAAACAGAATCCGTGAGTGTTTCACCCTCGCTTTCTTTTAGATTTAAGGGACATGTAATGAATTATTAGATATTAAATATTGACGAAGTGTTGGATTAAGATATTAAATGAAATTTATTATACTTCACTAATGTGAATATATACACGTGAAAAATGGAGTATATAAATTTTACTTATCATAGTTATAAATATTTGATACTGAACTTTATTATCATTGTTATATTAATTTAAAATTAATACCAAAATTCATAAACTTCAAATTTTAAATACAGTTTATATATGTATGAAAAGTGAGATGCAACAACTTAGATTAATTAGTGAACGAAAGAAAAAGGTTAAATATTCTGCACAACAATTATATGAAATAAAACAGTCTCTTCATAGCTTTATTCTTTATATATATATATATATATATATATATGTACAAGAAAAGATATAAACAAAAACAGAAAAGAGATTATACATCCCGTATGAGCTTGCTAGAGATATTAAATCAATATAGTTATTCTTGTGCTGCGTGCCACTACACTTGGAAGAGAATGAAGAAGGTAACGCTCCTTAAGATTTTCTTGGTCTCTTTTTTGCTTATTTTGTTAGGACAAGGAAGCAATGGGCTTTTGTGCAATGAAGATGATGACTGTATTAGCTACTTAAAATGCGAACTTGGGGCTCCACTATGTGACATAACACGTACTTGCTATTGTCCAACAGCTTATCATGGACAAAAAGTCCTTGAGACCAACAACAAAGACTAATTCATGTTTTCTTGTGACCATTTATAATGATAAATAAAAGTATCCTATATTCATTTTGAAAAAAAAAAAAAAAAAAAAAAAAAAGAGCTTGCTTCTAAAGTCCAAAACACAATAACATAACAGATTCTTTTAATAGAATATTTTCACTTCTGAACACAACAACATACACTATCACCACTACCAAAACGAGGATCAGGTATACAGAGTGCCACAAAATAATCCATACGCTTGCATGGTTTGGCACAATCATGATTAACTTTGCATGGAATTTCTACGTAATGTCCACATGTGTCCTGGTTCACGTTTGCACCATTCACATGGTTATCTACATTCAAAAAAAAAAAAAAAAAAAGGAGTTTATCAGAAGAAAAATATACATAAATGTCAATAAGCAAAGAAATATTATTAGAAAGAGCCCCAAGAGATAGATTCTTTAAACGCCTAGTCGATTTAGATGTTCTCAACAAAGAAAGTGTACATATAATTACAATAAGATATCCTTATTACCTTTTATTTGAAAAAGAAGAAGAGAAACCAAAACATATAAAGCAATTCTGAATGAAGCCATTCTCTTTTCTTTTTTGTATGATAATACTCTTATTTTATTTTTAATAAAGTATGATATTATTCAATATGTATAGTCTTAAACCTAAGATTAAAAGACAAAAAACATCTGTTTTCTTACTGATGTATTGTACACAATTTATAGGGAATTCAATATGAGTTTTTAAGGTATAATTAATTATTTCTAATATTTTTCTTTATGTACCAATACTATATATGTATGTCTCTTAAAAAGAAAAATATTTAATGAGTACAATCAAATTAAAATGTAGTCAAAGATGAATTAAAATAATCAGATTAAGGTTTATTATTCTCGTCTCAATTTTATTGCATCGTTTGGGTTCCGAAATTTAAATAACCCTATCTTTATTAGTAATTTTTACATATATCTTTTAAGTATTTTTAATTATCAATTATTGTGACTTATAATATGTTTTTAGTTTTTAAATATATAAATTTTATTTTAAAACTTGAAATTTTATGTCTAAATTTATGGTTAAACTTAAATCGTTTGACTAAAATGTCACATGAATTGAAATGTATGAAATATGCAGAATATGAACAGGAAGTTTGATGTCTATCTAAAACAGTATAAAAATTTACATACTCATATAATTTTGGATACGGAAAAGGCTCAAAAATACCCCTGAACTATCTGAAATAGCTTAAAAATACCCCTCGTTAGATTTTTGGCTAAAAAATACCCCTTCATTAAATATTTCGCTCAAAAATACCCCTCCTTCTAACGGAATTCGAATAAGGATCAAAAATACCCCTGAACTATCTGAAATGACTCAAAAATACCCCTCTGTTAAATATTTGGCTCAAAAATACCCCTCCCCTTAACGAAATTCCACCAAGCATGCCACCTAGATAAAAAAAACTACGTGATTATGCCACATTACCATCTACATGTAAAATGTTAGTATTTTTTAATTATATGACATTCTTTTCTTCTTTATTTTTATTTTTATTTTTATTTAAAAACATCAGTGAAACGGACAAAATTTACACGATTTTTTTATTTTTAATCAAAGTAGACAAACGGTGGTTACATAATATTTTTTTTGAAAAAATTTATTAAATGTAACATCACTATTATCAAATTCCTTTGATCATCTAAAAAATAAATTTTTTCCTGTTAATAGATTTAAAAGTGTGAAACCCAACAAAAGAGTCTTATTAAACTGATAAACCCATTAATTATTAGTCCAGTATAAAAGTTAAAATTAAGATTTACTCGTAAAAGTAACAAATTTCAAACTAAACTTCAAATTAGTTATTCAAAAGATGTGTTTGGCTTTGCTAGCTTTTACTCAAAATGCTTATGTTAAAATGATTTAATAAATACCTCCTCTTCAAATTAATGAATCTTTGAATGTGGCACACATCTTCAAAAAGTTAATGAATGACATAATTAAATAATAATTGATCAATATTAAGTATCATTTTACTTCTTTTCAAACTTGTTCTAAAAATAATAAGATTATTCATCAAAACTGAATTTAGGAAAATGAATTCATTTCGAATGATTAAACAAGTTTTAAAAGGAATTCATTTATTTTGAAAAAAAATTTGCATGTAGTAAATTCAACTCAATTATTAGTACATCAACATTTGCTAGCTTAAAAGTTAAAATTCTAGCTCCTCCTTCGAGTCAACATCAGATCAAGATCAAGTTATCCCTCATCCCAAACGATAATAACAAGATGAAATTTAGAACTTTTAAAACACTAATAAAGTAATTAGCAAAAGATTGGTTTTTTAATTTTTTTCGTTTCACTGCTTTGCAAACAAAAAAAAAAGAAAAAGAAGAAAGGAATGTCATATAATTAAAAAATACTAACATTTTACATGTGGATGGTAATGTGGCATAGTCACGTGTTTTTTTTTTTATCTAGGTGGCATGATTGGTGGAATTTCGTTAAAGGGAGGGGTATTTTTGAGCCAAATATTTAACAGAGGGGTATTTTTGAGCCATTTCAGATAGTTCAGGGGTATTTTTGAACCTTTTCCGACTTCCGTTAGAATGAGGGGTATTTTTGAGCCAAATATTTAACGGAGGGGTATTTTTGAGCCAAAAATCTAACGAGGGGCATTTTTGAGCTATTTCAGATAATTCAGGGGTATTTTTGAACCTTTTCCATTTTGGATATGATAAAAATATCCTATTCTTTCTCCTGATTTTTTTTTTAATTCTTTATTATTTTCGTCTCAATTAAAAAATCTCTATTAAATAAATTACTTATTTGCCTAAAAAGTATTCAAATATCGAGTAATATTCATCCCTACTTATTTCCCAGTTTGCTTCCAGAATAATGGAGCAATAGTTATTAATGTTTTACAAATTCAAGCAAGAAATCATTTGGGCCCTATTTAATACCCCGTCTCATTTTACTCGTTTCAAATTTTTTAATTTGATTTCTCATTTTACTTATCATTTTTTATTAATTAAGATAATATAAATTTTTTTCACTTTTTTATCCTTAGTACTTTTCTCAAAATTAAAATGTAAAAAGATAGTATGATAAAATAATCATGTTATTAGTTATTTTTCTTAATAATTATACAATGTCAAATTAGGATGAGTAAAATGAGACGGAGGAAATAATACTCCAAATAAATAAAAAGAAATTCTGACGTAATCAATTGATTACTTACTAGTCATTATGAAGGTGAGAACGTAGATATTCGTTCTAAATAAGAGAAATACTCAATGCCATATCAAAATAGTAATTAATTATTTATATTAACATTTTCTCCGTCTACTTGTCCATTTCTAGTTTAGAATAGCCAAGAATTGTTCAATTTACTAAATCAATAAATAATTTATCTATATTTACTCATTTTATTCTTGATTTTAAATATAATACATCATTCATTTTTTCAAAGTAAAAAATTTATTATATTCAAAAAGTGATATAGTAAAATCATCCTTCTATTTATTATTTTTTGAATATGTGTCAAGTCAAAAATTGATAAATATTTATGAACAGAGGAAGTAATACTTATATTATTAAAACCAGATCAAAGTTCTTAAAAATTAAAGTGATACAGTAATTGTACCATTAACATCTCTAGGTACATAGTATCAATAAATAGTTATAAGCAAAGATGGACTGGGAATTTAAAATTTATAGATTCGGATTTTAGTTCTTTCAAATTATTATTAGATTCCATATTAACAGTATGTACATAGTTATCCTTAGAGAAACAGCAAACCGAAAAGGTTCTAAACAAGTATGTACATATTTAATGAATCTATCTATATTTATATCTATCTATATTTATATTTATAATCTATATCTATATGTAATAATATATAATATAATTATAATAATTTATATGTATAATTTATATCTATAATCTATATTTATAATCTATAATTTATATTCTATAATCTATATCTATATATATATATATATATATATATATATATAGTTATATCTATAATCTATATCTATAATATATTAAAAGTGTGAAGCCCTTAGAAAAGTGATGTGAATTTTTTGGCCTTCATTAAGAGTCTCCGTTGTAGACAAAATTGTCTTTATCTTTTTTTTTTTAATATATAAAATTTAAAATTCATTGAAATTTGATTATTAAACCTTTTCTTATTTGAATTATATTTCTTAAATATAAGTTTTTAAAATCAATTAAAAGTTTACCTTAAGTAAATCCTTAAAAAAAGTATTAATTGAAAGTTTGGAACGTTAGTACATAATAACATACAATAATACTCCAATTGAATTCTTAATAGGCAACTTAGTTTTTCAAAAAGAGAAAAAAGAAAGATTTTAACTTTTTTGAAAACCAATGTCAGCCATACTTAATATTTTTTCAATTTGGATTCTTTAGGTTTAAGTTTTATGTTATTAAAAACCTTAAACTCTTAATTTTAATCTTAAATAATTTTTAACGTATTTACTTTTACAAAGTTACAAAATAACTAGGAAGCTTATTAGTGAGCTTAGTTTATTTGCAACTAATATTATTTTAATATTGATAAATAAATTATGAATCAAAAATAAAAATATTTCATATTTAGGTAAAGCTTTCTTGAAGGAAAAGGTTTGAATTGGAATTCTTTTAATTTATATCATAAATAATAGGAAAAACAATATAAACATACACCTTAACTTATTATATTTATACAAATCTTCATTCTTTTAAAGTAATTGTAAAACTTTCTACTAATTATGTATTTTTGTTGAATATATCGGGGAACTAATTTTGTATCTTGACAGATCCAAAATAAAAAAAAAATGTATCTAAAGCTAATTATGTATAATCATCTAATCATCCACAATTTTGATGAAAATGCAGAATCTCGAAAATAAAATAACCCTTCATTAAAAAACAGTGCTTTACAATTAGAAAATAAGTATAATGGCTAAATACTATTTACAGTGTCTAAGCTATTGTTATCATTAATTCGGACCATCTCAACTTATGAGAAAAGACTAAATAGTACTGTATAAATTTAAGGGAAAAATACATATGTTAGCATACCTAAGTACTAAATTACAAAAAATAGCAACACTTTTTCCTAATTACCTTGTGTAGCATTTGTAGCATTATTTTAAGTGGGGGACCACAATTACCGCATCTTAAAAGTAGGTTCTATTATTTACGCTTAAAACTTTCTCTTTCCTTTAATTGCTTTATACTTTACCATTTTTCATGCTTCTTATCAGATTTTCTCTTTCAAAATTTTTCCTTCTTAACGTCTTTTCCACGATTATTGTTCCACAATTTCAGGTAAATAATTAATTCAGGTATTGCATGTTATCAATTTCTCAATATATTATTTTTTTGAAATTTTGTACTGTAAATAATTTCTCCATTTCATCTTTAAGGTTTTGATTTTTGTAGTTGTTAACGGAGAATCAAGGTCATCGAATTTGCTGAATTTTGTTTTGTTTGTTTTTCAGTTAAATTTGATGTTTTATGAGTTGATATAGTTGAAAAAATTAAATTTTGGATGAGAATTGGAACTGGTTTTTATTTTGTTGCGATAAATGGAGGATAATCGGAGTTGAATGAATATTGTAGATGATTTTGGGTTGATTTGTTGTTGTTGTTAGTTGAATTTTTTCGAAGATAGCTGATATTTTGAAGGAAAAAGTGGTTGAAAAAAGTTTCTTCTCCAAAAGACGAACAAATTAAAAAAAAATATGAGAAGAAAAGAAAAGCAAAAGGAATTAAAAAGTCAAACAATGTTGATGACGATGTTGAGAACTCTTTGTGCTAATGAATCTGAAGAAGACATGGAGGAAGAGGTATTTTTTCGTTGTATATGTATTTTTATTTACTGTTATATATTTAGTGATTTCTGTAAAGCTTTATCAATTGGGGTAATATGTATTTTTTCAGTGAGTTAATATGTATTTTATGTTTCTCCTTATATGTATTTAGGAATTGCAGTGAGGTGATTTGTTCTGTTAAAAATATATATGCATGTTATATGTATTTTTTGATTTGTTGGTTGTATTTTGTTGATTTATACAGTTTAAGGTATAGTTTTAATGTGTTTTGTTGTTGTTTTTACAGTTTTACAAGATTTTTTTTTTGTTAAATTTGAGAAACATCATTGGGTTCTCGCAGTTTTATCATTCTCCGAGAGGTGCATATTCTTATATAATTCATATGAATTCTCTGGTCACTATGCAGTTGTTCTGGCTGAGATACAAAAATTAGCTGAGATTATCCCATTATGTCCCAAGCTTGTAATTTCTACGAAAAGAAAGGTATTGATTTTCATAACCATCCAATATACAAAGATAAAAACTTGTCAGATCTTTTTGATGTGTTATTTGTAGATGAATTGGTTCAACAATCAAGTGAAAGCTTGTAAGTACTTTAATATACATTTACCAATATCGTTTGTAGAAATTAAATTTTATTATTTAATTTATTTTTTTGAAGGGACTGTGGTCTGTATATGGTAACATACGCAAAGTGTCTTTCTTATGGTAAAAGAGTTCCTTTGATTGAGTCCAACCCCAACACACTTCGTACATGTTATGTTGCACTATTGTGGGACTATATATGTCATGAGAAAACAAGAAGCAAATGCTCATAGTGATGTCGAAGCACCCTTGAGGCCTGGCAGGCAAAGTCGAATAACTAATGTCACTGAAGTTTTAGAAATATGATGATTGTTGAATTTATTACATTGGATAGTCGACAAACTGGTGTATGGATGTTTTTTTTTGTACAAACTTATTTCATGTTTTGTAGTGTTTAAATGTTACTTATTTTGAAGTGAATGAAAGTAATTCATTTCTGTTGTATAAGTTGAATATGTTTTCAACAATTTTGTACTATGTGTTTTACTCCAGTGTTCAATAATATTGGTTGCAGTGCGATTGACCTCTAAAATACATATGCAGTCTTGAAATTTTCAATAAAAATACATATGCACTTACCTTCATATATATTCTAATTTGTGTTCATTTACTTTCAAAATGCATATGAGATGAATTCAACTTTAAGTTTGTGAATTGAATGAAAGAAATTCATTTAAGTATTTTATGCAGTTTTATTTTTTTTTGCTGTGAGATTTAGAGATCAAAAATACATATACAGTGTTCAGATTTTACATTAAATAAATACATATGCAGAATATATCATATGTATTTATCCTTTGTTCAATAGTTTCAAAATAAATATGAGGTGATTCAAACTAACTAATTTAGAAAAATGCAAGAAATTAATTTATTTTAAAATTTTATTAAAATCATATGAAACTGCATTAAAAATACATATGCAATATACATCATATTTATTTTAATTTTTCTTCATTCTAAAGCTAACATTCATATGAGGTTAACCAAAGTTACTAAATTTATACTAAAAATACATATACAGTGTTCAAAATACATATGATATGTAGATTCAAAATACATAAGCAGTGTTCAGATTTTGCATTATATACAACTGCCAAATTAAACAGTGCTTAGATTGCAAATGCTAAATAAATGTTTAGAACCATAAAAATGAGTTCATTATTATAAAAAAGTGCAGAAGAAAGTATTAAAAAATAATACAGAAGAAAAAATATATCATTTATGATATTTCCTACAAGAATGTCTGTTGTGACTCTTAGCCCCACATCCAGTGCATGAGTTGATGTTCTTCTTTCCAAACATATCTCGACCCGATTTTTCACGATCCTTCTTTGCAGGAGGTCTTCCAGGAGGGCGTTTGTACTTTGGTGGCAGTACAATTGTTATAGACGTCTCATTCATCTGGATGCATACCTAATTTGTATTTTGATATGGGTCAATAGAATTTTATCACATTCAACAACTGAATTCGATCATTCATTGATCTAGGATTTCAGAAAATAATGGAATAAAATTCAAATAGAAATTTATTTAAATTATGTTCATAATTGAAATTCTACAAAGCTTCACAATTTGTTCAAAAAATACATTAAAATAAAATTTGTTTAAAGTAAAATACAAACACAACAAAAGTTTTCAACCAAATACAGAAACTACTGAATCGAACAGAAGTAAAACACGTATAACATATATTTTCACATATACAGTTATATTCTGAAATTTCAACAAACAAACCAAAAATACATATGCAGTGTTAACACTAAGCATAGCAAAAATACATATGCAGTTTTAACATTAAACACAAAAAAATACATCTGAGAGCAGACCTAATTTGTATTTTGATATGTGTCAATAGAATTTCATCACATTCAACAGATGAATTCGATCATTCATTGATCTAGAATTTCAGAAAATAATTGAATAAAATTCAAATCAAAATTTGTTTAAATTATGTTCATAATTGAAATTCTAGAAAGCTTCACAATTTGTTCAATTGTTAAACCAATCAAAATAACAACAAACGATCATCAAATAAATAGTCGAACAGTGAAATTTTAATACCTGAAACAACTTCTAAACTGAAATTTGGCAACAAATAGTTGAATTCTGAAGGTTTTTTTATATATGTTGAATTTACTCCTTCATTGCTTATAACTCAAAATTCGTTTAGTAATTATTCATACAAAATTTAACGGCGACAACAAAAAACTAGATAGGAGCATCAGTAAATAAATCTACGATGCATTACAAATTGAGTAATTGAAAAAAACGATCGGCAAAAACAAAATATACTCAAAAAAAAAAATACGGTAATACCTGAAACAACACTTAAGCACTAATTCGTAGAAGATAATTGAATTCCAAAGTGTTATCGAGAACAAGGTAATGTTGATAGTTGAACTTTACGAATTTTTTTTGAACATCAACAAGTACAATTGAATTTGATTGTTCAATTACAGCGAATTTGAAGCTTCAACAAAAATTTGAATTGATTTTTTTTTGAAGGATCATGCATTTAGCGACTGGAAAATAGAATTGAATTTATTTATTTATTTTGAAGAAGAAGAAGAAGAAGAATCACGCATATAGCGAGTGGATAATACAATTTTTTTTTTTTGAATTTGAATAGGGTTGTTGGAAGGTAACGAAAAAAGGGTGATTAGTGAGCTTTTAATGGGATTGTAATCTTTAATTGTTAATTTATGGAATTACTACCATATTTAGATCAGATAATTAATGCAGTAAAACCAATTGTATTTGTATTTTTATAGCAACACTTTGCAAAAATACATATCAAAAGTTGCTATAATATGCAATAATGAAAGTGTTGCTATGAATCTCATAATTAAAGGGTTAAGTATGCTATTTCTGAATTTTGCCCTAAATTTAAACGAGGAATAACCGGACCACAAGGATCTATTATACAAAACCTTGCAAAAAAATTTGCAAAAGACTATTTTCACTGCTTGAACCCCGTATTTAGTAATATAACTTACACATAATAATTTATATTTTAAATATATTTATTCTCAATTAACGCTTGATACACGTGCAATACACGTATCCTAGATTAGTATCTTAAAAGTGTGAAAGGCTTTAAACTTTTTGCCCTTCACTAAAAGTCTTTGCTTTAAACAAAATCGTCTTTTCACTATTTTTTCTAATATTTAAGTGTTGAAAATTAATTAAATATATTTATGGTAAAAAATATTCCTTATTACAGGTCTTAATTAATGACAATTACTGTTTTTTCATTAGTTTTAGAATTCTAAATTAACTAAATTTGATTTTAAGAAGATTTTAAAAATCTAGAAATAAATATAAAAGTGTTAGGATAAGAAAAACGCAAAAAAATGATCCACCAACTACTTAAAACTTCTGATGTTAAATATATACGTGTTTACACTGAAATATATGTTTATGTTTACATTATTATATTAAAGTGTGAAGAATCTTTGAAAAGTATTTTAAACTTTTACACTTCATTAAAAATCGTCGCAATAGATAAAATCATTTAATTTAAATAATCAAACATTACACGTGCGAGACACGTGCGATTGAACTAGTTAATATAAAAATATTAATAATAATATTGGTTAATCAAAATATGCTTTAAATGTTGATTGATTTATTTGTCTCTTTTAAGTTGTAATTTCTCCATCTAATAACTTGCTAATGAGTATAAATGTACTTTTGCTTTTGGAGTCATAAACAATTTTTTTCTGTTTTAGGACTATGGGGATAATGTAATTTGCTTTGGGATTAAGCAAAACCCCAGTTGCTCTTTTTAAAAACACAAAGTAAAGAAAAGTCCACAAACTAAATTCTACATTCCAAAATTCAAAACTTTTAGGGGACTTTATTTTCAACCAAACCAATATCCAAAAGTGTAGGACTTTCAAATTCCAAAAACCAAAATTTAATGATACTTTTTTTCCTTAATGAGTGTTGGTTGTCCTAAAACCAACCACGAATTTGAACCCAACCATGCAAGTTCATAGAAATGTCCAATAACCAAAATTTAATCCTAAAGCATGAAGATAAATGCTGATTGACTGCAATATCCTTCAAATACAGAACTATTGTTATACCCTTATAAAACTATTATCTCTTCAACAAAAAATTACCAGTTGGACATAATTGTAAAGTTTTGTGAACCTCAAGTCACGTGTAATTCTAAAACTAATCAAATTCCAACTCTTTTGATATAACCACTTTTGACCATTATATGAAGGGAAGGGTTTTGCTGTCTCGTGAAATTCATTGAAAATGGGATAAACGACATCTATTTGTATAATTTAATTGCCATTGCATAGCATATATTTGTACCCAATTAAATAAAGTGGCATAATAAATAATAATGTCTTCCTAGCTTGATTAATAGTTTATTACTTTGCAAGTTCAGGACTTCTTTTTATATTATATTGGCATAAGAGTATGATTCAAAATATAAAAATTATATCTAAAATTTGATCAAATTACACGAATGTAACGGTCTATACGAAGAAAAATTAACTATGTGACTTTTGCAAAAGGACAATCAATGAGGGTCCGCTCAAGAATCAATAAAACCCAGAAAGTCAAGCTTAAGTTATATTTCTTGTCAATGTTATTAAAATTACTTCATTCGTTCAATTTTACTTATTCACTGTTCACTGTTAATTATATTGTGATCTGGTTTAGCTAATCAAGGAAACAAAATATAATTGACATGGTATAAACATGGAAAGGTGCTTGCAAAAAGTTGCTGTACGTCAAATATTTCTTAATCATAAACATAGTAATGTTGCCACTCCAATGAAAAAAGCAAAGCACCCTGAAGCCAAACATATATTGTCTTAGCTAACTTACTTTCTAGATAACAACATTCTTTACTGTGTGTTTGGCTTAGGGGTCGAGCAGATTTCAGCAAACAAGGTGAATTTTAACTTGGGAATTCAAGATTGAGTACATTAAGCAGCATTCTTAATTCCTAATAAAATATTCTGCACAACAATCGTATAACATAAAATATTCTCTTCATAGTTTTATTCTTTATATATATCCATATGTACAAGAAGAGATATATAAACAAAAAACAGAAAAGAGACTATAATACATTCCTATGAGCTTGCTTCTAAAGCCCAAAACATTATAAATAAAGATTTTTTTAATAGAATATTTTCATTTCTCCACACAACAACATATAGTACTAATTGCACCTTTACTAAAACGAGGATTAGGTACACACAGTGCCACAAAATAATCCATACGCTTGCATGGTTTGGCACAATCTCGATTAACTTTGCATGGAATATATATGTATTTTCCACATACCTCCTGCTGCTTTGCACCATTCACAGGGTTATCTACATTTTCAAAAATAAAAAAGGAGTTCAGCAGAAGAAAAATATAAATAAACAAT
The DNA here is from genome assembly GCA_030864215.1 of Capsicum pubescens. Taxonomy (NCBI): domain Eukaryota; kingdom Viridiplantae; phylum Streptophyta; class Magnoliopsida; order Solanales; family Solanaceae; genus Capsicum; species Capsicum pubescens. Next base: position 188,323,363 of record CM061539.1, on the reverse strand, counting down.
AAGCAAAGAAAGTTAGAAAGAACCCGAAGAGATAGATTCTTTAAACTCCTATTCGATTTAGATGTTCGCAACAAAGAAAATATACACATAATTACAATATATAAGATATCCTTATTACCTTTGATTTGAAAAAGAAGAAGAGAAACCAAAATAAATAGAGCAATCCTGAATGAAGTCATTCTCTTTTCTTTTCTGTATGATTATATTCAATATGTATAGTCTTAATTCTAAGATTAAAAGACTCTAAAAATATGTGTTTTTTACTGATGCATTGTACACAATTTATAGGGAGTTCAATATGAGTTTTTAAGGTATACAACAATAGGAGTTAACATGTTAAAATATATATATTAGCAAAAACTCTTAACTATGAGCGGTTGAACACGGAAGTTGCAATTTTACACTAAAGCGTGAAAAAAGAAGAAGGGATTCTCGACAAATACCATATCCAGGTTAGCGTACTAATTCCATTGATTTCCGTGGAGTCGTCCCAGTTAATAGCACCTCTTATATGTAGTGAGTGCCACTTTCTCATCTGTATTGGCATTAAATAATAGAATGACAATAGCAAACATATGTGTGTACAGATTTCTCTAAAGTTATGAAATTGATAGTTTAATTATATTTTATAATAATAATGTATTGAATCATTAGGCAGTGATGACAATTGAAAAGTAGTGATAGTATTGGTTTATGTCTAATGATTTCTATGCTTTTGAAGATTTTGAAGTTCGCTATTTCTTGGGTATTATTTTAGATTTCAAGATTTATAGAATTGAGGTTTAAAATTTAGAGTTCTTATAGTGAGAATTTATTAATTTGGAGATCGAATAAAGATCTGCTTTAGTTGAAATCTGGCGTACTAATTTATACTTTTATGTGGATTATATATTTGAACAGATTTTGATTGTTCAGAGACCCTAAGTAAGGGTAAGTTTGTTAATTGTTGCTTAGCTTCGGGTACAGGCAAGTTGAGACTTTCCTTAGATTCTTTTTCAAAGTGCTTATTTGAATATTTGTTAGTTCTGTGTAACGGGTGAAAAGGTGAATTGAGCTAAGTTTTCCAGAGGCTTTGCACGGGTGTAGTATATGGAGTGTATGCCTTGAGAATTGAATAAATTAGTAAATCTAATCATGTGCTAGTGATGACTACATGATAGGATGGCTAATCATTGAATAATAAATGATTAAATGGATAGGGTTGGATGGTTTTCTGTACATATAAAGTAGTAAAGTTACTGGATATTTCCTTCTTAAGTATAGGATAGTTCGGGAGCTATTGTTTCGTATTTGGTTTTAGGTCTAGAGTATTTAGAGTAAAAATTTATTAAACAAGTGTCATTAAATTCACACTCATATGAAAATTATATGTTTGAACAGATTTTGAACGTTCCGAAAAATTGAGAAAGGGCAAGACACTGGTGGACTAGTGATATCCGGATTCTTCGAGTGAGGTAGGTTATGGTTTAATTGGAGATTAGACTCGACTTAATTGTGTGTATGCTCCTAAATTAGATACTTGTGGATTGGTATTCGTACATGTTTGAAATTATTGATGTTTGAATTATTGATTCGTGTATAAATATTTATTGAAAATTGACTTGATAGAATTGTCTTATGACTTTAAGTGTACTTGTAATCTTGGTACATTGTGTTGTATGCTGTGAGGTTGTGTAACTTGATATTGATAATACTTGTTTATGTTTATGTTGGATCGGGTACCATGCCGGTACGTTTATATTTATGTTGGATTGGGTACCACGCCGGTACATTTATATTTATGTTGACTTGGGTACCACGCCGATACATTTATATTTATATTGGATCGGGTACCACGCCAGTAAGAAAATGTATATGTTGGATCGGGTACCATGCCGGTACGGATATGTATATGTTAGATCAGGTACCATGTCGGTACGGATATGTATATGTTGGATCGGGTACCACGCCGGTACGGATATGTATATGTTGGATCGGATACCACGCCGGTACAGTACATGAACATAGATTGTTCCCTGCAGGTCATGACTATTTGGACAAAAATAAATCTCATAGCATGTGTGTACATATTTATGTTGATTCTGTGGATGTTTACAGTGCGGTTGATACTCTTGATGGTTATGTGACTTGTTTGTGAGTACTATTTGACCTCCTGTTGTATTGTTGATTTATTGAATATTTATTATGTGATGATGCCTGTCTACTTGTTATTTGATTTATGCTGTGTACATGCTATTAAATTGAGTTAGCCTATGATACCTATCAGTACATAGGGGTTTGTACTGATACTACCCTGTACTCTTCTTTTGTTGAGTGCAGAAAGTGTTCTAGAGGCTCAGACATGACCTCACCTCTAGAGTTTGATAGAAGATGTTGATCCAAGGGTGAGCACTCCGTCTCCAAGCTGCCATGGGTCATCTTATTTGTTCTTGTCCATCTTTCAGGCAATGAAACATTCTTTATTCACTTTATTTTTGGATATCTCTTTAGACATTATCTTTGTTAGTAGTTCTTGTACGATGACTTTCGGGTCTTGAGGATTTTAGTAAGTAGTTTGTTTGACTTTCGCATTAATAATGATTAGCCTTGAATTATTGTTATTATGTTGATTTTATGATAGTATCATCTTAACATTGACTAAGTGGTTGGGAAATGATTCGGTTAGATGATTCTCCCACAGAAAGATTAGTGTGGGTGCCACTCATGGCCATTTGGGTCGTGACATTAATGTTTTACAAATTCAAGCAAGAATGAACAAAATCATTTGGACTCTGCTAACAATAAATAAAAAGAAGAAGTCCTAAAGTAATTAATCAATTATTCATTATAAAGGTGGGAACGGGAATAGTCATTTTAAATAAGAGAAATACTGCCCCGTTTTATTTTAGTTGGCCTCTTTCTAAAAATATTTGTTTCAATTTAGTTTTTCTTTTTGATGAAATCAAGAGTATTTTATTATGTTCTTTCAACATTATCCTCAACATTAAATGACTAAATAAAGTATATTTACTCAAATTTATATTTTCAAAACATAATTAATAAGGCTAATTTGATAAAATAAACCCCTAATAAATATTTTCTTAAGGGAAGTATCAAGTAAAAAAGGGCCAATTATATATTTTGAAACGGAGGGAGAACTAAATGCGATATCCAGATAGTAATTAATTATCTATATAATCATCATACTTATACTATTAAAACCAAATCAATGTTCTTAGAAATTAAAGTCATACTATAGTTGTAGTGTTGGACAATAAAATTTTCGAGTCGAAAAAATAAATAATTCGGGACAAGAAAATATTGTAACAATCAATTTATTGATTTTAATATGTGAGTGTTACAATCTCTATGAATCCTCTGGTTCACCTTTTCAAATATAAATTCAAGGGCTTAAAATTTGATCTTGAATTTGAACTTGATTTGTTGATTTGAGGGATTTGATCTTGACTTGTGCTTGAATTCAAGGGCTTTTGAGTTTGTTCTTGAATATTGTGGTCTTAATCTTGAATCTCGATGAACTTGATTTGAATGCTTGAGCTTTGTAAAGAAATTGCGATGTTTGATTCACGAGTTTTCTCTTGCTTCTTGTTAGAGTTCTGGGGGTCCTTTTTTTGAATTATGAAACTCCTATTTATAGTTGTGGAAAGAGAAGAGTCATGATGAAGATTGATTTCTTTTGACCAATTAAATTCAAGTGACGTGACACTTTTTATGGGCTTTGATTTCATTAGACCTGCTGCATCATTTTGATATGTGGCATGGTCCTATTAGCTCCTTCACTTGACTTGACATGCCACGTCATTTGACACGTGACGCTTATTTGAGCCTCTAGAATATGACAATATCTTGGGCTTAACAAAGTGGACTCCTCATTTGTAGCCCAAATCAATGAGCTAGCCCAATAAAAATTAAATTTTAATTAAAGATTAAATTACACAAATCCCAAACTTAAGAGACTATATTACCTAATATCCCTTACTTTTTTTAAAATTTACATAAAATCCCAATTTTCAATTTTACTCTTGATACATATCATCAAAACCTCACATCCTATTTTTACTCCACCATTAACTCATGCAAGATATTTTTTTTTCAAATATTTTCTTCCCTAAAACCTCTCCCTAATTATCATCAATTAAATCTATCTTCCTTTCTGATTTTTCTCCTCCATCAATTAATTATTATAAGTCTTAATTACATTACATAATAATTAATGTCGGTGTCTTTGGGTAAGGATTAAGTCAGCACCCAAATATTCTAAAAAGGTGAAGAATTGAGCTCTGTTTTCATTTTAATTTCAACGTTGTTTGTTCTTTATTTTGTAATGGTGATTCATATTAATGATAAATATAATATTATTATATGGATATTATGGTGATTCATATGATAGATACAGTTTGTATAATTTTAATGGGTGATACATATGATATTAATGGGTGATCCATATGGTATTATGGTGATTCATATAGCAGATACAGTTATTTATTTCAATTATTGGGTGATTCATATGTTATACAATGTATCTAAAAACGAAGCATCCATCCCCATCACCGGAACTTACTGTTCCAATGAACCAGTGCCGGTCCACTAAAAAAAATCCACTCGATCACCACCGAAAATCCCCATAACGGCCTACCAAAAAAATGCCCCACCAGCGTCATCAATTATTGAGTGATTCATATACTGTTAATGAGTGATACATTTCACAAAAAGTCCCACTCACCACCGGAAATCCCCATAACAGCCTGCCAAAAAATTCACCCCACCGGTGTCATCAATTATTGGGTGATTCATATGTTGTTAATGGGTGATTCACTTAAAGATTCGGGGATTTAGTTATTCATACATGTTTAAGTTAATATTAGTATGAAATTCATCGGTGATACATATAGGTGATACATATTTTTTTGTTAATCCGATTGATACATATATAAAAATATTAAGTTTTGGGATAAATTTTAATAGTGTAACGGTGATTCATATGAATGATACCTTTGTTATCATTATATGAGTGATACATTTGTTGGCAGTGTAAGAGTGATACATTTTGTTGTTAGATTATTGATGATAGGCGAATTTACACGCCTATAGCACTATATTTTGCCCATATTTTAGCCTAGTTTTGAGAACAAATTATATATTTCATGCACTTTTAGTCCTTTTTCCTGTAAGTGAGCTAACAAACATGATTAGCAAAGTTTCAGGTATAAATGATGCAGAATTCAGCATTTTATGGATAACTTGACGCCAAAGAAAGTTTCACGAAAGGAGAAAAGCCAATCTTGGACGCCAAGGACTAAAGATGGCGCATGGAAAATTTGTCCCGGGCTAAAACAGCATTTCTGAAGACTTTGGGGACTAGCAGTAATTTATTAGGATTAGGATAATGATACATTAACCTAGTACAATTGGGTTAAGTATTTCATTAGCTTAGTAGGATTAGGATAATGATACATTAACCTAGTACAAATTGGGTTAAGTATTTCATTAGCTTAGTAGGATTTGGTTAAGCATTTCATTAGCTTAGTAGGAATAGGATATGGGTGTTATAAATACCCTATTCTACTAGAGATTTTGAGACATTCACCATTCCACAAACACACTCTTACATTCTCCATTCTTACAATTAATTCTACTTTTTATTCTTCTTCTATTCATCTAATCAATTCTTAATTTCCGCAACAAGAGAAACGTTACTTTGCAAGGAATTCACGCCTAACGCCTACCACACTTTGCTACACGAAATATTTATTGTGGTATAACAACAATGTCTATTGTGATTTCCTTCGCACTCATGGGTAACTAAACTTCTCTGTTGGGGTTATGGAAGCCATATGAGATACTATCTATTGCTATGAGTTTGTGAATTCGTGACACGTATATTGCTTATATCATTATTCTCTTCATCTTCATCTAAATTCTTTGTGGTTGCAAACGCAAGAATACGCCAGTATAACATGTAACTTGTTCGAAAGAAAGGTTATCTGTCTGGAAAAGAGATAATGTCAAGGTAGTACGGTCCCATCCCCTATTAAAAAGTTAGTGTCGTAACTGAATTAACCTCTTAGAGAATTCGTACCGCTAGACACGCTTTAAGCTCGAAAGAGTTAAAGTGAAATAATCCTCGAATAGGTCGAAAGACGCCTGGATTTACCATCGAATACAATTCTCTATAAGCACATGCATGTCTCAATTCAATACACTCATAGTCAATAGAGACGTATAACTCAGAAGGTGTACATAACCCCAACTCCTAAATTCTCATTGTTTCACAACCTACTAAACATTCTTTCTTTTACTTTGCTATTTTCTGCTTTACTCTCTTATTTTGGTTACATTACTTTCACAATACAATTCCCCCCTTTCTTACGAGACTTGCACTTAAAGTCTAATAATCGTTGCTTACTTGTTGACCAAGCTATTCCCTGTGGGATCAATACCCAACCCAGGTTGGGTTCTATATTTGCTAACGACCGTTTTACACTCCTACGAGAGCTGTAGATTGAGCGTTATCAAAAATTGGCACCGCTGCCGGGGAATACAAGTGTCAATTAAGTTCGTAATAATTACTAGACCCTTTGGTCTAAGATTCTCGTACTTTTACTTTTAGTTTTTGTTTTTGTTTACTGCAGGTTTTTATTCAGTGCATGCCCCATACTCGAAGTTCTGGTCAACCGTTATTACCAATCAATCCTGAACCACAACGAATTGGTAGAATGGAGGCACAAACGGAAATCAAAAGAATGGATGCTCAACACGAGCAGGCGAGATTAGCTGCTCTTGCCGCCGCCCAAGTACACCAACAAAACATTGATAACCCTGGGCGAGCAACAAACCCTGACGATGAGGATTTAGGTGATGACGAGTTACTAAACCCAAGGCATGATGCTGAAATCACAACACCTGCCAACAGAAGAGGTCGACAAGCTCGGTTTAGGTATGATCGTCAACCCATGCAACCAGCTTTCGACGATGATGATGATGATCTTGATGGAGTCGGAGCCACAGGAGCCATTATTCCTCCACCATTGGCACCTGGAGCCAAGTACAACATCACAAGTACCATGATTCAGTTATTGCAACTCAAGGGATTATTTGGTGGACTAGCAGGCGATGATCCGAATATGCATCTCATCAACTTTATTTCTACATGCAAGTCATTTGACAATCCTGGTGTTGGTCAGAATGCAATTCGATTACGTCTATTTCCATTGTCTCTGTCTGGGGAGGCAACTCTATGGTTGAATGGGATGACTCCTGATTCTATTACAAATTGGAGGCAATTGAGAGACGCTTTCCTAGAAAGATTCTTTCCGTCATTCAAAAGAGCACAATTGAGAGATGAAATCAGCAACTTTCGTCAGCTTCCAACTGAAGCCCTTCATGAAACATGGGAGAGGTTCAAGACGAAGCTAATGAGGTGCCCAAACCATCACATGACTAATGTTCACCTAATGGAGATACTATATAGAGCCTTGAATTCAATAACTAAACCAGTGGTGGATAATGCGGCCGGAGGATCTTTTATGGATCTCACCTTTGGTCAGGCAAGCAATATGCTAGATCGTATGACGAAGCAAAGTAGAGCTTGGCATACCAGGGATTCTATGGTAGCAAGCCTCACTTTTTCTATTGGCATGACTGCAGACCAAAGGAGACGAGAAGAAGAACGTGATCAAGATATGGCGCACATGAAAACACAAGTGGATCTTCTTACAAAGCATCTATTATCAGGGAAGACCGAAAAAGTTAAAGTTGTTGCGTCAAAAGGAAGAGACGAATCTGATTCGGAAGAGGAAGCCAACTACTTGAACAATCAGGGGGGTTTCCGAGGTAATAACCAAGGAAACCAAGGTCGGAACTATTATGATAAATATGGAAACAAGGACCAAGGTAGTTGGAAGAACAAGAATGACAGTAGTGGTTTGTATGTTCCCTCTGGAAGACGTGACGCCACCACATCTAGTTCTGGAAGTATGGAAGACATGATGGCTAAACTATTGAAAGGAGTGGAAACAACTAGCGCGGGAGTAACGAAGGTAATAAATGATTTGTCCGCCATAAAGCAATTAGTTGATTCACATTCCACTTCAATCAAGCAAATAGAGCAGCAATTGAGCCAACTTTCAGCAGCACTCAATCAAAGAAAGGCTGGCACTTTACCTAGCGACACTGTGCAAAATCCAAGGAATGAGGGATCATGCATGGCTATTACTACTCGAAGTGGTAAGGCACTGGAAACTTCATCTAAGGGCAAACAAGTGGTCGGCGATGTAGCAGACATTGATGACAAGGCAAAAGGAGAAGTTGCCATAGAATCCACCCACGACGTCCATGACGGTACACCGAGTATGTTGCAGCCTAAAAAGGATGAAAAATGAAGGCAAGAGGAGGAGAAAGCCGTGGAGAGAACAATTCCATACCCACCACCACCTTTTCCTCAACGATTGAAGAAGGTGGCGGACGATACAAAGCTCAGCAAATTCATGACTATGTTAAAGCAGCTGACCATTAATGTTCCATTGGTGGAGGCACTTGAACAAATGCCTGGGTATGCGAAATTTATGAAAGATCTTTTGACGAAAAAGCGGGCACTAAGCTATGAGCCGACAGATAATATTCATCATTGCAGTGCAATTGCCACAAGGTCCTTAGTACAGAAGAAGGAAGAACCTGGTGCTTTCACTATTCCTTGCACGGTTGGATCTATGAATTTTGCTAAGGCATTGTGCGATTTGGGAGCTAGCATCAATTTGATGCCACTATCCGTCTATAGAAAGTTGGGGTTGGGCGACCCTACACCAACCAATATGCGGCTCGTGATGGCAGATAGGTCGGTAAAACGACCTGTGGGTATCTTGAATGATGTGTTGGTGAAGGTGTCTACCTTTATTTTTCCTGCAGACTTTGTGATTTTGGATTGCGAGGTGGATTCTGAAGTACCCATAATCTTGGGATGTCCTTTCCTTGCAACGGGAAGTGTTCTTATTGACATGAGAGCTAATGAGCTTTTATTTCGGTTGAATGACGAAGTGGTCTGCTTTGATATATGCAAAGCAATGAAGCAGCCCAACGATATGAATGTGTTCTCTGTAGCTGATGTTCATCATGAGGATAAGAAAGCATTATCTGTAGAGAAACAGCTTACTGTTGAGCCATTGTCTGGTGCGCCACTGAATGTTGAGCATGAGGACGATGAAGATTATGAAGAACTTATGGGAACTCTAACAGAAATAGAGTCATATTCCCATACTCCTAAACAACCGGACCGTGATCTTAAGAATCAACCGTCACCAACAGCGAAGACTTCCCTTGAAGAGCCACCAATGCTAGAATCGAAAGAGCTCCCCGATTATCTAAGGTATGTGTTCTTGGAAAGTATAAATATACTTCCGGTGAGTGCGGATGATTTAAGTAAACAGCACGTAGAGGCTCTCATCTCTGCTCTGAAGAGATACATGAGAGCTATGGGTTGGACTATTGATGATATAATTGGTATCCCTCCTGGGATAGGCATGCACAAGGGTCATCTCGGAGAAGATTGCATGCCTACAAGTAAGCCTCATTATCGTCTGAATCCATTCAGAAAACGATCCACCATCTATCTCGACGAAGTCTAAGTACTCGAGGTAGCTATGTCGTGCCGCGATAATAAATCAAGCGCTAGATGGGAGGCAACCCATCGTTTATCGTTTATCATTTTTTTCATTGTTCATTTTGTTTTAGTATGTGTTTTGCTTTTGATAAATAAAAATCCAAAAATAAGAGTCGTGCCACGACCAAAACTAAGGCGCTTGATGGGAGGCAACCCATCGTTCTAATCGTTTTTATTGTTTTTGAGCAAATGTAGGTGCAAGAGGTGTAAAACGAGGAGATTGGTTTCAAAGTTCGATTTGGACGTATTGCATGGTAAAGGTGGTAAGTTAGGAATTAAGATGCATAAGGCTATGGATTGAGCATTGCTCATGACAAAATAGGCATCGAGCAAGGCTAGGCCTAGGTAAAACTAGGCCACAAACAAGGCATGGCCTATACTATAGCATAAGATCTCGGAATCTAGTGTGCTATAGCATAGGCGCCGCCCATGCTCAAGTATGCCATAGCATAGGCGCCGCCTATGCTATAGCATTTGGTCTCTGAATCTCATATGCCATGCTAAAGGCGCCGCCTATGGTCACTAAAGGCATTGCACTAGGCGGCGCCTATGCTCACCATAGGCTTTGCATTAGGCGCCGCCTATGGTCACTTTTTGACCCCAAAACCGATTTTAAATGGGTCAAAACCCGACCCATTCTTTTCCTATATAAAGGAGACTTAGTCTTGAAACATAAAAACATTGAAAACTTGACCTAGGTGCCGCACATACTCTCCAAATCATTTCAAAACTTTTCTTTTTGGGAGTGCTCTCCCACTTCACAAGAACATCTCCAAAGGCTTCAATCACGTAAGTACTCTTTTGTTCTTCATCTATTTTTCGTAAGTGCTACATTTCTATGTCTATTATTAATTGCTACATCTTGAAGAAATAGTGGTGATGTTAATGTGTTTGAATTGTTGATACAAAACCAAGTGAGTGAACATGAACGTTAGGATACTCTTAACTTGTTTCCGACTTGAATTTCATTTTGATGCATTGTTATGCTACTTACGGAATTGCTACAGTCATGAACACTGCATACTCTTGTCACTTGAATACTTGCATGTTAGAATGTCCCGGAATAAGACTTATAGTTGCCCACCGACATAGGCGATTGTGATTATTGATAGAAACTATACCATGATGTAATCCCTATGTAGAAGTCTTGATATACCTAATATGAAAGTATTGCAAAGGTTGCAAGAAGTGATACATCTCTGATTTTCTTGTTGGAATATAGCTCCTACAACGTATGTCGATGAAGTCTAAGTAATCGACCACTTTCACTTCACTAATTCGTATCAACAAACTAAGTGTGGGGTGGTACCCCTACTGCTTATGTATAGATTGTATCCATTGAGATTGTGCTAACGTGAACTCTATTTCAAGTCTCAGGTACAATGGCACCCAAAGCGAGACAAGGCAAGGAGAAGGCTACCACTTCCCAAAAGGGCAAGAAAAGAGGCCGCAAGGAGCAAGGAGAATCATCCTCAATGCAATTACCATGCCGAATGCTTGGAATAAAATGGGTTCTTGAGGAGGAAGCCAAAGAATGGTATAGGAACAACAAGGAAAGAAAATATGTTCATGTCGACTTGATAAACAAGGAAAGCCTAGCGAAGAAGGAGCCGCGCATGTTGGCGAAGATCATGGCATTAAATCTGGATTTCATCTTTCGCGACATGGGAGAATGTAATCTTGATTTGACAAGAGAATTTTATGCCAACTGGTCGCCGAAAACCACAGGCAGGGAAGTCAAGATTCGGGGCCAAGTGTTACAACTCAATGCGGATTTCTTCAACTCTTTTCTTGGCTTGCCTTCAGTCGATCCAACACCATTCAAAGAGCTGCACAGCAGACCTCCTTATAGAGCAATTCGACACACTCTGTGGAACAAGATCCATGGCACGCTGGAGTAGACACAAGGACACTGGTCGACACAACACTTTCCCATATGCTTCTTTGAATAGGGAAGCAAGAATATGGTTGCGCATGGTCAAATGTTGCCTCATTCCAGGGACGCAATACACAAAAATAACAAGAGATAGAGTGTGCTTGGTATACGCATTGATGACGAATGTCCCTATCAACATTGGGACAATCATTCGATCCACAATGCGGAAGGCTAGGCTACACAAGCGGTCCCATTTCAGCTTCGGCAATCTGTTGACTGCAATCTTAAGAAAGGAAGACATCGAAGAGGAACCAGCTGACCATAAACTCCCACACAATCCGAAGAAGGTTGACCTCACAAAGGTCAAAGATGCTGAATCAACACATGGCACCAACCTTACTACGACAGAGAGACATGCTCGGGATGAGAGTTTCTCCCGCCATATGTACGGCATGATGAGGTTTACAATGATGAGTGGAGGTCGTGTTCCCACTGCTGCAGAGATCCAACAGCTGGACCATGACTATCCAATGAATATTCATGCACGGGAGATGTGTGGAGTAGGTACATACTTTGAGGAACCTCTCGATGACGACGTGCCGACCGATGATGATCGACGAATGCCAGACTCTGACATGGAGGAGAATTCTGATGACGACGACTCCGATGAAGGGGGTATGACCCCCGACATTAAGGATGAGTCCGACTAACCAGGTTCTTCTTATTTATTTTCCACTGAGGACAGTGTGTCCCGTCTAAGTGTGGGGTGCTGGTATTTGCATGCTATACTTCTCCATCCACATTTGCATTTATTTATGTTTGTTTGTAGTTAATTGTTTTTTTAGCTTAGCTTCGCATGAAATTATTCTAATAGGCAACATGAGATTATGACAAGAGTTTGTGCTAAAATCATGACTATTGAGACATTTAGGCTCTAATTGTGACTCACTATGTGATATTGTTTGGTTTAATTCCTTCATCTGTTGAGCCAAGAGTCTATACTACTCCAAATAAAGTCGACCATGTGCCTTGTGTGTGTGAGATAATAGTATATTCTGTGCTTGTGGCTGATGCTAGAACTTGCCTGGTATGTATGTAAAGCGAAAATAAAGAGTGCAAGTCTAGGAGATGATTTAGGCATTTCTTTGGCAACCTATGATTATTTACCTTCTTTTTACCTACCCATGGACATCATCCTAGTTAAACCCTTTTGAGCCTTTAGCCTATTTTCTTTGACAAACCTCGTATGTAAGCCTAATCCATTTTTTTCAAGACCATAATTTGATCCAAATTCCTAAGTGCTTTAAAGTGAAAAAGTCATGTGACAAAATAAGAGGAAATTGGGTGAGTATGATGCTTTAGAATGCATTGGTGCTTGAATGAGTTATGAAAAAGAAAGTGCTATCATAAAAGGTATGTTATGAAAAGAAAAAGGAAGAAAAAAACTGAAAAGTTAGTTATGTTTAAAATTGAAAAACAAAAGAGGAGAAAAAGAGTGGTAGAATAAAAGAAAGTAGAAAGGTTGTTTGAAAGAAAAGTGTTAATGATACAATGTGATGTATTAAAGTGCTTAGGAACATAGTCACTATTTCTGGCCAAAATAGTCCTACCTGTCCCTTAGCCTACATTACAACCATCAAAAGACCTAGTTGATCCTAAGCTTAGCATTCTGACATTTAGTGGAGCATTACACTAAGGGCAAGCCTATGGTCATCAGTTGCTGCATATGAATTCTTTGTGAGAGTGAGAGCAAGGATATTTTGATACCCATGTTTGAAAAATATGTTATACTTGTGAGTGATTATGGGTAATATATTGTGAGACACACATGGTTGATGAGTTTTGGGTAGTTGTGTATGATTCTTTGTGCCTTGACTTTTGAATATAAGTTGACCACCATCACGAGTCTATGTTGGAGGCTGAATTGTTTCTACTAATGATCAGAAAACTACTCTTTGTTGATAATTGTTGTGCTTGTCTTGACGAATATTTTATGTTGTTGCTGTGAAACCCTAAGTTGATGTTTAGAGGGACATGATATTTTGTTCGAGGACGAACAAAGCTTCAAGTGTGGGGTGATGATGATAGGCGTATTTACACGCCTATAGCACTATATTTTGCCCATATTTTAGCCAAGTTTTGAGAACAAATTATATATTTCATGCACTTTTAGTCCTTTTTCCTGTAAGTGAGCTAACGAACATGATTAGCAAAGTTTCAGGTATAAATGATGCAGAATTCAACATTTTATGGATAACTTGACGCCAAAGAAAGCTTCACGAAAGGAGAAAAGCCAATCTTGGACGCCAAGGACTAAAGATGGCGCATGGAAAATCTGTCCCGGGCTAAAACAGCATTTCTGAAGACTTTGGGGACTAGCAGTAATTTATTAGGATTAGGATAATGATACATTAACCTAGTACAATTGGGTTAAGTATTTCATTAGCTTAGTAGGATTAGGATAATGATACATTAACCTAGTACAATTGGGTTAAGTATTTCATTAGCTTAGTAGGATTTGGTTAAGCATTTCATTAGCTTAGTAGGAATAGGATATGGGTGTTATAAATACCCTATTCTACTAGAGATTTTGAGACATTCACCATTCCACAAACACACTCTTACATTCTCCATTCTTACAATTAATTCTACTTTTTATTCTTCTTCTATTCATCTAATCAATTCTTAATTTCCGCAACAAGAGAAACGTTACTTTGCAAGGAATTCACGCCTAACGCCTACCACACTTTGCTACACGAAATATTTATTGTGGTATAACAACAATGTCTATTGTGATTTCCTTCGCACTCATGGGTAACTAAACTTCTCTGTTGGGGTTATGGAAGCCATATGAGATACTATCTATTGCTATGAGTTTGTGAATTCGTGACACGTATATTGCTTATATCATTATTCTCTTCATCTTAATCTAAATTCTTTGTGGTTGCAAACGCAAGAATACGCCAGTATAACATGTAACTTGTTCGAAACAAAGGTTATCTGTCTGGAAAAGAGATAATGTCAAGGTAGTACGGTCCCATCCCCTATTAAAAAGTTAGTGCCGTAATTGGATTAACCTCTTGGAGAATTCGTACCGTTAGACACGCTTTAAGCTCGAAAGAGTTAAAGTGAAATAATCCTCGAATAGGTCGAAAGACGCCTGGATTTACCATCGAATACAATTCTCTATAAGCACATGCATGTCTCAATTCAACACACTCATAGTCAATAGAGACGTATAACTCAGAAGGTGGACATAACCCCAACTCCTAAATTCTCATTGTTTCACAACCTACTAAACATTCTTTCTTTTACTTTGCTATTTTCTGCTTTACTCTCTTATTTTGGTTACATTACTTTCACAATATAATTCCCCCCTTTCTTACGAGACTTGCACTAAAAGTCTAATAATCGTTGCTTACTTGTTGACCAAGCTATTCCCTGTGGGATCGATACCCAACCCAGGTTGGGTTCTATATTTGCTAACGACCGCTTTACACTCCTACGAGAGCTGTAGATTGAGCGTTATCAATTATTGGTGATATATTTGTATTGACAATATATGAATGATACATTTGCGGTCAGATTATTGGTGATACATACATTCATTTCAACCATATTTTTTTGTTAATCCTATTGATACATATATAAAAATATTAATTTTCGGAATACATTTTCATAGTGTAATGGTGATTCATATGAATGATACTTTTGTTATCAATATATGAGTGATACATTTGTTGACAATGTAAGAGTGCTACATTTTGCTGTTAGATTATTGGCGATATATTTGTATTGACAATGTATGAGTGATACATTTGCGGTCAGATTATTGGTGATACATACATTTATTTCAACTATAAAAATATATCACTAATATAACAGATAACTTCTGGTGAACAAGAAGATCCATTTTCTGGTGATGAAGAAAGAATGGGAGAGGATACATTTGAAGTAGCCACAGATACTCTCAACTTGTAGTCACCAATTGAATTTTTTTTCTTTGCCAAATAAAATCCAATTCATTATCCATCTACTTATGCATAAACTTAATACATCATACTGCAATCACATGATAAAAGTTTAAAATTCAAAACATAAAATAACTTAAAAATTCATAGCAGAATTCCAAAACCATAGCAATAAGGGACCAACATTTTTCAACATAAAACAAAAATCAACGGTAAGATTTCTGGAACCTAGAACAAGCACCACAACCACCAAACTTCTTAGGCTCACACCTTCTAGGATCAGCGACAAGAAGGGTTACTGCTACAACAGTCTTCTTCTGCCCCGAAACACTGAACAGATTTCGTCGTTGCCGCCATCGCCGCCTCCATGTTATGCTCCTTTGCTTTACTTCAACTGAAGTGGTCACCAATTGAAATTTGAATGTTGATTGGGTGTATTGGAATCTCATTAATTAATTATGTAACTGATTGCGCGTGATTTGCTCCACAGAATAAAAAAGAATATATTACTTCCTTAAATAAATATCTAGTCAGTTTTAAATGTCTCACTTTTTATATGTATGACCTTATAACATATTTATCACAATTTCAAAAAATTGGGATAAGGTGTAATTAGCAAAATAAACGGGATTTTATGTAATATTACTTAAACTATCAAGGATTTATGTAAGTTACTCTTAATTAAATCCATATATGTTTGGACTTAAATAATTAATCCAATTATATTAATCCGCAATATTTATTTGGGACTATTCTATTTTGAATTTAACATAATTTGAATTTCGTACGGATTTCAATTTAATAAAATTTTGTTGCCCACATGTAGCATTAACATCTCAAGGTACATAATAATTAGTAGTTATAATAAGCAAAAACGGATCGGAGTCTAGATTTAAAATTTATAGATTACTATTAGATTCCATATTAACACTATGTACATATTTAATGAATTTATTAATCCTCATAAATATATGATTTGAATCAAAATTACTAGTTATTAATGTTATACTTTTAGTATTAATTATAGTCATTTTTTAAAATATTAAATTTATTATAATTTAAAAATGCTATAATAAAGTTGATACTATTATTGCTTTTTTAGGACGTCCAAGTAAATTGTTAAACAAGTGAAAATGGACGGAGGAGTATAAAACTAAAACGGAGTTCGAAATTTGATGTTACTACTATTAATTTGCAGTATAGTTGTTGGGTATTTTCGCCTGTCACCGGGGTGACCCGGGTCCGAACTCTGACAAAGTCGTTTTTATTCTTTTTGTTGTTTTAAAAGCTTTTTCATTTTTCATTGATTGCCTTTTCTCTTGTTCTTCCTACTAGCTTCCATCTTTCTTTTTTCTTACTTTTTGTCTAATGAAAACATTAACATAAACATAGAATTGTGCTTGCAAGAAGTTGCTTTACATCAAATATTTCAAGTTATAAGCATAGTAACTTGGGGTCTTGGACTCTAGGTGACAAAAGAGTTTTAAAATGAAGTGTGGGTGACACAAGTCTTAATAATTGAGTGGAGGTGACAATTATTTTATTAAGGATTAAGAAAGTAACAAAAGTTTGAAAATAACCCACAAGTTTTTTAATTTACACTTTGATCCAATGTAAAACCTAATATAACTAGAAATGGAGGAAAAAAAGACACATTTCTCTCTCTTCTCATTTATTGAAGTTTTCTCTCTCTTCGTGATTTTTGTTGTTCATTGTTGTTGTTGCTTTATTCATCATCTTCTTCTTCATTATCATCATCTTGTTCTTCATTATCATCTCTTCTTGTTCATCATTATCATCTTCTTGTTGTTGAACATTGTTGTTACCGCTACTATTGTTACTTGATCAAATTTTTTTAGGTCAAATTTTATTTGTATATCATTTGGAAATTACTTATAGGTGATTTTAGTAAGTAAAATTATAATTTTTAGTTGAATTTCTCATCTGGGTGTATCTGCTACTGCTGTTTTTTCAACAGTAGATAAAACATGTAACGTGAATCCAACAGATGAGTAATCTGTTGCACAGATGAGTAACCTGTTGCAACATATTGATTAATCTGTTGCAACATATTGATTAATCTGTTGCAACATATTGACTAATATGTTGCAACATATTGACTAATCTGTCGCAACATGTGAGTAATCTGTTACAACATATATGACTAATATGTTGCAACAGATTACTCATCTGTTGGATTTGTATTATAGTGTTGTAACATGAATCCAACATATGGGTCATCTGTTGCAACAAATTAGTCATATATTGCAACAGATTACTCACTTGTTGCAATAAATGACTCATATATATGATTCATGTTGCAGGTTCTATCCATTGTAGCAGTAGCAAATATACCAAATAAAAAATTCAACAAAAATTATAATTATACTTACAAAATCACCTATGAAGTAATGTCCAAGTGATATACGAACAAAATTTGACTTAAATTTTTTTTAAAAATTTCAACAAGGGCACAACGAATAAGTGAAACACATGAAAAATTTCATGAAACAGGTAAAGAAGATAAAAATAGTGTATCATACATCAAATGCAAAAGGATCGAGGGGAAAAACGTTTGAGTTCTCCTAAAAATATTTAAGTTTCCTAGTATTTTAATTATTTTCTAATGGATAACCCATCTATTATAACAGATTTTCTATCTGTTTGATAATTTTCAACAGATGAATCATCTGTTGCAACATGTCAGTCATCTGTTGATTCAAATTAAACAATTATTAGTAATAACTAAATTGATTTAGCTAAAATTAAAGACAAGTCTTTAAGACAATGGGACAAACATTTGAGTTCTCCTAAAAATGTTTGAGTTCCCTAGTATTTTAATTATTTTTCAACAGATCACCTATTTATTGCAAAAAGTTAGTCATCGGTTGCAATAAATGCTTATAACAGGTTAGTCATTTGTTGATTCAAATTAAGCAATTATTAATAATAATTAAATTGATTTAACTAAAATTGAAGACAAGACCTTAGACAACGGGGAAAACATTTGAGTTCTCCTAAAAAATATTTGAGCTTTAGTATTTTAAATTATTTTTCAACACATATTTTGTCTATTTAGTAATTTCCAACAGATGAGTCATATGTTGCAACAACTTAGTCATATGTTGCAACATATGTCTATATCTGTTTGATAATTTTCAATAGATGAATTAGTTGTTGCAACAAGTGAGTCATTTGTTGCAACAAATGTCTATATCTGTTTGGTCATTTTCAACAAATGTTTTTATTTGTTTGGTCGTTTCCAACAGATTACTCATTTGTTGTAACATGTTAGTCATCTATTGATTCACATTAAGTCATTATTAGTAATAACTAAATTGATTACTAAAATAAAATATGAATTAATAAGTTCAATTATAGTTTTAATTAATCTCATGGTAATTACACGATCAACTAAGTATGTTCGTCTTGAGTGGAGTGATCAATTGATAAATTTTATTTGAAATGATTCAAACTAAGTCATCATTAAAAATAACTATATTGATTTAACTAAAACTAAAGATGAATTAGTAAGCTCAATTACGATTTTAATTAATTTCATAGTAATTACATGATCAATTAAGTGTTTTGTACTGAGTAGAATGATTAATTGACAAATTTTATGTGAAATAATTCAAATTAAACCATTATTAGAAATAACTACATTGATTTAACTAAAATTAAAGATGAATTAGTAAGTTCAATTATGATTTCAATTAATCTCAATAATTAAATGATCAATTAAGTGTTTCATCCTTAGTAGAATAATTAATTGACCAATTTTATTTTAAATGATTCAAATTAAGCCATTATTAGTAATAACTATTTTGATTTAACTAAAATTAAACATGAATTAATGATTTCACTTACAATTTCAATTAATCTCATCGTAATTACATGATTAACTAAGTGTATTCGTCCCGAGTAGAGTGATCAATCGATCAATTTTATTTCAAATAATTCAAATTAAGATATTATTAGTAATAACTAAATTGATTTAACTAAAATTAAAGATAAACTTACAATTTCAATTAATCTCATAGTAATTAAATTATCAACTAAGTGTATTTGTCATGATTAGAGTGATCAATCGACCAATTTTATTTGAAACAAATCAAATTAGGTCATTATTCGTAATAACTAAATTGATAAAACTAAAATTAAAGATGAATTGATAAGTTCACTTACAATTTCAATTAATCTCATAGTAATTACATGATCAACTATGTGTATTCGTCTCGAGGAGAGTGATCAATCGACCAATTTTATTTCAAATGATTCAAATTAAGTCATTATTAGTAATAAATAAATTGATTTTGACTAAATTAAAGATCAATTGATAAGTCCACTTACAATTTCAATTAATGTATTCGTCCTTAATAGAATGATCAATGGATAAATTTTATTTAAAATGATTCAAATTAAGCAATTATTAGTAATAACTAAATTCATTTAACTAAAATTAAAGACAAGACCTTAGACAAGGGGACAAACATTTGAGTTCTCTTAAAAGCATTTGAGCTTTACTATTTTAAATTATTTTCCAACATATATCCTATATGCTTGATAATTTTCAACAGATGAGTCATCTGTTGCAACAGCTTAGTCATCTGTTGCAACAGATGTCTATATTTGTTTGATAATTTTTAATAGATGAGTCATTTAGTGCAACAGGTTAGTCATCTGTTGCAACATATGTCTATATTTGTTTGGTCATTTTCAACAGATGTCTTTATCTGTTTGGCCATTTCTAACAGATGTCTTTATCTGTTTAGTCATTTTCAACAGATTACTCATCTTTTGCAACATGTTAGTCATCTATTGATTCATATTAAGCCATTATATTAGTAATAACTAAATTTATTTAACTAGAATTAAACATGAATTAATAAGTTCAATTACAGTTCCAATTAATCTCATGGTAATTACACTATCAACTAAGTGTGTTCGTCCAGAGTAGAGTGATCAATTGACCAATTTTATTTGAAATGATTAAAACCAAACCATAATTAGAAATAACTATATTGATTTAACTAAAATTAAATATGAATTAGTAAGTTGACTTACAATTTCAATTAAATTTATAGTAATTACATAATCAACTAAGTGTTTCGTATTAAGTAGAATGATCAATGGACCAATTTTATTTGAAATAATTAAAATCAAGCAATTATTAGTAATAATTAAATTATTTTAACTAAAATTAAAGATGACTTGATAATTTTAATTACGATTTTAATTAATCTCATACTTAGTAATTACATGATCATCTAAGTGTATTCGTCTTGAGTAAAGTGTTAATTGATCAATTTTATTTGAAATATTTCAAATTAAGATATTATTAGTAATAACTACATTGATATAACTAAAATTAAAGATGAATTGATAAGTTCAATTACGATTTCAATTATTCTCATATTAATTACACGATCATCTTAGTGTGTTCGTTCGGAGTAGAGTGATCAATTGACTAATTTTATTTGAAATGATTCAAATTAAGCCATTATTAGTAATAGCCAAATTGATTTAATAATTATAATTTCAATTAATCTCATAGTAATTACATGACCATTTAAGTGTATAACCTATTGCAACAGATTTAATCTGTTGCAACGGATGAGTCATTTGTTAAAACTTATCAAACAAATATACACATATGTTGCAATAGATTAGTCATCTATTGTAACAAATGTCTTTATTTGTTGGTCATTTACAACAGATGACCAATCTGTTGCAACATATGACTTTATCTGTTTGTTATTTCCAACAGATTACTAATCTGTTGCAATAGGTAACTAATCTGTTGCAACAGATGTCTTTATCTGTTTGGTCATTTTCAACAGATTACTCATCTTTTGCAACATCTTAGTCATCTATTGATTCATATTAAGCCATTATATTAGTAATAACTAAATTGATTTAACTAGTATTAATAAGTTCAATTACTGTTTCAATTAATCTCATGGTAATTACACAATCAACTAAGTGTGTTCGTCCTGAGTAGAGTGATCAATTGACCAATTTTATTTGAAATGATTCAAACCAAGCCATAATTAGAAATAACTATATTGATTTAACTAAAATTAATGATGAATTAGTAAGTTCACTTACAATTTCAATTAATTTTATAGTAATTACATGATCAACTAAGTATTTCGTCTTAAGTAGAATGATCAATTGACCAATTTGATTTTAAATAATTAAAATTAAGTAATTATTAGTAATAACTAAATAGATTTCACTAAAATTAAAGATGAATTAATAATTTAATTACGATATCAATTAATCTCATAGTAATTACATGATCATCTAAGTGTATTCGTCTTGAGAAAAGTGTTAATTGACCAGTTTTATTTGAAATGATTAAAATTAAGACATTATTAGTAATAACAACATTGATTTAACTAAAATTAAAGATGAATTGATAAGTTCAATTACGATTTCAATTAACATGTTGCAATAGATGAGTAATCTGTTGGAAAAGACCAAACAGTTAAAGACATTTGTTGAAAATGACCAAACATATATAGACATCTGTTGCAACAGATGACTAACCTGTTGCAATAGCTAACTCATCTATTGAAAATTATCCAACAAATATAGACATCTATTGCAACAGATGACTAAATTGTTGCAACATATGACTCATCTATTGGAAATTATTAAATAGATAAGATATATGTGAACTCAGAACCAAAATGAGCCACAAAATTTTAAAAGTGACCAAAATAGGTCACATATTTAAAAAGTTACCAAAATAGGCTAAACGCAATAATTTATTACGTTTTCTATTTTTTTTCTTAACGATCAATTAACGGAGCTGACTTTTACAATTTTTTACGTTTTACATTTTTTTTGTAAAACGTAAAAAATTCTTACGTTTTATAAAAAAAATATAAAACGTAAGAATTTCTTACATTTTACACGATGATCGAGGAAAAAAATGCAGTGAATTATCAAATCAATTAAAAAGATACTAAAAAATGCGTTGTTCAACATAACAAAAAGTTACATTCTTAACTTTTTTATAGCAGTGGTCCCCCATCCACAATTTTTTTTCCACAAATGTCTCATCACTTCTACTTTTTCCTCTTTATACATATGATAATTATGAATTTTTTGATTAGTTAAATTTATGTATATTTTACATATAGTTCAAATAATTTATTTTTTTCTCTATGTAATAAATTTTTACGTTTTACATAAAAAATTTAAAAAATAGAAGTATCAATTACCTCATTAACTTAACAATTTTCTTATATTTATTCTATATCAAAAAATAATCACTTCTATCCTTAATTATTCGATTTCTCTCTAAAAAAAATTATACTTTTGAGTTTTCCTCTACTCCAAAATAGTGAAATGTTGAATTATCGTCGATCAAATATGCTACTATATACAAGAATTATATTTTTTTGGTGTGTTAAAAATATGAAATTAATTTTTTCGGATAGTGATTCATCGTAGTTTTCGATTAGTGTTTCGATTAGGATATTGAGGAGACTCGCATGCACAAATACGTTTCATATTATAATTAATGGAGTAAAAAATCACAATTTAATTTAGGAACACTCCTAAATTAATATAAGAAAATATATTTTTTTTAGAAACACTCCTAAAAAAATATAATTCTTGTATATAGTAGCATATTTGATCGACGATAATTCAACATTTTACTATTTTGGAGTAGAGAAAAACTCAAAAGTATAATTTTTTTAAAGAGAAATCGGATAATTAAGGATAGAAGTGATTATTTTTTGTTATAGAATAAATATAAGAAAATTGTTAAGTTAATGAGGTAATTGATACTTCTTTTTTTAATTTTTTTTTATGTAAAACGTAAAAATTTATTAGAAAAATAAATTATTTGAACAACATGTAAAATATAAATAAATTTAACTAATAAAAAAATTCATAATTATCATATGTAAAAAGAGAAAAAAGTAGAAGTGATGGGACATTTGTGGAAAAAGAAATTGTGGGTGGGGGACCACTGCTATCAAAAAAGTTAAGAACGTAACTTTTTGTTACGTTGAACAACTCTTTTTTTTAATACCTTTTTAATTGATTTGACAATTCATTGTATTTTTTTCCTCGGTTATCATGTAAAACGTAAGAATTTCTTACGTTTTACATTTTTTTTGTAAAACGTAAGAATTCTTACGTTTTACAAAAACAAATATAAAACGTAAGAAATTCTTACGTTTTGTAAAAGTCAACTCTGTTAGTTGACAGTTAAGAAAAAAGTAGAAAACGTAATAAATTATTACGTTTAGCCTATTTTGATAACTTTTTAAATAGGTGACCTATTTTGGTTACATTTTTAATTTCGTGGCTCATTTTGATTCCGAGTTCGATATATGTTGAAAAAAAATTTAAAATACTAAAGCTCAAATATTTTTAGGAGAACTCAAACATTTGTCCCCTTGTCTAAGGTCTTGTATTAAAGTCTTGTCTTCAATTGTAATTAAATTAATTTAGTTATTATTAATAATTGCTTAATTTGAATAAACAAATGACTAACCTGTTATAAACATCTGTTGCAATAGATGACTAACTTGTTGCAACAAATAGATAATCTGTTGAAAAATAATTAAAATACTAGGGAACTCAAATATTTTTAGGAGAAACACAAATGTTTGTCCCATTGTCGTAGAGACGTCTTTAATTTTAGCTAAATCAGTTTAGTTATTACTAATAATTTCTTAATTTGAATCAACAGATGACTAGCATGTTGCATCAGATGATTCATCTGTTGGAAATTATCAAACAGATAGAAAATTTGTTGTAACAGATGGGTCAACTATTAGAAAGCAATTAAAATATTAGGGAACTTAAACGTTTTTAGGAGAACTCAAATGTTTGTTCCCTTGATCCTTTTGCATTTGATGTATGGTATATTATTTTTTTTTTCTTTACCTGTTTCATAAAAATTTTCATGTGTTTTACTTATTCGTTGTGCCCCTGTTGAAATTTAAAAAAATAAAATAGGTCAAATTTTATTCGTATATCACTTGGACATTACTTCATAGCTTATTTTGTAAGTAAAATTATAATTTTTGTTGAATTTCTTATTTTGTGTATCTGTTACTGCTACAATAGATAGAACCTGCAACATGAATTCAACATATGAGTCATCTATTGCAACAAGTGAGTAATCTGTTGCAATATATGACTAATCTGTTGCAACAGATGACCCATATGTTGGATTCATATTACAACACTATAAAACGAATCCAACAGATGAGTAATCTGTTGCAATAGATTAGTCATATATGTTGCAACAGATTACTCATTTGTTGCAACAAATTAGTCATATATGTTGCAACAAATTAGTCATATATGTTACAACAGATTACTTATTTGTTGCAACAAATTAGTCATATATGTTGCAACAGATTAGTCATATATGTTGCAACATATTACTATCTGTTGCGTCATATATGTTGCAACAGATTACTAATCGGTGCAACATATTAGTCATATATGTTGCAACAGATTACTAATTTGTGCAACAGATTAGTCATATATGTTGCAACAAATACTCATCTGTTGGATTCACGTTACATATTTTATCCATTATTAAAAAACAGCAGTAGCAAATACATCCAAATGAGAAATTCAACTAAAATATAACAAACATTAAAAAAAAACATAAAAAAATAACAAACACCAACAAATCAAGTTCCTCATTTTCGTCATAACTTAAAATCTCTAATTTTTTACTTGTGAAAATCGAAAGAAACGATGAAGAACTAGAAGTTGTTGTCGCCGGAGAATGTTGTCACGTCGACTGACGGTTGAAAGTAAAAAAGGAACGGGTAAGAACTAAAAACTATTTGTTACCGGAGGTTGAAGTTGCACAAGATTGAAGGGAGAAATTTGAAAAGTTGTTGGTTAGGAGAAGTTAGAGTGAGAAACTATCGAGAGAAAGAGAGAAGAGAGAGAGACTGATTTACAGAGGGAGGAAAGTTTTGTGGGTGTGGGTTAATTCGTATTTTTGAAAAAATTAAAAAGTTTAGAAAATATTAATCAAGTTTTTTATTTATGTTTGACCCTATAAATTGGTCAATATCACCAATCCTTCATTCAAGACTTAAAAACACCCTTCCTTCAATTTTCTCTAGTAACTTTTCTTGTCCAGTGACAAAGTGTGCTTAAATTACCCCTGAAGCCAAACTTACATATTGTCTTAGCTAACTTAATTACTTTCTACATGCATTATGCATAACGATATTACTTAATGTATGTTGGCATGGAGGTCAAGCAGATATATTAATTTCATCAAACAGATGAATTTTAACATGGGAATTCAAGATTAAGTACATTAAGCATCATTCATATATATTTCTTGATCATAAATCTCAAGGAACTGAAAGAGCTCTACTTCCTACCATATGTCCTTACATGAAAACAAAGTGCGCACAATTAAAGTTAAACAGTACAGACATAATCATCCTAAGAAGATCATTTTCGCTGATGAAGAACAAAATCTGATATAGCAAGTAATGCAGCTGCAAAACCAACAAGTTGCTTGGCCTCCTTGCTAAGTTTAATTTTTTAGCATATTCTTTGGACTTGTCATCAATGCCAATTATCGTTGGGTATGTCAACCTGTTAGCCAACGAATCCTTCCCTGCTGTCTTTCCTAATTGCTCAGAGGATTAAGTCACATCAAGAATGTCATCCACAACCTGATACATCAGCCCAAAACATGACTTGGAGAATGTCCCAACTCTAGTAATTTTCCTGGTTGGATGCACCACCAAGCATGCATTGCAATTTGCAGGACAATGGTTCGTCGCGGCCTCTGTAAAGTCCGCTGTCTTGTGACTAGGAATATACTCGAGCTCTTGATCTCTAGTGGAGAGTAAATTGGAGGAATCAGAATTTTTATTAAGAGGTTCAACATATACCGTATACTTGAAAAATGATTTTAACTATGTATAAATAGCGTAGTTTTTCATAAAAGGAGGTTCGATTAAACCCTTCGATACAACCTGACTCCGCGCCGTGAAAGAGGAACTGAGCATGGCAAGTCCGAGAATAGAGGCGTGAAGTAGATATTATACCAAATTCAATATTTCACATTATGTGAAAAATGGGGTATGAATTTTACAATTTAATAAATAAGAAAATATACCTATCATATTTGATATTATATTTATTATTATTGTTATTGTAATTATTCGAAATTATCATAAAAAATCGTGAACTTCAAATTTTGATTGCACTTATGCTATGGATGTATGAAATGTGAGAATGTTGACCAGTGAAATAAAAAAACGCACAATATTCTGCACAACATTCATATGAAATAAAATATTAGCATTTTCTTTTATAATACAATGTAAAAGAAAGAGATACTTGAAAACAGAAGAAAAAATAAAAAAAATCATAATATTCCCTATGAGCTTGCTTCTAAAGTGGAAAATTTTACATTGTATATAAATAAGAGATTATTTTCACTTCTCAACACAACAACAAATATTACTACCATTAATACCAAAATGAGGATTAGGCACACACAGTGCCACAAAATAATCCAAACGCTTGCATGGTATGCTACAATCTCGATTATTTGTGCACGGACCCAAGTATTTTCCACATATTTCACCATTTGAACCATTCACATGATTATCTACATTGAAAAATATAAAAGGAGTTAATTAGAAGAAAAATAAACTATTTATTGACGGATTAGTGATAGATCTATACCTAATTATTTTGTGTGTATAGTGGAAGGAGCTAGGAGTACAATGGTTAAACCTTAACTCTTACTTAGCTTGTTTGGTTTTAATTCAGACATAAATTGTTAGCTTGGCCTTTTGATAGAAGAAGATAGAATAAATCATCTATATATAGTGAAGGCATTTCCAATTTATTTTACATAATTAAAAATTACATAGAGAACTATCACTATTCATTATAATAACTTTTCATAAGGAAGAATATACAAAAATATAGACAAAGATATGGTCAAAGAAACCATGTTAATAATGTCATAATAATTTAGTGCAATAAAAATAGTATAATATATTATAATAATGATCTTCTGATTACCTTTTATTCAAAAAAGAAGAAGAGCAAGTAAAATAAAGAGAACAAGTCTATATGAAGTCATTCTCTTTTTTGTATGATGATAAATTGATAATCAATATGTATAGTCTTCTGAGATAAAAGACTCTGGAAATATGTGATTATTTACTGATGTATTAGTGATAATGGCCGCGCTTCGCGCGGTTAGAAATAACATTAGTAAATTTATATTAATAATACATATTGTCGCAAATTATTATAAAGAAAATTATTTGTTTTTATCTTACACCTGTGATATTTAATTATATATAGTTAATTAAATTATAAATTTTTTCTTGTATTTTGTTGGATAATAGAATTTTTGTTTCTCTATAATTTTTTTATATATATTTAAATAAAATAAAGATGAGATAAGAATTTGAAAAAATTATGATCAATGAATACAAATTAAAAGAAAAAATTTTAGTTATTGTTTTGTACTTCGTAATTAGTTATGTCAACTATTATTTCATAATTATGTTTTAGGGTTAGTTTTAGTTATCCATAGTTTAAAGAATTTGATATAATAAAAATTAGCATTGCTTCGAGTTTGAAAGTTCTATCTCAGTAAGAAAGATTGTAAGTTCTATTTCACGAAGAAAGGAGCTATAAATAACAAATATTGTTATCCTTCAACCTTTTATTGTTGATTGTTGCTCACGTAAAAAGGACCTCCCTCCCCCCGCTCATTTGAGAAGTTTAGAAAAGTTAGATAATGTAAAAAAAATACTTTGAAAATTGTGCAATATATTTAGAAGAAAACATAACAATGTCATTAGTAGCTATCTACTTCTCTTTCATCCTCTTCCGTAGTTACAAAGTTGGGTCTATGTGTTTTTTACACCACGTTCATGGAACTAATGAAATAAACTACATAAAACTTTAAAAAAGACAAAGCGTTCTATGTGACATGAAAGGATATCAAAACTAATGAAGTCTCCCCTTTTAATGAAAGGATATCTAACTTCATGTACATCAATCCTTTTATAAGATGATGAGAATACATTTAGAAATTAAAGATATAAAATAAAATAAAAGAAAGAAAGTAAAAAAAAGAGAAAAAAAAAAATAACACACCATCATGAGATCCCAAAATTATATGAAGATATACTAAAATATAAATAGGCAGGACAAATGAATTATGAGTGATTAATTATATTTAAAAAAAAACTATTTAGGCAAACTATATAAATTAGTATTGATACTATGTGGGTGAAACAATGATATAATTAGACTTTATTGCATATACTAGATAACTCTTTTAGATTATATTTTCTTTAGACACGTACATTGTTCGTGTGTTTCACGTAGTAAATTTTTATAGATTCATAAAAATGATTAAAGTTCTATAAAAATATGTGTGCAATGAGAAATGCAATGCAACAACTATAAATAAATCTTTATAAGTATGATAAAAAGCACCAAATAAGGGGTGCATTTGAATGTTTAAAATTAATTCATAATTTTAACCAACAAATGTAAATTATGAACTTTATTTAGTTATTAGCCAACCTTCAATAAAGTAAAAAATGACTAATTTGAGCCTAAATGAAAATATAGATTTACTGCAATTAAAAATGTATAAGAACTTAAATTAAAGAAGTTTAATGAGAAAAAAAAAAGCAAAAGAAAATAACATAAAAGGAACCAAAAAAAAAAAGATAAAGGGGTCGAGCGGTTAAGAGACTTAGCACTCATTGAACTTGTATTAAAAAATTGAAAGAGTAAACAAACTTTTTCATGATAAATAACAATTGCTTTATTATAATTGATATTTATATTCATTATACTTTAAAACTTTATGGCTTTAAATATAAAAGAAATAAATGTACCAGAAAATATAGCCACTTTTGTAGAAGCCTAAAGGCACATATATGACCATTTGAATAGATTACTATTTATAATTTTTCATCCAAATTTATATTAGTTTCAGTAAATACTTTATGTAGTATTTAGTCTAATATGATATGATTACTATCTATATTTAATTAGTATTTTATAATATTTTAATTTAATGTAGGAGTAAAATAAAAATTCAACTTTACACTTTGAAACTTACATCATCAATCGACAATAAAAGCAAAGAAAACACCATTCTAAAAAAATGTAAATAAATGAAAAAAATAAAGAAACCCTAACTTTGAAGAGTGTCATCTCACCTTCCACTTTCTCTTTAATTGAGTAATGAATGTGGGCAAAAGTTTATTGATCATTAAAGAATTATTCTTTTTGACTTTTTTTCACTATTTTTCTTCTTTTCTTTATTCACTCTAATTCTCTTGATTTTTTATTTTTATTTTTAATTAAAAAGTCAATTTTTACATTTAAAATTTCTAATCAAACATTTTTTCTCTTAAAGATTAAAAAACAAATCTGCCATGCTGTAAAACTTTTGTTAGGTTATTTTGACAATAGATTCTTTATACAAATGACTTCTTTTGGTCAAAATAAAATTATATATATATATATATACTTTTTGTATTAATAGATATATTTTCAAGTTAGATTGTGAGATGTTAGATTTTTTTTTTTTAATTGTTGATACTTGAAGAAAAAGAAATACTAAATTGGGATGTTTAATTATGAAAGTCTAGTGGTATATAGTTCGAATTAAAGAGAATCGAATAAAAAGAAGATCCAAAAATTAAAGAAAAGAGTCAAAAATAATGAATCATTGGCCAAAAGAACTACGAGCCAATAAGTTCTATGTTATCAACAAAGCAATAAGTTGAAAATATTTTTTGTTGCTCACATAGTGTTAAACTTTGTAATAAAGTATTGTTCTTGAAGGGTGCACTACTTGCATTTGACGAAATAGCTAATTGAAACTACTAAATTAAGCAATAAAAATGTATGTATCTATATATCTATCTATTTATGTACACACACATATAGAGAGAGAGGGAGAGAGATCATTCAAACTTCTATACTTCGTCATACTAATTAAGTTGATAATCTCTCTTGGTGAATCTTCCAAGACATAATCTTTCTTAATGAATCTTTCAAGACCATTGAACTTTCTTCTTTGTCATGATAAACTTGTATCAAATTAAATTAATTCTCTCTTTGATGAATTTATACCAACATCAAACTTGCTTCTTAATCTTGATAAACTTGTGTATGTTTGACTATTATGATACAAGAAGAAATTCTAAAGAATATTTAATTATTTTCATCAAAATGATGATTACCATATTATCACATGAAAAAAGATGTAAAAAAAAAAGAAGACAAAAAATATTATTAAAGAAAAAAAGGAGAAAATGAAAATGAGTATCCAACAATTCCATAGATGGTATTTATAGATTGATTAATTCATAAGAACTAAGCAAAATGAAGTTGAGAAGACATGTTATTTAAGTAGAGAATACAAGTAGATGAAAAAAAATTTATAACTTATGAATATAATTACATATAGTAAATATGATAGAGTTTTTCTTTAATTAATAAACAAATTAATTAGTGAAAAAATGAAGAAAAAAAATCAAAAAAAGGAGAAAAATAAATAAATGGAAATGGAGGCCTCTAAAACACACATAGGATTGTCTTAGAGTCTCTTTTATATATATATATATATATATATATTTTGATTGATTGATTGTACCGAATTTATAGGGAGTTCAGTATGAGTTTTTAAGGTATAATTAATTAATTAATTAATTGTTATTTACCATATGCACCAGTACTATAAATGTACCTATCTTTAAAAGAAAAACACATAATGAGTAGAGTCAAATTAAAATGACCAATTAAGATTTATCATATAAAATATGAATAAGAAGTTTGATATCTATTTAAAATATTAGAAAATTTTACATACATTTGTTATAATAATATTTTAATGGAAAAGGTGACTTGCCACATCTCTTTTTGTTTGTTTCTCATTCGGTGTCCGGTATTCGCATTGGAATTTGACTAATTCGGATTCGCGCCGGGTAGGGTGTCCGGTATTCGCATTGGAGTTCGACTAATTCGGATTCGCGCCGGGTAGGGCCCATTCGGGGGGTAGCGCTCCCAACAGGGTTTTTCTTCATGCCCAGGGTCGAACCCTCGACCTCTGGTTAATAGTGGAGCAGCCCCATCCGCTGCACCACAACCCATGTTGGTGACTTGACACATCTCATACGTCAATAAAACTATTTACTATTTTTGTAATAACTTTGTTATTTTCGTTTCAGTTAATATTAAAAACCGTAAAATTTGAGTCCTAAACAAATAACCATTTGCCTCTAAAAGTATTTAAATATCGAGTAATATATTAATGTTTTTCCCCGTTTGCCTCCAGAAGAATGGAGTAATAGTTATTAATATTTTATAAATTCAGGCAAAAAATTATTTGGCCTCTATTGATAATAAACCAGAAGAAGTGTTACAGTGTATTCTTTATCAAGGTGGGAACGTAGATCATATGCATTTACAATTAGAGAAATGTTGAATGCCATGTCAGAGTAATTAATTATCTATATAATCATATACTTATACTATTAAAATCAAATCAAAATTAATAAAACTATACCATATCTGTAATATGAACATTCCGTACGACTGTTCTATTAAATAGTAGTTGGGCAGATGCAAAATCGAGATTTGAACTTAGGAAAACTACTAGAAATGTCACCTTCTTAAATTTTTGTTTATTGCTATTTGCTGCAGAAATAGAAGAGTGACTACCCACTGAATACTGTATACAACTATTGGTTTGGCAGTTGAGGTAAAATGTTTCCCTGAAGCTGCTCTTGTCAAGCAGTCGTTGTAGTATAGTGGTGAGTATTCCCGCCTGTCACGCGGGTGACCCGGGTTCGATCCCCGGCAACGGCGTTATCCTTTTTTCTTTTTTTTTTTTAAAAGGCTTTTCCATTGCCTTTTCTCCTGTTCTTCCTACTAGCTTCCATCTTTTTTTTCTTACCTTTTCTTTTTTCCAATGAAAACATGAGTAATAAAAACATTTTTTTAAAAGGCTTTTCCATTGCCTTTTCTCCTGTTCTTCCTACTAGCTTCCATCTTTTTTTTCTTACCTTTTCTTTTTTCCAATGAAAACATGAGTAATAAAAACATTTTTTTAAAAGGCTTTTCCATTGCCTTTTCTCCTGTTCTTCCTACTAGCTTCCATCTTTTTTTTCTTACCTTTTCTTTTTTCCAATGAAAACATGAGTAATAAAAACATAAAAAAGGCATTACGAAACCTAACATCAATGGAATCGGGCTCTTAAAGTGCTTGCAAATAGTTGCTTTACATCAAATTTTTCTAGTTATAAACATAGTGATTTTGCCGCTCCGATGAAAATGCAAAGCATGTGCTTAATTACCTCTGAAGCCAAATGTATATTATCTTAGCCAACTTAAATTCTAGATAGCAATATTCTTTAATGTATATTTGGCATGGAGTTCAAGCAGATATTAACAAATAGGTGAATTTTAAAATGGGAGTTCAAGATTGAGTACATTAAGCAGCATTCCTATTTCCTGATAAATCTCAAGGCACTGAAAAAAGAGCTCTACTCCCTAGTCCCTACTATGTCCTTATATGCGAAAAAGGCTCACAATTTTGCAGGCATAATCATCCTAATGAGATTATTTTTGCCGATGAAGAGCAAAATCTGCCATAGCGAGCAATGGAGCTGCCTTTTCTGTATCAAAAACAACAAGCTGCTCCTTGGCCTCCTTGCTAAGTTTTTGAGCATATTCTTTGGACTTGTCAATGCCAATCATCTTTGGATATGTCAATTTGTTATCCAACGAATCCTTCCCCCCTGTCTTTCCTAATTGCTCAGAGGATTTAGTCACATCAAGAATGTCATCCACAACCTGATACATCAGCCCAAAGCACTGGGAGAATTTCCTAAGTCTATCAATCTCCTCCTCGGATGCCCCACCAAGCATTGCTCCTACAATTGCCGCGGCCTCTATAAAGTCTGCTGTCTTGTGACGATGAATATACTCAAGCTCTTCTAATCCGGTATCAGATTTACCTCCACACAGCAAGTCAAGCACCTGGCCTGCCACTGCCCCCTCCGGTCCTATCAATCTTGCTAGTTCTCCAACAGCGCGAACCATTGTTTTCGGGTGCACCCCTTTAGTGGCTGCTGTCATATGCTCAAACGCTAAGGCAACAAGGGAATAACCAGTCAGAACAGTGACATTTTCGCCAAATACCTTGTGATGAGACAGCTTTCCTCGACGGAGATCACTATTGTCCATGCTGGGAAGGTCGTCGTGCATTAGACACATAGAGATTATCATCTCCATTCCACAAGCAGCAGGCATTGCCGTCGATTCTTGGCCACCAACAAGCTCACAGGCGGCTATACATAGTAGAGGGCAAACCCGCTTGCCTTCGGAAAGGAGCGAGTATCTCATTGCTTCGTGGAACTTGATAGGCTCTCTGATTGGTACAGCAGCATCTAAGGCTTGATTGACAGATTTGATCTTTTTGAAGCATGTAACTTTTGAAATCAAAGGAAGCTCTTATCTTTCCAGCTTCTCTGAATGTGTTTTCATGATTGATAGCTTCAGCTTCGTTCTTGGGAAGATCTGTGCTATTACAAAAGGCTCTTCCTTTTGAGAGGAATAAAGCTTCCGCTGTTTTCTCTGAAAAAAGAAGCAACTTTATTCCTGCAGATCTGGATCTATTTGGAGTACCTGTTGTACATAGTTTTGCAAGATTGTGGATTACTCCTTTTAGCATTTTCATGACTCTTCACTTAAGAACTCCGCTATTTTTTTCTCTGATCTGGTAAAGTACTATGTAACTTACTGTAATGTGATGAATTTGCTGAGGAACAAGCATTCAAGCCAAAGCAGCAGGGTAGAAGCTATAACAGAATAAAGTCAACTTCTCTGATTAACTTTTTTACTATTACTAATAGGATTGGGGATGAGTTTAAGATATACAAACTGGGACCCTCAAGCTAAGTATAAAATATCTCAATGAGTTAATAAGTTCTTAGGTATTTTGTTCATACTATTAGAGGATGAGTGGAAGATTTTATCTCCATAATGGTCTCACTCACAGGACTTAAAGCGGAATTGATTTCCGAAGTGAAAGCCACAAAAGAAAATTATCAACATTTAACAGGCAGATCCAGTTGGAAAGTAAGTCAAAATTATTTGGCACATTCAATGATTTTCCGGCTCTTATGTGCTTGTAGAAAGTTGCTTTGTACCAATATTTCTAGTTAATATAGATTCTCTTCATGAGCCGAGAGTCTATCGGAAATAGCCGCCCTATCCTTACAAGGTAGGGGTAAGATTGTGCGCGCTCTACCCTCCCTAAACCCCACCTTGTGGGATTATTGCTGGGGTTTTGTTGTCGTAATGTATGTTGGAATGGAGGTTAAGTAGATGAATTTCAGCATGTGCATTTACGAGTGATAACGTTGTTCTTTTGGACATTAGAAGGATAAGTTTCAGATGAACAAATTAAGCAGCATTCATACTTACCGATAAATCTCATAGTACTGAAAGAACTCCATTCCCTACTATGTCCTTAGGTAACAAAAAGGCGGACAACGAAAGTTAAAACTACAGGCATAATCACCCTAAGGAGATCATTTTTGCCGATGAAGAACGAAATCTGTCATAGCAAGTAGTGGAGCTGCCTTTTCCGGATCAAAACCAACAAGCTGTTCCTTGGCCTCCATGCTAAGTTTTTGAGCATATTCTTTGGACTTCTCAATGCCAATCATCTTTGGGTACGTCAATTTGTTCGCTAACAAATCCTTCCCCGCTGTCTTTCCTAATTCCTCAGAGGATTTAGTCACATCAAGAATGTCATCCACAACCTGAAACAACAATCCAAGACACCGGGAGAATTTCCTAAGTCTATTAATTTCCTGGTCAGATGCACCACCAAGCATTGCACCTACAACGGCCGCGGCCTCTGCAAAGTCTGCAGTCTTGTGACGATGAATATACTCTAGTTCTTCTAATCCAGTATCAGATTTACCTCCACACAACAAGTCAAGCACCTGGCCAGCTGCTGCCCCCTCTGGTCCTATTAATCTTGCTAGTTCTCCAACAGCGCGAACCATTGTTTTTGGGTGCACCCCTCTAGTGACTGTTGTCATATGCTCAAATGCTAAGGCAACAAGGGAATAACCAGCTAGAACAGTGACATTTTCGCCATAAACCTTGTGATGTGACAGCTTTCCTCGACGTAGATCATCGTTATCCATGCAGGGAAGATCATCGTGCATCATACACACAGCATGTATCATCTCCATTCCACAAGCAGCAGGCATCGCCGTTGATTCTTGGCCACCAACAAGCTCACAGGCAGCTATACAGAGTACTGGGCAGACCCGCTTGCCTTCGGAAAGGAGCGAGTATCTCATTGCTTCATGGAACTTGATAGGCTCTCTGATTGGGACAGCAGCATCTAATGCTTGATTGACAGATTTGATCTTTTGAAGCATGTAACTTTTGAAGTCAAAGAAAGTTCCACTCTTTCCAGCTCCTCTGCATATGTTTTCATGCTTTATAACTTCAGCTTCATTCTTGGAAAGATCTTTGCTATTACAAAAGGCTCTTGCTTTTGGGAGGAATATAACTTTTGTTGTTTCCTCTGAATAAAGAAGCAACTTTGTTCCTGCAGATCTGGATCTACTTGGATTACCTCTTGTACCAAGTTTAGCAAGATTGTGGATTACTCCTTTTAGCATAGACATGACTCTTTACTGGACAAGTCTGCTACGTTTTTTTTCTCTAATCTGTTAAGAGTGTTGATGAATTTACTGAGGAACAAGCATTCAAGCCAAAGCAGCAGGGTAGTAGTCAACTTCTCTAGGCTAACTTTCTTTAATTACTTATAATAGGATTGGAATGAGTTCTAAATATACAAAGTGGGACCCTCAAGCCAAAAATTTATGGGAGCTATAGCTGAGTTCTTTGGTAGTTTGTTCGTACCTTTAGAGGATGAGTGAATTATTTTATCCACATAGTGGTCTCACTTACTGAACTAACAGAGAAATTGATATCCAAAGTGAAAGCCACTAAAGTGATCCAGTTGGGAAGCAAGTCAAAATTATTTGGCACGTTCGATAAATGTTTAAAGTGTCCAAGTTTGATTGAAAACTACACTAATTATATATGACAAAACTGCAGAAACATTTGAATGAAGAGAAGAGAAACGAGACGTGGTAGGACCAATTACATGTTCTCTCTGGACTCAACAAAATAGTCATATCTCAGAATCATACAAGTGCTGCAACAGTTAAAAGAAAGAGATAGTAGGAAAAAGTGTTTTATAAGACCTTGTATCAAAGCAAGAAATAGAGTTACAACAAATGGGCAAATGAGCCTCTTTACCTACTCTCCCCGGACAACATTTTGTGAGACTATAAAGGGTATATTAGTGCTGCAACAAATGGCAAATACTTTCACAGATAATGATGTGAACAAGGATTTCTATCCCAGATATCAATTGAAAAACCATGACATTCTTGAGGTGAAGGAGAGTAGAAAATGTGCATTGGCCGTTATTTCATTCAAGATATTAGAAGTTTGAATCTTTACCGACTCATGTCCTCGGCTTGTACTAACTTCTAAATCATTAAAAGTACCAAATTGTTTGACCATAAATTCATATTCTCATTGTTTAATACTATAAGGAATCACTGAGAATCCTGTTGTTACAATTTAATTCTCTCTGTAAGCAATATAATTAGCAAGAGCAAACAATGGAGCTGCTTTCTCTTGATCAAATCCAGCAAGCTGAGCTTTTGCATCTCTGTTTAACTCCTCAGCAAACTCCCTAGACTTGTCAATACCTATCAACTTTGGATAAGTTACCTTATCAGCAACTAAGTCCTTCCCAGCTGTTTTCCCCAATTGCTGAGAAGACTTTGTGACATCAAGAATATCATCCACAACTTGAAATAACAACCCAATACATCTTGCAAACTTCCTTAGCTTCTCCACATCTTCATCTGTTGCCCCTCCTAAGATAGCCCCTAGCACCACAGACCCTTCTAATAAAGCTGCAGTCTTGTGCAAATGAATGAACTCCAGATGCTTCAAATCAACATCAGAAATGCCCTCAGAAATTATATCTACAACCTGTCCAGCTACAAGTCCATCAGCACCAATACACTTCGCTAACTCACCAATCGCCCTCACAATTCTATCAGAAGGAACCCCTTTTGTTTGAGTAGCAATGTGCTCAAAGGATAATGCAAGAAGTGCATCCCCTGCTAAAACAGCCACATCATCGCCATAAATCTTGTGATTTGTTGGTTTCCCTCTTCTAAGATCATCATTATCCATACAAGGAAGATCATCATGAATCAAAGACATAGTATGAATCATCTCAACAGCACAAGCTGCTGGCATAGCTATTGACTCAAACCCACCAACCAGCTCAGACGCAGCTATACACAACATGGGTCGGATTCTTTTCCCACCAGCAAGAAGAGAATACCTCATAGATTCATGAATCTTGACCGGCTCCCTTAACAAGACAGCAGAATCCAAAGCCTTGTTCACAGATTTAGCCTTTTCAAGAACGTACTCTTTGAACTCCATTGCTTGTTTCTTGATCTTGTGTTCCTCTGTTTGCTTCTCTGTAAGAACAGCTGAGACAGAAAGAGAAGAATTCTTGGAAAATTTCACCTTCAGATCAGGCAAGAATCTGGTGGAGCAAAAACTGGATCTGCCGTTATTTCCAACGTCACAGAAGGCATAATGGGTGTGACCCCAAGTTGTAGTTGCTGTTGAAAGACTCATTCTTTGGATCTAATCTTCTCAATTATTTGTGAAAGCTGAAGAAGAAGAAGGAGAAGGAGAAGGGGGTTGCGGCACTACAAGTTAAGGACATATAAAGTCTCCACACCATTAAGGGTCCACTAGTGTGGGTGGCGAAGAGACACACACAGACACACAGTACACATAAAAAAAAAATACAAAGTTCAAGAAGTGCAGGTTGGCCAGTAAAGTGCCAAATTAGAGATCTAGGACTTTATCCAACAAAGAAAAAATTATAGGGTGTGTTTGGTAATGGAGAAAAGTATTTTTTATTTATTTATTTATTTTAATTTTGTTGGCTTTTTTTATTTTATTTTAGGAAAATTAATTAGTTAAAATAAATTTGACTTCTCTCCGTCCTCCAACATCGCATACTACCCACCTCCATTTGACATAGTATTTATCTAAACTATATATAAATATTTTTGAAATACATTTTTGATTTGAACATGAATTAAGACACCCCTACTAATTAAGAAGAATTTTGATTAATTTAATTAGAATATTTTTTTATTTTTAGGTTGACGTATACATCATTACATTTGTACATTGGATTAAAATATGATAAAGGATGAATTTGAGAATAAGAATTAAATAACTTTGAAATTCATGAAACATAATTATTATGGATCATCTTTTAGAGGTGAAAATACTAGTAATATTTTGGATTGGAGAGAGTAATATTTTATATTTATTTATCAAATATTTTTTAAAATAAAAAATATATATTTTACGGGAAAATATTTTCCCACCAAACACACTCATAATTAAGATAATATAATTCTGATAGAGCTTGCTTTAAATGAGAAAAAAATGGTAAGCAAAGCATTAGCTATGGTAGGCCTAGATGCTATTGGCTACAATGGTATGGTGTAAGTAAGCTTCATTGTCTCTTCCATTTTCTCCACTAGTAGTTCTTTCCAATAATACCCTTTTCCTTTTTCTTTGTTTTCATATTTCATTTTTTTTTTCATTATCATGGAAATATTTATTTTTCTTTAAAAAAAAAAAAAAAAAAACTCTTACAATAACCAATTGTTATAGAACACGTTTGGTTCTTACCAAACAAATTAAAATGAAACTATGATATCTTTCTTGTTCTTTTCTTTTCCTTCTCAAGTTGGGAAAAATTGTTTTGTCAGAGATGACATAAAATATTGGGCTTTGGATGAGAAATTCCTTTTTTGGATAACTACATAAATAGTAAATTATAAAGGTATTATTACCTTAAATAATACGACTTTTGTTTTAGGCAAAATAATTTGGAAAAAAAGATATTCAGTAGCGAATTATAAAAGTAATGGTCTCAATTTAATTTATTAGACAAAAGTAACTCTTCGACCCTTTTATTTTTATTTTGTAGCTCTTCGACTTTGTCTTTTACTATGTCTTCTTCTTTGCTACTTTCTTTCCAAAAAGGATTTCTTCATCATTATTTTTTGTCTTTGCTCCAAATTTTCTTCTTCTTTATTTTTTTTTAATTAATATTTCCTTATTATTGAGAATCTTCAAAGGAGTCCATGCATCAACTAAAATAAAAAAGGACAAAATTCCGAAATAGCATACTCATCCCCTTATGAATTTTATAGCAACAGTTTTATAATTACATAATATAGCAAGTTGTATTTTGTATTTTTGCAAATTGTTGTTATAAAAATACAAATACATATGATTTTTACTGTCCTTATGATCGATATGTATTTTATATTTTTGTAAACTGTTGCTACAAAAATATAAATACATGCAAATACATATGCTACAAAATATAATTTGATAAAAATATTGTTATTTTTTATAATTTAATACTTAAGTATGCTACTCTATCAATTTTTTTCAATAAAAAATTGATGACCCAACCCGACCCAAATGCCAAGTTGGGTCTTTATAAATATGTCCATTTTAGGGTTTCCTAAATTAGTACTCCCTTCGTTTCATTTTATGTGTCGTCATTTGACCGGGTATGGAGTTTAAGAAATAAGGGAAGATTTGGTAAAGTTTACCAAATTATCCTTTATCAAAAATTGTGTCAATATTTTTTATTTTTTTTAATTAAGTGGGACCAATAAGGGTAAAAGGATAATTGTGCCTTTAAAAAGTTATCAAATAAGAAAAGACGACACTTATTTTGGGACGGATTAAAAAGAAAATGACGACACATAATTTGGGACGGAGGGAGTATTACATTTGGAGCCCCTTCGCTTTCTCCGCCGCTGATAATGTTGAGCTCCTCTTTCTTCAATCTTCAATTTCAGCTACTTTTGTTGTGGGTGATGAATTATCTTCACTCTTTTTTGTGGTCTTTCTTCTTGCTCAGCTTGCAGAAGTACGAACATTCCCTTCTTTATAATTTCTTTCACTTTTCAATTTCGTCACTGACTTCCGCGTTCCGGTGAATGTCCATGAGTTTTGAAGTAACTCACAAGAGAGCTAGAACATTATATCTCAGCTTTGTAGATCTATGTAAGTAACTTGGTACTTTCCTTTTGCACTTGT
The DNA here is from genome assembly GCA_030864215.1 of Capsicum pubescens. NCBI lineage: Eukaryota > Viridiplantae > Streptophyta > Magnoliopsida > Solanales > Solanaceae > Capsicum > Capsicum pubescens. The sequence continues at coordinate 188,282,550 of CM061539.1, read as the reverse complement.
TTCATCCCCTTTTCTGATTGATGATTTTTTTTATAGTTGAAGCATAAGAGGAGAAAAACAAGTTGCTTCCGATCTCTGTCTTTCAGATCTCCTAGCTATGAACAAGTGTCGTATTGCTGAATCCGTTCTTTTGCTGGTGACCCTTTTTGTTGGTTGATGTAGCTTAGGCTAATTAGAAATCTCACAGTTATTTTGCCCTTGTGGTGACCACAAACTATATTGTATATGTAATAACTGTGAGACACTGTGGTCTTTCTTAATTCCCTCCCCGTGCTTAGTTATGCGTGTTGCTTATCTTTCTTGTTTTCACCCTTATTGATGGAATTCGCTCCTTATCTATGTTTATGATCTTCTTTCCTTTGCTTGGTAGATGTTTGGACTCACAGTATTGAATCTTTTGTTCCTGTTCAATAGCTATTTTGCCATGAAATCTGCTAGTTGATTAGTTTCTCTGTATATTTGACTTATGTGGATGTTTAGCTGAGCACTTAGAATTCTAATTTCCTCAGTTATTTCTTTTAGAGTCCAAGGAATCCTCCACTGACCCATAATCATCCTTTTTGTGCTAAGTGAATCTGTCTCTAATTGCATTTGCATCCAATTCTGATTGAGATAGTAGGAAATAGCTTTTAGGATTGCAATAACTTCAGCTTTAATGTTTGTTGTAATTTCCACTGTTTGAGCCTCTGTATACATCAAATTTCCTTCACTGTTTTTAATACAAAAAACATAAGAGCTCAAACCTGGGATTCCTTTGCTAACACTATCCGTGTTGCACTTTATTCATCCTTCCTCTGGATTTTTCCCTTTCACTATGAGATAGTGAAGCTTGGGTTTATAAGCTTGCAAAACTTCTTCTTCTTTTCCTCTGTTATAAGCTCTCTTTTTTTTTTTTTTGCTAAACTTTGAGATTTTTATTAATAAAATGAAAAAAAAAAATACATACTAAGGCCACTCAGCCCAAATAAAAAATAAGAAACACATAACAAAAGAAAATAAAAAGATCCAAAATGACAGCCCAAGTTCACCTTAACCCACTAATTATTTATTACATATAAGTAGATAGTAGAATTTCCTCTTTTTGATTATCTTCTTTTTTTTTCTAAAACCCCGGCCACCTGATTGATGTTGCTTTCAAGGTTCATTATTTACCTCCTTCTCATTTTGTTATGGGTTATCAACACTGTCCTCTTGCATTTTTATACATCTGATTTATGCTTTCAAGAGTAAGTACCGACTTTTCTTTGTTTCGATCCGCTGATTTTCTTTCTCATTTGTTTGGTTTCAATTCATTTTCCTTTTTTCGTTTTTGGTATATTGAAAAAAAATAAAACAAATGAGAGAGGATTGAAGTGGATTGAAACAAAGAAAGGTCGATACTTACTCTTGAAAACTGAAAATTCAGATGTAGAAGGATGCAAGAGGATAGCGTAAGTAACCCGTAGCAGCAGAAGAAGAAGGCAAATATTGAACCTTGGAGAAAACATCGGTCAAATGGCGGAGGTTTTAGAAAAAAAGAAGAAGAGGAAATCGAAACGAGGAAATTCTACTATCTATTTATATGTAATAAATAATTATTGGATTAAGTCGGACTTGGGCTGTCATATAGGATCTTTTTATTTTCTTTTGTTGTGTGTTTCTTATTTTTTATTTGGGTCGATTGGCCTGTAATTTTTTTTCATTTGATTAATAAAAATCTCAAAGTTTAGCAAAAAAAAAAGAGAGCTTATAACAGAGAAAAGGAAGAAGAAAATTTGGAGCAAAGCCAAAATTTGACTTAGATATCATTTTGGGTGTTGATTTGACACTAGTTACAATAAGTTTAGCAACAACAATGAATCATTTAATGGTGAAAAATGATTATGAAAGGTGGTGAAGAAGTCAACCAACATTAATGGTGCTTCGGTTGAATAATATTTTTATTGAGCTTTTAATCGTATTTTTGGATTGGTGAAAGCGATAAAGATGACAGAAAAAAATATGAAACTTTCATGGTAAAATATGGGTGGTGGTTTTGTGGACAATGAAGATTCCGATCTAGAATTATTGCCTTCGCAAAATATCCCCAAGATGTGTATCACATGTGTATAATAATTATATAACAATTAACGAGTATTTATGCATTTATTATATATTTATTATTATTATATATATATATATATAATACGTATCTAAACAATAATTGCAGCTACAAGTTATATAGAAATGTGTATAAAAATTGTATAATTATTGTTTAGAATGTGTGTAGAAAGCGTATATTTATTTTGTAGGATATGTTTTTGTATGAAATGTGTATAGAAACTATACAATTATTGTTATGATATGTATATAAGTTGTATCACTATTTGTATAAAATATGAATATCTGTATTTGGTATCTAATATGTATTTGGAAAAAAAACTCTTTTATACAATAATAATATATTTTTTATAATTTTTTGATTGTTTTTTATTTTGATAGAATTTAAAAAGAATAGATCAATTGTTTTTTGAAATAAAGGAGAGAGAAAAAAAAGTAATTCAGTGACAAAAAAAGAAAAAGAAAAAAAAATATTGGTTGATCAAAAATTAACAAAGTAAAAAAAAAAGGACATGCGTCCGTGCACACATCAGCGGCTGATATCAATCATGTGGCTATAATATGGTTATTCAATTTCTTAGACTATTTGGATGGAATATGTTTCGGTCAACAGGCCATTTGTGTCCTTTTTCTAATGATTTACTGGATTCTTTTATTTGTCTAAATTTGTATTGTGGATATTTCTACTTAGTTCTTTCTCATCTGAATCCAGAATCTTTCACAACACAGCATTTTAAACTCTTTGTTTGACTTGGTATCCTATGTGACAAAAACAAGAGCAAAGGAGTGTGCGCTACGAACATTTTTGGAGTGTGAGACCTTGTAAAAAGGGCCCAACGATCACTTAAAGCCCTTATATTAGCCATCTTCTCATTTACATCAAATATCATTTTTGGACAATTTTAAGCTTTTTCTGGCCCCTTTCTCGATCTACTCTTTTCAAATTTCTTCTCCATTAATTTTTTCCATGTCCTTCTACACCTCTCTTATTCGTGCATTTTCAATTTATTTTTCCCGTCAATTTTAATCATGGCATATTATTTTTGCTATTGTCGACTTTATGTCATTGAAGTCATAACACCACTACAAAAACATCTTACACTAACATTGGGCACTAAACAAAGCAAAACTTCAAAAAAATTAGGATTATTAACAACCCTAAAATCAAAGAACGACTCAAATATTCGAACAAAAAGAAACAACAAGACTCGAACAACAAATAATTAGGATAATCTGTTGAAAAACTTACATAGATAGCTTGAAAACCGAACAAAAACAACAAGAAAAACAATTAGTGAAAAAAAAAAAGTTTGTATATGAATAAAAGGATGAAAAGGTTTTGAGGTCTTTTAATTCTATCCCACGTCATTTTCTATATGTTATTTTAGAATTAGTATTAAAATTACGCATCAACGATTGTGCTACATGCTCAACTAAGTAGTCTTACGAAGAGATGACAAAGACTACAAGTACAAGAATCCAAGAGTATATTTTGCTTTTATTTTATTACGAATTATAACCCACTTTTACCTATAATAACTAAAATCATGAATTGGAGGTTCGCTGGTTACGACGATCAAAGTTGGTTGGCCGGAATTCACTGGAATATGGAAGGGGGTGATGGATCGGAGAAGAGGACGGTGGTGGTGTGGCTATTGTGATGTTGTTTATTTCGATGGAGTGATGCTGATTTGGTTGCTTCGACAGTTGACTTGGTCGGAGATGGAGTCTGGACGTTATGGTGGGTGGATTGTGGTCGGAAAAGGGAAAGATGGGTTGCGCTCCCTTCTTCTCTGACGTGAATCCGGCTTAACCTCGACAAAATCGGCATAAACTCCGACGGAACAGACCTATAAACCATCGAACCACTACCCGATCACTACTGCTTGGACAATGTTTGACTTTACTGGAGATGGCGTTTCGTTAGAACTATGAAAATAATTGGGGTTTTATTTTATGTTCTGTCGAAGGTTGTAATGGTTTTTCGGTGGGTTGAACGATTGTTTGCTGGTTGATTTGATCAGGGATGGTGGGTCTGATGGTGATGATCCATCCAAGAAGAAGGGGTGAAATTTTTACAAGTTGTAATAAAGTTGAATTCCAAATGAACAATAGTTATAATACAATTCGAATTCACTTTTATAATTATTACTAGTTTAACCGCACGTACCTTGCACGTGTAACCTTTAGGTTTTTTAAATTAGATGACTTTGTTTACTGCGAAGATTTTTAATAAAGTGCAAAAGTGCAAATCACTTCTGAAAGATAATTCACACTTTAATATAATAATATAAACACACACATATATATTCTACCACGAGAAGTTTCAAGTGGTTAACGGATCGTTACTTTTGCCACGCAACACATCTTTTCCTTACTGCTAAGGCTAAGAGAGACGCATCATTAGAACCATATTTGTAGTATACTTTTTTTAATATATTTAAAATCTTTTCTTATTCTTAAAGCTAAATCTTTAGAAAATCTTTGATTATAATTACTTGCTTAAAGCTTTTAAAAATTTGGTACTTCTTATATTATTCTTATTCTAACACTTTCATATTTTTTTTAGATTTTTCAAATCTTCTTAAAATCAAGTTGATTTAGAATTACTAAATTAATGAAAAAAATATTAGTTGTCATTAATTCTTATGAATTCTAATAAAGAAAAGTTTTATTATGAATATTTAACTAATTTTGAACTCTTAAATATTAGGAAAATCGTAAAAAGATATTTTATCTGAAGCGGAGACTTATGAGAACGTGCATTGCACGTTTATCCCTCAAGTCTAATTTGTATTGTAAATGATAAATTGTAATTGGTACACTATTATTGAACTTTCTTTTGTGCTATGAAATAAAAATTAGAACATACATATACACACCATATGAGTCTAGTTTTCAATCCTAACAATTTCGACTTTTAAAACTTGTTTCTTTGATGCATCATTAAAATATATAAATTTAGAAGATCACTCAAATAATACACTACTTCTAGTATAACTACTACATAGCAACAAATTGGTAGTACTTATATTATTTTCGAAGACACATCAAGGGGAAGTAGACTCGTACTATCCAAACCATTAAAATTTGATTTAAAGAACAATGAATTAATCAAATTCAAACTTTTACATCAAATAAAACAACTAACCTAACAGATCTCAATCAGGAAATTCTAGATATTTGTTCTTAAGATTCTCTCTTCTTCGTCCAAAGTTTGTGTGATTCAACTCACCGACAACCAGAATTCTGATTCATCAATTGTGGTATCTTTCTTGATGCATCTCTTCTATGTCCATCATTATGGAACGGACGTTCCCGATCGTATCTGCTTTTGATTTTGACATTTACTGGTGCCTTCGTTTTCTCTAATCCTCCGAGTATATCTATTTTAATAAATTAAAGTTTTTTTCCAACCTTCATAAGGAAAATGTTAAAAAGTTCAATGACAAATATATAACCTAAGTTCAACTTACTTCTTATTCATAAATAACATCTCCTTTTATTTTGTTTTTCCACCCATGAAGGTCGTGAAGATGTCAAGTGTAGTATCTACAAAAAATATTAGGTATATAATTTTCTAAAAAATTGATAAATAAATAAAAGTAGAATATCACCAAAATCATATCCTCATCACATATTTAGATAAATCGACAAAATTTATTTGTTTTCGTCCTCGTCAAATTTTCATCTTCACAACCTCATTCATCTTTATCCTAATTTGTTGTCTTCCGCTTTAACATTCCTGACACACTATATTCTTCGATAATAATAATAAAAAAAAAAAAGTAAATAAGTAATTTTGAAAAACACTATGTCATCAACTTCAAACAATAATTAAAATATATCTAAATAAAGTCATAGATTTCACAAACAATTTGACAAACCTAGGCCGGCGAAGGGAGGCTGATGAAGAACGATACTTTTTCTATTGTTAACAAATTAATCGACTATTAAGGAAATAAGAGGAGAGGGGGGGGGGGGGGGTAAAACCTAATGAATTATACACGAACAATTTCAAAGTTGGTAGTGATTTCATAATAGGTTTCAAAGTCTTTTTTTATTAACACGGTAGTAATATAGTACATTAGGATTTTAATTAAAAATTATTTTACATCAAAAGCTTAAGATTTTATATTAAAAACTATTTTTTACATAGAATGTATAAAAATAGGATATAGACTCGTAAGAATAAAAAAAAAGACTCCCAATTTAGTTGGTAACAATATGGTGAAAGCTAAATATACCTAAATTATAAACAAAAGTTACTTCTACTATATATACTTTGGACTCCTAATTTAAGAAAAGATCTTATTATATATTTTAAAGTTTTGATCTCATATATTTAGGATTCAATGTTATAAACATAATTAATAATAATTAGAGGGAAAAAAAGGAAAAAGACGTTTTTTTCTAAAGCGGCATCTTTTAATGAAGGACAAAAAGTTCAATTCACTTTTCTAAGGGTCTTCACACTTTTAATATATTATATATATAGATGAATTCGATAGATGTTATTTCAAAATAAATATAATACATTTCTAATAACATGAACTAATTTAAATTGTAATGAAAAAATTAAAATTCATAGTATATAATAGTTATAATATATTTATATTAAAGATAATATATTCAAAATGTATTACTATTGTAGTTCTATTTTTTATCTTATTAATGATATTAAAAACGTATTAAAGGCCCCCAAGGGGGTGGTAGAGTTGGTTTGAGGGGGACTTTCCATAGCGGAGGTCGCGGGTTCGATCCACCCCTAATGCCTTTTCAATCGAGCTCGTCGTATGGGAGCTCGTCGCACGGGGTTTACCTAGTGCGGTTTACATCTCCTGTGTGGTTTGCGAGCTATTGCACAGAGAGGGGTTTACCCAGTGCTCACCACAGAGTGTGTCCTCACCACAGAGTGCTCACCCGAAGGGCAGAGGCTGTGGTAGAGGGTGTAGCGGCTGCGGATTTTGCCGGAGTTAACAAAAAAAAAACGTATTAAAACTGAATTTCAACCAATTCAATAGCATTCAAATTAGTTATGCGATACTATGGTACAACTGTATTAGAAATATATTATACATGTATTTGACTATATTTGCTAGTAAAGTAAAAGATGTACTATAATTCGTAAATAAAGTTATATATCATACCGTTTATATAAATTAGCCTTATTTTTTAAACATAAAATTGCCACATTATATCATGTATCATATTGTATAAATAGTATACAATCGTGCATATGAGTTTCATTGTGTATCAAAATATATTTGTACTCATATACACTATTTATATACTAATATTTATATATTTAATTTTTTTTTAATTCGTTCAACTCAAATCTCCTCTAAATAATTTCAAAACTCAGATATGACCTCCTCTCGATAATTCAAATCTTTTGATACATTATTTAGCTGAAATAATTTATATTTGTGACACGTCGAATTATAAAATCAAGCTATCAATAATCTTCAATAATAGGAGGAAGGCAAAATGACCTTCTGGACCCTTGTACTATGTCGATTTTGTAAGTTGGACACTTCTACTTAGATGTTTGTCACCTGGACCCTTGAACCCACTAAAAAACAACATTTTAAACCCTTTTTTGTGAGTGTAACACACTCTCCCCCACGTCAGCTGCCACGCCTGACACGTCTGTCACGTCATTTAAAAAAAAAAGTATTACATTAAATTTCAAGTCATTTTTAAAATGCTACATAACAAATTAAATATTAAAATTAATTTAATTAAATAAGAAAAAATTATAAATTGTAAATTTTTTTGAATAATCATGTTTTTATTTTTGATCACAAATTAAACATCAAATCCATTCTAAATAATTAAAATTCTTCTCCAACTAATTTAAATTTTTAACTATAAATTCATATATACAAACATAATAAATTTTTGCTTTTTATATTTGAATATTTTTACCAAATTCACAAAAAGTTTAAATTTTTTCAAGCGAAATTCACTAATTTTTTTCAATATTCACTATCACTCACTTTCAATTTAAATTTAAATTTTAATCCCCAAAAAAATAAAAAGATTTCAAATTTTAATTTTAATTTAAAAAAAGAATTGAATTGAGAGAAAAATTTAAAATAAAAAATAAAAATTGAACCTGTGGGGGGGTAGGGGGTGCTGGAAGAATGTTGGGATGGGGTGTAGGGTTTGGGGGTGGGGTGGGGGGCTGGGAGGGGTGTGGGGGCTAGGGGTGGGGTGGGGAGGGGCTGGACGGGGCTGGTGAGGTGTGGAGGGGCTGGGGGTGGTTTGTAACGCCCCGATTCCCATGAACCGGAACGCCACACGGTGCTCGTGACCCCGAGGGAGCACAAGCTAACCCTTCACTGATATCCGTATCTGTTCACTGCATAATATAATACGATAAATGCGGAAACTGGCTAAATCTGGTCATAAGGTTCAAACATCTAAATATACAGTACTGAAAACTAAATATCAATACATCTGTCTGAAAAGCCTCTACACTGTTTGAACTGCGGAGTTGAAGGGACAATTCCCCAACTAACTCCGTCTACTAAAATCACCAAAACACTGAAATAGAATATCCTCGAATGATGAGGACTCACTGCTGCACCCACTGCTACAAGATCTGACAGCTAAATATACTCTGAATCTCGCTCTTCTGAACCTATGTTGTGGAAAACACCATAGCGCGAATGCGTCAGTACAAAGAATGTACCGAGTATGCAAGGATAGGGTAAGGTGAAATATAAGGCTTATGCATAAACATAACAATCTGAATAATATGTATTCGCTGGAATAAACATATATAGAAACTCTGCAGTTACCAATTTTGAAACATGTCTGATCAACAATACACACATGGATGCATAAAGTACAACTGAAATCATCATGACACCGAATGTTACATTTTGAACACTAACACCCAAAAATAATAATACTGACAATAAGATACTGAGTATCTGAAGCTACTAGAGCTGACATCTGTACTTATCCATACTGAGAAATCGGATAACTGATATTACTAATATTTGATATTCAAATTCACCAACTCTGGAACACTAAACAACTGAATCTGAGATCAACCCTCATCTAGCAGGAAGTCTCTATACTCAATGATAATGATAATCGGTAAATAAGTTCGAGAGCAACCCTCATCTCGCAGGAAGTCTCTCTACTCAAAGATAATGATAGCAATACTGGGAGGCCTGTATCTGACAGCCTCAACTTCTGTACATTAACTGAGTTCTTTTCTGAGACTGTTACTGAAACTGTGGGAGTGATCATTTAACCGACATGCCCCACTTACCACAAGTGGGATCCAACCTGTACCCCAGCTGAAAGGGTGTCAATACCGCGCCACCAGTAAAGACAACTGCATAGGACCCTCTACTATCAGGACCTCAAACGAGAACGATAGGACCCTCTACTCGCAGGACAACCACCTCATCTAACCCTCATCTCGCAGGATAGATCTCTTAACCTACGCTGGCGACGTAGTTCTAGAGCATAAGGATTGCTACCAGGAATCAAACCCTCTACTCGCAGGAATGTTCCCATCCTTAACTCGCTCGGTGCTGAATCCTACACCCAACTGAAAGACACCTAACCGATTTCTAACTGTACTCAACTGAACTGAATCTGTTCTCACATTATGATACTTTATCAATATGACAGAGTTCGCTTGATTCCGTTCTCTGACGGAGTATTTCTAAATGCCACTTACTTTTAAGATAATCTTACTATCTCACAAAATGTACAGAGGTCTGTAAAGGAGTGAATTGATATGTAAGATTTCAGAGCTTCATGGCCCGAGTATTCGATAAAGAATGATTTCCGAGATTACTGAGTTTTCCCCAAGTTTTTGAAACTAACCGGGAGTTCATTGTTCATCGCTCGATTGGGATTACCGTGAAACTGGCTCGGCTCAAGAACAACAGACTATTTTGGGCATACGTACCCCAAGCACACAATAGCATAAAGTAACACAAGATAGATAACTCATACACAACATGCCCATAGGCCATCATACGCAACACATATTTGAGGACTTCACACTTAGCAAATCAAATGGCCTCATTTCTTCATATAAGCATCCAATCAAATACGTGGAGAGCATGCTTTGGGTCCACAACAAATACTACGCACAAATATCATAGTTACCTCAACAATTCATCATAGCATTCCATCATACACCCACAACGCACCACAAATTTAAGAAAATCAACTATCCATAGGAACAAAGCATGAATTTATCTTTTAAGACCTAATGAACCACAATTCACAGTTTCCTATTCTCTTAAATATTTTGTCAAACATATGGTAGACATAAGTTAAGCATATGGATATGGCATGAAATCATAATTTGGATAACAAACATGTCAAATACTTAATTCTTCTTCACATAGGCATTTTAGCAATCACCTTACATGCACCATTTAGGGCATAGGTTTAATGCTCAATTTCATGCACCACAACACCATCATCCTTCAACTCCAACATCCACATTTCTCAATTCACAATCCAACTCACATTTAGAAAATATTTGACATATCAATCAATAGTAGGGATATATAATTCCCAATAACAATTATCAAGTCATAACAAGGAAATAATAGAATAATAGTATAAATCAAGGCTTAACAATTTAAATCATCATATATTCATAATCAATTAATTTTGGACCTATTATGTTATAAAAATAAAATCTCTAGTCTCTTAGGTATTTTCACAAACACCTTACATGCACTTCTTAGGCATAGGTGGATTCATCAAGATTACAAGTATTCAATCACCCATTTCATATATTTATACATCACACACCACCATAGTTTCCACAAACATACAAAGATCCCTTCTTGGATATCATCAGCTTCAACAACATAACCACCAACCATCACACAAATACTACACACATATACTTCAACCAACACACATAATCATCCCACACATATATCTCAACCAATATGTGAATACTACATACATATACTTCAACCAACACACATAACCATCCCACACATATATCTCAACCATCACGTGAATACTACACACATATACTTCAACCAACACACATAATCATCCCACACATATATCTCAATCATCATGTGAATACTACACACATACACAATGAAAATTCAGAAAGTATAATCATATATATTTATATACACATGTATCTTGAGCCTTTGAAAAAGAATTCGTGGGCTCTATGGACGAAAGGAACCCATAGATAAACACCTGCATACCTGGAACAACGATCTTCATTGATTCCTTAAACTTGTTCTTGGTTTCTTGAAGTAGAAATTGAATTTTTGAGGAAGGAAAATTGGAACCCTAGGCTTTTTAATCTTTTAGAGAGAAAGAGAAGGAAGAAATGAAAGAAAATAATGGTCCTTCATCCGAGGGGTATACATATATACACATCACACATATACATATAAATATATATATATATATATATATATATAGAATGGGAAAAGGGGAAGGACCAAAATGCTCTTAAAAATAAAAAAAAATGTCAAATCTGTCCTTTGGTGGACTGTTTTGATAGCCTGAAGTAGATCGACCATAACTTTTTTCTCCGACGAGCAAATTGGATGAAACTAATTTCATTGGAAAGAGGACTCTCAGAGCTTTCCGTTGATATATAGTATCTCACCCAGATCATTATGTACAAGAAGTTATGAAGTTTACCCTAAAATTCATCTGGCTGCAGTATTTTTTCCTGCACGTTTTACTGTTCACTACTATTCATGGTTCGATCGGAATGTTCATAACTCATCGCTCGGGTGTCCGTTTTGGATGATCCACATATCGTTGGAAAACTTATTCGATACTCTATGCAATGGTGGTTCACAATCCAAGAAATTCCGCACAGAAAATTTATAATTCATTCTAGAAGGTAGAACCCAACACGTTTACGCACAAAATTTTAACGAAAAATTTTTCGGGGTATTACATCATCTCCCCCTTTGAAACATTCATCCTCGAATGTTGCTAGATAAGTAGAGACATAGAGGAAACTAGGGATACTCACCTGGGACAACTTGTCATCTTGACTCGATATCATGCTAACCTTTTAAAGAAATTTTGAGAATACGGAAATGGATAATAGGAACAAATGTAAAGCTGCAACTCTGAGTAGAAAGTAACCGAACCTATGAATCACGGTCACAAGATTGGAACAATTGATAAACTGGGTGCTTACACCGAACATGCACATCTAATACAGAGGTGTATAACGGAGATGCTTTATGAATGCATGACTGTCAAACTGAATCTTTCACTACTAAAAATGCATACCTCATGCATAAACACAGAATTGAACACACTGACCAACTGAGCTTTTTACTACCACAACACTTACAGATCTAATGCGTATCCGCTTCACCGTACCGACTCATGAATCTCATAATCAAATTTCGTAGCAACCCGAATTTCTCACAACATGTATGCATGTCTGATGCATGAGTACACAGTTAAACAAATGTATGAACATGTGACTGTCTATGTAATGATGACTGATACAAAACTTGTAATAAAAATCCAGATATGCAACTGAATTGGGGCATCTCCCCCTTGGGATACTATTTCCCTCTTAGAATGCTTATTTGCTAAGATACAGTGGCAATGCACGAGGCATAAATGAATAGAACCATATGCATGATGCGTAATACAGACGCTGAGTTATATTCACAAACACTAAAATACTTCACCTTAGAATAATTACGTGCTCAAAATTTCCACTAGTGTGGTGAGATAGTAAGATGAAAGAATAAACCATACAATTCTGACTGTCTGACTGCAAGGCCGACTTACTGACCATACTGAAAACTTAATAAAGCAAAAAATCTTACAAAGTATACCATAGAGATAAGAACTCATAACTTACCCGGATGACAATGCTGACTACGGGGACCCGGCTTAGGGCAGTCTCGAACTTTGTGACCTAACTCGCCACATCCAAAACACACACCACTGTCGGCTCTACATACACCTATATGACTCTTGCCACATTCTCCGCAAATAGGATAGGGACTATCATTTCTCACACTACCCTGGGTTTGGTGGCCTGATGCCCTACTACGACTGTCATATCTAAACCTTGGTACAGGTACGCTAGCTGAGAGTGGAGCTGAAGTTGAAAGCTCCTGATCATGCTGAAAATGGTCATCACCCTGTGACCCTGACTGTGAAAAGTTAGGACTACTTGTCCTGGATTTCTTACTAGCGCTTCCTCTTTCTACGAACTTATCTGACTCAATCTGCTGAGCGTGTATCATCATCCTAGAGAGATCCATATCCCTATTAAGCATAGAAGACCTACACTCTTTTATCAATTCACTTGACACTCCAGACATAAACTTACTCATACTAGTTCGGGGATCGACCATCAAGTTAGGAGCATACTTAGCTAACTGGTTGAACTTAAGACAATATTCCTTAACTGATATAGAACCTTGCCTCAGGTTCATAAACTCTTCTACCTTAGATTCTCTCATCTCAAGCGGGAAGAACCTATCTAAAAAGGCAATCTGAAATTCTTACCAAGTCACGGGAACAACACCCTCACCTCTATTCTCTCTCCACATCACTACCCAGTCATGAGCAATATCTTTCAACCTATAAGACGCTAAATCTACACTCTCTTCTTCTGACACATGCATAATTTGGGTGATCTTCCTCACCTCATCTAGATAAAGTTGTGGGTCCTCACCTGATACTGACCCAAAGAATTCTGGCGGGTTCATTTTCATAAAGTCTCTAATCCTGGCTACTACTGAATCCCCGTCTCGCTGAGGTGGGGTTGCATTCTGAAGGTTACCCTGAACATTAGATGTCACCGCTTGGGCTAGCACTTGAAAAGCTGCCCGAAATTCCGCATGTGACACATTCTCACTCACAGGATCTACTGGTTGAGGAACTGACTAATTTCCTGTTCTCCTTTTTAAAGGCATGGTCTGCAAATGAAAGCGAACCAAAGATTAGACTGAAACTTCAACTCGAGCTTCTTGCTCATTGGCACGACACAAACATTAAAAGAACGAAAAACTTTCCTAAAACATCTCATAACCTCCTGTACATGAATGTGGCGCGCAACACACTCTTGTACAAGACTCTACTAGATGCGGCTTTTCAGACTCCCTAGGACACCTATTGAACCTTAGGCTCTGATACCAAGTTTGTAAATCCCCGATTCCCATGATCCGGAACGCCACACGGTGCTCGTGACCCCGAGGGAGCACAAGCTAACCCTTCACTGATATCCGTATCTGTTCACTGCATAATATAATACGATAAATGCGGAAACTGGCTAAATCTGGCCATAAGGTTCAAACATCTAAATATACAGTACTGAAAACTAAATATCAATACATCTGTCTGAAAAACCTCTACACTGTTTGAACTGCGAAGTTGAAGGGACAATTCCCCAACTAACTCCGTCTACTAAAATCATCAAAACACTGAAATAGAATATCCTCGGATGATGAGGACTCACTGCTGCACCCACTGCTACAAGATATGACAGTTAAATATACTCTGAATCTCGCTCTTCTGAACCTATGGTGGGGAAAACACCATAGCGCGAATGCGTCAGTTTGAGTATGCAAGGATAGGGTAAGGTGAAATATAAGGCTTATGCATAAACATAACAATCTGAATAATATGTATTCGCTGGAATAAACATATATAGAAACTCTGCAGTTACCAATTTTGAAACATGTCTGATCAACAATACACACATGGATGCATAAAGTACAACTAAAATTATCATGACACCGAATGTTACATTTTGAACACTAACACCCAAAAATAATAATACTGACAATAAGATACTGAGTATCTGAAGCTACTAGAGCTGACATCTGTACTTATCCATACTGAGAAATCAGATAACTGATATTACTGATATTTGATATTCAAATTCACCAACTCTGGAACACTGAACAACTGAATCTGAGATCAACCCTCATCTAGCAGGAAGTCTCTATACTCAATTATAATGATAATGGGTAAATAAGTTCGAGAGCAACCCTCATCTCGCAGGAAGTCTCTCTACTCAAAGATAATGATAGCAATACTGGGAGGCCTGTATCTGACAGCCTCAACTTCTGTACATTAACTGAGTTCTTTTCTGAGACTGTTACTGAAACTGTGGGAGTGATCATTTAACCGACATGCCCCACTTACCACAAGTGGGATCCAACCTGTACCCCGGCTGGAAGGGTGTCAATACCGCACCACCAGTAAAGACAACTGCATAGGACCCTCTACTATCAGGACCTCAAACGAGAATGGTGGGACCCTCTACTCGCAGGACAACCACCTCATCTAACCCTCATCTCGCAGGATAGATGTCTCAACCTACGCTGGCGAGGTAGTTCTGGAGCATAAGGATTGCTACCTGGAATCAAACCCTCTACTCGCAGGAATGTTTCCATCTTTAGCTCGCTCGGTGCTGAATCCTACTCCCAACTGAAAGACACCTAACCGGTTCTTAACTGTATTCAACTGAACTGAATCTGTTCTCACATTATGATACTTTATCAATATGACAGAGTTCGCTTGATTCCGTTCTCTGACGGAGTATTTATAAATGCCACTTACTTTTAAAATAAGCTTACTATCTCACAAAATGTACAGAGGTCTGTAAAGGAGTGAATTGATATGTAAGATTTCAGAGCTTCATGGCCCGAGTATTCGATAAAGAATGATTTTAGAGATTACTGAGTTTTCCCCAAGTTTTTGAAACTAATCGGGAGTTCATTGTTCATCGCTCGATTGAGATTACCGTGAAACTGACTCGGCTCTAGACCAGCAGACTATTTTGGGCATACGTACCTCCAACACACAATAGCATAAAGTAACACAAGATAGATAACTCATACACAACATTCCCATAGGCCATCATACGCAACACATATTTGAGGACTTCACACTTAACAAATCAAATGGCCTCATTTCTTCATATAAGCATCAAATCGAACAAGTGGGGAGCATGCTTTGGGTCCACAACAAATACTATGCACAAACATCATAGTTACCTCAACAATTCATCATGGCATTCCATCATGCACCCACAACGCACCACAAATTTAAGAAAATCAACTATCCATAGGAACAAAGCATGAATTTATCTTTTAAGACCTAATGAACCACAATGCATAGTTTCCTATTCTCTTAAATATTTTGTCAAACATATGGTAGACATAAGTTAAGCATATGGATATGGCATGAAATCATAATTTGGATAACAAACATGTCAAATACTTAATTCTTCTTCACATAGGCATTTTAGCAATCACCTTACATGCACCATTTAGGGCATAGGTTTAATGCTCAATTTCATGCACCACAACACCATCATCCTTCAACTCCAACATCCACATTTCTCAATTCACAATCCAACTCACATTTAGAAAATATTTGACATATCAATCAATAGTAGGGATATATAATTCCCAATAACAATTATCAAGTCATAACAAGGAAATAATAGAATAATAGTATAAATCAAGGCTTAACAATTTAAATCATCATATATTCATAATCAATTAATTTTGGACCTATTATGTTATAAAAATAAAATCTCTAGTCTCTTAGGTATTTTCACAAACACCTTACATGCACTTCTTAGGCATAGGTGGATTCATCAAGATTACAAGTATTCAATCACCCATTTCATATATTTATACATCACACACCACCATAGTTTCCATAAACATACAAAGATCCCTAACTTCAACAACATAACCACCAACCATCACACAAATACTACACACATATACTTCAACCAACACACATAATCATCCCACACATATATCTCAACCATCATGTGAATACTACACACATATACTTCAACCAACACACATAATCATCCCACAGATATATCTCAACCATCATGTGAATACTACACATATACACAATGAAAATTCAGAAAGTATAATCATATATATATATATATATATACACACATGTATCTTGAGCCTTTGAAAAAGGATTCGTGGGCTCTATGGACGAAAGGAACCCATAGATAAACACCTGCATACCTGGAACAACGATCTTCAATGATTCCTTAAACTTGTTCTTGGTTTCTTGAAGTAGAAATTGAATTTTTGAGGAAGGAAAATTGGAACCCTAGGCTTCTTAATATTTTAGAGAGAAAGAGAAGGAAGAAATGAAAGAAAATAATGGTCCTTCATCCAAGGGGTATACATATATACATATCACACATGTACATATATCATATATATATATATAGAATGGGAAAAGGGAAAGGACCAAAATGCCCTTAAAAATAAAAAAAAATGTCAAATTTGTCCTTTGGTGGACTGTTTTGATAGCCTGAAGTAGATCGACCATAACCTTTTTCTCCGATGAGCAAATTGGATGAAACCAATTTCATTGGAAAGAGGACTCTCAGAGCTTTCCGTTGATATATAGTATCTCACCCAGATCATTATGTATAAGGAGTTATGATCGTTTGAAGATGACCCTAAAATTCGCCTGGCTGCAGTATTTTTCTCCTGCACGTTTTACTGTTCACTACTATTCATGGTTCGATCGGAATGTTCATAACTCATCGCTCGGGTGTCCGTTTTGGATGATCCACATATCGTTGGAAAGCTTATTCGATACTCTACGCAATGGTGGGTCACAATCCAACAAATTTCGCACAGGAAATTTATAATTCATTCTAGAAGGTAGAACCCAAAACGTTTACGCACAAAATTTTAACGAAAATTTTTTTGGGGTATTACAGGTGGGATAGGGCTGGGTAGGGTGTGGGGGTGGGGACGGGCTGGGGAAGGGCTGGACGGGGGTTGGGGTGGGGTAGGGGCTGGGGCTGGGGGTGGGGTGGGATGAGGCTGCGTGGGGTGTGGGTGTGGGGACAGGCTGGGGTGGGGAGGGAATATTTTTTTAAAAAAAAATAAATTAAAAAATATTTTTAAAATGATTTTTTAATTTTTTAATTATTTTTAAAATTTTCAAAATATTTTAAATTATTTTTAAAATTTTAAAAATATTTTTAAATTAACAAAGATGGAGGGAAAAAAAGGATCCCTTTTTAAAAAAAAAAAAAAATTTAAATTATTTTAAAAATTTTAAAAATATTTTTAACTTTTTAAAAATATTTTTAAATTATTTTAAATTTTTAAAAAATATTTTTAAATTTTAAAAGATGGAGGAAAAAAAAAGGACCCTTTTTTATTTATTTTTTTAAATTTTAATATATTTTTTTATTTTTTTAAATTATTTTAATGTAAAATTGGTCAAAAATTGACCTCCACTCGCACCTCTAAGCGAGTGGTTACACTCTCTGTCCTAGTCACCATGACCTTGCCACATAGGCAAGGTCAACGATCAAAGGTGCGAAATGTTGCTTTTTGATGGGTTCAAGGATCCCGATGACAAACATGTAAGTAGAAGTGTCCAAACTTACAAAACTGACATAGTAGAGGGGTTCAGAAGGTCAGTTTACCTGGGAGGAATGAAAAGGAAAGCAACAAATAAAAGAAGTGGGCAAAGGTACAAATATACCTCGAACTTTGATAAATGGTACAAATATATCATCCGTCATACTTTGGGTACAAATATACTCTTACCGTTAATGAAAAGGTATAAATATACCTTTATCACTAACGGTGGGACACGTGTCACGATCGTGTTCCTCCATTAGTGATAAGGGTATATTTGTACCATTTATCAAAGTTCGAGGGTATATTTGTACCTTTTCCAATTTTATAATTTACTTTCTCTGTTCCATATTAGTTGATCATTTTGGTAAAAATAATTATTTTATATTAATTGTCCATTATACTAAATCAAAAAAGCATTGATTAAATTTAAATTATATTATCTTTGTAGTTAATTCATTCTGAAAGTCTTCACATTTGTTAATAAAGTTTTTAAGAATTTTTTTATGGTGTGAATTCGTAAAAGAAAAATTTACCAAATATATACTATATTTAAATTTTTTTACCATTTATAGCTATATAATTTTAATATATGCATAATCTTACTATCTAATAAGAGGGAAAGGCTACGGAAGCAGGCAACTCTCCGTCAGCAAGCCTGCTACTCCTGCCGGCTTCATCAGCTACTTGCTTCATGATTTTACTATATCATCTCTAATTAATTATTACAAGTCATTTATGTATTAAAAATTAATAATATTTAATAAAAAATAAATTATATATTTTTAATAAATATATATTTACACCATTTATCAAAGTTTGAGAATATATTTTTACCTTTGCCCAAAGAAGTTAATGGCTGAACATGGAAACAAAAAAAGGAAGCAAAAAAGAATAGTAAAAATGAAGGGTGCACTTGCCCGCAATAAAGAATGCCGAAGGGTTATTTTTATAATAAATACTCTCTTCATTTCATTTAAATAATTCACTTTTATTTTTATATGCCTCTTAAAAAATCATAAATAGAAATTTTTTTTTACTAATTTACCCTTTACAAAATTTATTTGAAACTTCATTAAATGGACAAGTATATTGCGATTTATATTTATAGTAAGATAGACTAATATGAGAAGAAGGCGTAAAAATCAAGTTATTTTTGGTAAAAAAAAAAAAAAAATCATCCAACGAACACTTTGGCTAATTATTCCATATATATATATATATAATAAATACTACGTTTACGTCCCTTATATTTTAATAACAATTCATGACGTAGAATAGAACCCATATTTCCTTCATGTATGAAAGCACCGCTATAAGGAAAGCCCATTGTGTGCAAACAACTATGTTTGTGTCCTTGTGTGTTTGGGATTGGGATTGGTAGACTCTCTCACGCACAGTGTATATATCTATATATACACTTAAAATTTCTACTTCCCCTTAAAGGCTTAGTTCATTCACTCACTTTGCCTTTCTTCAAGAATCAAAAAGGTACCATCACCCCCCTAACTCTTTCTTTTCTTGGTCTTGTATGTATCTTTTGATTTAAGGGTTTATGGTTTCTGTCTTCTTTCTTTTTCACCATTGTTAAAGTCTTGCAGAAGTTGATGTAGTACTAATCCTCGCCCCTTTTTGCTGTTGGGTTTTGTCGTTATGTTTTTGTTCTTAATTAAAGATGGATCTTTTAGTTACGGTTTCTTGATTTTTCCTCCACCCTTTGTGTTATACATGCCTTTTTTTGTGTGTGTTTTGGGGTTTGGGGTTAGTTTCTTTCTTGGATAAATTGACTGATACTGAATATTGGGCATAGAACAAGAACAACAACATACCCAGTGGATTCACACAAAGTGGGTTCCGGGGAGGGTAGCGTGTATGCAATCCATACCTCTACTTCAAAGGCGAGGTAGAGAGGTTGTTTCCGATAGACCTTGGATATTTGGAAAAAGAGTTTTGGTTTCTATACTGGTTCTTTGTTTTATGTTGTTGACATTAGATTGAATTTTTATTTGTATGTTTATTTTTTAATAATCCATAATGCACATAATGTAGGAATCTAGTAATGGTTTTGTTGATCGCTCATTGATCCTTACTCTTACCCTGCTGTGAGTAATCGAAGTTATGAGAAAGATTTAACCTTGATTCCTGAAAAAAGTAAAGATTTTTGTTCTAATAAGTGGGTACACATTGAGATATGTTGCATCAGTCTTACCAATCATATTTGTTATATGCAAAAACTTGCCTAAAAATACATTGCTCCTCATGTAGAAGTCCCTTCCATTCTTGTCTTTTGAAATGGTTTTAGCAAGTTTACGTTGCTATTCATGACCGGTATAAATTCCCTACTTTGCCTAAGTAGAGCTGGTGGTCGACACAAAATCGAATCATCGTTAACTTTCCTCATTGCCTTTGTTTATTGATCCTTTATAGAGATACAAAGTCTGCATCTTGTGAACTTTTCCACTATTCAAGTTATTTCTGGCAAATAGGTTCATGGAACTGATTCGTAATTTGTTTTAGGAAAAATGATCAAATTGTTTAAAGTAAAAGAGCAGCAAAGAGAGGAGAATGGCAATGGGAGGGGCCCTCGTAACAAGCAGACTTTTGGGGAACTGCGTCTATGCAAAGGTTTTGATCACATTATCTATTTGCTTGGTCTTTAACTCTCTTATGTTGTTTCTGCAATATCTTTTACAATGTTGTTTGGAGTATTTTGTTTGAATTATGCATTTCTTCTCTTGAAAGTTAAAATTAACAACCAGAGCTAGTCCTTTGATGATGATAATCAGCATTGAAAGAAATTCGTTGATATTAACATGAACGTAAGGATGAAAGAACATATAAATGAATTTGGTATTTTCTCATTGGAAAAAGGAACTCCATAGATCACTCAGTTGTAAACTTATGGCCGTGTCCAGATCCTACTAAAGCAAACAATAGAAACATCCTGTTGAAAAATTTGCTATATGTTCTATTAGTTGGTACATTGTGCTTGAAATTTTGTCATAGAAGAGCGGAACTACATAGATGACTGAATATTTTTGAGAATGCTCAACTGTGATTGCATCATACCACTGTATTGTTATTTTCATGGTCTATCATGATGTTGTTTGATATGAAACTTCCTTCCATCTTTGTTATGGTAAAGTGCTCTCACCTGAGACTTTAACCCCCTTCAACTTACTTTTTGCAGACATTACCGAGCTGAACCTGCCCCGTGCTTGTACAATATCATTTCCAGGAGGGAAGGATAAGTTGATGAACTTTGAGATTAAAATTCAGCCAGATGCTGGATACTATGTGTAAGTAATTCCTACTGCACGGCTGATAATCCCCCCCTCCCTCTTAATTTAGAGTTTAGGACTTGTATGTGTTGAGCATAGTTGTTCATGCAGCTGCATTCTAGTTTTCTGCACTCTCAGTTTTCAGTTAATGTAATTACTGCACAGTCGTGTCGATTCTCATCCCAACAACCTGGTTTTGTTGTTGCAGTGGAGGAAAATTTCTGTTCTCTTTCGATGTTCCATCGCTCTATCCACATAATCCACCAAAAGTGAAGTGCAAGAACAAGGTACAGCTATTTTTCTTTCCCTTCCACATGTGTATATGCTGACATGCACCAGAGAAAATTATTCATATTAGCTTTCTGCGTGGGATGCAGGTATATCATCCTAATATCGATTTGGAGGGTAATGTATGCCTCAACGTACTTCGAGAAGATTGGAAACCTGTTCTCAACATTAACACAATTATCTATGGATTGTATCATATTTTCACGGTACTCTATGGTTCTCTGCAACATCTTGGTTTGTCACGTATAAAATATACACCAAATATACAGTCAGCTTATCCCGTTTCTATACTTGTGCAGGAACCAAACCATGAGGATCCCCTTAATCTTGAGGCAGCTGCTGTCCTGAGAGAGAACCCCGAGTTGTTTAAATCAAATGTGAGAAGGGCTATGTATGGTGGAACTGTGAACAATATAAGCTTCACGTGATGTGTGTAGCCTGTCCTGTTTTGATCAGATGCTGTATCATTTTTTGAGGCTTGCTGGGTTGTATGTGGTGTCCGCAAACTTGCAGTGCCATCTTATCTGAGTGTCTGATTTTCATGGAATATATAAATTTTACCTTTAGCTTCTTTGAACGTGTATCCGTCTGCGAATATTTTTTAATTTTAAATATCATTATTTAGGTATTTGGCAATTGCTTCTTCGTTGAATGATAATGAAATTAGAAGCCTTATACAGACCTTGGTCGAAATAGATGCAATACTTAGTATTCAAGGTGGAAGTTGTTGTCCTCATTTCCATCTAGAAGAAGGAATGAACTGTTAAGTAGGCTGAATGGCATGTCATTAACATAAAGAAAACCAATGAAAAGGCAATATGGATGAAAAGTGCATTATCTGAGAAGATAACTTTGCCATGCTTAGTATAAGATATGTTAGAACACACTTAATTAAAGATGACATGTTTGATTTTTTGTTTATATCAAAACTTCAACTTCAACGTCAGATCACAGATGTATACTAACTTAATTGTGGTAAGAGGATGCTATGCAAAGTTCTGTTGCTTTCTTCTAACTTCAAAAAATGGCCGAAGCAACTACTTCAGAGTTGGACCGTCCTTGTGAGGCAAAAGCGTCTGCTTGTTTCAATACATTCTTGAATTATGAGTACGATCTCTTAGATGAGGTTAGTAGAATTGAGACTTAATCTGTTGTTCTGATGTTGCCTCCCAATGAAATATCTGCAAAATTAGACGGGAACACTGTTGTTTCGGCCTACCATCAGTGCAGCGGCAATACATCACAGAAAGGAACTCCAAATCCAAATGAACTAATTTGCCAGATGAGCCCAAAGATCCAAAAAGAATGAATAAACAAAAAAAGGAAAAGCGTGGAATCATCATATCATCTCTGTTTCTTTTGCAGCAGCAAGTTTTGCATTCTCACGGTCCTGCTTGAACGTCCAATACAAAGGGGTGTAAAACAAGCAACATAAACCAAAAGGCACAGCCATCATCGAAAAGAGGCCTTTTGACAGTGCTAAAGCCTCTCTTGCAGATCCTAATACAGGATCAACAGACTTGGCATCATAGCCATACATTTTCTCAGCGAGAATCCCTACTATTGGAGCAGCAAAAGAAGAAAATGAACCCTCAAATGCACGATCAAAAGCATAAATCATGGTGCGGTGCTTTGAAGGCACCACTTCTGCAAACATGGGACCATTGGTAGCAGTAGCACACCAGCTGATTGTGAGGCCCATTATGAATAAAGTCACAGCAAATGTGGAATAGCTGCTTACAGACGGGGGGATAATTCGAAGAAGGAACCATGTGAATGGGATGCCCATAAAAGAACTAAATTGAGCACACATGACACGTCCTGAATGAGGGTATATCTGAGACATTTTGTCTGCAACAACTCCACCGAAAAAGGACCCTAATGCGCATCCCGCAGCAAATAGACCGACAAGTGCTGCTGCACTATTATGATCAAAGCCTGCATCATAAGTTCATGATCACCATTGATGCAGTAAACAACCAACAAAATGTATATCAGCACAAAAAAACTGACATGCTAATTCCTGAAAACCAGCCACTTACCGATTAATTCAAACCATAGTGTGAAGAAAACAAAGGCTGTCCAAGGTAGGGATCCAACTAGACCCTGCAAAACAATGAACTGAAACGTTTGGAGTTTGATGACAGTTTTCATGGCTGTCCAGG
Organism: Capsicum pubescens; assembly: GCA_030864215.1. Lineage (NCBI taxonomy): Eukaryota > Viridiplantae > Streptophyta > Magnoliopsida > Solanales > Solanaceae > Capsicum > Capsicum pubescens. The sequence continues at coordinate 188,258,340 of CM061539.1, read as the reverse complement.
ACTCCATCCAAATTGACATCGAATTGATATGTGAGCATCCTTTCTCTATCAATTCATCCCTAGCACGAGAAAGGAAAACTCATAAATAAAACAAAGAGTAGAAAACTCTTTAAGAACATAGGAAATGGAACAACTGACAAACATAAAGGTGGATATACAAGGAACTACCTGTCAGAGTGTTTTGAAATATCATGCTGGACATTGGCTTTTCTCCTTGGGTCAACAACAAAAGAGAAAACAAGAAATCCTATCAAAGCACTCAAAGTTGCCATCACAACGAAGGCAAAGCGCCATCCTGGTATACCCCAGAATTCATGACCAGCCATAACTGTAGCTATAGCTCCACCTCCTATCCCACCCACAGTACCAATTAGATTGAGAAACCCAAATCCTGTTCCTCTAACTTCATCCTTATAGCTATCAGCTATGAAGGACTGCAAAGCTGGTATCACAATTGCCAGACCAAAGCCGTTTACTGCTCTCCAGAAGGCAACCTGCAGAAAATATTTGCTCGCACCCACTGCACCGGTTGACAGGGCCCAGAAGAGGATACCAATTGCAAGAACCATGGGACGGTCGTAATTTAAAACTAAAATACCTGCCAATGGGGAAGCAATTCCCTGCACAAAGTTCCTTATGAATGTGAGATACCCAAGATCAGATGGTCCTGCTGAAAAAGCTTCACTGACTTCTTTATAAACCGCTGGAAGGAGATTTTCATCAGCACGCTCCATTATAGCGGCCATGTTGATGATGATTAGGGAAATAGAGATCCCAAAAATTGTTCTTGTTCTGTATTAAGCTAGTATATTAAAATCTAAAGTAGAAATGCTAAAAAATGTATGTCTTCTCCAAGAAATCAAATAGATGGAATTGTATTTAATTTGGAGCTAAGCAATTTTTCAAGTTGGATTGTAATCAGCATATACTAGGAATTGAAACAAAAGGGATCACATTTTCTGTGGCAGGAAATATCATCTCGTTGTGAGATCAAAATTTGATCAGCAGAAAATAAGACTTGAACAAAGTGCTTCTTGCAGTTGATTGATGTAATATCGTACAAGACCTATAGGCAGGTACAGAAAAACAAAGTAAACTGAAGCTAAATAAAACATGCAATATTAATCGCTGCTTTCTAATTGTGAGTTGCTAGCTGCTAGATTTGACCATTCGATACAATCAACCTTAATCTCTATAAATTTTATTTTTAGTAGAAAACTGCAGAGGATTTGGATCTATACACACTCAGAATAGCAGGTTTGGTTCATGCTACGAGCCCAATTTGTAGCATCACTATCGTCATCAAATAGGATACATGAATAATCTCTGACTCTGGAGGATGAAAAAATAAAATTAAAATCAATCAAGTCTGTGGATTGCTTGCATAGAGATTTAACATCATTTTCACAAATGCCCCACATAGCTTATAAAGTAACCCATCTTGTGTCTCATCACTTAGGTCTGCTTACTTTGCACTATCTAAATGACAACACTCCTTGAAATACGTTTTTCTTCTAAAAGCCTACATTAAAAGGTCAAAGAACAAACGAGAAAGAATAGCTTCACACTGTTAAAAAAAATTCAATAGTTGAAAGCCCATCTAAACCAGGATGAGGGCAACCCTGTCTAACTGATCGAATGGGTGGCTATCAACATGTTAAGGTTGAAATTTTTGGGAGGGCGTCGCTTTGCCATGTGCTGACATTCAAACAAGAACAACAACTTAGACACAAAGTTAGAGAACATTCAAGCTAAATGATAACAATCAATAGAAACAGGAAAGATACACGGTGACTAACTATGTGCTGTAACATAGGTTCCTCAGTCAAGGAATATTATCATCAGTTTAAAACTCAGAATGTCTTTTAATTTTACAAGTTTGTCAAAATTTCATAAATTATATCCCTTTATGCACTTCGCCATTCAACTGCATCTACTTCATCTCAAATTAAGTCGAAACTTTCCCTTTCAACGGTAAACTTAAGTAAGAGATTTTCTTCCCCTCTTGCAAGCCACTTTGTCTGCTGATCCCCATATCACTTGCTCTACATCCATAGTGCCTCAGTTGTTAAATGATCAATTAAAACTTCTAACATTTTTTCATTCTATTGGTATCTCACTTACTAAACTATCAACTAGAAGAGTATGTCTCACTAACTGAAACAAATCCCCTCATCTAAAACTTCCAATTCTCGAGACCTCGTGGACAACATCCACGGATCAACTCCAACACCTAAAATAGCATAACAGGAAGCAACAACTTTAATGGAACGACTACTCTAATACTAATTGGAAGAAAAATCTGAAGCCACAAACAAAAGCTGACAGAGGAGATGAAAATAAATACTCCATGTGTTCCATTCTATATAACACTCTCTCCATTTTATTTTATTCCTAAAAAAAGAGAGGATATCTTTCTATGTTTTGAAACCGTTTGAAGTTTAAACTTGTCATTTGAGCCTTAATAACACACTCTTATAGCCATAATATTGTCAGCAACATGTGTTTAAGACCAAAAGCTCTAAGGTTCATATGAGTGCTATATAAATTGCCACAGAGGAAATACAAATGTATCAATATCCATAATGAATCCGAAAATCATAAAGAAAACAATAACCTCAACAAAACAACAATCACATACAGTGTAACAAAAAAAAACCCATAAAAGACAAACAAGTAGTAGTAAGTAGAAAGAAGCAATAAGAATGAAATCTGACCTCATAGTGGAAAGGTGTCTGGGAAGCAAAGATTTAGATGGAAAAACAGAAGAACGAAATCTGGAAGCTCTAGCACTTAACCCCATCAAAAAAAGGGTCAACCTTTTGCTGCCCAACTAGCCATTTATTCAACATGGGGGGGTTAATATCTGCTTCAAGATTCCATCTTTGGACAACCCCAGATGAAGATTTGAGATCTATTTACCATAGAATATTCAATATTCAAATAAAATATACATATTACCATATATATATATGTACATCAATCAAACGTAAATATGTGGTTAGATACGTAAAAGGATTCAGCAAAAGGACAGGGCAAGATTCTAATTGTCTTTGTGGTGGGTGAGGGGTTTGGTGATATCGGATTGGAAGTGGTGACGGATGAAGATATTATTATGCAAATCTTTTTACTTTTGGAGAGAGATCAGCAAATCCTTAAAGACAATATTTAAGAGTGGCTTTCGACAAAGTCAAGGCCAAACGTGTAATAAACTAACTGCTCTCTGCAGGGGCGTTACTTCTTATTTGACATTTGGATTAATTTTCTTTCTTTTTTTAAAAATTTCTTTGTTATTCATATGAAAGTTTGATTAATTTTAATTTTTATAGTGTAAGATTTATTAAAACAGAGGGAGACCGATCTTTATCAATAAGTTTTTCATATTTAAAGACGGATGAAAATTTTTGTGTACGTTAATATGTGTGTTATGTTGCTTTCATATCTGTTTATCTCTGAAATAATGATATAAACTATATATGTTATGTCTTTTCTAAATTTCACACTGAATGATATATTAAATATATTATTGTTGTTATGATAATTATTTCGATCGATGCCAACTTTTAATTTTTTTTTTAATGGAGTGGACTTCAAGCTATAGGCAGGGGCGGAGCCAGCCTTCTATTCGGGATTCGACCGAATTCTCTTTGTTGAAAAAATATATTATTTATACATGATTAAAATTATTTTTTATATGATTATAGTAGGTGTTGAACCCCCTTCGACTAAGTTTTCTTTGAATATAGAACCCCTTAGTTGAAATCCTAAGTTTTCTTTGAATATTCGTTGAAATCCTGGCTCCGCCTCTGACTATAGTACAAATGAGTGATTAGTGAAGCGTACGTGGTGTGGGTGTGGGTGTGGGTGATTGGAACAGCGTGCTACTTCAATAATCTAAAATAATCAGCTGTGAGAATGAGATAGCAACAAATTCACTGCTAGTTTTTTTTTTTTTCCTAAGAATTTTAAGAAAAATAAAATTATTATATAATTAATAGAGTTTTCTAATGGTGTTATATTAAAATTTTGAAAAAGTCGAAGTTACTGACAGAGTAACAATGCGTCAAATGAGATGGATAAGATACGATGCCCACTCATTGGTATTGTTAGATGCCTTTTGAAAGCCAATTTCTTTTTTAAATGTTAGATTAAGCTAGAACTACCCAAAACAAAGAACGAGTATAAACTAATGAGACAAAACATTTTATTACTAGTATAATTAATTGATTAAATAAATATCTATAAAAAATAGTTTGTTTTTATAGATATGTAAATATTAAATATTTTATTCACATATTTCTCGTAACAGTACAGTCATAAATTGTTACGCCTTCGTATCGATCTGCAACTGCAAGGGTTCCGATTTTTGGTCCAGTGTGAAATGATATATCTTGTAGGCAAATCTGTCGAAACATAAACACAACTTTGAGCCTACCTTAATTAGTGCTTCATTACATCAATTTCATCGAACTTATAATCCAATATTCTGGTTCTTTCTGTGCAATCAGTGGCGGATGTACATGTATTTCAGGAGGTCATCCGAATTCCCTTTGTTGGAAAATTATACTCCCTCCGTCCCATTTTATGTGTCGCCATTTGACCGAGCACGGAGTTTAAGAAATAAGGGACGACTTGGTAAAGCTTACCAAATTATCCTTTATCAAAAAATGTGTCAATATTTTATTTTTTTAATTAAGTGAGACCAATAAGGGTAAAAAGGTAATTGTGCTTTTAAAAAGTTGCCAAATAAGGAAAGGCGACACTTATTTTGGAACGAATTAAAAAAGAAATGATGACACATAATTTGGGATGGAGGGAGTACTATTTTTACATGGTAAAACATTTTTTATGTATAAATAATACAGGCTGAACCCCCTTCGACTAGTCCGTATATGTATTACTGAACCCCCTCGCTGAAAATCCTGTCGTTCTAGTTGTTTTTGCGCATCTTAATTAAGATGTGTTACACTACTTCATGCACTCTAGTTTGTTTGTTTCTTGGGTCAAAAGAACAACTTTGACGTTAACAACGGTCCGTTGTTGATAAAAGATTATGATTTCATTAGAACTTTTGCATCCGTGTATGGTACGTACACTTATCTCCTGTTATATCAACCAGTTTAACAATTTCTGTGTTGCTTGTGAACCTCACCGCTATACTATACTGTAGAACAGTCAATTACTTAAAACTCATTAATAAAAGCATTGAGATGTAATCTACAGTTTGAAGTTCATATGAAGAATGAAAAATAAAATATGTTACTTAGATCGGTGCAATTTTTGTTAATATTATGATCGGTGTATGTGGGTTAAAATGTTGTAAAGAATAACAAAATGGCTGCTGAATTATACATGCTATATGCTAGTAATTCTTTATACTTTTGCTGATGTAATACTTTGTCTAGATTTTCCTTCATAAACTAGACTATTATCTGAATTAGGGGGAATTGTTCAGTTACCTTCCATACTGATTGAATTTTGGGTTTTAGACTCTTAGGTAATGGTGCATCATTCACTTGCTCAATAGCTTAATTATTAATAACTGAGTATTTAATTTCCTTGGCATATACATTCTGTTCTTATCTTCATTAGTAAGTTGGATACGGTTTACTTGCATATATAGAGATGCTTTTAAATACGAGTCTCTGTAATGTAATATCGTGAGTTTTGGGGGTTGTTACGTACAATGGCTGATCCAGAATTTAGATCGCGGGTGCTATGGAGGTGAAAACACACATATTGACGTCTAAAGCTTTAAAGTTCCACTGAAAACTAAAATACCAAACTATCTTCTTGATTTTCAGTATGCTTTTTAAAATCAGATAACAATTTTTATATATTTCTTACAATTAAACCTAATATGCGTTAGATTTAATATATTTGAAGCACCACAAAATTCAATATAGATCAGCCTCAGATTACGTACTATTACTAATGTATTAATTGCAACCGTTGTATGGGAAGAGACGAAATTAAAGATTTGACCATTCGATTCAAAGACGGACTAAGATTTTTGTGTACGTCAATATGTGTGTTATTTGCTTACACATCTGTTTATACTTCAATCGATTTATTAGCGTTTATATCTTCTTATTCTATATTTGCATGACAGTTTATTGAATGTTCTATATGAATTAAGCATCAAATTTACATCGTGATAAATTATTCATTTCTATATTATTAGATAATGTTTAAAGAACAGTTTCTCTACTTTATTTTTGAAATAGTGATATAAATTGTGTACATTCTGTCTTTTTTTAATTTCACTCCATACGATATATTAAATATATTATTGTTGTTATGATAATGTTTTCTATCGTGACAACTTTTTTTTTTTTTCTTTTTTTAAATGGAGTGGACTTCAAGCTATAGGTACAAATGAGTGATTAGTGATGCGTTCGTTGTGTGGGTGTGGGTGATTGAAACAGCGTGCTACTTCCATAATCTAAAATAATCATCTGTGAGAATGAGATAGCAAACAAATTCACGTGCTAGTTTTTTTCTTTCTCGAGAATTGTAAGAAAAATAAAATTATTATATAATTACTAGAGGGTTTAATGGTGTTATATTAAAAATTTGAAAAAATCAAAGTTACTGACAGAGTAGCAATGCGTCAAATGAAATGAATAACAGATGCTTTTTCAAATCCAATTTCTTTTTATAAAAGGAAAAAACGGAAAAAGGGTCAAAAATATCCTTCTACTTTAGTTCAATAGTTATATTTATCCCTAATTATACTATAGAATTAAAAATACCCTTCCGTTAAAGAAACTTAACAAACATACTTGACTTTTTAATATTTGATGTGGCTTATACACAAAAAAAAAAAAATTTAAACAAAAACAAAGGGGGGGATTTGAAGGAGGATAGCATAACAAACAAAGAGGGAGGAGGAATGGGGGAAATCAAACACACTATCCAAACAACACCCGGCTAGTTTTACCGATAATTCCATCACCGTGAAGCCACTATTGAAGCACCCAAAAATCCTATTTTTTAAATTTTCTATATATACGCGTATTGGTGTGATTTATGATAGCTAAGATTTAGGGAATTTTAAAATTTAGTGCAGAAAATGAATTATTATAAAAGAGGCCATCAGATTGTGTAAAAATCGGAGCTACCAGCACTTCTGAGCTGCGGTGATTGACGCCGGACAGCTACCAAAACTACCATTATCAATACAAGCTATTCCTGACTGGTGATGGGCGACCTCTTCAATTAATTCGGAATCCGTAATAAACGATGAGGTGGACAGCTTGGTTTCTTCGGTAAACGGTTGTCGTTGGATCCATTAGCTCGATGGTCATCGTCATTAGCCGATTTCATCTGGGGATTAGGGTTAAGGTTTTGAGTCACTAGAATAGAAGAGTGACAGGATATATGGAGATAATTGGAGAACGCTGTTGCATTTCAAAATGATTCATTATCCTATTTCTTTTAGAGGATATAGAGAATGAATTTTGGCAAACATAGAACTGCCACAATATTGAAGATTAATCAACAGTTTTCGGTTATTTCTTTTTGTTGCTATTAATGGTAGATTTCTTGCAGAGTGTGCCAGAAAATGGAGTTGAAGGGTTATTAGGTATTTTTATTTTATTATTTTTTTTTTTAAAAGGTGGTGAAGTGAATGTCACGTGGCAGCCACCTCACTCAAGTATAAGCCACATCGGATATTAAAAAATTCATGGTGGAAAATCATTAAATAGAAGGGTATTTTGTTAAGTTTCTTAACGGAAGGGGTATTTTTAACCCCGTAGTATAACTAGGGGTAAATATAACTATTAAACTAAAGTAGAGGGGTATTGTTGACCCTTTTCTTTTTATAAAATGTTAGAGAGAAAATGGTCAAAAGACTTCCAACTTTTACCCCAAATTTCAACTACACACTTATACTTTGCGGGGATTCTATGACCCCCTGAACTATTTTAAAGTGAAATTATTACCCCCAAAAATCTGACAACCAGTCATTTTGGATAAGGTGTGATGCACGCGTCAACAACATTTTGACACGTGTTTTTTTATTTAAAATTAATTTTTATTTACTTTCTTTTCCATTTTTATCATTTTTCATCATTTTTTCACCATTACTTTTCATCTCTTTTCTTTTTCAAACCTTATTAGTCCTACTTCTATGCAAATAATTTTTCGACGACCTTGAAGTGGAAAATAATGAACAATACCGAATTTGAAATTTCCAACTATCTTGAAGTCGAAAATAATAAACAACATCGAATTTGAAAATTTCCGACAACCTTGAAGTGGAAACAACGACCATATAATTATTAAATTTCCGACAATCTTAAATTCGGAAACAACGAACAATACCAATTTCAAAATTTTCAACGACCTTGAAGCCGGAAACAGTGAACAATACGGAATTTAAAATTTTTGATGACCTTAAAGTCGGAAACAATAGAGAATTTTAAAATTTTCGACGACCTTGAAGTCAAAAATAATGGACAATACCCATTTTAAAATTTACGACGACCTTGAAGTCGGAAATAGTGGACAATATCGATTTTGAAATTTTTCATGATCATGAAGTTGGAAATAATAAACAACATCGAATTTAAAATTTTTGACAGTCTTGAAGTGGAAAACAATGAACAATATCAATTTTTAAATTTCCGACGATCTTAAATTCGAAAACAACGAAGAATACCAATTTCAAAATTTTCGACGACCTTGAAGTCGGAAACAATGAACAATACCGAATTTAAAATTTTTAATAACCTTAAAGTTGGAAATAATAGTGAATTTTAAAATTTTCAACGACCTTCAAGTTGGAAACAATGGACAATACTCATTTTAAAATTTACGACAATTTTGAAATCGTAAATAATGGATAATGTCGATTTTAAAATTTCCGACAATCTTGAAGTTGGAAACAATGAACAATACCCATTTTGAAATTTTTGACGAATTTGAAGTCGAAATCAATTGATTTTGTGTTTGGAGATGAGGAAAATGATAAATTAATTTTGAATGTCATTGATGAGTTCTTGAATGTCATTATTTGTAAGAAAAAAAGAAAAGAAAAAGAAGAAGAAAAAAGAAAATGAATAATAAAAAGTAAATAAAGAAATGTTAAAAATAAATTTTTAGTTAAAAAAGTTCGCTCTTACTCTCTTTAAAGAGAGTGGAACATACTCTCTTGCCATGTCAACGTTCAAAGGGTAATAATTTTACTTTAAAATAGTTCAGGGTCATAGTACCCTTGCAAAGTATAAGTGTGTAGTTGAAATTTCGACTAAAGGTTGGGCAGTAATAGACTAGTTTTTCAATGTTAGATTAAGCAACCTTACACTGCTACATGAGCTCTAATTTGTTTGTATCTTGGGTCCTAAGAAAATCTTTGACGTTAACAATATACCTCTTCGATCTGACACACTTTTTTTTTTGGTCCATTGAAAAAAGAATATGAATCTTTTAGAACACAAGTTTCAATAGTCGGTCATACTTTTTTGCATTCCGTGTGCAATGAAATACTCAATGTTATATAACATGGGATGGAGGAAGTACCATATCGGGGTCCTTCACATGTGCCATGTATGGTACACTTATCTCCTATTTATACCAGCCAGTTTTAACAATTTCTGTGCTGCTTGTGAACCTCACCACTGTACTGTAGAGAAGTCAATTGTTAGTTAAAACTCATTAGTAAAAGCATTGAGATGTAATCTGCAGTTTGAAGTTCATATGAAATTAGTTAAAGGGAATTGTTCAGTTACCTTCCATACTGACTGAATTTTGGTTTTTAGCCTTTTAGGTAATGGTGATTGGTGCATCATCCACTTGCCCAATAGCTTTATGACTAATAACGAGTATATTTATTAATTTCCATGGCGTATACATTCTGTTCTTATCTTCATTCGTAACTTGGGATACGGTTTACTTGCATATTCTCTATAATGTAATATCGTGCGTATTTGAGTTTGTTACGTACAATGACTGGCCCAGAATTTAGATCGCGGGTGCTTTAGAGGTCCAAAGCTTTAAAGTTCCGTCTGGAAATCAAAACTCTTAGCTATCTTTTTAATTTTCGATGTATTTTTAGATAATCATAACTAATCTGCGTTAGATTTAAGGTGTTTGAAGCACCACAAATTCAATATAGATCCGTCCCAGATTACGTACTAGTATATTAGTTGCAACCGTTGCATGGGAAGAGACGAAATAATAGAGCACGAGAGTACATGGAAATTGGAATAATTCGTTATTTGAATTTGAAATTTACTGTCTTTTCATCTTTGATATTTCAAAGTTAGTTTGCTTAGCTTGCGTCTTAACAAATTGTTAATTATACGTCAATCTTCTTATTAATTGTTGTTAGACTTAGATGTATCAAATTAATGGGTTGGGCGAAATTTGAGCGGATTAAAATGGATTGAGTTAATAAATAGACGGGTTATTGATCCGCTCAAAAATTAATTGAAATTTGGGCTCAATTGGATCGAAATACGGGTCATAATTCAATCTATTCAATTCTTAGTAAGCTTTAATTATTTTATTTGTTCTTTTATAAATTTTTAATACCTAAAATTTTTTTTTGCTTTTCTTTATTATAGCTACATATAACATATCCAATAACAAAATGAGAAAAAAATCAAAATATACATCATTAGATTGTATATTGCAAGTCATAGTGATAATTATTAGATTGCAACAAATAGCAACTTTTAAAATTAAAAAAAATAAAGAAAAAAATATTTTTTTCTATTTTTGTTAAAAAAAATCTACCCTTTCAAAAAGACATCAGTTACAGGATGTCAGTCACCCCTAATTTCTCTCAAACTATTTTTTTTTTCTTATTTTAAAAAAAAGTTGTATCTTCTTTTTCTCCAAAACTATTTTATAGACTCCCAAAATTTCAATATTAAAACCATTTCGAGAAAAAACTTGAAAAAATAAAAATGGAGCATCAGTTTTATTGGGAAAGATTGTGCAGGATATTTGTGTTTTTTTGTGTTGGAGTTTCTAAATTTTAGCACACTTAATAAATTTTATTTTTAGTATTTTTTTTAAGTAATAATAATTATAAATCCCTAAATTTAAGGTTACAAATCAAAACTGAATATTTTTGGATATATATATAAACACATATATATATATTGTAATTTTTTCTAAAAAGGTAAGAAACGTGCATAAATTAATATAATTTATTGATCAAATTTTATTCATCTAATAATTGTTAACATAGTTATTTAGGAGAAAAAGAGATACCGACGAAAAATTAGGACGTATTTTAATTAATATATACGTATTAAACAAATTTTAAATAAAATAAATATTCAATAAATTTTTAAAAATCTCCCACAACTTGCAATAAACATTCTAAAAAGTACATAAAAGATCATTTTCATTTTAAAAAAATGTCCTCTTAAATATTTTTTGACAAGATTTCTTATAAGTCAATTTGGACCGCATATCAATATACCTAAAAAATAAAATGAATTAAGCTAATAAATGAAAACTCGAACGAATTGGCGTGTTGGGTATCATTTTGCGACCCCTACACATGAGTATATGCCAACATGCAGTATTTTGGAACATGTTCGCAGTTTGGCCAAACTCATGTTCCATCACACTCATCCTTGAAATAATATTAACTCTTGAAATTAATATCTGCCCAATTTTATATCTTTACCTGACTTCAGTACGGACTAGTTTGGATCATTGTCCATTTTTTTAATTGGGAGTAATAGAACCAGTTTGAATTCATCACGCACGCATTTACCCTTTTTCTGATATTAGATTAGGTATGTTGTTCACTCTTTTGATGTTAATTGGTTAGATTAATTGGATTGTTTTCTCTTTATATGATCTTGAAAATTCATGAGCTAATTTTTTTTGGTTAATTAGTTGGATTGAAGATAACTTTTCTTAGCATTTGCGCGTTAGAATAAAACTATCTAAATTTGGTGAAACCTCAAGAGGGAAAAAAAAAGAAGAAGAAGAAGAAGAAGAAGAGGAGGAGGAGTACTATGACCCGTTTTGAGATATCATTGGGTTGAGTTAAAATGGAGCGTTATGAACTAGAGCGCCCTTGGTGAAGATCTTTTAACCCAACCCAAAGTAAATAAGTCTCAATTAAATGTAACAATGAAACTTATATTATTATTCTTAAGTAATGATTTACTTAATTAATTGGAAGGCATGGTTAGTAAGTATTGTTGATGATCAATTCTTTATTTACTACGTACTGCATTGAATTTCTTTTTATTAACCATGGTGTGTTGGTCATCTTTCACGTACCTCGATTAAATTTACGGGATATGAATCACCTCTTACCAACAAGGGATATCAGGTAAATCTGTCTACGTAAAACAGACGGAAAGAATGACCTGGTGTTTCTTTGTCCACCAAGGCTACCAATCACATGTCGCAAATGTACACGTTTAAAAAGCCACCAGTAAACATGCATGCTCTATAAATATATATCAGGACAACCAACCTTTTCGGTACTTTCATCTCATCCTACTCTGTACCATTCACAAAATTTTCAAAAAAATTCTTGTGACTATGGGTAGCTCACAACAAGTACTTCATGTTGGTATACTCTCAAGTCCAGGCTTAGGGCATATAATCCCCGTATTAGCCCTCGGCAGGCGCCTCGCCACCCTCCATAACGTCTCAGTCACTGTTTTTGTTATCACCTCAGGCAGCTCTCCTGCCGAAACAGATATTCTCAAATCCGCCGATAAATTGGAGCTGATTGATATAGTTGAAATACCAGTAGATGTCTCCAACCTTATTGATTCCAACACAAAAGTGGTCACTCAACTTTATGTACTTGTACGTGAAGCGTTACATGCTGTTAAGTCCGCGATATCAGCAGTGAGGCATATTCTGGATGCTCTCATCGTTGATCTTTTCTGCACTGAAACTTTGCCAATTGCTAAAGAATTTGGATTACCTAATTATGTGTATATCCCATCGAATGCATGGTTTACTGCTTTGACCGTATACTGTCCGGTTCTTGATGAAGAAATTGAGGGTCAATATGTTGATCAGGTCGAACCGTTGAAAATCCCAGGTTGTAAACCGGTTCGACCTGAAGATGTGGTTGACCCAATGCTGGACCGGAATGATCAGGCGTATCGCGAGTACATGAGGGCAGGGGTCGAGTTCTGTTTGTCGGATGGGATTTTAATGAACACTTGGGAAGACGCAGAGGCTGGTTCACTCAAAGCGTTCAGGGAAAATGAAATAATGAAAGCAATCGTGAATTCACCAGTTTATCCAATTGGACCGTTGACAAGACACGACCAAGAAATCGTAGATGAGAGTACTAATGATGACAGGAATTTTGTACTCAATTGGCTGGATCAACAAACTCCTGATTCAGTGCTATACATATCATTCGGGAGTGGTGGGACCCTCTCATCAAAGCAGTTAACCGAGTTAGCTTTTGGGTTGGAGTTAAGTCGGCAGAAGTTCATTTGGGTGGTGAGGCCACCTTCAGAGGTCGGTGCAGACAAGTCTTTTTTCACGACAGGAAAGGGGAGCGACGACACTCCTGAGTACTTGCCGGAAGGTTTTCTAACACGGACAAAAGATTTTGGATTGGTGATTCATATGTGGACAAATCAAGTGGGAATTTTGAGCCACCCATCAGTTGGGGGATTTTTGTCGCATTGTGGATGGAATTCTAGCATTGAGAGTATAACAAATGGTGTGCCAATGATTGCATGGCCGTTATATGCTGAACAAAGACTAAATGCCACTATGCTTACGGAGGAACTTGGGGTGGCTGTTAGGCCAGAGGTATTGCCAACGAAAAAAGTGGTGGAAAGGGAAGAAATAGAGCAATTGGTAAGATCGGTAATGCAAAATAAAGAAGGAAAGGAATCATTGTTGAGGGAAAATGTGAAGAAACTGAAGATGAGTGCAGAGAAAGCACTAAGTGTAGGAGGCTCCTCTCATGCTTCAATGTGTGAAGTCCTCAAAGACATTGAGAAGACAATCCATGGTTGCAAGAAAAATATGTGAAGAAATTGTCTAAAAGGGTAAGAAAAATTGGTGATTTGGGCTAGAAGGTCCTAAAATGGTCTATGACTATGTTATGCTGGCTTATGTGCTGTAATTTTCCGTATGCTTATAATAAAGCAATCTCATTCAATGAATTGATATTTCGATCCTTTAGTCCCTTACAAGCAATCTTCAGAATTATAAACTTGGTATGGTGAAACAAAATTCTAGAATTAAAGTATATGAACTAGAACAGACCATGTTGATGTTAATCTTTAGCAAGAAGATGTTCTTTACTCTAAGATAACTAAAAAAACATGCAGACATATGTCAAACCGAAAAAACGATCACTGCTCTAAAGTCTAAAATAAACATATGACGTCTCAGCTTTAACCTTACATAATCGCGATGACAAATCATTTCAGCTTTCCTTTTTGTTTGTTTCCTTTCTGTTAGGTAAGTATGTTCATCTTACATTGATGTCAATTCATGCCAAGTTTGTCTTTGCAGAAGATGATGATCTTTAAAGATTTTCACCTCATTGGTAAGAAATGGAGCAGGATTGCTTCCTTTGTAATTGACAACAAGACAAGTGAGCCGTGCTCAAGTGGTTGAGTATCTTCACCATCAACTAGTAGGTTGAGGATTCGAGTCATGTTGAAGGATAAGTGGAAACGCTATTGATCCTTCTGGGGTGGGGGGTGGGTAGGGAAAGAAAAGCAAAATATATTCTGATCCACCTTTGTGAAATCGTCAGAAGCTAAATCATTCATCTCCACAAGGCAACACTAAATATGGGTAAATGCCTGCACACGTTCATTAGCGCAATACATAATTTATCTGCATATGATTAAGTGCTTGAAGCTGGAAAAGAATCAGTAGCCTTAAATTAACCTTTTGTATGGTATTCATTCAGCCATTCAACCTCTTCGAGTACTACGAGAAAGCTCACGTCAATTAGTTTCCTCTGGTATGGTGCCTACAATATTAAGCAGCATATATATCATAGGAAAGTACATCTAGAATATCCAAGTGGAATGCTGCATATCACATGTGTACATTGACATGAAATATGGTGTTTACGAACTTACCCATGTTTATATGCTCAAACGATAAATCACAGCCCTTGTCGCCGAAGTTGAACTTCGTATTGCACTCCTTGACAATAAGAACATACTCTGTTCTTATACCGAAATTCCCGTCTTCCTTATAACCAGGCTCTGAAAAATTTCCACATGAATGATAAGGCTCTGAAAAGCTGAAACAAGAAACTACAGAGAAGTGCAGAAGAAAGGTAAAACTATTAGATTATTGAGGAAGCTGGACAACATGGACGTATGACATGGTTTACCTAATTTTAAGCTCGTTTAATTGAAAACTGTTATAAAATATAAATAAAGAACAACAAGAATAAATAGAGAGAAGAGGGAGACTTCTTGAGGGATGGGAGATCAATATTGAAAGTACAATGAACAAACTTCTAGTTTCTGGCTAAAAGAGATATTTCTAATAGATATCAATTAGATCTTGATAGATATTAATTATAATGTAAATACATTTATAACACTCCCCTTGAATGTCTAGATAGATAATGTGTACGTTACTAGAAAAAACTCAGTGAAAAAAAATATATAGTAAAGAAAAAAGAGTACACATCTCTAACAATACGCATATAGAAAAAAGAGAAATTTATATGTTGGACAATAATAATTGTCCAAATTTAAAAGAATATATTAAAGAAAGAGAATAATATATAAAAATTCATATTTCATAAATTAGAATTTTCATACAAAAGAAGTACTAATATAACTACACAAAAGGTAATTTTGGAATAAGGGAGAATTGTTAGGAACAAAGATATCTTTTAATTGGTCAACACACTATGGCTTATAAGCCAAAAAAAAAAAAAAAAGTTGGAAATTGGAATTTTTAGTTTTTAGCTTATAAAAAGCAAATTTTGATTTTTTTTAAGCAATTTTGAAACTTGTCAAATACTAAAAAAAAAAAAAAAGTAAAAAATAGCTTAAAAACTATTTTGACCCAAATTATAAGCTCATCCAAACACCTAGTATGACCTGTTTTGAGATACCATTGGGCTGAGTTAAAATGGAGCGTTATGAACTAGAGCGCCAACCCAATCCAAAATAAATAAGTCTCAATTAATACAATAGAATTTAATAATGCAATTTATATAATTAATCATAGTGATTCGCTTAATTAATTAGAAGGCATAGTTTGTAAGTATTATTGATGATGAATTTACAGGAAGCCTGTCACCTCTTAGGCTCTTACCAGTAAGGGATATCTAGTAAATCTAGATGGAACCTGGAGTGTTTTTGTCCACAAAGGCTACCAATCACATGTCGGATATGTATACGTTAAAAAGTCACTCGTGATAAACATGCATGATCTGTAAATATATATCAGGACAATCAACTCTCAGTACTTTCATCTCATCTTACTCTCTACCATTCACAAAATTTTCAAAAAAAATCTTGTGACTATGGGTAGCTCACAACAAGTACCTCATGTTGGTATACTCTCAAGTCCAGGCTTAGGCCATATAATCCCCGTATTAGCCCTCGGCAACCGCCTCGCCACCCTCCATAATGCCTCAGTCACTGTTTTTGCTATCACCTCCGTCAGCTCTCCTGCCGAAACAGAAATACTCAAATCCGCCAATAAATTGGAGCTGATTGATATAGTTGAAATACCAGCTGTAGATATCTCCAAACTTATTGATTCCAACACAAAAGTGGTCACTCAACTTTATGTACTTGTACGTGAAGCGTTACATGCTGTTAAGTCCGCGATATCAGCAGTGAGGCATATTCTGGATGCTCTCATCGTTGATCTTTTCTGCACTGAAACTTTGCCAATTGCTAAAGAATTTGGATTACCTAATTATGTGTATATCCCAGCGAATGCATGGTTTACTGCTTTGACTGTATACTGTCCGGTTCTTGATGAAGAAATTGAGGGTCAATATGTTGATCAGGTCGAACCGTTGAAAATACCCGGTTGTAAATCGGTTCGACCTGAAGATGTGGTTGATCCAATGCTGGACCGGAATGATCAGGAGTATCACGAGTACATGAGAGCAGGCTTGGGGTTCTGTTTGTCGGATGGGATTTTAATGAACACTTGGGAAGGCGCGGAGGCTGGTTCACTCAAAGCGTTCAGGGAAAATGAAATAATTAAAGCAATCGTGAATTCACCAGTTTATCCGATTGGACCATTAACAAGACACGACCAACAAATCATACATGAGAGTACTAATGATGACAGGAATTTTGTCCTCAATTGGCTGGATCAACAAACTCCTGATTCAGTGCTATACATATCATTCGGGAGTGGTGGGACCCTCTCATCAAAGCAGTTAACCGAGTTAGCTTTTGGGTTGGAGTTAAGTCGGCAGAAGTTCATTTGGGTGGTGAGGCCACCGTCAGAGGTCGGTGCAGACAAGTCGTTTTTCACAACAGGAAAGGGGAGCGACGACACTCCTGAGTACTTGCCTGAAGGTTTTCTAACACGGACAAAAGATTTTGGATTGGTGATTCATATGTGGACAAATCAAGCGGGTATATTGAGCCACCCATCAGTTGGGGGATTTTTGTCGCACTGTGGATGGAATTCTAGCATTGAGAGTATAACAAATGGTGTGCCAATGATTGCATGGCCGTTATATGCTGAACAAAGACTAAATGCCACTATGCTTACGGAGGAACTTGGAGTGGCTGTTCGGCCAGAGGTATTACCGACGAAAAAAGTGGTGGAAAGGGAAGAAATAGAGCAATTGGTAAGATCGGTAATGCAAAATAAAGAAGGAAAGGAATTATTATTGAGGGAAAATGTGAAGAAACTGAAGATGAGTGCAGAGAAAGCACTAAGTGCAGGAGGCTCCTCTCATGCTTCAATGTGTGAAGTCCTCAAAGACATTGAGAAGAAAATCCATGGTTGCAAGAAAAATATGTGAGGAAATTGTCTATTAGCGTAAGAAAAATTGGTGATTTGGGCTAGAAGGTCCTAAAATGGTCTATGACTATGTTATGCTGGCTTATGTGCTGTAATTTGCAGTATGCTTCGAATAATATTTATAATAAAGCAATCTCATTCAATGAATTGATATTTCGATCCTTTAGTCCCTTACAAGCAATCTTCAGAATTATAAACTTGGTATGGTGAAACAAAATTCTAGAATTAAAGTATATGCACTAGAACAGACCATGTTGATGTTAATCTTTAGCAAGAAGATGCTCTTTACTCTAAGATAACTAAAAAATCATGCAGACATATGTCAAACCGAAAAAAGGATCACTGCTCTAAAGTCTAAAATAAACATATGACGTCTCAGCTTTAACCTTACATAATCGTGATGACAAATCATTTCAGTGAGGATGTCAATTCATGCCAAGTTTGTCTTTGGCAGATGATGATGGTCTTTAAAGATTTTTACTTCATTGGTAAGAAATGGAGCAGGATTGCTTCCTTTGTAATTTACAAGAAGACAAGTGAGGCTTGCTCAAGTGGTTGAGTACCTCCACCAAAAAAGCATTACTTACATGGGTATCCATGGTTTACCTCAGTTGTTTCTGTTAAGAACCAGTAGGAAATCGCGGTGAATGAGAAAAAATCTCATTCTTAACGCAGTACCCCAGCCAATTGTTATTTTTGTACGTTCACTTGTAATTCATCTAGATACTTGTACACTCTAATTAGAATAGGGTAAAAGCTAAGGGCTTCGAACTAGATTCCAGTTGTATGTATAACTTTATGTGCCAATGTTGCTGGAGCTCTTATTACAGGTGATGTTACCTATTAATGCAAATGGAGTTCAAAGATAATGGGAGTTGTATACAATAAAACAAAAGTGCGGGGAGGGATATATATATCGGAGCTGAGTGAAGCAAGCTCCTAACAACTGCAATCGGTTCGGTAGCTTTCTTCAGCCATTATTCCATCTCAGATGTATTCATGTAAGGAGCAAGAATTTCCCGACATTTTGTATGGTATTCATTCAGCCATTCAACCTCTTCGAGTACTACGAGAAAGCTCACGTCAATTAGTTTCCTCTGGTATGGTGCCTACAATATTAAGCAGCATATATATCATAGGAAAGTGAAATCAGAGTTTTAACAGATGGAAAGGGAAAAGGACAGAGAATGTCTTGCTTCCTCTTGGACGGCAAAAGTACAATCGCACCATGCACTTGTACACCTAGAACAACATCCAAGTAGAATGCATGACATGAAACATGGCGTTTACAAACTTACCCAAGTTATATGCTCAAACGATAAGTGACCCTTATCGCCGCAATTAAGTTGAACTTCGTATTGCACTCCTTGACAATAAGAACACTCTCTATTCTTATACCAAAATTCCCGTCTTCATAATAACCAGGTTCTGAAAAATGCCATATTAATGATAAGGCTCTGAAAAGCTGAAACAAGAAAACTACAGAGAAGTGCAGAAGAAAGGTAAAACTAATAGATTATTGAGGAAGCTGAACAACATGGAGGTGTGACGTGGTTTACCCTAATTTTATTGAGCCTTCATTTTTCTAGTACAACTAAAAAGCAATACATTTAACCTGATCATATCAGTTCTCTAAATTGTAGAACGACTATATATGTTAGGATAGCATAGTTACTAATGCCCGTCCTTCATAAAGTAGCATTTCCCAACCTACTAATTCAGAGTGAAAATCATTCAAGTATGCAGAGGCCAAAATGAAAGTTCACTTTATATATAACTCATAATGTAAATATAAATTGCTCCTTAGGAGTACCTCTTCAACCATAATGGCAAGTTTACTTACCTTCGTGCTGTTAGCGTCTCAATAAAATTAGTGGCTTAAAGTCAATTTTTTAATAAGAGGCCCTAAACTTACGTACAAAAATACTGCTATAATAATTTAGAGTTGTTTTATTTGTTCTTGTGTCTTACATATGTAAACATACATACAAAAATACTACCATAATAATTTAGAGTTGTCTTGTTTGTTCTTGCGTAATTATTTTGGTGTAGTATTTTTAAAATACATATAACCTTTAACTTTACGTATTAATATAATAATTAATAAAAGTAAGGACCAGGAGCGGACCCACATAGGTTCAAGTTGTCGAAAAATTACACAGTATATATACGTAGTTTTTCTCAATTTAAAAGGTATATATTATATATTGAACCCATTGTAAATAAAATAAAAGAACTGGCTATCCCAGCGATAGTGGGCTTGATTGTTAACACATATATCTCGTGTTCGAACCATTTACCCCTTTTTCTGATATTATAGTACGTACGTTGTTCACTCTTTTGATATTAATTAGTTAGATTAATTGGATTGTTTTCTCTTTGTATGATCATGCAAATTCATGAGCTATTTTTTTTTTTAGGTTAATTAGTTAGATTGATGATAACTTTTCTTAGCATTTGCACGTCAGAATAAAACTATCTAAATTTAAAACCTCAAGCTAGCAACCTTAAGACTTTAATTACAAGAAATAACAATAGTTTGGTAAAATTACAACTTATAACAAAAATAACAATATTTTATTATTTTTTTTAAAAAGCGCGTGATATCACCTCAAACTTTTCACATCCCTACTTTTACTCTACTTTACCAATTTAGTTCCCTCCAACTTCCGTTTCTTTTTTTTTCCTCTCCAATTTCCGCATATCTCTCCCACGATCTTGATAAAGATCATACCCACTTTTTAAGGTAAGTATTTCTTTCAGTTAATGCATGTTACTTTTTTTCATTTAATTTTTGTTAATGTGTTTAGTGTCGCCATTTTTTTCAATATTAGTTCTGCGAAAATTCTCTGTTTCGGATCAATTTTTTTTTCTGTTAAAATTTATAATGGCTCAACATGCAAATCGAAGTTGTTCAGTTAGAGAAAATCAACCGAAGAATTTACTTACCGATGAAGTACCATCGTTTAGTCTTGGTTTAACACAAGACGAAGTTTTTCATTTGGGTTCTACTAATGTTTTCTCTAAGGAAGGTGTTATCATTGAAGAGTTGAGATATAAGCACCGTAACGATCCCGAAAAGATTGTGGAAATAATGAAAAGGAAAGGATTGACAAAAACTTCATCTCCCACAAAATTTCAAAAATCAGTGAAAAGGAAAAAGTCGGATGAAAAAGAAGAATGTAGTAAAATTGCAAGTCCCGTTGCATCAGATTCTGAATCTGAATAAGAGAAAGTGGAGGAGGTATCGTACTATTCGAAAATCTTGTTATTGATATGAATTGTATATGCTATATACAATATATTTTAAATATGTATTTCATATCTAAATTTTGTGTAAGATATTTGTATTTATTAGGTTTATGTATATATATATATTCTTTTGGGAAAATGGCTGAAATAACAACTGTAGAAGTGTAATATGTATTCTGAAAATACATATGTTATATAATTTGTATATGTGTTGTTATATTATTTTCTTTTTAATTAAATTTGTAATAATCATGTATTCATAAAATACATATGTATTTGTTGAAATTTAATTCTAATGTGTATTCTGAAAATACATACAGGTTAGATATGTGTTTTTATGTTTATCTCTAAGATTTTTATTCGATGTTAAGTTGTATTTGGTAGTGATATAAACTATACACGTTATGTCTTTTCTAAATTTCACACTGAATGATATATTAAATATATTATTGTTGTTATGATAATGTTTTCGATCGATGCCAACTTTTAATTTTTTTTTTTAATGGAGTGGACTTCAAGCTATAGGCAGGGGCGGAGCCAGCCTTCTGTTCGGGATTCGACCGAATTCTCTTCGTTGAAAAAATATATTATTTATACATGATTAAAATTAATTTTTATATGATTATAGTAGGTGTTGAACCCCCTTCGACTAAGTTTTCTTTGAATATAGAACCCCTTAGTTGAAATCCTAAGTTTTCTTTGAATATTCGTTGAAATCCTGGCTCCGCCTCTGACTATAGTACAAATGAGTGATTAGTGAAGCGTACGTGGTGTGGGTGTGGGTGTGGGTGATTGGAACAGCGTGCTACTTCAATAATCTAAAATAATCAGCTGTGAGAATGAGATAGCAACAAATTCACTGCTAGTTTTTTTTTTTTTCCTAAGAATTTTAAGAAAAATAAAATTATTATATAATTAATAGAGTTTTCTAATGGTGTTATATTAAAATTTTGAAAAAGTCGAAGTTACTGACAGAGTAACAATGCGTCAAATGAGATGGATAAGATACGATGCCCACTCATTGGTATTGTTAGATGCCTTTTGAAAGCCAATTTCTTTTTTAAATGTTAGATTAAGCTAGAACTACCCAAAACAAAGAACGAGTATAAACTAATGAGACAAAACATTTTATTACTAGTATAATTAATTGATTAAATAAATATCTATAAAAAATAGTTTGTTTTTATAGATATGTAAATATTAAATATTTTATTCACATATTTCTCGTAACAGTACAGTCATAAATTGTTACGCCTTCGTATCGATCTGCAACTGCAAGGGTTCCGATTTTCGGTCCAGTGTGAAATGATATATCTTGTAGGCAAATCTTTCGAAACATAAACACAACTTTGAGCCTACCTTAATTAGTGCTTCATTACATCAATTTCATCGAACTTATAATCCAATATTCTGGTTCTTTCTGTGCAATCAGTGGCGGATGTACATGTATTTCAGGAGGTCATCCGAATTCCCTTCGTTGGAAAATTATACTATTTTTACATGGTAATTTTTTTTTTGTATCTATAAATAATAGAGGCTGAACCCTCTTCGACTAGTCCGTATATGTACTACTGAACCCCCTCACTGAAAATTCTGGATCCGCTCCCTGTGTGCAATGTATGTTCGTTCTAGTTGTTTTTGCGCATCTTAATTAAGATGTCTTACACTACTTCATGCACTCTAGTTTGTTTGTTTCTTGGGTCAAAAGAACAACTTGGACGTTAACAACATACCTCCTCTGACACACTTTTCTTATGGTCCGTTGTTGATAAAAGAATATGATTTCATTAGAACTTTTGCATTCTGCGCTCAATCAAATACTCAATGTTATATAAAATGGGATGGAGGAAGTACCGCATCGGGATCCTTCGCATGTGCCATGTATGGTACGTACACTTTATCTCCTGTTATACCAATCAGTTTAACAATTTCTGTGTTGCTTGTGAACCTCACCGCTATACTATACTGTAGAGCAGTCAATTACTTAAAACTCATTAATAAAAGCATTGAGATGTAATCTACAGTTTGAAGTTCATATGAAGAATGAAAAATAAAATATGTTACTTAGATCGGTGCAATTTTTGTTAATATTATGATCGGTGTATGTGGGTTAAAATGTTGTAAAGAATAACAAAATGGCTGCTGAATTATACATGCTATATGCTAGTAATTCTTTATACTTTTGCTGATGTAATACTTTGTCTAGATTTTCCTTCATAAACTAGACTATTATCTGAATTAAGGGGAATTGTTCAGTTACCTTCCATATTGACTGAATTTTGGGTTTTAGACTCTTAGGTAATGGTGCATCATCCACTTGTTCAATAGCTTAATTATTAATAACTGAGTATTTAATTTCCTTGGCATATACATTCTGTTCTTATCTTCATTAGTAAGTTGGATACGGTTTACTTGCATATATAGAGATGCTTTTAAATACGAGTCTCTGTATTGTAATATCGTGAGTTTTTGGGGTTGTTACGTACAATGGCTGATCCAGAATTTAGATCGCGGGTGCTATGGAGGTGAAAACACACATATTGACGTCTAAAGCTTTAAAGTTCCACTGAAAATCAAAATACCAAACTATCTTCTTGATTTTCAATATGCTTTTTAAAATCAGATAATAATTTTTATATATTTCTTACAATTAAACCTAATATGCGTTAGATTTAATATATTTGAAGCACCACAAAATTCAATATAGATCAGCCTCAGATTACGTACTATTACTAATGTATTAATTGCAACCGTTGTATGGGAAGAGACGAAATTAAAGATTTGACCATTCGATTCAAAGACGGACTAAGATTTTTGTGTACGTCAATATGTGTGTTATTTGCTTACACATCTGTTTATACTTCAATCGATTTATTAGCGTTTATATCTTCTTATTCTATATTTGCATGACAGTTTATTGAATGTTCTATATGAATTAAGCATCAAATTTACATCGTGATAAATTATTCATTTCTATATTATTAGATAATGTTTAAAGAACAGTTTCTCTACTTTATTTTTGAAATAGTGATATAAATTGTGTACATTCTGTCTTTTTTTAATTTCACTCCATACGATATATTAAATATATTATTGTTGTTATGATAATGTTTTCTATCGTGACAACTTTTTTTTTTTTTCTTTTTTTAAATGGAGTGGACTTCAAGCTATAGGTACAAATGAGTGATTAGTGATGCGTTCGTTGTGTGGGTGTGGGTGATTGAAACAGCGTGCTACTTCCATAATCTAAAATAATCATCTGTGAGAATGAGATAGCAAACAAATTCACGTGCTAGTTTTTTTCTTTCTCGAGAATTGTAAGAAAAATAAAATTATTATATAATTACTAGAGGGTTTAATGGTGTTATATTAAAAATTTGAAAAAATCAAAGTTACTGACAGAGTAGCAATGCGTCAAATGAAATGAATAACAGATGCTTTTTCAAATCCAATTTCTTTTTATAAAAGGAAAAAACGGAAAAAGGGTCAAAAATATCCTTCTACTTTAGTTCAATAGTTATATTTATCCCTAATTATACTATAGAATTAAAAATACCCTTCCGTTAAAGAAACTTAACAAACATACTTGACTTTTTAATATTTGATGTGGCTTATACACAAAAAAAAAAAAATTTAAACAAAAACAAAGGGGGGGATTTGAAGGAGGATAGCATAACAAACAAAGAGGGAGGAGGAATGGGGGAAATCAAACACACTATCCAAACAACACCCGGCTAGTTTTACCGATAATTCCATCACCGTGAAGCCACTATTGAAGCACCCAAAAATCCTATTTTTTAAATTTTCTATATATACGCGTATTGGTGTGATTTATGATAGCTAAGATTTAGGGAATTTTAAAATTTAGTGCAGAAAATGAATTATTATAAAAGAGGCCATCAGATTGTGTAAAAATCGGAGCTACCAGCACTTCTGAGCTGCGGTGATTGACGCCGGACAGCTACCAAAACTACCATTATCAATACAAGCTATTCCTGACTGGTGATGGGCGACCTCTTCAATTAATTCGGAATCCGTAATAAACGATGAGGTGGACAGCTTGGTTTCTTCGGTAAACGGTTGTCGTTGGATCCATTAGCTCGATGGTCATCGTCATTAGCCGATTTCATCTGGGGATTAGGGTTAAGGTTTTGAGTCACTAGAATAGAAGAGTGACAGGATATGGAGATAATTGGAGAACGCTGTTGCATTTCAAAATGATTCATTATCCTATTTCTTTTAGAGGATATAGAGAATGAATTTTGGCAAACATAGAACTGCCACAATATTGAAGATTAATCAACAGTTTTCGGTTATTTCTTTTTGTTGCTATTAATGGTAGATTTCTTGCAGAGTGTGCCAGAAAATGGAGTTGAAGGGTTATTAGGTATTTTTATTTTATTATTTTTTTTTTTAAAAGGTGGTGAAGTGAATGTCACGTGGCAGCCACCTCACTCAAGTATAAGCCACATCGGATATTAAAAAATTCATGGTGGAAAATCATTAAATAGAAGGGTATTTTGTTAAGTTTCTTAACGGAAGGGGTATTTTTAACCCCGTAGTATAACTAGGGGTAAATATAACTATTAAACTAAAGTAGAGGGGTATTGTTGACCCTTTTCTTTTTATAAAATGTTAGAGAGAAAATGGTCAAAAGACTTCCAACTTTTACCCCAAATTTCAACTACACACTTATACTTTGCGGGGATTCTATGACCCCCTGAACTATTTTAAAGTGAAATTATTACCCCAAAAAATCTGACAACCAGTCATTTTGGATAAGGTGTGATGCACGCGTCAACAACATTTTGACACGTGTTTTTTTATTTAAAATTAATTTTTATTTACTTTCTTTTCCATTTTTATCATTTTTCATCATTTTTTCACCATTACTTTTCATCTCTTTTCTTTTTCAAACCTTATTAGTCCTACTTCTATGCAAATAATTTTTCGACGACCTTGAAGTGGAAAATAATGAACAATACCGAATTTGAAATTTCCAACTATCTTGAAGTCGAAAATAATAAACAACATCGAATTTGAAAATTTCCGACAACCTTGAAGTGGAAACAACGACCATATAATTATTAAATTTCCGACAATCTTAAATTCGGAAACAACGAACAATACCAATTTCAAAATTTTCAACGACCTTGAAGCCGGAAACAGTGAACAATACGGAATTTAAAATTTTTGATGACCTTAAAGTCGGAAACAATAGAGAATTTTAAAATTTTCGACGACCTTGAAGTCAAAAATAATGGACAATACCCATTTTAAAATTTACGACGATCTTGAAGTGGAAAATAATGAACAATACCGAATTTGAAATTTTCAACTATCTTGAAGTCGAAAATAATAAACAACATCGAATTTGAAAATTTCCGACAACCTTGCAGTGGAAACAATGACCATATAATTATTAAATTTCCAACAATCTTAAATTCAGAAACAACGAACAATACGGAATTTAAAATTTTCGATGACCTTAAAGTCGGAAACAATAGAGAATTTTAAAATTTTCGACGACCTTGAAGTCAAAAATAATGGACAATACCCATTTTAAAATTTACGACGACCTTGAAGTAGGAAATAGTGGACAATATCGATTTTAAAATTTTTCATGATCATGAAGTCGGAAATAATAAACAACATCGAATTTAAAATTTTCGACAGCCTTGAAGTGGGAAACAATGAACAATATCAATTTTTAAATTTCCGACAATCTTAAATTCGGAAACAACTAAGAATACCAATTTCAAAATTTTCGACGACCTTGAAGCCGGAAACAAATATCGAATTTAAAATTTTTAATAACCTTAAAGTCGGAAATAATAGAGAATTTTAAAATTTTCAATGACCTTCAAGTCGGAAACAATGGACAATACTCATTTTAAAATTCACGACGATTTTGAAGTCGTAAATAATGAATAATATCGATTTTAAAATTTCCGAAAATCTTGAAGTTGGAAACAATGAACAATATCCATTTTGAAATTTTTGACGAATTTGAAGTCGAAACCAATTGATTTTGTAGTTGGAGATGAGGAAAATGATAAATTAATTTTGAATGTCATTGATGAGTTCTTGGATGTAATTATTTGTAAGAAAGAACAAAATGAAGAAGAAGAAGAAAGAAAATGAATAAAGAAAAAGAATAATAAAAAATGAATAAAGAAAATAAAGAAATATTAAAAATAATTTTTTAGTAAAAAAAGTTCGTTCTCACTCTGTTTAAAGGGAGTGAAACATACTCTCTTGCCATGTTAACGTTCAAGGGGTAATAATTCCACTTTAAAATAGTTCAGGGGGGTCATAGGACCCCTACAAAGTATAAGTGTGTAGTTGAAATTTAGACTAAAGGTTGGGGGGTAATAGACCATTTTCTCAATGTTAGATTAAGCAACCTTGCACCGCTAGAACTATCCAAAACAAAGAACTATAAAATAATGAGACAAAACATTTTATTACTAGTATAATTAATTGATTAAATATCTATAAAAAAATAGTTTGTATTTATAGATATGTAAATATTAAATATTTTATTCACATATTTCTCATATCAGTACAATCATCCTTAACAGAGAATAAACTCCCTGCTACATTTCCAATAAACAAACACGTGCTTGAGCTTTTTATGAGATTCAAGTTTAGATGTATAAATTGAAGCTTAGAGCCTAGCTTACTGCTTCATTACATCAATTTAATCGAGCTTATAATCCAATATTCTAGTTCTTTCTGTGCAATACATAGTTGCTTTTGCACATCTTTAAGATGTTACACTGCTACATGAGCTCTAATTTGTTTGTATCTTGGGTCCTAAGAAAATCTTTGACGTTAACAACATACCTCCTCGATCTGACACACTTTCTTTTTGGTCCATTGAAAAAAGAATATGAATCTTTTAGAACACAAGTTTCAATAGTCGGTCATACTTTTTTGTATTCCGCGTGCAATGAAATACTCAATGTTATATAACATGGGATGGAGGAAGTACCATATCGGGGTTCTTCACATGTGCCATGTATGGTACACTTATCTCCTATTTATACCAGCCAGTTTTAACAATTTCTGTGCTGCTTGTGAACCTCACCACTGTACTGTAGAGCAGTCAATTGTTAGTTAAAACTCATTAGTAAAAGCATTGAGATGTAATCTGCAGTTTGAAGTTCATATGAAATTAGTTAAAGGGAATTGTTCAGTTACCTTCCATACTGACTGAATTTTGGTTTTTAGCCTTTTAGGTAATGGTGATTGGTGCATCATCCACTTGCCCAATAGCTTTATGACTAATAACGAGTATATTTATTAATTTCCATGGCGTATACATTCTGTTCTTAACTTCATTCGTAACTTGGGATACGGTTTACTTGCATATTCTCTATAATGTAATATCGTCCGTATTTGAGTTTGTTACGTACAATGACTGACCCAGAATTTAGACCGCGGGTGCTTTAGAGGTCCAAAGCTTTAAAGTTTCGTCTGAAAATCAAAACTCTTAGCTATCTTCTTAATTTTCGATGTATTTTTAGATAATCATAACTAATCTGCGTTAGATTTAAGGTGTTTGAAGCATCACAAATTCAATATAGATCCGCCCCAGATTACGTACTAGTATATTAGTTGCAACCGTTGCATGGGAAGAGACGAAATAATAGAGCACGAGAGTACATGGAAATTGGAATAATTCGTTATTTGAATTTGAAATTTACGGTCTTTTCATCTTTGATATTTCAAAGTTAGTTTGCTTAGCTTGCGTCTTAACAAATTGTTGATTATACGTCAATCTTCTTATTAATTGTTGTTAGACTTAGATGTATCAAATTAATGGGCTGGGCGAAATTTGAGCGGATTAAAATGGATTGAGTTAATAAATTGACGGGTTATTGATCCACTCAAAAATTAATTGAAATTTGGGCTCAATTGGACCGAAATACGGGTCATAATTCAATCTATTCAATTCTTAGTAAGCTTTAATTATTTTATTTGTTCTTTTATAAATTTTTAATACCTAAAATTTTTTTTTGCTTTTCTTTATTATAGCTACATATAACATATCCAATAACAAAAATGAGAAAAAAAATCAAAATATACATCATTAGATTATATATTGCAAGTCATAGTGATATTTATTAGATTGCAATAAATAGCAACTTTTAATTTATTTTTTTTAAAAAAAGAAAAATAAATTAATAGCAGCGCTTTAAAACAAAAAAATAAAGAAAAAAATATTTTTTTCTATTTTTGTTAAAAAAAATCTACCCTTTCAAAAAGACATCAGTTACAGGATGTCAGTCACCCCTAATTTCTCTCAATTTTTTTTTTTTCTTATTTCAAAAAAAAGTTGTATCTTCTTTTTCTCCAAAACTATTCTTCTTCGTAACACTGCAACAAATCAGCAGCATTTATGTTTTCTCGTCTTCTTCTCAAATATTTTTCTCAAAATACTATAATTTTCTTCATATTTCACTCGACCAGACAGAAAAATTCGATTGAAAATTCAGAAAATCATTCAATGTGCAGTAAAAAATTCAAACAAATTGTTTTGTCACCCATTTAAGCTCGATTAATTGAAAATATAAGGATATCAAATTATATACAAATTTTATAGACTCCCAAAATTTTAATATTAAAACCAACTCTAGAAAAAACTTGAAAAAATAAAAATGGAGCATCAGTTTTATTGGGAAAGATTGTGCAGGATATTTATGTTTTTTTTTTATTATTATTATTAAAATGAATATAGCTGAAGAGCGTGGGGGGGGGGGGGGGGGGAAGATGGGTGTTGGAGTTTCTAAATTTTAGCACACTTAATAAATTTTTTTTCTAGTATTTTTTTTAAGTAATAATAATTATAAATCCGTAAATTTAAGGTTACAAATCAAAACTGAATATATTGTAATTTTTTCTAAAAAGGTAAGAAACGTGCATAAATTAATATAATTTATTGATCAAATTTTATTCATCTAATAATTGTTAACATAGTTATTTAGGAGAAAAAGAGATACCGACGAAAAATTAGGACGTATTTTAATTAATATATACGTATTAAACAAATTTTAAATAAAATAAATATTCAATAAATTTTTAAAAATCTCCCACAACTTGCAATAAACATTCTAAAAAGTACATAAAAGATCATTTTCATTTTAAAAAAATGTCCTCTTAAATATTTTTTGACAAGATTTCTTATAAGTCAATTTGGACCGCATATCAATATACCTAAAAAATAAAATGAATTAAGCTAATAAATGAAAACTCGAACGAATTGGCGTGTTGGGTATCATTTTGCGACCCCTACACATGAGTATATGCCAACATGCAGTATTTTGGAACATGTTCGCAGTTTGGCCAAACTCATGTTCCATCACACTCATCCTTGAAATAATATTAACTCTTGAAATTAATATCTGCCCAATTTTATATCTTTACCTGACTTCAGTACGGACTAGTTTGGATCATTGTCCATTTTTTTAATTGGGAGTAATAGAACCAGTTTGAATTCATCACGCACGCATTTACCCTTTTTCTGATATTAGATTAGGTATGTTGTTCACTCTTTTGATGTTAATTGGTTAGATTAATTGGATTGTTTTCTCTTTATATGATCTTGAAAATTCATGAGCTAATTTTTTTTGGTTAATTAGTTGGATTGAAGATAACTTTTCTTAGCATTTGCGCGTTAGAATAAAACTATCTAAATTTGGTGAAACCTCAAGAGGGAAAAAAAAAGAAGAAGAAGAAGAAGAAGAAGAGGAGGAGGAGTACTATGACCCGTTTTGAGATATCATTGGGTTGAGTTAAAATGGAGCGTTATGAACTAGAGCGCCCTTGGTGAAGATCTTTTAACCCAACCCAAAGTAAATAAGTCTCAATTAAATGTAACAATGAAACTTATATTATTATTCTTAAGTAATGATTTACTTAATTAATTGGAAGGCATGGTTAGTAAGTATTGTTGATGATCAATTCTTTATTTACTACGTACTGCATTGAATTTCTTTTTATTAACCATGGTGTGTTGGTCATCTTTCACGTACCTCGATTAAATTTACGGGATATGAATCACCTCTTACCAACAAGGGATATCAGGTAAATCTGTCTACGTAAAACAGACGGAAAGAATGACCTGGTGTTTCTTTGTCCACCAAGGCTACCAATCACATGTCGCAAATGTACACGTTTAAAAAGCCACCAGTAAACATGCATGCTCTATAAATATATATCAGGACAACCAACCTTTTCGGTACTTTCATCTCATCCTACTCTGTACCATTCACAAAATTTTCAAAAAAATTCTTGTGACTATGGGTAGCTCACAACAAGTACTTCATGTTGGTATACTCTCAAGTCCAGGCTTAGGGCATATAATCCCCGTATTAGCCCTCGGCAGGCGCCTCGCCACCCTCCATAACGTCTCAGTCACTGTTTTTGTTATCACCTCAGGCAGCTCTCCTGCCGAAACAGATATTCTCAAATCCGCCGATAAATTGGAGCTGATTGATATAGTTGAAATACCAGTAGATGTCTCCAACCTTATTGATTCCAACACAAAAGTGGTCACTCAACTTTATGTACTTGTACGTGAAGCGTTACATGCTGTTAAGTCCGCGATATCAGCAGTGAGGCATATTCTGGATGCTCTCATCGTTGATCTTTTCTGCACTGAAACTTTGCCAATTGCTAAAGAATTTGGATTACCTAATTATGTGTATATCCCATCGAATGCATGGTTTACTGCTTTGACCGTATACTGTCCGGTTCTTGATGAAGAAATTGAGGGTCAATATGTTGATCAGGTCGAACCGTTGAAAATCCCAGGTTGTAAACCGGTTCGACCTGAAGATGTGGTTGACCCAATGCTGGACCGGAATGATCAGGCGTATCGCGAGTACATGAGGGCAGGGGTCGAGTTCTGTTTGTCGGATGGGATTTTAATGAACACTTGGGAAGGCGCGGAGGGTGGTTCACTCAAAGCGTTCAGGGAAAATGAAATAATGAAAGCAATCGTGAATTCACCAGTTTATCCGATTGGACCATTAACAAGACACGACCAACAAATCGTAGATGAGAGTACTAATGATGACAGGAATTTTGTCCTCAATTGGCTGGATCAACAAACTCCTGATTCAGTGCTATACATATCATTCGGGAGTGGTGGGACCCTCTCATCAAAGCAGTTAACCGAGTTAGCTTTTGGGTTGGAGTTAAGTCGGCAGAAGTTCATTTGGGTGGTGAGGCCACCGTCAGAGGTCGGTGCAGACAAGTCGTTTTTCACGACAGGAAAGGGGAGCGACGACACTCCTGAGTACTTGCCTGAAGGTTTTCTAACACGGACAAAAGATTTTGGATTGGTGATTCATATGTGGACAAATCAAGCGGGTATATTGAGCCACCCATCAGTTGGGGGATTTTTGTCGCACTGTGGATGGAATTCTAGCATTGAGAGTATAACAAATGGTGTGCCAATGATTGCATGGCCGTTATATGCTGAACAAAGACTAAATGCCACTATGCTTACGGAGGAACTTGGAGTGGCTGTTCGGCCAGAGGTATTACCGACGAAAAAAGTGGTGGAAAGGGAAGAAATAGAGCAATTGGTAAGATCGGTAATGCAAAATAAAGAAGGAAAGGAATTATTATTGAGGGAAAATGTGAAGAAACTGAAGATGAGTGCAGAGAAAGCACTAAGTGCAGGAGGCTCCTCTCATGCTTCAATGTGTGAAGTCCTCAAAGACATTGAGAAGAAAATCCATGGTTGCAAGAAAAATATGTGAGGAAATTGTCTATTAGGGTAAGAAAAATTGGTGATTTGGGCTAGAAGGTCCTAAAATGGTCTATGACTATGTTATGCTGGCTTATGTGCTGTAATTTGCAGTATGCTTCGAATAATATTTATAATAAAGCAATCTCATTCAATGAATTGATATACAATATATTTTAATTATGTATTTCATATCTAAATTTTGTGTAAGATATTTGTATTTATTAGGTTTATGTACATATATATTCTTTTGGGAAAATGGCTGAAATAACAACTGTAGAAGTGTAATATGTATTCTGAAAATACATATGTTATATAATTTGTATATGTGTTGTTATATTATTTTCTTTTTAATTAAATTTGTAATAATCATGTATTCATAAAATACATATATATTTGTTGAAATTTAATTCTAATGTGTATTCTGAAAATACATACAGGTTAGATATGTGTTTTTATGTTTATCTCTAAGATTTTTATTCGATGTTAAGTTGTATTTGGTAGTCATTAGATTTTTAATGTGATATGTATTTCTTATTTGTTGAAATGTATTTTTTACATACATAGTTGTATTTGTTATTATACATCTTATAAAATAACTATAAGATGTATTTCATAAATACATATAAGACAATTTGTATAAACTAGTTTTAAGATGTATTTCATAAATACATATAAGAGACTGTTTTGTCATATAAATACATATGTGTTTGTTGAAATTTAATTCTAATATGTATTCTGAAAATACATACAGGTTAGATATGTGTTTTTATGTTTATCTCTAACAATTTTATTCAATGTTAAGTTGTATGTGGTAGTCATTAGATTTTGAATGTGATATGTAGTTCTTTTTTGTTGAAATGTATTTTTTACATACATAGTTGAATTTGTTATTATTCATCTTATAAAATAACTATAAGATGTATTTTATAAATACATATAAAAGAATGTTTGAATTAATATGTATTATTAAAATACATTTGTTATATAATTTGTATATGTGTTGTTATATTCTTGTCTTGTTAATTAAATTTTTACAAATCATGTATTCATAAAATACATAATGTGTTTGTTGAAATATAATTCTAATGTGTATTATGAAAATACATACAGTTTAGATATGTGTTTTTATGTTACCTCTAAGATTTTTATTCGATGTTAAGTTGTATTTGGTAGTCATTAGATTTTTAATGTGATATGTACTCCTTATTTGTTGAAATATATTTTTTACATACATAGTTGTATTTGTTATTATACATCTTATAAAATAACTATAA
Source organism: Capsicum pubescens (assembly GCA_030864215.1). Classification (NCBI taxonomy): domain Eukaryota; kingdom Viridiplantae; phylum Streptophyta; class Magnoliopsida; order Solanales; family Solanaceae; genus Capsicum; species Capsicum pubescens. Next base: position 188,224,095 of record CM061539.1, on the reverse strand, counting down.
GATGTATTTCATAAATACATATAAGACAATTTGTATAAACTAGTTTTAAGATGTATTTCATAAATACATATAAGAGACTGTTTTGTCATATAAATGTATTTTTTTGTTGTTTAGGTCATTCGTGATCAAATATTCATGGCCCGGGTATTGCCCAAATTTTCTCCTCATATAGGATGTCATACGGTCAATGACATTGAAGACCGTATTAAGATAATGTTGACGAAGAGTCAGTACAAGATGTTTTGTACTAAAAGTATATTTGGTTTCTTCATGAAGAAGAAAGATTGTGTAGTCCAAGCCCAGTTAGGGAGATGCATTATGTCACTTGAAACTAGGAAAAGTTCTACAAGTGTCATAGTCATTCGAGCAAAGGGCACAATTCTTCATTTCACTATTAGAGATTTTGCTTTGGTGACTGGTTTGAATTGTGTTACAAATAAGATGAATTTGTGTTTGACGAGGAACGCCCAAATAGAATTATTGATCAATATTTTGATGGTGAGAGTTTTGTACAGAAAAAAGATTTATATGCTGCTATTTCTGACAAAATTTGGGGGAATGATAACGATGAAGATGCGTTAAAGTTTGCCAATTTGTATTTTATTCACGCATTCTTACTATCGTCAGTTGATACCGTAGCTATTCCACGCCTCCACTTTGATTTGGTTGAGAGTGGTCGCTACAGTGATTATCCGTGGGGATCGGTTGCATTTGAAGAATTAGCTAGAAGTTTGCATAAAAAGTTGAAGCCGAAAGAAAAGTTTTATATGCTTCGTGGAATGCCACTGGTCATTCAAATTTGATTGTACGAGTGTTGTTCAAACGTGCCTCGTAATGTTGCTTCCAAGGTGGATTCTCAAATCCCTCGTATTTTGAATTGGAAGACAAATTCTCCTCGTCCAAGATATGAAACTCTTATGGGAAGTATGTTTGATGATACAGATGACAAGGTTAGTTTTACGATTTTTTTTTGTATGTGATGTTGATTATTTTGTAAATGTATTTTCTGATCTGGTATATGTATATATACAACATACCATTTGTCAGTGTATATTCATTATTGGGTTTGGATCATGGTTAACTGATTTATAATGTAATTAATTTTACCATCTAAATTATTATTTTCATTATGTTATTTAAATTGTAGGTTGTTTTTAAGAATATCGAGCCTCAGCTTTTTATATACCGAAGAAGCTTGTTCCTCGATCTGTTAGTCATAATGAAGATGACATTGATTCGGATGATGATTTTCAGGATCCTCCACAAAGACAAAATCAGTTTATCACAAAGAAAAAACATCATGGCAATTTCTCAGCTTCACTTGTAAAGAAAAAAATGAAGCCACATCCTAAAGGTGTAGATGAGCTGATATCAAAACGGACTCCTCCACCCCGTGCTACAAAGATGCCTTTTGTCAGGACTCCAATTCACAAGCCAATTCAAACAAAAGTTACGCTACGTGTAAATAGGAAAGACATAAACTTGCCTGACAGTAAAAAATCTATTCCGGTTCAGTCATCTGCTCCATCTTCGTTCAGTTCTAAAGATGAAGACGATGGTGTCTCGAAGAAAGTCTTTGATAAGTTTTGTGAAAAGGTCATTTTTCTTTAAGCTTTTGATTAATTTATTTTTCCATTTCTAATTATTTTTTTTATAATTCAGGTATGGCAAGAGTTTAATGATGTTCGTGGCTTAGTGTCTTCCAGGTTTGATCAGATGATGAATGCAATCAATGAAAATAAGGTACAACATATATACATTTACAACATATGTATTTTTTTTACAACTAAGTTGTTATTTACTAATTTTTTTAATTTATATTTTCATGTTTTAAACGCGAAGAAACAAGCAAAAGGCAGCGAATCTGATCAGCCACCAGTAGATGAAAATGTTAAGAGTACATCACTCCATCAAGCGACTACAAAGTTTGTTCCTGAGTTTAATAAGAATCCTGAAGGCACATTGGTAAGTAAATTCCGTACATTTATATTCAACTAATTTTATATATACAATTCTAATTTCTCATTATAAAAAATAATATTAAAACAGGTTGCCGAAGAGATGGCAGGATATCAAAGCAACGGTATGAATGATGTGTATAATGAGATTGATGGGTACAATAAGGATAATGACATTGTTCTGGTAGAGATTTTTTTTTCTTTTTGGTTAGGTATAGTTATATTGATCAATAATACTTATTTTAATTTTTTATTATTTCATTTTTTAAAGGAAAAAACTGATATAGATGTTCATGAAGCAAGAGATGTTTGTGTCGCTACGGTATGCTGAATACATATTGGTTAGTTTTTTAGTTCTTCATAAATATTATTTAATTTAATTTAATTTGTATGAACATGTGTAGATCACAAAATCAGTTGACGAAAGTATTGGTGAAGCACAAATATCATAATCTCAACTCACATTTTCAGATGACGTCCTTAGAAGCATTGATCTTGACTCCATAACAAAAGCCAATGTTGAAGTTGAAAATGAGTTCAAGGTATCTACAATACGTGCATTGATTGCTACTTTTAATTTGTTGAAAAATGCAATCTAACTAGATCTTTATAAAATTTATACAGAACAAAGAAGGTGCGATCGAGATGAATGTAAATACACCAGCGGGACATGAGTCAGAGGTTAATGATGTGGATAATTCAAAGTTAGATTAGCAATATAAGAGTGCAGTCCACATTCCTGCGGGAGTAAATGTTGAAAGCAATGCTGATCAACATTTGTCTGACTCTCAGAACACTCTTCCGGATGAGCTTCTTCCCAGTTTTAATGCGTATGTCAATCTTGAACGAAGTATAATTGTACATCCATCGGCAAATCAAGCACAACAAACGTCAATGCATGTTTCAAGGATTAGGCGACCATCTAGATACAATGAGTCACCATTCACAATGAAATTTGGTTCAGCAGATGGTTAGTACTCTTAACATAATTTTTTTAGTTAACAAATTTGCTTACTTTATATTTTTTTCCAAATGGATAGTGAAGTATGAATTTGATTTTTGTTGTTCAGTTGTATTTTTGAAACAACAGTAAATATTTTTAATGAGATATGGTTATATTTTGAAGAATATTTTTTTCATTTTGAAGTTGGATAGTTTAGACATTTTTACTCTGCATTTGTTCATATGTATTTCAGAAATACATTTGTTGCAGTTTTTAGACATGATTTAACTTTTGTTTCAGCAATATACTTATTGTTTCTTATAATACTGCATTATCTTATGTTATTGATTATATATACATAATTAATTGCATAACTTAATAATAAAGTAAGCACGAAAGAGCAATGGAGAATATTCGATCAGAAGCATCCCTTCACATCTCATCCAGTTAATGCGATAGAAGATACTAAAGTCACCAACAAGTTCATGACGTGGCTTTCATTGGATCTTCTTAAATATCATTCGAAGAGGTATACAAAATACAACTTAATAGTACTAACTTTTGTAAATTAAGATTATGTAAATTACAGACTAATATGTATAATGAATAAACAGGAACAACAAAAAAGAACATTATTTGAAGGGAAAGGCAAAAATATCAGTTATCAACTTTGGAATTTTATCTGTTGAAGGCAAGAATTGGTTCTACGTTATGGGTACTCCTAGCCAGACGTGGTCAGACGAGGTAAGTGATGTATTATTACATTGATTTGTATATTGAAATATATATTAGTTCGGTGTTAAATATGAATAATTGTAATTGATTATTTTGTTATAGTTGAAAATGTATATTTGTAAATACATATGAAGTATGTTATACCTTCACTGATTTGTACATGATATTTTCATATGTAAGGTTTGATTTTTTTTTATTTGTTTATTTAATATTAAGTATGAAATTTATTTATAATGCAGCAAATTGATGTATGCTTGTACTATCTGCGAAAGGAGTCCAAGTATGATCCCAATATCTCATATAAATTCAACACTGTAGACTGCAATTTCATGAACATTGTTACAACTGTGTTTGATGTGTATAAATTGGATGATGCAACTCTTAATGCTGGTGGAAAGAAATATCATCTGAATGAGTATGTAAGTGGATTCCGCATGCATGCTACAGTGCCATGGCATACGTTTGATCATATGTTCATTCCTGTTCACGTAAAGGCAAAACATCATTGGGTTCTTGCAGTTATATCTTTCAATCATAGGTGTATATATGTATATGATTCTTTGTCAGTTGCTGGTCATGATGCGACAGTACTTACTGAAATTGAAAAGTTAGCTAAGGTTATACCTATATGTCTCATTGAATGTAAATTCTATGAGAATAAGGGTATTGACATCGACAATCATCCTAATTACAAATTGAATGATAAGATGGATCCATTTGGTGTTTCAATTGTGGAGAATGTGCCTCAACAATCAAGTGGCAGCTTGTAAGTAATTAGTATGCATATTACTTGTATATATACATATGCATTAAAGTTGTAACAACTTCTTATTTATTAATGTATGTCTTTGCAGGGATTGTGGTTTATATATGATTACATATGCCGAGTGTCTTATTTTTGGTGAAGTTGTTCCATGTATTGACTTTGACCCAGATCTAATTCGCATAAGATACGCTTCACTGTTGTGGGATTATGGTACTAGAAAAGCAAACGCAAAGGCACAAAGTGATGATGAAGAACCAATGAGGCCTCTTCGGATCACTGAGTTAACAGAAGGCACTGAAGTGGTTGATATTTGATTTGTATTTTATTTTGTTGAAGTTAACAACATTTAAGATTAGGTGGATATTTTTTTTTGAATAGATTATGGGATTCATATGTTACTTTAATGGTCAAAGATGGCATGTTAATGTTCCTTTATTGTTATCTTAATTTTTTTATTTTTAATCGTCTAATTTCCAGTTTTTCATGGTTAGTATATATCTATGTGCATATTTGTAATAATAAATATGCTTATTCCAATGAAATTATGTATTTTTAACATACATATGCTTATTCCACTTAACCTTTGTATTTTTAACATTACATGAACATACAGTTACCAAATCAATTCTGAAGTCAACATATCACCATTACAGTGAAGATATGTATTTTCAGAATACGTATTACCATTACAGTGAAGATATATATTTTAAAAATATATATCACCATGACAGTAAATATATGTATTTGTAAAATACGTATTACTCATAAATATGTCATTCCAGTTAACAAATGTATTTTATTAACATAAATTTTAAAATTTCAGTGAGTAAATGTATATTTAAAATACATATATCATTCAACTGAACATAATCGTTTATAATACATATGTATTTTTATTTGATTTCCATATACACGTTTCTACTTAATACACATTCAGCCATATGTATTATTCAGATTTCAATTTGTATTTTTTGAAAGATACACATTATGGTTAATACTAATGTTCGTTTTAGATTGTGTTTCCATTTACGTCTAATGTAAACATATTTATTTTTCAAAATAACAATGGCTCCTATTATTCCATATTCAAACATATTTTTAGTGCAAAAAATATATGTATATATATATATACATATATAATATAAAATTAAACATTTGAACTATAACAAATTAACAAGTTCAACTTCATAAAAGTGCAACATCTGAACACTATCAAATTATCAATATCAATAAAAATTTCAAAATTCAAAATGAAACAATTAAAAACAAAAATAGAATAATAAAGCAACTGAATTTTCACTAAAAAAATGATAAAATGTATCATTTGTTGTATTTTCTACATGAACGTCTATTGTGACCTTTTTGTCCGCATGAACTACAACAATTTTTGCTTTTCTTTCCAAACATATCTCTTCCTGATTTACCGCGCTCCTTCTTTGCAGGTCTTTCAGGGGGCCGCTTGTATTTTGGGGGCAAAATTACTTCGTCTAAAATTTTCTGAGGTATCACCCAGTCATCTTTATGTAGTAGAGGATAAACAGGAAGATCATACGTTCTCAGTACAGTTTTTGGCTTGTATAGATTAGAGCAATATGGTCCTTTTTTAAAATTCTTGCTATCAAGTACAGCACAAGCATGCACACATGGTATCTCATCCAATTGGAATGCATGACAAGAACATTTTTTTCCTTTAGACAAACTATAAAAATTTTCTCCTTATCGTGGACAGTATAGACGTACTCTGACGCTGGTATAACCTGAAAATATTAATACATAAAAAATATTATAGAAAAAAAAATATTACAGTAAAATTTGCTACAGATTAGCAAATGTATTTTTTTTCAAAGCAGCAAATGCATATTAATATGTCTAAAGAATATATACATATTTTTTCATTACAACACATAGATTTGTTATAATTTTAATAATTTGTATATTAAGATATGTTTCATACAACATATAAAAATTCAAGAAGATATAACATTAAATGATTATATCTATTTTATCATACCTTCATACGTGTACACTCTGCTTCATTCTGTTGGAGAATTGCTTGAAATTTTCCAATAAGATCCGTGCGTGTGTACAATGCCTCCTGTCTGTTTTCACAGTTTCATCTACCAAACATCAATCTAACTTCCTCTAAAAATCATATATTGAAAGTTCTCTAGTTGATACCAGTGCAGCATTAATTGACTCTGCAATATTTGATGTTAAGGTCCATCCCCTATGAACTGTTGCATATGACCTACCCCACTTATCGTATCCCGCCAACTCCAAGTAATTCTTCACCCTAACATCAATTACCTCCACTTTCTCCATTAAATTATGAAATTCAGACTTTGAGTATGATTTCGCCATGGTATAGAAGATTTCAGACAATGCATCATGTGACTTCCTAATTTTTTTCTTCACATTACCCCATAGATGCCACATACAAGCGTAATGTGGTACATTATTGTACACTCCAGCAACAACTTTTATAATGCTTGGGTTACGATCGGAAACTACACACATATGTTCTCTTTCATCGTCTGATTCCTTTAGATTGTAAAAGAACCATGTCCAGGATGCATCATTTTCAGAATCTACTATTCCATATGCCAATGAAAATATATGGCCTGAACATGAAACAAGTACATTAAAAGTACGATATATACAGACATTAAAAAAATCATATGTATTTTTCAAATACATACAACTGGGAACAAGTTTAACTGGAATTTAAAACATAAACATAACTAAAACCTATAATACATATAAATATATCTGAAACTATATCCTGCTCCCAATCAACATCCACAAAAAAATTAAATAAGTACTCTATAAAAATATATAACTTACCGATTATGTGAATGAAATTTATTTCATAAACATAATTCACAACTTTAATATAAATTCATATATCTAAAACATAACAAATAGATAGTATAAATATAAATATGTTGCATATATATATATATATACACATATATATACATACATATATATATATATATACATATATATATACATACATATATATATACATATATATATATATATATATATATATATTATAAACATATACATCTATTCATAGAGTCAAATACATTTCGAGAATAGCTTACCGGCTTCATCCATGGTACATGCAGCTACAAATGTGCCACTGTACAGTCCTCTAAGATAACTTGCATCAACAACTATCACAGGTCTACAGTGATCGAACCCTTGTATGAATGTAGTTAGTGCGGCAAAAATATACAAAAACTCATTATCTTCATGCTTTTTTCATTCGTATATGTGAACCTGGATAAGTAGTATTCAAAACATGAATGTATGCAGGTAGTTTTCCGTATGATGCCGAAGGTTTCCCTCTCAAATATTCAAGTGCTTGTTCCTTAGCTCGCCAACACATAATATACGCCAAATCCATACCAAGGTCTTCCTTCATGTCACTTCTGATTTCAGTCGCACTGTATTTTTTTTTGTGGTTTTTGAACTTTTGTTTCACCATACCTCCAATCAACTTACTAGTAGCATGAAACTTAGGATAAATCTTATCCTTTATCGGACATGTGTGTTCGGGAAAGAATTCTCTAACACAAAATATTTCTGATTTGTTGATATCAGATGCACGAAATAAAAAATCACAATTACGTGATTTGCATATTAATGTGTAACTGCAAAAAAAAAAATGATGTAATGTAATTTACAACATGTACAAAAAAAATAATCTATATGTATTTTCTAAATACATATGCTGTAATAAAATTTAACAAGAAGAAAACAACAGATTTTACATACATGACAAACTTACCAGGTTTTACTTGATCTAACAGATCGTGATTGAAACTTCTCTCGAATCGTGTAATCCTTCATCACAGATTTTAACACCCTTTTCGAGATATAAACTTGTTCAACCTCAATATGTTTGTGATGTGGGTCCGAGATAATTACTTTAGTTGCGTCAATATTCAATACATCCAAACATTCATCTGAATTAGTAACTATCAATGCTCTTTCAGTACTTGTATTCACAACGTTACGCGCAGTGATAGATAGATTCATACTCGCAGCGTTACATATTGATGAACTAACGAATTCATTGAAACTATTCTTTTCTGAAACACTTATGTATAAGGGCAAAGCACTCATTGCCTTTACATCCCTTTTCTGCATAATGTAGACCTTCAAACCCATGTCATTACGTATACGTATTTTACCTTCAATATCTGTTAACTGATATTCAATTTGAATGCTTATGCATGTCAAATCGACATCCATGTGCGAAGCTAGTACTTCGCGCAGTTGGTTGTGTGAAGGTTTATTCTCAACAATATTGCATCACTGATGTAATCTTCATATTGTTGTTCAATATTGTTCATACTACCAGTATGTTTAATGAGAACAGGTATGCTTCCCATCGTCAAGATCCAGGATACTACAAAATATTAAATACAAATTAAATTATATAATATGTACCGCATACAATTAATAATTTGTATATACACAAACAAAAAAAAAATTCCCACGAAAAATTATTTAGTTTAGTTTAGTTTCATACATAAATGACTAAAACAAAATCTTTGATGTTTGAGAAAAAAAGTAAAAAAAAACAAAATTCACCCACAACTTATAAAATTCAGAATACAATATATAAAATTTTCAGCTTCATGATCATTAACACATATTGTTATTAACTTTCAAATTATTTTCGCAATTCCATTAACATGATCTAAAAAATTTATTTAACCATACCTGTAATCGTTGTGTTGATTATTCAAATATTCTTCATAAAATATAGAGTTCATCAATGATATTTCAATCTCTCAATTTTTTTTTTAAATGCTTTTACCAAATGTATATGGAAACCGAGTTTTGAATTTCAAATTATTTATTAACGGTTAAAGTAAAAAAAAAGAGTCATTAATGGTAAAGGTATCTGTTAATTGAATGTTGCTTAAAATAAGGAACAGTTTAATCCCATAATTTGCTCTAACTGATTAGAGTTTAATAAGGAACGTTTTAACATATTTGTATATGTAACCTTTTACTAAAATACAAAATACATATTGCTATTTTTTCGTAATTTTGAAACTGTTGCTATAAAAGTTATAATTATGGCTCTACAGTTGCTATTTCTGAAATTTTCCCAAAAAAATACTATTGAAGAAGAAGAGGAGTACTATGACCCGTTTTGACATATCACTGGGTTGAGTTAAATTGGTTAAGATTTTTTAACCCAACCAAAAGTAAATAAGTCTCAATTAATACAACAGAATTTACTAATGAAATTTAAATAATTAATCTTATTAATGATTTGCTTAATTAGTTAGAAGGCATAGTTGGTAAGTACTAGTAAAGGAATTTAAAATATATATTTCAATTAATTAAAGATTTTACATTTTTAGTTTAACGAGAAAAACCAAAATCATAATTTTCCAATAACTTAGTGACAAAAAGGTGATACTCTCAATTCGTTCTTTTTTTTACTTTACTCTTTAGTCAATTTTAAAAAAAAAATGTGTACCTTTTTTTCATAATTATTTAATTATAATTTTTTATATAACATGTTTATGATCATACGGTCAAAAAAATATTTAGTATATTTTTAATTTAATATTATAATCTTTAAAAATCCTTTTTATCGTTTTAAAATTTAATGTTGAATAAGAATTAGACAAATAAATTAAACATATGCAAGTTACGTTTTTCTCTTTGCTTCATGTTGTTTACTTTTTTTTAAATTTTTTTTAATTTTTATATGAAAAAATTAGATATTATAGACAAAATACTATATTAATTACATGATATGGTTCATGTTTTAAAAAATTACAATTCATAGTCATTTGGTAGTTAAAAGTTAGTTTTTTTGTGGGCCCTTTATACAAATATATTAAGATTTGTATATATCAATTTTTTCTCTCGTGTATTTATTTTTGGTATTTTCTTTCTATTCTTTCTCTATCCTATTGACTCAAAAAAAAGACAACAATGGAATATCAAAACACAAGATTTTTTATGATATCTTCTTCAACTATTTTTTCCTTAATTTTCTCTCAAAATCACTCTAATATCTTGATTTTAAATTAAAGAAACGACAACATTGGCAACATCATAATATATGATTATTTAAGAGATCTTCTTCAACTTTTTTCTCCTTATTTTTCTCTCAAAGTCACTCTAATATTACAAAATATAATCCTTGGTTTCTCTGTAATAAATCATTTTTGTGAATTTTTCACCACAGAAAATCAGTTTAGGATATTTATTGATATTAGATTTAATTTTTTTAAATTTTTATATATTATGTCAGTTAGTCGTTAAATTTCTTCGTTGTTCAAATATTTTACAAAAATAATAGAAAAGGGGGAACACTCCCCCGTTTTTATAATTTTTTCATTTTTGCGAATTTTTATTTTATAATATAAATTTTTATATATTATGTAAGTCACTTCCTCATTATTTTTTTTATGGATGATTTATCAAAAAAAAAAAGGAAAGAATTTTGCATCTTCTAGCAAGGCGTAAAGAAAAAAATATTTTAAGGTATTTAAATCTAAAAGGGGGAGCAATAAAGTAAATAATGATTACGAGGTCTTTTTGTATATATTCTCATGAAACAGAATTGTTGGTCAACATTTTTGTTTCAATATATGTAGATACGTATACTTTTTTTTTGTAGAATAATACATGCATATATATACAGAGTTATAGTGTATGTATGTATATACAGTTTGTATTTTTGATATATGTATATACAATTTACATATATGTATATACAATTAACTTTCACATATACATTTTGAAGAATAATGCATATGTAGATATATATAGTTTTAGAGTGCATATATGCATATACATTCAAATTTGTTATTATGTAAAACATTCAAATTTGTATATACAGATATACAAACAACAGATATACAAATAATAAACATATATGTATATGTTTATTTCGTTTGCATATATGTATATACAGATATACAAACAACAGATATACAAATATGTATATTTCGTTTGCATGTATATTTCGTTTACAAACAACATCCAAATTTGTATATACAGATATACAAACAACAGATATATATATAAATAATAAACAACAATTTTGATTTGAATATATGTATATTTCGTTTGCAATATAGTTTACAAACAACATTCAAATTTGTATATACAGATATACAAACAACAGATATACAAATAATAAACAACAGTTTTGATTTGAATAGATGTATACTTCATTTGCATATATGTATATATAGATACACAAACAACAGATATACAAATATCAAATTTATGTAAACTATTATACAGATATACAAACAATAGATATACAAATAATAAAAACAATCTTTATAACCTTTAAAACAGATATACAGATACAATTATACACTTATGTTAACAGATATACAAAAATTCAAATATACTATTAATAGATATACATAAAAAAATATTAAAAGACTGTCAATTGTATATTATGAAATATGCAGTAGAGTAATAAATTCAGTAAAAAAATTCAAGTGAAAAAATAATTTATTGCGTATTAGATTCAAAAGAGGATTTCAGTAAATAAATTCAAGTAAAAAATAATTTGCGTAAATCGTATATACCAAAATTTTGTATGCACGAATTACCAACTTTCTCCCATAGATCACAATTTTTTTAAAAAAAAATTATCAACTTTTGAGGGAGTAATTAACGCATAAATTCATATTTATTGATATGTTATATCAGAGAAATAAGTGGAAATTTGAAAAAAATTAAGGACATTTATTACATTAAAATTTCTTTTTTTATCTCTTTTTGTTGTTATGGTCTTTTCCTTCTTTTTTTTTTTTATATATATATATATATATATATATATATATATATATATATATATATATATATATATACATAAAACTATCATTTATTTTATTTATAAATTATAAATATGAAATTTAGACTAGAAAGTTAATTATAGATACTCTAAGAAGACTATATGTGAAATTTTACCTTTTTATATTGCTCGTCACAAAGTTCATGACATATAATAGTTCTTTAAACTCTTATCATTACATACAATAATAGCTTTTGATTAGGTTCTTCTAATAAAATAGGAAATATTTAAAGAGCACAGCCTCTTCCACTATATTTTAAAGTAAATTTTACATATATACCGATATGTTTACTATTAATTACTAAAAATTTCAATATTTTTTAAAATCTCCTAAAATCTCAACATTTGACCTCTGATGATACAAGTTAATTACATTAGAAATATGTACTGCTGATACATGTATCTAATGTGATTATCTTGTATCACAGTAGATACATACATTAGATACATGTAGGGTTAACTTGTATCTCAGAAATAGTAAAAAATATGAAATGTTGGGATTTAAGTAATTTTTAAGAAATGGGGGGATTTTTAGAAGTTTAGATAGTTATATTGTGGTTTTAGGTAATTTTTGCTATTTTTTAAATGTATCTCTTAAGAGACAATTTTAATTAACTAAAGAAAGTATTAAAGTGATAAAAGTATAAAATATGAAATGCACGATTAATGCGTTCATTGAATTGAACCTTGATCGGATTGTTCATTAATCATATTATTATTTTTTTGATCTTTCAACCAAAATTTTCACATATAGGATCTTTAAAAGAAGTAAACAGAATCAACGAACCACCAGAGTTGGCATAGTGGTTCAGCGTTATGTCCCTTAAGCAAGAGGTTGGGGGTTCGATTCCCGCCTCTAGCGAATGGAGCAAATTCTGTGACCAGTTCCCTACCGCAAAATGCGCTAATCGAGGAACGGAGGCCTCTAGCGAATGAAGCAAATTCTGTGATCAGTTCCCTACCGCAAAATGCGCTGACCGAGGAACGGAGGATTAGTCTCACGTCTACCGGCTGTGGGGATACCTTGGGAAACAAAAAAAAAAAAACAGAATCAACGCACTTGCATAAATACATCACTAAGAAAATTTATTTGTGCGCTAACAATTCGCTTGTTTTATGAGAAAAAATTAATAGAAAACCAATGTATTTTAAAAAGTAACTATTAGCGAAAAATAAAAGAAAAAAAAATACTACCTAACTACATATATGGCCTGCCAATAATTTCTATATTTAATCACAAGAAAATAACTTGACAATGTACATATCAACTTTCTAAGAGAATCAATTTATTTTTACAATTTGGCCATTTTTTCTTCGATAATACTGATCTAATCTCTTAAATTCTCAATTAAACATAACTGCGTTCTGAGACCTTCGTATATTTTTTCTCAAAAGAAATCGATCAGTTATTAACAAAAGATTTTTTTTTGGTAAATTCACGAGTAGTTAAACTAAGAATTTTTAATTACACCCATGAATCAAAAAAAATAAAAAAATAACCTCCTAGTGTAATTCTACAAGTGGAGTTTGGAGAGGGTAGAATGTACACATCACTTCTACCTCCTCTACACCTTAAAGGTAGAGGGCCATTTTCGATAGACGTCAACTTATTTTCAACAAACCCTCAGCTTAATTGTGTCTATCAAACAATTCAAAAGGGATATATATATATATGGGAGAAATCACAATATAAATCAATTGAAGTGAAAAGTGCTATACAACAAACAATAGAAAGGTCAATAAGGAAAATGAAATAATGCAATAATCAGGACAAAAAATATCAGTAAAAGTTGAAATCGAAGCTCAAGAAACTACAAATATAGTGCTAATTATCTATAATCTATAATATATTTAAAATGTGAAGGTTCTTAGAAATGTTGTTTGAACTTTTTGCCCTTCATTAAAAGTCCTTGCTTTAGACAAAATCGTCTTTTCACTATTTTTTTCTAATATTTAAGAGTTAAAAATTAATTAAATATATTCAAGGTAAAACTTTTCCTTATTAGAACTCATCAGAATTTCAATATTTTTCTCTAATTTAAGAGTTGAAAATTAATTAAATATATTTATGGTAAAATCCTTCCTTATTAGAAGTCATCAAAATAAATGACAACTGATTTTTTTTTCCATTAGTTTATGAATTTTAAATCAACTAATTTGATTTTAAAAAGATTTGAAAAATCAATAAATAAATATAAAACTATTAAAATAAGAAAAAATTAAGAAGTACCATATTTTAAAAATATAAAACTATTAAAATAAGAAAAAATTAAGGAGTACCATATTTTAAAAAGTTTTAAGTATGTAATAAGAATGTAATTAATGATTTTTTGTAAATATTTGACTTTAAAACTAAGGAAAGATTTTAAATATAAAAAAAATAACCGTAACACAAATATGGTTCAAATTGATGCGTCTCTCTTAGCCTGTGACAACAAGGAAAAGGGAAAGAGGTACTATATGATAAATGCAAAAGTAATATACATCAACCGCTTGAAACTTTTGATGGTAAAACATATATGTGTATATGTTTATGTTTATATTATTATATTAAACTATTAAAGATTTTTGAAAAGTGATTTAAAATTTTACACTTTATTAAAAATCACCGCAATAGGCAAAATTATTTAATTTTAAATAATCAAATATTACACGTGCAAGGCACGTGCGATTAAACTAGTACTCATAAATACACGACTTAATATATCACCTACACAATCAAATAAGATTATCTTAAGTTTATGAGTGCATTCTACTAGACAACGTTAGAGAAGATAATACACTCTTTTCTCTACCAGACATTCTTCACCAAGGAACTATATTTTGAATATTATTTTTTCCTGAGTTTCCTATCTCAATGAAATTAAAAAGACATCCATGCCAAGTGGTCCTTTTTTCGTTCTCCTCAAATCATAAAATAGTCATCTTTACGTCTTCATTTCACCCGTTCAATATTTGATTTTCGCCTTATCCCTGAAAAATAATATCACAAAAATTAGAAAATTGTGAATAAAAATTGTAAGAAAATAAGTTAAAATCATAATGTTTGGCCCTTACTTATAAGTTACAATCAATGTACTATAATAATAACAATACATCTAATCTAATCTCATAAATAAATTTAGAAAGCAATATAAAATACTAAAATAAAACTAATTTACTAAATACGAATATTAGAAAGTCAAATTACACCGTACGCACCTTTGCAAGTAAGTATTTTTCTGCACAATAAAAATGAAAGAAAAAACAATACGTGAAGAATAACATACCTGAAAAAAAAAGAATATATAAGAAGGATATATAGTGCCAGACTATAACATCAATAAGCATAGGAATGAATAGAGGAGGGAATGAATGCATAGACAAAAATGGCTTTCGGCTTAATATTTAGTACTCACTCCGTCCCATTTTACTCGTCCCAAATTTTCTAATTTGTCGTTCCATTTTACTTGTCCTTTTTTTACTTATCAAGACAAGACAATTTTTTTCTTCTCATTATACCCTTGGTGTAATTGATTACTCCTTATTATTAGCATTCTTGAAAAATATTGCAAAGAGGAGTACCATTAAGAGTACACCATTAAGAATATAAATGGTGCTTTGGTATTAGTCATCCATCAATATTGGAACTAACAACAAGACACAATTAAGAGGGACAAAATGGTAAAGTTACATTACCAATCATTATTTTCTTAATAGCTGTGTCATTCCAATTTGGAACGGGTAAAATGGGACGGAAGAAGTAAATGCCAATAATTAATGTTTAATAAATACCAATACTACGTGGGTAATCAAAGGTTTTATAGGAAATGATTGTAGGTATGCATGATGCTTTTTTTATATATAAATGAGGAAAAAAAAAACTCAAAAAACCCACAAAAAAGATAAATAGTATTTTTGATTCTTAGGCATGCCAGATCATCAACACCTAATTTCTCCTTTATATATATATATTGATTGTTGATGATGAATTTTTTTTAATTAATCGTGGTGTCCTGATCATCTTTCGTATACCTCGACTAAATTTACGGATACATATCACCTCAGTAAGGGATATCAGATAAATCTGTCCACAAAGTTAGAATCGATGTAACCTGGTGTGTTTTTGCCCACAAGGCTACCAATCACATGTCGCAAATGTACACGTTTAAAAAGCCACCAGTAAACATGCATGCTCTATAAATATATATCAGGACAACCAACCTTTTCGGTACTTTCATCTCATCCTACTCTGCACCATTCACAAAATTTTCAAAAAAATTCTTGTGACTATGGGTAGCTCACAACAAGTACTTCATGTTGGTATACTCTCAAGTCCAGGCTTAGGGCATATAATCCCCGTATTAGCCCTCGGCAGGCGCCTCGCCACCCTCCATAACGTCTCAGTCACTGTTTTTGTTATCACCTCTGGCAGCTCTCCTGCCGAAACAGATATTCTCAAATCCGCCGATAAATTGGAGCTGATTGATATAGTTGAAATACCAGTAGATGTCTCCAACCTTATTGATTCCAACACAAAAGTGGTCACTCAACTTTATGTACTTGTACGTGAAGCGTTACATGCTGTTAAGTCCGCGATATCAGCAGTGAGGCATATTCTGGATGCTCTCATCGTTGATCTTTTCTGCACTGAAACTTTGCCAATTGCTAAAGAATTTGGATTACCTAATTATGTGTATATCCCATCGAATGCATGGTTTACTGCTTTGACCGTATACTGTCCGGTTCTTGATGAAGAAATTGAGGGTCAATATGTTGATCAGGTCGAACCGTTGAAAATCCCAGGTTGTAAACCGGTTCGACCTGAAGATGTGGTTGACCCAATGCTGGACCGGAATGATCAGGCGTATCGCGAGTACATGAGGGCAGGGGTCGAGTTCTGTTTGTCGGATGGGATTTTAATGAACACTTGGGAAGACGCAGAGGCTGGTTCACTCAAAGCGTTCAGGGAAAATGAAATAATGAAAGCAATCGTGAATTCACCAGTTTATCCAATTGGACCGTTGACAAGACACGACCAAGAAATCGTAGATGAGAGTACTAATGATGACAGGAATTTTGTTCTCAATTGGCTGGATCAACAAACTCCTGATTCAGTGCTATACATATCATTCGGGAGTGGTGGGACCCTCTCATCAAAGCAGTTAACCGAGTTAGCTTTTGGGTTGGAGTTAAGTCGGCAGAAGTTCATTTGGGTGGTGAGGCCACCTTCAGAGGTCGGTGCAGACAAGTCTTTTTTCACGACAGGAAAGGGGAGCGACGACACTCCTGAGTACTTGCCGGAAGGTTTTCTAACACGGACAAAAGATTTTGGATTGGTGATTCATATGTGGACAAATCAAGTGGGAATTTTGAGCCACCCATCAGTTGGGGGATTTTTGTCGCATTGTGGATGGAATTCTAGCATTGAGAGTATAACAAATGGTGTGCCAATGATTGCATGGCCGTTATATGCTGAACAAAGACTAAATGCCACTATGCTTACGGAGGAACTTGGGGTGGCTGTTAGGCCAGAGGTATTGCCAACGAAAAAAGTGGTGGAAAGGGAAGAAATAGAGCAATTGGTAAGATCGGTAATGCAAAATAAAGAAGGAAAGGAATCATTGTTGAGGGAAAATGTGAAGAAACTGAAGATGAGTGCAGAGAAAGCACTAAGTGTAGGAGGCTCCTCTCATGCTTCAATGTGTGAAGTCCTCAAAGACATTGAGAAGACAATCCATGGTTGCAAGAAAAATATGTGAAGAAATTGTCTAAAAGGGTAAGAAAAATTGGTGATTTGGGCTAGAAGGTCCTAAAATGGTCTATGACTATGTTATGCTGGCTTATGTGCTGTAATTTTCAGTATGCTTCGAATAATATTTATAATAAAGCAATCTCATTCAATGAATTGATATTTCGATCCTTTAGTCCCTTACAAGCAATCTTCAGAATTATAAACTTGGTATGGTGAAACAAAATTCTAGAATTAAAGTATATGAACTAGAACAGACCATGTTGATGTTAATCTTTAGCAAGAAGATGTTCTTTACTCTAAGATAACTAAAAAAACATGCAGACATATGTCAAACCGAAAAAACGATCACTGCTCTAAAATAAACATATGACGTCTCAGCTTTAACCTTACATAATCGCGATGACAAATCATTTCAGCTTTCCTTTTTGTTTGTTTCCTTTCTGTTAGGTAAGTATGTTCATCTTACATTGATGTCAATTCATGCCAAGTTTGTCTTTGCAGAAGATGATGATCTTTAAAGATTTTCACCTCATTGGTAAGAAATGGAGCAGGATTGCTTCCTTTGTAATTGACAACAAGACAAGTGAGCATTGCTCAAGTGGTTGAGTATCTTCACCATCAACTAGTAGGTTGAGGATTCGAGTCATGTTGAAGGATAAGTGGAAACGCTATTGATCCTTCTGGGGTGGGGGGTGGGTAGGGAAAGAAAAGCAAAATATATTCTGATCCACCTTTGTGAAATCGTCAGAAGCTAAATCATTCATCTCCACAAGGCAACACTAAATATGGGTAAATGCCTGCACACGTTCATTAGCGCAATACATAATTTATCTGCATATGATTAAGTGCTTGAAGCTGGAAAAGAATCAGTAGCCTTAAATTAACCTTTTGTATGGTATTCATTCAGCCATTCAACCTCTTCGAGTACTACGAGAAAGCTCACGTCAATTAGTTTCCTCTGGTATGGTGCCTACAAAATTAAGCAGCATATATATCATAGGAAAGTACATCTAGAATATCCAAGTGGAATGCTGCATATCACATGTGTACATTGACATGAAATATGGTGTTTACGAACTTACCCATGTTATATGCTCAAACGATAAATCACAGCCCTTGTCGCGGAAGTTGAACTTCGTATTGCACTCCTTGACAATAAGAACATACTCTGTTCTTATACCGAAATTCCCGTCTTCCTTATAACCAGGCTCTGAAAAATTTCTACATGAATGATAAGGCTCTGAAAAGCTGAAACAAGAAACTACAGAGAAGTGCAGAAGAAAGGTAAAACTATTAGATTATTGAGGAAGCTGGACAACATGGACGTATGACATGGTTTACCTAATTTTAAGCTCGTTTAATTGAAAACTGTTATAAAATGTAAATAAAGAACAACAAGAATAAATAGAGAGAAGAGGGAGACTTCTTGAGGGATGGGAGATCAATATTGAAAATACAATAAACAAAACCCTTTTATTTATAATAGGAGAAAATACTTCTAGTTTCTAACTAAAAGAGAGATACTTCTGATGATAATAGGAGAAAATACTTCTAGTTTTTGGCTAAAAGAGATATTTCTAATAGATATCAATTAGATCTTGATAGATATTAATTATAATGTAAATACATTTATAACACTCCCCTTGAATGTCTAGATAGATAATGTGTACGTTACTAGAAAAAACTCAGTGAAAAAAAATATATAGTAAAGAAAAAAGAGTACACATCTCTAACAATACGCATATAGAAAAAAGAGAAATTTATATGTTGGACAATAATAATTGTCCAAATTTAAAAGAATATATTAAAGAAAGAGAATAATATATAAAAATTCATATTTCATAAATTAGAATTTTCATACAAAAGAAGTACTAATATAACTACACAAAAGGTAATTTTGGAATAAGGGAGAATTGTTAAGAACAAAGATATCTTTTAATTGGTCAACACACTATGGCTTATAAGCCAAAAAAAAAAAAAAAAGTTGGAAATTGGAACCTGGAGTGTTTTTGTCCACAAAGGCTACCAATCACATGTCGGATATGTATACGTTAAAAAGTCACTCGTGATAAACATGCATGATCTGTAAATATATATCAGGACAATCAACTCTCAGTACTTTCATCTCATCTTACTCTCTACCATTCACAAAATTTTCAAAAAAAATCTTGTGACTATGGGTAGCTCACAACAAGTACCTCATGTTGGTATACTCTCAAGTCCAGGCTTAGGCCATATAATCCCCGTATTAGCCCTCGGCAACCGCCTCGCCACCCTCCATAATGCCTCAGTCACTGTTTTTGCTATCACCTCCGTCAGCTCTCCTGCCGAAACAGAAATACTCAAATCCGCCAATAAATTGGAGCTGATTGATATAGTTGAAATACCAGCTGTAGATATCTCCAAACTTATTGATTCCAACACAAAAGTGGTCACTCAACTTTATGTACTTGTACGTGAAGCGTTACATGCTGTTAAGTCCGCGATATCAGCAGTGAGGCATATTCTGGATGCTCTCATCGTTGATCTTTTCTGCACTGAAACTTTGCCAATTGCTAAAGAATTTGGATTACCTAATTATGTGTATATCCCAGCGAATGCATGGTTTACTGCTTTGACTGTATACTGTCCGGTTCTTGATGAAGAAATTGAGGGTCAATATGTTGATCAGGTCGAACCGTTGAAAATACCCGGTTGTAAATCGGTTCGACCTGAAGATGTGGTTGATCCAATGCTGGACCGGAATGATCAGGAGTATCACGAGTACATGAGAGCAGGCTTGGGGTTCTGTTTGTCGGATGGGATTTTAATGAACACTTGGGAAGGCGCGGAGGCTGGTTCACTCAAAGCGTTCAGGGAAAATGAAATAATTAAAGCAATCGTGAATTCACCAGTTTATCCGATTGGACCATTAACAAGACACGACCAACAAATCATACATGAGAGTACTAATGATGACAGGAATTTTGTCCTCAATTGGCTGGATCAACAAACTCCTGATTCAGTGCTATACATATCATTCGGGAGTGGTGGGACCCTCTCATCAAAGCAGTTAACCGAGTTAGCTTTTGGGTTGGAGTTAAGTCGGCAGAAGTTCATTTGGGTGGTGAGGCCACCGTCAGAGGTCGGTGCAGACAAGTCGTTTTTCACAACAGGAAAGGGGAGCGACGACACTCCTGAGTACTTGCCTGAAGGTTTTCTAACACGGACAAAAGATTTTGGATTGGTGATTCATATGTGGACAAATCAAGCGGGTATATTGAGCCACCCATCAGTTGGGGGATTTTTGTCGCACTGCTCTCTGATCGACGTTTTATAGTCTTCATATCTATGGAAAGAGGAAGCTAGGAGAGGATTCTAAACAATTCTATCGAGCCGAACAACAAAAAGAGAGGAAAGATGTAGATCGATCGCCCTAGATAGACAACTACATAGAGGGTCTCTACTAGTCTATATATTCTTTGATTTCGTTCCAGGACCCTTGTGCCCCGGCCCTTGATCAGATAAAGCTGCCCGCCTTATGACCCACAACATAAATACAATAGAATAGAAATGCTGTCTGTCACTAGAACGGACCACACAAATAACATCTTTCTAGCCGCCTAAAGGAAGTATTCAAAGATAAGATAAGGCTATGCGCACACAAGCTAACTTCAGGTATGCGGCCCTTCCACTTTGGTGTAGTTTTCGTTTTCAACACTTCTAAATGCCACTTCTTCCCGTCGCATCCGTCTTCAGGACGATATAGCCATAAAGATGCACGTCTTAGTGGGGAAAAGATTTTGCCCCCGGTCGCTGAGGTAAGTTCCGATAGAGCTACGCTCCAGGTATTCCAACAATTTTTTCTTCTAGGTTACTCTTTTTTCTCTTAATGTGGATGGAATTCTAGCATTGAGAGTATAACAAATGGTGTGCCAATGATTGCATGGCCGTTATATGCTGAACAAAGACTAAATGCCACTATGCTTACGGAGGAACTTGGGGTGGCTGTTAGGCCAGAGGTATTGCCAACGAAAAAAGTGGTGGAAAGGGAAGAAATAGAGCAATTGGTAAGATCGGTAATGCAAAATAAAGAAGGAAATTGTCTAAAAGGGTAAGAAAAATTGGTGATTTGGGCTAGAAGGTCCTAAAATGGTCTATGACTATGTTATGCTGGCTTATGTGCTGTAATTTGCAGTATGCTTCGAATAATATTTATAATAAAGCAATCTCATTCAATGAATTGATATTTCGATCCTTTAGTCCCTTACAAGCAATCTTCAGAATTATAAACTTGGTATGGTGAAACAAAATTCTAGAATTAAAGTATATGCACTAGAACAGACCATGTTGATGTTAATCTTTAGCAAGAAGATGCTCTTTACTCTAAGATAACTAAAAAATCATGCAGACATATGTCAAACCGAAAAAAGGATCACTGCTCTAAAGTCTAAAATAAACATATGACGTCTCAGCTTTAACCTTACATAATCGTGATGACAAATCATTTCAGTGAGGATGTCAATTCATGCCAAGTTTGTCTTTGGCAGATGATGATGGTCTTTAAAGATTTTTACTTCATTGGTAAGAAATGGAGCAGGATTGCTTCCTTTGTAATTTACAAGAAGACAAGTGAGGCTTGCTCAAGTGGTTGAGTACCTCCACCAAAAAAGCATTACTTACATGGGTATCCATGGTTTACCTCAGTTGTTTCTGTTAAGAACCAGTAGGAAATCGCGGTGAATGAGAAAAAATCTCATTCTTAACGCAGTACCCCAGCCAATTGTTATTTTTGTACGTTCACTTGTAATTCATCTAGATACTTGTACACTCTAATTAGAATAGGGTAAAAGCTAAGGGCTTCGAACTAGATTCCAGTTGTATGTATAACTTTATGTGCCAATGTTGCTGGAGCTCTTATTACAGGTGATGTTACCTATTAATGCAAATGGAGTTCAAAGATAATGGGAGTTGTATACAATAAAACAAAAGTGCGGGGAGGGATATATATATCGGAGCTGAGTGAAGCAAGCTCCTAACAACTGCAATCGGTTCGGTAGCTTTCTTCAGCCATTATTCCATCTCAGATGTATTCATGTAAGGAGCAAGAATTTCCCGACATTTTGTATGGTATTCATTCAGCCATTCAACCTCTTCGAGTACTACGAGAAAGCTCACGTCAATTAGTTTCCTCTGGTATGGTGCCTACAATATTAAGCAGCATATATATCATAGGAAAGTGAAATCAGAGTTTTAACAGATGGAAAGGGAAAAGGACAGAGAATGTCTTGCTTCCTCTTGGACGGCAAAAGTACAATCGCACCATGCACTTGTACACCTAGAACAACATCCAAGTAGAATGCATGACATGAAACATGGCGTTTACAAACTTACCCAAGTTATATGCTCAAACGATAAGTGACCCTTATCGCCGCAATTAAGTTGAACTTCGTATTGCACTCCTTGACAATAAGAACACTCTCTATTCTTATACCAAAATTCCCGTCTTCATAATAACCAGGTTCTGAAAAATGCCATATTAATGATAAGGCTCTGAAAAGCTGAAACAAGAAAACTACAGAGAAGTGCAGAAGAAAGGTAAAACTAATAGATTATTGAGGAAGCTGAACAACATGGAGGTGTGACGTGGTTTACCCTAATTTTATTGAGCCTTCATTTTTCTAGTACAACTAAAAAGCAATACATTTAACCTGATCATATCAGTTCTCTAAATTGTAGAACGACTATATATGTTAGGATAGCATAGTTACTAATGCCCGTCCTTCATAAAGTAGCATTTCCCAACCTACTAATTCAGAGTGAAAATCATTCAAGTATGCAGAGGCCAAAATGAAAGTTCACTTAATTGGATTGTTTTCTCTTTGTATGATCATGCAAATTCATGAGCTATTTTTTTTTTTAGGTTAATTAGTTAGATTGATGATAACTTTTCTTAGCATTTGCACGTCAGAATAAAACTATCTAAATTTAAAACCTCAAACTAGCAACCTTAAGACTTTAATTACAAGAAATAACAATAGTTTGGTAAAATTACAACTTATAACAAAAATAACAATATTTTTTTATTTTTTTTGAAAAGCGCGTGATATCACCTCAAACTTTTCACATCCCTACTTTTACTCTACTTTACCAATTTAGTTCCCTCCAACTTCCGTTTCTTTTTTTTTCCTCTCCAATTTCCGCATATCTCTCCCACGATCTTGATAAAGATCATACCCACTTTTTAAGGTAAGTATTTCTTTCAGTTAATGCATGTTACTTTTTTTCATTTAATTTTTGATAATGTGTTTAGTGTCGCCATTTTTTTCAATATTAGTTCTGCGAAAATTCTCTGTTTCGGATCAATTTTTTTTTCTGTTAAAATTTATAATGGCTCAACATGCAAATCGAAGTTGTTCAGTTAGAGAAAATCAACCGAAGAATTTACTTACCGATGAAGTACCATCGTTTAGTCTTGGTTTAACACAAGACGAAGTTTTTCATTTGGGTTCTACTAATGTTTTCTCTAAAGAAGGTGTTACCATTGAAGAGTTGAGATATAAGCACCGTAACGATCCCGAAAAGATTGTGGAAATAATGAAAAGGAAAGGATTGACAAAAACTTCATCTCCCACAAAATTTCAAAAATCAGTGAAAAGGAAAAAGTCGGATGAAAAAGAAGAATGTAGTAAAATTGCAAGTCCCGTTGCATCAGATTCTGAATCTGAATAAGAGAAAGTGGAGGAGGTATCGTACTATTCGAAAATCTTGTTATTGATATGAATTGTATATGCTATATATAATATATTTTTAAATATGTATTTCATATCTAAATTTTGTGTAAGATATTTGTATTTATTAGGTTTATGTATATATATATTCTTTTGGGAAAATGGCTGAAATAACAACTGTAGAAGTGTAATATGTATTCTGAAAATACATATGTTATATAATTTGTATATGTGTTGTTATATTATTTTCTTTTTAATTAAATTTGTAATAATCATGTATTCATAAAATACATATGTATTTGTTGAAATTTAATTCTAATGTGTATTCTGAAAATACATACAGGTTAGATATGTGTTTTTATGTTTATCTCTAAGATTTTTATTCGATGTTAAGTTGTATTTGATAGTGATATAAACTATACACGTTATGTCTTTTCTAAATTTCACACTGAATGATATATTAAATATATTATTGTTGTTATGATAATGTTTTCGATCGATGCCAACTTTTAATTATTTTTTTTAATGGAGTGGACTTCAAGCTATAGGCAGGGGCGGAGCCAGCCTTCTGTTCGGGATTCGACCGAATTCTCTTCGTTGAAAAAATATATTATTTATACATGATTAAAATTAATTTTTATATGATTATAGTAGGTGGTGAACCCCCTTCGACTAAGTTTTCTTTGAATATAGAACCCCTTAGTTGAAATCCTAAGTTTTCTTTGAATATGGAACCCCCTTCGTTGAAATCCTGGCTCCGCCTCTGACTATAGTACAAATGAGTGATTAGTGAAGCGTACGTGGTGTGGGTGTGGTTGATTGGAACAGCGTGCTACTTCAATAATCTAAAATAATCAGCTGTGAGAATGAGATAGCAACAAATTCACTGCTAGTTTTTTTTTTTTTCCTAAGAATTTTAAGAAAAATAAAATTATTATATAATTAATAGAGTTTTCTAATGGTGTTATATTAAAATTTTGAAAAAGTCGAAGTTACTAACAGAGTAACAATGCGTCAAATGAGATGGATAAGATACGATGCCCACTCATTGGTATTGTTAGATGCCTTTTGAAAGCCAATTTCTTTTTTAAATGTTAGATTAAGCTAGAACTACCCAAAACAAAGAACGAGTATAAACTAATGAGACAAAACATTTTATTACTAGTATAATTAATTGATTAAATAAATATCTATAAAAAATAGTTTGTTTTTATAGATATGTAAATATTAAATATTTTATTCACATATTTCTCGTAACAGTACAGTCATAAATTGTTACGCCTTCGTATCGATCTGCAACTGCAAGGGTTCCGATTTTTGGTCCAGTGTGAAATGATATATCTTGTAGGCAAATCTGTCGAAACATAAACACAACTTTGAGCCTACCTTAATTAGTGCTTCATTACATCAATTTCATCGAACTTATAATCCAATATTCTGGTTCTTTCTGTGCAATCAGTGGCGGATGTACATGTATTTCAGGAGGTCATCCGAATCTCCTTCGTTGGAAAATTATACTATTTTTACATGGTAAATTTTTTTTTGTATGTATAAATAATAGAGGCTGAACCCTCTTCGACTAGTCCGTATATGTACTACTGAACCCCCTCACTGAAAATTCTGGATCCGCTCCCTGTGTGCAATGTATGTTCGTTCTAGTTGTTTTTGCGCATCTTAATTAAGATGTCTTACACTACTTCATGCACTCTAGTTTGTTTGTTTCTTGGGTCAAAAGAACAACTTGGACGTTAACAACATACCTCCTCTGACACACTTTTCTTATGGTCCGTTGTTGATAAAAGAATATGATTTCATTAGAACTTTTGCATTCTGCGCTCAATCAAATACTCAATGTTATATAAAATGGGATGGAGGAAGTACCGCATCGGGGACCTTCGCATGTGCCATGTATGGTACGTACACTTTATCTCCTGTTATACCAACCAGTTTAACAATTTCTGTGTTGCTTGTGAACCTCACCGCTATACTATACTGTAGAGCAGTCAATTACTTAAAACTCATTAATAAAAGCATTGAGATGTAATCTACAGTTTGAAGTTCATATGAAGAATGAAAAATAAAATATGTTACTTAGATACACTGATATATAGTGCAATTTTTGTTAATATTATGATCGGTGTATGTGGGTTAAAATGTTGTAAAGAATAACAAAATGGCTGCTGAATTATACATGCTATATGCTAGTAATTCTTTATACTTTTGCTGATGTAATACTTTGTCTAGATTTTCCTTCATAAACTAGACTATTATCTGAATTAAGGGGAATTGTTCAGTTACCTTCCATATTGACTGAATTTTGGGTTTTAGACTCTTAGGTAATGGTGCATCATCCACTTGCTCAATAGCTTAATTATTAATAACTGAGTATTTAATTTCCTTGGCATATACATTCTGTTCTTATCTTCATTAGTAAGTTGGATACGGTTTACTTGCATATATAGAGATGCTTTTAAATACGAGTCTCTGTAATGTAATATCGTGAGTTTTTGGGGTTGTTACGTACAATGGCTGATCCAGAATTTAGATCGCGGGTGCTATGGAGGTGAAAACACACATATTGACGTCTAAAGCTTTAAAGTTCCACTGAAAATCAAAATACCAAACTATCTTCTTGATTTTCAATATGCTTTTTAAAATCAGATAATAATTTTTATATATTTCTTACAATTAAACCTAATATGCGGTAGATTTAATATATTTGAAGCACCACAAAATTCAATATAGATCAGCCTCAGATTACGTACTATTACTAATGTATTAATTGCAACCGTTGTATGGGAAGAGACGAAATTAAAGATTTGACCATTCGATTCAAAGACGGACTAAGATTTTTGTGTACGTCAATATGTGTGTTATTTGCTTACACATCTGTTTATACTTCAATCGATTTATTAGCGTTTATATCTTCTTATTCTATATTTGCATGATAGTTTATTGAATGTTCTATATGAATTAAGCATCAAATTTACATCGTGATAAATTATTCATTTCTATATTATTAGATAATGTTTAAAGAACAGTTTCTCTACTTTATTTTTGAAATAGTGATATAAATTGTGTACATTCTGTCTTTTTTTAATTTCACTCCATACGATATATTGAATATATTATTGTTGTTATGATAATGTTTTCTATCGTGACAACTTTTTTTTTTCTTTTTTTAAATGGAGTGGACTTCAAGCTATAGGTACAAATGAGTGATTAGTGACGCGTTCGTTGTGTGGGTGATTGGAACAGCGTGCTACTTCCATAATCTAAAATAATCAGCTGTGAGAATGAGAGCAAACAAATTCACGTGCTAGTTTTTTTCTTTCTCGAGAATTGTAAGAAAAATAAAATTATTATATAATTAATAGAGGGTTTAATGGTGTTATATTAAAAATTTGAAAAAATCAAAGTTACTAACAGAGTAGCAATGCGTCAAATGAAATGAATAACAGATGCTTTTTCAAATCCAATTTAAAAATATCCCTCTACTTTAGTTTACTAGTTATATTTATCCCTAATTATACTATGGGGTTAAAAATACCCCTTTCGTTAAGAAACTTAACAAACATATCCTTTTATTTAACGATTTTATACCATAAACTTTTTAATATTTGATGTAGCTTATACTTGAATGAAGTGACTGTCACGTGGCATTCCACCTCACCACCTTTTTTAAAAAAAAAAAGTACCTACAAACTCTCTTCAACTCCATTTTCTGGCCATAAACCACACTCTCTCCTCTGGATTCAATACACAGACATACACACGGAGAAAACACAGTACACACAAAAAAAAAAACAAAGAGGGGGATTTGAAGGAGGATAGCATAACAAACAAAGAGGGAGGAGGAATGGGGGAAATCAAACACACTATCCAAACAACACCCGGCTAGTTTTACCGATAATTCCATCACCGTGAAGCCACTATTGAAGCACCCAAAAATCCTATTTTTTAAATTTTCTATATATACGCGTATTGGTGTGATTTATGATAGCTAAGATTTAGGGAATTTTAAAATTTAGTGCAGAAAATGAATTATTATAAAAGAGGCCATCAGATTGTGTAAAAATCGGAGCTACCAGCACTTCTGAGCTGCGGTGATTGACGTCGGACAGCTACCAAAACTACCATTATCAATACAAGCTATTCCTGACTGGTGATGGGCGACCTCTTCAATTAATTCGGAATCCGTAATAAACGATGAGGTGGACAGCTTGGTTTCTTCGGTAAACGGTTGTCGTTGGATCCATTAGCTCGATGGTCATCGTCATTAGCCGATTTCATCTGGGGATTAGGGTTAAGGTTTTGAGTCACTAGAATAGAAGAGTGACAGGATATATGGAGATAATTGGAGAACGCTGTTGCATTTCAAAATGATTCATTATCCTATTTCTTTTAGAGGATATAGAGAATGACTTTTGGCAAACATAGAACTGCCACAATATTGAAGATTAATCAACAGTTTTCTGTTATTTCTTTTTGTTGCTATTAATGGTAGATTTCTTGTAGAGTGTGCCAGAAAATGGAGTTGAAGGGTTATTAGGTATTTTTATTTTATTTTTTTAAAAAGGTGGTGAAGTGGAATGCCACGTGGCAGCCACCTCACTCAAGTGATTAAAAAATTCATGGTGGAAAATCATTAAATAGAAGGGCATGTTTGTTAAGTTTCTTAACGGAAGGCATATTTTTAATCCTGTAGTATAACTAGGGATAAATATAACTATTAAACTAAAGTAGAGGGGTATTTTTAACCTCTTTCCCTTTATAAAATGTTGGAGAGAAAATGGTCAACCCCCCCCCCCCCAACCTTTACCCCAACTTTCAACTACACACTTATACTTTGCAGGGGTCCTATGACCCCTCTGAACTATTTTAATATGTAATTATTACCCTCAAAAACCTGACAACCAGCTATTTTGAATAAGGTGTGATGCACGCGCCAACAACATTTTAACACGTATTTTTTTATTTAAAATTAATTTTTATTTATTTTCTTTTCCATTTTTATCATTTTTCATCATTTTTTCACCATTATTTTTTTCACCATTACTTTTCATCTCTTTTCCTTTTCAAACTTTATTATTCCTACTTCTATGCAAATAATTTTTCGACGATCTTGAAGTGGAAAATAATGAACAATACCGAATTTGAAATTTTCAACTATCTTGAAGTCGAAAATAATAAACAACATCGAATTTGAAAATTTCCGACAACCTTGCAGTGGAAACAATGACCATATAATTATTAAATTTCCAACAATCTTAAATTCAGAAACAACGAACAATATCAATTTCAAAATTTTCAACGACTTTGAAGCCGAAAACAATGAACAATACGGAATTTAAATTTTTCGATGACCTTAAAGTCGGAAACAATAGAGAATTTTAAAATTTTCGATGACCTTGAAGTCAAAAATAATAGACAATACCCATTTTAAAATTTACGACGACCTTGAAGTAGGAAATAGTGGACAATATCGATTTTGAAATTTTTCATGATCATGAAGTCGGAAATAATAAACAACATCTAATTTAAAATTTTCGACAGCCTTGAAGTGGGAAACAATGAACAATATCAATTTTTAAATTTCCGACAATCTTAAATTCGGAAACAACTAAGAATACCAATTTCAAAATTTTCGACGACCTTGAAGCCGGAAACAAATATCGAATTTAAAATTTTTAATAACCTTAAAGTCGGAAATAATAGAGAATTTTAAAATTTTCAATGACCTTCAAGTCGGAAACAATGGACAATACTCATTTTAAAATTCACGACGATTTTGAAGTCGTAAATAATGGATAATATCGATTTTAAAATTTCCGAAAATCTTGAAGTTGGAAACAATGAACAATATCCATTTTGAAATTTTTGACGAATTTGAAGTCGAAACCAATTGATTTTGTACTTGGAGATGAGGAAAATGATAAATTAATTTTGAATGTCATTGATGAGTTCTTGGATGTAATTATTGTAAGAAAGAACAAAATGAAGAAGAAGAAGAAGAAGAAGAATAAAGAAAATGAATAAAGAAAAAGAATAATAAAAAATGAATAAAGAAAATAAAGAAATGTTAAAAATAAATTTTTAGTAAAAAAAGTTCGTTCTCACTCTGTTTAAAGGGAGTGAAACATACTCTCTTGCCATGTTAACGTTCAAGGGGTAATAATTCCACTTTAAAATAGTTCAGGGGGGTCATAGGACCCCTGCAAAATATAAGTGTGTAGTTGAAATTTCGACTAAAGGTTGGGGGGTAATAGACCATTTTCTCAATGTTAGATTAAGCAACCTTGCACCGCTAGAACTATCCAAAACAAAGAACTATAAAATAATGAGACAAAACATTTTATTACTAGTATAATTAATTGATTAAATATCTATAAAAAAATAGTTTGTATTTATAGATATGTAAATATTAAATATTTTATTCACATATTTCTCATATCAGTACAATCATCCTTAACAGAGAATAAACTCCCTGCTACATTTCCAATAAACAAACACGTGCTTGAGCTTTTTATGAGATTCAAGTTTAGATGTATAAATTGAAGCTTAGAGCCTAGCTTACTGCTTCATTACATCAATTTAATCGAGCTTATAATCCAATATTCTAGTTCTTTCTGTGCAATACATAGTTGCTTTTGCACATCTTTAAGATGTTACACTGCTACATGAGCTCTAATTTGTTTGTATCTTGGGTCCTAAGAAAATCTTTGACGTTAACAACATACCTCCTCGATCTGACACACTTTCTTTTTGGTCCATTGAAAAAAGAATATGAATCTTTTAGAACACAAGTTTCAATAGTCGGTCATACTTTTTTGTATTCCGCGTGCAATGAAATACTCAATGTTATATAACATGGGATGGAGGAAGTACCATATCGGGGTCCTTCACATGTGCCATGTATGGTACACTTATCTCCTATTTATACCAGCCAGTTTTAACAATTTCTGTGCTGCTTGTGAACCTCACCACTGTACTGTAGAGCAGTCAATTTGTTAGTTAAAACTCATTAGTAAAAGCATTGAGATGTAATCTGCAGTTTGAAGTTCATATGAAATTAGTTAAAGGGAATTGTTCAGTTACCTTCCATACTGACTGAATTTTGGTATTTAGCCTTTTAGGTAATGGTGATTGGTGCATCATCCACTTGCCCAATAGCTTTATGACTAATAACGAGTATATTTATTAATTTCCATGGCGTATACATTCTGTTCTTATCTTCATTCGTAACTTGGGATACGGTTTACTTGCATATTCTCTATAATGTAATATCGTGCGTATTTGAGTTTGTTACGTACAATGACTGACCCAGAATTTAGACCGCGGGTGCTTTAGAGGTCCAAAGCTTTAAAGTTTCGTCTGAAAATCAAAACTCTTAGCTATCTTCTTAATTTTCGATGTATTTTTAGATAATCATAACTAATCTGCGTTAGATTTAAAGTGTTTGAAGCATCACAAATTCAATATAGATCCGCCCCAGATTACGTACTAGTATATTAGTTGCAACCGTTGCATGGGAAGAGACGAAATAATGGAGCACGAGAGTACATGGAAATTGGAATAATTCGTTATTTGAATGTGAAATTTACGGTCTTTTCATCTTTGATATTTCAAAGTTAGTTTGCTTAGCTTGCGTCTTAACAAATTGTTAATTATACGTCAATCTTCTTATTAATTGTTGTTAGACTTAGATGTATCAAATTAATGGGCTGGGCGAAATTTGAGCGGATTAAAATGGATTGAGTTAATAAATTGACGGGTTATTGATCCGCTCAAAAATTAATTGAAATTTGGGCTCAATTGGACCGAAATACGGGTCATAATTCAATCTATTCAATTCTTAGTAAGCTTTAATTATTTTATTTGTTCTTTTATAAATTTTTAATACCTAAAATTTTTTTTTGCTTTTCTTTATTATAGCTACATATAACATATCCAATAACAAAAATGAGAAAAAAAATCAAAATATACATCATTAGATTATATATTGCAAGTCATAGTGATATTTATTAGATTGCAATAAATAGCAACTTTTAATTTATTTTTTTTAAAAAAAGAAAAATAAATTAATAGCAGCGCTTTAAAACAAAAAAATAAAGAAAAAAATATTTTTTTCTATTTTTGTTAAAAAAAATCTACCCTTTCAAAAAGACATCAGTTACAGGATGTCAGTCACCCCTAATTTCTCTCAATTTTTTTTTTTCTTATTTCAAAAAAAAGTTGTATCTTCTTTTTCTCCAAAACTATTCTTCTTCGTAACACTGCAACAAATCAGCAGCATTTATGTTTTCTCGTCTTCTTCTCAAATATTTTTCTCAAAATACTATAATTTTCTTCATATTTCACTCGACCAGACAGAAAAATTCGATTGAAAATTCAGAAAATCATTCAATGTGCAGTAAAAAATTCAAACAAATTGTTTTGTCACCCATTTAAGCTCGATTAATTGAAAATATAAGGATATCAAATTATATACAAATTTTATAGACTCCCAAAATTTTAATATTAAAACCAACTCTAGAAAAAACTTGAAAAAATAAAAATGGAGCATCAGTTTTATTGGGAAAGATTGTGCAGGATATTTATGTTTTTTTTTTATTATTATTATTAAAATGAATATAGCTGAAGAGCGTGGGGGGGGGGGGGGGGAAGATGGGTGTTGGAGTTTCTAAATTTTAGCACACTTAATAAATTTTTTTTCTAGTATTTTTTTTAAGTAATAATAATTATAAATCCGTAAATTTAAGGTTACAAATCAAAACTGAATATATTGTAATTTTTTCTAAAAAGGTAAGAAACGTGCATAAATTAATATAATTTATTGATCAAATTTTATTCATCTAATAATTGTTAACATAGTTATTTAGGAGAAAAAGAGATACCGACGAAAAATTAGGACGTATTTTAATTAATATATACGTATTAAACAAATTTTAAATAAAATAAATATTCAATAAATTTTTAAAAATCTCCCACAACTTGCAATAAACATTCTAAAAAGTACATAAAAGATCATTTTCATTTTAAAAAAATGTCCTCTTAAATATTTTTTGACAAGATTTCTTATAAGTCAATTTGGACCGCATATCAATATACCTAAAAAATAAAATGAATTAAGCTAATAAATGAAAACTCGAACGAATTGGCGTGTTGGGTATCATTTTGCGACCCCTACACATGAGTATATGCCAACATGCAGTATTTTGGAACATGTTCGCAGTTTGGCCAAACTCATGTTCCATCACACTCATCCTTGAAATAATATTAACTCTTGAAATTAATATCTGCCCAATTTTATATCTTTACCTGACTTCAGTACGGACTAGTTTGGATCATTGTCCATTTTTTTAATTGGGAGTAATAGAACCAGTTTGAATTCATCACGCACGCATTTACCCTTTTTCTGATATTAGATTAGGTATGTTGTTCACTCTTTTGATGTTAATTGGTTAGATTAATTGGATTGTTTTCTCTTTATATGATCTTGAAAATTCATGAGCTAATTTTTTTTGGTTAATTAGTTGGATTGAAGATAACTTTTCTTAGCATTTGCGCGTTAGAATAAAACTATCTAAATTTGGTGAAACCTCAAGAGGGAAAAAAAAAGAAGAAGAAGAAGAAGAAGAAGAGGAGGAGGAGTACTATGACCCGTTTTGAGATATCATTGGGTTGAGTTAAAATGGAGCGTTATGAACTAGAGCGCCCTTGGTGAAGATCTTTTAACCCAACCCAAAGTAAATAAGTCTCAATTAAATGTAACAATGAAACTTATATTATTATTCTTAAGTAATGATTTACTTAATTAATTGGAAGGCATGGTTAGTAAGTATTGTTGATGATCAATTCTTTATTTACTACGTACTGCATTGAATTTCTTTTTATTAACCATGGTGTGTTGGTCATCTTTCACGTACCTCGATTAAATTTACGGGATATGAATCACCTCTTACCAACAAGGGATATCAGGTAAATCTGTCTACGTAAAACAGACGGAAAGAATGACCTGGTGTTTCTTTGTCCACCAAGGCTACCAATCACATGTCGCAAATGTACACGTTTAAAAAGCCACCAGTAAACATGCATGCTCTATAAATATATATCAGGACAACCAACCTTTTCGGTACTTTCATCTCATCCTACTCTGTACCATTCACAAAATTTTCAAAAAAATTCTTGTGACTATGGGTAGCTCACAACAAGTACTTCATGTTGGTATACTCTCAAGTCCAGGCTTAGGGCATATAATCCCCGTATTAGCCCTCGGCAGGCGCCTCGCCACCCTCCATAACGTCTCAGTCACTGTTTTTGTTATCACCTCAGGCAGCTCTCCTGCCGAAACAGATATTCTCAAATCCGCCGATAAATTGGAGCTGATTGATATAGTTGAAATACCAGTAGATGTCTCCAACCTTATTGATTCCAACACAAAAGTGGTCACTCAACTTTATGTACTTGTACGTGAAGCGTTACATGCTGTTAAGTCCGCGATATCAGCAGTGAGGCATATTCTGGATGCTCTCATCGTTGATCTTTTCTGCACTGAAACTTTGCCAATTGCTAAAGAATTTGGATTACCTAATTATGTGTATATCCCATCGAATGCATGGTTTACTGCTTTGACCGTATACTGTCCGGTTCTTGATGAAGAAATTGAGGGTCAATATGTTGATCAGGTCGAACCGTTGAAAATCCCAGGTTGTAAACCGGTTCGACCTGAAGATGTGGTTGACCCAATGCTGGACCGGAATGATCAGGCGTATCGCGAGTACATGAGGGCAGGGGTCGAGTTCTGTTTGTCGGATGGGATTTTAATGAACACTTGGGAAGACGCAGAGGCTGGTTCACTCAAAGCGTTCAGGGAAAATGAAATAATGAAAGCAATCGTGAATTCACCAGTTTATCCAATTGGACCGTTGACAAGACACGACCAAGAAATCGTAGATGAGAGTACTAATGATGACAGGAATTTTGTACTCAATTGGCTGGATCAACAAACTCCTGATTCAGTGCTATACATATCATTCGGGAGTGGTGGGACCCTCTCATCAAAGCAGTTAACCGAGTTAGCTTTTGGGTTGGAGTTAAGTCGGCAGAAGTTCATTTGGGTGGTGAGGCCACCTTCAGAGGTCGGTGCAGACAAGTCTTTTTTCACGACAGGAAAGGGGAGCGACGACACTCCTGAGTACTTGCCGGAAGGTTTTCTAACACGGACAAAAGATTTTGGATTGGTGATTCATATGTGGACAAATCAAGTGGGAATTTTGAGCCACCCATCAGTTGGGGGATTTTTGTCGCATTGTGGATGGAATTCTAGCATTGAGAGTATAACAAATGGTGTGCCAATGATTGCATGGCCGTTATATGCTGAACAAAGACTAAATGCCACTATGCTTACGGAGGAACTTGGGGTGGCTGTTAGGCCAGAGGTATTGCCAACGAAAAAAGTGGTGGAAAGGGAAGAAATAGAGCAATTGGTAAGATCGGTAATGCAAAATAAAGAAGGAAAGGAATCATTGTTGAGGGAAAATGTGAAGAAACTGAAGATGAGTGCAGAGAAAGCACTAAGTGTAGGAGGCTCCTCTCATGCTTCAATGTGTGAAGTCCTCAAAGACATTGAGAAGACAATCCATGGTTGCAAGAAAAATATGTGAAGAAATTGTCTAAAAGGGTAAGAAAAATTGGTGATTTGGGCTAGAAGGTCCTAAAATGGTCTATGACTATGTTATGCTGGCTTATGTGCTGTAATTTTCAGTATGCTTCGAATAATATTTATAATAAAGCAATCTCATTCAATGAATTGATATTTCGATCCTTTAGTCCCTTACAAGCAATCTTCAGAATTATAAACTTGGTATGGTGAAACAAAATTCTAGAATTAAAGTATATGAACTAGAACAGACCATGTTGATGTTAATCTTTAGCAAGAAGATGTTCTTTACTCTAAGATAACTAAAAAAACATGCAGACATATGTCAAACCGAAAAAACGATCACTGCTCTAAAATAAACATATGACGTCTCAGCTTTAACCTTACATAATCGCGATGACAAATCATTTCAGATTTCCTTTTTGTTTGTTTCCTTTCTGTTAGGTAAGTATGTTCATCTTACATTGATGTCAATTCATGCCAAGTTTGTCTTTGCAGAAGATGATGATCTTTAAAGATTTTCACCTCATTGGTAAGAAATGGAGCAGGATTGCTTCCTTTGTAATTGACAACAAGACAAGTGAGCCTTGCTCAAGTGGTTGAGTATCTTCACCATCAACTAGTAGGTTGAGGATTCGAGTCATGTTGAAGGATAAGTGGAAACGCTATTGATCCTTCTGGGGTGGGGGGTGGGTAGGGAAAGAAAAGCAAAATATATTCTGATCCACCTTTGTGAAATCGTCAGAAGCTAAATCATTCATCTCCACAAGGCAACACTAAATATGGGTAAATGCCTGCACACGTTCATTAGCGCAATACATAATTTATCTTCATATGATTAAGTGCTTGAAGCTGGAAAAGAATCAGTAGCCTTAAATTAACCTTTTGTATGGTATTCATTCAGCCATTCAACCTCTTCGAGTACTACGAGAAAGCTCACGTCAATTAGTTTCCTCTGGTATGGTGCCTACAATATTAAGCAGCATATATATCATAGGAAAGTGAAATCAGAGTTTTAACAGATGGAAAGGGAAAAGGACAGAGAATGTCTTGCTTCCTCTTGGACGGCAAAAGTACAATCGCACCATGCACTTGTACACCTAGAACAACATCCAAGTAGAATGCATGACATGAAACATGGCGTTTACAAACTTACCCAAGTTATATGCTCAAACGATAAGTGACCCTTATCGCCGCAATTAAGTTGAACTTCGTATTGCACTCCTTGACAATAAGAACATTCTCTATTCTTATACCAAAATTCCCGTCTTCATAATAACCAGGTTCTGAAAAATGCCATATTAATTAATGATAAGGCTCTGAAAAGCTGAAACAAGAAAACTACAGAGAAGTGCAGAAGAAAGGTAAAACTAATAGATTATTGAGGAAGCTGAACAACATGGAGGTGTGACGTGGTTTACCCTAATTTTATTGAGCCTTCATTTTTCTAGTACAGCTAAAAAGCATTACATTTAACCTGATCATATCAGTTCTCTAAATTGTAGAACGACTATATATGTTAGGATAGCATAGTTACTAATGCCCGTCCTTCATAAAGTAGCATTTCCCAACCTACTAATTCAGAGTGAAAATCATTCAAGTATGCAGAGGCCAAAATGAAAGTTCACTTTATATATAACTCATAATGTAAATATAAATTGCTCCTTAGGAGTACCTCTTCAGCCATAATGGCAAGTTTACTTACCTTCCTGCTGTTAGCGTCTCAATAAAATTAGTGGCTTAAAGTCAATTTTTTAATAAGAGGCCCTAAACTTACGTACAAAAATACTGCTATAATAATTTAGAGTTGTCTTATTTGTTCTTGTGTCTTACATATGTAAACATACATACAAAAATACTACTATAATAATTTAGAGTTGTCTTGTTTGTTCTTGCGTAATTATTTTGGTGTAGTATTTTTAAAATACATATAACCTTTAACTTTACGTATTAATATAATAATTAATAAAAGTAAGGACCAGGAGC
This sequence comes from Capsicum pubescens, assembly GCA_030864215.1. Taxonomy (NCBI): domain Eukaryota; kingdom Viridiplantae; phylum Streptophyta; class Magnoliopsida; order Solanales; family Solanaceae; genus Capsicum; species Capsicum pubescens. The sequence continues at coordinate 188,185,737 of CM061539.1, read as the reverse complement.
GGACCCACATAGGTTCAAGTTGTCGAAAAATTACACAGTATATATACGTAGTTTTTCTCAATTTAAAAGGTATATATTATATATTGAACCCATTGTAAATAAAATAAAAGAACTGGCTATCCCAGCGATAGTGGGCTTGATTGTTAACACATGTATCTCGTGTTCGAACCATTTACCCCTTTTTCTGATATTATAGTACGTACGTTGTTCACTCTTTTGATATTAATTAGTTAGATTAATTGGATTGTTTTCTCTTTGTATGATCATGCAAATTCATGAGCTATTTTTTTTTTTAGGTTAATTAGTTAGATTGATGATAACTTTTCTTAGTATTTGCACGTCAGAATAAAACTATCTAAATTTAAAACCTCAAGCTAGCAACCTTAAGACTTTAATTACAAGAAATAACAATAGTTTGGTAAAATTACAACTTATAACAAAAATAATAATATTTTATTATTATTTTTGAAAAGCGCGTGATATCACCTCAAACTTTTCACATCCCTACTTTTACTCTACTTTACCAATTTACTTCCCTCCAACTTCCGTTTCTTTTTTTTTTTCTCTCCAATTTCCGCATATCTCTCCCACGAACTTGATAAAGATCATACCCACTTTTTAAGGTAAGTATTTCTTTCAGTTAATGCATGTTACTTTTTTTCATTTAATTTTTGTTAATGTGTTTAGTGTCGTCATTTTTTTCAATATTAGTTCTGCGAAAATTCTCTGTTTCGGATCAATTTTTTTTTTCTGTTAAAATTTATAATGGCTCAACATGCAAATCGAAGTTGTTCAGTTAGAGAAAATCAACCGAAGAATTTACTTACCGATGAAGTACCATCGTTTAGTCTTGGTTTAACACAAGACGAAGTTTTTAATTTGGGTTCTACTAATGTTTTCTCTAAGGAAGGTGTTACCATTGAAGAGTTGAGATATAAGCACCGTAACGATCCCGAAAAGATTGTGGAAATAATGAAAAGGAAAGGATTGACAAAAACTTCATCTCCCAAAAATTTCAAAAATCAGTGAAAAGGAAAAAGTCGGATGAAAAAGGAGAATATAGTAAAATTGCAAGTCCCGTTGCATCAGATTCTGATCAGATTCTGAATCTGAACAAGAGAAAGTGGAGGAGGTATCGTACTATTCGAAAATCTTGTTATTGATATGAATTGTATATGCTATATACAATATATTTTAAATATGTATTTCATATCTAAATTTTGTGTAAGATATTTGTATTTATTAGGTTTCTGTATATATATATTCTTTGGGGAAAATGGCTGAAATAGCAACTGTAGAAGTGTAATATGTATTCTGAAAATACATATGTTATATAATCTGTATATGTGTTGTTATATTATTATTTTTTTAATTAAATTTGTAATAATCATGTATTCATAAAATACATATGTGTTTGTTGAAATATAATTCTAATATGTATTCTGAAAACACATACAGGTTAGATATGTGTTTTTATGTTTATCTCTAAGATTTTTATTCGATGTTAAGATGTATTTGGTAGTCATTAGATTTTTAATGTGATATGTATTTCTTATTTGTTGAAATGTATTTTTTACATACATAGTTGTATTTGTTATTATACATCTTATAAAATAACTATAAGATGTATTTCATAAATACATATAAGACAATTTGTATAAACTAGTTTTAAGATGTATTTCATAAATACATATAAGAGACTGTTTTGTCATATAAATGCATATGTGTTTGTTGAAATTTAATTCTAATATGTATTTTAAAAATACATACAGGTTAGATATGTGTTTTTATGCTTATCTCTAACAATTTTATTCGGTGTTAAGTTGTATGTGGTAGTCATTAGATTTTGAATGTGATATGTAGTTCTTTTTTGTTGAAATGTATTTTTTACATACATAGTTGAATTTGTTATTATTCATCTTATAAAATAACTATAAGATGTATTTTATAAATACATATAAAAGAATGTTTGAATTAATATGTATTATTAAAATACATTTGTTATATAATTTGTATATGTGTTGTTATATTCTTGTCTTGTTAATTAAATTTTTACAAATCATGTATTCACAAAATACGTAATGTGTTTGTTGAAATATAATTCTAATGTGTATTATGAAAATACATACAGTTTAGATATGTGTTTTTATGTTACCTCTAAGATTTTTATTCGATGTTAAGTTGTATTTGGTAGTCATTAGATTTTTAATGTGATCTGTATACCTTATTTGTTGAAATATATTTTTTACATACATAGTTGTATTTGTTATTATACATCTTATAAAATAACTATAAGATGTATTTCATAAATACATATAAGACAATTTGTATAAACTAGTTTTAAGATGTATTTCATAAATACATATAAGAGACTGTTTTGTCATATAAATGTATTTTTTTGTTGTTTAGGTCATTCGTGATCAAATATTCATGGCCCGGGTATTTCCCAAATTTGCTCCTCATATAGGATGTCATACGGTCAACGACATTGAAGACCGTATTAAGACAATGTTGACGAAGAGTCAGTACAAGATATTTTGTACTAAAAGTATATTTGGTTTCTTCATGAAGAAGAAAGATTGTGTAGTCCAAGCCTAGTTAAGGAGATGCATTATGTCACTTGAAACTAGGGAAAGTTCTACAAGTGCCATAGTCATTCGAGCAAAGGACACAATTCTTCATTTCACTATTAGAGATTTTGCTTTGGTGACTGGTTTGAATTGTGCTACAAATAACGATGAATTTGTGTTTGACGAGGAGCGCCCAAATAGAATTATTGATCAATATTTTGATGGTGAGAGTTTTGTACAGAAAAAAGATTTATATGCTGTTGTTTCTGACAAAATTTGGGGGAATGATAACGATGAGGATGCGTTAAAGTTTGCCAATTTGTATTTTATTCACGCATTCTTACTATCGTCAGTTGATACCGTAGCTATTCCACGCCTCCACTTTGATTTGGTTGAGAGTGGTCGCTACAGTGATTATCCGTAGGGATCGGTTGCATTTGAAGAATTAGCTAGAAGTTTGCATAAAAAGTTGAAGCCGAAAGGAAAGTTTTATATGCTTCTTGGAATTCCACTGGTCATTCAAATTTGATTGTACGAGTGTTGTTCAAGCGTGCCTCGTAATGTTGCTTCCAAGGTGGATTCTCAAATCCCTCGTATTTTGAATTGGAAGACAAATTCTCCTCGTCCAAAATATGAAACTCTTATGGGAAGTATGTTTGATGATACAGATGACAAGGTTAGTTTTACGATTTTTTTTTGTATGTGATGTTGATTATTTTGTAAATGTATTTTCTGATCTGGTATATGTATATATACAACATACCATTTGTCAGTGTATATTCATTATTGGGTTTGGATCATGGTTAACTGATTTATAATGTAATTAATTTTACCATCTAAATTATTATTTTCATTATGTTATTTAAATTGTAGGTTATTTTTAAGAATATCGAGCCAACAAGAAAGGAGATTTCAGCTTTTCATATACCGAAGAAGCTTGTTCCTGGATCTGCTAGTCATAATGAAGATGACATTGATTCGGATGATGATTTTCAGGATCCTCCACAAAGACAAAATCAGTTTACCACAAAGAAAAAACATCATGGCGATTTCTCAGCTTTACTTGTAAAGAAAAAAATGAAGCCACATCCTAAAGGTGTAGATGAGCTGATATCAAAACGGACTCCTCCACCCCGTGCTGCAAAGATGCCTTTTGTCAGGACTCCAATTCACAAGCCAATTCAAACAAAAGTTACGCTACGTGAAAATAGGAAAGACATAAACTGGCCTGACAGTAAAAAATCTATTCCGGTTCAGTCACCTGCTCCGTCTTTGTTCAGTTCTGAAGATGAAGACGGTGTTGTCTCGAAGAAAGTCTTTGATAAGTTTTGTGAAAAGGTAATTTTTCTTTAATCTTTTGATTAATTTATTTTTTCATTTCTAATTATTTTTTTTATAATTCAGGTATGGCAAGAGTGAAATGATGTCCGTGGCCTAGTGTCTTCCAGGTTTGATCAGATGATGAATGCAATCAATGAAAATAAGGTACAACATATATACATTTACAGCATATGTATTTTTTTTACAACTAAGTTGTTATTTACTAATTTTTTTATTTATATTGTCATGTTTTAAACGCGAAGAAACAAGCAAAAGGCAGCGAATCTGATCAGCCACCAGCAGATGAAAATGTTAAGAGTACATCACCCCATCAAGCGACTACAAAGTTTGTTCATGAATTTAATAAGAATCCTGAAGGCACATTGGTAAGTAAATTCCGTACATTTATATTCAACTAATTTTATATATACAATTCTAATTTCTCATTATAAAAAATAATATTAAAACAGGTTGCCGAAGAGATGACAGGATATCAAAGCAACAGTATGAATGATGTGTCTAATGAGATTGTTGGGTACAATGAGGATAATGACATTGTTCTGGTAGAGATTTTTTTTTCTTTTTGGCTAGGTATAGTTATATTGATCAATAATACTTATTTTAATTTTTTCTAATTTTAATTTTTAAAGAAAAAAACTGATATAGATGTTCATGAAGCAAGAGATGTTTGTGTCGCTCCGGTATGCTGAATACATATTGGTTAGTTTTTTAGTTCTTCATAAATATTATTTTATTTAATTTGTATGAACATGTGTAGATCACAAAATCAGTTGACGAAAGTATTGGTGAAGCACAAATATCATAATCTCAACTCACATTTTCAGATGACGTCCTTAGAAGCATTGATCTTGACTCCATAACAAAAGCCAATGTTGAAGTTGAAAATGAGTTCAAGGTATCTACAATACGTGCATTGATTGCTATTTTTAATTTGTTGAAAAATGCAATCTAACTAGATCTTTATAAAATTTATACAGAACAAAGAAGGTGCGATCGAGATGAATGTAAATACACCAGCGGGACATGAGTCAAAGGTTAATGATGTGGATAATTCAAAGTTAGATTAGCAATATAAAAGTGCAGTCTACATTCCTGCGGGAGTAAATGTTGAAAGCAATGTTGATCAACATTTGTCTAACTCTCAGAACACTCTTTCGGATGAGCTTCTTCCCAGTCTTAATGCGTATGTCAATCTTGAACGAAGTATAATTGTACATCCATCGGCAAATCAAGCACAACAAACGCCAATGCATATTTCAAGGACTAGGCGACCATCTAGATACAATGAGGCACCATTCACAATGAAATTTGGTTCAGCAGATGGTTAGTACTCTTAACATAATTTTTTTGGTTAACAAATTTGCTTACTTTATATTTTTTTCCAAATGGATAGTGAAGTATGAATTTGATTTTTGCTGTTCAGTTGTACTTTTTGAACACTAGTAAATATTTTTAATGAGATATGGTTATATTTTGAAGAATATTTTTTTCATTTTGAAGTTGGATAGTTTAGACATTTTTACTCTGCATTTGTTCATATGTATTTCAGAAATACATCTGTTGCAGTTTTCAAACAAGATTTAACTTTTGTTTCAGCAGTATACTTATTGTTTCTTATAATACTGCATTATCTTATGTTATTGATTATATATACATAATTAATTACATAACTTAATAATAAAGTAAGCACGGAAGAACAATGGAGAACATTCGATCAGAAGCATCCCTTCACATCTCATCCAGTTAATGCGATAGAAGACACTAAAGTCACCAACAAGTTCATGACGTGACTTTCATTGGATCTTCTTAAATATCATTCGAAGATGTATACAAAATACAACTTAATAGTACTAACTTTTGTAAATTAAGATTATGTAAATTACAGACTAATATGTATAATGAATAAACAGGAACAACAAAGAAGAACATTATTTGAAGGGAAAGGCAAAAATACTAGTTATCAACTTTGGAATTCTATCTGTTGAAGACAAAAATTGGTTCTACGTTATGGGTACTCCTAGCCAGACGTGGTCAGACGAGGTAAGTGATGTATTATTACATTGATTTGTATATTGGAATATATATTAGTTCGGTGTTAAATATGAATAATTGTAATTGATTATTTTGTTATAGTTGAAAATGTATATTTGTAAATACATATGAAGTATGTTATACCTTCACTAATTTGTACATGATATTTTCATATGTAAGGTTTGATTTTTTTTTTATTTGTTTATTTAATATTAAGTATGAAATTTATTTATAATGCAGCAAATTGATGTATGCTTGTACTATCTGTGAAAGAAGTCCAAGTATGATCCCAATATCTCATATAAGTTCAACACTGTAGACTGCAATTTCATGAACATTGTTACAACTGTGTTTGATGTGTATAAATTGGATGATGCAACTCTTAATGCTGGTGGAAAGAAATATCATCTGAATGAGTATGTAAGTGGATTCCGCATGCATGCTACAGTGCCATGGCATACGGTTGATCATATGTTCATTCCTGTTCACGTAAAGGCTAAACATCATTGGTTTCTTGCAGTTATATCTTTCAATCATAGGTGTATATATGTATATGATTCTTTGTCAGTTGTTGGTCATGATGCGGCAGTGCTTACTGAAATTAAAAAGTTAGCTAAGGTTATACCTATATGTCTCATTGAATGTAAATTCTACGAGAATAAGGGTATTGACATCGACAATCATCCTAATTACAAATTGAATGATAAGATGGATCTGTTTGGTGTTTCAATTGTGGAGAATGTGCCTCAACAACCAAGTGACAGCTTGTAAGTGATTAGTATGCATATTACTTGTATATATACATATGAATTAAAGTTGTAACAACTTCTTACTTATTAATGTATGTCTTTGCAGGGATTGTGGTTTATATATGGTTACGTATGCCGAGTGTCTTACTTTTGGTGAAGCTGTTCCATGTATTGACTTTGACCCAGATCTAATTCGCATAAGATACGCTTCACTGTTGTGGGATTATGGTACTAGGAAAGCAAACACAAAGGTACAAAGTGATGATGAAGAACCAATGAGGCCTCTTCGGATCACTGAGTTAACAGAAGGCACTGAAGTGGTTAATATTTGATTTGTATTTTATTTTGTTGAAGTTAACAGCATTTAAGATCAGGTGGATATTTATTTTTTTTTGAATAGATTATGGGATTCATATGTTACTTTAATGGTCAAAGATGGCATGTTAATGTTCCTTTATTGTTATCTTAACTTTTTGATTTTTAATCGTCTAATTTTCAGTTTTTCATGGTTAGTATATATCTATATGTGCATATTTGTAATAATAAATATGCTTATCCCAGTGAAATTATGTATTTTTAACATAAATATGCTTATTCCACTTAACCTTTGTATTTTTAACATTACATGAACATACAGTTACCAAATCAATTCTGAAGTCAACATATCACCATTACAGTGAAGATATGTATTTTCAAAATACGTATTACCATTACAGTGAAGATATATATTTTAAAAATATATATCACCATGACAGTAAATATATGTATTTGTAAAATATGTATTACTCATAAATATGTCATTCCAGTTAACAAATGTATTTTATTAACATAAATTTTAAAATTTCAGTGAGTAAATGTATATTTAAAATACATATATCATTCAACTGAACATAATCGTTTATAATACATATGTATTTTTATTTGATTTCCATATACACGTTTCTACTTAATACACATTCAGTCATATATATTATTCAGATTTCATTTTGTATTTTTTGAAAGATACACATTATGGTTAATACTAATGTTCGTTTCAGATTGTATTTTCATTTACGTCTAATGTAAACATATTTATTTTTCAAAATAACTATGGCTCCTATTATTCCATATTCAAACATATTTTTAGTGCAAAAAATATATGTATATATATACATATATAATATAAAATTAAACATTTGAACTATAACAAATTAACAAGTTCAACTTCATAAAAATGCAACATCTGAACACTATCAAATTATCAATATCAATAAAAAGTTCAAAATTCAAAATGAAACAATTAAAAAAAAATAGAATAATAAAGCAACTGAATTTTCACTAAAAACATGATAAAATGTATCATTTGTTGTTCGGGTAAGAATTCTTATCCTTTATCGGATTAAAGTATATGCACTAGAACAGACCATGTAACGTTAATCTTTAGCAAGAAGATGTTCTTTACTCTAAGATAACTAGAAAAACATGCAGACATATGTCAAACCGAAAAAAGGATCACTGCTCTGAAGTCTAAAATAAACATATGACGTCTCAGCTTTAACCTTACATAATCGCGATGACAAATCATTTCAGCTTTCCGTTTTGTTTGTTTCCTTTCTGTTAGGTAAGTATGTTCATCTTATTGATGTCAATTCATGCCAAGTTTGTCTTTGGCAGAAGATGACGATCTTTAAAGATTTTCACCTCATCGGTACGAAATGGAGTAGGATTGCTTCCTTTGTAATTGACAACAAGACAAGTGAGGCATGCTCAAGTGGTTGAGTACCTCCATCATCAACTGGTAGGTTGAGAATTTGAGTCACGTTGAAGGGTAAGCGGGAACACTGTTGATCCTTCTGGGGTGGGTGGGAAAAAAAAGCATTACTTACGTGGGCATTCATGGTTTACCTCAGTTGTTTCTGTTAAGAACCAGTAGGAAATCGCGGCGAATGAGGACAAAGCTCATTCTTAGCGCACCCCAGCCAATTGTTATTTTTGTTCAATTGTAATTCATCTAAGATACTTGTACACTCGAATTAGACTAGGGTAAAAGCTAAGGGCATTGGACCAGATTCAAGCTGTATGTTTAACTTAAGAAAACTATGTGCCAATGTTGCTGGAGCCTTTATTACAGATGATGTTACTATTAATGCAAATGGAGTTCAAAGATGATGGGAGTTGTATACAATAGGAAATAAAGTGAGGGGAAGGAGATGAGTGAAGCAAGCGAGCCGGTAAAAATGAATTACATACTCCATATTAATTCCGTTTAAACGCAACATAGACTTGTCGCATCTCCTTGAAGTGCACCAATAGATCTGTCAATGTGCTGACCCCTTTGTGAAATCGTCAGAAGCTAAATCATTCATCTCCACAAGGAAACAATAAATATGGGTAAATGCCTGCACAGATTTGCTGCATTAGCCTATACATAATTTAACTCCATATGATTAAGGGCTTGAGGCTGGAAAAGAATCAGCAGCCTTAAATTAACCTTTAACCCCAATCCCCTAACAAATGGGGCATGTCAAGCTGCAATAGGTTCGGTTGCTTTCTTCAGCCATTCCATCTCAGATGTATTCAGGTAAGGAGCAAGAATTTCCCGACATTTTGCATGGTATTCATTCAGCCATTCAACCTCTTCAGGCACCAGAACGCTCACGTCTATTAGTTTCCTCTGGTATGGTGCCTACATTAAGCGGCATATATATCATAGGATAGTGAAATCAAAGTTTTAAAGAGATGGGAAGGGAAAAGGACAGAGAATGTCTTGCTTCCACTTGGACTGCAAAAGTACAATTGCACCACACACTTGAACATCTAGAACATCCAAGTGGAATGCTTATCACATGTGTACATTGACATGAAACATGGTGTTTACAAACTTACCCATGTTATATGCTCAAACGATAAGTAGCCCTTATCGCCGAAGTTGAACTTTGTATTGCACTCCTTGACAATAAGAACATTCTCTATTCTTATACCAAAATTCCCGTCTTCATAATAACCAGGCTCTGAAAAATGCCATATTAATGATAAGGCTCTGAAAAGCTGAAACAAGAAACTACAAAGAAGTGCAGAAGAAAGGTAAAACTATTAGATTATTGAGGAAGCTGGACAACATGGAGGTATGATGTGGTTTACCCTAATTTTATTGAGCCTTCATTTTACTAGTACAGCTAAAAAGCATTACATTTAACCTGATCATATCAGTTCTCTAAATTGTAGAACGACTATATATGTTAGGATAGCATATTTACTAATGCCTGTCCTTCATAAAGTAGCATTTCCCAACCTACTAATTCATGTTAAGAGTGAAAATCATTCAAGTATGCAGAAGCCTAAATCATGCTAAGGAAAAATTCACTTTATAACTCATAATGTAATAAGATGTTGCTGACCATCTGTTACAGCCATTGAAACTTGAAGCGGCAAATCCCTTGCAGATGGTCTTAAACTAATCTGATGAGGTCCTGCCAAAAATAAACGGAATGTAAATATAAATTGCTCCTTACGAACACCTCTTCAGCCATAATGGCAAGTTTACCTTCATGGACATTTAAGTAAGACCCGATCCCGTGCCCAGTACCATGCTTATAGTCAAGACCATATTTCCACAAAGGAATTCGAGCAAGAGCATCAAGAGCATGCCCTGTAAAGAGTAGTCAAGCACAATGTTCTGATAAGCTAACTATCTTCTGCCACATCATTTGAATGAAAAGAAAATGGTAAGCATATGCCTCTCAATAATAGCATGTGGATTAAGGCATTAGAAAACACAACCACTGAATAAAATTTAGTAAATTATAGACATAGAGTTTACTAAGAATCATTCCACATAATCATACCATTGATTCCATTAGGAAACCTGGCATTTCCCAAAGATATATGTCCTTTAAGAACCTACAAAAAGTAAAGTAACCTTTAAGCCACTAAAGCAGTATTGTGATAAAGGAAAGAACAAGAATTTCCAGTATCAAATTCTAAGGATTCAATCACAATGAAAAACCAGCATAGTGGCATGAGAAGTGAAAAAAAAAGGAGAAGACAAACCTACATGCATATATAACAAAAACTGATTTAACCCCTCCAAAAAAAACCAGAAAAGAAGGCTTAAGATTAACAAAGACATATTACAGAAAAGTTTCCACTTATTATTTCTCGTTTTACTTATAAGACAATTTTTGCTCCTTCTTAATTCTTATGGATTTCAATCAACACTCATTGAAAGAAGAGAACATTTCCCACGGGAAAGCATATGTAATGATATGTTAGGCTTGAGTAAGACTGATTACAAGATACAAGCATTGGAATGAAAGAGAGAGATCTTTTGGATGATAATGCCTCCAATAGCTTCTCTGATCAAGGCTTAAAAAAGATTAATGCTTCTAGGGTGATCTTAAGGAGGCGTGCGCTAACCAAGCGTGGAAGGAGACTGGACATAGATTAGATCAGCAACAGTAATCTGGTTGTCAATCTGAAGTTATAACTCTAATTATGAATTTCACTCCATATCATATCAATGCAGAACACTTAATAAAGTTCACATACCGCCGTGTTACCAGATTTCTCATGTGGAGTAGGTTTTCCAAAATGAACAGTCCGTGTAATATCAGTTGTTCCATCCAGATACTTCAGCAACACCATCATATATATAGAAAGAGCACATGTTAAATATAGAAATATGTAAAGCAACTAGCAGCCCCGAATATATGTTCTCACATACCTGTGCTCCAGAATCAAATAGGTAAATGCAATCTGGATCAAGTTCAGCACATGTTTCTGCCTCGGGTTTATAGTGGATAATGGCAGCATTTGAACCAACAGAGGAGGTTGTTCGGAAACTTAGTCCTCTAAAATGCTGCAGATTTAGAGGAACAACATTGCCTCAGTAAAGTAAGATAATGGTGATACTACATTGAGAAAAGAAGATTCTTAACAATTTTGCAAACTTCAAGAAAGATCACACCCATCAGATAAGGAACCAAGCTCACTTATTGGAAGAGGTCAAGGCAAAGGCTTCTAGTTAATTGAAGCAACTAAACATATTATCCCGAATTATCTTAAGTTCTCCTGATACATGATATGAGCATTTTGATAATACATATGTGTACTTTCTACCCCTTTTGTTTATGGCACCCCCTAACTTTTCTATGTTTAAATTTCACTATACTCACTTGCAATGCGGATACAATAGAAACATGATATTATTGCTCCTACACATTTTAAAGATAGAGAAAATTTGCCAGTGTGCAACCGGACAGAGCTTGAGTTAAAATCAGCATGTCATGTGTGGTTCTGAATACAACAGCATTGCGGTAAAACAGAAGCAACAAACTGGAAACAATTCAGAGCCATCAGCTCACCAATCTAGATGATGATAAACATAAATAGAGTGATAAGACAACAAATTTCATGCTAGCTTTTCACTAAAATACAACCATAAAGCATTTACCTCCTTTGATGCACGGAACTCCTCCAGCTTATCACTTACAGAGACTTCTGTCAGCCTTCTAGTGCCCCTAAGGTAATTATTTAACAGTGAAGTTATGAGATATGGAACTACTACTAAGAAAAACAGTTTAATGTATCCCATGCTTCAGGATAAGTTCCTCAATACATCACTTGACATATTGGGCTGAAGATCAGCGACTTGCAAAAGCTTCCTCCAGCAAATCAAGGGACATTAAAACTCTTAGCTCTATCATCAACTAAGAAATCAAAGTCTTACATGTTACAACCATTTCAATTACACACGGCCACAAGAATAACCTTCTACACAGACAATACACCAAGAAACCACTTCTTGGATAATTTACCTCTCCAATCACCACAAGTTGCTAACTTTAATAGATTAGCTTAAAATGTTTTCAATACTCCCCGAATTTGTCTTCTTGGATCCTGATGGATAAGTCCTGAACTAGCAGACTATAACAGATAAATTCCTAACACGTACCTACTCACCAAAACTACGAAATAGTACAAGAAGCCAGAAAAACTTACAGTTGTTTCTTCTCTATGGTACTTTCGACCTCCATGAAATAACCGGATGCCCCATAAAGTTCCTGCATCTGGAAAATTTGAGCAAGGTTAAAACTCATATTGCCAAACTACTGAAAGCATGAATAGCTTGGATCAAGTGTGTGCGCACCTAAAAGCAAAGAAGTCCCTGCTAAAAATATGAAGTCCAGACTATTTGCAAAAACACATCGCAGGTACATATAATGTCTTTTTCTGAGAGATACTTTACCTTCTACTCGTCTAGTTTGGCAGAGACTATTAACTTCTAACCCCAACATACCAACTTATTGCGTAGGCAAAGTCTATGTTTCTCATCCCAATTCTCTCTAATCCTCTCATCCCCTTCTACTACTATTCATGCTCTTTCGTATTGTAATTTCTCCCTTGTCTATTAAACAAAGTTTATTAGTTTCGTTCATTCCGTGTATTGATTGTTGAGTTGAGAATCTGGGTTCGTTACAGAAAACATACACACACACATAATATATACACATAGACGCGCACACATCACAAAGAAATACATACAAATATGCATGCCTACATACATATAGAATCGAAGGAAGATGCAAATGCAGTAGGCGGCAGTAACTCACAAGATTACTAGACGAACGGCCCTAAGAATCTGAGATACCTGCTTATCAAGCCAGACAAGATATTGCACAACAGCTGCCCCATCCCGAATATGGGCCTTCTTCAATCCTTCTATCTCTACAGGGTTCTAGAAACATAATTACGTGATTAGCGGTCTACAGCAAGCTTGAGAGTAACAGTAAGATCACAAACCCAGGTAGTATTAATCACCTTCAGAGCTTTTGGAAGGGCTAAAGGTGATTGCTGAAGGAGAACTTTATCAACACTGAGTCTTGAATACAAAGCGAAGCAACATGCTCCAGGATCAACCCATATGAGGTCATTTACAAACTCAACAGCATGACTAGAACTATTCCCTGTATTAGTGGCATTTCCAACATCAACCTTTGGGTTCTCTTCAAAACCCTTAGTTGAGGAGGAAGAAATGAGTTGATTAGATGCAAGGAGGACCACATCTGAGCTAACATCACCATAGTCCCGCACCATTATTCCATTTTCTTCCATGTAAGAGTTTGTCTGCTTGGTATATACATCCTTACTTCAGAGTAGAAAAACGTAACAAAATAAAATTGTATTCAGTTAAAATGAAAAGGTTATGCCGGGTCTGTGCAGACGCAACCTCAGGAGACAATTTTTGCTTATCCACATAGAAGAAGGCTGAATCTATAGTCACAATCGCAAATGCATGAACAACTGGGCAATAAGATACATCACTGCCTCGGACATTATATAACCACGCAACCTGTAAATTGGCCATAATTAGATATGAAGAATATCCAAAACCAGGTTAACCACAGCTATACGATGGAAAGCATTTGGGTATAGGGTTATAGATTTACTTCATCAAGTGCTGTTACAATCATGGCACGAGCCTTTCCCTGTACAAGATTTTTCCTCAATTCTTTCAACTTATCTGCAACAGACCGACCAGCAAATTGCAACGGATGCACAGTTACAGGATTTGTTTCAGCAGGTGGTCGATTTTTCCAAACTTCATCAACCAAGTTTCTAGTCGTTTGAACCAACTTTTGTTGTTTCTTAGCAAAAGCACGCTCCCATTTCTGCGCAGTATCTACTGACACACACCATGTATCAACACCAATGGCTGCATCCTTTGGTAGATTCTAGTAAAGAGCATCATAAAATCAATTAACATATCAGCTGAACTCAAGGGTCACAAATTTCACACTCCTCTAACTTGCAATTTCAGATTAAAAAGTTTACAGTACCTTGTTGCATAGGATACAGTGACTAGAAGAAAAAATTTGGATATGGGAGGATAATTGTCGAAATGGTACAGCACATCATTGTCACTAGTAATGGAGACAAAATCACAATAGATGGGATAATAATATTCTCTTCCAATTCAGTTCGGTCTGACATATTAAATTTACATATTATCATTCTGTTAACGCTGCCAAAGTTTAAAATCAACCTTTTTATCTACTGAAATAAATAAAGAGAGGCAAGAGTAAGACTGTAGAAAATAAGGATCTAACAAATATAAGAGAATCAATATGATCCATGAGAACTGACAAATAAAAATAGACACAAACACCTTTGCCTATTCCTTATGATACTGTTGTGTCCTAGAATACACATGAACAGTCCACAAAAGGTGAGAAGATTGAAATTATTTTAATACAGGAAGCTTATATTATGGCAAGACAAGTCTAGGATAGTACATTAATGAACTAGAGGGCTGTCATTCCATAAAGAGGAGGATGGAATGACCACTTCTACGATAAACTTTTAATGCCCGTATTGACAAGAACAGAACCTTCAAGGAGATTAATATATCATCTTTGAGATCAAACGACATTCTAATGACAAGATAAAAAGACAGCTCTTTTTAAATATTTTAAAGATAATTACACAACTTTACAATTGAGAGATTTTCATCACAGCTGAGATGTAAATAAAAAAACATGAATAATACTATGGGATCTCTATGATACTTTTGTCCTGTTGATTCTGCATATATATTTGGTTCACTAAACACCAAAACCAACTAGGCACTAACGAGCCTACGCAATAGCTGCTATAATGCAAATTAAGCAACAAACAAGACAAGAATAAGCAGAAACTAAAGCTGGTAGCTGAATTTACTAGAAACAAGGTAAAAGAATAGTCACATCGGTCATCCAGATATCAACAGCAGGGTCTTCTCCCATACGCATGAGTTTCCACTCATCACTAAGCTGCTGAGTTGCCTGTAAGAAGTACCTGGCATCGGTCCACAGAAGTGCTTCGTTCATAGTTATAAGCGCCAAACCTATTTAAATAAAAAGAACATACAGCTTCATTTCTACCAATTCCATACCAAACAATGAAAACTAATAGGTGTATAGGCATATTAGATGCTACGAAAACTGAAGAAAAGCAAAACTAACCAGCACTTCCCGTGAATCCAGAGACAAATGCTCGCCTTTTGTCCCGTGCTGATACATATTCGCTCTGTCACATAATCCAATAACACATTAGAAACTTATATGGCAGTCCGATGTTACATTGGTCGAACTCTCCAAAAATGTTGTTGCACTTGTGGCGAATTCTAACACGCAATTTTTGAAATCATACAAAAAGAGTGAACCTGATGATAATCTTCGGAAGGAACGATCAAAGCATGAAGAGGAGGAGAGTGAGAGGACATTAACGACCTCAGAGCAGTGACCGTTTCCGCCATAACAGCGCTTCCTTACCGGAAATTAAAATTAGTAGTAGTAGTAGTAGTAGTAACGGAAGACGATAATTTTTCTTCGATTTTTTATTAATCTGATTCCTGATTATTTTAGTTTCCCTTTGACTATTTATAATGATGTATAAATAGAATTGTATTACACAGATTACCAAAGTACTTTGGGCCTTGTTCTTAGTAATCGTGTAATTTGGTGGTAATTAATGTACAGTATTTGTTTTGGGTAAAACCGTAAAAGAAACCAAGTATCCAAGATTCAAATCTAGTTGTTTGTTGGTTAGACATTATAATGAGTATGACCTTTGATTTCGATTGATTTGCGATCGTGATTCTAATTTCTAAATAGCGTTTAAACATGCTCTTTCAAGTCTTTAAAGAAAATAAAAATAATTCTTCCTCCGTTTCTTTTTAATTATTTTCCTCTTTTGTGAGTCAATTTGACTAATTTTCAAAGTTAAATTAATTTAATTTTTTTAAAATTAAATTTTGAATATTCAAAAAATACATAAATAACAACAACAAACCCAGTGTATTTTCATACAGTGGGGTCTGGGGAGGGTAAGATGTACGCAGTCCATACCACTACCTCCGGAGAAGTAGAAAGTTTGTTTCCGGTAGACCCCCGGCTCAAGACAAAGAATAATAATCAAATTCGTAATAAAGCATGGGACAAGATGACAAGACATAAATACGCCACCCCCAAGGAAAAATAATTAAGGAATATTAAAGAAATTCGTAATAAAGCCTGCAACAAGTTGGCCTAACAAGAATAATACACCTACCCCAACGCCCCAAACTGGTGTTTTGCGGAGAAATTTTTTACTTTTGAGAGTCGACACTTAATTTTGAAAAGGAATTAAGAAACCTTTAAAGAGTTACTTAAAACGATTCAAAACAGGAAAATCGGTTTAAGTTTTGAAGATTCTGAGTAAGTGGTTCTTATTAACGTTTTAGGAAGGTGTTAGGCACCTAAAACGTCCGCTAACTTGCGGTTATCCGATTTGTTTGAAAACGTCTTTGATTAATTTCTAAAGATTAATTTGCCGAAAAAATGATTGATTTTAGAAATATTTTGAAAGTTTGCAAAAATTAATTTTTAGCAAATTCATTAGGGGATTTAACTAGGTTCGCAAAAGGCATGCAAAACAAATAATCAAAAAGAAAAGGGAAAGGGGAGAAGTGGCGATTTAGGCTTTGAAGCCCAAACCGCTGAACCTGTCCTAATCTAGTTGGGTTTTCAACCCATTTCTCCTTTCACCTATCCTATTCCTATGTTTTCGAGCCCTTTGGCTCGAGTTTTTCGCTTCACCTGTATTAAATACAACTTTGGCTTCGAGGCCCAAAAATGAATAGATGAATAAGTAAATAAATAAAGGGAATAAAACAAGACTAATAAAAGGAGATAAGCCTCTTCTTTCTTTCTTCAAACTTCTCGTATTTGGACGCCACAGGATCACTTTTGAACTTAGACCTTCGGGCTTGATCCAAAGAGATGGGTCTCTGTAACGCCCCGAAATCGGGTCCCGAGACGTCACACAGTGCTTAGGGTCACAAGTGACCCCAAGCTAACCCTTCTACTGGCATAACTCATAAGCAACTGAATAAAAATACAAATCCATACAAATCAGCAGAAATTAACTCTTTTCTGAATCTGATCGATACAAAAATAGAATTTTACAGGATTACAATTTTGCCTTTACAATCAAAATTGAAACAAAATACATCAACTTCTACTGACTGTCTATGAAGCCTCTACTAGTACTGACTGTAGGTAGCCGGGTCATGACTCCCGACTATCCCAACTCAATACGACTGAATAAAGAAAATACAAGACTATAACTCTGCATAACTAACCCAAGCCCTTGAATCAAAAGGACTCATCACCTGCTGACTGGATCCGAAGGTACAACTATACCTTGTACCTACATTCCGAGAAAATGTAGCCCACATCCGAAGATGTGGGTCAGTACCATGGAAAGGAACCGAGTATATGGGGGTGTATGCAGTTGTATAAACATCATCATCATAAATATTTATAAGAAATATGTAGGATGTATGAAAGACTCACATAGCCCGAAGAAAATCATCATAATCATGAGAGGATGAAATAAGTATAATAACACATGTGAGTCATCATATAATTTGTCAATCACTTTCAGTTCATCAAGAATATCAATTCTCATAATGTAAATATCATTTAAATCTTTCGAAAGAATAACTTTCACAATTCCACTTTCAGATCACTTCACCATTCACCATAGACACAAGGAAACACACACATACTGGGAGATCCTATAACCGACATAAACCATGTGAGCCACATGGAGTCCAACGTACAACCCACGTTGGGGAGAGCCGTCCTATCCTTGCCATCGGAGTAGGACTTCCAGTATCAATTCAAAAACACTAGTGATCACTATATAAATCAGCCTCAGGCTCACATCCTACGGGGGCACGTAGTTCTAGGGAAGTAAGGACACTTTATACCTCCCACTCGTGTCACGCCCCAAAATCCCATCGGGCCGGACTGGCACCCGAAGCCGAGAAGGCCCGGGAGAACCCGTTCAAATACCTGTACTTTTCCTTACATTCACCAAAAATTTGGGCAGCACTTCGTTACATACAGAAGGGTCTAATTCCCTGTATCAGCACAACACGCACAAATATATATATATAATATAATACTTGGCCGTCGGGGCCACCACATATACAAATATAACATCACTATATAAACTCCCATGACTTGACCCTTCCTTACGTCTACAAAGCCTCTAGGATATACATGAAAAAATGACATAACTAGGGTCGGGACAAACCCCCGCCCACACATGACTCATGTACAATAACAAAACATAAGGAACCGACTCGGAAAGCTCCGAAGCAAACTGGAGCTCACCAACAATAGCTGTATGATCTGGCTCCTATCTATGCTGCGAATGACCTGAAGCACCTGTGCCTGCAGCATGAAATGCAGGTCCCCCGTGAGGGACGTCAGTACGAAATATGTACTGAGTATGTAAAGCTGTAAATAATCATATGTAATATAGGGGATTAGGAAAATCAGACGCAAGTGAATAAATCATAATAGAAGTGAACCACACTTCATAAACACTTTTAGGATCATGTACATTATCATTAATCTGAATTGGGTTCGTGAATTCGAACACATTTGTGGAACGGTATACATTCGTTCATTTCATTCTTTACAATTATCATTCGCCATTACCTCCTCCTCCCGAACCTCCAACCACCTAACAATAATCAATATTGTACCGTACTGTGACCATTAGGCTGCCTCCAGTACATATCAACTGGAATCGACCCATGCTAGGCTTATGCCCCTGGGATACCACCCATAAACACATAAATAGGGATCGACCCATGCTAGGCTTATGCCCCTGGGATACCACCCACACGTATATCAAGTAACACACATAAGAGAACTTTCCAACAACTTAGTTCAAAAGCTTTTGAGATTATTACATTAGTGTTCATGTCAATATAGTACCTTTGGAACAATGATACATCAATAGGAATCAAGTAATAGACCTTCTATACAATAACGATGTTATAAAGACTCATTGGTACATCAACAATGTGTTTCAGAATCATCAATATCACAACAATGAAATAGGAGCCTTTTGGTATATCAATGAAACATTTTTACACTTTATAGAATGGAAACAACTTCGTTGGTAATGTAGAACAATACATGTTTTTGGACAACCTTGGAATCTTACTTGATGGAACATTGGTGTTTTCATGCCAAAGAACATTGTTAGAGTATGCTTTACATACCTCGTTGTAGATTCGGATACCAATTCAATACAACTTCCCGCCTTTACAAATCACTTATCTACAATGAAACATTTGGCATCTAGTATTAGCAACCCAACACCACAATTCTCTTCCATAATCCCATACAACCACTATTTGCAAAACATTCCAAAAACCAACTTGAACAATAGGTTTATGTGTATATATATATATATATAATCATCATTTCAATACCACATCATCCCTTCACAATTCAACATAATCCAACATCATTTCCCAATCATCTTTCAACAACAATCAAATAGCATACTTCTTATGCTCACATGCATACATATATATATATATATATATACATATTCATATAAATAACACCAACATAATTTACATTCTTACCATAAAATGGCCCTTTTGATTTCGAAGTCCTGTTGGAACAAATAAGGGATGCTTCTCGAAGCCCTCGAGACGATGAACACAACTACGGAATCAATTTGGACTTTCCACGGTTGAATCACAAGATAATTGGAGTTGAAATTAGGCTAGGGTTTCCTTATTCTCAATAATATGATGATAATTGATGGATATAAGACCAATTATATCTATATAATGACCAATTTTCGTCCAAGAGATGATGGAAAATGACCATATTGCCCTTAAAAATTTAAGTAAATCCGAATCTGTCCATGGTGGACTGTTTTGACAGGCTAAAGTAAATCGGCCATAACTCTTTGCTCCGATATCGGATTTGGGTGAAATTGGTATCTTTGGATAGATAATTAAAAGGGCTTTCATTTCATATAAAGTAGGCCACCCAGTTCATCCTTTACAAGGAGTTATGATCGTTTGAAGTTGACCCTAAAAAACTGTTTTGAGAGGCTGAAGTAAAACGAGTATAACTCCTTACTCAGATGTTGGATTTGGATGAAACCAATTGCATTGGAAAGAAGACTCAAAGATCATTCTTTTGATAGGTCGCAGCCCTCCCAGTTCATTATATTGAGAGAGTTACGATCGTTCAAAGTCGACCCAAAAAACTGGCAGGCCTCAGTAGTTTGAATTTCCTGCACATTTACTGTTCACAATTATCCCGGCCGCCGTTTTATAGTTTCGAACGTGCTCGATTATATCCGAAACTTATCCGTTTTTGGAAATCTTTATATCGTTGGAAAGCTTATTCAATAAAATTCGTATGAAAACATCGACGGGCAAATTCCGATATACATACAGTCGATTCCTATACACATATAATCAAACTATACACTTGAAACCATCTCAAAATAATCAATACTCATACTTAAACTCATATATACCTTAGGATCAATACTTATACTCCAACACATATAACCATGGCTAACGCACGTAATTAAGTATGGGGTGTTACAACTCGGTGCTAAAGATTACTCCCGGACTTAGCTCAGAAATTTAAATCAGCCTCAGGCTCACATTAAAGAAAATCCACAATAAACACTTCAACAATTTTCATCGGGAGCCAATTTGCTACCCCTTTATCATAATCAATAAAAACGTGGATTTCTTTCACAGTCGAGTTCAAAATAACTCATTCACGGCCAAAAGGTCAAATCATTCAAAACATCTCAAATTATTCAAACTCAAGGTGTTAATAACATATGATTTTCTCGAAATAATAATCTCAAATAGGGTGTCAAAAACCCATACATCAATATCACCATAAAACCTTCCAAAGTTTCATACTTTATGACATAAGCACAAAAATAATCACTTAAAACTTAAAATTCCAGCTTTATAATCATACATCTTGGCAAAGCAAATTAGCTTTGGGATTCAAATCTCATTGTGCTTATAACACATAATTTCTCAAAGTACAATTCCAATTAGGACTCAAGGTCTCATACATCAAAATCATATTAAATTTTCTCAAGATTCATGCTTTTCATCATAAATATATATAACTTACTTTAAAATCTGGAAAATTCAGCTTTATGTACAAAAATGTCATCATTCTCATTCAATTCAACTTTCAAAACATAGAGAGTATCATAATCTCATGTAAAATCATATAGGGTATAAATTCATGCTTCAAATTCATATCAAAACATGTAAAATCATGTATATTCATAAAAGAAAAATCAATTTGGGCACAAGAACGAAAGAGAGTTCTTGTTGAAAACCACCACATACCTTGAATGATGAACTTTAGATCGATACTCGTTTTTGAGATGTTAATCGTGCCTTTGAATGATGGTTCTTGGAGTTCTTGAACTAGGAACTTGGAATCTTGAATAAATTTGCAGAATTAATGGTGAACTTTGGAGGTTCTTGAAGTTGGATGTAGGAGCTTAGGGTTTTCTTTTTTAGGGAATTTGATGAAATATAACATATAATGCTTCTAATAGGCTTTAATATAGGGTTTGGACGGATTTTGGGTGAGGAAAAATGACCAAAACGCCCCTAAAAATCAAATAATTCTCGCATCTGTCCTTTGGTGGATTGTTTTGATAGTTTGAAGTAGATCAACCATAAAGTTTTACTCCAATATCCAAATTGGATGAAACCAATTTCATTAGAAAGAGGACTCTTGTATCTTTCCTTTGATATATAGTATCTCACCCAGATCATTGTGTACGAGGTGTTATGATCATTTGAAGTTGACCCAAAAATTTACTTTTGATAGGTTGAAGTAGATCGACCATAACTTTTTACTCCGATTGATAAATTGGATAAAACCAATTTCATCAGAAAGAGGACTCGCAGAGCTTTCCGTTGATATATAGTAGATCACTCAGATCATTATGTACAAGGAGTTATGATTGTTTAAAGTTGGAGAAAAAATACGTCAGGCCTCAATAATTTTTTTTCCTACACGTTTTACTGTTCACTACTATTCTCGGTTCGATCGGAATGTTCATAACTCGTCGCTCGGGTGTCCGTTTTGGATGATCCACATATTGTTGGAAAGATTATTCGATACTCTACGCAATGGTGGGTCATAATCTAAGACATTTCGCATGAAAAATTTATAATTCATTCTAGAAGATAGAACCCAACACGTTTACGCACAAAATTTCAACGAAAAATTTCCCGGGGTATTACATCATCTCCCCCTTGGAAACATTCGTCCTCGAATGTCGATGAATAAGTACAGAATACCATGGAAATGAGGACAAAAGGCTGGGATAACCAAGTCAATCTACTTACTTCACTCCAAACTTTCGAATACTTCATAGAACATGCGATTCATAATAAGAATTGTCACATAGTTGGATCTTAAACAAAGGAGACTGATTTTAAGGAATCGATATCTTTGGTTTATTCAGAGACTGAGAATCAAAGGTCTCGAAGGGGATCTCATCAAAAGAAGGACCACTTGCGCCCAAATGAAACGTCCCTCAACACTCCCTCCAAAAGATTCAAATGACATTGTTCGGGTAGAAAATGAACCATAATTTGATACAATCCTATCGTATGGGAACAAGGACCCATATGGCATAAATTAAGATAGGAATTTCTAGGTCTTGGGAAACATAACTCCTTGCTTCCAAACTTAGCAACACTTCCCAACTACTCCCTCGACTATGTTCAAGCCTAACTCCAAGTACTCATGAGATACGCCACATAACACTATAATATTAATCTATATCATGAACCTCAATACACACTGAGCCTCACAACTCCTCACTTCAAACATAACTCTTATTCCTACTCCAACAACCACATACAATCTTATACTAGGGATCCGCTAACTTGCGATGCATTCTTTTAGATATACATCCATAACATTCAAGCCTATACTCATAACCACATACGCACTTCGCACATGCACCTCTAAACGAACACTCATAAAGCATCTTCCTCGCTTTCTCTAAGATTCCATCAACTACATCATTCACACATACTGGTCAATTCTTTAAACGGCACACATAACATTTTCTCAACCAATTGAACTATACACAAAAACTCTGTATTACTATTCCTACAACCTCATAGAAGTGCATAAAACCAACGCACAACAATCTTTCCAAATAAACATTTAAAACTTCAACTAACCACGGCATGTATCAAGGACTTAGCCTCAATCTAACTTCACTTCACCGCCGTGAGCACACCACCTTCTATCATAGATAAGGAAGTATCTTCTCTCCCTTCTAGAAAACTGCTCAGCACCATTAGCTTGACTTAATGAAAAGGTTACAAAATTTTAAAACATGAAGACCTGAAACATGAAGGGATAATGTAAATAACTTGACTCTCTCTATTGAGGCCTTAGGAATAAAATATCAAATACAATGGGTTCATTAAGGTATCAAAACTGAAGACACCCATAACGGAAACTGAATCTCACTGATCAATAAGAGTATTGCCTGAGTACTGGAACTGAACATACTGTAAAACTTGAGTATATGAGTCATGGGCGGCATGACCTGAATTTAGAGCTCATAACTTATGGAATGTGATTCCGACTGCTAGAAGAATTGGAATTTCTCATTTTTGGAAACTAGAAGAGTATGTAATTTTCCATCACGTGTATGAACATGAATTAAGATCATGGAACTGAAATGTAAAGCATGAGTAGGTTTTGGGACAGCTGAAAATACTGAAATAACATTGGGTCAATCACCGATCTTTCTCACAACAAATTTACAACTTACTGGTACTTCTACTAAAATGTAAAAACTTGGCTTGACTACTTGTTCTATCATCTCCCCTCCTTAGCTTTAAGCCACCACTCAAATTCTCAAATGCTTACTAATTTCGAATCTCCACGAACATCTCTATCTCCGGAATGTACACCATCTAGTGCTTCAACTCTTATTTCTATTAGCTCAACTTGAATACTTTCTAACCTTTTGATAGATCATGCTACTTTTGTCTTCTCCCTCTAATACCATGCCTATGAACTTATGTTTCTAACCCATAAGAATCAAAATCACACTTAAGAGGCTCAACATTTCCAATCATACGCCTCGCCTTAACTTAGCCATCAAAACATCATCCATCGTCTAACTAGTATTTATCCATCTAGCAATCCCATGGCACGACTCACTACACCACATAAACTAATCCTCGAAATTAAAGCAGTCCCATAATATCTTGGGTGAACTTTCTCATCATAATATAATATTATACTTAATTACAAGTCAACTAAACTTAAACTTTTGTGTACACTGTTCAAGCCTATTAGGTCACTTTCGGCAACTAATACCATTAATCCGGAAACCGTCACATTCAGCTTCATGATCATCAATCGTTCAAACTTAAGGTCTCACACTTCACATAATTTACAACTCTATCTCACGCATAACTCCCACGTGAAGATTATAAAACAACACATCCATGAGCACTAGCCCACTTAAACTTCATAACAATAATAATTGGTCCTAATCATATAGCCTATCTTATTCACAATCCATTAACACATCCTTCTTTCACCCGTCACTACTATCTATCCTTCATACACAACTTAACATAGTTCATTGCTCTCTACGTCTTAACTTAACTTTCTCTTGCAATCTGGAGAGCACCTAGATTAACAACACTTACCCACCGAGTACTTCCATCACTAACCTATACTCTTTGTCATACAAATACCGTCAACACCCGTTTCATACCTCGAACAAACTATATCACTTCTTATTAACCCAATTGCATGCAAAAAGGGATTTCGCTATACTTATGCTCAACAAATCACACTTATCATCCTTCTTACTACTACACCTCCACATCCCACATTTTCAGCCAGCACAAGGAACAAGATGAACTACAAGTTGCTAGTGGATCGAAATAGGCCTCACACGGCTTCACTAGACTTTGGTTTTGTGTTTTGATCAAGAAATTTATATGAATAACAAAGTAACTATGCTGGTGAATTGAAATAGGCCCCACACGACTTCACTAGACTTTGGTTTTTCACAAACATAATGATAACAAGATCACATAATACAAGAGATAGAAACTTGACACACAACATTCAACGATCTAAGAATACACCTTACTCTGTCTTAATTAAATAACTCATAAGAATGAGGGCATAACTTTCAACTTAAGGAACTTAACACACTAGAGAGCTCCTCTCAAGCCCTTTGTGTAACTTTTGAAATTTTTTTTAGAAAATATAGAAGCATTACTTGGGGAAGAACTGGAGCTTGCGAATCATGTTATCTCAAAAATAATACATAGAGGGAGAAGTATAGATTAACATTGTAGATTCTGCGGAGGAATCTGAAAGCACATCTAACCTAGGCTAAGTTCACGATTTTTATGAACATGAATAAAGTACTTCAATCTTTGGAACTCAAAAGCACTGACAGGATACTTTCTAGCTCTCTTACAATCCCATAACTATCTATGGAGAATTAAGCTTAACTGTTTCTGATACCTTGAAAATTAGGCAGAGTTGGCCAGAATAGAGTAAGATGAGAATCTATATAAGCTTCTTGGAGAACTTTTTTATAGCACGATCTTAGACTTGAAAGAAGGGAAACATTTCCTAAATGCCCTGTATCCTCTCGAAGAAAAGTACAGACGTCTCCGTACCTTTCCGCAAGAATCAACTAGACACGACTTCATAGACACCCTAGGACACTTGAACTCTGTGCTCTGATACCAAGTTTGTAACGCCCCGAAATCGGGTCCCGAGACGTCACACGGTGCTTAGGGTCACAAGTGACCCCAAGCTAACACTTCTACAAGCATAACTCATAAACAACTGAGTAAAAATACAAATCCATACAAATCAGCAGAAATTAACTCCTTTCTGAATCTGATTGATACAAAAATAGAATTTTACAGGATTACAATTCTGCCTTTACAACCAAAATTGAAACAAAATACATCAACTTCTACTGACAGTCTATGAAGCCTCTACTAGTACTGACTGTAGGTAGCCGGGTCATGACTCCCGACTATCCCAACTCAATACGACTGAATAAAGAAAATACAACACTATAACTCTGCATAACTAACCCAAGCCCTTGAATCAAAGGGACTCATCACCTGCTGACTGGATACCACGAACTGACTGGATCCGAAGGTACAACTATACCTTGTACCTACATTCCGAGAAAATGTAGCCCACATCCGAAGATGTGGGTCAGTACCATGGAAAGGAACCGAGTATATGGGGGTGTATGCAGTTGTATAAACATCATCATCATAAATATTTATAAGAAATATGCAGGATGTATGAAAGACTCACATAGCCCGAAGAAAATCATCATAATCATGAGAGGATGAAATAAGTATAATAACACATGTGAGTCATCATATAATTTGTCAATCACTTTCAGTTCATCAAGAATATCAATTCTCATAATGTAAATATCATTTAAATCTTTCGAAAGAATAACTTTCACAATTCCACTTTCAGATCACTTCACCATTCACCATAGACATAAGGAAACACACACACACTGGGAGATCCTATAACCGACATAAACCATGTGAGCCACATGGAGTCCAACGTACAACCCACGTTGGGGAGAGCCGTCCTATCCTTGCCATCGGAGTAGGACTTCCAGTATCAATTCAAAAACACTAGTGATCAATATATAAATCAACCTCAGGCTCACATCCTACGGGGGCATGTAGTTCTAGGGAAGTAAGGTCACTTTATACCTCCCACTCGGTGCTAAAGATTACTCCCGGACTTAGCTCAGAAATTTAAATCAGCCTCAGGCTCACATTAAAGAAAATCCACAATAAACACTTCAACAATTTTCATCGGGAGCCAATTTGCTACCCCTTTATCATAATCAATAAAAACGTGGATTTCTTTCACAGTCAAGTTCAAAATAACTCATTCACGGCCAAAAGATCAAATCATTCAAAACATCTCAAATTATTCAAACTCAAGGTGTTTATAACATATGATTTTCTCGAAATAATAATCTCAAATAGGGTGTCAAAAACCCATACATCAATATCGCCATAAAACCTTCCAAAGTTTCATACTTTATGACATAAGCACAAAAATAATCACTTAAAACTTAAAATTCCAGCTTTATAATCATACATCTTGGCAAAGCAAATTAGCTTTGGGATTCAAATCTCATTGTGCTTATAACACATAATTTCTCAAAGTACAATTCCAATTAGGACTCAAGGTCTCATACATCAAAATCATATTAAATTTTCTCAAGATTCATGCTTTTCATCATAAATATATATAACTTACTTTAAAATCTGGAAAATTCAGCTTTATGTACAAAAATGTCATCATTCTCATTCAATTCAACTTTCAAAACATAGAGAGTATCATAATCTCATGTAAAATCATATAGGGTATAAATTCATGCTTCAAATTCATATCAAAACATGTAAAATCATGTATATTCATAAAAGAAAAATCAATTTGGGCACAAGAACGAAAGAGAGTTCTTGTTGAAAACCGCCACATACCTTGAATGATGAACTTTAGATCGATACTCGTTTTTGAGATGTTAATCGTGCCTTTGAATGATGGTTCTTGGAGTTCTTGAACTAGGAACTTGGAATCTTGAATAAATTTGCAGAATTAATGGTGAACTTTGGAGGTTCTTGAAGTTGGATGTAGGAGCTTAGGGTTTTCTTTTTTAGGGAATTTGATGAAATATAACATATAATGCTTCTAATAGGCTTTAACATAGGATTTGGACGGATTTTGGGTGAGGGGGAATGACCAAAAAGCCCCTAAAAATTAAATAATTCTTGCATCTGTCCTTTGGTGGACTGCTTTGATAGTCTGAAGTAGATCAACCATAACGTTTTATTACGATATCCAAATTGGATGAAACTAATTTCATTAGAAAGAGGACTCTTATATCTTTCCGTTGATATATAGTATCTCTCCCAGATCATTGTGTACGAGGAGTTATAATCGTTTGAAGTTGACCCAAAAATTCACTTTTGATAGGCTAAAGTAGATCGACCATAACTTTTTGCTCCGATAGAAAAATTGGATGAAACCAATTTCATCGGAAAGAAGACTCGCAGAGCTTTCCGTTGATATATAGTAGATCACCCAGATCATTATGTATAAGGATTGATGATCATTTAAAGTTTGAGAAAAAATACGACAGGCCTCAGTACTTTTTTTCCTGCACGCTTTACTGTTCACTACTATTCACGGTTCGATCGGAATGTCCATAACTCGTCGCTCGGGTGTCCGTTTTGGATGATCCACATATCGTTGGAAAGATTATTCGATACTCTACGCAATGGTGGGTCATAATCTAAGACACTCCGCACGAAAAATTTTTAATTCATTCTAGAAGATAGAACCCAACACGTTTACGCACAAAATTTCAACGAAAAATTTCCCGGGGTATTACAGCCTCACTGTTCCCTCATGAAATGCAAGAGGCAAGAGTCCATTTGGACTCCAACAATTTTCATGCAAAATGAGGAAACATAAAGGACCTTAACACATCATTAACGAAGGAAAAGAGAAAATAAATTTAGTACACGGCCAACCAAGGGGAAAGAAATGAATTAAAATTAGTTAATGCACCATTTCCGTCAAAGAAAGGACAAATTAGACAAAAATTATTGCGGTTTTAACCGATCATGATATGAATCTTTAAATAATCATAAGCCGATATGAAAAATAGTAAGACGTATTCGCACTGATTCAAGTTTACAAACTCAACCAAAACAGCAAATCTAAAGCAATTAATACATATCACTGACTTGATTGAGTGTAATAGATTTTCCGCCATTAGAGTCAAATCTCCTTTTCGATATTTCATTATTTGTAAGACTAAGCGGGGTGCAAAGTTTCAAAATATTGATACCAAAATTATCACAGAGAGAGAAAACTATATCCTAGAAACTACACATCACATAAAATTTCTCCTTAGAAACCAAAAGAAAACTCATGGTGATTCAACTACATGAAAACTATCCACTTGGGGTATGTGAGGAACCAATCACTATTAGACTAGCATTTTCAGGTACATGAAGGTTATCCAACAGTATGATGTCAAGAGCATTTAACATTATACCTAATTGACATTGAACACTGCAGACGTTTGAACTATACTCCTAACTAAATAGATTGGAGAAGTAAGACACTAGATATGAATAGGATGTCAACCCATCCGGAAAGCACAACGTTATGCTAAATGAAATTCCAAGTTACATCATATATAGCACACTCAGAATGTTCATTCTGACTTTCAACAACGATAAAACAAATTGCCTTAACGATTTGAGCACACTAAATTCCAGCATATGCTAATTCCCAACAAACAACCATAATGGCAAAGAAAATCAACATTTATAAAAAAAATAAAAAAAGGTGGAAAGCATCTGTGGAGGAAAAATTGAAAGATAAAAAATATGCTAGAGGAATTCTAAGCCTATTACCGCCATCCGTCGTTGAGAATTAAGAAACACAAGATTAAATATGAAAAAATTTCTCTAATCTTATTAGGCTAGTCGCAATATCCAGGCGAACCGTTTACAGTGAACAAAGCAACATGTGAAATAAAAACAATGGATAAATAACTAAGTAACGATATCGGAGGTTTAAGCAAGATCTTGCAAATTGAAGGAAGCAAAACAAAGTTAAAATCGGGGATCAAACGATTACAACAACAATCAGCATAGTGTAGCAAATCTCTAGATACGCAAAAGGAAACTAGAAACGAAAGGCAAAATCTTGCTAGTGTATATGTTTGATTCATACCATGGACTCTCAGGTAAACCACCACATCAGTTTAGGACAGTATGTTCGACATGGTCACATTAAAATTATGACTTGAGCGCTGCTCCAGGGAAATGGTACAACAACAGTCACAAAACAACCCTTAAGGCTATCACAGCCAACTACAGCAGACAGATCCAGCCTCATTCAAGATACACAGATAACTACTTTATACGGAAAAAAAGGGATGAAGCAGAGAAAATGAAGCGGAAAGAGGGACGAGCGTGCGTTTACCTTTTTTGGGGCAGCGAACGGGACGACGAGCTATCAGCAAACTTATCGCTGCATGGAATTTCACGACGTCCACCACCAACGGAGCGTCCCTTTGGCTTTTACCTCTTAGAGATTTTGCAACCCCCCAGATTTTTAAACTAAATATCTTCAAATCTTAGATTTTTCTAAAAATATTTTGAAACTCCCTTTGCCTGTAAAACTTACAACTCGAAATGGAAAGAAAAGGAGAGAAGAGAAAAATAAAATTCTCGTTTCTTTCAGCTCCACAGTCCTCCTCTGAGCCTTGACCTCCCCACAAAGAGAAGAAGGCCCCCCGAAAAAAAGGACCAAAGAAAGAAACCCAAAATTTCTCCAAAAGAAACCTAACCTCCTGAATTTTCCAACCCGAAATTCCTAGCCCCTGCCAGAAGAGAGAAAAAATGAAGAAGCCCCCCTCAATAGTGACCCTAGGGACCCTTTTTATAGAAGTCCCATTAGGGTTTCCCTAGGGATTTCAAAGAAGGGCAAACTCCAAATTTCACCCGAATCCGACTACCCCCAACGATCTGTACCTCTCTTTGTCGTTTCCCTCAAGAAATCCAAAATGGATTAGCCAATGCAAAACCATCCTTCCAAGAACCAATGAAATTTTTCCACAGGGGTACGAACTCATACCCCTTTAACCGAGATTCTAGGGATTTAAACGTTTAATGAGACACCTAGGCATGTTTCTAGAAGGTTTCTTGGCGTCTTCCTCGTACGGGTACACGTGGGACGCGCGGAGAAGGTTATAAATGGGTTGGGTATGGCCAAGGGTTGAACGATGGTATATTACCAGGTCGATGCGGGTTGAAGACGGGTTAAGGGGTCGTTTGGAGCTGATCATCAGGTTTTGCAGATGGTTTTATCACGATTTGGATTTGCGTCTTTGCTATGTTGTATACTGACTATTAACAGCTGCTGGTACAAAAAGTTGATGTAGAAGATAAGCAAATGGGCCGGGTAGGTAGAACTTTGGGCCTGTTGTTGAATTAGGCTATCTAGGAAGAAAGAAAATGGGGGTCAGTTATGGGTCTGGTTGAGACGGGTTGGGTCAGCTGATGTTGTTGGGTTGCACAGCTGGCCCAAATTCGGTTAGGGATTGGGAGATTGTTTGGGTTAAAATAAAAAGATGAATTAGATTTTGGGCTATTTGTTAAATAGCCTATGATAGGATTTAGCCAATTGTGTTTAAATTTTGACCTAATTGAGGATTAGTCGGCCAATTGTGTTGCAATTGTAGCCAAATCAACTTCAATTAAATCTAATTTAGTAAATTGACCGAATTGAATCAAGATTTGAAACGAACTTAGCAACTAATTTAATCCCGAGCTTCTTTGATTCGATAAAATCAAGTAAGCATTTCTCCAAATAAACTATTTTTGAAGTAGATCATTTTCAACTCGAGATTTTAATTATCATATTTATTTTCAAAAATAATCTTTAATTAAAATCTGATATTCCATAGAATAAACATTTAACCAATCAAATTATATAGTATCGCATAATTGACCATGATAATATGTAATTGCTAATTAAAAGTGACAAAATCACGTACAAATACTTTTCAAAGAAAATTTATTCGGATGAAATAATTATTTTTTATTTTATTAAAAATCGAAGAAACTTGAGATTAAATTTAGTCATGGAGGGCAAAAATTAGGTGTCAACAACTGGAACTAGCCTTCTATCCTAATTCGCGTCCTCCAGATCTTCCTATCTATGATCATATCCTCAGTGAGCTGTAACTGTTTCATGTCCTGCCTGATTACCTCTCTCCAATATTTCTTCGGTCTACCCCTACCCCGCCTGAAACCATCCAACGCTAGCCTCTTACACCTACGAACCGAGGCATCCGTGTCTCTTCTCATCACGTGACCGAACCATCTCAATCGGATTTCCCGCATCTTGTCCTCCACCGAAGCCACTCCAACCTTTTCCCAAATAGTCTCATTCCGAACTCTATCACCCCTAGTAAGCCCACACATCCAACGCAACATCCGCATTTCCGCCACCCTCAATTTTTGAATGTGAGAGTTCCTGGCTAACACTCTGCTCTATACAACATGGCCGGACGGACTGCCACCCTGTAGAATTTGCCTTTAAACTTGGGTGGCACCTTCTTATCACACAATACCCCTGAGGCGAGCTTCCACTTCATCCATCCCTCCCCAATACGGTGGGAGACATCCTCGTCAATCTCACCATTCCCCTGAATCATGGCCCCAAGATACTTGAAACTATCCCTCTTACAAATCACCTGGAATCCAACCTAACAACTACCTCGTTTTCCTGCCTCAAGTCATCAAACTTACATTTCAAATATTCTGTCTTGCTCCTACTCAACCTGAACCCTTTAGACTCAAGGGTCTGTCTCCACACCTCTAATTTAGCATTCACGCCTCCCCTCGTCTCATCGATCAAAACTACATGATCTGCAAAAAACATACACCAAGGCACCTCACCTTGAATACGTCGCGTCAACACATCCATCACCAAAGTAAACAAAAAAGGGCTAAGAGTAGATCCCTGGTGCAACCATGTCAAGACAGAGAAATGCTCAGAATCTCCTCCCGCCGTCCTTACCTGGGTCTTAGCTCCATCATAAATGTCCTTGATTGCTCTGATATACACCACAGTACATAAAGAGTACTGTAAATTATATATTTTTTTAATTTGATTAATAAATACATTTTAAAATTTTAATCAAAGATTATGTCTGACTCTAAAGAAGAAAAGGAAACAATTAAAAGGGATGAGAGAGAGTAATTGAGATTTTAAATTATGATTTTAATCTTTTTATTAAGAAATTTGACTCGTAAATTTATATATTTTTTAAAAAATACTTATCATTTTAAATTTGTATGAAAATATCGTGTTGAAGAGATTGTAGGTAAAAGATTATATTAAATAATAATTAATTACATCATTACTGACATAATAATTACTATTATTATTGATTAATGAATCTTTATAAACTTATATATATTTAAAAAATTGCAATCAAAGATATTTGTTTGCAAAAATAAATCTGTCTATGTTTACTTTCATTTATTTTGGTGTCTTGTAAAGTGAGTCTGAATAAGGTAAAGTGTCCTTTGTATATACCACTAGTTCAGATGAAGTAGAGCATCTATTTGTGATAGACCCAGACTCTAAAAAAAATATATATATAAAAAACAGAAAAATAAAATAACATACCAATAGATAATAAAAGAACCATCTCGACCAAATTAAAAATCCACACACAACTTTAACTATAAAGGAAAAATCACATAAATATATAACTTAAGAGTAAATATTACAAAACATACCAGCATTATTTTTTATTTACAAAATATAACTTTTATTTACAAAATCTATCAACTATTTAGAGATCATCTTGTATTAAAAATTCTAACCCTTTTCTCACATTATTTTTCTTTCTCATACAAAAATTAAAAAAATCAAAACAAAATTCTTTCCTTCCTCAAATTCCCAAGGCCCAACCAGAAAACACATATCTAAATCCCTAGTTTTTAATACCCTAGAAATCATGAAAGTTTGTCTTTGTCAACGGGGATATCATGAAAATGATTAGACTAATATAGGATTCCTTCCTCATACAATATTATAGCCTTAAACGGAAGTGCAACAGTCAAGGCCAACATTATTTCTTGCAGCAACTCTGGCGAGCGATCTGCCCGATTACATCGAGCAAATTGCCGGATGATTTTGGATGGTTTCATCCAAACTCCATTAAATTTTTTTATTTTTTTCTCTCATTATATTTATGAAATTTCTCCATATAAGTTTGCCATCCATTTGTAAAATAATCCATGGTGGAAGAACGAGTTGTTGAAGTGCAGAATTCCGGCGCCGTTTGGGTACAAATTGTCGTTGTGGTGGATGGAAAGTAGGGATTCTGTATGGTATGCTAATATCCCGCATAAATATTTGAGGATTTTTAAGGTTTTTGTTTGTGAGAAAAAATGGCTTAAGAAATTGTACAAAGGGCTAAGGAAACCGTCAAGTGATTCAATAACCAAAATGTTTTTGGGTTATCACTCTTGATGATGGTGGTGACAATCTGTTTGTTCATCGGTCAGTATGTTTTGTGTTTTTTGTTTTGAATATGGTGAAGGAATCCGATATGGTGGCGACGATGGCCATGGATATGATTTCCCATGGAGGTTTTGGGTTTTTTCTCAATGTATGTTACTACTGATTGTTCTTTTGTTATTCTACTTCTACGTTGTTGGAAAGGAAGAGGTCAACTAGGTTGAATCTTTCGATATTTTTGAGGAGTTTCGAGAATTTTTTTATGACACCAGCAAGTGAAGGTTATCAATGATTTTATGGTGCATGAATTATATAGAAATTGGTGTATCATTATGTATGAATTGTATAGAGATAGATGTATGAATTGTATAGAAATTGGTGTACCATCAACTTTATGGTGTCTGAATTGTATAGTGCATGAATTATATAGAAATTGGAGTACCATCAGCTTTATGGTGTCTGAATTGTATAGTGCATGAATTATATAAAAATTGGTGAATCATTATGTATGAATTGTATAGAAATAGATGTATGAATTGTATAGAAATTGGCGTACCACCAGCTTTATGGTGTCTGAATTGTATAGAAATTGGTGTATCAACAGCTTTATGGTGTTTGAATTGTATAAAAATTAGTGTATCAATGATTTTATGGTGCAAGAATTGTATATAAATTGATGTGTCATAATGTACGAATTGTATAGAAATTGGTGTATGAATTGTATAGACATTGGTGTATCACCAGTTTTATGGTGTCTGAATTGTATAGAAATTGGTGTATCGACAGCTTTGTGGTGTTTGAATTGTATAAAAAATTGAGTATTAATAATTTTATGATTTTTGAAATAGTTAGAAATTGATATATTAACGATTTTATGGTGTCTGAATTATTTAGAGATTGATATATCATCAATTTTATTTAAAGTGTCTTAGAAATTGGTGTATCTATAATGTTATAGTGCTTGATCTCTTTAGAAATAGGTTTATTAATAAGAATAATTTCATAGTGAAATATATAAAAATAGGTGTATTAATAATTTTATGGTATCTGAAATATATAGAAATTGATGTAAAGATGGATAACTATATATTCCCCCCCCCCCCCCCCCCAGATCTTTCTTCAAAAGAAATCCTAAAATTTCAATCTTTAGATATGGGTAATTATATATTCTTCCCGTGATAATTAAGAACACACGAAGAAAAAAAAAATGAGGTACATAATTAATAATAATAAGAAAAAATAGAAAAGAGAAAAAAAAAATCCAATATAAAATAGAAGGAAAAGAATAGGAAGAAGAAATTGTTGAATGAAAAGTAAATGTTCTTTCGTGTAATTAATTTTATAGTAATGATTTTGAAATTTTCCCCAAAATAATTTTGTTATGGAGGTGGGTATGGAATTGAAAAATATATTAAGAGAAATTATAGGAAAGATACTTTTAACTCTTTTTTTTTCTTCTTTTTATGTTATTTGATAAGTTTTGTAAATTTTCTAGTGGTATATTTTGTAAAAATGAAACTAGTGGTATATTTTGTAATATTTACTCTTAAATTGTACTATATTTATGTGATTTTACTCAAGTTTCAAATCCTATTCAAACTGGACTTACTGTTTACCTTTGGGCTGTGAAGTAAGGAAGGATGCTGATTGATATGGGACAAACAGTATTGTTGGAGCAGAGGAAGGTGGTACTAGCCCATGACTTTAGCCCAACAATTTCTCTAATAGGACCCAACATTTTCATCTGAGGAAATTACATAAGTGTTGAATCTGAATCCCTCATATTACTTAAAAAAAAATTATTATCTAGAGATATACAAAATAACATTCACACTTAAAATAACTTATACTATTTCATTTTCAAGATTTTGAACCTATGGATGGACCCTGCAGTTGCGTTATCAAGAACCCCACAAGATATCGAAACACAGATACATACTATTTTTATTTTTTGTTCAGGAAAGAAGCCTCCAGAATATGCTAGAGTACAGTCAATTATTACAATACAGTTTACGCTTTTCTTAGTGCATGCAGTAGCAAAATGAACTAGTAGTTTGGACCATTTTTTTTTTTTCGAATCTAGGACACCTGAAGGACTCATGTACTGCAACCCCTTTTTCCATTATCTTAATTAATGTGGAAGTAACATCTAGATTGTTAAAGATATGGCCATGGTCAAAGATCAACATTCAACAACACCTGTGCAGATATTCAAAAACAACAAAACTTGTAAGTGGGTGGGTGACCATGTGCTCAAAGCTAACAAATTTTGCTAAATATATATAGATAGAGAGAGAGAGAGAGAGAAGAGTACTGCCAGATATTTGAAATGACACGTAACTCATTTCTCTACCATGTGTATCTTGTACTAAGTCTGATTATTACACTTAAATTACCTACTTATTTAATTGATTAATTACTATGGGGATTTGTTTAAGCAAAGCAAAGAATCAAACGGTACACGTCGCCCAATTAGCTGTTTTGATTTACTATTTATTTTTATTGCATCTTAATATTTTTGAGTAATCGTACTTGATGATTATTTAAGTCACTTTGGAGCTGTATAGGACACTCCTCCGATCCCTCCCTCCCTTTAAGGAAAGATAAATTGCTCCAACACAGATACACATTTTAATATTTTAAACTATTAACGCAATTTAATATATATAACCAGTTATACAAGACTATTTGTCTTTATTTTACGGTTTTCTTAACCTGAAAATTACTAGTTCCACTTCATAATTATTTATAATATAAATAGTTTTCTAGAGTATCGCACATTAAACTCTAATCTCTTTTTTTTTTTTTTTTTTTTGTGCTTGCTAATCAATACAGATCAAGTTCATCAGCAAGAAGAACCATGTGCTGGGTTAATGGTCTATTAAGCCTTTATTCGAGCGAAGTGGTGGAGCTTATATGGCACTCAAAAGGGACAACCAAGTTTGTCAATTAAAGATTTGGATGGGTCCTTCAAGTTTTGAAAATTAGGTAAAAGGGACAATCTTTTTTTCAGTTTTTATTTTTTTAACATTTTTGTTCTAACAACTAAAAAGGTTGTCTCAACAAACAACCATTAAAATTGTTCGACAAGTATTTCAGTTATTTAAGCAATTTTATCTTTTTTTAACTTAATAATATTGTGAAATCCACTTATCACCTTTATTTAATTAGAGACTTAGAGTTCTTTCAACTCATTTTTTCTCCATTCAAAAGTCAGAATATACCCTAGGTATAATAGGTCTCAAATTAAGGCGTAAATTAGGGATTGCTCAATTTTAGTGGCATATAATAATTAAGTAGAGTATAAAATGGACTAACGGAAGCCATTGGCAAATGAGATTTGCAAAATGGCTCAAACTCATAGGAGAAAAGGCAAGGAAATAGACATGAAATTAGTGCTTAATTAGCTAGGGTGGAGGGAAACATGAAAGGAAAGTGTGGGTGGCATATCACCCAAAAAAAAAAAAAAGGAAGAAAATTTATCTGAAAAAAAAAAAAAATTATTGAACGAACACTGGAGACACACACATCCCTATCAGGATACACACTTTTACATATTTGTTATTTAA
This sequence comes from Capsicum pubescens, assembly GCA_030864215.1. NCBI lineage: Eukaryota > Viridiplantae > Streptophyta > Magnoliopsida > Solanales > Solanaceae > Capsicum > Capsicum pubescens. The sequence continues at coordinate 188,147,461 of CM061539.1, read as the reverse complement.
AAAATAAGAATTATTATAGATCTTCTAGATCATATCCTTATTAATTACTTGGTGATTTGGACTTATATATGAGAAAGGGACAGTATGATTAGCTGGGGTCAGCAAAATATTTTGTCTAGAACATATTTTGTGACAAATAATTCCATCCCTAATCAAAAGTAATCTCATGCACTAATATGCAACAAGTGATATGAATTTTTGAATAATCGTTAGGTAACTAATTATAATTCAGTAGTAATTTACTATGGTATAACCAAGGTTCCATGTAGAGCTTATTTTTATTGATAAAAGCTAATTAAATGATAAATCCTGTCTTGAAAATACGGTTGAGTACTTTTTAATTAGCACTTAGGAAGATTTGCTTAGCATCCCCTTAATCTTGGAGATACTAAACAAAATTGTTACAGTGGCGTTATTAGTTGTCATTTGTCAATGGGAAAAGAATATAAGCGTGATAATTGTACGGACGTGTTAGATGAAATCAATTAAAGTAATTGGTTATTCACATATAATTAAATTAACTAGGACCACTAAAGCATTTATGTATTTTAAAAAAAAAAGTGTAACAAAAAAGAATGGAATATATATAAAGTTGGCCGTGACACATAATATAATAAAGCTACCTTTGAGGTAATGAATGTAGTACTAAGTATTAATGAAAACATTAGACAAATGTTAATATTGAATTAAGAACATAATGGAGGGGGGTGATTGGGATTAGTCGAGAACTAGGTGTTTAAATCCAATCGTTTAATTAGTTGGTGCTTAACATCATCATAATAATAACAAGTTGATAAATGAGAAACACGAGTTACACTTGTCGAGAAAAATATGACACATATTTAAAAAAAGAGTAAATACATGATGTTGGCCAAAAATTTTAAAAAGACACCTAAACTTTAAATTCGACTTATTATCCCACGATTCTTCTTTATTCCGTTCCAAATACACCATTTTGAACCTCTGCGTATATACACGCGCCACAGACACGTGAAAGGGCTCAAAATTGACTTTTTTGACAAATAAAAAGTTGTCACGTGTAAATAATTATTAGATAATTTATATTTTTTTTTAAAGGAAAAAAATTAATATATATTTTTTTTAAATTACCCGGTACCCCCCTCTCTCCCCCCCAACCCATCCTTTCTTCTTCAACACCTTCAACACCATTAAAGCTTCATTGAAGTTTTTTTTTTAAAAAAATATATCATTAAAACTCCATTAAAGCTCAACACAATGTCTTCTTCAACACAATATCTTCTTCAACACCATTAAAGCTCCTCCATTAAAGATCCATTGAAGTTTTTTTTCTTTTAAATATCTTTAAAACTCCATTAAAGCTCATTTAACTATCTTTAAAACTCAATTCAATCATTTAACTATCCTTAAAACTCAATTCAATCATAAAACAATTTTTTGAATTGATTTGAACAAAAAAAAATGGACGGAAAGAGAGATTTTGACGAAGTGAGGGTTAGGGGGAGATGCTGACAGGGTGGGGGTGTTGGACAGAGGGTGGGGGTGCTGAATGGGGTGGAGGGGAGCTGCTGGACGTCGGGGGGTGCTGGATGGGGTGGGGGGAGAGGGGTTGGGGTGGGTGATAAATTAAATAAAAAGGAAAGATTTATTAAAAAAAATACGAAATTAAATGTATTTAACACGTGGCAGCACCTGATTGGTGTGTGTGTTCACTCTCTTTGTTGTGACTGAGATTCAGCGAAAAATAGTGTATTTAAAACGAATTAAGTAAGAATCGTAGGGTGATAGGTCGAATTCAAAGTTTAGGTGTATTTTTTAAAATTCCGATCCCTGATAATTATGTATTTACTCTTAAAAAAACTCATCATCAAAATCCCCACCACTATGCGTTAATCTTTTGAATTTCTTATCATATTCATTAAATATTTTACTCTACACATAGACGCTATAATTATGATACTTATGCAATTAGGTTACTCATAAATATTTTCAAGTAAATCTCTTTGAGATACATCTATTAATTATAAGTCAAAGATAATACTAATATGCTATTACATGTTAAACTATACTAATATTATGTACAAGTAAAATTATCCCTATATGTTATTCCCTCCGTTTACCTTTAATTGTTCAACATGGACATTGGGCTTCCTACACAAAAAGTAATAAATGAATGCATATTGTATATGATATATATGATCAATAGCATTTCAAAAGTCTTGAAAAATGATTTAGGAGTAAGTACTTAATAAAATATGAAAAAAAGAAAAAAAAAATTCTCTTAAGTTTTAATATATTGAAGTGGATAAATAAAAATAAACTGAGTATTTAAATCCTTTAAATAAAGTAAATAAACTCCCCAGCTAGAAGGAAACACCTACAGACAATATAAAACCTCTTTTTTTTCCTTTTTGCTTTATCCTTATCCTTTCGTACCATGTTTGCGTTTAGTTTAATCCTCGTTAACCTTGTAGGAATTAATTAATAGGAATAGTTAATTGTTCTTTCTAAACTATCCTTAATTACCCCAACTGTCTTATACTTGTAGCTTAAGTTAACACACACCAACTATTAATATTTGTAGAATATATTGAAATGATGAGTCGTAATGTTGATTAGAGTTAAGTTAGCTACATATTGTCCGTGTAAAATATTTTTTTTAAACCATTAATCGTCTATCATTATATCATCAAGAAAATACTAATGGAATAATGGATAAGCCCTAGACCTTAAAATGAGTATAAATTCGCCAAAAAGAAAAACTAAAATGACAAAAAGCAAAAGAAAAAGATGAACGTACTTGACCCGATCGAATTCAGTTAACAAACAAGCTACTATTACGACTAGTACTATGGTTCTTTCAAAAAAGGAAAACTTCATTCTCCACCTCGAAAATACAATTGACATTAATGTGGGAATCTATAGCTATAAATGTATAACGATGAACTGAATTCAGACTAGCTAGCTCATGAGATACACAAAGCGCAGTGGATAATTACAAACGTGCATGATCTCTGACTTCTAGACATCCACGGCAGAGCCAAAATTTAAACTTTATAAATTTTGAATCTCAAAATGCTAACATTACATGATAATAATTGAGTTATAAATTAAATATTTATACTTATTTGAGATTTTTTTTAAAATATAAATCTGTTCGATCTATTAAATAAAGTTACTGAATTTGGCCCGACCCGAACATGGCTTTTAGCTCCACCGCTCAGTGTGGGGCTGCTGGGAGTGTTGTGGAAAAAGATGAGAACAAGTGGGAATGGAATCATATTTATTGAATATTTCCTCACATGCATGCAGGTAGTACATATTTTGATCATTTTGGTCAGCGTAAACCAATACTGTTAGTCAACAATAGTACTATATTTCACTAAAAGAGTTTTATCACTAAAAATGCAACTTGTCTACTTTTAAGAATATAAATTTTATACTAATTATATTTTAAAAATATTTTCTTTAAATAATATTCCCTCCGTTTCATAATAAATGAATCGTTGGATTTTAGCACATATATTAAGGAAAAAGCATTAAAGACATTAATTTAACACAACTTTCCATTTTTACCCAAAAAAAAAAGAAAAAAAAGTTGACCTTGTAATACCTTTTTAAGAGTTAATTAGTTGTCAAATCATAAGGGTAAATTTGAAAAAATTAATAATTCAATGATTCACTTATTTTAAAACACTAATAAATACCTCAATAATTTATTTATTCTAAAACGGAGGAAGTATTACTTAGAGTGCGAGCTGGTTATAAAAAAGATGTACTGGATAATAATGATTAGACACATAAGTAGCTACAGTTCAGTTCCCAATGTTTCCACGTTAGCGAAATGATAAAATGTACTCTATCTCTACTACATGCCTTCAATTCTTTTAAGTGTGTACCTAACTAATTTCTCTTTGTAGTAATTACTTATAAAAACTGGATTCCTAACAAGCTTCCCCAAATATTGTCTTTATTAATCAAACTTTTTTATCATGACCATTTCTACTCATCTAACACTCATATATCAATTATATGTTTCTAAGGAGTAGTTCCATCATTTCGATTTTCGTGTGGCCGTCATAGTATCCATTCTTATCTATTTTACTAGCTATATATCCAAAGTGAATGCTATCTTTACAAGTTATGAATTTTTCGAGTTTCTTGCTCCTGATTATTTTTGAGAGAAATTTTACTTTAACTCACAAAAATTTAAATCTTTTTCAAATAAAGTATTATATGTTTAAACACAAGTTCAAACACAAGCCCGTTTATATTTTGCTCTCTTGTTATTTTTTTTAATTTCTTTCTGTTGCACCTTTAAATCTTAATCTAACACAATAAATGGGAAGTATTTGTTGAATTTAAGCAGCGTTTGGCCGTAGGTTCCAAGTATTTTAGCTTTATTTAGAATTTCTGAAGTAAAAATCATGTTTAGTTATACTTTTTGCAAAGGAGAGAATATAACACTTCATTTGAAATTAAGCAAATAGAGTTGGAATTTGGAGCACTACTTCTCCAAATTTGGAACCCAACTCCAGGTTGGATTTGAAAATTCTACAACAAAACAAATACTCTAATTATTTTGGAAAAAAAATGAATACTTCTCATGGACAGACGGGTATTAAAATTATAATATTAAAAATGGTTGCTGTGTTACCTTTCATATTTGTGGGTGTTATTACTTTGGGTAACTTTTTATTTGAAGCCACTTACCTCAGTGCTTATTTATTTTGTGACTACGTACCTCGTATCACCACCAAATTTGCATCGTACGTTAGGAGGGATTGAAGTGCTTAGAATAAATGTAGACTGCGTTGAACTATGTAATCGTCTAAAAAAATTAAATTTGTACAAATAGTACAATACTTTTATTTACCTAACTAATTATGTTGTCATATCATTTTCTCATGTTATTAACTTTGATTTTTATTTTGGGGGAGTTTTGTCCGGATAGTTTGATGCAGAAAAGAAAAAGTGAAAGATATTAAAAGGTGACCATTAATAAGTGAGACACAACTATAAGTAATAGACAAACAATATAATTAAAGAAAAATCCCAGTTATATTCCATCTTGCCACTTGCTAGCTAGCTAGCTAGTCAACTACTAGTAACACTAATTAACACACTAGTCTAGGAAAAGCAAGGAAAAAAGATAGTAGTAGTATTTACATACATTAATTAGCTTAGTTATATATAGTGGGGTCACTTATCTACAAATAGAATTGTGGGATCCTAAATTTAGAAATTAATCACATGATGATCATTATATTATTAATCAAATATATAGGTTAACCCAGTCTAATCCCTGAACATAATTGTTCTCTTGTCCATAGAACATATCATCCATTCCCTCCATTCCAAACTCCCCTAGATATGGTGGTTCCATTGCAGCTTCCATTGAAAAAGATGAAGCACTTGGGCTTGTGTTGCTTGATACTCCATCACACCTCTCAAATAGCAGCCTTTGTATCTCCTTCTCTGCTTCGGACAACTGTTCCTTCAGCTTCAACACCTATAGAAAAGATAAATAACTACGTCTCAGTCTTAAATTAATCATCAAAGCGAGTGAATATATAAAGTAAGTTATTAGTACGGATATTGACTGTATAGTATAACATTCCATTCAAAATTTGGAATAATCATGTGAGAAAGAAAAGAAAGGCATGTGATGCACCACCCACCAAGAAGATGCAAGGGGATTAACTTAGACACCTAAAACTATGAGGATGTACGGAGGTTTGTTAATTGGAGGATGTAGTTCCTTTTGCTACCTATGGGGGTGACACTATTCCCTATTTCTCAGTATCGTTTTTGTCCATTTCTCTATGGAACGTTGAATTTTTTCTCTCCTTCCCCTTCAAAACTTTTATCCATTATCATGCAAAATGTCAAGGTCTCTTTCGTGCTTTTAAGGTGCATGAATGTCTAAACATGGCGTTTTATAGTTTAAAGCTACTATCTTCTTAAGAAACTAGATAATCCCTATGCATATTTCTACATTTTTTGTGTAATTTAACATGTTATTGCAATAGATTTTTATATCTTTCAGGGGATACACATATCAGGTCCGTCATATATCAACTATAATACTCCCTAATTAGTAGTAACAAACAATTTCTTGGATGATATAAATTCGTACACTAGTAATAATGATAACTAAGTACTAAATTTACATGCGGCCGGTGTTATAGCATAAATTCTTCTTCAAACTAATTACACCGATATGTTCGAGGTAATCGTTTGGTGACATTCTATTAGCATAGTATAGAATTTAAATCATAAAAATCTAGACATAATAATGAGTTTTCTTCTTGTTTTATCCTTTTTAAACAACTCATCATGATTTTATTAAAAAAAAAAAAAAACAGATTGAGGACCACTTCAACCTTGATTTATGTTCCCAGTTTCCACTGACAAGTCCCAAGATTTTAACAATAAAAATAAAAGTGAAAAGCATTAATTCTCATATAATCAAATAAATAATATATAGCTTGTTTTGAGTAACCACTTAAGCTGAGATAAGACGGTCACATACATCAACAACAGTCAATCAGTCAGTCGAAAAAGAGTGAATGAAATATACCTCAGTTTCAAGACGACACTTGTCCACAACATTGTTATCATGCTCAGATTTCAGCTTGGAGTATTCCTCTTCAAGCTTCTTACTCTTCCAACGAGCCCTCCTGTTTTGGAACCACACCGCAACTTGGCGTGGGTCGAGCCCTAGCTCGGCGGCTAACTTATCCTTCCTCTCTGACTCCAGTTTGTGCTCGTCCCCAAAACTTTGCTCAAGTAGATTAACTTGTTCTTCACTTAGCTTTCTTTTCCTCATCATCATGGCCTGATCACTCCCGCTCCCTTCTCCTAATTTGTTCTTCTTACGTCTTCGCCTTGGCTTTGACTCTCCTGCACGTACACACAATTTCTGGCTTTAATAAGAGGTCTCATCACGTTCAAGCTGCAGCATCATAGCAACATACAACGAATATTGATAAAACTTATACCAAGTATATAGGTTGACAATTATTATATATCTCCTTAATTAAAGAAGGGTTTGATCGAGTACTAAGTATGAAAAATCAACTGGTGGAGAGTATGTAATTTCTCCTTTTAATTAGAATAGGTCAGACTAGCTAATAAATTCTTAATATTGTATGCCCAAACTTGAAAAAAAATAAAAATACTTTATTTAATGTTATTGAGTGTTAGGGCTAGCAAGAAATAATAAAGTGATGGTTGTACTAACCTTGTTGTGGTACAAGCTGGGTGTAAATACCAGGATAGTACTGGTTAATGAGTACCATCTCATCTTCTGCAACCTGATGATGGTTCATGCTGTTAATGGTCCTTATCTTTTTCTCTGGTTCTTGTTGCTTTCCTTGTGGTGTAAAAGTAAAAAGGAGAAAGACAGCAGCGGAAGACTTTTTTTTTTTTTAATTATAAAGCTGGAGTGAAGACTAAGGTGCTGTTGCCTTAAGACCTTGGTGAGTAGTACATGACCTTATTTATAATACCCAACGCTTTCAAATTAACCTTAATTATGTGTTGAATTATCCAGACTGCCATCTGTCATTGATTTTTTTGGGTACAATCAGTAGCGGAGCCAGACTTTTCTTTGAGGGGGTTCAGAAGTAAATATACGGACTAGTCGAAGGTGGTTCAACATCTATAATACATACATAAAATATTTTTGATCATATAAAAATAGTATAATTTTTCGATGAAGAGGGTTCGAATGAACCTCTGAATTGCATGTGGCTCCGCCATTGGGTACAATGTTTTTAGGGTGAGCTAAGTTGATGGAATTTGTTAAATTAAGAAATTGGATAGTGACATTGCATCGCATGGCTTTAATTCTGTCTCATTTGGCGAGACGTGACTTAGTCAATATGGCAATAAGCAATTGCTAGTAGTTAGCAATTTAAACACTGCTAGGATATGTGATGCATGGATATGATTTATCCATTCTTAACAAGATGTCTCGAATTTCAATTCTCAGAATAGAGCTTTTTTTTCTTGGTAGAGAGCGATTTTTCCTTTATTAAATCATACTTGACGTGAATTCAAATTAATTGAAAGTCTAAAACTCTTAAAGAATACCCAATCTCATATGTGAAACAAAAGCAAATAATTAGCATTGGCTTTAGCCATTGTTATATTGAGGTTTTTCTTATGTATCTTGATCACTCACTCATCAATTTAAGTCGGTAAGTAAAATGGCAAGTATGTGGGACCTTTTATGGATTGATAAGACGATAAGGATCAACCGAATTAGATGGATTTCTTGCTTTTGAATCATGAAATGAGGCATGTTAATTTGGAAAAAAAAAAAAAAAAAAGAGAAAAGGAGAAAAGAATTAGATATTAATCATCATTTACTCTTCTTCACTACCACTTGATTAAGATGGTTTTAGAACTACTGGTCTGAGGACTATGCTTGCCACACGCATCAACCATACTATATCCTGTGCGCGCGGCTGGAATTATTTTTTTTGTTTTTTTTGGTATTCCGTACTCGTTTTTGCTAAAACTAATTTAAATTTACTTTAGAAAATTCCATTCCGAGTGTAAAGCACTTTGTATCAAAGACGGATTCATTTTAGAATTTGAATCCAAGGTCGCTAATTAAAAATGAATAAGTAGTTACCATTTCATAATCTTTGGTGTTGACTGGATAAAGTTGATTACATAAATATTCAGGAATGGAGGCACACTGGCTGAAACTCTAATCATCGTTTGTTAATTAATGCTACACGTACGCCACATACTCTAGTCAATATCAACACTAAATGAAGGGAAAATCATGAAGAAACATTATACTGGCTAAATATACTTAACAAATTAAAAAAAAAAACTAAAATGAAATATTTTGATAATATTTCCTATTAGTTGATTTGGAATGCATTTCTAAACCAAATCAGTGCAACCTTTAAATATGTTGAAATAATAGACGTATCACAATTACTGGACTGAATGAATAAGCTAGCTAGTGAATAGCCAAATGACTTGCCAAACGATATGGACGGCTCATATTCTTTTGAATCATCACACACATTGTATAGTATAGAGATTAGAGTATATTACTATAAGTAAATGTCATATCGGTTTGCCTGGAGAGAAGTGTAAATCTGGAAATTGAATTAAAGATCAAATCAGGATAATGCATGTGGGAACACTGTTTAAGCCAATAGCCTAACTGCCTAAAGGGGGGTAATAATGGGGCAGTCAATGGTAGATAATTTAATCATTTTGTCTAATAATATTTTGAACTACTTATTTATATAGTAGGTGATGGCAGATGTCTATAGTTAAATAGGGGGAGGATGGTTGTATTTGCCTTTCCTGATTGGGTAAATAAGAAAAAAGAATGAGGTAAAATAAAATACTGTATTGGTGTGAAGTTTTAAAAAATCACAAAAATTGACCAAATACTGAAATGGGGTTTGGGATCGTACCACCTCGAAAACAGTAGAAAATTAGTAGGGGTAGGCCTCTCTAGACTTTGGAGTAATTAATTCAGTATTGTTATCCAATTAGGTGGTAATCTATTTTTAACTATGGCTAATTATATATGCCAAGCCGCCCCCAAAGGTTTACTAACTCACTTTTAAGCTTAGCTAATTAGATGCGTGGCTCGAGATAAATAAGAACAGTAGTGAAGATTCATCAACGTTCTGATTGGGTCATTCCAATGATAACAGCTCATGAAACACCATGCATCTTATCTAAGCCATTACATCACTCTCTATTGTTTTTTACATATAAAATTGTGTTTAAATTAAAAAACTAGGATTGCAAAATTGGGTCCAGCTTATTCCTCATTTGGTTTACTTGAGAAAATCGAATCTAGTATAGCTCAAGTCTTAATTGTATGTACACATACGATAAGAAAATATCCAGACATTCAACTCAATAAGTCGACAAGTGTGAGTTGATAAGTGAAATAAAGTGAATGGAAAGCAATTTCACAACTGCACTCTGAAAAGTTCTGAATCATAAAGTTGTTGCTCTATTAGTCAAGTTGTGTATTGATTGTCATACATATAATACAGGGGGAATGTACATAGGTGGATAACACAAATATGGGGTCCTGCCACAGACATAGCTAAGATAGCTAGTATTATCTAGTTCCTAGCTAGTTTCCTTGTTTTCTTAATAAAGGTATGGTCGTACGTGTTTGTGTTGATTTGTACACACCTCTACTATATATTGGACGTACAACTTTATCGATCAAAATTTGATCAAATACTATAATACTATATTTTTAAATAGATCGATTTGTTGAAATTTAAATATTAAGACCTCGTGATTCCTCGATCTCGCACTTTATTAAGGAAGACTACTGTTAGTATCGTAGGTAAAATAAGCATTTTATTTTTCTATTATCTTGGGTGTTTTAGAAGGTATGAAAGTGTTTGGATGTTCTCATCATTGTCTTAAAAGAGAAGGACAGAATTCACTGTTGAGATGGCCAAACCTTTTCGTACGCTCTAATTAGTTCAGTTTTATGGACAGCAACAAAAGTAAAAGAGGACCATTGCAACTCAAAGAGACAACATGATGAGTCCTACAGACTCCTTGTGGATTGGACTCCTTACTATCGAAGTGTTTATAATACGTGTGTACTTACTAGCCACCTTCTCTCTAACTTCTTGTCTCTGTCACAAAAGGTAATATTACCCTATATCTGACGATTGTATGATTTCCACACATTTTTTACTCTCTCCGATCTGCTTCTAAATGTACTAATATTTTAAAAAAAAAATTATTTCGTTCTTAAATAAATGATGTTTTAGACAATCGTAAAAAAATATTAATGATGCTCTTCTAATGCAATTTTATAGTACTTGTTTAAATAAAGTGAATTTTACATAAACAAGAAATTAAATTACTAAAAAGTTAATAAAGAACAGATATATATTTTTCAAACATCTAGTAAAAACACTATGCATTAATTTACTTAAATGAGAAACTTCTTAAGATTGTATCGAAGGCAGCTAAAAGCACCAATTATTTAAGATATTTGAAATATAAATTTAGATATAAACACTTATAGTTAAATTCCTCGTATAATCATCACTCAATTAATAGTTATACACAATTAATATTAGTGAACACGGATTCGATTGAACTACGTACACCCAACTATCAATATAGATGTGAAGTGGACAACTCTCCAACTGAGCTATTAAAATCCATTTGTAGTTTGTTTGCTTTCTATATAGCCGAGTCAGAAGGCATGAGAAGAGGAAGGGGCCGGGGGGTGTGGGGTGTGGGGGTGGTTAAGCCAGACTAGTGAATAAGTAAAGAAAGTAGAAAGAAGAAGAAGACAACTCCACAAGGCAAGGAATGGCACATGGGAGCAACCTACGACTTCTTACACGCGTCACTTCCCTATTGCCTTTCAGGGGACCACTACTTCTGTTATCCATCCACGTGTTCTCTCTCTAGTACATTTCTCTCTACCTAACCTCCCATTTACCAACCTATCACCACGCACTCCCATAATTAATACTCCCTCCGTCCCATTTTATGTGTCGCCATTTGACTGAGCACGGAGTTTAAGAAATAAGGAAAGACTTGGTAAAGTTTATCAAATTATTCTTTATAAAAAAATGTGTCAATATCTTTTTTTTTAATTAAATGAGACCAATAAGGGTAAAAGGGTAATTATGCCTTTAAAAAGTTATCAAATAAGGAAATGCGACACTTATTTTGGGACGGATTAAAAAGGAAATAATGACACATAATTTGGGACGGAGGAAGTACATTTAATTGTAAGAATAATGTAACGTAGGTGTCCGAGCGAACGTCTATTTGTATATAATTGTTTATGACTAAGACTTTACTTGAATGAGTCGTGTAGTTATTTTAAGTTAGGAGTCCTTAGCAGTAACGACTTTGGAGTCTTATTCTCCAAGACATTCATATATATATATATATATATATATATATTTATATATATATCGATGTAACAAATATTTTCCATAGTATCAAAGCCATTAGAGATTAAACTAACCTTTTTTTCACGACCAGCCTATCTACGATCTCATCTTCTCCAAATCTGTAAGATTTTCAAAAAGTAAATTAGTAATCAGTTTTTTTTATTTATGGTTTCTTAATTACTGTAAATGAAATGTCCACAACTAATATTGGATGGAATGAGTAATATATTGTTAATGTAGTACGATTACAGTCTTGGCTCTCGGGTAATACTCCTTCCCTCCCTCAATTGAATCCTTATATGAACTGATTCCCCAATATTATAATGATTGACGATTCAATTAAAAAAAATTATAATGAAAAAGTATTTAATTCCCCAAGTAATAACACTTTTACATAAAATAGGATATAAAAAATATGACATTTGAGTCTCTAGCTCAATCCAAAAGCTAGTTCATGAAAAAAGAATTGTGCTGATCGGGACCACTAAATTTATTCTCAAAATAATATTGGATTTTCTCCTACTCTACCAATCTATATATACGTGAAAAGTGATTTAAGTTTTGTACGCTAACACCTTCACGTAAAATTAGCCATTAAGTTTTTTCGCTCTCAGCAGTATCCCCCAATTAAATTACAACAGCACAACATATAAGTAGCACTAAACCGAACACAGAAGATCCGTTATTGCAAGTTAGGCACAAATATTTTTCATAAATAAAGTCAGTACAGCATCATTTGGTTCCTCTTTATGTATGTAAAATGATAATGTGCTAAAGAAACTAACATTTAAGCAAAAAGAAAGTGTTTCCTGTAATAGACATAAGTTGGGTCCTTGTAGTACAACTATATAGACATGTGAGGTAGTTTTAATTTTTAAATATGAATATATGTATTATGACTCCCCATTAGCATGTGTACCCTTACCCTCACGTTGGTCCTCATCCAATTCACCATTGTACATTTATAGGGTCTCACATTGGCAATTGTACTAACGGATAGGCAGTAGTTTTCCTTTTTTAAAAAAGGAATATGTTATCTCCAATGAAACGTGGCTAAACCTCCATGGTCACTCTTATATAATAAAACCTTATCAAAGAATGATATAGTACTTGTTATAGCAGTAATTGTTCCTTTTACTCCATGAGGTTTCCATTTAGGTGATATATTTAACTGATATGAATTTTAGGAAGGAAAAAAAAAAAGATTTTTCAAATCCTTTAACTAAAACAATCCAAAAGATTAGGTAATTATTATCCTAAATAGTAGTCCGACCAATAATACATAATACATGTTAAAAGTTTTGAGTACTTGTATTGCCTCAAAGGAGCCCTTCATGCTCGGAGAAAAATTTATATAGATATAAGTAATTTAAACTTGGAGCTAAATTTTCACTTAATATAGAAGTATGCTTTTTCTTAGTTTGATTAAAAAAGAATAAGTTTCACATAATCAATTGGGACCAGTGGCGGAGCCACAGCCAACGAAGGGTAGTCAGATGAACACCCTTCGTCGAAATATAGGTTAAATATAGATATTTATGGTTATATACATGTTGTTGCACATCCTTGACAAGCTAGAGAAGCATAGTCCAGTGGTCAAAGAGTGTGCATTTCCGCATCAATAACCCGGGTTTGAACCTTGACCGGTGCAGCAGTACTTTATTTTCTTTATTTTTTAAACAATTCTTTTGCCCAAAAAAAAATATGAACACCCTTAACCAAAATTCTGGCTCCGCCACTGATTGGGACAGGAGTATTTGGATCGTAAGATGTATCAAATTTCAGAGGTCATATTCTCACACGCTGATTGGATCTTGGCTTCTTTACTTTTATAGTCAGAGTTTTCCTTAAGCAAGAAGTTGGATAATACTACTAATTGTTAAGATAGTTTATCACTATTTATTCCTACAAGCTACAAGGTCAAAAGGATTACACTAAACCTATTAGTAGTAATTAAGAAAGGATAAGGATGAAGAAGATAGGGTTTGTGAAGGGGGGGGGGGGGGGGGTGCTGTTCTAGTAATTTAAGCTAATTGAGTCCTTGTTTTAAGGGTGAATTAAAAAGGAATTCAAAAGATTGGTTGTTTAAAAAAAGATGCGCATGGCGTGGGAAGGATTCCCTTTCATTTGCTTTTGAATAGTCGAATTGAGTCATCTTTTAATTTAATATTAATATTAATAATATGGTTTCATTTTGCATAATTAACTAATTAGTGCCATGTTTATCCCGACAAATCGAGCTCCTGTTTCCCATCTTCCGACTTACTATTATACTACCAATTATATGCTAAACAAACACCTACTAACTATTGGAATTAAACACATTATATTTGTCTAATCAGAATTGTTCCTTGATTATGGTCTTCATTAACATTTGTTTATTATTTTCATTAGTAATTCTATTTTGATCTCAATTTTAGATTTATTATCTGTTACGGACTCACAGCCACAGGTATTAGTTTATTTGGCCATTTGGAAGAGAAATTTTATGCTTTAGTGGTCATAATTTAAGTATGGTAACATGTATATATACCTGAATTAAATTTTATCAGCATACAATCTTTTAGTTCCATCTTTTTTTAGTCCGTACATTTGCACATTCAACCATTTACTCAAATTATATCTCGTTCTACAGGTTAAAGAACTATTTTTCCTTTGTAATATAAATTATTAGTAGTTGATTTCTTTATACATATATCTCAAGTCGAATAAAATTTCACAAGTTGAATACTAACTAAGGGTGTCTAACGGGCCGGGCCGGGCCAACCCGGAACCGGCCCGCCCATTCTACCCGGGTTCCGGGCCGGTTATGGGCTGGTTTTGGCATTAACCGGGCCGGGCCGGACCAAACAGTAAAAAAATTAAAACCCACCCGAACCCGGCCCACTTAACCCAATCCGGTCAAACCCACCAAGACCCGGTCAAACCCGGTTAAAAACCGGTCAAACCCGTTAAAAAAAAAAAAATCCAATATACACTATATACACTCCAATATACACTATATACACTCCAATATACAATATATATTTTTAAAAAAATATATAAAGTATAAACAATTACACATATATACGTACCATTCAATATATAATTATATATGACTATACGTACTACTTTAAATAAAACATATGCTATAATAGTATAATATATATATATATATACACTACAATATATATATATACTAATTTATAAAACATATACACATGTATACGTTAAATATATACTACTTTAGAAGATATATACACATATATATACACCATTCAATATATATGTACTACTTTAAATAAAATATATACTACAGTATAGTGATATACATATATATATATACAACAATATGTATATTATAGTTACATACTAATTTATAAAACATATACACTTGTATACTTTAAAGATATACGTCTATAGAAGATATATACACATATATACGCACCATTCAATATATATGTACTACTTTAAAAAAAGTATATACTACAATATATATACTAATTTATAAAACATAAAGTAATGTATACGTTAAATATACACGTCTATAAAAGATCTATTCACATATATACACTCTATTCTATGTATATGTAATACTTTAAATGAGATATATACAATATATATACATTACAATATATATTTGTATAGTTATATACTAATTTATAAAATATATACACATGTATATATTAAATATACACGACTATAGAAGATCCATTCACTCTATTCTATGTATATGTAATACTTTAAATGAAACATACTATAATGTATCTACATTACAATATATATTTGTATAGTTATATACTAATTTATAAAACATATACACATGTATACATTAAATATACACTTCTATAGAAGATATATACACGTGTATACGCACCATTAAATGTATATATATACTACTTATAAAATATACTACATTATATATACATTACAATATGTATAGATATACTTATATACTAATTTATAAAACATATACAAATGTATACGTTAAATATACACTTCTATAGAAGATATATGCACAAATATACAAAACATATGCTACTTAATATAATAAATTAATAATATTTGGTAGTAAATTAATAATATATTAGAAGTAAGTTTTTAATTTAAAGTAGAAAACTAGAAATTCAATTTAAAATTTTAAATCGTTAAATAAAAAAAAATAAAAAAAACGACTAAGGAGTGAATGAATTTGGGAAATTTTATTGATTGCAAAATGATCCAAAGTTTATAATTTACATGAATGAAAAATCTATAAATTATGCATCATTTTTTCCAACTCATTCATGTTAATATTAATGGGAACTTGCATAGGATAATCGAAGTCAACGGGGGCAAAACCATGCATTGGACTTGATTCTGCTGAGTTCTCCCGTGAAGTCATAATTTCTTCAAGTTTCAGCTCGTCGCTCGGCTCCGGTTCCATTCCTTGGTTTCTTCTTTCCGCTCTAATCCAATCTCTGAGGCAAACTAGAACATTCATTGTATTGCTTCCCAATGAGTGTCGGTTGTCTCCAAGCTGCTGTCGTCCCTGACTGAAGGCGCTCTCTGATGCAACGGTTGACATTGGAACATTCAAGATATCTCTAGCTAATCTTGAAAGCACAGGATATTGTGATTCATTATTCCTCCACCAATCCAGCGTGTTGATCCGTCGTCTGCGATCCTCTGGTGCCGTCCGAAGATAATATTTCAGCTCTTCCCGATAAGTTGATGTGTAAGTTCTCTCATCAACACTGTTCCAACAATTTAAATCAGAAAACGAATCAGAAAAACCACTATGTGCCGGCCTTTTAGAAGATGATGGCTCCTCGGGAGGATGAGGAGCGACAGTTGGAGTGATATTTGTAGGTAAGGCTGAATCAAATAAATCTGCATAGTGATTATATAATTTTTCTATATAATCCTTTGCATCAGCCGTAGCCGTCCACAAATCAGGTTGTACTTGTTCAGAATCATGGTTAGTATTTATTTCTAAGTTAGTATAAATAAGAGTACTAAAGTGACACATATGATTATATTTCATGCACGGATTTAGCATAGCACCAACCAAGTAAATAGGGGGAATCGGGAAAAAATATTTTTTAAATTTCGTAAACATGGCGCCAACAGCTTCTTTATAACGTTCTTTATTTTTATATTGTTGGAGCAAACCAGAAATATCGGCTATATATGCCAAAATATTACAAACAGTAGGATAGTAAGCACCGGAAAATTCAACCGTAGCTACATAAAATTTTTCTAAAAACTTAACAAGATCATTAATTACAACCCAATCAGAATTATGTAGCATGCAATCAGCAGAATCAGTAAATGAACCGCAATATTGGTTAAAAGCTAGTGTAATAGGAATTCTATATTTATAACAAGTTTTTAGAAATTCATACGTAGAATTCCATCTAGTATCAATTTCCTCAGGCATCAAAATCGGTGTAAGTCCATTTTCTTGACATTTAACTTTAAATTCTCTAATTCTCGATCTACGATTATTTCCTTGAATAAAACCAACGGCAAGACGAATTTTTTCAATATAAAGCTCAAAAAACTCAAGACCATCTTTTACAATTAAATTATATATATGACATGCACACTTAATATGAAAAATTTCAGGCAAGGGCGGAGATAGCGTAGATTTTATTTTTGTTATAGCAGTCTTGTTGTTAGAAGCATTATCAAAAGCAATACATAAAAAAAAATTTTCTATACCATAATATCCGGCAATTTTAACAATAAAATCAACAATAAATTGTCCAGTATGTTTACGATCTTCATCATATAAAAAAGCAAGAATACGTTTTTGCATCACGAAATTACTATCCATCCAATGACAAGTAACGGTTAAATAATCATTTTTATTTACAGCACGACCAAGATCAGAAGTTAGGGACAATCTACATTGAATATTTTTTAACAATGTTGATAAATAAAAACAATATTGTGAATGGAGTCTAAAAATATCAGACCGACAAGTAGCTCTAGGAATACCATTAAACATAGGATTATAAATTGCTTGTATATAACGAATAAAAGCATCAGAAGAAGGAAAACTAAAAGGCAAACAACCCACAGCAACCATTTTAGCTATTTCTTCCCTGTCTCTCAATTTATTATACTTTTTCGCTACTTGACCGGTTGTTGGGTCCATTCTAGTTTGCGTTGACCCACCAACATCCCCACCACCTTTTGCAATATTTAACTCTCTTTTGTGATCTTCAGTTATATGTCTCGTTAACGTACCCGTACCCCCTTGCTTGCCTCCACTTCTATGCTTATATATTTGTTGACAAATATTGCACTGCACCTCAATATCTGATATACGTTCAAAAAATTGTCATGCAATACTAGTTCTTTTACGAGGTTTTGGGGCACTGGGAGGACGGGAAGGGAGATTAACTGATTCAGATCTAACGTTAGCATCTCCCACTACTGCGGGTGTTTCAGCAATATTTTCATTATCTTCGTCTAAATTAACTGCATCTACTTCATTTTCTTCTTCTATACCGTAATTTTCCTGAGCTTTTACATAATCCATATCGTGAGCACCTACACCTATTTCTTCCTTAAAAGGTGTACCAAGCGGTACTGGAGGCGAAGGCACACGGGTATATCTATTACTTGAACTACCTCTACCGCTAGTAATTCGCTTTTTACTACCACTACCGCTTCTGGGACAAAAAATTTTAACACCTTTAGCAGCGAGGTTTTTTAATTTATCCATAATATAAATTAAATTAAACTAAAAATATTCAAAATACACAAATATAATAAAATTAAATATTAAACAATTAATACAATAAATAAAAATTAAACGTAAGAGATGGAACGACAATACCAAATTTTGGAAGTATCCGAAGATTGCGACTTTAGAAACTTCCGCTCGTACTTTGTAAACGAAAATTAAAAAATTAAAGTGAACACTTTAAGAAATTAAATATATTGAATATTAGAGAATTGAGAGAGAATGAGATTTGAGAGAGTGAAAAATTGTGTGAAAAATGATTTGAAGTTGTAGGGTATTTTTAGATATTTTTTGGAGATTAAAAAATATTTTTTTAAGTTTTTTTTTTTTAATTAAATGGGCCCAAACTAGCCGTTTGTACCCAAAAACGGCTATATAGCCGTTGGGCCAACGGCTAGTTTGGCCCAAAATCCTTTTTTTTTTTTTTTTAAATTTTCCGGGCCGGGTCGGTTAACCGGCGGGCCTGAACCGGGCTTGATCCGGCCCGGGTTAACAGGGCTCATTTTAACAAAAAAACCGGCCCGGGATCCGGAATCCTAAAGCCCTAGGGCTTACTGGGCCCGGTCAAACCGGGCCGGGTTAGCTAATCGGGCCGGGCCGGGCCCGTTTGACGCCCTTAAGTCTAACACATAAATCTTGAATACAACATTCTGTGATCTTCTCTCTGCATGCATCGATCGATTAAATATTGAATTAGCGGCAGAGCCGGGTAGGGGCAAGATTCAAACCTTTTTTGGTGAAAAATTTACATTGTATATGCGAGATGAAAATCATATTTTATGTATATATAGTAGGCAGTGGCGGATCCAGCTCATAGTGAGGGTGGTTCGGCGGAAAATTATACTATGTATACAAGCTTAAAATTATTTTTCTTGTATATATAGTTAACGTTGAACCCCCTCGACTAATTATTTTGTTCACATTTTTCGATTTTGAACCCCCCTCAATTAAAATGCTGACTCCGTCACTGATAGTAGGTTGTAAATCCCATTGAATTCATTGTGTATTTATTTATTCATATGTTTTTGAATCTCGGATATGTTGTTGTTGTATAATTTTTTTTCCCGAATCCTTCACTGATATATTCGTTGGTGTTCCTTTTAATCGAAGTTGCGTAGGAGTATTATTGATACTGAAACGACATGCATAGACAAGCTAAGATAGCTAGTCATGTTTTTATTATTTTATATGATATGACAACAATTTCTAAAAAGCTACATGCATGGTAGCCCTAGGTATCTCTGTGTCTTTAGCTTCGTGTATAATATATGACCACTCATGTATCCTGTTAAATAGTGAAGATTTGTCTCTAGGCCCGCTAGTGAAATGTACGATATGGTCAATTTTTGTTTTGTTTTTGTGTTGTAAAATATATATGCGACCCCCACACTCCTTCCATGTTTCCCTCCATCCTTACACTCTCAAAAATGTTATTTCGACAGTCTCAATTTACATGATACTACTATTTAACTGACTACGACATTAAGTAAAGGAAAAGTAGAAGGTTTTAACAACATGGAATGTAAAACAAATCTTATATAATGTTTGTTGACAATGGTGAATCATCTCAATGTAGAATTCTAAAATAAAATTATTTTAGAATCAAGAAAATCTTCTTATGTTTTATCAATAGCTTACCATTATTGCATAAAATAGATTTTCTTGAGTATGAAGTTAACGGCAGACCAAAAACCGTAGTTCACTAAAGCTTTTATTATGCGTATAATTCGAAGAAGGATCGGGTCAAAATGATTTATTGTACGCATTTTTACCTTATATTTATGTAAAGACTAGTTTTATGACTTGAACTCGTGGTCACGTAAAAAACTACTATTTCTCCTCTGAGTTTGAGCCCGTTTTGCTTCATTCTGCAAATTCTTATTCGCGCATGGATTGAAATATTATAATCTCGTAATTTATCTACGCCCATAGAAGTTGACAATCCCTAATTTCCGCCTTAATTTAAGCCATATTATGAGTAGGTTATGACTTTTTAGTGCCCTAAGCTCCATTAGCTTCTTTAATAGCCACATATTACAAGTGCCAATTAGCCACTCAAATAGATTTAGGCTTCAGTTCAGTATAGATTTCCAAAATTTTCATGTCCGGATCAAATTTTTGGAAACCATTTTTTAGAAAATAAGTTTTCAAAAATGAGGAAAATAGAAAAAACATTGTCCAACACACCTTATCTTTACTATTTACATAGCTCCCGTTCCACCACCTTCATTTCTCATAATATGTATCCAATTAACTATATACAAATATTTTAAATAATATTTTTTTACTCATATACTGAAACAAGAAAATAAGTAGGTACCTCAAAAATATTTATGCCGAACACATCCTTGATCTAGTGAATCATGTTAATTTTTCTTGCTAAATAATGAACCTTACCTACTTTTTACCCCTTGATAAAGTAGTAGTAAAAGATTTATATTCAGTCAAATGCGTAAAGGGGAAATCCATAAAGAAGGGCAGCTTTCCTCTTTGCTATTGGAAGGACAAGTTCCATAATTTATTAGTATGTTTCATTAAATATAATGGAGGGGGAAAAAGCCCACATACCACCAAATTAAGCTACCTAAACATAAAAGTAAGATAACTCGACGGCCATATTTAAAAGTGAAAAACCTACCGCTAATTGGATTTTGTCTACGTTTGATATTAGAGAATCTATGCTTAAACAAATGGTTCTAACCAATTAAAGTAATACATAATCTAAGATTAATAAATAATCAGATTAAATTAGAACAACCTAGATGGTTAAGGAATGGGATTACGTGTCCTTTCAAATCTTGTAGTCTTCTTTTGGGCAAATTTGCTAGCTAGCTTTGAGCACATGCTCACCCACTTACTAATTCTGCTGTTTTTCAGTATCTAATTAAACAATATATATATACATATATTGTCAATATCTTTATAATTTATTGGTAACACGTATCGATCTATGACTATGGCAGTTTGAGGTGTCAACTGATACGATTTGATTGAATTTGAACGTATCAAAATAAATCAAATTAATTAATGGATGGATTATTGATCCGTTCAAAAGTTATTTAGATCGAATAAATTAACATGCAATCTTTGGGTGTCTAATAATAATAAAAAAAAAAACTTTATTATGGCTATATATAGCATATCAAATGCAAAAAGAAAAAAAAAAAACTTTTTCAGATAAATTTTACCGATATTTCTCATGGGTCATTTGGGACTAGACATCATCCATCCAATTTTGATAGATTGAGTTAGTAAATGAGCAGATTAATAACACATCCAAACTTAAACGAATTGGACAAGTTTTTTTTATTTTCATGAACTAATTTTACCACATACCGCATTTATAGTAATGTTTATATAAAATTTAATTAATTACTATAGTAGTCCAAGATCCGAAGACACTGGTGCGTGGAAATGAGATGAGATGAAACTAGTTCATTTTTCATCCAAACAAGACTAGACACGTAATGAAGTTCATGAATGGATACTGTACTCTTCTTGTCTTGCTAACAACATACAGACAGTGTAATGAGAATCTCAAATCGCTATTGCTTTGAAAATGACAATTTAATTCATTAGAAAATATAAAGATTTATTTACCTCTGAAATTGACAAACAAAAAGATTAGAGACAAAGTGAGACAAATACTTGGGCTAGAAAAGGGAAGTCAGTGTGGGTTTTCTTGGGTGCAGGTGCCCAATAGACGCCATGGGCCCAAAAAATCTAATTGGGCCCATTTTCTTTAGACCAATCGTCAAGACTGCTTAATTTCCTTAAAATGGACTGATTTTTAAATCTTGAAAAAATAGCATAAACACACTTTTTAACTTACCATATTTACACAAATCTCCAACTTTACAAAGTAATTACAATAATCGCAACTAATTATGTATCTCCGTTGAATGTATCGGAAGCTAATTATGTATCTTGACATATCCAAAATCGAAAAAAATATATCAGGAGTTAATTATGTATCTTTACAAAGGAAGAAATGTATTTTTGTTGGATATATTATGTATCTCGACAGACACAAAACCGAAAAAAATATACCGAGAGCTAATTATATATCTCGTACAGAGAAAAAAATGTATCTTCGTTGGATGTATCGGACGCTAATTATGTATCTCGACAGACTCAAAATCGGATTTTTTAGTAATTATACAAGATATAATTTTTCCTAATTAAGCTCCAAACTGTCGGAATTTATTGTGTTTGCCCAATTTTCCCTTTTAAAATTGAGTAGTCTTTAATTTTTATTGTTTAACAATGAAGTTTGATCTGCTGGAATATAAAATTCTCTAAAAACTGGAGTCATGTGAGGCATAGCTTGTATGATATTATGATACGACAATATAAATTTGTGTATCCCACAATTTTTTTTCAATGGTTGCAATAATAGGCATAAGTTGAAGGTTATTTGGATCACACAAGGCTGAAGCCTCTTATAACAGTGAATTTCAATTTCACGTTAAATGGTTTACTGAATACGTGTTCAAACGATACACATCTACATGATTGTTAGGTAAGTTTAAATATCTTATGTTCAAAAATTAATAATTGTTAAATTTTTTGTTCTTAAAATTAATAGATTTTGGAAGTTAAGAAGAAAATTGATTATATTGAAAAGAATAAATTAGTGAAAAATACTTGCTTATGATTTTGATAGTTATCCAATATATTTTATATGAGTGTCACTTGTCCAGTCGTGGAGCCACCTTGTAGTTAGGGGTTCATTCAACTTCCCTTCGGTGAAAAATTATGCAATTTATATGTGGTTAAAATTAATTTTTATGTATGTATTGTTGATGTTGAACCCCCTTCGATTAGTTCGTGTGCTTACTTTTTTCGATTTTGAACCCCCTTATTAAAAATTCTGACTCCGCCACTGCACTTGTCCAATATATTTTTTAATACTCCCTGATATTGTTATTCAGAATCAAACTTGCCACGAATTTTGAGTATTGTTAAGAATTAAGATAAACAAGAAATCCTTTTCTTTTTCTTGTTGAATAACCTTTACTTATACTCTATCAAATGAACAAAAAGTCAAAGAAAAGGACATAAAAGTCTATAACTGGAATTTGAGACGACAGTTTAATTCCTACAACTATTTGAAATTTTGAGGGAATTAAATTTTCACATTGAATTTGACAAAAAAGACTCATTACCACGTCACAAATTTATAAAACACGCACAACAAAAATGATAAGATTGAAAACTTTTTTTAAGAAAAAGAAGTTGCAATGTGAATTCACAATGATCAATGAATAAATTTACGATGATCTTTTACACGTCAAGTTAATCTGAATTATTGTGAGAGTTTCTTCCTTTTTTTACCTCTAAACTCTTCTTATTTTTCATCCTCCTTTTTCCCACATTTAGGAATGTGCTACGAGACAATTAAAAAGAGATAGGGTGTGTTTGGTATGAAACGAAATATTTTCCACGAAAAATGTTTTCATAGACAATATTTCCTTAAAAAATTAGTTGGATTCTAACTTATTTTCAAGTGTTTCGTAAGTAAGCAAAAAAAAAAAAAAAGTTATTTCAAGAGCATTTATATGTAATCTAGCCAAAAACTATAAAAGGTGAGAGGAGTATTGTGTGGTGTTCCGAGGGTGGGAATGGTTTGGGGTAGGGGTTGGATTGCATTGAGTGGGTGGAATTATAGGGGTGTTCATGGTTTGATTTTTAATCAAATCGAACCGCGATCCAAACCAAACCAATTAAAAAAACAGATATTTGGTTAGATTTGGTTTAGAATTTTAAAAAAACGATACTAATTTGGTCTTACTCTAAAATAACCGACAAAATAATCAAACCAAACCTATATATATATATATATATATATTAATTATTTATGTATTATTCATAAATACAATATAAATATTTGTTACACTTTATATTTTAATAATGATTTAACTTTAGTCGTAACACATTAAGTCCTTTCTTCATCTAGTTAATAGTACCTTATGAGATTCTAAGTGAATTTCACACTTTGAATGACAAATAATACTAATTGTGAAAATAATATCTTGTTGTATATTGAAATTTATAGCTGAAATTCATTTGACTATAGACAATTATTAATTTTAACTTTTTTTTTTTAACCTTGTTGAGTAAGAAGTTTATGTGTTCACCTTTTGGGGAGGGGGGGTGGGGTATCATATCATTTTGTTAAATGTAGTTTTAAAATATATTTTTAGAAGTGTTCATATGGTGTTGTTCATAGCTTTGCCGAAGTATAACACTCAGTTGACATCTTAGTTTCACGGTTGAGATACAACACTCGATTAACATCTCATATGTTAGATTGGATTTTTTTTTAAAAAAAAATTTCAACTTTTATCATTAGTTAAAGTTATAAACCGAAAAAATCAAACCGAACTAAACCGACAAGAACCAAACCGATGGTTATTTTTTTGTTTGGTTTGGTTTTAAAAATTTAAAAACCGACTAAGTTGGTTTGGTTATGGTTTTGACCAATAACAGACCCAAATCGATCCATGAACACCTCTAGGTGGAAAGATACAATAAACATAAAAATGTCACTTATAAAACTTATTTTACCTACTTACATTAAGGAAATTATTATTTTTTATTTTTAAATATATAATTTTCTTAGAGAAAATAACAACAACACCCAGTATATTTTCATTTAGTGGGGTCTGGGAAGGGTAGAATGTACGCAGATCATACCACTACCTCCGAAAAAGTAGAGAGACTGTTTTCGATACACCCCAGCTTAAGACAAATTACAACTAACCAAATAGGGGAAAATAAGAAAACAGGTTTTCCTCCGATGTATACCAAAACACACTAGGTTTGAGTTCCTTTTAACTAACCATACACTAGTTTTTTTTTGTTTTTGTTTTTTTTTGAAAAAAAAGAAACAGTGATTATTTTGTTGATTTTTCCCTTTTTCAAAATTCTATAACTTGTAAAAAGAAAGAAAGAAAAGCTATTTATTGGAATTCAAATCAAAGTCTTCATTTTTATTTTTTTGGAGAATCGTGAAACAAAATATATGTATTTAAAGAAGATTTAAGTTATATATACACGCTAATTAATAGAGAAAATAAATTTATATAATTAGTGCGATTTAATTAATTTAGTTCTATGTTGAGGTATAGTTATAAACATTACTCACTTCACTTTTAAATAAGTGTTTTTTTTTTATTTTGGCGCACCCTTTAATAGCAACTCATACCTAGAAAATTAAAGATAACTTTATCAATTTAATTTTATCTTTTTTCAAATTGACATTGATTACTTTATCTAAACTCAAAAACATATTAGGATGATTATTATCAAAATATTCTTAAAGACTTAAAAATATACTTATTTAAAAATAAAATTACAACTCAAAAGGAATACTTATAAAGAAATGTAAGTTAATTTAGTGTGATGGTGTGAAAAATATAACTTTATAGAGTGTTGATTGAGTTTTTGGGAAAGTCAAAAATATTTTCTTGTAAAGGTTTATTTAAGAGTTAAGTATTTGATCAAACTTTATCTAAAAAATAAGTTTCGTTAACAGTAGACCAGCAGTAAGAAACAGAATCTCTATAGTAAATAAGTTTCTTTAGCAATAGAATTATGTTACAAAATGCGTCCAGGAAAAGTAGAGTGTACGAGAATCTCTAGAGTATACACAAATTTTATCTTCCTTCAGAGATATATACATTGTTTGAAAGTTTGAAAAATAATTTATCTACATTAATTTTTTAAGAATTTGACCAAACACAAATTGTTGTTCTAATATTATTGATAAAGATATTGTTCAAATTAATTAGTCAAACAAAAAATGTTACTCCTCGAAAAATGTTTTTTCATATTTAGCGTACTTTTTATGGATGGTCAAAAAAGTTACTAAATTCAGATAAAAAACAGTACATTTACATTTATACGTGTCACGCATGCCGGTCTGTATCACTGTAACTACTCACAACACGTAACACACTCTCTCAATTCACTTTTACTTGTCTATTGCACTAAAAATAAATATACATTTTTACTTGTTCAGTCTACAGAATTAATTATTTTATATCTATTTTATCATATTATAATGTAATATAATTATTTTCAATTCATTCCTCAATAAATAATACTCATTAAGTCCGATATAGTAAAATTAACATTGTACTTACTGATTTTCAAATGATATATTAGGGCCCATTTGGTCATGAAAATCATAATTTTTCGTAGTTGGAGTTGAAGCTAAAGTTGGAGTTGTATTTGATCGTGAATATAAATTAAAGTTGTTTGTAAAATTTTGTGAGAGAAGTATAAGTGAAAAAAGTGAAAATAAGTTTTCCAAATACAATTCCGAAATTGTATTTAAAATTTCAATGGCCGTTACATATTGTTTTCACTAAAGTTTTTTATTTTTTATTTTAAAAAGTAATTTTTTTTCGTGGCCAAACGGCTACGGGCTACTAAGTAGGTGTTTGACCATGAAAATTATTTTTTTTTGGAGTTGAAATCGGAATTAAAGTTGAGGTTAGAGTTTGGAGTTGTATTTGACCATAAATATAAATTGAAATTATTTTTGACTTTTCGTGAGAGAAGTAATTTTTTTGTATTTGAAGTTCTTATGGCCAAACACTATAATTTTCATTAAAGTAAAATGATTTTTCAGGAAAAAGTGAAAAAATTTCTATAGTCGAATATCTTATAAGTTAAACATAGATAAGTAAAGATGAAGGTAGGTAAGGAGTAAAAAATTAGAACCACTTTCAAGTTTTTCATTTTGGGTAAATTTTTTAACTTTCTTTTGACCAAAGTTAGTACTACTAAACAAATAAATGCAAAGATCATACCATTAATTAATTAAATTACTAATTTAACACACTTTTCCCTCTTATTTCTATCGCTGTAACTCTTTTCAAATGGCAACATCCCACCCCCTTATATATATATACTCCCCCCATACCCCCACAGGGTGCTTTAATACTTATACACATACACACACTCTTCTTCCTTTTCTCTCTCTCTTTTTTCTGTTTGTTGTGATGCAACAGTTGGTTGCTTAACAACTATGGTGGACACTAAGGATTTGATCAACCTTGAAACTTCTCTTTCTAACCCATTTGGGAATTTGGGTGATGATTTTTCTGCTCAAAATGTTGTCAGCATTGATAAGAAGCTGCTTATTGATTTGCACCAGCTTTCTCTTGGTCCTGTGCTAAGTGAAGGTCCTTATTCTGTCGTCTATGAAGGATTGTGAGTACCCCTTTTGCTTTTCTTGAATTCTTTTTTAGTTTTTTTGGAAGTCTCATTTTGCGTTTTTTGTGTTTCTTGAATTTATGTTTGTTGAATTAATTGCATTTTTCTGTGCAAGGTTGAATTTTGGAGTTTATGAAGGATTGTGAGTACCCTTTGGGTTTTCTTGATTTTTTATTTTATTTTTTTTCATTTTTTTGAAGCCCCATTTTCATTTTTCTTGGTTTGTGTCTCTTGAATTAATTGCATTTTTCTGTGCAAGGTTAGATTTTGGAGTTTATGAAATATTGTGAGTGCCCCTTGGGTTTTCTTGAATGATTTTTTCATTCTTTTTGAAGCCCCATTTTCATTTTTCTTGGCTTGTGTTTCTTGAATTTGTTATTCTTGAATTGATTGCATTTTCTTTTCAAGATTGAGTTTTGGAGTTTATGAAGGATTGTGAGTACCCTCTTCATTTTCTTGATTCTTTTTTCATATTTTTGTAGCCCCATTTTCATTTTTCTTGGTCTGTGTTTCTTGAATTAATTGCATTTCTGTTCAACATTGAGTTTTGGAGCTTATGAAGGTTTCTGAGTATCCTTTTTGTTTTCTTGAATCTTTTTTCATTTTTTTTGAAGCCCCATTTGACCTTTTCTTAGTTTATGTTTCTTGAATTACTTGCATTTCTGTTCAAGATTGAATTTTGGAGTTCTCTTGATTTTTCGGGGTGTTGGCTTTTCACTTTGTTTGGTGGAGGGAAAACTCTTGTTCCTTTTAGAGACTAAATTGTGACATTGTTTGTTATCCTTCTTTAATTTGCCTTTTTTCTTGGTTTATGTTTCTTGAATTGCATTTCTGTTCAAGATTACATTCTTGTTCTTATCGACCCGTGTAGTAGTTCGAGGTAAATTTTGTGGTACCGCGCTTAGCTTTGTTGCCTAGTTTATCTCAAATTCACTCTTTCCTAGTAAAAAGGGTGATAAAAGAATTTTACTTTTGCCTTTTGTTTGTGTTTTCTATGCTTGTATTGAATTAATGGTGTTTCAATTGTTTAAAGATCTTCCCTAGCATCTCAAAATTTGGATATTTGCAATCAGAAGGAATTGTCAAGTACTTATGGAAGTGGTTGAGTTCATCAGTTCCTTGTATAAAATTGTTTACTTTATCGATATGGAAAAGATAAAATTGTTTCAAGTCCTTCTTTCAAAGAGAGGAGGATCTTTTATTAACATATCATCTTCACATTTCATTGATGAGAAAAAATAAATTGAAAGCTAAAAGGTCTGAATTCTAAAGAAATGGAAAAAACATGTTATCTAGATTAAACAGTTTCTTACTTCCAAAGTTCCAATGTGCACAGATTAGTAGGTTGTCGGTGACCGAAAGCAGATAAAAATGTTTTAGATAAGCTCACACATCCCTTGGATCTTTCGGTAGTCTCGTGTTTTACGTCTTCTCTTTTTCGGTTACAAAGTTATAGTGAGCTAATGGTTCACGTCTTCACGTGTCTCTGCTAACGCTTTCAACGTGACTCAACTAGAGACTAGGAAGGAACAAAATGTCTACTTTAACTAGTATTTCAGTGTATGTTTAGATTTTTCTGACTTGCAGGCACTTTTAATGAATTCTCGAGACAATAATTTCTGCTGATTACCAAGATAATTTGACTAATTCGTTTGGCATTGAGTTGAGCATTTAATCTTATCTTTTTTTCCTTATTTGGCCTAATCTGTCATTGCGAGGCAAGGAAATTGAACTTTATTGAGATATAATTTCACCGTTTTACCTTATTGACTAAAAAGACAAACCTTTAATATAGGTGAGGATTGAGTAAACAGGTTCATGTTCTTTAATTGAGCTTAGACATTAAGTGAACTTTCAACCTAAATCTGATATAACCTATAGGGAAATGGGGAACAAATTGGTGATTAATATTTGTTGCTTTGTATTGTAATCTTATCAATTTTGGAGAGGGTTGAAGAGTTACAAAACTAAAACAACCAAATGCGTGGACTCTCGTGATTATTTTGTTGATTTTATCTCTTTCAAAATTATGTAACTTAAAAAAAGAAAGGAAAGAAAAGCTATTTATTGGAATTCAATTCAAAGTCTTCATCTGGACTGACATTTCATTTGATAGGCAAATGCAAATCAAAAGCTAACTGGATTCTGTAGAAAGAGAAAGCATGTTATCTAGATTAAACTTTTTTTTTTGAAATAGGTAACTTGAATCTAGATTAAACTTTCTTACTTCCACAGTTCCAATTGTGCACAGTTCAGGTTGTCGGTGGTCAAAAGCAGAAAAAAATGTTTTGGCTACGTCCTCTCTTTTTCAGTTATAAAAGTTATAATGAGCTAATGGTGCACGTCTTCACGAGTCTCTTCTAAAGCTTTCAATTTGACTCAACTAGAGACAAGGAAGGAGAAAATGTCTACTTAATTGGTGTTTCAGCTTATGTTTAGATTTTACTGACCTGCTGGCACTTCTAATGAATTTTCGAGACTAATATCTTTGACTAATTCATTTGGCATTGAGTTGAATGAGTTAAGTAGTAAATTTTATCTTCTTTTTTTTTTCCTTATTTGTTCTAGTCTGTCATTGAGAGGCTAGGAAGTGAACTCTATTGAGATATAGTATAGTTTCACTGTGTTACCTTATTGATTAAAAGGGCTAACCTTTGTATGGGTGAGGATTGAGTAAACAGGTTCGTTTGCTTTTATTGAGCTTAGACGCTAAGTAAACTTTCAACCGAAATCTGATATAACCCATCCAGGGTAATTGTGGGAAACAAATTAGTGAAGCAATATTTGTTGCTTTGTATTGCAATTTTATCAATTTTGGAGAGGGTTGAAGAATGAAAAAACTAGAACAACCAAATGCATTCTCCATGCAACGAAGTACAACGTATTAGTCTGCATAATAAGGTAGAAGTAGTAAGTTAATAAAAATGTTCTGCTTCCCAAATCATACATCCCTTGCCAGCGAAGAAGATAGGTCTCTTTCTCTACCTTACATGTTTTTCAGGAGCAACATAGTGAAAATGAAATGAATTCTTTTAGAACTTTGGTCTTTGATCCGTGTGAGAGGTAGACACACTAACAACTATATTTAAGACTAAGGTTATTAATGTAGAGAAATTAAACGTATTCCAGGAAATTATCCATAAGATTATTAATGTAGAGAAATTAAACGCATTCTAGGAAACTATCCATAATGTATATATTTCATTTGTAATAAGATTTCGTAAGACCAACTTCCTTCCTCATTCAAAACTACTAACTTTAGTACCAACGTTTAAAGAATTTGTAAGATCTTACGGAGTTTAAAATTTTTTTATAGAAAGAGAAAAATGGTTCCATAGCCAACTTACAACATCATCGATTATGAACATGCGATATAAGGGCCTATTTGACCGAGAGAAACTGTTTGCAGATTGCACCCATTTAGCTTTACCAATGAAATTTGTTTAAATTAGAAACTCCGCTATGGTTTTCATGAGATGTTGTTTGAACTCGTTTAAAATGAAACTCGAGAATTTATAATTTTGGAATTCATAAACCCAACTTCAATTCTGAATGTCTTCATTGAAGTGTCCCTAACTGTATTTCAACCATTACTTGTAGTTTCACCTTGCCTAACCATTGAA